>JAKFHU010000475.1:6702500-9102500 GCA_023783475.1 Daubentonia madagascariensis
AGGGACAGAAGTTACAGAAACTTAAAACTGTTATAGAATTTAATTATACCACTAATATATTCATAATTTATAAATTATTTTTATTTATAGTTTATAGCCTTTTAAAAAGGTTTTCAAGTTAAAAAAATAAGAGTGAACAGAAACCATTTGGAAGTCAGGAAAAGATATCCAAGGGTCATGGTTTAAAATTAGATTTAAAATTGACATGCATCAGCTTCATGAATGAATATGAATACTTGAAAGTATTAATTTGCTTCGCTGCATACATACTCTACGGAAGACTGTTTTGATTTTTTTTCAAAATAAATAATGATCTTCAAGGATTCTAACAAGTGCTATTAACAAGCAGATTTAATAATGCCTTAAAGTCATCAATATACAATAACTTTTTTGCTGTAATAATCTGTTTGATTAGTGCTATCACTATGGTGTGTGACATGCCATCATTGCCTGTCCTGATAGTATTATGCAAACCTGGCTCCTTTTCTATTTCTCCTGCTTCACTGGTTCCCAGTATACTGTTGATGATGTATACATTGGCTGGTAAAACAAGAAATCCTACAAATGTAAGAGGCATTTGGGCTTAAAGTATTAAATGTGAAACTTTAGAAAAAAAATAGCTTTTAAAGCTTGATCATACACTGCTGTACTTAATCTCATAAAGGAACTTTTTTTACTTTCTGCTTGAGAAAATTCAAAACTACTGCCCAAGATGGCTGCTTTGGGTTATAGTGCCCATGAAAATTTGTCATGCAAGTAGTTTCACTTGATCACTTTCATATATATGCACATAAAATGTTTAGCCCATGTGTGAGAATAATGGTAAGGGGAGATGAATTCCAATTTGAGAGGATCATCATTATATTATCAAATTAGTACCTTAATCATTTGGGGGTGGATTCTAGTGACAATGAAGTCTTTTCAGCTTTCAGTCTCAAACTATCTGTTGTATTAGGAAAGTAAACATCTGTAAAAATGAAATCTAAAGATTTTAAAAATGCTTTAAAATAAAGCATATGAAAAACCTGAAGAGCAAACATACAGTAATCAAAATTAAAATGATTGAATAATTTTCATTTAACTTAGTAACTAAAGTTTAAAAATATATAAAATGTCATTTTTTATATTCCTAGATAACCAATAAACATTTTAAAAACAATCAGTTTCTGGAACTTACAGTCCTCTTTGGTAATTTAGTAAATTTTATGTCCAGAGAAACCAACTAATATAATTGAATTGACTTTATTTCTAAAAACTAATATAAACTTAAAATGCTATAAACACTTTAATTCTAAAACACACAAAATTAGCTATTCATTTCCATCAAGAGTAAGAGTTTTGACTGATTATTAACCTTAAAATCCAACAGGAAGAAGAAAAGGAAAGAAAGCATAGAAAAGGTGGAAAAAAGAAAAAGAGGGAAGGAAGAAGAAATAAGCAATTGAGGAAACTGACAAAATTAATGATTTTGTTACCGGACAAGAACATTAAATGATAAAATGTATACATCTTTGATTTTAGAATTCGTGAAAATTATCAGCAAATAATAGAAGCAAATTAATTTGAAAGCATAATAAAATCAATCCTGGCATAAAATCTTCACTTAGGATAAACACACTGATACTAAAGTAGTGATCAGATTAACAGAGGGATTTGGTGGGAAAGTCCAGACACTGTGGTGCTCACTCCATGAGCAAGTTCTGGGTCTGGGAGATGATCTGGGGAGATGCTGTGTGGGAGACGTCTCTGGCAATGGGTCTACACTAGTCTTATTCAGAAAAATAATAGAAAATACTAAAAATAACAAAAATTTCCAATTGCAGTAAGTTTTTAGAGAGAGCCATAAAGGAGCATTCAAATATTATTTTATTTCTTTTTAAATTTAATTTTTAAATGTATAATTGACACATAATTGTACATACTTATGGAGTACTGCGTGATGTTTCAATGCATGTGTACATAATATAATGATCAAATCAGGGTAATTACCATATTCATCACTTTAAATATTTATCAGTTAGATAGGAAGAACAAATTTTGGTGTAACTATAGCAAATAACAGTGTAGTGTATACATATTTCAATGTAGCCAGAAGAGAATAATTTGAATGTTATCATCTCAAATATTATTTTAATTGTTGTGAACTAATTTTTATCTGTTTTATTATAAAAAGGTCTTCATATTTTTATCACTATAAAAAAAGTCCAAGGGTGCATGAATTCTAATTTGAGGGGATTGTTATTATACTAACCAGTATCTTAATCATTGGGGTGGGGGTGTGGATTCTAGTGACTCTGATGTCACTGGACTTCACTGACCAATAAATATTGTGGGCCAATAAACAAACAGTCTTATCAAAAAACTAGAAACTTGGATTTTTGTGTGAAACTTTAAATTGCAGAGAAGAGGTCACATGCTGGTAGGCTTAGTCTAGTTTTCAGACATGCTTTGCTTTGAGCCATGCAGCATTTTCAATAAAGTAATTTCATGTTACTTCTGATTCTTCTACCTCCCGTGAGAGGTCAGGTGATAAAACTAAGGCTCTAATTTGCTCAGAAAATAAGACTACTCAAGTGCTAGCTGAAATCTTGTCCTACTACTGTCCTCTGACTTTCAGCTACTTAACTCTACTTCTAGTCTATCAACAGGATAGAGGCAATTTAGACCAAAACACAATGGTGGCCTGAATCAGTTGAGAAATCTTGGTAGTGTCTTTTGAAAATGGGAGTGGAGGTGAGGAGTGCTTTTGAAAAACTAAAAAAAAGATATAGTGAGAATCGGTAGCACACCTTTATTCACAGCATTCTGGCTGGGAAATGCTGATCTATTAATATTTTGCCAAACTGCTGAAACATTAAGCCTAATGGAGGTATAAATAATGCTCAGCAGTATCTTCAGTTTTCTCCCCTTCCTAGACATTCAGAAAGATTACACGTCTTATCTTCCTTGACATTAGGCATGACCATGTGGCCAATAAAATCAGGAGGTTGAAGGGACACATATCACTTCTCAGCATAAGCATTTCAAAGTCGATGCCCTCTTCCCCTGCGGTGGCAATTGTGAAAGAACCTACCCTATGGAGGTAATACAAGATCAAGCCCACAGGCTGAGTGAGCCACCCTGTGCAGAGCTTCCCTGAGAGTCATTTGCACCCACAATGGACTTTGCATGAATGAGAAATCAATGTTTTTGTGTTAAGCACAGAAAACTGGTGGTAACTGTTAGTGCAGCACAACCCAGCCTAGCATGTCTGACAAGGCCTCAACTTGAGTGACCTAAAACACTCTCAAGACAGTAAAATTAGGATGAAATGTCTATAAAAATGAAATAAATCAGAATCAGTCTTATTGTAGGTTAAGTTCAGAAAACAAAAATATTTTTTATTCCTAAAAGTCTTGATATTTCTCCACTGAAAGAAAAGTTTTATTATAATGTTCCTAAAAATGTTATGAAATCTATTAGTAAAGTTATTATTTCATTTCCTTTCCTGGGAAAGTCATGTAATATTTAACTAACATCTGTACACAAGTTAGCACAAATAAAAGAAAGAATAATGTGCTATGATAATCTGTGATGTGAAATTGAAAAAAATCAAAACAGCAGTACGGATGATATGGAAGAATGATTATGACATCAAAAATATAAAATTTAGTTTTTCTACAGTCCCATAATTTTATGCACACAATTTTATATTTTAAACTATTGGAAAACCAGTAAGATTATTGCATTTTCCCTTGCGTGTATTCTAATAACTCAAAAATTTCCAAGCTGTTCTTCACTTCATTGATATTTTTCCTCCAGGCATCTCTATGCCATGAAATTCAATGAAAACCCTTTCTTTTGACAGAATCCAGGTAAAATATATATAAAATTATCAGTGCTCAGGCAGAATTATTCTCGTTTATGTAGAATGCGCCCATTAACAAATTACACTGAAATATCACTACCTCTAATTAAATTACTCTTTCAGTGTACAGGTGGTATAGAAGAGCTCCCTTTCCCCAACTGTATGGTTATTAGTCTCTGAAATTTGATGCAATTTAGTTAGCTCCACATTTCAGGCTACTTATGTCAACAAAGAAGAAAACCTAATTCCTAATTTTTGTAACAGGGTTTTGTTAATTTTTAAATAAATAGAGTTTCAACATAAATTTTACTAAAAACAGAAACTCTTGGTAATTGGAGTTTTCAAAAACACCACTGTAAAAGGAAAAATCAAATAAAACTAAACTAAACCTGTGTCTCAATCAATTTCCACAACATGGTCTCAAAATGTGCCACAGAGATCAGTAAGAGCAAATGTGTCCCCAGAGTTCCCAACTTACAAAAACACAGGTAGACCAAGGAACAAAACAGTTATATGGTTTATGAAACTGGAATAAAAGAAAACAGTACATAAAACATAATGTTCATTAAGCAAATTAGCCCTACTGGCCATATCACATTAACTGAAATTAAAGTCCGCTGAGCTATTAAACTATTAAATCCAAACTCATCACTGACAGTAAAGTTGCAAAACAAGCAAAAGGGTAAGATTTTACCCTAAACACTTAAAACAATTTAATAAGTATTTATTCCTTAGGAGAAAAAGATCATGATCATACATGAAGAAATAACAATGTATATGACAGCTTTTGGAAACTTACTATAACAATATGTAACTCATAGTTTAAAAGCTGAATTCCCAATTTTTACTGCCAATCCACCAAGAAGATATATCAGCTGACTAACTGCTAGAAAGAACTTTGTAAATAGCAAAGTGGGACTGTTCACAGAAAGCAAACTGTAAAAATTTAATAAAAGCAATAACAAAACCCCATTATTTCTAAAGGCTGCCTACATTTTCTGAATATTAGCAACATGATATGTAGTAAGTATTTAATGAATGCAGAATTCCATAAAAATTTCAGCAATGGTACTGTTTCTTTCACAAAGGAAATGAAGTTATTCAAAGTAATTACGTAAAATCTCTAAGTTGCCAATACAATTTAAATACTAAAAGCAATGAACAAATTCTAATACAAATTCACTAATGTATTATTATTTGGGAAGCATCACCATGTAACATGGAAAAAAACCATGGCCTCACAGTCCATCTTTTTATAATTGTCTTAGGTCACCACTTTCTAACTTTTTGAAGAATTACTGCATAAACCCTAGAAAGCTGATCTAGCAGCAGAAAGTATTTTACCAGCAACCTAAAGAGATACTATTCTCAGATCCAGTTCAGCTCACTCTGGTCTGACACACACAGTCACAAGTAAAACAAAGGCAAGTTATCTATGGCACATAATAATAAATGGATTTAATTTTTAATGTATTAACATAACAGCAATAAAAGGCTATTTAAAGATTCTTTCATTTTATGCACATATGTAAATGCCTAAGTTCGGTAATACTCTTTTTAAATGCCAGTTTATGTTTAGAAATTATAAGTTAGTTCTTCCCAAATTTTTATTAGTGTCCAGAAACATAGTTGTATCAAAATACCATCACTGGTTAAAAAAAAAAAAAAGAAAGAAAGAAACAGCAACAATAAAATCCTCTTCAAAAATGTTCCCTACCTTTGTCACAGCCCGAAATGAACAACTACCTCTGTGAACATACCAACTCAGCAATTTGAATAGCTGCTGCTTCAACTGACAATAATAAGCTTTATCCTCATTAATGGGCTGACATTTCCTCTTGGAGAAATGATTGCCCTTCTATGCCACCATTCTCATTAATTATAACCAAAGTGAATGGAATTCATTGCCATACCCTGTAACAGGATGGCCATCTCAGGTATGCTCCAGCGCCACACCACGTGATTTATCCAGAAAACATCTTCGGTGCATTATCACTCTAGGATTGTGCCTAGGAGAATTAATCCCACTCACACCCCTCCCTGAATGCCACTGAGCACTCTTAGTCCAGCTGTTAGGGTTACTTATGAAGGGTCAAGGTACTGTTAAATATTCCAGAGATAAAGATTTTTCACATTTCATTGTCTCTGTGTAAATACACAAATATGTACTAAAGGATTTTCATTACATTAACTAAGATGATGTCAAGGCAAGTATCCTGTGCACATACTATCTGCTTCCCACTTAACCATTACCCAATCTGTATGTATTAGCTACAATAAATTGAGTTAGGATAAAACAATATCCTTATCCTGTCCTGATAAGTAGATGCGATAAGCAGACTAGTCTGAATTATATCCTTTTGCCTAAAAGCCCCAGCAATATTAATGTTTCAGAACAATATACTAAAAATGCTATTTTTTGGAAAACTAACCTACAGTAGACATTTGACTTCCACAGCATAAAAAGTGAAAGAAATCAACAGATGTGAATAATTGAGACAATGACAGAAAAAATACCACCTAAATGGGAATGGTGAAAGATCTATTAAACGTGAACTTTTTGTCTAAAAAGTAACATTTTTTTTAAAGGAGGGATATAAAACCAAGGGCAGATAGAAACTTGAGGTTTGAAGACTTCTGGATAACATGACATGGCACAGTGGGTCCACGTTTTTGAAGTACCACCTTGTTCCAAATATACAGCAACAATAATAAAATATAGGATTAAGAAAAAAAAAAGCTAGCCAGGCTTAATAACATAAATATCTTAGTGGATCAGAAATGAACTGGTATAAATTGCCACCTGGATAAGGAGCAAGCAGGGGCACCTGGAAGCTCAGCCTCTGCAGGGAGAAGGGGCATGAGGGTGACAGGAAGCTGGGTACAGCAGCTAGGATGACACTTGCCTCCAAGGAATGGGGCTGGTACTGCAGCTGACGCTGAAGTTGTGCAAGGGCAGAATGAAAGAGAGATGAAAACAAAAAATCTCATTCACAATGAGCCTGAAATTCCTAAATTATTACACATCAAAAAAATCTTGTGCTAAGGAAAGCCAACAAAATCAGCAATCAGAACCTAATACACTCTAAATGAAATTAATTCCACAGAGTTCTCTTCTGGTTTCCTCCAACTCACTGGCCACTCCTTCTCACCTCCTTCAAAGCCTTAAGGTTTAACCCATGACCTTCACTTCTCTACTTTCTCACCCTAGGTAAGTTCAACCAGTCGTAAGATTTTAAAAATCACCTGTACCAAGATGAATCTTGAATATGTACGTCTAAACCTTGTCCATTCCCCTGAGATCTGGACTACATCCAACTGCCTGAGTGACACCTCCACTTGGGATCTCATAGGCAACTCAAACTGAACAAAACCAAAGCCAACTCCATTCACCCTCCTCCGGCAGGACCAACTCCATGGTGGATAGTTCCATCCTCCACCCAAATGCTCAGACTACAAGTGTAGGAGCTGAGCTTGACTCCTGTCTTATCCTAAATGTCATCTATCTGCATGTCTTGTCAGCTCCACTTTCAAAATATATCACCAATGAGACCAATTCTCATCATCTCCACATCTACCACGTTATCTATCGTTAGTCATTATCTGGCAAAGTCACAGAGAGAAACTGTAACTGATTGTCCATTTCCACTCTTGACAGTATCTACCATGGCCTTTCAAAAACAAATAACTGGATCATGGTCAAAGGGTTCCTATCACACACAAAACAAAATCCTTAACAAAGCCCCTGGGGCCTGTAACTTCATCCTTCTCTCCTTGTCTCCCAACTCACTGGGTCACCAGAGTCATATAAGCTTTTTTGTGATTCCTGCCTTAGGTCCTTGTCTGTATATTTGAAATATTACACAGTGGAGGAGAGGGGATAGGAAAGAATAGATGAGGACAGGAAGTATCAATACACGAGTGGATCAATAAAATATGGTATATGTATACCATGGAGTATTACTCAGCAATAAGGAACAATAGTGAATTAACACATCTGGTATTATCCTGATTGGAGCTAGAACCCATTCTTCGAAGCGAAGTGTCACAGGATTGGAAAAACAAGCACCACTGGTACTCACCATCAAACTGGTACTAACTGATGAACACTTACATCACACAGGGCAATAACATTCATCTGAGCGAGGGCGGGCGGGAGGGGGGTGGAAGGGATGGGAAAAACTCTCACTGAATGGATGCAGAGAGCACAGTTTGGGGGATGACCACGATTGTGGGGATGACCACGATTGTGGCTCTGACACGGGCAGAACAGGGGAAATGTGTAAGGCCAAAGTGTTGTACCCCCATGATATTCTGAAATTAAAAAAATAAATTAAAAAAAAAAAAAAGAAAACTTGGAAAACCAGGCAGGAAATGAAATCCAGGTTAAAAAAAAAATCATTAGGCTCATTTTCATCATTTATAGATTTTACGGTTAAAGTTATCTTTCCATGATTTTCCAACTTTCATCCTTTCTTTCTTCACTGGTATTAAATGGTTGATTAGAGTTGACTTTTTCAGTTAAACCAGATAATGAATAAAAGGAACATGGTCCCTCTTTTAATTTATTAGGTAGCGTGACTAGAAATGAGTGACGCAAATCATAAAATGCACAGGGGAGGGCTGTAGTATAGTACACGCTTTAATAAGAGCTAAACAAATAGGCAGCAAATGAAAGTGTTTTGATGTTTGCAATTTAGTTATTGGTCTACTGGCCATGTCTGAGATGCCCCAGATCACCCAGAGTCTGAACTAGGGCTGTGTACCACACTGCCTCTCAAACAACACTGGAATTTGAAAACTCGCAGGAAGAATGAACAAATTCCAACTAGCTTCTCAGTAGTAATACACAAGGCAAACAACAACAGTCCAGTTTTGAGCCAGCATTCATTCATATATGCATTAAGTCTCCTCAAAATTGGGGACTAGTAAGAATAAGCATAAAGAAACCTGTGGGTTCAGCATCTCAACCACCAATTATAACCCTGCTTCAATGAAAACGTGTATAGGGTGACTCATAACATAAGGAAGCAAAGGACAAAGATGGAGATTACACCGACGTCCTCAGATGCAACAGCACTGTGAATAGTATTACATTAACTTGTGTGTTTTATACATATGTATGAATTCATCTAACTATCTAAGTACAAAAGTGTAGCATCTAGTACTGTACTCTGAACAAAATTAGTAAATCAAGGCTAGGCATGGTGGCCCATGCCTGTATTCCCAGCACTTAGGGAGGCTGGGGAGGAGGATTGCTTGAGGTCAGGAGTTCAAGACCAGCCTGAGCAACATAGTGAGACCCTGTCTCTACAAAAAATAGAAAAACTAGCTGGGCGTGGTGGCGCGCACCTGTGGTCCTAGCTACTGGAGAGGCTGAGGCAGGAGCATCACCTGAGCCCAGGAGTTTGAGGTTGCAGTGAGCTATGATTGCCACTGCCCTCATGCCAGGGCAACAAAGCAAGAACCTATCTCAAAAAAAAAAATCAAATATTACTCTCATTACTACTTTTTCTAAGTCAGGAGTTCAGAATGTTTGTGATATAATATCTCATTTGGATATCACCTATAATGATCCAAATACTTTCGTGTATTTTTTTTCCTGTTCATATAGTGATTTCTTACCTTGACAGATAGGAAAACAAAAGGCCACACAGTGTAAGTTACTAGGTCACATTGAAAGTAGTGGGTGGCAGTGATGCATTTCTTATTGAAATGCCCACATTCAAGGACAATTAGCCACATGATTCATAATCTCCCATTTAGGGGAATATAGAAAAGGATATAACAAGGTCCTTGATCTCTAGGAGTTTAAATTTAGGGGGAAAGGTCTTTAATAACTTAAAGTAAACAATATATAACAAAATAAGCAAAGCCAAAGTGCTTGACAATTATGTGTGAAGTGAGGAAGGAAATCACTTGAAGATGTGATGAAAATGGTGGACAGCTTTTGATCTGAGCACAGAAGGACAAGCATGATCCCAATAGGGGATATGCACAAGGTGGCAGCTTCAATCCAAACAGGGGCATGGAAACCAGGCAGTGATCATGCATTCATAGAGTTATCAATATGCACAGAAAGGGTGGTGCCTGGATCAGCAGAACTGTTCCTCCCTCAATGCCTTTGTTAATAATGAGTATTTGGGAAGGATGGTTCCTAGGACGAATTGTTTGGCAAGTTGTTTCTAGGGCACACTAGCTTTGTGGGGGTGGGATTTGTATGGACTAAAGTCTCTTATTTAGAAAAGAAATCTCCAGGTAGACTGAAATCCAGCAGTCTTGAAAAAAGAAATGTCAACACAGGCACAAACGAAAGATCTAATTACTGATGCACATGAATTGGTTCACTGAATTTAAGGGCTCAGTGTGTGTGTGTGTGTGTGTGTGTGTAACATCCATATTTGACAGTAGGATTAAGTGTTAAAATTTAAATGCCACTGTAGTTTTTGTAAAAAGGCTTAGCATTTCCCTTTTTCCTGATTCCATAACTTTGACCTATTAATATGGGGAAGACCATTAGTGGCACTTTTTAAACACAGGAATTATTCAAAAATACACAATATAATATGCAAGATGTGATTATACAGAAATGGGATTGATTCTACAAGTCACACAGAGAAATTAGACTCATTATATAACAGTCATGCCTTGTATAAATTATAGTCCAACCAACAGGGGCACTAAATATGCACTTTAATTTGGAGTACACTACAGAAGTAACCTCACTATCTAATGAGATGAATTATTAATAAATGCTAAAAGATACTAAAAAAATCCCCTGCTTGTGTGAAGGCCAACTCTAATCTCATGTATTTTACAAGTAATCTTCAATAAGCCACTATCATTTTATACTCAATTGAACCATACCCTCAACTAGTCTGATATAGTGGACTTTTCTTTAAATTGGAAGATATTGCATTGATAATGAGATTTTTATCATTTTTCTCCTGTTCGGTGCAAAAAAGTAAAACGCCATGGACTAGAAGCCAGTGAACGCTCTTCTGGCTGTGGTTCCGCTGATATTGAATAATCTCTAAACAGCTTTGGATCTTCATCTCTTCAACTGTAACAAGTAAGAATGTCACTAGATGACACTCTGCTAATACCTTTTACAACACTAAAAATATCTATCCACCATAGTCTAAAATTCAATATCCTAACAAATCCCCGAGTGAATATCATCACTAAAAGTTGTGCTCAAGTTTTGTTTGTTTTTGTTGTTGTTGAGTAGTCGCTACGAAAATACAATAGTTTTTCTGGGACAAAAAGCAAAGGAGAAAACTTACAGAAAGAAAATTGTTTTAAATACATTTTTATCTGGTTTTTAGAAACCTATAAATCCCAAAGCAAAGTTAAATATCCAAATATTATATTCCAGGAAATTATAGATGAAAGGGCAGCAACAGCTATAGATAAAAAATCATGGTAATTATTCAATTGTCATTCTTCCTTTCAATAGGTTAAACAATTACACAGGCATTAATGAATTGTAATTTATAATCTAGGTGCTTTTCTTTTGCTAAAATACATGTCATCACAAAAAGCAAAAGAAATTCAAGCTATTCTGTGTGAAACACAACTCTCCCTAGAATAATAGATCAATCACCTTTTTGCATGAAATAGATTTCAGCCATTTCAGCACTAACATGTTACAATGAGTATAAATCCTTGAAAATCAAACAATACTATCCCTACTTCAGGTTTCAAATTCTGTATCTCATCCCCTCTAAAAGTAATGGATGTCAACTGGAAAAGGTAAAACTCAAACTTTTTTAGAACACACTTCTTTGAAAGAGTTCTTTGGAACTATTTAGTAAAGAATACAAGACCGATGTAACTCTGGAAAATAAAATTATGCTTTCGAGACAACTAAAGATACAATCCATAATTTCTCGTTTACCATTTTGACCAGGATAAATGCTCTTCAGGAAAGACAAACTGAAGACCTACAAAGTTCCTTGGGAAATATGTGGCTAGAAAACCAGTATGACCCTATTTCAGGTTTAAGTTATGACAGAAAAGGTTCTCCTTTAATTTTATGTCACATACTTTCTTTTTTAAAGTTTCCAATAAAATAAGCTCAGTATTTGTTATAAAAGAGTCATTCTATATTCAGTTTTCTTATCCTAAGGGCCATACATAGACACCGCACTGCAAGTTTTAGTTTCTAATGAGTAGCAATTCCTTCTCTCAGGTTCGAAGTCATTTTCGTCAACAGCCTATTTTATATGCACATACTACCTTTTGATAATTCTTTTCATGAACTACAGTTTAGACTTTAAAACAAGCAACTCTGCAGAATATCTTATTGTTTTTCTAGGCAGTTTCAAAACCCCTTGATGTTTGGCAAATTTTTACAAAATTAATGAGGTTAACCTTCATTTTTCAGACTTTCAAAGTTACTTCATGCTAACACAGACTTTTCATTCAAAGATGACTCACATTCAGGGGCTTTTAAGTTTGACTTTATTTTTAGGAAAATTTATTAAGCTCAAAGTAGACACTGAAAAGGACAGAAGTATGTAATACTTCCTTAATCTTAAACACATTTGTGAGGCAACTAAATACAGGTTAATTTCAGTTATAATAAATTAGATTTATGAAAATAAAGACCTCTGAACTAAAATTTAAGTAGATATTCATAATGTTTTTCATTTTATAAAGTTCCTTGTCATATCCCATGGTAGTCTGCCTTCCTACTCCGTTCCATGCCTAAATGTGTGTCTCATTCTCACTGCAAGGTTTGCACTGTGAGAGAGCTGGAAATACAAACATGAATGGGGCAAGTATTTTACCAGCAAGGAAGTGATAATCTTATCTAAGAATTTCTCTAGCAAATTATGTGAATTAATATGAAGGTCTACTTAGTGGGGATTAGGGAAATTAGCCAAGAAATTCAAAAGCTGAAATTGACATGTAATAACATAATAAAAGGACTATCACAAAAAGTATAAAATTTGCCACAAAAATACTGGCTTTGTAAAATTTTAATTTATCTGCAGTTTACAGGGAAATGTCTACTATAAAGAAAGGGACAAATATAGTCTGTTGTTAAGTATTACTAGCTAGATTTGAAAATGTGTACTTTGTTTTGAACACAAACGTGCAACTCTCTAAGCCTCCAGCTCTAGAGAAGGCAAGAGAGAAATACAGCTTTTTCAACATTCCTTTTTTTAAAATCACCACCACCCCACCCTCAAAGAATATATTTGCAGAGTTTTTTGTGATTATGTTTTTGTTTAATTTTAGAATAAAGGAAATTCATAGAATCATGGCATTCCTTGTTTAAAATATAAAATATGCTTTGTACATAAGCCTTATTGTATGGTAGTTTGTTTTGCAAGTTAACTAAATCACTGTGAGAGGAATGAATAAGATAATTTTTGTCACCTGAAAGGAAAACACACAATACTGTTTGGTTCTTTAATTTCTCAGTGAAGATACACACATAGCTCCTTAATAAAAACATGCCGTGGAGTTTCCATTTCCCATAATTCCTTCTGCTTAGTGAACAAAGTCATAATAGGTATGTCAGAATGAAAGCACGGATAAAGTTCTTTTGAGCTGACGGAAATGCCTAGGCAGCTTTTTATAACTGGAATACTGACCGTCAGCAAAACAGAGATTGGGTGGCTCAAACAGAGCCCATATTACATCTGATTCACTGATCCCTTTCAAATTCTTGCCCCCAACCTTGGGCGCAGCACAAAACCTTCCTGAGCTCTGCTGGTCCTTTTGTCCGTTTGCAAAACAAAATACGACATAAGAATAAACTTTCAGGAGGTAAAACAGCATTTCTATTTGGACAAATTGCTCCCTTTTGGTTATCTTAGATGCATATTCTATCTAGTTTTTTCAGCCAGTAACTATCCATCACTACTTATTTAGCAATCTGTTAAATAAAAACACCTATTGAGCTTTCTCTAAAAAAGCAACTTGGGTGAAAAGTCAATAATAAATGCACTTTGTGTACCCAGAAGCACAGAAAGTGCTGGTAAGATAATTAAAATTGGTAAGGAATTGTTGGTTTTATACCCTAAAGTGGGTATGAATCCAAGATTGAATGTCAAGACAAGTGTATCTGAGAATACTTGTTAAAACGCAAAATTTTGTAATTTAAAGAAATGCACTCCATGTAAAATGAAAGATGCTCTAAGTGCAAACCATGCCTAAAAATAATTTTGCTAATGGGTAGATACAAGATTCTCAAAGAGTGCTGTCTCTCCTAGATTTTTACACACATTAAACACACCATGAAACCTTATGAGGACTCAGATAGGCTGCCAGCATGAAGACAGAGTTACTTTTTACAATGGCTTGTCAGATGTCTTGTTTTTAAACATCCCCCTTTCAGCAATCAACTTTCTAGTTCACACCATATGCTAAGGTGTTTGGTACAGCATAAGGATATTGTGGGAAGCAGTGAGAGCCTACAGAAGTACTTTGAGATAATGCTGAACCTTAGGATTCTGAGAGGTGAGACTAGGAAGAAGGAGAGTTCTAGTAAGTAGCAGAAATAACCCAGAGCAGAAGAAAGGAGACAATGGCATGTCCAAGGAAAGGCAAAGCCAATCCTTGCTTAAGACATAGAAATCATATAGGAATATAGTAGAAGATACATCTACAAATTGAGTATGGACAAACAGTAGAGAACTTCTAAGAATTTGGGAGACAAGTGCTGAAGGCTTTTGGGCAGGGGAAGTGAAAGAAGTGTTTTGGGACAAGCGACTTAACTTAGACATACAGGCTGAAACTATGAATGAAAACCCAAAGACTGGCAAAGCCCTGAGATGGTGAGTTGACCATGTACTAGGGATCTGAGCCAGAGTGATGGGAGCAGGAATCTCAAAAGAAGATACATATACAAAGAGATGGTGAAGAAAGAATCCATAGGAATTGTTAACTAAGTAGATGTGGGGATAGGGGATAGCTATGGAAGGAAAGCAAGGAATCAAAAAAGGATTCCAATGTTTGAGTCTAGTTAACTGGTAAAAAGATGAATAGAAATGGGTTATATTTAAAGGAGGACATAGTTTTATGAAAGACTGCTTTTTGGAACTGCTGATTTAATTTAGCATTAAAATATATATAAACTGTGCATCCTAGCATTGGGCTTAACATTGGGCTAGGTATAGAGGATTCATAAACTACCCCTCAGGCCTTACTCTGCAGGAGCTTCCAGAAGTCTGATGATAGAGACCAACACACAAATTTTTATGTAGTTGAAGTCCCAGGAATGAGGTGAGATCTCTCAGGAAGAAAGTCACGTCTAATCTAACATTTTCCTGCTTGGGTTATATCTTGTTTAGTTGTCATATTGACCGAAAACATCTGATGGCCATCGCATATGCAGACATCTCTTCAAAAAGATATAAAGAAAACACTGATCTCAACCCTCGTTTTGTTTTTTTATTATTATTATTGAATTTATTTAGTTTCTTTACTTGTGGGCCTTTGATAATTTGTCTTTCCTCTGCACCATATTCTAATTTGCTACTCCCTTTTTCAAATGTATAAATCAAATCACCTAAATAAATTTTTTAAGAGCACAACTGCTGGTGCAAATCACTGCCATCACCACATCTGAATACCTACTGAATGCAAAATACTTTTCAGCTTTTGTAATTCCTATGAAGACTTGGCATTTCTTGTGAGTTTAAAAATCTTTGGATGTATTGATGATAACTGAGCAATCCACGTCCCATCCCTGGGATTGTACACAGGACAGTGGCCTCTATTAATCTTCCTTTAGACTCTTGGTGCCTTGCTTCATGCCCTACCACTACACTGGGTCTAATGTCATGCAAAGTTTCTTCATTTCTCTTTCTACAGGCATTGAAAGTTGTGTTCTGGAAAGCTCATAACCTGCACTACCTGGCCTCTTGTGTGAATTTGAGGATCCTGTGGTGGAGGGGAGGGCTGGGACCCAGGATGCATGGGACATCTGGTGTTTGAGGTCAGGGAAGGCTGGCACATAGGTGCACCTTGCGTGACTGCACTTTTCCCATCCTCCTTCCAGTCTGCTCTTGGGGTGAGGAGATTAGTATTGATATTTCAGTGATTTCACATATTTGATCCTTACAACTCCAGCCTGAGTAGGCAGCAACTCATATTTCCATTTTATAAAGGAATTAATTAAAGCTAAGGGAGATTAAGCAACTTGCCCCTAGGTCCCATAACTGTCAAACAGAACAAACTGCCATTATTAGGGACCAAATGAACTATAAATAATGATAGGTTTCTAGTTCACATTTAGTTTGTGGCTTGTTATAATAACCTATTTTCTGCTCTACCAGTGCCGAGTCAGGATTTCATAATCTGTATCATGTGTGTTTTTTTGTCAAGTCAAGTTCTTCTCACCACTAATTTGTAAGGATAATTTTCCTCCAAGTTTACAAGTTGTAGGGTTAGGCAATTCTGCATAATTTAGAGTTCTGCATGGCTATGAAAAAAATCTTGATATTTTACAGTAGTAGTATATACACAGAGAAAGCAAAGGTCAGTCCACACTTATGGTTTAAGAAAAGGAGAGTATAAGACAATCAACAACTAGTCAATTTCTTTTAAATTATATACTGATCATAGTGCATGTGTTAATATTGACAACAACTGACCAGCAAGGCCCAAAACAGAAACAAATCTCTTTTTGACTAATTGAGCACAAATAAAATCTGCAAATTGTTTTTATTATGATAATATCTTAAAATGGTGCTACGAAAGAATAAATAATTATTTGTTTAGTTAGAGCCAACAACGTTCATTGAAAGTTGACCAGGCATTTGTGCATAGGGACTTAGAGTTAAGTATCCAAGCAAGTTTGTGGCATGCTGTGGTCCTCACCACTCACTTTGCTTTACAGCTAAGACATTACTCTTTCGGAAATAGAACTATCCCAGATTTATTGTCTGACCAAGACAATAATAGTACCCTACCTTATAGTAAGGTAGCACTTTTAATGTTACAAAACTGCTTTCACATAAGCAGAAGGCCAATTATGATTCCTGATATGGCAGTACTCCAAAAGCCGTACGCCAGTGGAGTGAGGTCTACCATATCAGCAAAGTGATTAACTCACTTCCAAGTAGCTAAAATTCCATGATGAACAGATAATATTAATTTTCTCTGGTCAGCATCCTGATAAAAACTGTGTTCCAACAATCTCTACTCAACACAAACACTCTTAGGTTTACCTCCTGTTAACAGAAGTGTCAGAAGCAGAATTATCCATATGTAGTAAAGGTGGCAACTGCTTGAAAAATATCAGATACAGAGAGTAGAGAAAATGATATAAAGTAGAACGTGTGCCAACAGAGTCCAGCCAAGTTTCAATGTAGAATTCTGCAAACCCTCCTACAGTAAATATTGCCCTACTAAGTGTGACAATATTGAAGGCAGAATACCACAATGGATAGCTCCAGTCCCAGCTTTCCAGAGACTCACCGTGTAGTGAGAGCACTACAAACACCAATGACTTTTACTTTATTATTCTCACACTGAAACACCTTTGGTCCATTGATGCCAGACACACTACACACACTATCTCACTTAATCCTAAGAACAACTCTAAAAGTAGATGTTAAACCTAAGTAACCTGGTAAAACCGAGTCACAAGGAAAGTACCAGGTCCCAAATCACACATTGAAAGAACTAATATTTGAACACCCCAGTCTGATTCCAAAACCTCGTATGCTTTTTCTAAAATGCTACATGGCGTTGCAGTTACTGGGAGAGGAATTCACAATGAGCACAAGTTGAGAGTAAAAAACATGAGCCATGAGTTAATATCTTTATGAATAAAAATATATTTTCCTTAGGAACAGCAGCAGATTGTAAATTTACAAAATAATGAAATCATTTGCTACATTCTTAAAATATTCTCTTTTAATTGACGTTTGTAAAAGTGGTTTTCTGCAGTGAAAACCTGTCCATTTTACTTTAAAATAAGGTGTACATAGGCACAAGGGCTACATAAATACATTTGACTTTAAAAAAAAATCAGAATTCATTTAATTACTCATTGGGATCATACACTGAATTTTATATGGAAAAAAAAAAGAATGGATTTCTACTGAATACTTTCTACTTTAATCACAGCCTAAAATCAGACTCGAGTCTCACCAGGCAATGTGCAAAGATGGACAGTCAGCAGGCGACTGCGTGTTTTCAACGGATAAGTGTCCATGACAACAGGAAAAAATGCCACAGCAGTGCAAGCAACACTGTTAGCAGACTCAAACAGATTAGGATAGAATTAGCCTACCGATCAATCTACCTCTTTCCTTCCTTCTTTCAGAAGAATAATTCTTAACAGAATTAAGAAGCATGGCAGGAAGGATGGACCTGCCTCAACATCATTTTTATACCTGTTCCTGAATTGACAAAGGACTTACGTTCTAAGTGCTGCCACTATTCAACAACCTATACTGTAAATATTTTCTTGCAACTCAAAAACAACTTATATAGTTCTCACAATAAGAATGAATGAATGAATGAACAGAAATATAAATTAATTTTCTAAAATGCATGTGCTGAAGTGTACCATTCCAATGAAATGCTCCCAGTTATTTTAAGAATTTTACTCTGATTTCATGTAAATGTAATTTATTTATGAAAGAAACAAATTAACACACCCAGAAATGATTTTCCCTTTAAATAGTTAATTAATTTTGATTACGCCTGTTGTTTGTAGTTACCACTGAGAAATAGCCCTATACTAGGAGGGAAGTCATCACCATAAAAATAGCAAATATGAAATTTGTAATTGGTATATTTGAAATGCCAAACTGCTAATAAACACTTTTTATGAGCATTATGGGGATCTTACTAATACATTTCTTTCTTAAATTTTTTAACAATATGAATATAGGAAACTTAAAATTGCTAGTATTATTATATATTTAGAACAATTGATTTTTTCTTTTTATTCATAGACAAGTTTTTCTGCCTTTTTTTTTTTTTTAGCTTTCACTCCTTGGTCAGAAGGGTTTTTTGGCTTTTATAATATCCAATCCCAGCACTGGAATTACTGAAATAATGGTTTATTATTAAACCATTCCAGGTTAGAGTTTTATTGCTAATTCCATTATTAACCTGCCTCAGATGACATCGAAGATGACCTGTTTGATACTTAAATCCACTCTTTACAGAACAATATCACAGTTGGTGTATCTACACTGAGGATCTGACATTACACTCCCAAAGCATTTACAAATCTCAAACTTTGATGAATTCTGTTCAAATTTTCATGTGAAAAAACAAGGAGACAAGTCATCTCACTTTAATGTCATAAAATCATTCATTCATTCAACAATTTCTTACTGAGCACCTACTAGAGCCAGGGACTATTAGGAGCCCTGGGATACATCAGTGAAAAAAAAAATGTTTACAAAAAAGTAAGACAACATTTGCATTGATAAAACAAGTCATTATAGGACACTAAGGATTTAAAATACAGTGTTGGCCTTCTTTCTGTTTGAAGTCTATGAATTTAGGATCTCATCATTTTCCATTAAAGAAAAAGAATAATAAAAAAATCAGAGAAACTGCTTTTAGCAGGAAACTAGGCCTGACATAGGGATGGAACAAAGGACATAGATCCTCCCTACTACAGAGATAAAATGTTGATATTTGAAAAAACAGGCTTGATTTGAAGTAGTTGACGGAAGCTTGTGAGTTTTAAGGGCACTTGTAAGTTCTTCAGTGGTTGAGGGTACTGAGTTTTCTTTCATTACATCACATTCCATTCCAAACGTTACAGCTTTTCCTCACGAAATATCTATCCCACCACCACTATTCTTACGATCACCATCTTTGAAAAGCCTCATTTTCATTCCAAGTTAACAAATAAAGGTAGGAGAAATGATTTTTCTAAGCACAAAAGTTGGGCAAGAAACTTTAAGGAGCTAGAGATGTTGTGTCTACAAGTGAATGATGACAACAGACTGGTTTAGCCTTGAGCAACTGGCCTTGGGCTGAGCCACTCAGCTCAGCTGCATCTTTCTCAGCCTCTTGGACTTTTGAACAAAGACAAATAAAGACAGGGACCTGTTTGGTAGCTGTGTTAATTTGCCAGCTGTACCCTGGAGATGGAATTCCACAAACTGCCCCAATTCTTGCCTGTCAACCTCTTACTTTGTTTCTACATGATTTTCCTGGTTTTCTTCCAATAAACACTCCCTCTTGCTTAAGTTGGGTTCTGTTACTTGCAACCAAAAGAATATTAATATCACATCCCCTCCCACTGGTCCATTGTGTACGCTTCATTTGAATTCTTTTCCCTTTTTCTAATCGTCCTACTGAAAACTTTCAACATTTCCCACTGCCAATAAGATAAAAGGAAATCTATCAATATTCCAATATTCTCTGTTGTTTAACTCCTATAGACTCTCAAATCCAGGTCTATCTACTCAGTGTCATGCAAAGTGCACACATAGCCCTATTGCCCATTCTTCTTAAAACACTACTAAAAATGATAATGAAAAAGACAGTGACAATTCTTTTAATGATATACTTGGCTCCAAATGCTATACTTGCTAATTACAAGATGTGAAAGTTTACACAAATTTTTGAACCCATCTAAGCCTTAGTTACTCATTAAAAAAGTGAAGAAAATATCTTGTTCTTAAAGTTATACTGAAGATTTTAAAAAGATTATATATATAATACTTTATATACAATATTATACATATAACAAACAGAGCCTGGCACGTAGAATGTTTTCAATAAATGAGAGCCATTATTATTTCATTATGACTTAAATCCATATGTCCAATCCAGAATTTTCTTGAGATTCAGAGCCACAGATCTAAGTGCCTATATAAGATTTTCATGTGTACAGCCTTCAAATTCCAAATTCAAAAAGGAAAATTAACATCCACTTTCCTCCCAGTTTGGGTACTCCTACATTTCTTACCTTGAAGAATGGTAACACCATCCACCAGCCACAAGTATGATAATCTTAGAGTCCTTCCTCATCCAACTGGTCTCCAAGCCCCATCGACTTTGCCCCCTTAACATCTCTTGGATCTATTCTCTCCACTTCTCCCAGGCACACAGATCCTTTATACTTCTCATCAGGCCTCCAGTAATAGCTTCCTAACTAATACAGTTTGTCCTCGTTACACTAACCAAATTAACCTTCCAACAGCTGATAAATAAGTCTTTCTAAAACTCAAAGCTGATCAGTTTTAAATCTATTAATAGCTCTCCATTGATTAGAGAATAAAGACCTACTCTTCCACTGCTACACGTCCTTCAACAATGTGGCCACAGCCTAGGGTTAATTCTCTCATCAAGCCTTGTTAATGACCTCCATTCCAGTCATATTCAATTGCTTTCAGTTTCTGGAACACATCTGACTGTTTCAGGCTTCTGCAGCCTTGCTGATGCTGGTCCATCTAAGTGGAACACCCTTACTTAAGTACCTACTTAAGTGGTAAGTAGCTGCTCATCTTTCAAGGGTCACTTCCTTTATTAAGCCCCAGAAGATAAAGCCCTCTCCCACGTTTGTACTCCAACTGTAACCCTTAAATACTTCCATCATAGCACTCAAACTTGACTTTCACATGCTTGTGTACATATTTTCCCCAACTGAAGGGCAGAGCTACACCTTATTCCTTTAGAGGCCCTGGTGCTTAGGTCAGGCCTGACACAAAACAGGCTGCTGATATATGCCTCCTGAATGCACAAAAATACAGGAAAAGACAATTGAGGGAATTTAATAATTAAAAGCAAAGTTCAGAGTGTGTTCTGGAGTCTATAGACATCCACCTCAGTGTCTCACAGGACCCACAACAATACAGAATACTATAACTCATCATAATTATGATCTCTACTCATTAAGAAAACATTCTTTCAAAGTTGTGCAGGATGCCTTATTTAAGATAATCAAGTATGTGATGAAGCTGACAGTGTCCCAAAAGGGGTTGAGTCAAGCATTCCTTTTTATAACATGGCTGTGGCCCCTTAAATGACAATTTGAAAGACATAAAGGCTTCATAGTCTAATTTAAATATGGTGCATTACTGAGCAATGCCAGAAAATAAACTACTGTTGTCTAGTAATTTGTGATCATCTCTTATATAATTAGGAAATTTAGGCAATTTGATAAATTTGCACATAACTTTCTTAGTGGGTAATAAAACTTTTTGAAGAAACCTGCAAGATAAAAATGCATTGGAAGAATATTTTTATCATCTGATTAAAATAGAGAATTATTTCTTTGAAGAATGTTGGTAGCTATTCCACAGTAAAACATTAAGGACATATGCAAAGGTGTGGTCAGATACCAGAAAAAAAAAAAAAAAGGATTTTCTTGGCACAAAGTGATTCAGGTAGGGAGGGATGAAAAGAACTCATAATTTAGAGGAAAAATCTTACATTACTGAATCAAATTATGTTATAAGCCTCAGTGCTGAGAAAATGCTCTGCAGATTTATAGAATGCATCCTAGGTAACAAATCTTCTATGAAATTTTGTCACTGATCTGAATAAAATTTATGTAATTTATCAAGGTTCAGCCTAGTCAGGTAAAGAACTAAGGGAAATGAATGGCCATTTTGATAGACTTTTAGCTACTTATTCTAACTTTTATAGTCTTCCAAAAATTTTTTTGGAGGGTGGGAACAGTGTCTTATGACTGTAATCCTAGCACTTTGGGAGGGTGAGGCAGGAGGACCCCTTCAGGCCAGCAGTTCAAGACCAGCCTGAGCAACATAGCGAGATCTGAGACCCGCTCTCTACAAAAAATACAAAAATTAGCATGACTGTAGTCCCAGCTACTCAGGAGGCTGAGCAAGGAGGACCACTGGAGCCAAGCGATTTGAGGAGGTGTGACGAGGCCACTGCACTCTAGCCCAGGCAACAGAGTGAGACCCTGTTTCAAAAACACAAAAAAATTTGGGGGACTTTCTAACGAACTTCACTCAGGGTAAAAGCTATAATTTTGCATTTCAGATTTCATTTATGTTCAATTGAGTAATGGATGAAAGTGACAGGAGCCATGACTGATTAAGTCAAATCTTCTGTGGCTTTGTGATCTGCCAGGATTCAGGCAGTTCACAAATTACCATCACCGGAAGTGGATTCTTAGCTGTGGAGACGTAACTAAGTTACCAAAAAAGCACTAAGAGATTGAAATACCTAGAAGCTTGCTAGAAGCCAGGAAGAAACGGGATACTGACAAAAGTTAGAAATCACAGAAAGCCTTGGGCCTCTATATTCACGGCTAAGCAAGAAAACACATCAAAATACTCTTTATTTTATATCTCAAGATGTTTCAAGACCAGAGGGTAAGACTGGCCTGCTAAGCATTCAGCCAGTAGACTGCAGTACTTATGATTTTACCCTTTTAAAACAAAGGAAACGACTTCCCTTGTAAAGCCATGCTAGACCTCAGTTCAGTAGATATCAGGACAGGAAAAAGCAGAGTATTCATCTGCTTATTCAAGCTCTGATCTTATACGATTTGAGACTGACATCAGGAGATTGCTCCCGTACGAAGAATAAGGCCTTGGTAAATTTAAATTTTGATATGTTTTTACCTCTTTTTAGTGTTTAATGCTAAAAATTAAAAGGAGGGGAACTGAAGTAAACTTTCCCATTACATTTTCGCTTCACCTATTTATCTGCTTTTCACTTGAAATCATGGGTAGCAATTTTATTACGTGAAATATATGTACGGAAACCACCCTTGCAAAAATATACCTCATACGTGTGATAAATAATGATTCTGGTTGTTATAAAGAATAATTGCATTTGGTATACATTTGGTATGGGTCAAATGCCCCAAAGCACACAAAGTGAGTACCTGGAGACCAGCACTAAAGTTTTTTTGGCATGTCTTCAAGACTACAGTCCTATTCAAGATGCTATTTCCCAGCCTACGTGAAGGTGTTTCTCTTCAATAAATCTGAAGCACATAACCATGACACAGATTTGAATGTCAGCAAAGAATGCAGAACCCCTAACGAAAGGCAGCAGTCTCTCTACTTCAGAACAGGCAAACACTGCCAGCAAAAACAACAAACTAAATTTCTGTTGAAACAAAAACAGCAGAGCGTGAAATAGCAGCCTGCCATCAGACATTGGGAGTTTGATTTTCATCAATGGCAGCTGAAACAGCCATCTCCTCCCACTTCTCCATGAGAAAAAAAGAAAAAAGACAATACCATCTGCATGCAAGCAGGAGGATGAACCCTGTGAGTCTATTTGCTGCACTCCAGCACGAAATCCACAGCAGCCACGAACTCCTACTTAGGCTCCATTTCATTCCCTGAACAGAACGTTCAGAGGAATACACAGTGATTTTTTAAAAAAGATTCTGCCAGTGTCACAACATCTATTGGAAAACTCTTCAAGCAGAGGGCTTTTGATTGATTTGTTTGGGGTCGTGTGGAGGTAAGAGGAAAAGTTTGAAAAAATAAGCACTTAAAAGTGGTGAGTGGCAAACCCAACCAGCAAGGTGAATGGATTTCAAAAGCTTCCTCTATGTTGACTACACAAAAATGTGCTACGGGCATGTAGTACTTGCACCAAAACAACAGTCGCCAGTTGCTATACAGATATTTCTAATTCACCTGTTACAATGCTAAACACGCTCCTGACACATTACCTTCTGTGAGAGATGAAAACTTTCACACAGAGATGAAATGAACAGTGCAAATACACACAGTGGTAGTAGTGAGGGAAATTTAGACCTAATAAAGCAGACTGATAAAACAGGTGGAAAACATCCTCAGGTAGACTACATTATTAATGATATCAGAGAAGCACCAATGTGCTTTAAAATTTTTATATGCATATGTTCCTCAGGGATGGCATATTGACCATAAGGAAGCAGAGTAACTGGATTAATTCATCATTAAATAATATCTATGACAAGGCCACATGCACATTAATTGTCAAAAAACAACCAACCACCACCACAACAAAACAAGCATCTCAGCCACATCCCACAGACCTAGTCACTGCTAGGTTAGAAACTTTCAAAACAATTTAGAAACAATTTGTTTCAAAACAAAACAATTTAGCTGTTAGAAACTTTCAAAACAATTTAGCCCAATAATTATTATTATGATAATCATTTCAATAGTTTGGATTATTGTACAGAAAATATTCACTACCTTCATCCAGCCACTATGGGCAGAATATACTTTCCTGTTCCATTGGTGTTGGGCTTGGTGCCATGTCTTCCTTTGGCCACTGGGTTGTTAGTGGATGTGACATCAGTGAAAGCTTGAAATGTGCTTGCACAATGGGGTTGGCCTTATTGGAGGATGCTGCCACCATGCAAAGGAACATGCTCTGTCCAGCCACTGAGTTAAGAAGGATGAAGCCATGTGGAGCAGATACAGACTCCTCTGTAGCTTGGATCTCAGCCCAATCTGGACCAGCTGAGCTCCACCCAGCCCACAAATGCAGCAGCAAAAACAGTGATTATTTTAAGCCCCTGAGTTTTGAGGTGGTTTGTTATGCAGCATCATTGTGGCAACAACTAAATGAGATAATATTAGTAATGATATAATTATTATATCATCATAAATAGTGCCTATACATTAAATAAATGGTACAGGGTGAAATTAAAATACAGACATTTCAGCACTGCTGATAGCAGAAAATAATAGTTCTAAGCCTTAGTACAACCGGACCTTCCTCGTTTTACTCCCTCTGACTTTTCTACGCTCACATAAGTAGCTACTGCCACTTAATAAATACTATGTCTCAGGCACTAAAGCAGTCGCTTTCTATTCATTTGATTCTTAAAACAATGCCTGTAATGTAAATTCTATCCCCTTTTCCTGATGAGGAAATCAAGACTCACAGAGGTTAAGTAACTTATCAGATCTCAAAGCTAACGGGCAGCAGCTCTAGGTTTCAGGAAGGTGCTTCCTTTAATACTTCCCATATTTCAGAAAGGTTTTTTCTATTTAAAAATATTTAAAGGGGAAACCAGCAGGCTCCATCGCCGAGATATAATGTCTTTTTCACTTTTGTTGCTCTTTAGGGACTCATCTAGCACTGAAATAGCCCTCTCATTTGCACCCCCAGATGGTCTACTTGACAAGGAGAGGCCTCCCGGGATGGCTGAAAGCTCTCTTCTTGCAAAGGAGAAGTACAGCCTGGAAAATTCCTAAGATAGCTATAAGTTTTACCTCAAGAGGATGCAAAAAAAAAAAAAAGGTTTATTTCTTTATATCTATGATCATTAAAATAATTCAGTCTTGATAAGGACTATACAAAGGAAAAATCAGAGTTTTATTTTTTCAAAAAACATGCTTTCTCCTAACCAGGCATAGTCCCCATACCAGGCATATTAACCCATACTACAAACTGAAAAGAAAACACTTAATTTTCTCAAACAATTTTTCTTTCTCAATTCTAATTCATATGCATATTATAAAAAAATACGTAATTATTAACATTTTTCTTAAGGAAGCTTTTAAAAGATACTAATGCAGACATTAAGTCCTTCCAAGTATTATAGTAAATTACTATTAATATTTCTGTTGCTCTCACAAACTTTCATCAGATATATTTCCTAATAATACCTCAGGGTAGCCAGTCTATCTCCATTTTATAGTAGTGGAAACTAAAGGATGGCTAACACAATAGTAGGCAAAAATCTTTCAAAACTTGAAGATGTTGTAAAACCACAAACTAGATATAATGATTAGGAGTAACAATGACCTTGGGAAAATACCAAATGTACTAAAAAAAAAGCCCACATAATTAATAGGGTGGCATTATCCTTATAGTCAGTAATATTAGACTTGCAACTGAAAATGTGTGCTCCTCCCGAGAAATGTAGTATATAAAATAAAAGAAAGGGATTTTGCACGTAAGACAACAGACTCTGTATCAGCATCATTCTTATCCCTATCAGGAATTCTTCACTTTTAAAAATTAAGGTAAGCCCCAAACATTTTTAGTAAAAATAAAGTAACTGAATCATTTACTGCAAATGGGCCTTCCTCAAAAAATGCCTCCTATCCACTGCAGAACTGCCCTGCCCTGTATACAAGACTGTTTATGAGTAAGTTTTCCAGCATACATCCTATGTGGATGGTTAGGAATGCCTCTATGCCTATAGGGAATCTACATGAGTCGAACTCCTGAATGTGGTAAATATTTACTATTATATATTTTTCTATGAAATCACCATGCAACAATGATAATAATGTCATGGCAAAAATTTTTACTGGGAATGATTCTAAAAATCACATAAAGAGAGAATAGTGCAATGAACTCATACCTATTATCCAGGTTGGACAACTGTCAGAATTTTGCCAAGTATGTTTCATCTATTCCTTTTGTTGTAGTTGCTTAAGTATTTTAAAGCAAATCCCAGATCCTATCATTATATATCTCTAAAAACACGAACACTTTCTTAGAGAACCACAATGCCATTAGAGCCTGAACACAGTTAATGATAACTGTTTGGCATCATGGGATAACCAATCTATGAAGTTAAAGCAAGCTTTCTTCCGAGCATAATATATTTTACAAGGAGGATTCTTTGTATTTCCCAGATCTACTTTTCGAAAAGGAAAAATGAAGAAATGAAAAATTATTAGAAGAGTCATGATTTCAATTTTTAATTTTTTACACATGGGAAGTAATTTGTGTAAGGGAGGTATAACTGAAAGAAGACAGGGGATCAATATGTATATCAAGATTATAATTAAACAGATGAAGAAAGAGAAGGCATTACTTGAATTTTAGTTTATATTTAAGCTGTAATAATTATATTTAAGCTAAATTTGTACTTCTGAGTCCTTTGTTATTAAAGAGTACAGAGAAGTGAACTCTTAAATGAAAAGCTAATATATTTAATGGTTCACTTCTCTACACAGTCTTATTCGTAATTGTTTGGAAAGGAAGAGAAATTTCAAAGACTGCAGAGAAGTGTTTCAAAGTCATTAAATAATGCTCTAACTTTGATGCATGTTGTACATGAATCAAAAGTATCAATACTGGGAAAAATCAGAAGGAAAACAGCAGGGGAAAAAAACCAGAAACTGACAAAAACTGAAAGTGAAAATGTTTGATGACAAAGTGGCCAGAAGTTCTCAGATTATCTAATTGCTCAACATCAAGAAATAGTTCATTGAAACTAGCTGACTTGTTTTATGAAGTTTAAAAAAAATTAATTGCTCCCCTTCAAATCACTAAACATTATATTCCATGTGTTACGGGCTGAATTTTGTCCCCCTAAAATTCATATTTTGAAGTCCTAACTACCAGTACCTCAGAATGCGACTGTATTTGGAGATGAAGAGATAATTAAGGTATGGATGGGCCCTAATCAAATATGACTGGTGTCCTTATAAACAAAGAGGATACTTGGACACAAACATGCATGTGCACAGAGGAAAGACCATGTGAGGACACAGAAGGCAGTCTAGGAGAGAAGCCTCAGAAGAAACTAAACTTGCTGAGACTTTGATCTCAGACTTCCAGCCTCCAGAACTAAAAGAAATAAATTTTTGTTGTTTGAGCCGTTTTGTCATTTGAACACAATAGTGGCCTATGGTATTGTGTTATGGCAGCCCAAGCAAACCAATATACCATGTAATGCTGAAAAATCTTGAAACTCTAAAAATTAGTCACTGATTTCATTCATAAGCAGGCAAGTTACTTAGCATTTTTTAATGCTAAATATTAGACATTTTTAAGATATCCTTTTCAAATAATACCAATTATGCTTAAAAAAGTTAACTATAATTCATTAAAATGATCAAATATCCAGTCTGTAATTTCTCCAACTGTCACATGTTAAATAAAATTTGTAGGAGGCCATTGATTTGGAGTAGGCTCCTGTACTGGGCCCAACAGACCAAACCAATATGGGGTCATTCATACTAAATGAAATTAAATAACTTAGAAGTATACTAATGTAACAAATAGCTGAGTTTGGGTTAGTTACAGCTGCTTTAGTTAATCATTGGCAGCCAACTGATTTAAATAAGACTGTAGCCAATTAAGCTCTATACTTCACTTCTGTTTTTTACCCATAGTACTGTCTGACCAAGTCATAGTCCCAGAGTTCCTTGAACCTGTTTTGGTTCTAAGGGCTGCCCAATTCTAGAACTGAATAAAAGCCAGTTAAGATTTTAAAACTAAGTTTGTTGTAATTTTGTCTTTTGACAGTATTGGTGCCCAACGTCGCTCCTGAAAGGACACTGCTGATGACTCAAAACACCTCTTGAGGAACACAGGAAAGGCACCACTGACCCCCCTTTTGATATCCCCTGTCTTCCTCACGGAGTCCTGAGAATTGTAAGTTCATCTCTGGTTGGACTCTGTTCTTTTTGCATTGAGTCCCAGATCTTTTGGGCTTTTGAGCTCATGGTTAGTTTATGCTGTGAGAGAGCATATAACCTTAGAAAGTCTCGACAGAAACTTTGGATTGGATCCCCTGGGGAGGCCTCAATTGTTTGATAAAAACTGAACTGGGTTCTGTACATAGGTAAGGTTACTAGAAGACAGAGAATTATGGGATCATCTGGATCCAAGGGGTCTAGAACTCCTCCATCTGGAACTCCAGCCAATTTCATGCATAAGAACTATGGACCCAGAAGCTGTGCTTTTCTGAAAAAATGGGTAAAGCTTACCAAAAATAATTTAGAGTTACAGTGGCCACAGTGAGGAGGTTTTAACCTAGATAAAGTTATTCAGTTGTGATGCCCATTAGAAAAGAAAGGATCTGAAACCCCTTGCAGGAACAATGGGATGCTTCATTGGTATACAAAGGCATCTAAAAGATTAAATCAAAAACTGCCTCTTTACACAAAAGGCAAACAGGTGCATGTCTTCACAGCTACAACAGCTACAGAGATCAAGGAGACCCTTATACACATTTTAAACCAAACCCAAGAGGTCCCAAACTAAAGAATTCTGTGCCCCCAGATAACTGCCTTTATTTTAAACAGACAGGCCATTGGAAAAGAAATTGTCCACTTTTACACTAGCCATCTGATAGATCCACTCCCTTTGACCTGGACTATTTCCCCACTAAAGGAAACCCCAAAAGTATTATCCGCTACCAAAAGATTAGTCAACTAATCTAATTAGTTAGATTAGTTGTTTACCTATTTGATCCTTCTCTTGTGGGAACCTTTCAGTTGACTGAAATCCCTCCCCTCAAACCCTTGTTGCCACCTCTTTTTGGTTGTCACAATCTGTGCTATGCCCCAAAACTATTTTTTGGCCAAAATATGCATTTCTGGCATAAGGACTATCTTTAGCTGGTTCTTTTATTTATTTATTTTTTTAGAGATGGGGTCTCCCTCTGTCACCCAGGCTGGAGGGGTTATGTGATCATTGCTCAGCTCACTGCAGCCTTGAACTCACGGGCTCAAGGGATCCTCCTGCCTCAGCTTCCCAAGGAACTAGGACTACAGGCACGTGCCACCATGCCCAGCTATTTTTTTTTCTTTTGGTAGACACAGGGTCTCACTGTGTTGCACAGGCTGATCTCAAACTCCTGCCCTCAAGTGATCCTCCCGCCTCTGCCTCCCAAAGTGCTGGGATTACAGACCTGAACTACCTTGCTAGGCCTTCAGTTGGTTCTTTTGAGACCCTTTAGAAAGAGAAATTTATATCTATAAAGAAAGCCACCATTTGTAAGGTGTGTCCCTCTCTGCACTGGGAAGATAGGAAGGACTAAATCACCAGAAACTTTTACAAAGGAGAAGCCAGTGACTTAAATTTATATAGCAAGTCCCACCTTTGACCATTTTGTCTTAACTTGGCTTCCTAGTTATGTCTTTCTTTGTCTCAGCAAATAATGGTATTTAGGCCTGAAATTTGCTTACAATGAACAGTTTAACTAACAATTGCTTAGGGCAGTAGAACAGTAATTGAAAGACTGATATTCTGAAAGGGGAAGAGACATTACTTAGAGACTGGCAAATAAAAAATTTTAATAACAGCTATAAGATCTGCTTCTCTTTGTATGGCTGTGTATGTTTATATATGTGTGTATGTTGTATATATGTGATATTTTCCCAAAACTTATAAAGAGTTCCATTTAATTGGCTTAAAAGAGTAATTTAAAATTTTAAAGTTATGCTAAATTAAGCAATAGAAACTTATGAAGTGTCTGAGTCATTTTTAAGCAAGTTAAAACACTGAAACATTAATTGCTGAACATAAGTTTAAAGTACATATATTTGGCATCTTGTTTTTATATGGTATAAAGATGCTAAATATATTTGGGTGCATTCGTAAACATAAAAAATGTTCTATGAGGAAGCACATGCTATTAGAAACTATGAAATGTATGTTCATATAGTGTGGCTATATAACAGTTCAAAATTGCTTTACTTCCTGGGTTTTTAGTAAAATTAAGGTTGCTAAGAGTTAAAAATCTGATCAATATATGGTAATAGTAGGGGAAATGACTCTGTATGCAAGGAAAGTAACACATGTTTTTGGCATGTGAAGCTATGAGGTATGAAAGATGTGTTTTTGTTAAGGGAAAAAATAATTTGTCCTAAAGTTTGTTTCAGAATGAGAAAGAAGAAAAGTATAAGAAAAATGACTAAAAGGATCTAAGAAAGTTGTGTAGGGTTTGTAGAAGATGAACCTTGTGGAGGGAATTTTATGTATGATGAAGCTGGCAAAGATTAGAAGGGAATCCTTTATAAGTCTTCCTAAAAATTGAGCATTAATCATGCAAAACTAGAACTTGGTCTTTTCTTTTAAAACAACAAGGTTTTCTTGAAGTATTTATCTGCTTTTAATAGGAACTGTGAAAGGTTTCTCTTTACCTTTTAGGTAATTGGCCTAGAAAACAATGATTCCGTGTTTTATCAAGATAAAACCCTGTGCCTCATGTTACCTTATTTAGGTATTTAATTACTTAAGAAAACTAAGTCCTGTCCATTAAAAGAGCTAAGATTTTTCCTACAACTATGCAACTTCCTGTATTTGCATTTGAAGTCTTTAATGGTCACTCTGGTTAAATGAATGGCTACTATTTCACAGTGACCTGTGTTCCTATTTTGATCAAGTGTTTTATACCTTTGATATTTTTGAAAAACTTCCCAAAATCTAATTCTAAATTAAGTCTTTTTACTCTAGAATTAACTCTGGGATTTTCCTTTTATAGCCCCTAGAAAACCTGAAAGAATTTGTCTTTCATTTTGTAAAAGAGAGATACTAATTAGGTTTAATATATTAAGTTATACGGGAAGCACTGTCAAATAAGTGATGCTAAACAGTTCTTTGAGTTATATTTGTATGGATGTGTTGTTGGTATGTGTTTCAGAAACTGTATAAAATTCTTAGAAATCTGATATGTTATCAGCCATGTTTTGGTTATTATGTTAAATTATTGTAAGCCACAGAAATAACCAAATCACCTTGTCAAATGCATCAATATTGTAATGAGCTCTCATCAGATTTTTAACCATGGCCATTTTAAGTCTTGTCATTCACAAATGGTTAACTGTTTACTCTTATACTTTCCTGAGCAACTATAAACCTAAAGTGTTTCATCTTCAAGGAGGTTCATGGAAAGGATTTTGACAAGTACAGGATTCTGATAACTTTAAGTTCATATCATCAAACTGGGTAAGAATTCCCAAACTCTAATGAAAACTGATTGGCTTTATAAAATTGCTAATCAAACATCAAATACAACAAGAATTAACTGAATATCAAGGAATGTTTTGGCAGATTTTCATGCTAAGTCAGCTAATACTGAAATTGCTAAGATATGCAATTTGAATAAATTCTGTAAGATTGATCCAAGTCAAATTACCTATGATAACCTATTTTATAAACAGTGCTATGCACCTGAATTGAAGAAAAAAAACTAGTTATCTAAGAGGATGTAAGTTCAATGTTAAGTGTGGACTTATGGAGAGCCTGGATGGCTACCTGGTCTTTCCTGAGTCCTTACATCTTCCATGATGAAAAGTTCTACACTTCATAACTCACCATGGAGTAGATAAAACAATACAAATTATGGAAAAAATACTGGTGTGGTGATTTCCTGGAATTGCTAGCATGGTTTTTGACTAGTTGGACCAGTTTGGTTTGTCAAACTCATAATGCTGGGAAGTCAATCAAAACTTCAGGTGATATATTTCTGCTACCTGATGGATGATTTGAACATTTACACAGGAATTTTACTCATAGCCACAATCAATGGGATGTGAATACGTTCTTATGGTAGTTAAAGTTTTCTGGTTGGATAGAAGCATTCCATGCAGCAAAACCAGTATTATAAGAGTAGAACCTCATATATCTCCCATTCTTATAAACTCTGATGCCAAAATACATTTTCAGCAGGTAAAGCAAGCCCTTCATAATCCACCAACTGCTAACAATCAGACCTTTTGTGATCTGGAACTCAAAGATGGGATCTTCTGGAGAAGACTTCAGAGACAGACTATTCTTGAACCCTGTTGGAAGAACCACACCAAGTTCTCACCACCCACACTGTATTAAAGCTTCAGGGCCTTAAACCTAAAACTTGGTTCCACATCTCACAACTTAAAAGGATTCCTCCAGACTCCTGCAACTGTACACTTGTTGGAGACTTTAAGGTAAAACTGACCAGGGAAAAATTTCCCCAGAAGCAGAAGACATCTTAGATGTCGACAGCTTTTCCCAAGATGTCAGAACAAAGCTCTTCATTATCATGTAACTTGTACCTCTCTTAAATTTTCCTTGTTTTTACCTACTTTTTTCACTTGGCAGGATAATGCTATAGTTAAAACTTCACAATGAGTACTAAATGTTGGATCTGATAAGCCAAACCCAGATCTTTACATGACAGTGGTTAACTTCAGCAACAACCCTAACACAAATATTTATTATATTTAAATTATCTCAGTTGTCCCTTTTAAGGAGTTGGACTTCTGGACCAACTTGTTCTCACTTCCTGCTTTGATTTGGCCCAGTCATGGGATGCTAGATTGCTTATTGGCTGAGCAGGAAAAGTCTGTGCAGTTGCTAATCCTTTTTTTTTGCACATGAATAAATACATGGAGTAATGTAAAGACTTGGTTCCAAAACAAGTAATGAACAGCCTACTTGGTTAAAAACAGGTGGACTTCTCATCTGGGTTATCTATTTGATTTTAGTTAGTTTGGTTTATGAGGACCCTGGTTAAGGGGCACACCCCAAACTCTTGGTATTATCCTCCTGATAGTCGTAATCAAAAGTTTTAAATGTCTACATGCAGCCATCTGTCAAAGGTCAAAGGGTCACTTTGGTTGGAATGACAAAAACTCAAGGAAATACATGTTCATGAGGACACTATAACCTATGAATGGTATATGGAGACCAGAAATCTAAAATGATAGTAACTGAGAGTTGCACTGATGCCCTAAGTTGTGGTTACACTTTTACATAGGTGAGAGCCTAATCAAAAGGGGGGCTGGAGGGGGGATTGTTAAAATAAAATTTGTAGGAGGTTATTGATTTGGAGTAGGCTTCTGTATTGGGCCCAATAGACCAAAAACATATGGAGTGATTCATGCTAAATGAAACTAGTTTACTAGTATACTAGGAGTATACTCAGGTAACAAATAGCTGAGTTTGGGTTAGTTACAGCACCTGAGCTTTAGTTAATCATTGGCAGCCAACTGATTCAAATAAGACTATAACCAGTTAAGCTGTATACCTCACTTCTATTTTCTACCCATAAATACTGTTTGACCATGTTGCAGCCCCAAAGTTCTTTGGGCTTGTTCTGGTTCTGAGGGCTGTCCAATTCTAGAATAGTAAATAAAAGTCAACTAATATCTTTAAAATAAAATTTTGTAATTTTGTCTTTTGACACAAATATATATTTATATGCATATATGTGTGCGTATGTTTGCATGTATGTTTCATATATATTATCATGTAAATGTATGTATATTATATACCTGGACATACACATATACATTTGTTTGAATCAAATTCCAATGAGATTGATTAATAGGTCTCCTTTAATATATGGGCTCTTCATCCTCTTTTTCTTTTGAAAATTTTTGTTGAAGAAGCTGGATCATTTGTCCTACAGCATTTCCCTGCAATGTAGATTTTGCTTATTGTAATTCTGTAATGTCATGTAACATGATCCTCTGCCCTCTGTATTTCTTATAAGCTGGCAGAGCTAGACGCTTGATCAGAACTCTGGCTCCTTCTGGTGAACCTCAGCATGGACCCCCCATAGTACTCATTGCTATTGGATGGTCATTGTTTTCAGGCACTTCAAAGGATAAAGCTATAAAAATCACCGTATTTTTTAAAATAAATTCATTTTGCTACTTCTCATTCAAATTCATGTTTTTAGCTATTTTACTTAATTATACCAATCTTACACCTCTGCCTTTCTTCCAACCACAAACATTTATTCACCTGCTTTATCTCAAAGCAGTTTCCAAACTAGCACTACCACCAAATATGACTGTGAGAAAGGTAAAAATTACTTTTACCTTTTTTGCAGGGAATCAGGGTATATCACACTAAGGACGTACTATATAGTCAAATTTCTGTGCCTTAATAGCATTTGAAATGGTTCTTCTTGCTATGATTGGTTATGCCAGCAATTAGATATACAATGAGGCTTATTTCATTTTTATTGGTTATCCTCATTTTACTAGTTTTGTTTTATACTTATCCAAAATATGTACACATTTACAAAGTCAAATCCACAAAACACCTCCCCTTTGATCAGTAGCACTGTTTATTAAGTGTACTTCCCTCTGCTGTGCTGTTTTCACTTAACACTTTATCCTAGAGATCTCTCCAGAGCAGTTTTTAGACAGCCTTCATTTACTTTTGATAGCCACATGGTACTTCCTTAGATGGATGTACCATAATCTATTCAACCAGTCCCTGGTTCATCATCATTTGGTTTGTTCCAGTCTTTAAATTTTACAAACAGATGCAGTGCAAAGCCTTGTTTTCGTTTTTGGGCAATAAATTTGTGATATATTTAATACTTTTTGTAGCCATTTGTCTATTTCTCTTTAAAAATTAAAAAGTGACTAAAATTATTTCAAAAGGAAGAGAATATAATGCAATAGGATAGACTACTATCTAATATTCATGCATTTGTCCAGTAAATGAAAGGATCCGTCAACTTTTCCAACAGAAAATATATAACTTCTTCAACTGATTAACTACAATTTCTAATCTAATGTATTCAACTTGAGTCAACAATAAAGCCTCAGTTTTGCCTATCTTCATTATTTTTATAGCACACTATAGATGAAAACTGTTATTATTCCCAGGCTTTTTTAAAATAATGAAACTAATTTTACAACAACCCCTGATACTGTAAATCATAAGTAATCCACACTGTGCAACTGAGCTCATGACGCAAATATTCACTACATTAACATAAAATCAGGCCGCTGCATATATGAAAACTTCCCAAATTTTCATGATATAACATTGAGAAAAATGGAATGGACTATCACAAATTGAGAAATACACATTTCATAAAAGCCCAACAGGCATCCAAATTGTCAAAACTATATAATATCATAAAAAAAAAAAGCAGTACTTTAAAAGTAGCTACTTAAATGTCAGATTAAGTAGCAGTGTATGTCCTCATAAATCACCATTCTGGAGATTTAAAAAAAAAAAGTATATGGCTTTGTAAAATCTTATTTGTTTCATTAAAAACTATTTGAAAATAAAAAATACCAAAAAGTTATTATAACATGATGTTTATACTACTTTCCTTATATCTTGAAACTTAACCATTTTACTGAACATTTCATTACTACTATAACATATTCACTATTCAGTGTTTAAAAAATAATCAGGGGAATCAACAACAGACATCCAAGGAAGTACATTAACTAAAGGCAGAAGAAATCACACTGTTTGGGGTAATGGGAGGAGAAGCCTCCTTTTAGGAATTGTTCAGTGAAGACTATGGCAGTCTTTCTCATCTGGAGCAAAAAAAAAAAAAAAATGAGGAATTCTGGCAGGTTATTTATGGTGGCATACACCCACAACTTCAGCAGCTCTCTTTCAGCCATTGTATAGAGCACTAAAGCATCATTAACACATCCTAATAAAAACTTTTCACAGGGGCTCCTTTCTCATCTACATGCAAAACTAAATGTCAGCAGGAGGCCTATAGCTTCAGGAAGCCATAAAGTGAAGCTTGAACCCAATAATGATCTGCAGCAGGGTGTCTACAGAGACAAATTTACTTAGCAAGGACAGATCTGACAGCATAACTCTGTATGTAAGACTTCACACCATTTTAGCTACACGTCCCTGGGATCTGTAGACAAAAGTATCCTCTTTCATGCTTCAACAAGTATTAACAGTCTTTTCTACATTTTCTTCTTAAAGGAGCTTCATACAATTATTGGTTACTGTCTACAGTCTATAATCTTCAAAAATCACCCGCTCCAATTTATTCTATCATTAAGATCGACTTAGGCACAGGAAAAGGTAATAGAATATTTATTGCCTGCCTGAGAGGTGTTAACAACCAAAACAAGTTAAAATATATGCTGTCCTTCATTTATTTATCCAGACATGTCTGAATGAGAAACATCTGGAAATCTCTTAAAACTATAAATTCCTCAAAGGAGGGTGAGGTGGGGAATCAGAGGGAAATTTTCTCTCTTCCATCTCAAAAGAAACCCCATTTCTGAGTGTGTATTTGTATGGAAACAATCCCTGGGGATTAGGACAGTTTTCCCATCCCCTTTCTTTCACTGGCTTCCTAAACTTAATTTTTCCATGAGGCACCAGCCAGAGCATATGGGGACATACCAGGGTGTGATGAAGAAGAAAACACAAGGGTGGCAAAATAAGAAAAAAGAAAATAAGCAAATGAAGAAGAAAATAGACATAGAGAGTTTTGAGGTGGTTTAAGGAAATGGAAGAAAAAAAACATATAAAATTTTCAGAAACCTGGTGCCCTATATAACAAAAGCATAAAATATAAAATAAAGTGAATATTTACTTAAGATGATAAAATAAATCACCTAAGTTACTGGAGCCTTGAGAGATTCGGGTCCCTTTCTTCTGAGATCTTTTAAGACGATTTACCAGAAATGTGACCAGATTACAAGCTGGTTTCCCCTCCCGTCGAGGACACTCTAAAATAATTCCCAGCAGATTCCATTACTTTACGGTCTGAAAGTGAAGAGCCCTGAATTTCGACCTCCCTTAGCTTCATGATAAACTTGCTGCTGCTGTTTCGACTCACTCAGCTTGTCCTCTCCAAGAACCATGAGTCTTCAGGTCCCTTCCTTCCCAGCAAACGCCTACCATAATAAGATTTCTCATATCCAAGAACGTCACAAATGAAGTTGTACTATAATTCAAGTGCAATGCTCAGTGGCTACAAAAAAAAAAAAAAACCCTACAAATTCACAGTAGGCACCCCAGCTTGCAGTTCACTTCAGCATTCTTCAAGTCCCTCTTACAAAGGGAAACTCTTGGGAGCTGAGCCAGAAACTCAATCACCAAGGGGTTTTATCTCCTATTGACACTTCATTGTTCAGAGAGGGACATGATCTAAGCCAAGATCTAAGCTAAGGTCCCAACTCCTTCAAGCTTCACAGCTGATAATCTATACAATGTAACACTCATATATCAGGATGCAGGTAGCAGGGTGATTCATGAGTATCCAAAACAGAATTTTTATTACCAAAGATGTCTTACAAAAAAAGACACCTGGGTTATTATTTATGTTAAGAAGAATCCATCCTAGAGTAACTAAAATAGAGGAATCTTTCAAAACAACTGCTATTTTCAACTATATATGCTTCTATCTCCTAATATGGAAGAGGGATTACTGTTCTACATTCTCAGACACCGGCTCAAGTGCCAAGAAGGCTGACTACACTGATAATCCAGTTATTGTCAACCTCCAAGGAAATCCACGGTCACTAGCTGTAGAATTGGTTTCTTGTTTGCCCAGGGTGCTGACCTTATAAGAAATATTACATCATCCTTTTCTTCTCTGTCACAGTCATTGTCATCATCATCATCATCTTGTCCAATTCTCCAATATTAAATTCCACAGAAGACCACAAACAAGGACATTTGAGAGGTACAGAAAGACCTCAGTAGTTCCCTAGGTTATGTGGTGATTAATGACTCAGAAGAGCAGTACAATCACCACTCTTTATTTCTTATAGGTAATGCCAGATTTAAACACTAGGGGTTTGGAGAAGATAATGAAATAAAATTATACTTTCCCTAGGTTTTGATGATTATCCACCCAGATATGTACCAGATCTGACAAAGAAAGCCCGCTGGAGCTTTTGAGTTCAGGTGGGGGCGGGAGGATGATGTTTGTGGCTGGGGCTATATTCCCTTATTCTCCCTATTTGTTCATCAAATATTCAAGAGCTTGCTGTGTTTTAGAATTTGCATGTCAATTTGAGTCATAACTCTCTCTAATAACAGCTGTTTGAAAAGTACTTCACCATTGGCTTTTAAGAAGTTGTTCTCAAATTCAAAACATTTATCTGAAAAATTATAACTCAACCGGACTGAACTGGAAGGCATGTTTCAATTGCACAAAGGAAAAAGACAAGACCAGCCCAAACAGACACTTACTAAATATACAATAATTTGACCTTCAAAATTAATTACAGGTGAATTTCAAAATGCAGATATTTTCTTAAGAGAACCACTGATTTTACATTATTAAAGTAAAACCTGGGTTTCCAATCACAGTATTTTTAGATTTTAAGGTTGCCACCTTTAGAACAAGAATTCGAACAAAGGCTTTTATGTTTAATGCATCAAGGATTTTCAGAATAATTCTTGATAGGAATGCATGGAATTGTATTGACAGCCCCCTTCTCCAAATAGACCCCTTTTCACTTTTCAAAGGCAAAACTCTCTTTTTCTTACTGCCTATCAAACAGACAGGCATGTAATTAAAACCATTTTACTAATTCTCTTTTTAGTTTAGGTGCCACTGAAAAACTGGTACTACTCTACTGTTGGAATGATGCTTTCTATTAGAGTCAAGCTGAATCGGAATTGTACAAAGGGTAGGTTTTACCACTGGATTAGATGGAAAAATTTTTAATCTGTAAATTACAAAAAAAGGTTATTGTCAGAATTTGAAATTCACAATATGAGCACATTTAGCATTTTGAAGAAGATTCAACTCTTGCAGGAGTTACGCATATACTCCTGCAATGTGAAAGAACTGGCAAAACTCACAAAGTATAAGAACCAAAAGTAAATTTTAAGTAAAACTGAAAATAAAAGCCCAAAAATTAGAACGTAATAGAAATTTAGTTTTCTACTTGGATCTTTCTCCTCATAAACAAACAAACCTATAAAAACAAAACTTCACAAACTACAGGGGAAAACAAACTCTACAAATGTCCTAACAAACAGATTGCAGGGATTTATATACCTCCTGGTTATCAGCAACTTATGAAAAACTTCACAAAATCTGAAAGTAAATATCTGCATACTCATATTGATTATGGAATATATATGTTGTGGTTTTGATTTTGCTTGCTTTTGTTTATTTTCTAATGTTATTAATTTTTAACAGCTTTATTAAGATATAATTCACATATCATACAATATACCCACTTAAAGTATATAATTCAGTGGCTTTTAGTATATTCACAGTTGTACATCTATTACCACAATCAATTTTAGAACATTTTCTTTACCCAGAAAGAAACCCTGCACCTCTTAGCCATTGCTCCCTTCTTTCCTTACCCCTCCTTCACAACCCCTTCCCACCAAACCCTAGGCAACCACTAATCTACTTTCTGTCTTTATAGATTTACCTATTCTAGACCTTTCATATAAATGGAATCATACAATATGTGGTCCTTTGTGACTGGCTTCTTTCAATTAGCATTATGTTTTCAGGGTTTCATCCATGTAGTACATGTATCAGCACTTCATTCATTTTTATGGCTGAATAATATTCCATTAGATATACCACATTTTACATATCTGTTCATCTGCTGATGGACATTTGGAATGTTTCCAATTGACTAATTTTTTAAAACCATATTTCTTATCCACTTTCACTTTCTTGACTGAAGATATTCATCCAATCCATCCTTACAAAGCACACTCTGCTCAAAGTAAATAATTTACTTTCTGCTCAAAATATAGTCAAAAATATTAAATGTCCCTGAGAGTCAAGTTTTAATATTCTTAAGTAAGTTCTACCATCTTATGTGGGTTTCAATTTTCTCATTTATATAGTGATGACTGTCTTCTTTATGATAAAATATAAGATTATTTCTGAATTTAAAGTTTTAGGAGTCTAGAAATTTATGTGTATAATGCAGTGGAAAGAATTATCAAACCAAAGCTGACTAAAACCCCCAGATGTAGTATGGTGATACCTGTCAAAAGCCACTACACACTACACAGGAAGGGAAATAGAATCATAAATGTCCTAACTCTCCTCTCCTCCCTCCCTCAAATCTCTGCCAAAAATCTCATTGGCTAAATCCATCCAGAAACAGAAGGCAAAGGAGCCCATTGATTAGTCCATACATGTCAGCCTCCTGGGCCAGAGTGGAGCAAAGAGAAGATTCCTAATCCCCAACCATTTCAAACGGCATTTCAAGCTTTGAAAGCTAATGGTAAAAGAGGAAATAAAAATATCAGATTTGCTTGCTCTAAAGACTTAACATTATTAGCATGAATAGTGGTTATTTATAAATACAAAAATGGTTCCAGATAGCCAGTCCAAACATTAAGTATTTGTCAGCATACATTTCTGAAGCTCAAAGGTGGCTAAATTAACACTCACAGACACTCATAATGTCACTGTCAAGACCACTTTGAACGTTCTGAGAAGGGCGTACAGATAAATGTTCCTAACTAGTACAAAACTTATCAACAAATTAAAAATAAACCAAATTTACTCATACAGGAGATAATGCAGACACACAGTATTAAAAGTGGAAGAAGTGTTAACAGTGTGGCCAAAATAGCTTCGTTGAGTCTCAGGGTAAGATTATGACACCTGATGTTCATACATGAAGATAATAACGTTAGCTACCATCAGTTAATACTAGCAGATTTAAGAGTACGCTTGGTTTTAAGAAGGTTGACAAGAAAAGGCCTCTAGCTGAAGAAAAGCCACAGAGTCAAGAACTAACTCATCATGGTGAACTAGATGCCATGCTATTTCATTAACTAGCAACTAATTTGACACAACCTGATAGGCACTGTGCTTTTGAAAAGTTGTTCAATCTTCAACCTGTTTAATAACATAAAATCTTAGATTAAATAGGCAGAGGACAAGTCATTCTGTACCATATAAACCACCCTTATTCTGTACATAAACCACCCTTATTCTCTCTCTCTCTCTCTTTCATTGTTTTTGGAGAATAGAAAGGCACCACATTATCACATATACACAGAAGATATATTCCTAAAGTTCTCCCTTATTTCAAGATTAAGCCTGACAAAGGATTAAGGATATTTCTGTTTACCACATGAAGTAGAACTACAACGAAAATTAATTCATCATAACCACTTAGAAATTATAATAATCTTGACACTTTTTTTTATTTGGTGAGATGCATATTATTTTGAAATTTCTGTACAAAGTTTCATACATATCTTTATATGACAGTATTTTCAATTTTGGAAATTTGATCACACTGTAATGCCAACCTTTCCTTGGCTCATTTACGTGGAATTTGACATGCTTCTTCAAAATCTGTTTGAGGCAACAATCTGAAAAGGTCTGTATGATTATTAAGTGGAAAAAAGAATCAATTTTATTCTGAAACTTCAGTATCACTCCCACTAAATGGATATCAAATTTCTGTCTTCCGAGGGAACTATCCTCCTCATATTGTACTTTCTGTAATAGTAACCCCAATTTTTCATTCTAACTTTCAAGTATCTAGAACTAACAGACTCAGTGACAATCAACTCACTGTAACACCACTTTCCCAGGGTAGTGTAGCCCTTTTCAGGCGGATTACCTTAAACATTCCTCCCTGAGATCCTAAAAAATAGAAAAAAAAATACCAATATTTGATATCTCATCCATAGATTATCAGGATCCAGCCTCTGGGCTCTCCCAGTATTCTTTCATACCTGAGTTACTAGCACAGAGAGAGAGAATTAGCTGCCCCACCAGAATGAGAGACACATGAAGGCATTAACCATATTGTATGTGGCAGGTGGAGTCACCACCATAATGACCCTGAGCTATATTCAATGCTGACTTTCCAACTTTTCTGGACGCATCTTGGAAACTGGTTGCCTAGTCCTCCACCCCAACATCAACTCCCCTCAAGGTACCATTTCCCTAGGAATGCTATTTAAAAAAGTAATACAAGCAGCCTACCCAAAGAGAATAATGCAAAAATGTGAAAGTCCACTTTAAGGCCTCCAGTGCATCAACATCCGCAAGAAGCCCAGTAGAGGTGAATCAAGAGAACAGTGAACACAGAGACTAACCAGACATGTAATCCAACCTTTATATAATCATAGATAGGATGAAAATTGGGGTATGGTTTGGGAATGTGGCTTTGAAGAGACCTGGAATTCTGCAGGCCAAAAAAACTTATGTCAAACTCATAGATATACTAGGCTGCCTACATAAGGCACCTTGCCAAGAGCAAAAGATACATACAAAGTGTAGCATTTTCAGCTACTGATCTGCCATCTTACAAATCCAACTACAACTTCTGCTTTTAAAATTTATAAAGTGCTTTCATAGTTATTATCTCATTTGAGCCATATCCCAGCCCTACCAGGTAGGTATACTCATCCCTATTTACCTGTTAAGGCTTGGAAAAGTGAATAAAACTTGCTAAGGAATAGAGGCAAGATTTGCACTGGGGTGTCACTGACTCCAAGTCAGGTGCTCATTCCACGGCACCAGGTTGTCTCACGTAGTATGAGACTACAATCAACCAGCACAAAACGGATGCTGGGACAGAAGGCAGAACAAAGTGCCCAACCAGTGAATCTGAGAAGAGAACACCATTAGCCTGGCCTCCACTCTGGAGCTGGACTCCTCACTAGAACAGACAACAGGAGCCTTCTGGAATGAATACCTACTGTGAGTTGGGCACTTTGAACACAGTATGCCTTGTCTCAGCCCTCACAGAGCTTACGGCCTAAGTGGAGACAACAAAATACAAATAAGTAGTTAACCACCACAAGATAAATGTAGGGGAGACAAACAGGTAGAGAGGCAACAAAGGCGAACGTGTCAAGGAAATGGTAAAAAGCACATCATGCCACACCACCGATCACAAGCAATTGATCAGTGGCAGAATTTGGATTAAATTACAACTAGATTTTAGTTATTTATTATTCAGGAGACATTCTGTTTTTCAATTATTTTTTCCTCCCCCGCATTAGCCCACCCATTTTAAAGCCCCAAGCAACAATATATGATTTCCTGCCAATAAGTTGGAGAAAATGATTTGTGTCTCAGTTCTGCCTGCATGGATCTTCCTCTGATAATTTGGTGAGAAAATGATGTGTATCTCCCCTCTTTTCAGACAGTGGCCTTAGGGATTTTATTCATCGTGGGGGCAGGGCCTTAGCTTTTCTGACAGATTTAGGAAACAGAAGACAGGAATCCAGAACTGAACAAATCTGTCAAACTCATTTTCTTTCAGGGTTTTCTGCCAATTTTTGCTTCTTCCTTCCCTCTCTCTTTTTTCCCCTCCTTTGAGTAAGAGGAAGAAGTTGGGAAAATATGCATGTGATGGTTCCTAAAGGGACAGACTAAAAGTGCAATTGAGCAAAAATGCAGGTGTGCAGTAGTCAGAAGGTCAGTCTCTGCTCCTTGGAGACGAAACAGGAAGTCAAGAAGGAAAAGTGTGAGTGAATACAAGGAGTAGAGAGAAGAGAGGTGTTGGGGTCAATCTGTCCACAACTGTCCTGACGCCCTCAGAGCACTGAGGGCAGGAGGCTTTACCTCCACCTCCACTAGACCTCGTGACTCTGACCTCCCCTCCCTTCCTCCATCTCTTATCTTCCCATTAGCCAGAAAGCAGGGAAAGAATTAAACCTATTTTATTGCTAAATAATTAACACACTACTGGCACTGTGACAAGTTGGCATGCATTTTCTTAATCAGCAACCCAAGTAATTTTGTTTCTAAGCCACTTAAGATAAACACTGTCACTTAAATATTCTAGATGAGCCATGTCCACTACCCATTTCCTTGCAGTAACTTGAGTAATGTTTTCTTCTCCTTCAGGCTTCCTTCTAGCCCCAATTTGGTTCCTTTTTACACTCAGGGACTACACCATTAACCCTACACGTGGCAATAACATGCCTACAATACTTCCATTAGAAACAAAACCAACTGGATTTATGAGACTTCCTTATCCTACAATTCCTCTTCAAAGACCCTAGAATTTCAAGGCACAATGGAGATAATGACATCGCTCTTGATAAAGACACCAATGACCGCTTAATTGCTAAAGTCAATGATTCTGCAGAATTGTCAAAACTCAGCAACATCTGACACGGAATCACTTACTCTCTCTGCCTTGGAACCCCTCCCACTCCCAAGTTATCGCTCTCTCCAGTTCTTCTCCCATCTTTGTGCCTTTTCCTTGTCAATCTCTTCCTTCTACTTGTCTTTCAGGTGCGGGTGTGTTCTAAGGTTTCCTGGTTGAATTTCCTTTAAATGATATAAAGAACCCTTTGCCTGTGCCAGCTAACCACCCGCCTTTCCCCGACACTCGCCTTGTGTGAGCGCCACACTGCACGCCTTCCAGCTTCTGGGCAGCGTGTGCTTGTCTCACTGCAGAGCACCTGCATTCGAGAGGCTCCCTCTTCCTCTTCAGTGCCCCCATCCCCACCTGAAAAGGACTACCGAACCTTGAAGACTCCACCTGGCCTGGTTTTTCTCTGCCCTTACCACAACTTGTGATCGTGTACTTGTCAGCTGTCCATTTGTCCCACTAGTCCCATCATATCAGGGACCTCTGTTCCTCTTATTAACCATTGTTTTCTTCCAGAACTTAGCAAGTAACTAAAAGAGAGTTCTGACTAATAAACTAGGCTAGAAGGTCATAGCCACATGATAGAGACGAAAAGCAAAACAAACCATAATTTTCCATAAACCTTTTACATGTCACACAGGGAGCGTTTTTGAGCTTTATAATGTATTTACTATTACAATGTATTATTCTTTGAACAAAAGTAATCAATGAAATGACCTTAAGTAGCTGTTCACAAACAAGGAAATAACTTCTGCTTTATGCAAAATAATATTTGAACATAGGAGTGGCATTATATATCCAAAATAAAAATCCATCAGTGTTCAAAAGCCTACGAATGCTAGTAGGGTACATGGGTTACACATGTGCCTGTGTGTGCATGTGCAGCCCTATGTACACATACATATATACTCACACACATACCCTCACCCAGAGTCCCTGGTACTGTCTTAGCTATCAGTATGTCAATCGTCAATAATGTCACATAAATTGTATAGATGATGACACAGAATGTTTCTCAAAAAATAATCATTGTATAGATTCACATAAGCCTGAGGATACTGCAAGAATACCAATGAGAATCATTATGCCTGTAATTTGGATTACATTTCCTTCAGTCCTCTAGTGCAAACAAATCTTCTTCCAAATAGCCCTATTAGTAAATGAAATATTTACTACATCGATAAATTTGCCACAAAATTCACTGACCAAAAATGTTTTTAATGTAGAGAAGTTCGTCTCACAAGGCATTTATTTCATATCTTTTGTCAAGGTTCACATACAATGAGGGCCTTTAAAAGCTTAACAGGCCCGTTTTCTGATGATATTTTTTAAGTTTTTATCTTAAAAAAATCAATTAGTTGATTGTTTTTCCTCAAAAATTATAAATCAATATGCTGAGGCTCTAGAAAACAGACATTATTTTAAATTCTGCTTTTAAAACTGTCCCTTACAATGAGTCATTATATTTTTATATCTTTTGAGGTGGGGGGAGAGTGTTACTAAAAGGGTGACCTTGAGACTTCTTAGCTTACTAAAGGCAGATAATAGAATCTACCCTGCTGAGATTGTAGTAAAGATTACAATGTATGAGAAGCATCTGGCCTGGTACCTGGTGCACAGGAAGGGAATGTTATACACATTTATTGAATTGAAAAAGGAATCAAGCTACTCGTGGGTTATTATACGCTCTGGAATGAGAACACTTGGGTTCAAAAATCAGTTTGATTTTCTACTATCCATGTGACCTTGGGAGGCATTTACTCCATATGTCCAAGGTTCCTTGTACTTATCTGCAAAAAAAGTACAAGAACGTAGCTCCTGGAGTTGCTGTAGGAGTCAATGAGATAATGCATACTAAGAGCTTAGCACAGTGCCTAGCCATTCATTATCTCATTATTTCTACTGCATTAATTCTATTAGCATGTTGGGGGGGCAGGGAGATGTACCCCAAAATTTCAGGAGACTACAAATTCTCTATAAGAATTTTTAAAATTAATTTTTGGTTTTTATTCACATGATAATTTTTAAAGTTAACAAGAATACTTAATGACCACTGTATTCACATGTACAGAGAGGTACAAAGTCGTCATGTAACGGAGCACTTTCTTTTCTTTTTTTTTTAAGAGATGGGGTCTCACCCAGTTTGGCACACAGTGGCATGATCATAGCTCACTGCAGCCTTGAACTCCTGGGCTCAAGCCATCCTCCTGCCTCAACCCCCCAAAAGTGCTGGGATTACAGGTATTAGCCACCTTGACCAGCCTGGACTTAATATGTACATGATACTCTCTTATCAAGCAAAAGTCAAATGAGGCCATCCTATGCTGTATGAAGCTCTGAGCTAGTTTGAATAATGACAGCAATAAGTAAACTCAGCCATCACATGAAACACACATACATGAGATGCTGAAGCCACCAGCATAACTGCACAATGTTAGTTTCATTACATCATTATTCAAAATGTCATCGTTCAGGGCATTAAATTAACTCTCTAATTTCAATTTTAACAGCTCTTTAGTTTTTTGTTGTGTGTTTAAAATTACTTTGCTTTTACAATTATAAGAGACATATTAATACAATAAACATTTAACTAGTTTTATATTTTGTATACTTATAACTAACACGGTATAATTTAAATCCTGAGTAAAAGAAGCCCTTTCATTTCTCAGGCTTAAGAAACATTGTTTTTAGGAAATGTGTTGATTAATTTATCAGATCCCTCAAAAAATTAGAACCAAACAACTCTGCCAATCTCTGATAGATGAAAAAGCAAAGAATTGTGAAAATTAAATGATACAGTACACAAGAAGTACTCTACATAGTACCTGCCACTTGTCCTCAATAAACGTTTGCCTTTATCATTATCATAATTATCCTAATAATCAGTCATCATCATCTTTAGAAGCATCTATTCATCTTCTACTTTAGTACCCAGGAAAAGAAAGTTGGGTACTAAATAGCTTGCATCAAATAGCCAAAATGATAATAACTGTTAATTTTACCTTTTCTATTTTAAATACTAATTGTTTTTCTGGGACATTGGTCACCCACTTGCTGTTTTGAAGTCTACTAAAACTGGTAAAAACCAACAAGTGAGTAACAGCATACTTTTCTGCTTGTTTATAACAGCAGAAGTCATAATCTTTGCAGTAAATAGTCAATGAATGAATTACATCAGAGATTTACAGTCTCCGAATTGAACAACATGAAAACTTATAAACGAAGATGTTATCAGATCAGAAATTAAAATAAGATTGAAAGAAATCCTTTAATAAAGAAAATCACCAGTACAAGGACATCTAAACATTCCTGCATATATTAGACCAAAGCATTCTGTCAGTGCTGTCTGAAATCCCAGAAATGTCATTATTTCTTAACTCCAAAGGTCCTCCAAAAATCAACAGAAAAAAAAAAAGAAATTGCAAAACATTTCTTTTTTGCAAGAAAAAGGAACAGTAGTTATCCCTAACATTTACTCTCCTTCCATAAAGTGGAAGCTTTGCCAAATCTAGACACCAAGTCAAATCTGTGGCTACTGCAAGAAAAGTAGTACTTGGATATCAAGTTCAAGACTGATTAACTTCTGTTGAGAGAACACCAAAGTTGGACATAGACTGTACCAGGAGACATCCCTCCCACAGCATATATTCTGACTACTTGCAAAATGTCCTTCATGCAGGACATGTTACATTCTTTTTGCGTTTCTGCTTGACATAAAAATACAGTTCAAAGTTAAAATCTTAGAGTATGCTTCTTAAGACCTATTCTGTGACCCAGAACTCTCTAGATTCCCCAGAGCTGTGAGAACCTTCCAGATGAGCCACTGACCTCCCTGTCTCAGGCACATATTATATTAATTTAATTCATATAAGGAAAGTAGTGATGTACACATAAAAATGAAAATGGATATTCATTAACCTCAATGTCTTGATAAGAAGAGGATATCTGAACTTCAGCAATGAGAAAGGTTGGAGAAGAACTTAACTAAAGACATATTTAGGCAGGAGAGGCCATAGTTGGTGACTCACTGGGTTGCTGGGCCGAGGGAGCGCACTGATGCTATCTATGACTTCAGGACAAAGTTCCAACTCCTCAGAACGGCAGTGAAGGCTCTTTCTGACCTTACCTGCCAGCCTCTCATCGCTCACATTTGATATTCCAGCTACTAAATTTTCCCTTCCAGTACAGTGTTCTTTCAAGCACCCAGGCATTTGCACATAGAATTTTTTTATTTTTTGCCTGAAATACCCTTCCCTAGCTGAAAAACTCCTACTTATCTTTCTAGACCCTAAGAAAACAGTTTCACACATCAAAAGCTTTCTATATGCTTCCCCCAGCAGTTTAATCCAAGTCTTTTATGCATCCAAAGCACACTGCTCACTGTTCCATTGTGAACATGCTTATTTCACAATTGGTTGAACAGTCAGATTCATGATAACTTAGAAAGGGACTTTTCCTCTCCACATTAATAACTGCATTCCTTCACACACTAATCAGAAAGGAAAGCCTACCTTGAACTGTAATTACGTGCTTACCTTATTTTACTAACGGACTTCGGGTGCCTTAAGCCTCCAGGAATGTTTCTTATTTATCTCTGCATCTAGCAATTTGGTAAGTCCTCAACAAATATGTGCTAACTAAAATAGTAAAATAGTCTAACATTTAGCTATCTAAATTGTTTGCAATTCCTACCTATGCTTAGCTTAATTTCTGAAAATAAAGCTGCAGTTAAAAAGTAATTCGTCTCATCATTATCCACAGATGGGGACAAGCAGTATTTCTCAGCCTCCCTCTAGATCATAAAAACACTTGCTCTCTAATCATCTTTTTCTATTCCTGTTTTAATTTCTCCATTAGTTCTTAAAATATCGCAATATAGGCAGACAGTAGTATTTTATAATAGAGGCACAGCAGAAGGTTTACATGATTTCCAATCCTGTGTGAGTCTTGAGTCCTGTCCGCATACAATCAGAATACATATTCAGCTGTATTTGGGTCTCTCCAATTATTTGTTATTCTATAGCTATGTACTTTCCCTTGATGCAAATTATTCCCCTTTTTAAGAGATCACAGCTTTGTTTCATAATCCCATTGAATATTTTTTCCTTTGTAGGATAAATTTACTTTTTTTAAAAAAGAGAAAACTAAGCAAAGAAAGGACTTTATGGTTAATGGTTTAAAGTGGTAAAGATTCCCAATTCCAGGCCTGCTATCAAATCAGAGGCAAGATGACAAGTCTTGAGAAGAGGTGGGTCCTGTCAAGCAGGACACTGCCCTGAAACTACAGACCTGCATTGCCATGGCAATGCCCTATGATGGAAACTTTATGCTAGCACATATAGTGGGTAGCCTTTTTTAAAAGTGAATTTTTTTTTCCTCAGAGAAAATGTGTCATATGATCATAGGGACTTAACAGATTTTTAAAAGCTGAACTGTGATTTTATAAGCAATTGAAGAAAAACACACACACCAGCAAAATAGAATTTTAGCAAAGGGAGACATGAGGCCAGGAAAATATCTTCGTATATCTAACACATGAATTGATATTCTCTAGAATGGCATTATGAGAGTATGATTCAGGGACCCTTAGGAGCTTTCAGTGACTAATGACAGATTCCTCAGAAAGAGGACACAGGGCTGATATTCAAGAAAAAAATAAGAAATATCCTGGTAATTAATTTACCCAAAGGTAGAGGAAAGACAAGACCCTGAGGGCAAAGCAAAAACCAAAATGACACTGGCTTTAAGGCCAAAGAGAGAATTAGCAATGAAGAGCGAAGGTCACTGCCAGAAATCTAACACAAGCCCAGAGGCCTCACAGTGAAGACTCTGAAATCACAAATAACTACAGAATATAGAAATCTATGTTTTCATTTCCTACTTAATAATGCAACTTGAAATATCCCCTATTCCTGTTCAAAAAGAAATTAAAATCCCACAGAAATTATGTTAAACACAAGTTTACAGTTCTAATGGGTTTCTGCAATAAAGATGCCTCACCTCACTTTCCAAGTTTTGAAGTTGTGAGATGACAGCACATAAAGTTAATAACTAGGTCTTTCAGAAATTAATGAAGTACAAGACAGAGGAAAAAGAAATACTTTCATAAAACCTGAAACCTCTGATTACCAAAAAATGCTAAAACAAATTATCATAAATCTTCACAGAGTTTAAAATTATTTTGTTTGTATAATGCTTACAGCTTATTTGTGAAATCACACTCATGCTAAAATTTAACCATATGACCAACCTAATTTAAGTATTATATATATTACAGAACACCTTGGATATCCCACACCTTGTAATACAAAGAAAAATATTTAACAATACTTAAAAAGGCCCCTGTCCCTACCTACACCAGATTTCCTGTAACATACGGATTTCCTATAAACCTTGCACCTACTGAACTACTGGAAAGCACAGCTGTGCCTACGTCAGCATCTTTTTTAAAGCATTCTTTTCACCTTGAAAGTCTTCTTTTCCCAGAAGGAAGCAGCCCACTGAGCAACTGTGCAATCAAGAGTAAATGACTAAACTCTAAGCCTTACGTCATTTGAGAAAAGGCTACTATTGTAAGGCTTAACCACACGCAAAGGGCCTAGCATGATGTCTTGCACACCACAGGAATTACTTACACATAGTCTCATCTTTTAAGATCCAGCCCAAGGTGACATTTATTCATCCAGGTCAGGGCAAACTATTTTTTTTCTGGATCCCTTTAACTCTGAAAAGTTTAGCATTTAATTGCTTTTTAATTGTTGACTTATGTTAGTAATTCTCCCTAGCTTTATTTCATACCATTATAACAGATACCGTCTTATACACTGAAGCACTTCCTAAATTACTAGTCAAAATAAATATTCATTGATTCATTTCTCCCTGAAGGCCTGAGAAAATCCATTTTTTAAAAAGGAAATAACTTACAGCTAGATATTAATATCAAGTTTTAGAAAATGTTTTTAAATTATAAGGAATCCCCCACAAAGTGGCTATGTTAAAAGTCTTTTACAAACTAGTTGTAATATTTTATTTGAAAATATTTCACAAGTCATGATATTATAAATCTTTAAGTTCTTAGATCATCCCACAAAAGTAAATTTTTGCCATTATGTGAATAAAGTACATTATTAATTGTATTATTTCACTTATTATGTGTAACAATGCTTCATAGGGAAAATACCATTTGGCTTTGGTATTGTTCATAAGATTTTGCTGAATATTGATTATGTGGCATTTATAAATTAATTCTTTTCTATGCTACATCCTTAGTACAAGTCAACAATGGTTAAATGGTTAGCTCAGTGACTGCTGAACTTCATATATAACTTAGCATTAAGATAATGAAATATGTGTGAATAATGCTTGCCAAAGGTGACACATTTTAGAATGGGGTATTTCATTTGATCAAAATACACAGCATACGCAGGTAAGGAAGGAAAAGTTCAGCATTTTCCTCCTTGTCATCTCTCTTTTTAAGAAATTTTTAAATTTTTAAAAGTTTTTTTAGAGATAGGATCTCTCTCTGTCACACAGGCTAAAGTCCAGCGGCTTGATCATAGCTCACTGTAACCTTGAATTCCTGGGTTCAAGTAATGCTCCCGCCTCAGCCTCCTGAGTTGGTGCTACAGGCATGTACTACCACACCTGGCTAATTTTTAAAATTTTTTTTTGTAGAGATGAAGTCTTGCTAAGTTGCCCAGGCTGCTCTTGAACTCCTGGCTTCAAACAATCCTCCTGCCTCTGCCTCCTCGAGTGCTGGGATTACAGGCATGAGCCACCATGCCCTGCCCTTGTCATCTCTTGAATACCATCTTTTTCAGTATCAGCTCTTCAAATCACATAATCAAGTCCAAACTTAAGTTCACAGCCTTGTAAAATCTTGCTATGAACCTATCTACAAGCTTATTGTGACAAATGACTGACCCATGAATATTTTCTACTTACTATAAGGATAATAGCAATTTAGGATTTCTAAAAAGTTTTTAAAATGGCGACATAATACTTACAGGCAGTTACATTTCTTCACTGGAGACATTATAACAAAGGTTGATGCAGATTAAGGAAAGCAGATCAAGTTTTTAAGTATTTTTTGCCACACCAGAGATTTTAATAGGCACCCCCCATCCAAAATTTAATTTACATTTTTTCCCTACAAATTGCTCAAAGATTCACAAAGCAATTCTTATCATCTCATTAATCCTATTTTATATTAGATTATAAAATGGTGCATTACACATGTTGTTTTATGACCACACAGCTGTTCCTTAAATGGTTGTTGTCTTAATAGTACTTAAGCTTTGGTTTCTTAAATATAATGAAAATATACTTTAAAAATTTTCATTATTAGGAGACAAGGAAAAAGAACAGGCAAAATTGTGTCAATACCCACAGACAAGAGTTAATATCATTTCTTCTTTTTTTTAAATTTTTATTTATTTATTTTTTTATTTCAGAGTATTACAGAGGTACAAATGCGTTGGTTATATAAATTGCCTTTGCACTGCCCAAGTCAAAGCTACAAGCGTGCCCAACATTGTTTCTTAAGGGGAGTATTTCAGAACTGGTGAAAGGTTGGACTGTACCAACTGGAAGGTTCTTTCCCACCCTGGTCTATGACCACAGTGTTAGGGTTTGTTGTTCATCACAGTGAACTAAACTAATGGGGTTTAAAAATACCTTGTGATCAACCTAAAAGCAAGTAACAATTTATGCCAACTGAGCAGAAAAGAATGCTGATATTAAATTTCCTGCCTGTGGACTTCCTAGGGGAGAAGGCCTGGTAAAACATGTTTGTTGCTGTGGATCTGGTTGCAGAGCTATTCCTTCAATTAGCTCCTGGAGACACAGATAGTATAATTAACTAACTAAAGAACACGCCCCCCAAGAAACTCATTTTCAGCATCAGGACCAAGACTGCAGTACCTTGCCTTAATTTTATATTTTATTGTGCCTGTCTACCCTATGCTAGAGATACTGAAGAACAGACAAACAGCCAAAAGGCACTTGGAAAATAGAAGAACTAAGAAGAAAAGGAAGGGCTTTGATCCAACAGAAACATGGAGAGTCTTACAGTTTGATTGCAAGCACTACTGTGCCAGCAAAACCTGGACCACGTTACACAAAGCAGAAAACAGCAAGAAAAAAAGTTGTTTTTAAAATCTTTCAAATATAACTTAAATAATTATGAAGTATTAAAAGTTGAAAAAGACCTTAAAGATAATTTTATGAGTGAGGAAACTAAGATCCCAGAGGTAAGTGACTTGCTCAAAGTCACAAAGCTAGTTAGTCGCTGAACAAGAACTAGCACCCAGATTATTCTTATTTTCAGGACAAGATTTACTATACCAATTCCCTCACCTCACTGAAGTTTGATTTGAATATGCTCTCTTGTTCATAAAAGGTATGATAAATTTTAAGGTTGACTGAAAACATAAATACACACGCTACAGTTGACTGAATTAAACCATGTTTGCCTGCTGAGGCAAATGGAAACAGGAATACAGCACAGGTCATAACCTGTGCTATCATTGTCCCACATCCAGTATTTTGGTTTAGTGAGTTCTACCTCTGTCTTGCTGAGTTCAGCAGAGGGCAGTTTTGCCAAGTGTAGAGAGCTGCCATCAGCTTGGTTCACACATAGTCTGAAGCCTGTCCTGGTAGCCAGTAAGCAAATCAGCCATGAAGACTTTTGTCTGACAAATTCAAATGACCAAATATCAACAATACTAGATTTGGTGCTAGGAGCCAGTATACACGAATCCTATTTATTTAATTCTCTGTATACCTATTAGCCTCTGAGCTTTTACACATATCACTCAAAGGTAGAGCCTACCATTTTTGTATTGCCTGAGAACTAGCAAGCAATACCGTGGACAAAAGTCAACGAGGCAGAGTCTGCAAAAATGTCACTGAATTCTAACACAACAGGGAGGGGATTTTATTGTTTCCTTTGTTGTTATTGTTTCTTTGCTATTGTGTTTTTATGAGAAGACTCAAGAGTACAAAATAATCAGAATAGTTAAGAACTGCCAGCATTTCAGAAGTTTGGTCAAGCATATGAAAAATGGCCAATTTCCCTCTTACCTGTTTTCTTCAAGCCACATGGAAAAGAATCTAGTTTTAACACTGTTTCACAGAGAAGGAACCATACTGAAAAGCAATGTGGCAGTGCAAAAAATAAACAAACAAAAACAAAACAAAACAAAACAAAAAACAACAAAAACACACACACGCACACAGAGGCCATAAAATATCTAAGTCCCAGCCTGTTCTTACTAGCTTACTAGCTAGCTGAACAAGTGTTCCTTCCACTTCGACCTGTTCCTTCAACCCCATCTACCCAGTGAAATCCCAAAACCGGGATGAATCCAGCAAAGCACCATCTCTCATTCAGATGGAGGAAGCTGAAAGCTTCTGGAGAAAAATTTTGCTGGGCATCTCCTTCAATGCATGCCTTGAGTCCCAATCAGGTAACCAGTAACCATGAATTTTTTTGTTGTTCTTGGTATAGCTTTTTCCAGTTCCCCCAGGGACTATTCTGAACCTTGACTAGGCTCTGGCCCGATCCACAGGTGACTTCATCTCCTACTATCCTGGGAAGATGAAGGCCATCAGCCATGGCGAAAGTTCAATTCCCCATTCAACAATTCCAGCTGCAAATGTGTGGACAGCCACATCCACCCTTAACTCTAATACTGTATTTGGAGGAACCTCCCAATTGGGTCTTTGACCCTCTAGATTTCATCTAGAGCCATAGGTATCCTCAGCCCATTCCTTTTTTTCAACTTCTCTCTTTAAACTTTCCTTGTACACAGGCCATAAACTTGCTAAAAAATAGTCATTTCCCAGCAAGCCCTTATCTTACTGTATTTCTCAGCTCTGCTTGGCAGACTCCTCTCTCTCTCTCTCTCTTTTTCACACACACACAAAACTTAAACATATTGAGAAAAGACACTCCCCTACTTAGCGACCACAGCACTATAAGCACTGCGTTCTACCTGTTCTACCCTGCTTCTCTGAAAAGTCTTGATTTTCCAGCTCAGGCTCCTAATCTCCCACCTGCACCTCAAATCTTAACTTCCCAGGACATCACTCCCATACTATGGCTCTTCCCACTCACCTTGTATGACTATCTACTACCACGTGGTATCAACAAACAACCCCCCACTGCTGACTCCTTCTAGCATCTTCAGACTTAACCTCCATCTTCAGAAGATCATATTCAAATGGCTGCTTGGCACTGACTGACACTATCATGTCCGTGGGCATCCCAAAGTCAAACTTCTGATGGAAATCTTCAACTTTGTTTTAAATCTGCCTTGTACTCTACAATCCTTCTCCTAGCACCAGAGTCACAGTAATCCTTGAATCTCTAGTGCATAACACTGTGTCTGGGACTAAGTAAGTACTCAGTGTGCTCAATGAATGAACTGATTAATGACTTGTAATACTATAATGTCCTATGAAATTAGTATTTGGGTCGTATGAATGAATAACATGATAGTCCATGCCACAGGACACAGGTTATTAACTCCTACTACACATATCTTCTCTAAAGGAGAATAAAAAATATTATCTATCTGGAATCATGTTCACCACTGTATTATAAACTTGTTATAAAAATGAATGACATTTAGTGACTAGAATATAGGACCTTTGAGACCATGTTAATTTTTGCCTAGCACAAGGGAGAACTTCAACCTTCCAGCAGGTAGAAACAGTGTGGGGCTAAATTTACTCTGGAACAACCTGGTTTGCAATTGAGAAGTTGATACAATTAAGAAAATATGTTTATACAGTTCTAAAGAAGGGATTAATGGGGTTATTATACTATTTTCTTATCCTAATGAAGTAGCTTCTCAGTTCCAGTACTACCCTACAGTCCTTTCCAACATTGGAATTTTATAATTCTTCAGTTATTGTTATGCTTAAACAATTCTTCTACTTCTGTCTAACTTCTTAAATCTCCTGGACAAACTTTGTTATTTTCCTTTATTTATTAAGCCGTCATTGTTTTTAAGTAAAAGGTTTATTTACTCACCATTCTATCACATTAGAAGCCTATTGCTCTCCCACTGAGAAAGACTGTGTACATAACAAAAATCTTCAGAGTGTAATCAGGAATAGAAAAGAAGAGAAGATTTCTTCCTGTATAGGTCAGCCTCACATCCTGTCAAAATCAGGACCCTATGAGCTCTTTGGGAACACTGACCATGGTTCTAAATAGTATATGAATCTGGATAATTACAAATGTATGTTTTTGCTTTTTGCTCACACACAAGACACACTAGGGGCTTGCCGCAAGTTGAATGGCTTCTTGTATTCACTCAGTTTCCAGCCTATGCTCTCATCTCATTAGAATTTCTGTATCCTCTGGTCTTGTAGAGTTCCCTTTACCTTCTTTTGTATCAGACAAAAGATGGTAATTTACGTCTAATTAACGGAACTGAGTCATAATGAGTTCTTTTCTCTTAGACAGCATTTGAATGTCCAAAATAACCAGTGAGATTGGGCTTTTCAGTCTTGTTCCAGTTTAAGGTTTTATAACACAATGCCCTCATTCAGGACTCCTACTTTGCATACAGTCAGAGGGCTGGAGGTTATCCACATTGTGAAATTCTTTGGCTGGTTATGCCCAGAGTGATTGAATGGCAGGCAAGCAGATTTAATATTTTCTGCTAAGCAGCTCTGTTGAAACAGTCAAGCTTATGATTGCATCCTTTTTATGTCTCTTACTTATACTTTGAAATGGTATCTTTTGCCAGTTGATGAATTTGATAGCATTCTTTATGAGATCAATTTCCTTGCAAAAGATACAAAAGACAGTTTGAAAGACAAGTTTGATGCAAAGCTCACAAAGGGCTGTGCATCTGTGCGAAGAGAGGCATGATAAAGCGTAAATGCGGTTCTCCTCACGCCCTGATGAGGGACAAAGATGTAATGATGTAAACACAAGGAGCCTGCCTACAGAAAGCAAAAGCACATGTTCCAACAGGAACAGTAACAGGGTGAGAGTACTCAAAGCATCTTCTCGCTCTCTCACATGCCAGGGTATTTTAATATGCCTCTATACATGCAGGCATGCCAACATAAACAAACTGCAGAGTCTGAAATCTGCTGGCATCGTGCCGGCCCACAATGACACTGGTTAGAAACACTGGGTTTTTACTCCTGGGATTGTCTTCATCCAAGCTTTTTATTACATTGGGTTAAGAAGAAAAAAAAAATAATCCTGCTCTCTATACCTCAAAAGCCTCAAAATCCAAATATGTATTCCTTTGATAGAACATTGTCATTATTATATTAAAAAAAATTGTGCCTAGACCACTTAACTGTCATGATGTTCTGCTGAAACGCATTTTCACCTCTACTCCAACTTCACAGGCTCAGCCACTTAAAAAAAAAAAAGAAAGAAAGAAAGAAAGAAAGAAAAACCCAAAAGAAAACAAAACAAAAAACAAGGTTAACCAAACTTGCGTCATGGGAGCCCTGGGACAGGACAATTACAGCTGTATTATGCAGAAGGACAGGCAAACTGGGCCACAGATACTCAGATTTTGTGTGTGTGTGTCCCCTCATCTTTTTCCCCCCCCAAAGAGAGTAGAATGTAAAATTTACAAAGACAAGCTCCTCAATAGATACATTTGATTTGTCAAAATGAAAGATCACCCTTTGGTAACTAGGCTACTTGATGAAAATATTAAACCAGACAGTAAGTCAGAGAAAATTAAATACCACCTTGATTAATAAGGCTTAATGAGTGAGAAGCAACTAATTTATAACATTAAATTGACAAAAATAGGTTAAAGAGAAAGGAGAGTTTTTCACATTAGGTTAAAGTATAATTGCTTTTTCTTTTTATTCTTTTGAGGGGGGAAGGAATATATTCATACTTAAAGCCAACTATATTTGGGAACATATAAACAAAAATCACTTTAGGCACTTTCAAGCAACTGTCCTTACCTCTTGAGACTCAAAATCTGATGTGAGAAGTAAGACACATAAGAATCCCTGAACATGCAAATGAGTTTGAAAGTTAATTTATAAATCTGACACTTGAACTACAATTCTTTTCATTCAAACTAAATTGAAAATCATTTGGACATTTCCATGATAGCTCAGATATCCTTTCTAAACTAGAGCAGAGTGAATTAACAGCACAAGAACCTCACACTCGTGCCTTCCAGCCTCATATACTTGAAGGCATGCAGATTCTGAGAGTGATGGGGAGGAAATGCCTTTGGGTGTAGGTCTGCTGTAGAGGGGTCCGAAAAGCTGGGAACCTCTCAAAGCAGGCGGATAGAGGAAGAAGGATTTCTGGCACTAACGGCTCCTGCAGGGGTATGGAACGGTTCCCACAGGGGCCAGGGACTTTCCATGACAGCCGCCTTCTGAGTGAGTCAAGTGTTTCTAAACTGGGGGCCTCCTGTACATAGCACGAGATAGTCACCATATGAAACAGTGTAAGTGCACACTGAGTGAAAGCAGATAATGCGTATCACAAGAAAAAACATGAATTCTATGCTAGGTGTCAGGTAAAGACTACAGAGCAAATCCAAAGGGAAATAAAATCTGATTTTAAAAAAATTATTACCTAGATTATTACACTTAAGTATCATTTACAAAATGGCCCTTCCTAAAGAGCTTTGTAAACAAATAAAAACCTAAGTACGTGTGACTTAGTTTTATTCCTTTGTTCATTCTCATCACTGAATATTAGTAGAAGAGACAAGAGGCAATTGAACAGTTTGACAATAGATCAGGAGCGTGTCCCCTTTACTTACCATTCCGTGCTATCTATGCTTCAGAAGACTATTTTATAAGGAAGAGATACATAGAAATTTCATAAAAACCTAAATTCCAAACCAATTTCTTTTACTCTAAACCAGATTAGGACACCATCAGCTGATAACTTTCTGGAATAAAGATTTTAGGACCTCAAATAAAAGAGTCAGAAATACAATGAAAGTCCTTCCGCATAATAACTACCACGGAAAAGTCAAACAATAATATTCAGTCACAACTTAGAAAGGGAAGACCAATCACATACATTTCTTCACATTATAATTACATAATCTTCACATTATAATCTTTATAGTTAGTAACACTTCTTAGATGTAAGGGCATTTTAAAACGGTTATTATGCCTTTCTACATGTAAGGGTACCTAGTTTTCATAATCTTTTTTTCCCCAAAAAAGTTGCATATAAATTGATGGTCTGTAAATAGTCAAACTTTAAATGTCCTTGAATTATTTAAGTAATTTAAAGCATTTTTTCTAAGTCCAATAATCTTTTCTACAACAAATGGTTATATCTAATTTATCCATTTCCCAATTGGTCAAATCTAGAAACAGTTTTCTTAAAGCAGTATTAAAGGAAGTAAGGTTAGCCGAATTCATGATAAGTACTCCTACCAGGTCTTATTCCAAGAGATACCTTCAGCAACAAATATTTATTGGGCACCTATTACACGCAGGCATGTGAAAGGTGCCAAGAATACAGCAGGAAACAGGACAGAGCTTCCTGTGATGGAGCTCTCCACACTTCAGATCCATGTTCAGCAGATAGAATCTGCAATATCCACAGTGAACTGTGCTTTTCTAAACTGTTTAATTCTATCCTCCTACAAAATCTTTGAGGTTTGAGTGATGAGAAAATATAATTAGCATGCTTCAAAAAAATTATTGGATACCAGTCTGGCTGGTCCTTTCCTTTTTGAGTACAAGTACCAATTTTTACTTTATAAACAAAACAGAACTACACAAAAACACAGAACTATATGGACCCCCCCCACCTAGTAGAAATTGTTCTTTTAGGCATCTGTTGACTAAGACAATGCATAATCAAAGAAATACTTTGAAGTCAGTATGCTTTAAATACGTGTGTATTACATTAATCTCAATAACATCTAAATTAATTTGAAGAACAGTGCCAAATGTGTGGTATTGGTTGACATGGATTTGTGTATTGGGCAATAACTATGAGGCCCCTTAAAAGCAAGAATGACAAACATCTCATCCATCTCCTTCGTGTCACTGTTGAAGCATAACTGAAGGGCCAGAAATGACTGTGCCATCTTCCCATGGTCATACCACTGGCTAGTGAGAACACTGAGGGTTATAGCTTCCACCCAGGTAGTGGTGTCTACAAACCTCTGCTCAGATGCTAATCACAACCTTCCTCCCACAGAGGACAATTCTCCTTCAGTCACAAAATTCAAAAGTAATCTGTGTGTACATTTATTAGAGTATTGTCTACTGTATTCCAGCAAACTTTTGGTAATGCTATAAATGTTCTTCCCCTTCTAACCTTATGGTAGATAAGAACTTGAAAGCTAAGATATAACTTCAGGGCAAAAAACAAATTTTCTTTTATTGTACTGTAAAATGTTGTATCCATCATAGCCTAAAAATACCCAGAAGCCATTATAATATTTCTAATGTAACATGTATCCTTCGGGTTTGGGTAAGAAAAACAAATTCTTTTATTCCTTTTCACTTTGCCTACAACTAGAACATTGAGATAATAGAGATTAAGCCTTAAATTTCTATATCCAATAGTGGTTGAATCACAAGAGGGCTGAAAAAGCATTTGTGTCTACAAGCTAATACCAGTATGTTAGTCCTTTGGGCAGTTTACATCGATTTTGCATTTAATTGCATAGGCTGACTTACTCATATTTTCCAGGACAAAGCTGTAAAAATGAAAGGATCTAGGTATACTCTACTATGAAGCCAAAAGGAGAAAGTAAACTTAGAGTAATGGGTTCTGAAATACCTATACGATTGCAAAGAGTTTTGTTTTGTTTTTTTTCCTACTAGAAATTGACACTGGGGATCATAAACCAAATTGAGATCAGAGGTGATAAAACTGTACTTTCTCCTCTTTCCCTCATTTCCCCACTGTGCTCTTAAATTACTTTGAGAAATGGGAAGAAAAGGAAAAACACCCCCTGACATTTAAATTTCACCTACTCTGTAACTAACTGGGTTTAATTCCCTTCAGTTCAGTTAGCTAGTCGACTTTGTCCTGGTAAATATTAGTATTTCACAATTCTTTCCGTATGTTTTTATAAAGTGGTGAAAAAAAACCTCAATGTCATTCATTTCTCTTACCATCAAAGAAGATAAAAACAATATTTTGATGGGAATGAAGCACTTAATCCTAAATGATTAACTCAAATTATTTTTCAGAGTATAGGTTTCCTGAAGATTCATAGAAAAAGATACTTTAAAGACAACTTACTGATATGCTATTTGAAGGAGCTACCATTGGAAAATTAATTAAAATACCAACAGTTTTAGGATAGGGGCTATGTGGAAGCAAAGTTAATACAAACTTTGTTTCCAAAGAAAAATGATAAATTTATCTTTTCAACTGGTTAACCAAGCTGTTTTAACCACTGTTTAAACAAGCCCCTGTGTTGGTTTGCTAGGGCTGCCATAACAAAGTACCACAGCCTGGGTGGCTTAAACAATAAAAATTTATATTCTCACAATTCTAGAGGCTAGAAGTCTGAGATTAAAGTGCTAACAGAGTTGGTTTCTCTGAGGTCTTTCTCCTCAGCTTGTAGATGGCCTTCTTCTCCCTGTCTTTTCATGGGGTCTTCCCTTTGTGTATGTTTGTGTACCAATCTCTCTTCTTATAATACCAGTCATCCTGGCTGAGAGCACACCTGATGGCCTCACTTTAACTTCATTAATTCTGTAAAGATCCCATCTCCAAATACAGTACCACTCTGAGGTACGGGGTAGGGGGGAGGTTAGGATTTCAACATACGAATTTTAAGGGACTACATTCAGCCGATAACACCCCCACTAACCAAAAATTAACTCTTCATTTCTGAGTAGCTTTACAATGTCTAATTTTCTCAGCCCAACATTTAATGACGGTCTTGCCTCTTTAAGGGTAAGAAATGAAGACTGGGAAAGTCAGAGAAATTACTGACCGTGATGCCAAAACAATAAGAGTTAGTGCTAGTAGTGGTCTCGTGTTAGTCTTTATTGAAGAAATGATTACTTTCATGTATAAATTTGAAATGCTTAATTATAAAATGAAATAAAAATAAGCCAGAGGAACAGTAGTACACATAAATTTTGGTTGTCACCCTTCAGAAGACCAATGTAAATAAACTGTTCAATCCAACTATCAAAATTCCTTCTGCCACCCTATTTCAAGGAATAGGAATAAAATATTGATCAGAAGAAAAAGCAAAAAACAGAAGCATGAAAAATATCTAAAATTGTAAAAAGCCCCATAAAAACTAAGAAGTTAAAAATCTTAAGATATAATATTACTTTATATAATATTATTTTATAAATCTTCAAAGAAACCACAGTAAGAAAAAGTTCCTAATTCAGAGGTAGTAATCAAATCACATTTCTAGTATTTATTTCTTTTCTTCCATAGAAGAAATGAAATTATAGGAGAACAAGCAAATTATAGAAATCTTCACATCTCGGAGCTCCAGTGGTACAATCGGTTAGTATGTGGTACTTATACCGAAATCTTCACATCTGTCCTCTCATTTTTAACAGTGAAGGATAAGGTCCATTAAAAAGAAATTATTTTCTTGACAATCAAGTGCAATCAGTCAATATTCAAACCTAAGCAACCCCCAACATGTAAGGTATATGCTCTTTTCAAAGATAATCAATGAATTTGAATATTTCTCATATTGAGCAAATCACAAATGTAGGTAACAATGAACTGTCATCTGTCCCTCTAAAGGACTTGTTAAAAAAGACGGTGATAATACAGTTGTTGGCCATTTCATTAATTATCACAATCTACCAGGTACTGCACAGACATCTGAAACAATGATATTCCTCATCTTTTGGTTCAAGAACACCTTTAAGAATACAATTGATGATAGTATGAACCCCTTCTCCAGGAAAAATAAGAGTGTGTGTGTGTGTGTATGCATATATACATGTATACACACAAAATGTGGCATATCAGGGAGGTGAAATATCCCCCAAAAGTACTCTTAAATGAAAACTTCTGACTTAGATCAAAAACAAACAAAGCCCCAGTTAGAAGGTGCTGAGCGAAGTCTATTGTTCCTGAGCCCTCATCTCAACTGAAAGACTGTTCCCATGTAATAAAGGAATAAGGTGGGAGTCCTAACTAAGTTTTCACAATCCAGTGAATCAAGAACATAGATTTTCAAAGGCTTTTTTTTTCCCTTTACACCATTCTAATCCCGTATGGAGGCTGCTACGTTAGCTTTGATTAAGACAGATACATCTTTATCTTTTAAAGTCTAAACAAAGTAAAAGAGAAAAGAAAACAAAACAAAACATTGGGTTGTTCTCAAAAACAATAAAAAACTTGGCTATAAGGTTCAGATAAAACATTGTGAAAAGCACTATTACTGCCAGTCCCTTAAAAAATTAATATATTTTCCTTGACAATTCGATTTCATTCTTTTACATATTATACATTATACTGAAAAACTAAAACTCAAAACCTAGTAGTGATTTACACATGCCTTTGTCACTAAGACAAGGATAACTAAACGCCAAAAGTAAATTTCACTCTTACTTTTTTAAAAAGGGAAGAACATACAAATATAAGAAACATCACGGATCTCAGCTCCCTGAGGCATTTTTGGAGGTCTACACGGAATGGAGAGAAATGGGATGGGGCCCGAACAGAACGGGCCCTCAGAGTTAAGGGGACACATCCCAGAACCCACATGGAAGGGCTGGAGCCATGTAACATGTTCTCCTTATGTTAACAACGGCTGGATACTTTCCAGACAGACCTCGTATGAGTGAATCTAAATTATTCTTGGAGTTGATTAAAAACTCTTATGTGTCTCAAATGTGCAAAGATACACATAAAACTCTTCATTGCATTTATGATAAAATATACTCTTCTACAAATTTAAAATAATCTGCTTTTGAAAAAGCAGCTAGTTTGGGGAAAGTTACAAATGCTTTGGAGTTCAGTTTCCTCCACTGTATAAAGGAGTTTAAAGAGATGATTGCTATGGCTCCTACCCACTTTAAATACAACATTCCTAGGACTTCAAGTTTGTAGTGAATGAGGGCACGGATTCAGCTGGCCAGGCCAATTTACTAAAAAAATCTATAAAGTTTGGGAAAATACATGTTAAAGAATTTATAACATGCTATAACATATTTTTTTTCTAATAACTTCTGATCAATGCCGCTTTAGTAAGGTGTCTTGACTCATACATTTTAGCGTTTAAAGACCATTCTAAGTTCTACAATCAGATTTCACATTCTGTCAATTATCTGAGGACCCAAGTTTTTCCTCCCTTAAGTGTTCTGGCCAGACTTCAGGGACCAGGTCTTTTTCATCTTTCTACACTCCAATTCCAATAAAGCTTAGGAGAATACTCAGACATCTAATAAATGCTTGTTAAATGAACGAACAAATTAGGGAGTGATTGCACTGCTGTATGTCAGGCATGTGGAATTTGAAAATAAAAAAAGGATCTGACTATAGGTTTCCGCTCCTCAGGAAGCATCCGGAATAGGGGACATAGGCAGGTAAAAAATAATTAATTACAATGTACTGTGACTAAGTTCCACAATGGAGAGTATATACTGGTACAAGAACAACACAGAAGAATCATGAAGGAACTGGCAGAGGCATAAGAAGTTATTACTATGAATCGCTGGGTGCATTACAATGTCAGAAAACAAACCATTTGGGAATTATGCCACTTTATTAATAACTAGCTCTGCTTCCTTTAGGAAGGTCATTGTGAGGGTGATGCAGACATGTTTTTACTCCTTAAAGTGTATGGAGCCAACTGAGAACCCAATAGTATGAGGTGCTATTCCCTCTATACCACTGGGCATGTAAAGGTACACATTATAGACTTTAAATTTTCATACATAAAAACATATTTAACTTGGAATAAGTCCAGAAAGAATGGAATAATCTTAAGTGTAGCAAAGAAAAGGCTCTACCAGGCAAGTATATGAGCAAAAATTATGAACAATTTTACACAAGTCAAAATTCCAGCAGTAAATAATATTAGAAACAGACTGATCCTTGCTGGTAATCAAAGATGTATAAATTAAAGCAACCTTGAGATACCACTTTATGGCTGTTAAGAAAGCAGGATTTTTTAAAATAACACATATATTACACAATGATGAGTAACTATGGCAGGGAATACTATTAATTAGCAACAAAGTTTTGGAAAACAATATGAAAATATACAACAAAAGCAATAAAGTAGTTTTATTAAATTCCACTCTTAGGAATATATTCTTCAAAAATACCCCACAAGAAATAAAGTATATAAGCATTAAGTTGTTCTTTTGGCATTATCTATAAAAAATCAAAAAGTAGAGCAAAATCCGAAATGATTGTTTTAGAAGAGAATGTTAACAAATTAAAACGTATGGACACAATCTAATATTATGCACTCAATAATTTATGATCACAAAGGCACTGGAGAAACAAACCAAAATTTGTTATGAGGATATGTGAAAAATATGAACTACCACATGTACTTTGTAAATAAGACTTATATAGCATAAGTCAGCATTTGCTGTCCTGTAGCAGCAATGCTTAAAATAATGACAAGCTAGGCACATTCCCTATTTGAGGAAGATCATGTGCAAAATTAAAAATCTGCCAATGTAGTAGAATTATGCAAATTTATAGCAGCAGATAATTTTTCCTATGGTAATCTTTCAATGTCTAGCACACATGCCACCTCATTCAGCCACCCAATTCTCACAGCAGAATGTAATATTTTCTGCAACCTCTGTACTTCCAATGTACTCTTAGAGTCCCCCTGAGGCATTAATCTGGATCTCCTTTGCAGCAGAGGGTGGACCTGCTCTGACTTCCTGGATGGCAGGGAGAGGTAACCCTTCTTCATTTTGCATCTGTGTTTACAAACAATAGATGTGTATTTGTGTTCCTTGAATTTAGATATATGAAACAAAGCTAGAAAAAATAAACCAAAGAGGGGTTGGTCATGGAGATGGGCAGTCTGGCGTCTCCCTACATACCTATGGATGTAATATTCCAAAATATAAATAAATAAATAAAATAAAGCTATGGAGTTTCGTTATTTTTAAGTAATTGAATTCATGACAAAATAGTCAAACCAGTCTCCAATGTTACCAACAAAAAGAGGGGTTGGATTAAAAACCCTAACAGTTCCTGCAAGTGTATTTATATCTGATCTGCAATTATCTCCATACCTAAAATATACAGTTGGCCCTCAGTATCCATGGGTTCTGCATCCACAGATTCAACCAACTGCTGATCAAAAATACTAAATAATAAATAAATAAATAAATAAAGTATAACAAGTACTTACATAGTATTAGGTATTACAAGTAATCCAGAGATGATTTAAAGTGTGTGGGAAGATGTGCATACATACAGGACTTGACAATCTGCAGATTTTTTATCTGCGGGGGTCCTGGAACAAATCCCCTAGAATACTGAGACAACTGTACTGTGCACTGCCACTTAAATACATTAGAAAAAATTTACTATAAATGGTCATTGAAATCTGAGATAAAAATAACTTTTATAGTTTTTTCATATTCCCATAAAGATTTTCAAATTTTGATAAAAACAGAGCTTTGGGTTAACTCCCTTTTAGTCAGAAAATAGACCATATCTGAAAGACCACAAAGGAATCTTGCAAAGAACACAAGTTCCTATTTGCATACTCTGTGTCCCCAAAAATTTTATTTGCAGAAAATTTATCCTAAGAAAATAATCACTAATGTGTAAGCTACTAGGATGTTTATTCCAGAATTGCACATAACAGTAAAAATTTGGAGAGGGGGGTTAGAGTAAATGATCTATAAAAGGACTTTTATTAAATAAACTAATAGCATATCTGTATGCTGTACTGCTACACAGATATTAAAATGATATTGGATAATATTTAATAATGCAGGAAAATATTCAAAATACACCATTAAGAAAAAATTCATAAATGTGGAACTCAATTTTTAAAAAAAGAAAAAAAAACCTAAAGTAATTCTTGTTATTTGCAGTAGTTATGATCTGTAGAGTTGCTGAGAACCTTGGATTTACAAACACTGAACCACTGCTCCTAGAGGAAATACAGGGATAGGTTCCTGTGAGTCTCTGGACGTAACGTTTTTGTCAACTGATCAATACTTTGTTTTATGTGCATTTCTGTTTAAAAACACCTTATGCACACACGCTGTTGATTCACTAACATTGAACACAAGGCCAACAGAGCTATAAATATAACTCCTGCCTGAACAAAATTTATCTAGCACACATATTTTCTCCATGAAGGAGCTTTTTTGTGCTTAGAAACACTTCAGTCCTATACCTGGGGGCCATTTTAAACAGTGAAATCACCAACAAAAAGCACAAAATGAGAAAATGTGCCACTAAATAGGCTCCCCAAAGGAGACTTGTTTACAATCTGAAAGCTAAAATAAGAAGACAGAGCATCGCCTTGTTCAATCTCAGCTGGGAACATGTGTGTTGGCGACTCAAATTTTTTGCTGCTCTGCATGTGCTTACAAATGACCAGAAAGCACCATGAGTAATAATTTGGGGTTGTGAATAAATCTCAGGGAGTAAGTGAATTTCACATATAGAACCCACAAATTAGAAGAATTGACTATACATATACATGAGCACAGAGAAGAGCTGGATGGATATAAGTAATCTACGAACAGGAGTTTCTCCAGGGGGTAGCTAAGTAGTTCTGTTATAGGTATAAAAAAAAAAGACTATGAGATCTATTGAGGAAGGAAAGACTTCATTTTCAGAGAGAGAAACAATCCTTGGACTGGGAACGTGGTTCAGGGATACCAAAAGTGCACACTCTGAAGGGAAGGAGGGAGCTGGTATATATGCTACAGAGTCAGTCTTACATACATATTGAGCAGGGTTGGGGAAATTCTATGAATATTCATGAGAAGTCAGGTGCTTGCACAATGGGTAAACATACATGTAACATATGTCTCATGTTCACTTTGGAGAGGGGTTTTATCATTAAAATGAGGTAGAATTCGGCTCTTCACATCAAAAAGTGAACTATCGGGCACAAAGACAATTTGTGCATAGTCTCTCTGAGCTGGCTGAAACTGGCTTAAGGTCTGTGGCTATTTATCAATAAACAATGTTTATAAGACTGGTCCCCTGTCCAAGCAGAGTCATGGCAGGGTACAGCAAGGCAGAGAGGAAGGGGGTTGTCAGCTGGCGTCAGGCAGTCTATCAGGGTTGGTTGGGAAATTTTCCAGCTGTAGTTGTTTCAGTAATGCTTTTCAGGATCTGGTTTTTACTTAATTACAGGAAAGAAAACTTATGGCAATTAATAAGGGATATGTGACCAATTCCTCATCCTGTTAGCCATGAGATTTGGTTTTTTGGTTTGTCTGATTTTAGCCACAGGGGGTCCATTTCCTCTGTCTGTTGGGATATATTTTAACACCAGTGATATTTGTTTTCTTCTTTTTGTTCATCTGCCATTTCAAGGTAAATTTACCATGCTTTGATTACTTATAAAAATAACATACATGATTATCTATTCTAATTTTCTACAGCTAATATGTGTTAACATTTTGATTATGGAAAGAAAACTATTACTAATAAAATCCTTTAAAAATATGATGCTTCCATCATATTTTAAGAACTATCTTACACTATTAAATAGCTTGTGATATTAAGAGTTATTTGAGTTTAACCATGCCCCCTAAATATTGGCAGTATCTATTTTATAGGAACTAAAAAGAATTCATGTCAAGAGGACTTTGTATTTCTATGGTGAAAATGATTCATATTCAGATTAAGAGAAAATAGACTCAAGTTATTTATAGCTTATATATTTCCTTTTCAAAACATTGATATTTTGTACCTCATTTTTTGTGTTTGTAGTCACGCTAATATGATTACCATTAGCAGGATTTCACTGAACACCTTTATATCAATTAAAATCTAAAAAGTTATTATCCACATGGTAACAATAAAGGCCTTTGGGAAGAAACCACTAGAAAGAAGTTTAAGAAGGGCAAAACCAACCAAAAGCAAAATGAGTTAGAGAGAAGAGAAGATAAACATTAAATATAAATAAAGATAAAATTAAATATAAATATTAAATACACCTAGATAAGAAAGCAAGGCCATGAAAGTGTACGAAAAATTGAGAGACAGTATGATATTAAAGAAAGCAAATAGCAAGTAAAAAGATCTGCAGTTTCAGAGAAGAAAATTTTGATCTTGTTTGAGTACTTTCAAAGGTGGGTATAACCTTAAATTTGGTCCTAATATTAAATACAAAGAGGAAATAATACTATATTTCAAACAAACATCTGTGAAATTATGGATTTTTAACCAGCAAAAAGAGAAGTATTTCTTGATCTACAATATGGAAACTTAAGATTCTTTAACTTCTGTATTGAACATTCATTCATTTTCATTTATCCACTCACCCACTCATCCATCCATCTAATATTTATTGAACACTAATATTTGTAAAGTACTGTCCTGGGCACTGAACAAACACCATGTGTGATGGTTAATTTTTTGTGTCAATTTGACTGGGCCATGGGGTGCCCAGGTATTTGGCCAAACTTTATTCTGGGCATTTCTATGAGGGTATTTTGGGATGAAATTAACATTTAAATCAGTAGACTAAATAAAACATTGCTTTCTCTAACATGGGTGAGTCTCATCCAATCAGGTGAAGGCCTAAATAGAACAAAAAGGCTGACCCTCCCCTGCATGAGAGGGAATTCCTCCCGCCTGACTGCCTTTGAACTGGGACATCAGCTTTTTTTTTTTCCTGCCTTCAGACTGAAGTGAAATGCTGGCTCTTCCCAGGTCTCAAGCCTGTCACCCTTCAGACTGGAACTATACCATTAGCTCTCTTGGTCTCCAACTTGCTGACTCATCTTGCAGATCTCGGGACTTGTCAGACTCCATAAAACCATAAGCCAATTCCTTATAATAAATCCCCTACGAGTTTCTCCAGAGAACCCTGACTAATACACCATGATAGTCTACCAGGATACATATGAGCAATTTAGAAGGGTCCTGAGTTTCTCCAAACCTGGTTTATAGCACAACTTAACCTGTGGTTGTCAGTCTAACTTGGCAGATTTTTCAAACATTTGACAATTCAATGTCATTCATGTATCCATCTCATCCCCAAGGTTTTAAGAAATTTCTAATAAAACCTAAAAACTTTTTGTTGGAACTTAAAGAAATACAATTATTAGAATCTTCAGTTACTACCATAAATCTGAAAAGACAGCTCACTACAGGCCACATCACTGCAATATGTACAGTGCCCAATCACTAGTTGAAACTACACCTTTCCATCTCACTGAGCAAGAAGCTCTGAATGCAGGTGAGTAAGACTAACATCACAAAGAGGGGTTAACTAGAATTCACACAGACATAGACTCAGAATTAAAAGAATTCACTTTCGAGAAGTGAAATGTTGCAAAACTTGTTAACAATTACCAGTATATCACTTGTGACAATTCCTACCTGCTCTCAACACACACTTTCTAGAAAATCCCAATGGAGAACTGACCATCTAATATACATGATGATTTGGAAACATAATTTTACCTTGAACACAGCTATTGCTAACGACTAGAATTACTGTTAATGGTTTAAATAACTTTCCAGTTACGTTGTATCTAGAATACCTTAGCAGTTTGCTTCCCACTTATATTTTACATATCCAAACTTTTGTTCAAGGGTATTTCAGAGCTTCTCATGTTGCACAATTTCAAACTATAGACATAAACACTACCTTGCTAACAATATCAGTCATACGACCCCTGTAGCTATTTATATGACTCTCCTGACAAAACACAACTTAATTTTCATCTACCGTAATGAAGTTAGTGGTGAATTTTTTTGCCTTTCAAAGTCATCTGCACCTGTATACATTTCTTTAACAGCACCCTATTAACTTATATTTCTCCAAAAGCCATCTGGGGACTTGACTGTAACTACACCTGTGATTTATAAACAAATACACCATAGCACATTTGGGAATTTAATCTCACCATGCTTATTTAATACCTATGCACAATTTAATTTGAGTAAAATGCTATGTTTGCCTGAAATACCAGTTCTTGGGGATTCAGAGTTTCAAAAAGAGAAAGAATTGATTGAAGTACAAGAATAAACTTTTCTGGAATCCAGGAAACTAAATTGCATAGCTTGAGGCACACAATAGATTATAAAAATCTGACCGAAGCATGAAAGGGTTTCTAATTATTTCCTTGATTGCTTAAGAAGGATTCCAAATATAAGAAAGAAAAAAAAATACTTCGCCTTACAAAGACGCCCTGCTTTGGTCATAATGAATATCCCATCAAAGCCAAAATTTGCCACTTGTGCACCTGTTTCAGTTTTTCTCTGCCTTCTCCATTTCCACCTACATCTCTTCCTATTTCCCAAATTGCTCAAGAAAAAAACAATGATGGATGTGCGGGGTGAGAAGTTAAAGCGCAACCCTATTTCCCACAGCCATCTGTAAAAAAGTGTCCACAAGTCACAACAACTCACCTTTATCATGGAATGGAAACCTTATCTACTCTGAAATTTGCCTGTGTCCGAGTTTTCCATTTAGAAGAGAGAGTAAAAGCAAGTGGTTCCTCCCTGTCTTTGGGAGAGAAACTATTATGTTTTCCATAAACCAAGAAATCATGAGTTAATTTTAGCAGAAAAAAAATCTTATATATTTTTTTCATTTTATTAAATGGAGAAATGAAATCCCAAGTGTTCAGAATTGATTGACTGCAAAATGCCTAAAGAATTAAGAGATGAAAATTTCTAGCACAGTCAGGGTATTTTGATCCATCTCTGCAGAGTCACTGCTTGGAATATTTTGGTGTTTTTTTTAACTGGAAACACAGAAGGCAGAACCGCAGACCAATAATACCCTTGCTTTCTGGTTCTATACATCCAGCCCTGAAGTCAAGGCTGTGGACCGTGTGCAGGACAAGAGGCTCATTTCAACACTGAATGTCCAAAAGTGAGTGACAGTAGTTGGTACCTTGGGAAAGAGCAATTGCAGAGCAGATTATTTATTTTGTAACCATTATGCAAATTATTCCCCTGCCTTTTTAAGCCAAGAGTTTAGGCACTTAATGTAAATTAAATATAGAAAATTCTAAAACTTATCTTGTGGTCTGGAGCAAATTAATGTCATTGAGAGGTCCTATTTACTTGGCTTATTTGTGGGAGAGATGGCAAGGGGAGGGGGGAGTAGCCCAAAACTACTTATCTGAGAAACTGAAATGGAAATTGGAAGGAAACATAAAGTCTAAAAATAGGCTATAATATCGAGTGAGCAATGCTAAATAGCTAAGGATCCCTAACACTGCAATTGAAAACTGGTTTTCAGATTATAAAAAAACTTAGGGTGTAAATTTTAAGTCAAGTGAAATACTTCTTACATGTATCAAAGCTGATTATAATCATCAAAACCTATCATTTGCCTATAAAAGCACCCTGGTTTCACTAGTTACTTAATAATAGGTACTCATAGTAGGCAGGTACTCAGTGAATAGCCAGGGAAGAAATAAATGAAATAATGTAAATAAGGGTCTTAAGCCCAACTGATAAACTCTTACTTAACTATCATATATTTATTTATATATATTAAAAAGTCAACAGAGTTTTTAAAATGCCATTAAAAAGGTTTTTTAGCTCTATAATGCGGAAACAGGCTGCACATTATGAATGCCATGGGCCCAGGAGAAGTTGAAGCAGCACTTTTTTTGGCAAACTCTACCAGCTGTGGCCAGTGGCATTGAGCTCTTGCAGCACTCCCTGATGCCAACTGGCTGTGACCGCTTCCTGTCTGCCTATCCAAGAAAACAATCAGTGTTAATTCTAGTTGGTTATATTATTGATTTTGGTTACTAAAACAGATTTGTAATGAACAAATACTATGAACAATGTTATCAAAGTTTCTGTTGGTTCTCTGACAAATATGATTATAAAAATATTTACCATATATATTCATTAAAAGGTCCCCAAAGCCTTTGCTCCTGAAGAAATTAGCTAAATCAAAGTAAATTGGAAGTGCACAGGTATTTTTTCTGTATCATAAAATTTGCTTACATGAAAATTGAGATTCTAACTATTGGTAACTTGAAATCAAGGGTAATAAATGGATAATATTTAATTTTCACCCTTCTTCAAATATTTTTAAAAAATCATGAGGCAATCTAAGAATTCAAACTAATTATTTTACAAAGACTCCTTATTCCTGTCCTGGAGGTGTTATTAAGGGGCAATAATCCTAAAATTGGGTCATGAGAATAAGTAAAATTATCCTTATCTAAGATAATCAACCTCATCCTTGTGATTAATTCACAAACAGAATCATGCATACCTTAATAGGCAAAAAAAAAAAAGCATATGACTACCTAAAAATACATATGGATGCAAACATATATATATATTTCACCGTCATGAAGTATACTTAAAGTTTACTCCCTTCTAGCTTCATACCACGGTTTTTTAGAAGTATTACATTATGTTTACTGAATAATATTTTTCATGGTAAAAATACTTGACCTGGAGCCAGGAGTCCAGGGTTACAATTCCTTTTATTCTACTCTAACTGTATGTCCTTGAGCAAGTCATTTAATCTTTCTGGAACTCATTTCCTTCAACTGTAAATTGAGAAGGCTGTGGTTGAAAAGCTCTAAGCTCCATCCTGTTCTAAAAACCTATGAATCGGTGAGAGAGAAAGTTCATAAATATTCCATAATCTTCCTTTTACCAAAATGTTACTTCCAAATATAGATAACCTTTCATGACACAAAGCAAATGTTATGACAAGGTACTTTTCAATTAATGCAAATTTTAAAGTTACTATTTAAAACAATTCAAAAATAGAGCAGACTCTATCAAGATGTTGTGATTTCAGATATTTCAGAACACAACATAGGGATCGCATGCCAATCAAAATAAACCAGAATGAAGCAAATTATTAACTATGAATTTTAGAGAGTTCTGGAATACTTCCAAATTCCTGATATCATTTTCAAAATAAGCTTTTCATAAGAATAAATACAGTCTCAATTAAACAAACCCATCAATTATATACAAATTTAAAATTTTTTTAGTCCAATCTTAGGAAAAAATTTCCAACTGACAATAGAACAAATTTATATCAGTCATTCAGTAAACCTTTTTCACTCTCCTCTAACTTATGGGCCACAGTCTGTATCATAGAACTCTAAAATGAAAATTAAAATTCAGAAAAATATTCACCCAAATCAATGTATAATTCTTAATTAAAAATATAATTACATTCATTAATGCTGTCTTAATAGCCAAAGTATCCTAATATGTTTTATAAAAATGTTTAAAAATCAAGTTTCACATTAAAATAGGTTTCTGGTTAACCCCTACATGACTTAATTAACCAGAAAAAAAACACTCCACTATGTGAATTAGTTAATTAAGGATTTACTATAAAACCAATAAGTGGAAGTTGTAATAGATGGGAAATGAGTAGAATGCATTCTCTTTCATAATATCCTCATGATATTACTTCACTCGCAGAGTGAACTTTATTCACAAGTTCTCTGCTCTGAGACTGTGAATGTGAAATTCTTGAAAATTTTAATTTTCTGCCAGCAGTCAGTCACCACTAGCAAATGGGGGACAGGAAAGTGTTATATCTATGTTATGGACATCAACTTAACAGGGTCTTTTTTTTTCTCTCCCAAGTGAATAGTTTGACCTTACTTTTTCATCAGAGAAGAGAAAATTATCCTCTACAGTTACAAATTACTAGATATGATTTTAAAATGTCATGTAATATGTAACTACTGAACAGTGAGGAAGATCATAAGATGAGCTACTTGTCTGTTTCTGAGTTTCAGAGCATCCGTCCTCTTGTTTCTGGCTTAACTAAACTATTCTTTAAAACTCTTATACTATACAATGATAAATATATATCAGCATTTTAAAAATTAAACTCAAGTTGTTAACAGTAGTTTATAATTTTGGCTTAGGACTTCTAGTTGTATTATTTATATCCCAGATAGCATGAGATAATTACTTTTTACAGTTTATCTAATTGCACAAATATTTCATTAAAATTATTTTGACTATAAGCAAAGAAAAGTCAAAATTAGGTACAAAGGGGCAATCCAATCTGGCATTGACTAAACACATACACACACACACACACACACAGAGCTAGGTATTCATTACTAATTCCATGACAAATATTTTGTGAAATGATGAAAAACTTGAAAACAGTGCAACTGAAAAACCCCACAAGTTTAACAATTAGAAACAGGCAAAACTAAAATGTGCCACTACAGTGCATTTACTGCAATAATGTTTCAGAAAATTCTAGCACCATTTCAGACTATAAAATCAAAGCTCATCATTTCACTGATCTAAGATATCTCTTTTCCTTTACATAAGAATAATATACTACCTGAAGCAAGACACCTAAAACTAAAAAGTGAAACCTAATACCTATTAATAGTGTGTTTAAAATGTTGAAAAATTAGTTGATTTTTGATGTGACGGTAAAGTATGGAGAAGCTATGGTGTGCCTATCAAAATGGAAACTGTTGAATCAGTGATATATTGTGATATAGAAGACTACAGGAACACTATTACCTAAAAGCACTTAAGATGACACAAGACTAAACAATAAAAAGCCCAACATATAAAACAGGAGAATTGAATAAATGACTTAATTAATAGGAGTAGAGTATGTATGCTACAATAATGGTAAATATTGGTAAAAACCTTGCATTTACAAGTAGGACTCATTCTCCTAATACTTAAGAGTTACAAATAAGCATACTAGAGTTCTTCTCCACTGTATAAAGAAGCAGTCAATAAAGCAAAGAGCAAAGGAGGGAAAAGTGCAGATGTCAAAAAAGGCAGACGTCAAAAGAAGTATGTTTCCCTCTGGGGAAAAAAATGTGAAAAGTTTTTATGCATTTTAATTAGCCAGCTTGCCAAAAAAAAAAAAAAAAAAAGGAATCAGGTGAAGACTACTAATTATCACCTTCTAGCCCCCCTAACACTTTGTAGTCTAGCAAAAAAGAAGAAAAGAAAAAAAAAGAAGGAAAGAAAACACCCTCCCACGCCAGGCCATTAAAAAAAATTCAAGGCTTCCTCCAGCATCCTTCTAACAGCTTCCGACAAGATTTATCTTCAAAGAACTTTCTTGTTTACAATACAAATCATCCCCTCTGTTACAAATTAAACCCAATTATCTGGCAACAGTTTCCATAATAAAACCTGGTAGACAGAGGAAACAGTAACCTTCCCATTTTTTCCTTCTCCATTTGATAGCTTGCAGGTTTCAAGAAGTGAAAACTATTCTTACTTATCCCATTAACAGATAGGTGTTGAGAGGGCATGGAAACCCCTGGAAAGATAAATGGCCTCATTTTCTTTGGATCAGGCTTTAGAGACAACTTCCAAAGATCTGAAAAAGTGCTGAAAACTCTCAATTGCTTATTGGATCCATAAGTTTAAAAACTACTATGGGAAACACAACATTCTACAAAAAAAATCATTAACTCTTTCTGGTGAACGGAATCAACAGCCATTGGTATATCTAGTCATTGATGAAGGACAAGCTACAAATACTCAAGGAAATAGACCCATCCATCTGTTGAGATAGCAAATAGATGAAATGCAATCACATACACTTGAGTCCTAGCCAAATCTAACTTACCCTGACAGACTGGGGCTCAGCTTTTCATCAGGCAGCTGCTCAAAGGCACTTTTGTGTCCTTGTAACAGCACCCATCCAAGGAGGAATTTCATAAAATCAAGTTTATTCTAAGTCTCCATAGTGTATTTGTGCATGCCCAATACAGTGTACGCAAATTTCAGTTACAAAATTACAAATTCTAATTTATTCTATGATAGTGTTTTGCATTAGGCAGACACTTATCAGAAGTTTAGCCATTTTCTCTCAATGTGGACTCTGCTTTTCAAAAACATTAGAGGTACTTTTTAAAAAATGTCACGGTTAGAATAAAACAGCTTTCCCCAAATTTTCTTAACCTTACCTAGAAGCAGGAGTAGTGTACAAAACAAATTAAAAAACTCCCCTTTCTTCCCTCCTAGTCTGTAGAATTTCATTTACCTGGCCAATCAAGAAAGGCAGGATAATAAAACTAAAGTCTTCATACCTCAACAGGTTTTGTTCACGCTGAACATTAAATAATAGTTTGACAATACAACAGCGCCTTCTCCAGTACTAAAAGCAGTATGATTAATCTTATTAAACCAGCATCTGAACCATGGCCACCATGCCATGAGAGAATAATTAGACTGCTAATGACATAAATACCGTATCTACAAACTCCTATTACTGGAACTAATAAGGAACAAAATGGAATAGTCATGCTTGAAATGTCCAATACAAATTAAGAACATTTTCCATAGAAACAAGGTACCTATGCTGCAAAATAAATATATTTTGGTAGACTGGCCTGTGACCCTAAGTAGCCTTATTCTGTTTAAAAAATTTTTTTAACACTCTTATGACACAAAAATGTTTTATTAATTTGCAAATAATTGACAAAAAATTGAATGCCATCAATTTTAAGTTGGGGAATTCCTATGCCCATACCTAGTTAGAAGTAAAATGTAATGTTTTCCTTCTCCCTAAACACATCACGAAGGATTTAAGGAGGAAGATTCGTCGTGCATAATGAAAACTTAAAGCTGAATTTGTTGGCCACATCTCCACCTCCATTAAAGTATTATGATAATATACATGAATGAGACAATAAGAGGAGCTGGACATGGAAATGACTATGCAAAAAAGACCCTTTGGACTGTTATTCTCAAGAACTGGAGGATGATTATTATTGCAAATTTCGATACTGTTCAAGATAGAACAAAGTCTTAGCTTTAAGGTGATTTCACAAATAACTAGTGTCAAAAATCTCTTTGATGCTTTTCCCTGCTACTTAACAATATGAAACCTTTAAAAAAAAATCCATGTCCAGGTAATATGAAAATTAAGAAGAAAACTTTTTACTATTTATAAAATTATATATTCTTATTATAACTAAAAGCACATAGTGTCAGCGCTTATAAAGGGTTATTAATTCCTCTTTTATAGGCCAAATCATATTTTCAAAAATGCTGGTTAACAAAGGCTATTTCCTTTCTTTTTTGAATGATTGCCCAAGAACTTACATGCCATACTTCTGGAGAAAATCATTTTTGACAGAAGGAATTGTCATGGCAAGAGCATACAAATACAGGTCCATATGGTGTCCTTTCTTGAGATGAGAGGCAATAATTTGACACACATAGGAGTTTATTACCTTTCTGAATTAAGAACTTGGTGTTGCCCATGTTAATACATGAAATGAGTACATGCTCATGCTGTACTAATTACACATGGGGACCTCTGCTGTTATCTCTGCTGTTTAGCATTGTCTCCTGGTTAATTCTGCTTTGTTTTAGTTGCAGCCAAAGACTAACATAACAAAATAGCGTTTCCCTAACATGGGACCCTCTGTCAGCCACGTTCTTTTTCACTGCATAAATTATTTCTTGAGAATAAACCTGGGCCCTTTGTGAGATGCTGAGTTAAGGCCAGGAGTAAGAGATTTCTGCAGCCACTTCAGCCAGGAAGTCAGTTGGAATCAAACTTAGGAAAAGAGGAATATGAAGACAGAACCAAGAGACAGAGTCAGCTGACTGTGGCCAAATGCCCACAGCGACAGTCATCTCCCATCACAAAAGCCTTTTCCTCCCACACCTGAAATAACGCACCTGCTCTGCAAGCTAGTGGGCAGATCCACCCAAGCAATGTAGGAGTTATCAGGAGAGGGATCACGAATATAAATGCTGTTGGGAATCTAAAGGTAAACTGAGGATGCCTTTCTGCTGTCAAAAGAAGGAGTGTAATGATCATGAAATAAATGAATAATATAACCGCTAAAATAAATGTGTTATCAACAACTAACACATAGTCGAGCAACAAGAGTTCAAAGGAGAAAGACTCGTATTTCTATATATAGGTTAAGATCGAGGCCAGAGAGAGGTGGTAAGACTTGACCAAAAGTGTCCAGCTGCACAGGACAAAGCTCACTGCAGAACCCAAATCACTGTCCTCTAAATCATGGGTTTTCTTCACCAAGCCACACTCTCTCCACGGTCTACTTCATAGGCCAAGCAGGACTGAGGGTAAATCAAGCTGAAGGAGGTTAATATGGGAGAGAGACGAAAGGCTGAAAAAGAAAGAACATGTCCATCCAGCAACGAGTCTGTGCAGAGTCCCAGATGGTGGGCCTTCCATTTTCGTGTTGCTAGGGGAAGAGAGTTCTTATCAACTCTCCTATCAACTCCCAAGGCTGACCTGCAGTGGCTCCCCTGGCCTACTTACAGGCCCTGGAAACGGGGGAGACAAATTCTTCCCGGGAAGAAAACAACAGAGCAGGACTTCTATTATCAAATCTCAAAGCCTGGGCAGCTTGGCCTCAGTCTCATTCTCCCCCCTGAGCCTGCCGGCTGACCTAGATGGAAACACCGCAGGACGTGTATGTTGCACACGCACGTAGATCCCCCAACCCCTGCTCCCCAAGCAATGAGATTTCATCTGAATTTAACACAACCTTGAAATAGAAGTGGCTTTTTAAAAGATTGAAAACATATGTATTTGAGGTAATAACACTGTCCACACTAAAAAAAAAAAAAAAAAGAGAGAGAAGGAACTCTGTGCTGTAATTTGTGGGAGCTAAAAGAATCTTAGAAATTGTCTAACCAAGACCTGTCATTTCATAAATGAAGTAACTGAGAATAAGAGAGGCAGGTGTTGTTTCTCTAAAATTAAAAACACTGGGTTTTCAGATATCCTGATTAGCCTGAAACTTTTTGAATTAAGACTCAAAACGCTGGCAAAAAGAACACTGAAGCTCAATGTCAGAGATTCGAATTTTGGGTTAATCCATGCTATCAATTAGCATGGAGGCTTGAAAAAGTCATTTATCTTCTTTAAACCCAGTATACTAATATGCAGCATGGAAAGATTAAGAGCTTGAAACAGCTGATCTCTCAAGTCTTTTTTCTCCAAATGTAAAGTTCCATGATTCTGTTCCAAACTGAACAAGAGTAAATAACAAGAATAAAGTACAAATAGTTTAACTGCATTTAAAATGATTACTTTCAAAATTTTAAGCTAACCAAGTTTTACAAGTGCACATTTTATTTTTTGTAGATTTTCTTCCCTCACCTCTGCCACATATACAAATTCTTCTATCTACAAAACTAGAAGGACAGTTGACCTTAGCATTTAAGGGCAACAGACAATGAGCCCAAACAGACAATTAGCTGTTAACAGTTAGATATATTTAGCATTTAAGAAACGTACTATCAGTACACTGAAAGTATTTGGAAAGTTTAGTCATCAGTAGTAGACAGAGCATGAATCGCGTTCATGTCACCAGCAGACCACTTATCTAATCACTCCCACTATAAATACAAGACTCTGTGTCTCCAGAGCTGGTTTGTTTCATATTTCAGCTCCATGGTCATAGACAAATTCACCGAACCAAAATAAAACCTTCTGACTTTCTGCATTCACTGTCCTAAAATGGGTTAGTGATGTCTTGCCCGCAGAATTCCACACCATGATCTTAATGAGCAGAAAAGGATTCTGTGCTGCTCTCAGCAGAGATGACACCAAATGGCCAGGAAAGAGGCCAGACTCAAATTCTTTTGAAGGAGGCACCGAGGTGATGGATTCAGCAAAAGGCTCTGAAGTTTATGTAAAATTTCACTTAAAACTTGAAACATTCTTAAAAGAAGTTAACGGGCTGGTTTGAAAGAAAAAAAAAAGTTTCTTAAAACTACATTGTAGTACTCAGTTGGTCATCTTTTAATATCCGATAACCTTTATTTCTATGAAATATGTAGCCTCTTATAAATATCTTCTAATTGGTAATTCAAATCTAATTTTAAAAGAAAAGATTAAAAAAAAAAACTTCCTGAGGATTCCTGCCCACATTCCAAGTAGCAGATTTACCAACTCAAACACGCAGACCAAAGCCACACTCTAAGACCCCATATTTCTACAAGCTGGAGAGGAAACAAGGCACAGAGCCATGGAAATAGTGCACACTAATTTTCTTAAGGAAGAGAAGTCAATAGCACAAAGACAACACAGGGAAGGGAATCAAAGAGGACAAATCTATGGACCGAAAACAATGAAAAAAAATAAATCTACTTTGCTAAAATTTAAGAATGCTAGGGGGTTGGGTAAATGTACTGGGAAGAACTCATAGACTATGATGACAGTAAATATTCTTTCAATACAACTTACATTTATCAGAACTTGAGTAAAATACTGTATCTTGTTGCTAAGGTGCAAAGAAACTATATAGAACCTAGGGCAGGGCTGCCCAGTGGAAATATTAGGTGAGCTGCATATGTAATTTGAAAGCTTGCAGCAGCTAAAAAGGTAAAAAGAAACAGGTGAATTGATTTTAACAGCGTATTTTATTCAACCTAATATATCCAAAATATTATCAATATGTAATCAATATTTTAAAAGGAGACATTTTTGTGTTCTTTTTTTGATACTTGGTTGTCAAAATCCACAGTAGCCACATTACAAATGCTCAACAGTCACGTGTGGTTACTGGTTACTATATAGTACAGAACATTTAAATACGTACATAGTTAATTGTCTGTAATGCAGGAGTGTCAAAATACTGTGATATGCCAGGAAAAGAAAAAAACAAAAGATGAAAAAAAAGGAATATGTTCACCAAAGATGTGAACAAATATTGTCCACTGCCTGAGAAGAGAAGGCGAGATAGATTAAGCAGCACTGAAATAGGAATGATTTAGATTTAGACATTATAAAGAACTTCATAGCTGATGGGACTAAAACATTTCTACTACTGTAAGCATTTGTACAGAATCCTTTCCTTGGAATACTATATAAAATACGCATGATTTTCAAAAATAACTTAGAATTAGCTCTGAAAAAAGAACAGGGAATATGCAATACTACTGCTATAAATGCCTTCAAGCTTTTAAAGATGACTCTTAATGTATATAAAGTTACACTCCATAAAAGACTGAGTAATTTACACAAACTCCAAAGAGGCATAATGAAGATAGGCATTTTCCTTTTAAAAAACACTAAGGAAAAATGACAGTATCTGGAAAAAGAAACAGGAAGAAGACTATCTAAAACAAGAGCAGTCATTTGGAAAGAAATCAGATTTTATAGTATTTAGTAGTAGCATCCTCCAACAAGTAAGATGTTAGGTGGGACAAGAGAACTGGATCATAAAGTATTTCCAATTTACTCCAAACCTGTATTCAGGTGCTACAAAATATTTTTTCCAGTAGTCCTCATATAATCAGTACAGAAACATACATCCAATAAGAAAAACATAAGTGATTAAATATTTCATATCTGGATTACTTAAGCTTTTATTGGAATTTATTACTAAAATGACCTGACAATTGATGAGCAATAAAATGGGCTTCAGTTTCACTTAAATTATGTTCTTTTCCTTTAAATTCTATGGTATGGAGCTGTCAAAGGTGGTTTCTAATAATGACTCACATAACAAGTTGTAGTTCAAAGCTGACATTATCTGGACTTGGTGTCAGTAAAATACTTAACTTACTATGTCATGAGAGATACTAGTTATAGGGCTTCTAAATTTTGAGACCTTGAATCTATTATTAATATGCCATGACCTTAGGCACATTGCAACCTTTGACAACCTGTCCATCTTCTTAAATCAATGTATTCCCCTCCATCTAAATTGTGGGCTGCCTACAGAATGGAAAACAAATATTTGAAAAATATCTTACAATGAAATTAAGGTTTAGTTTCTGTTTGTCAAAAATGTTTAGGCCCCAAAGGTTCTCAACATCTTTTCTGCCCAATCCACCCAAGAGTAACAGGGGCTCCTAAATGGTGCTTCAGTGACCTCCAAGAGTGAGGAGATCATATCTTGCCTACTGAAATTCAAGGAGTCAGGATCTTGAGAGTGCCAGGAGTCTTCAACCTGTACTTAAAGCCTGGGAACCAAAGTGATATCCTGGAAAGACCCTGCGGTTACTCAGAGTGCTGGCTCCTGGGGTAAAAGTGAAAGCTGAAGGATTTTCTGGGAGAGATTCCTGACAAAAATTCCCCTGCCCATAAGGTGCCACAGCAATCACTTCCACAAGAAGTGCCATGTCAGAACAGGGCATGAGTCATATTATTTGATTTCCTGCCCTGTTCTCCAGACCCTCCCAAGTGGAAGATGCAGGAATGTCCCCAGTGTGAATCACCATGCTCTCCTGGGGCTGACTGCTTCAACACCCACCAATGACTTGGAAGAAGAAAGGAAACAAGTCAAACCTAAGGATTCTCAAACACAGGCCAAAGCAGCTATTTCCTACTGGCTGATGACAAAACTTCCACCCTGTTATCTTTCTTAGAGAAATTCCTGCTATCAGGGCCCCTGGGTGCACAATCCTGAGGATAAACAGGGAAATACCTGCAGCCCTCATCAGACCCACCACCACAACCAATTTATTATAGGCCTGCTTTCCAATTTGCCCAGATTATTCCAAACTCGGGGAACTAATGTTAAAATTATTACTTCCATTTATAGAAAGATGACTATGTGAATTAGAATTTTTACAACAACATTTTTTTCAAGTGACAGAACAAGTGGGATATATGAACTCTACTTCACCTTGTACTATCTGGTCTTGATCTGTCAAACATGTATTAAGAAAGCCAAGTGAATTCAATAAATCTCATAAAATTTTAATACTGTATTTTTATTAGGTCAGCCCACATTTGCCACATTATCCTTTCTTGGGAAGGCCTTCATTCTAACATTTTTGGTGTCAAAGAGTAATAATAATTGTTTATTTCAGGCAGCACTTCTCAACTGGGGGTGATTTTGCCCTCTAGTAACATTTGGCAATTCTGGAGATAGTTTTGGTTGTTACAACTGTAGCATCTAATGAGTAGAGGTCAGAGATGTTGCTAAACATCCTACAATGCACAGGACAGCTCCACAGGTCAAAGAATTATTTGGTTCAAAACGCCAATAGTGCTGAGGTAGAGAAACCCTGGTTTAAAGCATTCACTAGGAATTTTTCTTTTTGGTTGAAATTTTACTAGTTTTTAAATCCATATGGCCTGGCATTGCTAAGATATAAAAGATAACTTGTTAGGTGGAGACCATTAGGCGATAAAGACAGAGTTTAATAATCAAAGAATTTTTGGACTCAATAACTTTGAAACTCAAGCATCTAGAATAGCAGAAATGATAATAGATAATATATTTGAATAGTGTTTTAAATTTTACTAAGTACTTTAGCACATTTTCTCATCAAATTGTATGTATTATTTTGAATGTCCATCTATGACTACTTTGGGTCGAACTACATGGATTTTAGCTTAGTATGAAGCAAAGTTTTTCCAGGAAATAACTATTTCAGTAGGAAGTCAGTTATCACTGTAAGATTTTAAGTGGAAAGTGAATGACCCTGTATGTGCCTATTTTAGAAACAACTCCCAAAAGGCCAGAGTAAACGAGATGATATCAAAGGTCGTTGACATTCAAGATTTTTCTATAAAACCAGTCGATACTGCCATTTCCCTCTTTGTCTTTGATCCTGAGCACAGAATCAGTGTTAACACAATGGACACTCAACGTTTGAACGACTCAAAGTATGAACTCCTGACTCAGTGAACTGAATCAGGCTTACCAAAAGTAACTGCGTGACCTGAAAGAGTTAACACTGGCACATGTTAAAGGAACAGCTGTTTGTTTTATGTAGTAAGTACCTGTCTTAGGAATGAAGAGAGAAGAATCAGTATTTCATTTTTTTAGAAACTTTATTACTCAAATTTTATATGTGGGGTGGGGTTCATTAAGCAGCCTCATCTCCCAAAATGTGCCCACAATCTGGTTTCTGTACTCTTCCTCCCTCAAAATCACATCATATTTGAAATCAATCTTCCTAACTTTTGAAGTTTGAGAAGTGGCTTGCTTACTTTCCCCATTTTTTTATCCTGGTATTTAATATTTTCTTTAAATTAAAATTGATTGCTGTTACCAAAAGGAGAAACAATGGCACACAAAAATAAATCCATTCACCCACTTGTAAAACCCAAATTGTTCTAAGTAAGACTGAGACTGGAAATACCAATCTCTAGTTAAGTAAATGAAATCTATATGGCCAGACATGTGATCCAAGGGGAATGTGGCTAAAGGAAAAATATATGACTTAGACAAATGTTCACAACCAGCAGAACACAGATATCCCTTCCAGGCTGGCCCCCTGAAAGGACACACAATGGGTGGGGCGTCCACAGCAAGCTGTTGCCAACAGCTTCGTTCGTGAGCTGGTTCAGAGATTTTATTTAAGTGCTCCTAGAATACAGTAGAAAGAATCTCCAAGCTGTAACCCAGGGACCAGGGCCTAACATTGCTAGGTCCCAAAATGTATTCCGGAAGAGTTTAAACTATCAAGAAAGATATGTAGCCTTAAGGGAAGACGAACTACACAGATGTATGCACAAGCCCTGCTTTCTAGAAGATGGCTTTTAAAAAAATGCTCACTTTTTGTTTTATTTTCTGTTGGTTTAAAGATGAAAAAATGATAATCACAGACTTAAGAGGGATCTTAGTAATCACGTAGTACAAAGCCCTTCGTATGAAAATGGCATGCAGAGATCCTATACACCATGGTAAGGTTAGCCTGAAGTTAGTAGCTGAGCCAAACCTAAAACCCAAGTTTCCTGACTCCTAGACTGTTACTCTTCCTCGTATGTTAGGCAGCCTGTCATCTAAATAACATGTACAACCCTGGGAAAAAAATTAAGAGCTTTCATATATCAGAACCTAAGGGCTTCATGTGACTTAATTTATTAAAAATGAAAGCAAAGAATTGTGACGTTATATCTGCATATTTATTTGAATATTATCTACCCTCCTGCCAATTTTAGGACAACATAAACTTTCCTTTTCCATTGTTCTCAACAGAGTTTTGTGTTTTATTTTCCCAATGATATAATTCCATCCAGACCATAGAAAAAAATCCTTCGAAAGTTGTCTAAAATAACTAATATTCACATACATCTATGTTAAAGGACGGAGAGTAGTCTGAGACTGAAAGAAGAGTAAGAAATGAAAGGAGAGAAATGCAATTGGAAAAAAGGAATTAGAAACAATTGCTGATTTTGCCACAAACGTACAGAGGCATATTTACAGCTAAACAAAGTGCTCCATCTTCCATTACGTATGGCTTTCAGTGGCATCAACATTGATCCTCACAGTTCTAATGTAATTAGATAATCAAAGAAAATAATAAACCTATTTCAAAAGAATACTGTTAAAAAGAACAAATTTCAAAGGTCTCATTAAAGAGAATGACAAAGATTGTGCAAGATAAAACTGGGTGAGCCAAGTGTTCCTTTTGTTGTTGTTGTTGTATGATGCATTTAAGGTTTAATTAGTGGTTTGTTTTTGTCTTAGGTTTAGTTTTAGTTTTGTGTGTGTGTTGTGTGTGTGTGAGCACACACTGACTTTAGATTGTGATCAATATGCAGGTCATAGTAATTTTGCTGTGTTTTAAATTTCAAGAATACAGTATACCTAAAAAAGGCTTAGACAACGTATCTTAATATTTATTGATGTATTCTATTACTTTTGTCTCAAAACCAACCTTTTATTTCTTCAGACTGTTCGTTCTAAAAAGTCCAGAAGTTACAGTCTAATTAAATGGGAAAATTTTAATTCTGAATTGCTTAAGAAAGGAGAGAATATGTGTAATTACCAGCTAAAAGTATATTTTGTTATGTTAAAAAAGAACTTTCCAAATCCTGAAAAGTCACTAATTAAATAGACATAAATAGAGTTATTTTCCTTGCTCCCTGACATGTCCAACTGACCACAGTGAGAGCAATTGCATAACCTGGGAGAAAATTCAAATCCAAAAAACACAAACAACTTGAATCTTCAAAAAATTTGCCCCACAGTAGCAACCAGGTCCAAAGTGGGTTATGGTCAGGGAATACGGTGCAAAGCAGACTCTGAGTGAATGAGGATGAAGAGTCCTTTGGAAAATTGTTCCCAGAAGGCCTTAATGCTAGGGTCTGTTTCCGATTCAGGTTATATCTCACGCAGAGCCTGGCACAGGACCTCCACATAAGGGAACTTAATAAAGACTTGAATCTCCATTAAAATACCAACATCATTTTTTGCAGATCTAGAAAAAATAATTCTGTGCTTTTGTACGGAACCAGAAAAACCCCGAATAGCCAAAGCAACCTTAAGCAAAAAGAACAAATCGGGAGGCATCACTTTACCACACTTCAAGCTATGCTACAAGGCTATAGCAACCAAAACACACCTAGTGGGCACAATACACACTATCTGGGTGATGGACACTTATTACTTTGACTAAAACTGTACAAAAGCAATTCATGTAACCAAAACATTTGTACCCCTGTAAAATTCTGAAATTTAAAAAAATACTTGAATGAATGAATAGAACAATGTTTAAGAAGCAAACACAGACCACCCCTAACCTGCTAGGAAACAAACAGATCTCCATCAGTAATTAAGTGCCATCTAGTACACAATCAGATTCCTCAAAGATTAAGATTCTGGAATTTGAGATGATCAGGTTTTCCAAATGGAAGAGATATCTCATGCATAATTTATAAAGCATTCAATAATGCCTTAATATTGAACAATATTGAGTGGACATTCTACAAATGATCAATAATAATGCAAAGATAGAAAATAACATGTCTGCTATTTATATACATGAACTCTATTGTGCCCTAGGGCAGAAACTGTAACCCAATATTCGTTCTCATCTTCTTCCATAGTAATAGAAGTTTTAGCTGGGCATATTGCCACTCAAAATAAAAAATGCATTTCCTTGCCTCCCATGAGATTGTTGTGCCTTATAAGAAACTTCTGACCAATAGGATACAAGGGTAAGTGACATGTGCAACTTCCAGGTCATGCCTTTAAAAACAAGGGGGCATTCTCTGCCTTCCTGCTGCTTGGACTGTGAACTTGACTGTTTGCCATCTTGGACTCTGCAAATGAAGGCAACGCTCTAGGAAGGTAAAACAGCAACAAAGAAGGAGACTGTATCGCTGGGTGACTTCATGGAACAAAGCTATCATACCTTCCCCAGAATGCCGATTTCCAAATGGTTGGTTACACGTGAGAGCAATAAACTGACTTGTTTAAGTTACTGCTTTTTCCGGTTCCTGTTTCACACAGCCAAATCTGTATCTTACCTTATTCATAAACCAAGTGAACAAAAGACACTGTTTTTAAATTATCCCTAAGTACTTTGGCTAAATTATATCACACACACACATACACATACCATGACTGAAACCATATACATAGGCACACGTGTATATCATTCATATATGTCATACATGTGTATGTGTGTGTACAGACCTCATTTTCAGTTGACATATCATGATGACAGGCCCAAGATATCTCTAAATCTTCCTCTCCTCAGTATATTAGACTGGATTAAATGTTTTAAAATAAGACCAGTTGAGAACGTCAGCAAGGAAATTACAGAATACTCAATAAAAGAAGATAGAATACAGATTTTGATACGTAAGTAGTATATGTATCACATAGTTTTCTCCAAAAATTTTGCAGTTACTTAGTCATAGGTATAAAACAAATGTATGCCTATGTATGACCAAAATTGATATTTCACTCAATAGTATATGGCTGAACAGCCTGTGTGTATTTAGAAGACAAGGCATGCCCATAATAAAGAAGACAGATGAACAGTAATATATGATAAAAGAGATAGATACAAAAGGAAGGCATGATTTATGCCCAAGTCAGACAGAAAACCTACCCCATCTATCCTGTCCTAAATTGTAAACCTAAGAATGAAAGGACAGTATTGAAGTAATACTAAGACAAAACACACATGGGTCACCACTAGACACAGATATTACCCATACTATCAAGAAGTTGTTTGTTATTGTTTTATTTCCTTTGAAAATGATTTCCAATTTGAGAATTAAACTCTTAGGCAAGGGTTTCAGCCCTTCTCAGGAGAAAGCCCCTTTGGCCACAGGTGTAAGCTTTTACTTGTGGCATCTGACTATACCCACAGGCACTATGATAACTCACAGTTAAAAGGCTCATTCCAAGTCAAGAACAAATAGAGACACCCATGGAAACCACAGTGAAACACTAACATTACTCTGTGCAGTTTCACATAAGTATCTTGTACTTAGAATATGTTTTAACCAGTAACCAGCTTTCAATCAACTAAAAACGACCACAAGATATCCTTAGCCTTCTGGTTACCCAGGGGTGAAGGGTCAATAGAAAACACCTAAATAAACTAAATTGTCCAACATATCATTACAAATGACGTGTGAAAACATGTGGATGTTTTCTTAAAGAAACACACATTTTTGTCTTAACCACTCTATTTAAATTACTCTCCAAGGGCCTCAAAGACTGCCCATTCACTGAATGCAACCTTTTCATTATGTTTCATTTTTCTTGGCCTCCCTGCAGTATTCTAACTCCTTAGTCACTCTTTAATTATTGAAATTTTCTTTGTCTTTAGCTTATGTGGTACTGACCTCTCCCCTAACCCCCACATTTGGGTCCCGCAATTTAGTCCTCAGCATTCTTTTCTCTTCTCTGTATTCTGGCTTCAAGGCACCAACTCGCATGACCTGGGTTTCGTAAAAACCACAAGGAGAGAAATGAGCAGGGCAGAATGGCAGGGTGGGAGTGAGACAAGCAAGGGTGGTACGTACAAAGGCACACAGCTAAGGGAGTTTGGGAACTGCAAATACTTCTTTTAGGAGAACTAGAACTAACGGCGCTGGAAAATGAGGGTGGTCTTCCTCTCTCCCTTGGTCTTGGTGTGTCCTTATTTCAGTCAGTGGTACTTGCATCCTTCTAATTACTTGTACTTAAATCCTTGAAAGTCTTAGGCTTCATTCACTTTCTGGTACCCCATACCCAACAAATGCCAAGCAGAACATCCTAGCTGGTTTCGTCTGTCTATTTCTGCTATGTTTTAAGGCTTAGCAAAAATGCCATGTCACCAGGAAACCTTTTCCACCACAGAGAGAAGGAGTCACTCTTTCAAGGATCCCCTAATAGTTGGACTGTCTGTATTTGTATCAAATAGCTCCACTATTTGAGGAAAAGCTCATGGAAAGCAAAAGTATTTCTCTTCCGAGTACAGTACATGTACATGCCAGGTGCTCAAAGGTACTGCTTTTTCTCCAACTAGTTTTTTTTTTTTTTTCTTTCCTCTACTCATCATTATACTGGCTCTTGTCACGCGGAGTTTTCAACAACCTCATTTTACTCTAATACCAAACTCAACATAAATTAAGTTAGCTAAGTTGTGTTTTTTATTTTATAAATTATTGGACTCCATGGTAGGAGGGGGGCCTAGGTAATTTGCAAAATTCCATTGCAGTCTAGAATGCTATGAGTGTTCAATCACACAAAATACGGTTAACTAAAAAAAGTTAGTACTAAGATTTGTAATTATAAAACACTGAGAAATAAACTGTTTTAAATCACCACCTTATAAGGTAATTTCTCCAAACATTCTTAAAACAACTCCTTTAGCAGACTAGATGTACTTCATTCTTAATGACTGAGAATATAAACATTTAATGCCTATGAATATAAATATTTTCTTACAACCCTTATTAAAACAGAAAATAGAAGACGGAAATTCTCCAATGGGCCCCATATGAATTACTCATCAGTCTTATATTAAAAACAAGTAATTTCTAACAAACTTTATCGAGATAGATTTTTCCAGCAAAAAAAACCTCAGGACAACTTTAGGTCATGTTGAAAGTTTGTAAAAGAAATATTAAGATACAGTAGCCAAGAAGGTGACAAATTGTGTTTTAACACTTTATATAAGGGATCAGTTTTCAGGCCTCAATTCAGTCTATCTTGATGCAAGTGTTAGAAAACTGATATCCCAAATACTCTAAAATACTACTCCAAATATATTTTAAAAGTTAAGATGAAAACTGCTTAAACGTCTCACTAAGAGCAAATCCTGAATAAAGCATAAAAACTAAGAAGGAAAGTACAGTATATTCCAATTTGTTTTATTCATGCTGTATACAAATGTATCTATACTAAAATTAGAGTTGACAGATCACCTCTCAGATGCTATGATTATCCATATACTTTTTGAAAGCATGCTGCTAACCTGTAGGCACATTTTCATAAAATGAAGGATTTTATTTAAAGCTATTTTGCAGTAATCATGTGATTAAGTCATAGATATTAACTGAAGCAGTATTTTGCTAATGCTCAATTTTTCTTTCTTGAATCAAACTATTTCTGTTCATGCATTCTTCATTGCTATAGAGGACAGGTCTTTGGACTAACCCGGGAGCGAGCTCTGTCAAGCTCCATCCTGGTTAATAAGGAAAAAACCTCAAACATAATTTTGATTGTGCTTTAGTAAGAAAAACAGACACCTTCCTACCCTGGCAATGATGCTGGGAAGGGAATTGGAGCACAGACTTCATTACACTGTATCGATCTCACTAAATAAAGGGTTCTGAATGTATTGATCAGCTCAGACTAAATCCCTAACTGTTTGCAAGACCATGCATGATGTGAAGCCCCAGTTCACTGAAGGAGGAAGAACAGAAAGCACTTTTGTTCTCAGGCAGCCACAGAGCAGCGTTTTACACTAAGTAGTAGATTAACATGATTAAAATAATAGACAGCATTCAGTTAGAGAACAGGGAAGGATATGAAACTTGTGTCAAATTCAAAGATTTCTCAGTTTTACAAATGATATAATAATAAGTTAAAGGTAAAATGACTTTTAAAAGAGGAGTATTTTGTTTGCATGTTTCTAAGCAGAAAGGCAATTTTTGTCTCCCTAATACAGTTGTTCCCTTCAAACCCAGAAAATACGTCTGTAGTGTTTTTTTGTTTTTAATCTATGCAGCAGCTTCTTTCCCCCTTGTCACTTTCACTATGACTGCTAAATGATGCATGCAGGGAGGGGTAAATCCAACATTAATTTTAAGGTTCATTTTGTACATCTGCTCATTTTCATTTTCATTTGGAAGGACATGATTTTCTTTAGTCAAACTCAATTCTCATTCAAAATAAGCCTGAATATGCTGTGAACTGATCTTATTACAATAAAATATTGCTGCCAAAATTTACAGTGGGCTTTTATCTCAGAAAAAGGGAAACCACACCTCTTCATCCTGGTTTTCAGAACACAGGCCAAGAATGTGTTTCCTAATTTTGTTAGTGTCTATCTTTATACATTTAAAGCGTTCTCAATTTTAAAACAAATAAAAGGAAAGCCTAGTTGTTTTTCTAAACATTAGCCATGGGGAACATTTCCCAAAAGGCTTTTCACCCTGTCTTTCACATTCAAAGAGTTAAGTACTCTGATCTACTACTCCAGTATCTTGGTATTAAAAGAGAAAAAGACAATGATTTTGCATTAAACCACTGCATCAATCTTCCTGATATTTCTTAACTCTTTTCAACCCAAAAGAAATAAGGTAATTGGTTCTAGTTCAGAGGGAGAAAACTCCAGCCGAGGGACTGAATTCAAACTTGAAGGCAATCTAAGTAAGTACTGGTATAGACACTAAATATTGTACAGTGCAGCTTCTTCAGCAAGTTGCTATGCTTCTCATTTCTGTATTATGGAGCATACTCTGTTCACCCAGTTGTTTGAAAATAGCATTAGATACAAATATGAGTTATTTTTAAGTTGCCTAGGATTTAGATTCTAGTATCTTTATGTCCACTTTCTCAGGAGAACGCTACAGCTGACACACAGACATTAAGGACTAAGAAGTTGGGAAGGGGAGAGACTTATATTTTACAATTTATGTTCCAGTATATGAGGTATAAGAAAACTCTTTTAAGTTCCTTCCTCTGAAGGAAAAGAAGCCAGACCCAGTACAGATATTCCTTGACTTACCATGGGGTTACATCCCAATAAATCCATTATGAAGTCGAGAAATGTAAATTAAAACATCGTAAGTCAGGGACTGTCTGTACATTACTGCACAGTCATTAATTCATTTCCACAATATTTACAAAGTACCTAGAATGAATATAGGAGCTGCTGTTTAATACATCGAACGTAAATAATATGGAGATACCTCAAAGAATTAAAAGTAGAATTACCATTTGACCCAGCAATCCCACTACTGGGTATTTACCCAAAGGAAAAAAAAAAATTTTATAATAAAGACATCTGCTCACGAATGTTCATAGCAGCACAATTCACAATTGCAAAGATGTGGAAACAACCCAGGTGCCCATCAATACACGAGTGGATTAATAAAATGTGGTATATGTATACCATGGAGTATTATTCAGCAATAAGGAACAATAGTGAATTAACACATCTGGTATTATCCTGGTTGGAGCTAGAACCCATTCTTTGAAGCGAAGTGTCACAGGAATGGAAAAACAAGCACCACTGGTACTCATCATCAAACTGGTACTAACTGATCAACACTTACATCACACAGGACAATAATATTCGTCAGGGGGCGGGCAGGCGGGAGGGGGGTGGAGGGGATGGGAAAAACTCTCACTGAATGGATGCGGGGAGCACAGTTTGGGGGATGACCACAATTGTAGCTCTGACACGGGTAGTGCATGGGCAATATACATAGCCAAAGTGTTGTACCCCCATAATATTCTGAAATTAAAAAAAAAAAACAAAACTGATACCTGCCAGCAGTGATTCCAAGGAAGACAGGAGATCGAAAGGAGTCAAACAAACAAAAGATATTTTAAAAATTCACTTTCTTCTTAAAAAGTGAGCCAGGATGAAGTGGAAATATACTGGGGAGAAGGAATGAGGAACGGAACTCAAAAATTTGTTTTACAAGAATGGACTTACCCACTTTAAAACTGCATGTATTACATGTAAACAATAACTGTGAATTATCTTGATTTCAGAAAATGCTTCATTTTGAAAAGTTGTAGAAGGAAAAAAAAACCCTAAACAACTATTATAATGAACATTGATTTAGCACTCACTATGTTCTGGGCTTGTTGTAAGCACTTTGAGATATTAACTCATGTACTCATCCTAACAGGCATGTAAGCTAACTACTGTCAGTATCCTCAGTTTTCAATAAGGAAACTGAAGGAGTTAAATCTTAGGTATCATTTATGATCCAGTGATCACAACTCCTGACTGCAAAATACATAATACATAAGGTTATATTTAAGAAATATTTTGGGATGTAGAAATACACAAGATGGTATCATCATTTTCCTTAATATTGCATTGAAAATAGTATGAGAATTGAAAAACATGAAAACTTACCTTAAGTACAGTATTTTTACAGGAAAAGAGATACGATATATGGTCAACTGCATTGTCTAACACATTGAGCGGCTCAGACTGACAGGACAATGGTTCATATTCAAAGAAAAACAGGTAAATATTAAATAAAAATGAGATTGATATGAGGTCATATATTGTATATTATACAGGGAATATCCAGATGTATATGCTTTAAAATTGAACAAATATTCTTATCTTGAAGACTGCCACCATTCTGAGAAAAATGGACTATAGATATCCATGATTGCTTGCTATATATATTGTCACCAAGCAGTTATATGAAATAACATTTAACTAGAATAATCGGAGGTGGGGAGATATGGCTACATAATAAATCTTCAAAAAATCAATATGAATTATTTATTTGAAATATAGTACAAAGCATACAATATGGCATATGGCCTTTGAAAAAAATATAGAATCTTCTATTTACTAGCTGGGTGCTTGTGAAAACTCCCTAGTTTTTCTTAACCCGTTTATCCAATCTCTTTAAAACATATATGAAGTCTACTACTCCAACTGGTTGTTGTAATAATTAAGCTAAATAATGCATCTACAGCCACTAGCACAGTATCTGGAATTCAAGCAAATTTGGTACACTTATATAAATAAATATGAAATACAGTTGGGGCTTCTAACTCTTGTCTACAAATAGTTACATTTGGGAACAAATCGTAATTTTAGATAAAGCGCTCCCATTTTCTATTCTCTTAAATTAGGAGAAAGAGTTAGTGATATCCATTATTTGTTTCAAATATTTATTGAATGTGCTATGCTTGGCACAAGAGATAGAGATATGAATGAGACACAAGCCGTCCAGGGGAAACCTGCAGTCTGGTGGGGAAAAGTGACTTCTTAGAATTGAAAGGTAGACAGAAGGGACAAGTAGGCTCCTGAGAGTCAGACTAGAACATGTAAAGATGTGGCAGTGTAATCACATGGTGCAAGTGAGATCCAGCAATGAGAGTTCCATGTGACAGGGCCCAGAGTGTCCAGAGGGGAGATTGGGCAAAGATGTTACAGGGGTGCTCTGGGACCAGACCCAAAGACCTTGCATAAGTGGCTCAGGTGACTGGACTTTCTCCTCCAGGCACTGTGGGCCCATGGATGAGTTCTTAAGCAGGAGATATATACCGTATCTGCTTTGCATAAAGAAATCCAGCAGCAGTATAAAAGACAGCTTGGAGAAGAATTGTATTATTTTTTAAAAAGTAAATATTGTGTTATTTATGAAATCATCTTCTTTTGTAGAGAAAAAAATAATTATCAAGTCATCCTATCCACCAACCTGATGTAGGGGAAATAATACTAAAATCTACAGGCTTTTCTCCTAGCTCCCACAAGAGCAGTTATGGATTTAGTTGATGGATTCCACTTCTGAGTGGCTTTGGAATTTATAAGCTTCCTCATAATAACAGCAAATTCAAATTCTCGTAGTCATAGTGACAGGTTATTCCAGCCCTGTCTGAAATTTGGGAAGTGTCCATCGGCACCAGGCCCTGCGGCAAAAGGAAAATACTTTTTTCACAGTGAGCAATGGTTGAATCAGTTTACCTACAAAAATACATTCAAGATTTTAGTTAAAGTTATTAAAATAACAATCATTCTGCTTTTTAATAAAGAAAATAATCTATTCACAGAGCACCAAGGCTGATCACAATAGAGCAATTTAAGCTATGTCCCCCCCCAAAAAATCTGCAAATATTTAAAAATACAACTAGATCTGAAAAAAATGGTGTTTATTATGGTTGGAGGTAGAGATGCCCTAAAGTATACAAGTCCTTCAAGGCTATTTTAGAACGAACACAACTAGAAAATTCTTTCATAAAGGACCAAAAATGTGTGACCTATCCTATTTTATTGTACATATGCATGTAAACTCGGCTAATTGTAGATTAACATAATGTGAAGCTATATGTGCACAGACATCAAAGTGCATGGGTGGTATTAGCCAAGAATGATGGTGGTCAAATATTTTGCAAAGCTAAACCATTAAATATTAACTTACAATCCTAAAAGAATGCTCAGTGACAAATATTTTAGATAACAAATAAAAGGATAAATGAATGTTCAATGATAAGTTGGCTGATATCCTGGGACACTTCCCACATTCCCAGGACATATGACTAAAGGAAATGGTTAAAAATACAGTCAGTATACCACTAGCAACCACAGGGAAGCTATTCTCCCCTCATTATCACACTTTCAAAAAGTTTTTCATGAAATAACTTGTCAGTTGTTCACTTGGTTTTTCTATAGTAAAATGTACTATGAAAGCGAATTAATAGTTCACACCAGAATATGTAATTAGGTTCTGAAAAACTTTTTGAATTGCATCTAAGTCTTATAATCTCATCACTTATGTAAATTCATAGGTTGTGCATGGAGAACTCTAGGTGTACAATATAATATTGTGTGCACACCTAAAAAATTAGATGTATATATATTTACTTCTCATAATGTGGCTATCCTCCAAAGAAGTTTGACTGCTAAATTGTAATATACAAAGTATTATTTTAATATTCTTCAATAGCATGTACGAGTTAAGGAGCTAAGTGAATGCTGGGTTGGCATTAACCCCATTATTAATGAGGCTACCTCCCACCGAAGGACACAAAAATACAAGTAGGATGTACTTGGCCACACATTCAACAGGCACCCTATTTATTTGTTTATGGCAGATACACCAGTGGTACAAACCAAAAGCCTATTTGAATTGCTTTTTTGCTTACAACTGAAAGTCAATTTGTAAACTAATTTCAGATGCACCCAACAATGGACAGCCATACCCATAATATCTAATGACATCAAACCTTCATATGTAGGTTTCAGAAGTATCCCAGTCCACTCAAAAGAATTAGGCATCATATATTATGTAATTTTTTGCCCCTGATATATGCAAACAGACCTCAGAATTGCCTTTGTGTGATATTCTGGTTAATAACTACTCCACTGAAAATTATAACCTGCCTTTCAAAATATCATTGAGTCAAAAATTGATGCTAACGCTAAATTATTTTTCCCTGAAAAAATTTACTTCCATCAGCTTAATATTTTTAAATCACAACTACAAAAACTTTAAACTTAGAAGCAAAACATAACCACTTGCATATAAAAATCTCTCTACAATTTAAGCAAATACATTTTAATTGTGGTAACTATCAAAAAACATTTGAAAGAAGTCTGCCCTGATATATTAGGTAAACATGAAACAAAGATAAAATCAAAACTTTATTTTACTTAATGAAAGTCCTGTTCATGATCTGCAAAACAGATGGATATCAGAGTCTAAAAATTAATAACTTTTAAAAACTGAACGACTCTACCATCTATGTCAGCAAACATAATTTGTACATCTTTCTTATTCATTTTTAGGTCATCCAAAACTGCATAAGAAAAGCATTTTTAGGCCAACAAAGCAGAATTGTTGGAATAATGTGACAGTAAACACAGGGTCCCTGCTCTGCTACTCCCTTGGCAGAATAATGAACCTCCCTTGGCCTCAGTTTTCATTTGTAAAATAGATACACAATCACAGTGCCCACATCTCACAGATGACTGTGCTAATTCACATAAAATACATCCATATCTAGGATACGGTGTTCAATGAATACTAGCCAGAAGCATCATGATCATTGTGTAGTCACATTAGTACTAACAGAAGGCCCGTGGACACGTGTAAGTCATGGATGGTTATCAGAGGTCCATACTGCTGGAGGACAGACAGAAACACTTCTGAGAAACTTTGGGCTGAGTACACCCTCAACCCTAGAAAACACAGCAAATTCAATGCTTTTCAAAGTGCAGATATCAACACATTATTGGTATAATTTGGAATGGAATGGAATGGAAAATAGAGTATATTACAGTCAAGGGTTAGTGTAACATCTTGTGATATATACATGTAAGTACAGGGTCATGATGTAAAATGTATTTCCAACAACAATTTGACAACTACTGCTCTAAGAGATATGGGTAAACATCCACTCCAAATCAGACACCTGTGAAGTTGTCACAGGAGCCTAGCTGTGGTCTAGACGCCAGAATTCACTGGCAGGAGTCCTGAGAAAATGGAAAGCATCCAGATGTGCACATAGTTACTGGGCAGGCCTCTTCCAGGGAGCCCCGTGGGAGAGGATTTGAGCTCTGTCCCCAGTGATTAAAGTTGAAAATTGTGCTACCTCTTTAGGGGTGCAGACAGCTGTAATGCTGCCAAGATTTTCCAAGGTGGAATTAGACTGTGAGAGCAATAATCCCTCTTTTAAAGAGGTCTAGAATAGTAAAAGGATTACATTTCCATGGGAGGCTGAGACTTAAGTTTTGATGATCCCAAGTTTTGATGAGCAATGTTTGAAAGATCAAGAGTTAATTAAATATTTACAATTAGACACATATGAGCACACACACTCATTCATGATGGAATCTTTATTTATTTATTTTTGAGATAGGGTCTTGCTCTGTCTTGGCTAGAATGCAGTGGCATCATCATATCTCACTGTAACCTCAAACTCCTGGCCTCAAATGATCCTCCTGCCTCAGCCTCCCCTGTAGCTGGGACTACAGGCACGCACCACCACGCCTGCTAATTTTTCTATTTTCTGTATAGATGTGGTCTCGCTCTTGCTCAGGCTGGTTTTGAACTCCTGATCTCAAGCAATTCTCCTGCCTTGGCCTCTCAACGTGCTAGGATTACAGGTGTGGCCCACCAAGTCCAGCCAGAATGTTTATTTTTAAAAACAGCTCTTTACACCATTCCCTCAGCTAACCAGACATATAACCAATAAACAGTTCCAAAAATCTGAGACAGCACATGCCATTGAGGATCAATAAATATCACACAATTTGTTGCTAAAGTGACCTCCACCAAAGAACTCAAAAAAGATATTCTAAGTTCCATCGTATTTGACAGTAATAATTTCCTTGTAAGTTTTTTCTGCCCTCTTCACAACTCTAGGATTATAGCACAATGATTTTTTCAAAAATATTAGAACTTAGGTTTTCTGCTAGGAACCAAAAAAAATTTCTCAGTAAATTTTCTGTCAGTTTTTAAAAATCTAACACTCTGAATAACTTTTGTACCCCTTCTTTGTGAGAAGAAAGGCCACAGGAATAAAGATGATCATAGCAAGTTCCCTATGCAGGCACACCATGAGTTTTTAATGACACCACCTTCCCTCACATCTGGGCAAGTTACAGGAACACTTGATAGAATCTCCACACAGCACATCAATCCCTGCCATGGTGATTTCATATTAAGATCTGACCTAGAAAAAGCCCTTGATTTTTTTCCCCTGTACTCTCTACCTTATAATATAGAAAAAAACCAAAATATTTTGGAAGACATTTAGAAAAAAAATTGGTCCATTTAGAAAAAGCAAAAAATATTAAGGATAAAATAGACAAGAAATTGTTCCCAAAGCATTTTTGGTGTGTGTGGCCCGAAACACTGTGAACCTACAGCTTAGTTAAAATTTCCTTTTACTCAATACTTTCCACTAATTCTTTCCACTAATTTGCAAGCTAACATCCCATGCCCGTTTCTATCTCTCTAAATTACTAACTACCTCATTTTTTAAAAAGTCCATACTATTATCTGCAATAGATAATACTGTCCTTAACCTCATTTCTTATTTCTCAGTAAATCTACTAACTTTTATTCACACTTATTCATTTAGTCTATCAACCAATATCAAAAGGCCAGGATTTGTCAGGCACTGTGCTAGGCACTGGGAGTACTGAGTAAGTAAGTGACGCAGTCCCTACCGTATAGAGGTAACCACGATCTCACCCATAGCAGAAAAGCACAGCAATACAGGCCGCCTGATCAGAGAAACACCTTTACATCTCTAACGTGCTACTTCCCCTTTCTGGCCATAACCGCTTACACCAGCCTCTCATTCCCCAGAAATTATGAAGCCTGGACTCACGTCCTCACTGAGACCTTCTGAGAGACCCACTATCAGTTAGGACGCAACTCACTGAATGTAACAGAAAACTCATCTCACGCTGCCTTACACAATCGATGGGGCTTATCGGCTAACACGACTGGAGGCTCAGGGATAGGAAAAGCTTCTGTATTGTATTAATTCAGCAGTTCAGTAATTTCACTACGGGCCAGGTTTCTTTCCTTCTCTCCACTCTGCCTGGAAATGAATGACTGACAAGGACCCTTGAGATTGTTTTCTTCCTTTTCTCCATTCAGGGAGGGAGAGAACCACAGAAAGTAAAGGAAGGAGATGGGGTGAGGGGAGATGAGGGGGCAAAAGACAAAGAAGGTTGAGAGGGAGCAGTATTTCCCTAACCTTGATCTCCCTGAGCCGAAGGGCTCAAGTGTGGTCAGAGGAATAGGACTCTCATGTCTCACCCTTAGAACCACAGGTGGACTTACCTTCTCCTAAAGCTGTGGGCACCAGGAGAGCAGCAGGGAGTAGATACCCAAAAATTATTTGGAGGAATGGATCTCAGGGGAGGCCACCATAATGTCCCCTACACAACTGATTTCACACAAAACATTCACCTGTTTACAGACTTTAAAGTCAGCTTCATCCTTAACATCCTCTCCAAAATCCACAATTGTTTAATTCTCTTTCACAGCTCCAGATGACTCTCACCCCATCAGCTAACTCAAATTCCTCACTCTGGCACTCAAGCGTTTTCAAGACTCGGTCTCACCAAACGGTCCACATTCGGGGGGCGTATTCTCCAACCAAAATCTTCCTCCCATGTCAATCTGAACTCACATGCACATTCCTTATTTATCTCTCTTCCTTATCTATCCAAACTGCCCTTGTTCAAATCAGTAATATCTGCTTGATCTGGCCCCTCACTTACCTGATTTTTCAGGCACGCCCTATGGGGATAGCATAGTATATTGTAAAGAGTTACAGAAGTGGAAACCCCAAAGACCTGGGTTCGAATCGAATCCTAATACCACCACTTTCTAATGATATGGCTTCAGTAAATCTCTTTAAAAGTATTTACATCTGAATTTCCTTACCTATAACACAGGATTACCACTTTTGCAGGGCCAGTTTACAGACTAAAGATAATTTCCATGAGAATTTGGCACATATAAGTTTCTTGATAAATAAAATCTATTATCATAACCGAGCCATGAAGTCTCTTGTTTGTATGCAATTTTTGTGTTTTTTAGAGCTCACATATGCTAGATCTTCACTTAACAACAAGTATTCAGGGGCAAATAAGAATATTTGTATCTCCATCTGTGCCCAATTAACTGCTGGCCATTGAATACCGCAAAACTGAGATGCTACTTCATTAGGGCTACATTTGTCAGTAAAATTGAATTTCTACTTCCTAAAGATAAAAACATTCATGGCTTAATACGTGCTGGGTAGATGGTTGATGATACAAACTACCTGCCTCACTTCCCCTATCTTCCCCATAAAAATAGAACTAAGAGATGCTGAGAATCCATCAGGATTCAAAAAGGTAGAGCAGCAGGACCAAAGACCCTACAAGAACCCTGAGCTCACTTACTGGCATCTCAAGGAAACCAAGCAAGGTTCCTGAAAAGTGCATGGGAAAATGAATGTGTGCCTTGACTAGCAACACAGATTTTAAAATCCAGACAAGCAAGTGAGTACTGGCACATAAGCATTGGGAAAGTGGAAGGTGCCCAAAACACTCTATCAGAAGCAGTCTTTCTGGAGAGCACTGGCATCATGGGCTGGAGGGAAAGGGCCCTCCACAGTGGACAGAAATCAGAACACAATAATCCACATTTAGCCACTTATTCATCTTATGATTGTAAGTGAATCACTTCAGCTCCAGGGACAAAGTATTATGTGAAAATAGAAATGCTCTCTGCTCTACCTCACTTATAGAGTCTGGGGCAGCTAAAATAAGATTTTTGAAATTGCTCAAGAAGTACAAAATGTTATGCAAATATAATCATTTAAAAAATAGCCAGTCTGAATGCCAAAGGTAAGGGGTTTCTTACAAATTTTAACATAGCATTGCTGAAATGTCCGTGTGTGACCAGCAGACATAATGTATCAATAATTTGCCACAGAAAGGATGTATCTGTTAATTCCCTAGCTTTTTTTTTTTAATGGCTGCTTGGAAAATAATAAATTTAATTATTATTTGAGATGAGTTAAACAATTAGGACATTTAAATATAAAACTACTAACACATGGAGATTGGGGTACTAATATGGGTTGAGAATTCATGTTGCCTACTAATTTCCTAGTCATTAGTGGAATGAAAATACCATACTGGGGTTTTATCAGGTTCAGTAGTTAGCATGTGATTACCTCACAAGGGACCGTCTTCCTACAAGTGCACTAAGATTCTTTAATAAATTTGTCTTCTGTATGGACAGAATAGATGACAAGTCAACAAAAGATGCCATAGCAGATCTAAGTGACTGGACTGAAGGAATAATTGCCTATATGCATAATATGAAAATCTGCAGGATTTAATTTCACAAAGGAATTAGGAAAACAAATATTCAGCTCTGTTGAGATTATTCTTTGATCATTTCATTAAGATGGCTCATTATTTTTTGGCCTTTAAAACCATGCAGAAATTCTACAAAGAAACATTTATAATTTAAATTACTGCCACAAATTATGACAATTTTCCCTACCACCACAACTAATAAGTGTTATCTGGGCACTGGCATTTTCCAAGGTCATAGAGACTTCCTTACATACAACAGAAAACAAATATTTGTTGAATGAATATACAGAACACAAATACTTCCCAGGCCATGAGAATTTCCTTGTCAATACTTTCTTAAATTCATAATCCATGCTAAGTATTAATTAATTTAAAGGTAACTTTTGACATGAAAGACAAAGTAACAATAAACTGGCCTTGATTTACAGGGTTTGGAATTAGAATCCAATAAACTGCAAACTAAAATCAAATGCCAATATGAAAGAAGAACATTTGGAAGGCCAGTTGATGTCAGAAGAAAATCAAAGACAGTATCATCAGGTGCTGTCCCTCTGCCAGAAATACCCTTGGCCAGACCACAACATCAGCATGTAAATGAAGTGGCCAGAAAGGAGGAGTTTTCAGGTGTAGGAATGAACTGAGAAGGAGAGCTTATGGGCTGTTTTCTTTGCTATAATTTTTTTTTTTACTATCAGGTAAATGAAGAATCTTAGTTTCAATTTAGTTATTAACACTTTTATTAGAACTTACTCGTCTCCTTATTTGAGCACCTGGTGAAATAAATGTTCAGATGCTTAAGCACAAACAAAAATGTGCTAACAATGTATACAGATATGGTCTGATCAATCTTTAACATGAACAAAAGTTTCTTTAACATCTATTTTAGATGCTGGTAATATATGTCCAAACAAAGATAAGAAGTTACATAGGTTTCTATGTAAAAAGGTAAGAAAGAATAATTAATCTACAGCCTCCAAAGTATAACACCTCCAATAATCTATCTGGACTAACATGGTTTGACTATCTAAACAGAAAGCAAATACAAAATGAACATCATCTGTATTCCTGTTATGGAAATATACACTAAGGTCAAATATGTAAGTATAATCGAAGGTCATCTTTGTCAGAATCACTGGGAATTTACTTGTAAAAATGCATATCCTTAGGCCCCAGGCCTCTAAATCTGGGGTGGAGCCCAGGAATCTACATTTTAACAAGCTCCCCCAGGGTAACTCTCAAGCACCCTAAAATCTAAAAACCAATGCTATTGGTTAAGAAAAGTTAAAAGAACTTTGGAAGAGTTATTTCCTACACTTGTTAATACAGACACTAGAAACAGAAGTGGAACCGGAAAGAGTAAAGCATATAGTGCAGAATCATGTAACAGTCAATTTAAAAGGTAGTACAATTAAAATCTGGTGAGTACATATGTGTCACACTAATGAAAATCTTCAACCAAGGTGAGATGATGCATTGTCACAAAGAATCACTGGCTCTTAGAGAGAGGCACAGGGGAGGTGTGCCCAGGTGTGAAGACACACTTCTTCAAAAGTGGTTGGCGCTATCAATTTCATTCTTGATACAACACAGAGTATGAATATTAGCATCAAAGAAGATTCCATTTGGAAAGAAGCCTAAAAGACATTTCCCCCCAAAATAATAGTGAAATAAAGCATCTATAAAAGAAACCTAATCCACATTGAAAAAGGAAAAATAATAGTCAGGCTGTTGGCGACTTTCCCCTTATAAGTGAGCAAATCCCAACCAGAATAATCTATAAAAGATTTAACAATAAACAATTAGAGGCAAACATTAGACTTCTGCAGAGACACAGTTCAAAACACAAAGTTACTTAAGGCCATAAAAAATTGTGCTCCTATCTCCAAACACTATAAGGAGTTCATCTTTGTTCTATGTTCTGTCACTTTAGGGGAAAACCATCTATCGACATAAAAGGCCACAAGATGAAACGGAGACTTTTTAACAACTATAGATGTGCTTTAATAAAATATGTGCATTCTTGAAAATAGGTAATTTTTTCTTAAAAAGAATGAAATGCATTTTTCAGCAAGGATCTGAAATAGTCATAACTGGGATGATTTACATTCCCTGTTACTTATACCTTCAAATATCTGCAATAGGCCATTTCTACATTGCCTGACATTAATAAATTCTATGTTAAGGAAATCATAGGCCACAAATTAAAATATAATTTTAATATGTGTCTTTAAGTGGCTGTAGGCTGAAATTTTTGATTATTTAATGATTTAAAGTATGTGTGTATGCACTTGTGTGTGTGGGGTTTTACTCCATCAACTTAACAACTGATGTCATCTAAAACTTGTAGATTTTATTGAAAACCCCTTTCTTCAAATGAGGATTTAAAATAAGTATTGGCATTGATTCCTAGGGCTACTATGTGTCTGGGTTGTCAGTGGAATCTCCAGATAGTGGTGAAGATGGGATCTTAAAAAAATAAAAAATCAACCTACAGGTCTAACATTTGTGTTCAAAAATCAATTTTACAAGTGCAAGATGGTAAGCAGTTCGTCTGAAAAACACCCAGGAGTTTTAGTTAACCACAGACTGAACAGGAGCCAACAGAATGATGTAGCCATAAATAATGCCAATTCCACTTTGGGCTGCACAGAAGTGCTGCATCCACATCAAAAGCAGGAAGAATGCCTTTGTAGCATGCGTCAAGACACACAAGGTATTAAGTTCAGTTGTGGAGGAAACTCAGTTTCCTCTGTCTGAAAGGTAAGAGTAAACCAGAATGCTCAAACGCCACTGAAGAAATTGTTTGATGTTTAGCCTGGGGCAGAGGAGATTTTAAGGATCCAAGGCGATTATGTTCAGGTATTTGAAGGATCTCTAGAATGCAAGTTCCTATGACTGGGATTTTGTTTGTCTGTTGACCACCATTGCCTGGTTCCTTGGAAAAGGCCTAGCACGTGACAAACGTTCAAAATTATTTGTTGAATGAAAAAACGATTAAATGAATGACCTCAGAGCATAAGAGAATATACTCGTTCTATGTGGTGCCAAAGGCACCAGTGGGTGAAAATCTTAGAAACATATGCTTCAGTTAAACTTTTTAAGAAATCACTTTTTAACAGTTGGAGCTATCCAAAGATGGAGCAGACTTTGTAAAGGAGTGATCTCCTCCTCATTTGGGTGAAGGGAGTGGCAGTTGTATTCTTGCAGAAACTGGATAACCATCTGTCAAGGATGCTACAGCAATGAAAATGCTGTTTACATCATCGAATACCACCAGGCTTTCATTTTTATCCTCTCTGCCATTTCTGTAGAGAAAACTTCTGCTGACATAAAATCAGCAAACTGAAAGGAAGGGTTTTTAACCATTTTAGGAGTGACTCAACGAAATGTGTTAGCTTGGTTCCAAAATGCAGGTACATAAAAACATCTGTGGAGCTGGTCAAAAATACAGATTTCTAAGTCTAGTTTCTCCAGCCAACTCTATGATACCATCCTAGCAATTGTCTCCTCTCTTCTGCACCATCACACTTTCCCCTCCCTACTGGGTACTTTGTTCTCATCATACAAACATATTAACTCCCATCTTTAAAACATGCCCTTGGTTGACCCCACTGCCCTCACTATCACCCAATTTCTCTCCTTTCTTTTTTTTGATGAAAAACTCAATCTATATATATCCAGCTTCACTCTTCCGCCTGCCTGCTGAGCACACTCAAATCAAGCTTTTGATCCTTGTCCCCAAGAGTTTTTTTTATCAAAGACATCAGTTACCTCCATGTTGCTAAATCCAGTGGTGAATTCTCAGTCCTCATCTGAGTTGACCCTTGGGTAGCATTTGGTGCAGATGATCATTCCCTTCCTTTGAAACACTCCTTCACTTGCCTTCAGAGACATCACATCCTACTGATTTCTCTCCTACCTCACTGGTCACTTTCTCCGCCTCCCTGACTTCCTAACACTAGAGTCCTCAAAGGCTTCATATTGAACCTGTTTCTTTTCTTTCTTAGGTTTCTCCTCCTCACACTCGGGGGTTCCTTAATGATTTCACCCTGTGTCATGGCTTTACTTGCTATTTGTACACTTTGTACCCCCCACTCCGCAGCCTGGCCCTTTCCACTGTCCCCAGACTCATATCTTAATATCTCCTTGACATCTCTGACCTTCATCTCAACAGACTCAAACCAAGCTCCTGATTTTCCCTATCACAGTAAATAACATCCTTCCCAATGCTCAGGCAAAACACCAGAGAGTCATCCTGAACTCCTCTTCCTCACCAGTCATCCAATCCCTCATATTCTGTCAGTTCTATCTTCAAACACATTCACAGAATGAAGTTAGGCCTCTCTAACAATTAACTCAAAACAGATCAATTACCTAAATACGAGAACATTTTAACACCATAAAAGTCTTAGAAGAAAACATAGGGGAAAATCGTCATGACCTTGGATTTTGCAATAGATTCTCAGATACATCAAAAGCAAGAGCAACAAAAGAAAAAAAAAGATAAGTTGGACTTCATCAAAATTAAAATCTTTTGTGCATCAAAAGTCATTATCAAGAAAGTGAAAAGACAACAACTATGGTTTAAATGTTTGTGTCCCCCCAAAATTCATGTTTTAATTCTCATCCCCAATGCCACAGTGTTAGGAGGTGGAGCCTCTGGGAAGTGATCAGGTCATGATGGCTCTGCTCCTATTAGTGCACTTGTAAAAATGGCCCCAGAGAGCTGCCTAGCTCCTTCTGCCATGTGAGGTTACAATGATAGGATGGTTGTCTTTGAGGAAGCAGACCCTCACCATACATTGAATCTGCCAGTGCTTTGATCTTGGACTTCCCAGCCTCTAGAACTGTAAGAAATAAATTTCTATTGTTTATAAACCACACAATCTATGGTATTTTGTTACAGTAGACCAAATGGACTAAACAACAACCTACAGAATGAGAGAAAATATTTGCAAATCATATATCTGATAAGGGTCTAGTATCCAGAATATACAAAAAATTCTTACGACTCAAAAACAAAAAGACAACCCAATTAAAAAATGGGCAAAAAAATTGGAACAGACATTTTTCCAAAGAAGATATACAAATGATACATATAAAAACATACTCAATATCATTAGTCATTAGGGAAATGCAAATCAAACCATAATGAGGCACCACTTCACATCCACTAGGATAGCTACAATCAAAATAAATGTAAAATAACAAGTGTTGGTGAGTATGAGGAGAAACTGAAGCCCTTGCACATTGCTAATGGAAATGCAAAATGATCCAGCTGCTGTGGAAAACAATTTTGTAGTTCCTCAAGAAGTTAAACACAAAATTAATATGCAATCCCTTGACTCTACTCCCAGGTATATACCCGAAAGAATCGAAAACAGATATTCAAAAAAGTACATATACATGCATGATCATACCAGCATTATGCACAACAGCCAAAAGGTGAGAACATCTCAAATGCCCATCAACAGATGAATGGATAAACAAATTGTGGTATATATACTAAGTGGAATACCATTCAGCTGTAAAAAGGAACAAGGTACTGATACAAGGTAGAACATGGATGAACCTCCAAAACATCATGCTAAGTGAAAAAAGCCAGACACAAAGGTTTGTGGGGCCAGAAGTAAGGGGTATCGAAAAGAAAATGCTTAAAGGATAGGGTGTTTTACATTGACATGATGGAAGTGTTTTGGAACTAGACACACGTAGTGCTTGCACAACACTGTGAATGTATTAACCGCCACGGCATTGTTCACTTTAAATGGGTTAATTTTATGTTATACCAATTATTTTTTAAAATTCAGAATCCAACCCCTTCTCCTACCTACACTGCTACCACCTTGGCCCACACCACAAGCTTCTCTCACCTAGATTATTACTAGCCTCCTACCTGGTCTCCCCTTCCTCTCTTGCCCCTCTGGTCTTTTCTCAACACCACTGCCAGAATGATATCTTTTCCAAAGTCAGATCATGTCCTTCCTCTGCTGAAAACCCTCCAATAGATCTTTAGCTCCTCATAGTCAAAGCCAAAGTCCTTACAATGGTCTACAAAGCCCCACACAAAATAGCCCATTACTGCTCTGACCTCATCTGACCTCATCCCCTTCCTTTCTCCAGTCTGGTCAACCAGGCTCCTTGCTGCTCTATCAACACTGCAGACACATGTCTGCCTCAGGGCTTTTGCACTTACTGTTTCCTCTGTTTTTAATGCTCCTTCCCTAGACATCTACTGCTCTTGGACCATCACCAACATCAGTTCTCACTCAACTGTCTCCTATGCAATGATGTTAACCCTCACCATCCTATTTAAACTGCAGAAGCACACATTCTCCCTAGTTCCCTTCTCTGCTTTATTTTTCTCCATAGCCTTTATCACCATCTACCATATAGTATCTATTACTTATTTATTGTATTTATTTTCTACTCTCCAGCAGATGCTTACTAAAGAGCCTAAAAGGACAAAGAATAAGGGCCTCTCTGATCTTAAAAGGACAGATTGTAAACCATGTGGGTGCCTGCTTGCTAATATGTTTTATGTGTGGTAGATGTAGAACCATGACTTGCTTTCTTTAACACATGTCTCCTGGTTGCATGTTTGCGAGGGAGAAGACCTCAGCTACTCCAAATTACTGAACACTATGAATAACTGTGAAAGGACTTAAAAAAAAGTGACCACTCACCCTGGCTTATCTTAGTTTGCAGCACTGCATTAGAAAGCTAGACCTAAAATACATCAAAAGGGATAGAAAAAATTCCAAGTATTACATAAAGTCTAAATGGTTACAATGAAAATCAGGATGAAAGTTCTTGGTTTTTTTAATTGATTTCATTATATAATTATTCTTAAGCAAACAAACAAACAAAAATCACCACAAGGTTTAAAAAAAGTTCTCCACCGCTTAAAATGTACACAGTTGCATTTCATTTCTTCTCCTTAGAGTTTATCATCAATATCCAAGAGAACAATCTCTGTACTTTGTACCATTTTCCACAATCAATTGGAAATCAATAAAGTGCAGGGGCCTGGCTGGCTTTATAAACTAGACGGGTATAAACCTATGTTTCCAATATTTTAAAACATTCACACATTCAATGACAAAAAAAGATTTATCAAAATAAAAAAATAAATAAAAAGCCAAAAGTCATTGGTATATAGCAGATTAATACAAGCCTCTTTCTCGATTCAGTAGTACATATCATACAAAAGTACTCAAATTATGAAAAAATAAAGCAGTTGTACAGTTGTATAGTCCTTCTAAACTAATAAAAATTATTTCAGTTCTGTTATCTACAGATACCATATTGCAGCTTCCTCTGACCATGTTAATGCAGACAAGCCTCAATCAGTAAGCACACTAATCTAAATCAAATTCCATCTAGTTGAAAATAATCATCATGCACTGCCCAGAGATGGTGAGTATGAATGGATTACTGAAAATATTCATGGTAATTGCAGATTGCTATTTATGTTGACCAGATTTGGAGGAGTTTACTTAGTGAAATATCTAAGCATGCAGACCACCAATGCAAAACACACAGGAATATCACTCTTGACACCCACACTAAAAACGGCCTAGCCTAGGATCCTCTCTGCAATGCCAAAGTGTGGTTGTTATTTCACAGTGTCAGGTACACTGCTGGTGAAAAAATGAAAATTTATGATTTCAGTTATTTTATTTTCAAGAAATGGGCTACCACGAGAGATTTGTTTTCTAGTTCAGTGGAGTGTAAGTTAAATATTAAGGACTAAATACCATCTTCCAAAGCCCTAGATTTTTCTGCTTGTAAACAGGTATGCACAAATCAATGACAATAATTGAAAGATATTTTTTAATTATAGGAAGTATTGTTTAACTTATAATCCCCAATTCCCAAATATATCCAGTAACACACAAGTTATGGTGGTTAAGTGGGGAATAAAGAAGACAAGCTCTAAGATAAACTTGCTACAAAACACCTGGATATTTGGGCTGGCTCCCATGAGACTTCATCTTTCTCTGTGTTATACCACAATAGTTTTTTACCGTCACCATCATCAGAACTAGATTAGAAATCAGGAAACCTGCGTTCAAATTCCAGGCCTGCTGCTAACAATCTAAAGAGCTATATAATCATGGGAAAAGCCCATAATCTTTCTGTGATCTAATTCGCTTATTTGTAAAATGAGGAGATTGGCAATAAATGCTTCAAAAACAGAATAGGAAAATGCAAGGTAAAAATGACTACCTAAACACATGAAAATTGATCGTAATTTATAAAGGCAAACACATATATGCCACAGGATAAAAAAGGAATGTTTTTCACCAGAAGGGAAAGAGCAAAATGACAAAACATTATGAAATTAAATGGTGATGAGGATGTTGAAAAGAACTAACATATTTTTAGCCCTGTAAGAAAGAGTCCTACAAAATGCAAAAAAAAAAAACCTGTCAAACTCTACATTCCCTTTGACCTAGTAATTCTACTTTTAAACATAAATCCCCAAAGAAAATATCCCTAAAGAAAAATCAAGGTTCTCTAAAAAGAATCTCCATAGCAGCACTATATGTAAGAGAGAAAAACTGGAAACAACCTGTATGTTCAAAAATAGAGGCACAGTTAAGCAAAATCTGGTTTTGCTAACAAAATGGAACAAAGGCCTAAATAGCTATCTCTTAAAATACTGAACTATCTTCAAAGAGTGGATGTATTCATGTGATATCACATGAAATGTAGAAGTTGATCACAAAATACCCTTTTTATTATTTCACAAAAATCATACTGATGAAAACCAGAAGAGAAACTGAAGGGATATAACTAGTTCTTTGAGTTTGTTACTTGTATAAAATTCATTACAACAGCAAAGTATAAAAGGGAAGTGGGGAGGATGGAATGCTCTCCAAACTTCAGTATGGTTTATACATTTCATCCTTCTTCTATATAGTTTTTCTAACATGACTAACACCACCTTATATCTCCATCTAATGCTTAATGTTTCTCAAGCACTTTCACAAAGATTATATTACTTGTTTGAAAAATAATCAGCATTCATGGCAACAATACACCAAAATAGTAAACTTTTGTACCAAAAGTGCGCCAGATGTATCCTAGGAAACCATATTATACATATTGGCGAGCTATTTTCTTCCTATCCCCCAAATGTCATCAGTGGAAAATTTAAAGAAGCATCTAGAGTTAGGAATTATGATCCCAACAGACTCATTAAAGTTCTAAATTTCAGGTTCTAAAGTCAACCTTATACCATAGAACATGCTATGAGGCAAATGCTTCAGAAAGCTGTCATGTACCTCTTATGTACAATTCCTTCTTTACTTAAACACTATAGGCCACAAAGCCATGGCAAAAATGATCACCCTGGTTGTCCTAGCAATAGATTCCTTTCAGCTATAGTATATATAAGGTGAATGGGCTTAAACTACAGTACATAGAATTCATGAAGATAATTATGGCATGGTATTTGGCTTCAGTGTATAGACACAGCACTGGATTATCATCCCACTAAAAACTCCAAAAAGACAAAAAAAGGTAAGAACCCGTAATTATTCTAAGTAACAATTCTCCAAAAGAAACATTAACTGGTGATAACATCTTGTAAATAGAAACACTGAAGCTCAACAAAAGCCTGTATAAATTTTCTTCCTTCCAAAAAGTTTTTTTTCCTTCTAATCAATATTTTAAAATAGTATGTTTTACACTTTAAGATGCTGGTGTCCTTTAACATATTCTGAAAATGACAAAGAAAAAAAAAGTAATGGTGCGTTATGTGGAAAACTGTTAGAAGAAAGGCTACAAACTAAAATCGGGAACAAGTAGATATACCAAAACTGTAAAAATTCTACCAGAGACTATCATAAACACTTCTCTCTGTAATGGCTAGAGCACAAAGTAAAAAATATTTTCAATCTTTCACACTTACAACTTTAGCAAAAATCCCAAGTTTCTAGGTTTTACTATAAAGACACTGTCAAGAAGCTATATCCAATTTCCACTGTCACCAGCATTATCTAATAATTAGAAAACAAGCTATCATTTTCAAAAGTATTCAACATGCCAAAGTCATTAATCTTAAATCAATAGTTTCTAGTGACACACCATGTGTTTATTTGCAATCAACAAATTATAAGCTTTTAGGAAAAAGAATTACCCATTTAAAAATGAATCTCAAAAATGTTGCAAAAATGCAACAAATTCCACTGTCACTTTGTTATCTGTCTAAATTATTCTATAGAGTTACATCAATATATTTTGCATATCCAAATAAAATTTACAAAGCATGCAGAAGAGCTCCAAGAGTCATATTAAGTTAAAGAAAATCTACACACCGTGATTTGGATTAAACCTCCATTATCCACTAAATGAGATAACAATTCAATGTTAAGACAGACTAACTCAAAAGCATTCACCCATTAAAATACCATGTAATGAGGGAGGGACAAGCACGTGCCTTTAAAAAAATTAAAAACCAACTTCAGAAAGATGGCATAGGTGTAAGCAAATCCTAATTTAAATAGAAATTAAAGTAAAATGTAACCTGCACCCAAGAACTTTAGCAGCTAAGAGACCATTTACATTTCAAAGTCCTCTAGCTATGGTATTCTTAAGTATTGTACCACCACCGTTTGTCAGTGCTGTGGAGATACTTCAATTAAGGCTGTGTGGTAGAGCTCTGTGTAAATTAATTAGTTGAGGTTACACAGATTTTCTAAAAGCAGCTCTCTAAAACAGCCTCAGAGATATGCAAGATTTGTGGGGAATTAGAATTTAAATACAACCTACTAATCAATTCTTCTTGCTTTCACATTTCAATGACATTTCGTGTAATAATAAATAAGCCCATGAAAATACTACTAACCAAAATTTTGTTTACTTTCAACTAGAGGTAAAGGAAGGACCTTTAATTTTGCTTTTGATACTCAGGTTTTATTTCAGGTTTTATCTAAACTTATTGGCAAGAGTTTCCATACGATAACTATAATGAACTTGATCCATATTTAAATGGGAAATGAGACTATATTTGAAATTCACATATGCTACAACTAAATCAGCTATCTAGTAATTGCTATAAACAATGTCATAACAAAAATACAGATTTCATGCTCCCGCATTGAGACTTGTTGTATTTGTTCAATATAATTTAGCTAAATATCAAAGTTTGACAGGTTTTGTCAAAGATAATATTATAATAATTTTTCTTTTTAATTCAAAATACTAAGTGAATTTTTGCTATAAGTAATTTTTTAAAACCATTAGTACTAGATGTTTGAATAAATATTATTCTTCAAAATACATAAAATGTAAGCAGAAAAATAGTAATAATCCGTTGCACAAAGATTCCTATGGTAAATTTTAAAAGGAAGACATCTGAAGTTTTCAAGAGAACAGGGGACTTCTAATTATGTGTATAAGAGATTCATGAGCTCTTCTGTAATCCTAAAATAAAGTCCCTACAGTCTCATTATAGTGATTGTGAAAAATTCATACTTGTTATATAGTGGAGATGATTTAGACTTTTTTTAATGGCAAATTTGTTTCATGAGCACAGACACTGTATGTACAAATATATCTTTTGAGATAGTACCACTGAGAAGAGGCTGTCCTTCATGTACATCCTTCGATAAGACTGCACTGTAAACATCTTCAGGAAATCCAGTCTTGCATAATGCGATTTCACCAGAAGCCTCTACAGACGCCTGCAACACAAGAAAAAAAAAAAATGTGTGCAATGATTGCTACCTCCTTCAACTGAGAAACATTCCACTTGGCATACAGCCTCATTTTTTTCAACTATCTTGTACAAACAACCCCTTTGTTTCTGAATGGTTACAACTAGAATGTAGAGGGCAAAGGGTTAATCATTTTGATAACTGGAGTAGAAGAAACAAATCCCACTTGTCTAGTCCAGTAAAATCTAAATAATACACATTTTAGGTTCTTCCAAGGGCTGAACATTTCCATTAAAATGGTCATTGTGACTGAAGAACTATCAAGTGGGCATGGGGTTGGGGAATAGCCAAGTAGTCTTTGAGCTCCACAAATCACCATCACTAACTTAACTTCTCAAGAAAAACGTATATATTCAAGTATATACATCTTTATTTTCTCATCTAATTCTCTATGAAGCTTGTTTCAATATGTCTTGTTCATGAAAAATAATGAAATTATAATATACTTACTACAAGGATATATAGTATTTTATGCCAAGTAAAATAAACAATCAAAATTACATATTACTATAACTTGAAGGACAGGGATACATTAAAAATATAAGTAAAGCTTAATACAACTAAGTTTCTTTTTTATAAATAAAATTAGAAAGTAACTCTTGTCATCTTCTCTATCATCATATACACAGTTAATTACTCAGTGCGTTTAAAACTCAAGTCATGCCTACTACTACCCAGCTAACCCTCCAAGTTAGTTTCACCCCTTCTTCCAGCCCGACTGACACAATCACAGGACAATTAGCACTCAGCAGAACTCCTGTAGCATTTACATTAAATATAGGAAACTCTACCCCGCACCAATGAGGATCCAAATACAGGAGGAGGAAGAGTCCACTGAGGCCACCCAAGGGAGGGATTCCAGTAGCCACAGCGACAGCATTAGGAGCATTCTACACTGGTGGGGAGAATCAGAAATTGAAAGGAAGGAGAAAAGGAAGTCCCAGAAACTGAGAAACCTCAGAACAGTCCTCTGGATGAAGCAATACACTACAGCTTCAGGATTATCTGAATTATTCATGTGAAATGTCGTAAATACTGACGTCACAAAAATCCAGACTACCCTAATAAACCGTTCTTTTCAAATCTAAGAAAATATAGAATAAATTAAACTGATGCTTTATTGAACATTACACAGTACTTATTCTCAAAAACTATTAGAAGCAACAGTGAAATACTATTTCAGACTCATAAAATTAGTAAACAGTTTTAATTCTGTTATGTGCAAGAAAGGATTGTATCAAGTCAAGGATGTAGAGGAACCAGTCTCATACAGACACGAGTAAGCTGGTACAGTCACCTTGGGAATAATTTCACAAATTCCAGTAAAGATGAATTTGGCTGTATCCTACATTTAAATACATTCCTAGGGAAACTCTCGCAGGGGTGCTCCAGTAGACATGCGCTGGAATGTTCTCTGAGCACAGTTGTGATAGCAGAAACTGGAAACTGCCTAAATGTCCATCAATAGTAGAATGGACTAATACATTGTCATATATCCAAAAAAGAATATTTAACAGTGTTAAATGCAAGAATTGGAACTACATTTATCCACAGGGGTAGCTCTCAAAAGAAAAAAAAAAAGTCAGTTTCTGTAAGTTCCATGCAAGATAGAGGGAAAAATTTAATCATAAATCAACCCAGATGACTATCATCTTTAGTAACTTCAGAAACCTATTTGTGCAACATCCCAAATTCAGATTGAAGGCAAAGCACACTGCGGTATGAATTTTCCAAAAAAGCAGAAAGCATGATTGATGATTCTATTTATATAAAATTTAAACACAAAAGATAAAATAATGTACACATACATATCTAATAAGGATATAAAAATGTACAGGGTAGTGATAATTACCAAATTTAGGATAGTGGCCACTCTGCGGGAGGGAAAAATAGGAAAGGCATCAGGAAAGATTGTACAGGTGGCTTCAATTTTATCTGTAATAATTCATTTTTTTCCAAAAAGACTTTGAAGCAAACAAGGTAAAATGTGAACATCTGCATAGACACACGGGTAAAAATTATATTATCCCCTACGTGTCCTATATTCTCTGCATATTTCACAACAAAAAAGAGAAAACATTAGGAACTAACTGAGAAGTGAGAAGTAAGAAGTGAGGCTTCCAACACCCATCAAGTTTGGGACACTGGGAGATACATTCTGATGCTTGACACCTGTAAACACCCAGGCACTAATACCAAGCTTGGCACAGAGCAGTACTCAGTAAGGGAAATGTTTTGCTTTTAGCTAACCCAGACCAAGGGAACTCCCCAGTCTGCCATGTAAAATGCACAAATATGTTGTAAATCTGTGTTCCCTGAACTTGTCAGGGGTCTGACTCTCCATCTCTAGTCCAGGCTTCTAGCAGAGGTGAGCCGTGGCAGGTGCTAGCCCAGAGAGGTAGGTCAGGGCAGAGCTCCTCAGGGCAGCAGGCCAGAAGCCAACAATGGAAGGCCCTAGCAAGGAGGGGTCACATTTCGTCCTGGACGTTTGGGTTAAGACAGAGTGCAGTTTTATAGGTAAGCACCTAGAGATCAATGAATTCAAAAGACTAGGGGAAAACAGTAAGCTTTTCTTCAACTCCACGACTTGTGTCTTGCTTCCCAATGGATCTGCCCTAAGGTAGAGCAATCAGCAGCAACCGTGCTCCTGGTCCAAACCCACAGGAATGGGGTTTCAGGGCCACATCAAGGCTGTCAGGAATAAAGTGAATGTTCACTTCTGAGTTTCAGCTCTGCCTTGTATAAGAAAAAGAAACTTCTGTGCTCAACATACTACCCCTTCTTAACCTCTCTGTGCTCATTTTCCTCATATATGAAAAGGCACCTAACTGCACAGGTTGGCTGTGAGATTTACTGGAACAATGTTTGTAAAACACATCTCTAACAAATACTGGCTACTAATATTAAATACCCATGCATTACTTTGAATAATTTCATACTCATCTTAAATAGCTGGAACTTTTCTAAATGCTTCTTCCCCAAGACAAAAATGGATCAACAAAATAATATGCTATTATTAATCTATAATGTGTTTTCTTAAAACCAGTCTCTGTAAAATTATTAAAATATATTTCTCCCTATTTATTTATTGTTAATTTCTTCTCTTAATGTTCAGTTCAAAAATGACAAAGTTAACAAGTTCATAAAACAAACAGGAAGCACTCAAATGAATATGATCTCCAACTTGGAGATAGCGCAGGCTTACCCTGTGCCAAGCACGGTGCCGGTGAATCAATATCTCATTCAACTCTCCCAGCAACCCCACAAGGCTGTGGCTGGTCCTACGTCTGAGATTGCTGAACAAAGCTGGTAAGTACAATCCACCCAGGGAAGCTGGCACCACTCTGGTGATAATGGCTTTTGGGGCACTGAAAATTCTAACCCATGGCTAATGCTTGAATGTTCTACAGCATTGGTTCTCTACTGGGGGCAATTTTGGCCCCCCGGAGACATCTGGCAATGTCTGGACACATTTTTGACTGTCACAACTGGGAGGGTAGAGCTACTGATTTCTAGCGGGTAGAGGCCAGGGATGCTGCTAACCATTACACGATGCACAGCACAGGATCCACAGCAAAGAAGTCCTCAGTCCAAAATGTCAATAGAGCCAAGGTTAGGAAATCCTGTTACACAACACACGAAATAGGGGTCCTCCTACCCATTAACAACCCCAGCAGTGGGAAGCTCATTATTTCTTCAAATAGCCCATTAAACTCTTGTTGGAACACCCTCCTTTCCAAAAGCCAAAAACCAGCCCCTACGGCTCACCCCCACCCCAACATACACTGATAGCTCTTCCAGGCTTCGGATGGACGAAGGGCTGGAAGTTCAGAGATGAGAAAGAGGAACCCTCCCCTCAACAAGTTCACTGTGTGTACAAAGAGGAGGTTTTGAATAATATGCATTTTCCTAATATTTGAATAGTGCAAGCTTTTTCTACACTGGCTAGATTGTAAATACTTTAGGTTTTGTAGGCCACAGGATCTCTGTTGAAACTACTCGATCTGCTGTTGCAATGCAAAAGCAGCCATAAGTAATTGGTAAAAGAATGAACGTGGTTGTGTTCATTCTAATAAAACTGTATTTACCCCAAAATCTGAATTTCATTTAATTTTCAATTGTTGAACAATATTATTTTTATTTTGATTTTTTAAAAAGCATTTAAAAATGTGAAAAACATTCGTGGCCATACAAAAACAGGCAGCAGGAATATAGTTTGTGGATGCCTGGAATAGTATGGTAAGTTCCACGCATCATTGCTATCTCACTTAATTCTCACAATATCCCCCTGAAGGGTGGCGAAATTATTGGCATTTTACAAATGAGCAAATAGGTTCTCACACAGAGGTGCAGTGAAATACCCAAGAAGTCATATCCAGGAAGAAAAGGCAGGATTCTAACCCTGCAGTCTTCCCAAGTACAACAAATAATTACAATACAATTCTTTCAAGAAATATGTACTGAGTGTCTGTTTGCCACTGGAAACAGAGAACATGATATAGACCCTGCCCTTCCAGAGTTCAAGGCTCAATGTAGGAGGTAAAGATATGCAGAGGACAGGAAGAAAGCCCAGGGCAGGGGGTCTAGGGGCCTTGCAAGCAGAGACCTGCAGGAGCAAGGCGATGGAGGGTGGCATGAAAGCCATCCCAGGCGGTCACTGCTCCAGCTGAAACAAGGCGGCAAGAAACAGCACAGTGCCTGGGGAATTACAATGAGTTCAGTTCCGCTGGAGTCCAAGAAGCAAGGCAGGAAGTCAAAAGTTGAGGCTGGGGGGTTAAACAGGGTTAGATCATAGATGGTCGGGGGTCTGGGCTTATCCTCTTGTCTAAGGCAGCCAGGGACAGATTTTAAACACAGGCAGATTGTATCTGATAGAGAACTCTCTGATTGCTTTGTGGGAAAAGGGGTGGGGGGATGACAAGTAACAGATGGGAGACAAGCTAGGACACAGACTTGAATGAGGGCAGGGGCTACACGGAACGAAGAAGGGGCCGACTTTATCCACATGCAGGTAGTTAAAATCAACAGAACTTAGTGAGACAGGGACTCACAGTAGGAGGGAGGGAGGAAACGATGTCCTCACTTATGTTTTCAGCCAAGTGACTGCAAACGTGGGTGCCACAAACAAGGGAAAATATCGCAAAATTATAATGTCAGGAACAAAGGGCTAAAGGAGCAGAAAGAATGGGATGATAAATCTGCCCGTGAAAGTCAAAGAAGACTCCACAGCTGAAGTGGCATTTAGGCTCTGACTTTAAAGAGGATTAAAAATTTGCTAAGAGAAATAGGAGGAAGTGGAAAGCGGCATTCCAGGCAAAAGGTACAGCAGAACAAAGCCCCTGTTGATCTATGTTGAGCCTGTAGTCCACCAAAACCACCCTGGTCTTTTTTATCTGGCAGCTGGTAAGCGATGGCTTCCTCCTCTAGTATCCCTACTGCTGATTTGGCCTCCTTAGAGGCAGCAATTTACATTTAACCCTGCAAACTTGGATCTCAATAAATTAATAATTCCAGCTGGCTTTAGTCATTCCTCCCAGCATTATCTATCAAGAAAGTCTAATGAGACATCTCAACGTCTTCATAAAGATGCTACTCAGATGCTAAAGATAGGGCTTGTCACATGCCCAGACATGGCCCTTCCCACTGACATGCCCCATAAGTGAAGATCCTGAGAAGGGCAGTCGGTGGAGCATTTGGAGCCAGGCTGCCTGGCTTTGAATCCCAGTCCCGTCACTACTATCTGTGAGACCACAGAGAAGAAACAGTTCCCACACCTGTAAGAGTAATAAAGACAGCACCTACTCACAGGGCATATGTGAGGATTAAATGAGTTAATATACGTAAAGCACTTAGGATAGTGTCTGGCACATGGTCATTCAATGCACTAGCTATTAGTCATAGTAGTATTAATACTATTAGAACAACATTAATCCAACTCATAGCATATCTGTCATATGGCCTGGTAGTTCCCAAACTTAGCAGAGCAAGCAATCCAGGAGATTTGTTTAATACAGATTCCTGGGTCCCAATCCAAGACTCATTAAAACAAAACCTCAAGAGATGTGATAGATAAATCTGTATATTTAACATTCCTGTGCTGCATTTGGTGGCCACATCTCCAACCCATAACCTCGCAAAACCTTTCTGAACTCCAGACACAGCACAGCTACCTTCTGATCCTAGTCATCAAGTCCAACAGTTTAGCAACATAAAGGAATAAAGAAATGATTATTTTTCTGTTCACAACAATCCCATTACCCCATCCCCAATCCTTCAGCAATTCTCCTGTTCTCCACAATTCCTCAAGGGTGACAAGCAGTCACCAAGTCCTCTCCACCCACCAGGGTGAAATTCACGCTGGTCAGAGGATCTGAACGCATTTAGTGCCGCTCTGTGTTCTCCAACAATCAGCTCACCTATCTTGAGTTTCAATTTCCTCTTACAAGCATTTGCTCTACTCTTCTCAGGCTGAAGATCGACCTCCTTGTCTAGAAAGGACAGAAGTGTAATAGGAGTTGAGGAGTTCTGCTTGCCTGTGAGTATTAGTCTCTCTGTTCCGGTTCTGAACTCGCAGGGACATCGCTCTTTGTTCTTGTTCAAATTTTTCCACAGTCTCAATTCTGTGAGCTTTAAAGCCCTGAGTCCACTACTCTTTTAGGTTCCCATTCCCATTATTCTTTTTTATAGTCATCCTTGGTCACTGGATCTGCTTTCCAATTTCCTCCAAGTCACTCCTAAATCTAAGCTCTTAAATACTCTATGTAGAGCCACAGTGTACTGACTCTTCCAATCGCCTTGGCTCTCCACCTTCTTCCTAATTGAGATCATTTCTGATCACCGGCTAAAAATTTCATATCTGAAAGCAGCCCAAACTGAAGGGAATCGCTGTCTTTTCTTTCCGGCTCTGAAGACTGCCCTACTAAAATCTAGACTTATGTTGGTTATCATACACGTTTAAATTTAATCAATTAGATGTTTTTTCTCAAAGCATCAATCTCTTCCATTTTCCCTATCAGATAGTGCATGGCCACAATCTAGTAACAATTAGGTTATTGCTCATAGATTATCAAATGCAGTCAACAAAGCTGAAACCTTCTTTCACTTTAAAATGTTTGCTCACCTTATTTGGTGTGGAAATAAAGGCAATAATGTGTTTTGTGGTGGATGGGCTCTGCAGCAAACCTGCTTAGGTTTAAATCCTGCCTCCACCCCCTACTACCTGTGTGACCTTGACAAGCTACATAACCTCATCTGTGCCTCACCTTCTTCCTCTGTAATAATAATAACAATAACAATTGTAACAATAGCTCAAAGTATGGGCCACACAGGATTGCTGTGAAGAGTATAAAGGGCTTAAAAACAATACTTCATTCACCACAAGACAAGAGTTAGCTAGTATTATTCTGCTATTACTGTTTTTGTTGTGGAGACTTTTATCTCTTTGCTCTGGAGTACCTGAGAAATATTTTAAGAGAATTTTGTGAAGTAGGAATACCGTAAAGACATCAAGTTTGCAAAAAAATAAAAATTCATTCACAAACATGGACAAAAGAAACACAAGTGGAATTCCTTTCCTAACATGTGATTTGTGGGTTGGGAGTTGGGAGAGGTTGTGGGGGAGGGCGGTGACTATGGTAATACTTTTATTATGCGGTTGTCTTCTAAATGATAAAAGCAAATAGAAACAGTTAATGAAGACACCATTAAAGTGGTTAGTTGGGTACATGGTAACAGAATAATGAAACTGTCCAAGACCAATTCAGCATGACTAATTTTTTTTATTTTTGAATCCAATTTATCACCATACAATTACATTTGCCAGATTCTCTACATTTCAGAGGATGCCATCATCCATGGTGTTGGATGCCATGTTAAGAAGATTATTCAAGAGCTACTGCCGCTCTTTAAACAATCTCTCTGTGTTAGTAGTGCCATTGATGACACTCTGAATTTCACATCCCTTAAAACATGCTTAAAATGTGCAGAAGTTTAATAAGAAGTTTAGCCCTGGACGGCTGAAATTTTTTCGTTTTGTCATGTACCCTTCAGGAGGGAGCAGACGGCTTTCTGCACAGGTTTCTTTAATTCTTGCCTTCACAATGTGCTCTAGAACAGCCTGGCACAAAGAGCACCCAACCAAGGTTATACATTTGCCCACTTGGACCACCCAGTGATTTCCATCTTTGCTTCAATTATCTTATTAGGATGTGTCCTTGAATATCTCCAGTATCAGTACTTTTATTTTTCTGATTGCCATTTCTTTTAATCAAGTAAGGACAAACAGAATAGTCAAATGATAGCAATGTTGCTGGCACAGGAACCTGACCACACTGCTGATATTGAACTCTTAGCTAGAAGACAACATCACAATACAACGCCTTGATGAACAAAAATCTGGGTCCAACATACAAAATGTGGTTTAAAATGTAACCTTCCCAGGAGTCAAACCTACCAAAGCTGAGGACAACATACAAACATACATCAAGTGATGTCCATGTAGTTTTCTGCACAATCGTGTATCCCCTCCACCCAAGCCAGAGGAGGCTATCTAGGCTTCCAGGCTTCCTTGAGAGGAGTCTCAAAAGATAGACAGAAGATTACCACGAAGAGCACTGGATGTTCAATATAATAGGTAGTAACAACACACCTATAGATATAATGGCATGTAAAAGTATAACGTTATCATTACATGTGGCTCAGGCAGCTATCCAATTAAATTGACATTACAAGTCCAGAAGTGTCTAAGGCAATTCCAGGAGAGACGGCCAGTCCTGGCTTTGATTGATTCTGCCCCATCAACTCAGTACACTCACCAGAGACTGCAATATGCTTATATATAATATTCAAAATGTCATCAAATAGTATAGCACTTGGCATTAGACTGTGTTTATAATCAACTTGGGAATCAGTTCAATAAAATACACTCAATATCAGTGATTGCCAATATTTATTGAGTGCTCAACATGTGCCAAGAAGTGTACTAAAATGCTTTCCATGCATTATATCTTAAGTCCTCGCAACAACACTATGAGGTAGGTACTATTAGTAGTGTCACTTTGCAGGCAAGGAAACAAACTTTAAGGAAACTGCCCTAAGTCAACTTAGGGATGGTATTCAAACCAGCACCAAATGGCTTTGGGGATCACCCTTAACCCAACCACTAAAAAAGCCATTAGGAAGCATCCATATACATTGACATATAATACCTAACTGGCTAAGGGATGAAAATTGTTCTATATGAATTGAGACCAAGTGAAAAATCTGCCTGCTCCCATAATGGATTTGCTCCTAAAAACATGATTCTCACATACGATATATGTTAATAAAATAATGTCAACGTTTCTTTCTCTATGGAAAAAAATTGGAGAGAAAAAGACATCTGGTCAAACTTTCTTAAACATCTTATTTTTTAAAGTCATCCAAATCAAAGGCCCAACCCCACCCTTAAAATTTTCTAAAAGTATGCATGGAAAATTATCAGTAAACACCTATCATGGCTAGTGTATTAAGTTTCAGTGGTGATACTTATGAAGGAATAATTACAGTCTGTAATGAACTCTGTATACGCTTTCTATACTCTGGAATCCCTTGTGCCCATGTACAATTAGGCCCATTTCATAAAACCTGGAGCACAGGTTCACTTTTTAAAAATGGTTACAGATATTTACAGTCCCTGTAACTCTGATGTAAGTTGAACAGCTGGACCTAGAGATGATTTAGCTAATTCTGAGTCCTGATAAGATAAACACAGCCCAATTATAACATTACTCTTGTAAGAAGAAAATAACCTTCATGGCACAGCTTACAGAAATGTGCAAGGGTGAAAAGGGGGCACTGCCAATAATGTCAGAGTTCAAAGCCTTTCCTGAACTTGTTCTGGAAGCAGCACCCCATGCAATGGTGTTCTAATAGATCAAGCAACAAAGTAGTACATCCCCAAGCCCTGCATGCCAACTGAGAGGTGGCACAGCTAATATCATCAGTTCTGGCTTCAACTCAAGGGCTGCAAGGACTAGCGTTTTCTACCCATGAATATCGTGAGTGACTTAAGTCTGGCATTTGGATCATTCCACTCTGTACCTCCGCTAACCCCAATATTGCCCATACTTTACACTGCAACAATTGGTCATATCCAGAGTGGCAGTTCTCAAAGTATGGTCCAGGCAGTAGACCCCTAAGGGGTTCCCAAGATCCTTTCAGGGGACCTGCAAAAGCAAAACTGCTTTCATAATATCATAACATTATTTGCCTTTTCCACTCTCATTCTCTCACAAGTGTAAAGTGGAGTTTTCCAGAGGCAATGTGATATGTGGTACTTTAACAGAGAAAATGCAGAAGCAGATACAAAAAAGCAGCTGTCTTCGTATTAAGCCAGACATTAAAGAGATTGCAACAACATAAAAGCACAATGCTACTCTTCCCAGAAATTTTGTTTTTCTGTTTTAGAAAATATACCAATTTTTTCATAAAAATTGGTATTTATGTTACACATGTAATGGGTTTAATATTTTTAAATGAATTAATAAATATTATATAATTTTCTCAGTTTAACTTCTCTACGATAAACACCAATAGATATTATCCACATTTGGAAAGCTCATTGGAGCACTTAATAATTTCCAAGAGTGCAAAAGAATCCTGTGACCAAAAAGTTGTGAGCTGTTGTGAGAGAGGAGAGAGGGCTGGAATGAACTCACCTGAAGGCTGCATTTGAAAGAGAGATCTGGGCAGCTGGTGCCCAACCCTGTCCCCTACTCCTCCCACCTGGGAGTGACAAGCCCACAGAAAACAAGTGTGGTGATCTCATTTTCCATGCTGGGAGTGCACAGATCCCCTGCAGCATTTGGTAGTGGGGGAGGGGCATGTCTGCGGAATCTGGAGATTCCTGGATTCAGTTTTAGCGATGAGAACACGCCCACACATAAAGGCCACACCCTCCAGCCTACTGCTTATCAGAACTATGGCGATATTTTCCTTTCCTCTCTGCTGACTCTTTTGGCTTACACCTCACTTGGTTCAAAACCCAGGCAAGGAGAAGAGGTCCTATTTATTGGGCCCCTTCAAAGACTTCAGCATTTGGTGAACTATCTGGGGACCGTGAGAAATAAAAAAGCAGTCCAATGTTGGCGAACAAAATACTCACGGAGCAGGACTGGGGCTTTTGGCAGGGGGAAAAGGGTGCTTTACTCAGGCCCTGCATGTTTTTTAACTTGGTGGTTTGCAGCCTTCATTGTGCAGAGCGGCTGGTTTTTATAGTTGGGCAGGTGGCTTTTAACATCAAGAGGCTTTAATTCCCAAACCACAGGGTATTTTGATCTTGATGCATGACCACAACTTAGGGTAGTTTAATCTCCAGGGAAGTGGTTGTTTAAAGAGGTAGGGCTTAGAGCAAAAACAGGGGACCTCAGGAAAGGCCACAGACCTAGGGTCTCGGGAAGGAGGCAGGATGCACAGTGACCTTGGCCAAACGGTGAACATGGTGAACGCTTTGGGCAAGGGCTGCTGCAGGTTGACCTTGACAAGGGTCTGAGGTATCTTAGGACTTCTGGAGGTACCCATGGACCCCAGCCTGAATAACCAGAGGTACAGAAAGAGGGGATTATTTAAACATCTTCTGCCTAACAACTAGTGAGCAGAACAGTATTTGCTATTTTTGAATGACACTGAGTTCAAGAGCCCTAGCAAGGACCTCACTTTAAATTATTAGTGACAGGCCTCTGAGAGCAGCAAAGGATTGAGCACCTCAAATTTCACTCTGCACTTTGGGGCCAGGAAGACACATCTTGTATTCTCACGACTGGACCACAGGTTCAAGGGTTAGCCCCCACCAAGTGCTCTGGATGGTCGTTACAAATGCAGGAGAAATCTCCCCTTGCAGATGGCCTTCTTTGACCAAAGCAACTCCACAGCAAGTGGCCATTGTGGCACGGGACTGCAAACACCTGCTCTCAAGATAGTGTTTCGCCAGTCACACACCAGCCCAAGCCCACCCTGGTGACAGCACTGGGCTGTTAGATGCAAGGAGCTCAGAGGGAAAGGCTCAAAGGGAAAGGAGGTTTGAATGTGCTGGCTGCAAACTTAAACTCAACTGGGAGAGGCTCCCAGTGGGAGGTTGTTTAGCATGTCCTATTTACCATCTGGGGAGGAGAGGATCTACTCATGCATACAGGGTTTTCTTTCAGAAAGCTAGCATTTGAGATACTGCCACCTTTGTACAAAATTCAGACATGTCTGATGGGCCCCTTAGTTTTTGGGGTGGCTTTCTTTCTCATCTAGCATACTCAGTATCTTTAAGTTTCCATTTTTCCCTTTGAACTCTGTTTGGTTCAAAGATTGTGGATTATAGACAAAAGGCTTAGACTGACTAGTATCCAGGAAAGGCTAAAATGAAAAACATCTTCCCCACCCACTCTCAGTCCCTCCCGCAGATATGACGGGATGTCTACTGTGGTCTTTGGAACACTAAGGGCAGGCTCGGGAAAAAATTTTACCTGAGATAACTCTTCCAGGAGCAGGGACTGGTTTGCTTTCTAACTCTGTGGGCTGTTAGACTATTGCTGTGATCATCTCGCATGTCCCGTTAGGTTTTGAGACTCTTTAAAAAGTAAAGCTATAGATCTTTTAAGACTTCATGAAGTTGGGAGCAAGACTATCAAGACAGATGCCCATCTCCCATTAGAGGAGTGGACCCCTTATTCCCTACTTCCATGTAGTAGCAGCTACACTAGCAATAACACTCTTGACCTCTGTGTAGCTCTCTGGAGAATGTGGATGAAACAACTGGGCATAGAGAGTCCAGGCCCTTCATCACCTTTGTTCAGTCAGGAGCCAGCCTACCTCTGCAGTGCAAATACTGCAACACTTACATTACTGGGCTTCTAGGGGCAGGATCCCAGGTGGGAGGCCGGCCCTCATCCTGCACTGTGGAAGATGGGAGGCCAGGGGTAACTACTTCTGAGATCTGAAACATTCAAGCCACATTCCCCAACCTTGTCTTTATCAGTAATAAAGGTTGTAATTCTGGTTCTCTATCTGCTGACTCTTTTGTCTTATTTGTCCAGAATGCAGTTGGATAAGAAGCATTGTTTAGGTTCCTTCAAAAACAACAAAATTATCTATAAAGTCTCAATCTTACTTAACATTTAAAGGCCAAGGCTAAAACATCAAAAAGAAGTCAGTGCAAATAACATTGTTATACCACCAGTAGGGCCACAAGCCCACTAAGATGGCTGAAGGCCTGAGAGCCACATATACCCCTGGATTATTGGGTGAGTACAGGTCTGGTCTAAGCTGGCATAAGGTCAGGAAAAACAAAGCAATTTACAGAAAGGATCATCAACCATTCATCAGGTACTTGCACCTTGAAGTCACCACCAAAGAGCTACAAGGCCAGTGACAGAAATCACCTGCTTCCTTGGTAGCCTATCCTGCGTCTGGTTCAATCTATTATATTTTCCCATTCTAAGACCAAAGTTTGCTCCCTGAAACTGAGATCCTTTAAATACTCATTCTAAAGTCCAAATCCTCCTTTAGGCAGAAACCCTTCAAAGTCTAGAATAGACTTATCTTGCTCCTACTAGGTCCATTCTTTTGCAGATGTCCAAGGAAATGGTGAGTGTTAGAGCTGTTACCAAGGAAATAAAACACTGTCCAAGCCTTGCTCTGCCACCTCCTAGCAGTGTGCCTGCAGGTAAATGGTTTAAGCCAGGCTCCCTTCAGACACCTGTGCGATGGATAATGATAATAATGCCTATCTATTGCAGAGGACTGATGTGAGCATTACAAGAAAATACAGGTAAAGAGCGTGGCCTGGCACATAATAAGCACTCAGTAAACTTTAGATTTAATCACATGAGTCAGCTTTCAAGAAGGTTCCCAGTCCTTGGAAACACACCTTCATACAAACCATGACTGAAAATGTTAGGTGAAGGGAACAGGCAACAGCAACGCCAACCTACGGACAAGTTACAAAGTTCATCCAATAGGCCCATGTTCATACAGACACTTTAAGGAAGAAAAGGGCAAAACACACAGCGCAACATTCTCAAACTCATTAGTAACCAGCAGAATTCAAATGTAAGCCAAAATGAGATACCATTATGTGGCCCACCAGATTGTTAAAAATTGTTTAAAGTTTGACAAGTATCCTAAAATTATGGGGAAAAAATATGTACATAGTGCTGGTGGACCAGTATGGAAAACACAATCTTGCATTACCTAGTAAAAATGAACATATGCATAGCTTGCATATTCTACTCCTTGGTACATACCCCACAGCAGATCAGTATTCCATCACCAGGGAGCTTGCTAGACATGCAAATTCTCAGGCTCCACTGCAGACTTACTGAATCATAAGCTCAGGGAATAGGGCCAGGAATCCATGTTTCAACAAGCTTTCTGACGATTCTCATAACACTCTAAAATTTGGGAAACACAGCCCTAGAGTCTCTCTGGCATTTATACCCAGGTAGCATGTACAGGAATGTTGATAGCAGCAAAAATCTGAAACCACATATGCAAGTCCATCAACAATAAACCAAATAAGTAAATTGTACCAAATTCATAGCACGCAATGCTCTACAGCAGTGAAAATGAACAAATTATAGCTACGCAACTCAACTGAATGAATCTTACAGACATAATGCTGAGCAGAAAAAGCAAATCACAGAAATATACATGATAAAATATACACATGTGCATGATACATTTATATGCCTACACATGATGTATTAATATATATTATACATATATAAAGACACATCTCTCTATATATATTTAAAGAATATTTACATAGATGATAAAACTACAAAGGAAAGCAATGAGTAAATGTTAGAAAAATCAGGATAGTAAGGATAGTAGTTATCTCTGGGAGGAAGGAGAGGAATTGGAACAGTACTCCAGGGAATTCCAAGGTAGTGGCAATATTTTATTTTCTTAACCTGGCTGGTAGTTATACTAATATATTTTAGATATTTTAATTATTTTTTGAACTGTGCACATATGACTTACATACTCCTCTATATGTACGACACTTCACAATAAAAAAGTTTTTAAAAAAGAGTGATCCTCATACTCAGACAAAATAGAAATTGATGTCAATCTTCTTTAGTTTTTTTAACCTGAATTCAAATACATATCAAACCGATGACATCAGGCCACTTGCATATGAGTCCCAGCTCCATCACTTAACAAAATAACCTTGGACACCTTAGTTAACCTAATCATGTTTTGGTGCCCTAATATATAAAATGGGTATAATTTTTTTGAGAATTAAATGAGTTAATAGATGTAAAATATTTAGAATAGTGCCTGGTACATAGTAATCACTCAAAAATGAAAAACAATTATTAGGATAGAAAGGTACTAATTTAATTGCAACATTTCCTTCATCTAATTATCAATAAACCATCGGCATCTATGAGAACAATGAATCTACCTTCACTCTGTGTTTGCAGATGCTGTGCTGGCATCAGCCAATATAAAAACATCACGCTCAATCCTCTCCTCTCCTGGGTCCTCATCATCATGGTAAAAGTATTCAGATACTGAGTAACTGGTTCTAGGCTAGTCTTAAAACACACACACGTGTATGTGTGTATGTGCGTGTATGTGTACGTGCATGGGTCCTTACCAGGACACTGAAGAATTAAATCACAGAAATAAGAGACAGGTCTAGAAGACACAAAAATAGCTCCTGTCCAATAACCTGTTATTTCCAAATCAAATCACTGGCAGAATAACACTCTACATACATGAATCCCTTTCCCTAATTATAAAGACAATGGAATTGTATCTGCCTAGACAGCATTTGTTAGAATTTAAGGAGGACTGTTAGAATTTGTGCCCTCCAATTGTGGTTTCCAAGTGTAGTCTAAGGAGCACTGGTGGTAGAGAGTCCATGGAGAGCTACAAGTTATTGGCTGTAATACTGAACATAGAACTAAGTCTTGCTCGCATTAAGTGCTCCAACTTTTTCAAATAATTGCATTATCCCTTGATTGTGTTTGTATATAACAATGGCAATGACTAGGCCCCAAAATCTTCAATTAAAGATCCAACATCTTGCTCACTACATGAAAGCACTTTTTAAGTTATATACACAGATGCACACACAAACACAGACACATACACACACACAAACCCATTTACTTCTCATAATAACCGTATGATAGAGACTATTATCCCCATTTTACAAATTAACATACTGAGGAATAGAAATGTCAAATATGTTGTCCAAGTCCACAGAACAAGTGTCAGAGCTGGGCAACCAATGCCTAGGCTACTAAATCAGTATAATTGAAGAGAGAAAAATGAAAGAGATCCAGAAATCTACAGAAATGTTATACTTGACAAAAGAAGCATATCAGTTCAGAAAAAATAGAAACTTTGACAAATGATGACAAATGTGTTACTGTGTCCATGTATGTTATGTATATAAAATCTGGGGGAAAAATAAAGCAAGACCTTCTACCACACACTACATACAAAAATAAATTTCAGACAAGTAAAATATCTAAATGTGAAAACATAAATAGATAAGTAAAATCCGAGATAGCATGAGGCTTGAAAAACTGTCTTTGGAGGTAGATGGGCCTCAATTTATTGGCTCACCCAAAAAGAGTAGTAGTCCAGACACACACCATATATATATGTATTTTAATTATGAAACTAAGACTTAGAAAAATAAGGAATCAGAATATTGAAAATATCTGTTACATATGCAAATACAAAAAAAGGAGCCTGTTTTTTTCAAAATGCTTTTATTTTCCATGCTAAAATGTTATAAGCAATCTGTAAAATAATCCACTGTTATCTACATATAAATATAACACTATCTCCCTTTAAAACATAGCTCCATCAAGAAGGCTTCAAATAAAGAGAAAGATCATAAACCAAATCATGGATTTAACTGAGTTTCATTTACAAGGTACTTAACTCTAAATCAATTTGTAAATTAAATCAGTGGTTATGATAGTCTCCCCCAAATGTTCTTATTTATCTGTCAAACACAAAAGACAGAACTATAAATAAAATTTAATGCCTAAAACACAAAAGCTGTATGTAAGCAATTACTTTTATGATAGAAAAACAATGTGCAGGGGCAAAAACAAGTGAAATACAAATTATATGTCAATAAGCTAAGGCCACACAAAGAGTACAATCTTTTTAAATATAGTAAAATAAAGTCCACATGTGTAAGAACATAAATAAATTAGAGCTTCCTTGAAGCAAACAAATCCTTGGTGGGCCATTACCTATGGAATTTAATTCCTTAGTCTTCATCATGATGCATGGAATCCTCCACCTACAATTCTAGACCTACTAAACAGCCTTTATAAACAGAGAGAAAAAGCGTCTAGAAAAAAAGATAGATCTTCGGACAAGTATGGGCAATCTGCATTCCTTATGGCAAACTCTCAGATCTTTAAAAAAGGTATACAAACATAAAAAGGACTAATGGTACCCAGATGTATATTGAAAAGCCAGAAAGCTAGCAGTTTGTGGCATTATAAACCCCTCAATGTAATCTTTTTAAAATTAAAAACAAAAACAAAAACTGGCTAGGGCCTTGTTAAAAAGTGGGTCACTAGTAAGCTCAGAGAAGATATTAAGAAGCATTACTGAAAAGATTAGAATCTGACACCTAAATCTTCTGACTGAAAACTTCAGGTCAAAAAGATACTTAGTTCTTTGCCTCCACCCTCCTTCTGATAAAAGGAAGGGCAAGAGAGACTATAACTTACAAAATTCCAAACGTCTTTTACTTTTGGCTGAAGCAATATTGTCAAATTACCAGAACTACAGAAAAAGATATCATTGTAGGAAAACCCACAAAAGGTATGGCTTGACATTGCAAACGTGCAAGTGACCTTAAGCTGCAAAAAAACAATTAATCTTTCCTTTTTTAAACCAATTTTCAACTTCCTTAACCTCCCAGATATTTCTATAGCGTCCATGAGTCTTTCCTAATTTTGCAACTATTACAAATATATATGACACAAATACGTGGATGATTCTACATATCGAGTACAAGATGCCAGATGCAAAAGGGAATATAGTATATGATTTCATAAAGTACAAAAAAGCAAAAATAATCTATGCTGTTAGAAGTCAAGTAAATAGTTACCATTGGGGATGGTTATAATTGGAAGAGGCTGCTCCTGGGGTGCTGGTAAACCTGTGTCTGGATGTGGTACTGATTAAATAATATGTTCAGTTTAGGAACATTTAGCAGGTTGTCCACTGGTATGTACAATTTCCTGTATGCATGTGATGCTTTCATAAAGTAAATGTATGTGTGTGTATGTGTGTAATCTGAATTTTGAACTCCCTGTGATACAATATGAGGAAGCAGGATATTAGAACCCAATCTTGGAGGTGTTGACACCAAATGGACCCTACAAGGGGTGGGTGCCAAAAGGAGCTAAAAAAGGCCAATATTTTGGCTGCACAAAACACACTTTTTATTTACTGAACCAGAAAGCCATAAAGAATGAACTTCAGACTTTGAATGTTTGTGTTAACCAATTAAGACAACAAATGGAAAAAAAAATTAAAGTGGTCACAGGCTCTAGTTTATGAAAGATTTATGTTAAGCAGAGGGAGTAGATTATATCGCCTCTAAACTTAGTAAAATTAATGTCTTCTTAGTTATTTATTTCAGGTTTCACTTAATAGCTTCCCAACCAACTAACAGACATTCTGTGCAAGATCACAGTCAAGCCAAGTGTATCCACCCACCAACAACAGGTCAAGTTACAAATAAAACAGTTCTAGGTTTTTCTCAGCAGCAAAGAAATCAGTGTCTGCACTCAGTTACTCCACAAAATATTCACAGGAACCTCTTTGTGGCGGGTCATTTCAAGAAGAGGACATATGTTTTAAAAGAATCCAAATAACTTTGAGGGGAAAAAAAGGTAATTCACAATATTCAAATATGGAAATTGTTAGACCATTAAACATTAAAACTTTTCAAAAATTGGTGATGAAATCTCTTGTATTTATTTTCACAGTGACAAACATATAGCCTGTGGCCTAAGAGCTTATAGGCTCTTAGGAGGTATTTTAAGTTCTAAGACTCACAAAAAAAAATGATTTTTGAGCATTTATCAGCATATTATTTTTGACCAAGACAACTTGAAGAACTTTTAAAAAGTGATTATGAATCATGTCTCTAAGATTTTTTTCTTCTTTCTCCAAGAGAACAGATTAATAAAAAAATGAATGAAAATCTTAACCAAGCATTACATTTTGGCTTCAGATGCCAAAAGAAAACAAAATATTTAAGGCCAAGATTAAATAGAGAGTGTAATTCAAAATTTAACTATTTAAAGAAAAGAAGATGTATCAACTCAGTAGACAGGATTAAAGCTCCTCTATAAAGTGATAATTCATTTTCTGAGTATTACACAAAAAGGGTTACAGACTGGTAGAGGGAGAAAACCACGTGCTTTGGAGTCAAGCCCAACTTTACTATGATAGACATGGTTCTGGAGTCTCATAATATTCAAAATGTCTGAGTTCCAGTTTCACCATCTGTAAAATAGGAATTAAAGCCCCTATCTCATAGAGTTATAGAAACAATGAACTAAAACAATATAAGTTTCCTTCCCTGAAATTAAAAATATTTAATTTTTAAGGTTTAATACTACCGGACATTAGTTCGAAAAACTCTTTGAAGATGTGGCAACAAATACCTAAAGTTTCAATGGTTTTCTCTGGTGTACCTGCTTTTCTGAATAATGTGAATGACCTACTGACAATTACCAAATATAAAATAAATTGTGAAATGTCTTAAAACTGCAAACGTGGAAAAAACTAAAAGGGCAATGCTTCCTTACAACCCGTACTGAAAACAGTAACAAAAAAGTCCAATATGTAGTACAACAGAATAAAGTCAAATAAACTCAAAATGTATTTTAACAATGAGGAGAAACATAGTCATTTTATATTTCTAGTGCCAATAATTTCCGAAATAATAAAGACTCTAAATTATGTACCTTTTAATTTACTTTTTTTAACTAATACCTTAATTCACCAAAACATTAAATAACATATCAGAATGTGGAGAAAATCTAAGTATACATGTTTTAAATTATGATGTTCAAGAAAATTTTTTTTAAATTACACAAAAACCAGTATTAAAATTAAAATTACAATATACAGTAGTATGTAAGGACATTATTTATTTATGTTTTTTTTAATGTTTTAATTATAGGTCGGTATATTTTGTGAAAGAAAACCTAAGAACAGATCATGGATCAAGCATCTCTCCAAGTTACTCTATTATGAATGCCATATTATATTTATAATAGCACCTCCTTTTAAAAAGCTCAAGCTATTTTAAAAGCATTACACAACTAATTCTCCCAATGCTGCTTGGAAAAATTCAAATTAATTGCTTACTTAGTCAAGGCGGTGAGTAGACCAGAAAATCTTGTTCCTATACTAAATGTCCTTCTGCATCTCCAATTCCAGATACTACTAAGGTCTACTTTAGATTTTACTTCCACTATCAGAATAGATGAAAACTTAAATATTCAATCAGTCAGGAGAATGTAAGAAACATCACAGTGGTTTAACCAACTAGTATACTCTCTCAGGTACAGAGAGCTCAGCACGATGTGGTGGTCATTCCATGACGTGAGCGTGGAAACTTATCCATTATTTAGCTATCCATCAATTTAGCCAATCTTCCTTTGGACCTACTTATAGCTCAGCCTGCTATAGGGTGTTCTAAACCTAACTTTAGATTGTTCTGGTGTCAGTTTAGATTACCTTCACCTTATTTCTACTCTGATTTTCTATTCTTCAGTTATATCTTATATCTGTGGTCTTTGTCCAATTTATCCTCATTCAGAAGCCTGAAATCTCACTGTTTACTTTGGCTGCCCTTCTCTGCAGCTTTTCAAGGAGCATGACTAACCCCCAAACATGGGGTGGTTTAACAACCATTTTCTTGAGCTGGAACTAATGGAACTAAAATGTTTTGTTCCACACAGTAGGGGTTCTCAAATCTGGCTGCACATTATACCATAATTTATTAAATCATTTCTTACTGATGGACTTTTAGAGATCAACTAATCCAATCTTTTGTAATAATAAACAATGCTTCAATAAATATCTCTGTATAAGTAACTCTATCATGTGTTTGTCATGAATACAGGCATACCTGTAGAAAAATAACCACAGGATGACTTTTTAGGACAAAGGGCTATATTTTTAATGCTGACCCCCACACTCAATTCAATGGTTCTCATGCAGGCTGTCTTCCCTCAAAGAAATATGACAGCATGAAAGTAATAAAATACACGATTTCATACCTAGTCATATTACACTTACCTTCTATTAAGCCTAATCCCATCCCCCCAAATAGTTTACTTTTACTGGTAAAGGTAGCAAAGCCAATGAAGAAAATTTAAGTTTAAAAGTCAAGCATATAAAAAATACAGATGACATCTAACCTACCCTTTATGGTAAACTATGGTTAATAAACCTTCAAAAATCACATTCTATCACTCCAAGTACCTCAGAGTCCTTACATTTTAGGTTGAAAATTAAAGCCATTCCAAAACTTTTCAAAAGGAGACATATTTGAGATATTTTTAAGCAGCCACAAGAATCACAGAAATGGAGAAAGTCCCTTAGAGATCAACTAATCCAACCAGGCTCAAGATTTTGAGGAAAATGAGGTCATGAGAGTTTAAGAGAGGAGACTACATCTGGACCAAATTAGAACCTCAGGCTTCCTGCCCTTGACACTAGCTCTTGCCCTTGACACTACACAAGGGCAGCTCATTTGCACAGAACAAAGTTATTATACCCTTGGTGCCCAAGCCACCTTTCATGACACATACAAAGGAATCAATCAACTATTGATCGACACTTCATGTCAAACTGTACTGAATGTTGCAGGAGACACATGCACAGATTGTGGTCCTCAATATACGTATTATGAATATATTTGCAACCCAAGGGCTTGGGTGCTGTAAGTACAGTTAGAAGCACAGACAAGGAAGTGAAAAAAAGTGTGTAACAAGGAATAAAGAACTGAGCAGGATTCTTAACTAAATTTCCTTAAAAATCTATATAACATAATCAATCTTATCCCTCTTTCAGAAGATTGCTGATCCCTGTCGCACTTAACCATCATATAAGCAACTCTACTAACTAACTGTTACTTTCTTGGATAGGTGTAATTAACACTACCATATTTAGTTAAATAAGACTAGCATCTGCTCAAATTAACTGATACAATTTTCTGAAAAATTAAAACAAAAATAAATTTTCAGTAGGAAAAAAACAGAAATGTGAGGCATAATTATTTGTTGGTATCAATTATGTTTCAACTTACAGTTCTTAACCCAACTTGAAAATACTTAGGTTCTAGAAGGTGTACTGAGGTTGGAAATGAAATACTTCTTCAAATGACAAAATCCAAATTCCAAATCTATCACATTTTTAAATGGTTGATAAAATTTACCACCAAGTCTAAGTAGTGCTTAAACTTGATTGCTTTTTGTATTTGAGCCAAAAGAACAAATTTGAATAATGTTAACTAGGGCAAAATAGTAGAGTGTATATACAAATACTATACTTCTTAAATTTTTTTCTTTAAAAATCACAACTCTAACTTGAAATATCTCCTTGAAAACAGGATGGGGATTTTAATCACTCAGGATTTCAAAAAAAAAGGATTTTAAGCAAGATTAGCCGTTGCTTTAAGTCTTGACATTTCCCTATTAATAACCCTAAAGCTTAATGAGGCACAACAGATTTAAGAATTGAATATTTTTAATGAAAAAGAAAATTAAGGACAGTTTGGTGCAGTATACTGTCACCAAATAATCTGTTCCGGAAATACTTTAGTCTCTGTATGTAAAAAATAAGAAATACCTAAAAAGAATGTCCTCTTCAAATCTCAGTCTGAACTTTTAGAAGAAGGTCAGGGTAGACTTCAATGAAGGTATGAAAGTGAGAAAGTACACTTTGCATGTGTATTTTAAACTTGTAATTCAGGCCTAACATATATATTAGGCTTAACATATGTATTTAATATTTAAAAATATTTTAGGATCTATAAAACATTGTTTTTTAAATCACATCTAGTACATTTGCAATATACCACCTACTAGTAATGATCACATGCCCCAAGATAAGAAAAGGGCAAAAAAATATATAACTATGTCCAATAAATAAAATAAACTGTGAATACCAACTAAGTTAATTCTTCTCACTTTCACAAGAACTTACGTTTCAAAGACACATGAAAATGAAATAAACACTGAGAGTAAATATGTGCTTTATACTTAAGATAATTATCGAATCCTAGATTTTCCACATCCTAAAACAAAGCTGCTTTTTTTAATGTATGTTTCACATGTTGAATATTAATCTCTTTAAAATCTGTACCTAATAGGTGAAAAACATTTAAGGTTTATGCATCTTTTTTCCAAGGCCCTCATCCAGGGTTGAAACCAAAACCTATGTGATAAGACTATGAATCCAGAATTTCTATGAATGTTAAAGTACTGTCCTTGATGCCTCATAACCCATACAAGTGTATTTAAATTAGAACAATGGGGCTATGCAATTAAAATGTGAACCAGAAAAACAAATCAGATTTCTAATATATTAACAAGGTCAGTAATAAAAGGAAAATTGATTTTTTTCCTAATGATAAACCTACATAGGTACCTGAAAGTCATTTGTACAATTTAAAAGAAAAGCTACTCATAACTTTGTAATATAACATTTTATGCCTTAATCAGAGAAATTTAATGGTCAAATTCTGTTTTTTTATGTAAAGGACAATGTTAATTACCTTAATCAAAATGAGAAAGAATAGAAAAGTCTCAAAGCTGAGTACCATAACATGCAAAATTAACTAGAATTATATTAAATCCAGGGAACAGAATAACTAAATTAATAAAGAATCTCTCTCAAAGTAGAGTAAGAAACACAGACACTTCAGTTAAAAAAGGTACAGAGTCCTTTCAATATTCAATTATATTTAACTGGTATGAAAAAACAAGGTTGCTCTGTATCTGCACTAATAACCTATACATTCTCTTTTCTGAAACTATGGGCTGCTTAGTCTGTACTGAATAAAACTAGACTTCTAATAGCAGACAAATGCAGAGAAGCCAGTTTCATTCACCTTGCAGATAGATCTTTGTTGTTTACTGGTGTGTAAAGCAGACCATTAGCACAAAGTCATTTCTAATCTCAGTTGTACAATCCACATGGTGCACTTAACCCTAAAACTCATGTTGCATAAACTGTTCTGCTTCCACTCCTAATGACCTTCCAAATCATTCCATTTTACTGCTTGACTTGCACTCATGAACTAGACTGCCAAATAACTTGATGACAAAGTTGTAATCTCCCCTTTCGTGAAGGTTTATAAAAGTCAACATTGGTATAGAAGAAACTGAGAAAAAACATACAATGGCAAAGATGAGCACATTATTTGACATTTATAAATGGTATTTTAAAAAATGCTTAAAGAAAAAAAATGACATCCAAAAGTCACACCTGACTTCAAGGTGGGTGACTGAAAGAGAAAATGAGATCGTGCCAGTTACAACACACTTAGACTTCTCATAGCATTCCTGAAAATGCTCCTCTCCTAACTTCACTGTACAGTATTCAATTAAAACTCACTTTTAGATCAAAAAGTTAAGTGAAAATAAGCAACTACTGCTGTATTCACACTCTGAGGATTTATTGTCTATAAATAAGAGCACCCAATGTCCAAAAATTAATGTTTTTAAAAGTGAGATTTTTTTTTAAAATGACATCTCCTTTGTTTAAAAAAAGAAAGAAAGGTCTAACATACATAGGATTCTTAAGTTTGTCTTCCCTTACCCTTAACTTCAAACACTGGAAGCAGCACTTTTTTCCTTCTTCCCCTTCAGCCTAACCTCTCTAATAAACCCCATTTTTAAAGAAGAAACAATAAATGAAGTGACAGGAGGTGAAAGAATGAGGAGTGTGAGCTCGGAGAATAAAGGGCGGTTTTATAACAGGAGGTACTTTTGTAACTAAGTGACTGGCAGGTCTCCTCCCCCAAGTTAGAAGGAATTCCATCCACTCTCCCAAACTGCAGAGGCCAAAAATGTCTAGTCTAATAGTTCTGAAATCCCGGAGTGAGGAGAGAGCCAGGGGAGGGGACTGGCGAGTGGGGGAAGGGGAGAGAGAAAGACCGGCAGGAGACGAAAGAACAAAAGGAGAAACCCAAGAAAGGAGAACGGAAGGACGGGACCCGAGCGGCCTAGAAACCGAGGGGAGAGAGAGCCCGAAAGTGGGAGAGCACGACCCCGGGGAGGAGAGCGTGGAGCCGGGCAGGACTGGGCGCGCCGCACCATGGCGCACCATGGACAGGGCTCGGCGCGGCCGCGGCCCACACCCCTCTAGGGGGTGGCGGGAGAAAGCGCGAGAGACCGCGGGCGCCAGCCCCGGCGGCCCGGGCGCGCCAGGCCCTGACCCGTGAAGACCACGGAGTGGGGCGATGCGCACCATCTGTCCCCACCTCCTGCGCAGCGGCACTTCCGAGCCGCGCCCGCACTTTTCGGGACTGCCACCTGGCGGGCCAACCACCCCCCCCAGCTGGCGGTACACAAGGGGCCCCTCGGGGAGGATTTTCCTGTCCCGAGGCGTGGGCGGACACGCCCCTCTCCCGCAGCCTCCTCGGGACCCCACCGCAGGCGGGGGCCTACTCGGGACCCGGACTCGACCCCCGCTCAGACCTGGGGTCCCGGCCGAAGCTGTGCGGCGTTGCCTTCAGGACCGGGCTGGCCGGCCGGGAGGGGGCTGGGGGCGTCCTCCGGCAGGACGCGGCGGGAAAGTTGGGCAGCCGGCAGGGCTGGGGACCGGCAGCACGGAGCGGCGGGGGAACCTGCGACCTGACTGGAGCAGGTGCTTCCTGCCCCTGCCGCGGAGGAGCCTCTCAGTCCAGATTCAATGAAAAGGCTCGCGGAAGCTACCCCGAGGGTGGGAAAGTGGGGAAGGCTCCGGGCGAAGGCGCCCCTGGGACGCACGCAGGGCACAGGCAGCGGGACAGAGGGAAAGGAATAATACCCACGTAACGGAACTTCTCCCTACCCGGCGGGATGCTGGCGTGCGGAGCCAGGGGCTGGGTGCGAAGGCGACGGCCTGCAGAGACTCCTCGGGGCAAGGGGGCTGAGGTTTTCTTTCCAGGTGGAGCCGACCCAGAAAATTGGGAGGGCAAAAGAAGAAAAAGAGGCAACTCTGGGCTGGGGTAAAGACAATAGGACAGTGGAGCCCTTGGGCACCGGGAGGCGCGCGGGTGCCAGGGTGGGGTGGGGTGAAGGCAAGTCCCGTAACTAAGAAACCAGAGTGAGAATTCCTACTGCAAACTCGCGACCCATCCCTAAAGAAATAAACAAAAAAATTGGAGCAAAGTGCAACGCGAGAAGAGAGCAGCACAGAAAACTGCAAAACCTGGGAGTTATCCTGCCTCACCCTTCTGCTGCCTGGGGACCCCCAGCGAGTCCGCCGGGCCCCGAAGGAAGAGCAGAGGGGGCCCGCGATCGGCGCCCTCGAGCCCCGCTGGCAGAGGCGCGGTGGACCCGCTGGCCCCGGCAGCCCTGCCTCGGCGCCCGGGCCGAGCCTCGTGCCTGCGCAGCTCCCGGCCGCGCGGTGCGGCACCTCCCTTCCCGGGTGCGCAGCCCGGCCCCGCAGCGGCGCGGGGAACAAAGGGACCCGGCGCCGCCCGCCCCACCCCGCCCGTGGCCCGGCCCGTGAGGACCGCCGCGTACCTGAAGCAGGGCCACCAGCAGCGGCAGCAGGGTCCGCGGCGCTCCCGCTATCCGGCACATGGAGGCGGAGAGGGGCCGAGCGAGGAGCCGGAGGCGGCGGCGGCGGCGGAGGCAGCGGCAGCACCAACAGCGGCGCGGAGAAACGGCTCCAGGCAATTTCCACCCCCTTCCCTTCCCCTCCCCTCCCCACCCCCTTCGCCGCTGCTCTCCTCTCCCCGCCAATGGAGAGCGAGCTGATGACAAATAGCGGGCCGCGGAGTCCGCGGGACTCGCACCAGGAGTAATAAAACAGACCCAGAGATCAAGGAGCTGGGGAGGGGGCGGGGAAGAAGGGCGGGCGAGCGTGTGTGTGTGTGTGCGTGTGCGTGTGTGTGTGTAGGCGGCCGCGGTGGTAGCGCAGGCGGCTCTACTCCAGCCCAGAGCGCAGCGGAAGCCGCGAGGGATGCGGCGGCGGGGACCTTGGCCGGTGTAGGATGCGGAGGTGGAAGTGGAGCGGATGGCGCTCCTCAGGCGCTCCGCAACGCGAGGCTTCGGGCTCTTGGTTTTGCTTCCTCTGGGTCCCCTCTCCAGGGCCGCTCGGCGCGGCGAAGACGCCGGGGACAGCGCCGCGGGGAGGGCGCTCCGGGCCGTGCGCGCTGCGCCCACAAAGGGCAGCAGTCCCACCGCCCCGCGCCTCCGCTGCGTGAGGGGCTGAGGGCCGCTTCTCGGCTCCCCTTTCCCGACCCCCGGCTAGTTGGACACTGTTCTCCGGCCTGGGCCGCGCGGGGGTGAGGCGACGGGCCGGTGCGGCCGCTACCGCCGCGGCTCCGTCCCGCGCAGCTGCCGCCACAGCCGCCCCTCCTGCCCGGGCGCCGGCACCCGCCCCCGGTCCTCGCGCGCGCCGCGCCCCGTCGCCGATCGCGCACCCCGCTCGGCCTCCGCCTGCGCGACCTGGGCGAGCCACCGCCGACACCGCCGCCGCCGCTCTCCCCGCGCTCGCCGCACGCGCTGCCTTGCTGCGCTGCCCGCTCCCCTCTCCTATCCCCTCCCGCCGCCGCCCTCGCCCCCGCCTCCCTCCTCCGCCGAGCCTCCCCGCCCGCGTCGCGGCCAATCGGAGGCCACCAAGCTGCGGCGGTAGCCGGCCGGATCCACGGCAGCCGCCCGCCCCCGCCCCGCCAAAGCGCCCCGTTTTTGCTGCAGCCCGCGGGGGGTCGCGGGAGGGAAGCCAGGGGTGAGCGGAGCACCGCCCCGGCAGGTGGAGGGACTGCGGGAAATAAAATAACTTGCGTAGGAACTTGATTGGTGACAGGTTCATCTTTGGTCCGGGGTGGGGAATATGACGGAGATTAGGAATTGGCGGGGGGAGGGTGCTTCCTTGGGAGCCTAACGCACGCTTCTGTATTTTGTCAATCTTTCGAGAATGGGTAATTTTTCCGGGCAGGGACAGACACAGCAAACTAAGGACGCAGGCGAAGCCCATCCTGGCCATTGTTGTCTTGAGGCGCTAGTCAGGGGCCACCTGCGGGCGGGGGCGGGCGCGGGCGCGGGCGGAGGCTGCGGGTCCTCCCTGGAGTTCGCACCTCGCCAGCTCCCACCCTTGCCGATGTTCTGGAAGAGCCCAAGTTTTTGTGTTCCTGTTTTCTTTTCTTTTATTCCCTCTGGGAGTTTGAGAGTGCGTGTTATTTTATTTGAAGTCTCCTGTTTTATATTTCTGCCCCTTAGTGGTACGGTTGGTTCACATTTTTGTGCTTTGGGGTTTCAGAGACTTTGACTCCCTCCTACACCACCCCCGCCAACAATCAAAAACAGAGAGAGGAAGAGAGACGAAGAAGAAAAAAAAAAACCTAAAAGCCAGAACTCGCGGTGAAAATTGGCTTATCTAAAAGATAAAACGACTGATACAGAGTTGGCACTATGTAAAGGGTTTTTGCTTACTCTCTTTAAGGCATGAGCTTGGAGTGCAACAGAGTGAGAGACTTTACAAGTTTGGGTCACAAGCATTTGTCGAATGGAGGAGGGGTGAGGAGCTGTTGATTGATTCTGACGTGGAAATACGTGTTTTCCGAAACCCTTTTTTTTTTTCCTAAGGTTTTACAGGTAGATAGAGATACCCGTTTTATCTAAGGGTTTCAACACTTGGGAGGTCGGGTGAACTTCATTGCAGTTATGAACATTTTCTGCCTTTAGCGCTTACTCTTCTGCTTTGGGTACCTGAAATATTAACATTATTTGAATTTGAGTTTCAAGATACTGATCATTTAAGAATTTGATGATGAACCTTTAAAAATCAAGTGCTAATTTCTCCACATAACTGATGCAGCTTTTAATAATGTACTATTGCTGGCTTGGCTTTTAAAAATTTTAATATTCATAGGGAAGTTTATTTAATTTTAATTAAAACATAATATTGTAAGTCTTTTTTTATGAAACTCAAAAATTTTCCTGGATCTTCTTTCTTCTCAAAAGAACAAGAAAGGTTATGTTAATTAAATTTAAAAGATGAGATGAAAGGCTCAGCTAATATAGTAATCAGAAATGCTTGTTCTTCCTCTTTCTCTTCTTTTCCTGCTAGATATTATTGTCACATTCTTGCTAACCGGCCTAAAAGTTATCTTTGCAATAGGGTATTGATAAATTCTACTTTCAGGGAGTAATGCATAATAGTAGTACAACATTCAGTAACAAAATGGAGAGATGTTTGTTGTATTCTACAGTGGCATTTATAAGTATCATTTCCAAGGCTAAGAATTAAACTGTGATCCTGGACATGGGATCTTATTTGCATCCTCATCACTCCCAGCAGTAGCCATCAATGTTTATTACCATTCTGATTAATTTAAAGGTAGAACAAATTTCAGCATGAATAACTCTCTTGCTTGTTAGTATTATTTGCTTGAAGCTTTAAACATATGTCCCTTATAAATTAAACCCTTATTATAGCTTCAAAATCTGCTTTGGAATGGCTGTCAGTCAACTAATTCTCTGACACCAGCAATTTTTGATCCTTCAGGTAAGCACTTACAGCATTTTTTTAAAAAAAATCCAATTTGCATGCCTTACTCTTCAATGGTTATGAGTTGTTTGGAATCTTGCCTGGCTTTAACCTGATCACATGGTCAGCTAACCGGCCTTTGATTACAAGAAGGAATAGCCTAGTCTAAAATCATGTTATTGGAGACTTTGTGCATCCCTTTGATGTTAATAAAAGTAGATATAGTGTTGACTATGGCATCCAACATAGTTTTACCCATATAACATGATACTTAAGATTATCTAATGCGGCCATTCATTTCTCTGGACAGGTGGTGAACAAACCCTCAGATTTTTAGGCCTTGCTCAAAGCATTGTCTCTCTGAAGACTGGTTTTCCATCAGCCTGTAGAACTCCAGGGATGCAAGGGGCTTGTCAGTGACACATAGAAACAACCAGATGGTATTGATGGTAGGGTGTGGGAAAAAGGGAAAAATAATAATAATATAAATTAAGACTGGACTCATACACCAAAAATCAATCTAATTCTTGATTTCTGACTTAGGGGGTGAAGCTGATTTACTATAAGAGGTCTGCAAATGTGTATGTCCACAAAGCACTGTGGAAAGACTCAATAAATGATGTGCCCTGCACACACAGCCAGTTTTTATATGTATGTAGAGGTCATGATGATTCATTTCTAAACATTCATTTCATAGTAAAATCATCATAACTTTTGTTCTGGTGTGTTTTCTCAGGAGATGGCAAATGTACAAATTCATAGTGTGAGTGTGTTCTCACTTTGGAAACAAATGGCAAATAGTAGTAGTCTAGTCGGTCTAGTCAGTAGCCTTCTCTCTGCCCCCCACCACCTAGAGACACACACCTCCAAGGCAGAATCGCAGTGGTCTTTGTCTCTGACACCTAGCAGAGCATCCTTTCCAAATGTTGAAGGAAAACCACCTCCTCCACTCTTCCTTCTCTTCCAATCTTCACAGCAAATTAGGATTGTCTCTCTTCCCTTACAAAGTACCCCTCAAATTATACTTACCACCCTAATTAGCTCCAGTGTACCTCAAAGCTGACTTTCTCTGGGCCATATCCCTTTCACAGAGTCATAGAATATTCTACATGAACATTTAAAGGTGGTTTATGCAACTTCCAAATTTTACAGATAAGGGCACCCAGAGGCTTAAAAAGGTGCACAAGGCTACCAGCTGGCAAGTGGGGGACCCAGAATGGGACCCAGGTTCTCTTATTCCCAGTCCTACCTAGGCTCTTTATCTTATTCTGGGGAGTCCATTTAACATTAGAAAATTCCACTACATGGGATGAGAGGGAGACTTAAAAAAAAAAGAGAGAGAAAGAAGAATGCTGCTAAGGATTTGTCCACTATTTTTCCTCAAGTTTTTTGTTCTTCCAAAGTACGTATGAAATTGGGGACATGATTCTACTTTTCTTTCTACTGATCTCAGTTTTCATGTGCCTTTCTTAGTGTGATCATCTCGCCTTATTTAGTGTGACTCTGGCATTTAAAGATCCATATCGTTGCTACAACCTGCCTGCTAAGCACAAGCCAGCCATTCGACAAGAAAAGTAGTCATCTGAGCCAATACTAGAAGAAAAACCTGACTATTTTTTTTAAAAAAGCTACTCTTGTTTGGAAATATAATTTACCTTTTATTTTTTCAATATATGAAAATCAAACTCCATGTCTTTGTGGAAAATATAACCAAGTAAGTAACTTGAAGTACATATGTTCACTTAAGTGAGTTATAAATTTGCCTGATGAGTGACTCAGCAGAGGGAAGTAATTCATAAGCAGCCCCTGCATTACAAGGAACCCCACAAAAAATAAGGAATCCCTTTCTGGAAGGTGGAGGGTATGATGAACAGAAAGTGCTATAAATTCAAGTAGACCTAGCCCTATGACCTTGAGTAAGTTTCTTAACATTTCTAAGGCTCTTTTTCCTCATCTCTAAAATGTGGACAATACCAACACTTCTTAGGAAAGCCTGATATGAACACAGTGGAGCACAGTAGGGCCTTAGCATTTTATTTGTATGTGTATTAATGATGCTGATTTCCACAGAGGATTCAGAGAAGAGTTACTCAGGAAACTCGGTGAATACTCTTCCCACCTCCCCCAGTTCCATCTGCAATTAAAAAGAAAAGGTTTATAATCAGAATTTTATTTGGATTATTTGGGGGGATTCAAATTTTACAAAGCAACACAAGATCTTTAATGTAAAAAGTAATGGCTGAGTAAATAATCTACAAACTGGCAAAAGAAATGAAAATATGGTGGCTTTATAACATACAGAAATACAAGTCTGGGTATGTGAAAGTATTCAGAGTAAACAAAATATTCAGTATTGATGTATTGATTTTGTATAGGAAAACTAATTCATTTTTGAATTATCTCATGAATTGATAATAGCAAGACCAGGACTAAAACTCATTTTGCTTAGGACTTTTTTTTTCTATTAACCTGACTTCTCTTGTTTCTTGAACTACTTTCTGCCTATGTGCTCCAAGAGTCAAGTTTGTGTAGTTGATTGCCTGAGTCCTGTTTAAAGATAGGTATATGGTACATTTGAGAATGTGATTTGCATGATATGCAAGAAATCTACCTTCTGCACCAGGAAGGTAGGTATGTATGGGGTAACACCAGCCCTGTGGATTACTTAAAAGACAGAAGGCCTATTTCGCAAGATAAATAGATCCTGAGAAAATAAAACAAATCATGCTGAAGACTTTGGTAACATTTAGTTGTGCCAAACTTTTGCCCTCTTGTCCTTTTAAAAGCAAAGACCTGTCTTCAGGAAAGTTCTGAAATACGACTGTCACTGTTTAAAGGATAGTAAAACATATTTAGTACCTGAACTTATATTGACTGTGCCCTTTCCTCCAATGCAAATTGGGGCAGTTGAATAAGTATTGCTTTGGACTCGGGAGACCAGTGTTCTCTTCCCGGGTCTATGGCTGGCTAAATAATCTTAACCATGCCACTTGATTTCTTTAAATGTTTTCTCATCTATAGAACAAAAATAATGCCACTTTCTTCACAGGAATGCTGGGAACACTAAGAATATAATGTCAGTAAAACCTACTTAGTTCTTTAGAGAGAAGTTATAGATAAATGCATGGCATTCTTTAAGGCTGTGGATTCAACTATAAGAGGAACGGTTGTCCAGTATCCAAAGTTATGTTATATTTTAATAATGTGACATAATCAACAAGCCACCAACTGCCTTTTAAATCTTTCCCCTTTCTTTCTCACTTATTCACAAACTTTAAAAAAAGTGTTATTATTTTTCCCATTACAAAGGCAATATTCACAGATATTTGAGAAAATTATATTGTTAAATGCACCATAATCATTCATAATTACGCTTAACCATCCTTGTATTTCAGTACTAGCTGAGTAAATGTGGTCTGAGTTTTCCTTTTAAACAGTGAATGTAAAATATCAATAATATTCCCATTTATTAAAGAATTTATAATGTATTTCACTGTGATCCATTCTTTACATAGTAGCTGGAGAGAGCTGAGTGATTATCACAGATAAGCATTATTTTTCTGGGAGATCTATTATTTTGAGTCATCTTTGAGCAAGGTTTTTCAAAGATGCGTTTGCAAGAGATAAGGATATTCTCATTTCTAAAGTTTTTATGGCAGCCAATAATAAACATGTATTTGCATTGCAAAGCTAATTTATCTAAGCCCTATGAAATTTCAAATTCCTGGAGTCTCACTGGGGCACAGGATGTCTCAAATCGAGGGAAGAGGACTTTGAGGAGCCTGGTTATCAGTGCTGTGAGGTAAGGGAGCTGCAGAAACAGGGACAGACAGGCACAGAAGGACATCAAGAAGGACTGAAGCACTGGGTCTGTGCTCTCTAACAGCGCAAGGGGCTCATGATGTGGTTAGCATGTGGACTGTGGCCAAACGACAGGGTATGAGTAAATTTGTAATCTTAGTAATCGCTCACTAAATATTTGCCCAGATTTAGGAGTGAGTCACACAGGAAAGCAGAACATGGAATTTGGACAGGGGGGTGGGGACAGCCTTTTGACACCCAGAACCAATAGGAAGACCCACACAAAGGAGGCGACTGATATGTAACAATCCATCCAGGGCAGTTCAGTCTGTCCTCTCCAGAAATTTGCCTATTTCATGATAAGGGCAAATCATCAACAGTAAGAAAGTATCTCATGAGATGCTTGCTGAAGATGCGTTTGGCTATCCTCAGTTCTAAAATTGCTACGCTTCAAAAATTCCTCTCAAATTGTTTTTGTGAGATTGGAAATTATGTAATTTTTTTGTGCATGTGCTCTATAGCCCTTTTTTTTTCAGTCAAAAATTAGTGGGATAGTATAAGCTTTAACTGAAGAAGATATAAATTGGCATTGTAAATTGTATTCTCCTGCTTTCTGGAACTCCTGTTTTTTTGGGATGTAGAACTTTCTAGATGATTGGTCCTTAATTTTCTTTTCTCTCTCATTTTCCTCTTTGTCTCTCTATGTCTGTCTCTCTCTCTCTCTCTCAAATAAATTTTCTGGGAGATTTCTTTACCTTTGTTTTCCAGCCTTTCTATTGAGAATTTACTAAATATTTTTGATTTCCAAGAGATTTTAGTGGTTCTCTGATGATTTCTTTTATAGAATCTGCTCTTGTTTCATGAATGTAAGAGCTTCTCTTATCTTTTTATATATAGTTCAAAGTTTTCTTCTGCTTCCTGCTTTATTTTGGTTTCCTCTCTGTAGTTTTTCTTGCAGTGTTTGTTTTTGTCTCTTGCATGTTTGAGGGTCTCTTGGGGAGGGGATTATGTTTAGTTTATAGAATCTCATTTAATTCTCCCAGTTTTCAATAAGCCACCCTATTCTGCCTCATTTTTGCTCAAATTAAGAGTTCAGAGCCTGTCTCTAAGGCTTCTTCTCAAGAACCTTCTTCTCTGAACCTCTTCTAACCACTGTTTTCTCACATTCCCATAAGACAGGGGTTATTACTCCCTGACTTATACCAGATGCTTCATGCCCATCTGTGCCCTGGGACTAGTTTCTGCCATGTAATAGTGTATAAAGAGCTTCCCCAGCTGAAAGTGGCACATGCCACACTGCACTCTGCTGGTGGCTTGATCTTATTTATCTGTGTCAAGATTTCATCTGTCATTTATTCCTTGATAAAGGAAAGAAGGAGCCCTAAGTGATTTTCTGGAAGCTAAATGACTGCTGACACATTTTCCTTGTCTGAGTTGGTCATCTCCAACTTCCCAAGGATGACACATCAGTATTAATGGAGGCCCACGTCCCTGGCAGAAGCTTGGTGGTCTTTTAGCTTAGGACCCTCATTGTAACACAGCCCTTCCCAAAGTTAACGAAGGACTTCCCATTTTTCATGTCCTATGAGAAATAGTGTCACCTCTACAAATTACCTAGCTCCAAGTTATTGTTTTAGCCTCCATAGTTTTCAGCTTTAAAAAAAACTAAATGCTTTATCCTCAACATAATAATAGTTATGAAAAACATTTTCAAGGTTTTACATTATGTTGAAGCAACCCATGAAGGTACATTCACCCTTATGTGTTCACTAGCATTCACACTAACTAAATCTATCCAGAATGAAGTACTTGTCTATGTAATATGAAGAAAATTATGTTTTCAATAGACAATAAGGAATATAAATTTATAATATTGGTAATTCAAACATGGTATTTGTAGTAAATGGGAAAGAAATACCTCACTCAATAACTAAAGTATTTAGTACAATTATCTTCAACTTTTTTTGTTGTTGTAGTTGTCATACTGTATGTGTTTGTTAACGTGTCCTAGGAATAACATCTTTCATTTATATACTCTATAAATATATGTTGATCAATAGGTGCTTTTACTATACCTTACCCCAAATATTGTAACATGTCCCTGGTAGGGAGGGCCGTTGTCACTCTCCCCACTAACATTCCTGCTGTCGAGAATCACGATTTAATATTTAATTGCTCTTCACTTTCACTTAGTATGAACCTTCTATTATTCATTTGAAGTCTTCTGAGGTTGAATTTTGTCATCTTGTTATGCATCACTGTGACATCACTTCACCTATGGGTATTTGTAAAGATTTTATTCACATGTCGATTTCAAGCTTGGAGTCGAAATGCTAAGATCCATTCAACAGATTAGGATGTTAGAATCCATTTAACAGATGCATAGAAATCAGTCACCATTTCACCAGAAGTTATATTTTCAAATAATCAGTTTTGAGAAATGCATCTCTACTGCTTAGAATATCCAGTTTTACCTTACAGTAAAATTGGGTAGGTCGACCACTTACTAGTAACATATTTATAAACATATTAGAGGGAAAAAAAAACTATTTTTACCTCTATAGAAAATAAGTTCCCCTAAAAAGAGGTAACTTTTTAAAAGGTTGTGTCCAGATTGAAGAACTTACCTGAGAATAAGAACGAAGTATGAGACCAATACCATCTATCTTTTTCTTTTAACCTTAGCTATAGGATGACAAGCTGGCTTTAGGGCATCTATTACACAGTCTATAAAGCTTATGGGAAAGGAAACAATGGGGCTGCTAACAGGCAGAGGGAAGGGAACATCATGGTGAGCAGGAACATGGAAACTTGAAGGCTCCAGTGAGATTTTTAAATTCCATGTACCCAGCGAAAGTTAGCAGTGAAGAGATGATGAGTTCATATAGCTCCTGCATGAAGGAAAGCAACCTCCTTGGATCTGAACCCACAAGAAATTTTTCAGGTTAGTCAGCAGAATCTAGACAAGTTAACCCAAGACCCTGGCTAGAATCTTAAAGGTGTTGCTCTGTGGAACATGTTTTGTTTGTTTATTTTTAAAAATCACAAAATCAGTCCAGTTGTTTGCATGTTGCAAACCTTTAAGAGAGCCCTTTGCATCCTCTCTAAGTCCTGCAGTTTAGATCTCTAAATCCTGCCTGCAGTTTAGATTACTGACAGCATCCTCTACAAGCAATATATCATAATTAGATTATTGTCAATAATATTTGCTGTTTTTTAGTTTTGCAAAGTTAATATTTTAAAAATCCAATTTTAGTAATCTTCACTATCTAGGTTAAAAAAAACCCACAAGTGTGGCCCTCCTAAATGTTTAAATAATCAATATCATAATTAATGTTTTTTCCAGAAATCAAATTCTTAAATCTTTATGCAAAATTTTGAACATAAAAGTAAATATGTTGTATCTGCAGCTACCATTTTCTCAACTTCTGTTTTTATTTAGAAATATTTACTTTTGACCACAGTTGTCTTTGCTAAACATTTTTCCACATTTGTCCTCCTTTGGTTTGAAACCCCATAGCCAATATAATTTCTTAGCTCTCTGAGACTGATGCAATTCTTAAAAATCTCTATGTATTTTGAATCAGCTTACAATATCTTAAAAACAAGCAAGCAAGAGAAAAAAGTAGGGAGGGAGAAGGTGGGGAGGAAGGAACAAAAAGAGAGTTAAGCACACTGTTGACTTTTTCCATGCTTTGTTTAAATGTCTAATCCTAAAGGGGATGTGGTGGAGTCCTGCTCTTTGAACCAGCCATTAGGAGGTGCTCATAGTTCAGAACAAACTCTTCAAATCTTTAAGACTACTTGTACTATAGTTTTTATGTTTTGTGTAACTTATCTTTAATTTTAGAAATTTTCTTTCGCTTGAACTTACCACTTGTAAAAATTGTCAGTCTGACAGCTCTGGGAACCGAAGTCATCCAATTAGTCCAAAAAACAAATGTTTCTGTGGCATCCATCACCACAGAACACCAATAGGCCCTCAGACAAACACATCAGGTTAAAAGAAAAACATGTATTTGAGAAGGAAAAAATTTTCTTGGCTACATTGCCTTCAGAGAGATATACTTGGTATTAATTGGTATAAAGCAGTGGTCTTCAGAAAGTTTTCCCAAAGGCTGTATCTAATTTTGTAAAATAGAAGGGCATTTTGTATCCTGACTATGCCTACAGGGTGGAGCGTATTTTCTTAAAGCAGTTTTCACAGGTTTTTATTACAGACACATTCAGACTGTTGATTATTCATTTTTTATGCCATTTTTGCTTTTTATTTGCTATAACAGACCCAAACTGGCAACCTGACAAGTGTTTGGCACAGTATAGACATGTATGGAACAAAGAAGACTGAAGGACAAGTATGCCCTATCCTTGGTGAGTTTTCATTTGGCCCTAAGGCATTGTTTGGAGGAGAGTAAAGGATTTTAGGCTGCTTATTTGTAACAGATGTTATTGTTAAGGGGTAATAGGTGTCCGTACAAATACTACAATTATAAAATATTGTGCATGAATTATTTAACTGATTTAATAATGACTTTAATAATCTTGTATCAATTATCAAGTTCAGCATGACAATCAAATATTGACATTAAATATTAATTTTTAAAATTTCCATATTGAAGGCAATCAATGTACAAAATTTCAAAATTTTATGTCTGAGAAAATAGGAAGCTAACTTTAAAAAATGTTATTATTATTTGGAGTCAACTCCTAGTAAATAGGAATGCTTGTCTTACTTTCATGTCTTTGACACCCAGCTCATAGTAAGTCTTAAATCTGGCATTTGCTGGATTTATGGGAGACATTATGTCTGCACTGCATAATGTGGATGATGACACCTACTGACAGCATTGGATTTTGCACCCTAGTTCCATAAGACACTGAAGCCCCTTGTTACTTAAGATAAACAGACATTTCAAATTTATGTTTATGTTAATATTATGAGTTTACATTAAATTTTACTGGAAAAGTCATATTGGAGCATGACTATCAGTTCAGATAAGCTAAATTATGCAGTGCCAAGAAAACTCCCTAAAACTCAGTGGCTTAAATTAACAAAAGTTTCATGCCTACACACGCTACTTCGATCTCAGATTGTTAGTAATGAAAGATCTGAGGTGAAGACTGAAAGTCAATTCTACCTCCAACCTCACTGTTAATTACTAGCATGGTATCACAAGGATATTGACTTCTGATGTGGTCTTATATTAAAGTCTCTATTTTGGGATATTTTTTTCTGTCATTGATCAGGATCTTTCTGTATTTGCATCAGTTCCTTACTATTTTAATTGTTATAGCTTTATAATACATTTACTATATGAAAAGACTTTTTATCTTCCTCTTATTGTTCTGTTTTTAAAAATTCTTCGTTATTCTCACCTGATTATTTTTCCAGGAAAAGTTGTATTACTTGGTCAAATTACCCCAAATAACATTTGATTTTTTATTTGTATAGCATTAAACTACAAATTAATTTGGTAATAATTGATATTTGTAACATATTTAGTCTTCCCATCTAAGTACTTTATATCTCTCAAAAATATTTGTAATTTTATTCATATATTAAATGTGTTTTTATACAAATAGATTTTGGGATTTTATATTTTTGTTACAATGTGTAAGAATTATTTATATGATTTTGTTTTCATATTTGCTATTATCTGCATATGGGCATCCTATGGTTTTTGTATTTTTCTCTTATAATAAATAAAATAATTGCAGACATTCTCCATAGGAAGACATTTTGCATTTTATTTAAATGAATTACTCTTCTTTATGTCTTGTATTTATCTCTTACTATTTATCTTATTTATCTTCTGTGTCATGCCTTAAAACATTAGCTAAACCTCCTAGTAGGGATGTTAAATGTCATTGTTGCTTTTTCCAGATTTAATGATAGTCTCTCTTGGGTTTTACCATTAGGAATGTATGACAGTGACTGTTTTTTTAATCATGTTGATTCCATGCTCATTGGTGTTTTCAATAATTGCGACTGTTGAATTTTATCCAATTCCTTTTTCAAAAATTATGATGATCATGTTTTTCTTATTAAATTTAAAGTATTTTAATAATAACTTATACAAGATTGATTCTTTCTGCATTTCTGAAATAAGTTTTATTTGATAAATATAAATTTTTAAAATCACAAATGAAATCTTAGAAATAGAATTTAGCACTGCATAAAAAATCATTTGGAGATGCATTTTTTCCTTTTATTTATATCCTTGGCAGAATTTGGTATATTATTTATTTCTAAAAGCATTGTTATATTGCATTTATTAGTTATAATTTTATTTCATACTTGCTAATAATGTTATGAGGCATTTGCTTTTATTCTATTTTTTAAAATATTTGGATATATTTAAAAATTTTCCTATTAATTAAATTTGCTACTTAATTCTTCTTTTACTCCAAATTGATTTTATTTTCTTTTTCAAAAATTTAGTTTGTTTGCATAGAAAAATACTTATAGTTACGAATTCACTTTTGTGTGCTACTTTCTTTTGACATTTTTGTATACTATTTTTCATCTCTACCTTGGCCTGACAGTTACTTTAAAAGGTGTATTTTCACTCTCAAGTGGTTGAATCTTGTTTCCAGTAACAAAAAATTTATATATTTTATATTTGATTTTTTTGTCAGTTAATATGGTGTATGTTTTCAGTTTCTTTGGATTACTGACTTTGCATTGAGTTTGATACCAATTTTCATACATGGTTCTTGCATATTTTATGTAAAGGAAGTTACTGGTGATGTAAAGAACTGTGAAAGGTTAAGATTTTATCCTCCTTAACAAATTAGTTTTCATAGTTGTATGAAAGACATGCAATTAGTGGGTCAGAGACAATGGATTTCATTACTCGCAGTAATAGCAGCAGCTAGAAAATCATCATTTTTGTGTCAGTCCCCCATGCCCAATTCCCACAAAATGGGTATAGAGTACCTGGTGACACTTGCTCACAGGATTTGTTATAGGAGAGGGGATTCTTGAGCTTAGGACATGTGATTCTTTTAAAAAAGGTGCCTGCCCTTTGTTCTGGAGCAAGATGATATCTCTATTATGCTGGACAGCAATCATGTCTGACCTTTGCTTTGGAGGAAGACACCATCTCTATCTTCCAAGACTATAAGCAAACCGGCTCTTTGCTCCATGGGGAGATAATATCTCTCTTCTCCAAGGTAGTTCTCTATACAGACATCCTTGAAAAGATAGTCTGAAACAAAGCATCTAATGCCTGTGCTTGCAAGATGTACAGAAATGCAAGACACCCATGGGTAATTATCCCCTGATAGGTGAGTAGAGGATAAATTTTCATCTCTATGTTAGTTCTACCTTGTTCAAATTCCTTAAAATTTTTTTGTCAGCTCAACAAAGATGTAAAGATAGACATTTGCCACGTGTAGCTAGCTTTATCTGTCTAGACATGGAGAGTATTGTTATATTTAACAGTATAGATAGATGATAGATGCTATATAGGTAAAGGTTATGTGTTTGAATATGTTTTTAATAATTTTGTCTCATGTATTTTAAACTATTCAATTTTAGATATTCAGTGCTATTATTTCTTTTACTGTCTGTGATTTTGTCGATGTGTAACTACCCTTTTTAGTCCCATTTGTGCAAGTGGTCACATCTGCTGTTATTATTATTGTTCTTTATATCTTTTTCTTAAAAGTAATAAATCACTGGATTATTTTTTGTTCAATCTGATGCGTTTCACCCTTTCAATAGGGGAGTTTAAACTGTATTCATTGATTATGTTGTCCTGACTTGGATAATTTTGCTGTCAGTTTTTTGTTTGCTCACCATTTGGCCTCTCTTCTGCAGCCTGTTTTGTGTACTTTTGTCTCCTCCTTGCTTGAGAAAGCAGACATCCTGTGTTTGATTCTGTTAGGGGTTATCTCATGATTATTAAGATATATTCATAACTATTTGTTGATTAATCAAAATACCAACAAAGAGGCTTGTGTTTATTAATTGTGTTTCCTTCACCCATTTCTGTCTTTACTAATTAATCTGGTTATGCAAACTTTGTCATTAGTATATTTATACATAGTCCTCTTTTCAAGAAATTGGAGTTTTTAAGGTGTTGCATTTGTATTACCCTAATGCCAATTATTTTGAGTTTTCAGCGTTGGTTTTATTCTCTGTAGTCATATTTTGCAACAGCTGTTAGAACACTACTGTCAGGGGTTGAAGGCCAAGAGAAATACTCCTAAATTCTCCAGTTCAAAGCTAAGGTAGAAGTGGATCAGAATTCCAGTGAATCTGGGCAGCCAGCTCAAGGGAATAAAGTTAGCCCCTCTGCAAATAATGGGCAGAAGGACACCTAAGGGTTCCCCTCGGCAGATGCTGAAATTCATGACGTGCTTCCAAGAACCCGAGGACAAATCTTCTCTTTTCCCCTTATCCAAAGCTTCTGTGGGGAGTGGTGTCTGTTTTTATTTCCTGTTCCCTTCTTTTCCCCTCTGTTACTTTCTTATGTCTTACCCATCACAGTTCTCAAACTTTACAGTCTAGTAAGTGCATATTTTAAAGTAACCCAAATGCATGAGGGTACTTGACTTGTCTGCTCGGGCTGCCAGAACAAAATACCATAGACAGGTGACTTAAACAACAGAAATTTCTTTCCTCACAGTTCTGGAAGCTAGATGTCTGAGATTGGGACACCAGCATGGTCGAGTTCTGGGGAGGGCTTTCTTCCTGGCTAGTAGATGTCCACCTTCTTGTGTGCTTACCTGGCCTTTCCATGGTATGCGGGTGTACAGATCTCTCTCTCTCTTTCTCATAAGGCTACCAATCCTACTGGATTAGGACTTCTACCCTAGTGATCTCATTTAAACTTAATTACTTCCTAAAAGCCTTATCTCCAAATACAGTCACATTGGGAGTTAGAACTAACATATGAATTTTGTGGGGCTACATAGCAGTACTAATAACCCTTGAAGACTTCATTTGTACTATAACCTGGGCCTAAAATCACTTCCCACTTTTCATTAAATGGACAACTTCCCTTCATCTGTCAAGACTAGTTCAAGGACCATCCCTTCCAGGAAGCCTTGACCAGATCTCTGGGTGAAGCTGCAAGCTCTGGTGCAGTGTGGGGCCCTTCCGTACCCGTGGATAGCTCTCCCTCATCTGTTAGTGTTTGGCTAGCTCCAGTTTACCCTAAGCTGTTCAAGGGCAGGGCTGGTTTCTTATTTACCTTGGGACTTTTAGTTTCTTGGGCAGTGTCTAGCTCAGAGTAAGCCTGTGATCAATGTTGGATAAACTCAAAGCACAGAAACTAGACCATCCACGTAGAAGGAGGCACCTGGAAATCTTAGGCAAGACAGGAGGAGGAATGTTGCCGAGGAGGGAGGGAGTGGTACCGGGTAGGGGCAGAGTCCTGAGCCCTGGGTTGTGGAGCTCTGGATCTTACTGCTTGACCACCACGGCTTTTCAGGCCACTAGAAGGGGCAGCCACAAGTTTGTACCAGTTGATGTCAGCCCAATCCCCTTTCAGAAATAAACATTTTGTGAATTAGTAAAAATTTGCCACAAAGGGGACTAGTCTGCAATCTGACATCTGGGAAATTCTGCTGCATAGTTAAATTGCCCAGAGGACATATACTTCATAAAGTGGTAGAAATCAGTATAGCAAAACTGTCAGGGGTCTTTAGGGAATAATATTAATCTCCCCATGCTGTCTTTTTGTCATAAAATGTCTTTGCAGTAAAGAAGACCTCATGGTGATAACCATGTCCTTTGTAGATTAAATGAGGATCAGTGACCCTTGAATTTAGCTAGAAAATAATAATACATTTTTAACTCTAGTATGATCAAAAGGGTTTAATGTGCCTTTTAAGAATATAAAGATGGAAAAATCATCACCAGCATAATTATTTCCACCATTGTTTTGCCTGTTATTCACATGCATTGTAGGAAAAGGGAAAGTTTTAGGGGTCAAATCTTTTAGCCAGATTTTTTTTCTTTCAGGAATGTATTGAACCCAAACTACGTGCTATTTTCTGATTTAATAATAATAAATAGACCTTTGATGAACAGATTTTCATAAAAATGCTAATCATTTGGGGTGAAATGAAACTTTCTTGCAATCGCTTAATAGAACTGCTCTTTTAGTTGGTTTGTAAAGATTCATTTCTGAAGTCTGAACTGCTTGCTAATTTCCGGATCAGAAACTCCTGGGATTGCCACATTAGCACAACCATCTCTTCCTTCTTTTGAAAGTGCTCCTGCTCTCCTGGCTCCTGCTGTGACCTCCCTGGGAAGCCCTCCTCACCTTTCTTGGGTTTCCACTAATTCTCAGGTCACCAGGTCCCTTCTCCAGTATTTTGAGGCTGGCGGTGGGGTTGGTAGGCCCTCCACACCTTCTCACTCTGTGTTCCCCCTTTCCTGATCAATTCCAGCTCCATTCCTGAGCAATGTGGGGCTGAAACATCCAAGCTGTTTCTTGCCAGCAGAGTCTGAAAAAGGCTTTATGTTAGTAAGGCCTGCTATCTTTTTGCTTTCATTGAAGACTTGAAGACTTAAGTAGTTTTGCTTTAAAATATCATAATCTTTTGAGAATATAGTGGCCCCTGACTTAGGACTGTTTGACCCTTACTTTTTTTGACTTTACAAGGTGCAAAAGCGATATGCATTCAGTAGAAACCATACAACCATCCTGATTTTTGTTTTGAGTACAGTATTCAATAAATTACATAAGGTATTCAACAGTATTTTATAATAAATAGGCTTTGTGTCAGATGATTTTGTCCAGCTGCAGGCTATTGTAAGTGTTCTGAGCACATTTAAGGTAGGCTAAGCTAAGCTATGATATTCAGCAGGTTAGTTGTATTAAATGTATTCTTGACATGATATTTTCAATTCACAATGGGTTTCTTGAGATGGAACCCCATGGTATGTTGAGGAGCATTTGTATGCTTTTGTACTTTTATATTTCTGTTTACTTCTATAAATATCTCCCTTTGTTTTTTTTTTCCAAGCCAATTACCTAAGGAAAATAACTGTCTAACTATTTAAGAAAAAGGGAGATATATTTGTCTGCATTGTAAGAATCTTTTATTAAATTGACCTATTAGTCTCTGATTTGTTAAATAAACCTGTATGTAGTATAATTTATAATTAACAACATTAATGAGTTTTTTTGAACTGGTGAATCTACTGGGTGTGTTGTTGCTACTTTTAAATTTAAGTGAATTATTTTGCTTTAGTATTTTTTTCTTGGAGCTGGAATACTAACTAAATATAAAGGCCTTTGGGTCAGAAGCCTCACTTCAGACAGCAATTTAAGCTAGAAATGAAATTGTTTTTGTTGATATAAAAGAGTTATAATCGTGCTTTTGGTTTTGCAAATAAAAAGCCACCAATTTCTCCAAAAGTTTTTGTCATAATATTAGTGACATGCTGCTATTTTCTTAAAACACATCAGATAAATAATTTTAATTATTTCTTAAATAGAAGATTCACAAAAAGATTCAGGTCCAGGGAGGTGTTCTTTCCTATAGTGCTATAGTAATGACAAAAGTCTGGAGTGTTTAGAAATATTTCAAACTATGAATGGATGCCCTGGAAAAATTGCCTTCTTTGACAACTGAGTTAATTACAGTAGTTCTGTTATTCAAAGCCCTATTATTTGGCTGTAAAAATCATTGTAGTTTAAAAATGGTCTTACATTAGCTTCTCTATAGGTATAGTATTTTACATACTTTAAAAAAAGTCTTGATTCTTTTCCAAATCCACTGAATACAAATGCTCTAAAAAATACGCACACTCAAAATGGTTATTCTGTGACATGAAATCTGAGTTGTTTATGTTTTAGGTACTCTAATATTTTCATTTCGAATTTAAATAACAACTTTGTAAGAATCAGCTTGACCACAATAGAAATATATTAGGGACACACAGTTGAATGTGCATTTCCTAAATTTTATTTATAAAAGAATGTTAGCTAATCTATGTCTTTAGTTTTCCATGCAGCTCTCTGGGAAACCAGAATGTGGCTATCATGAAGCCCTTCGATTTTAACAGAGATCCTTTCTCTATAACTAATTCAACGGGGGGTAATTTTGAACAAGTGGATCTTTCTCCAACCTGAAAGTCTGCCAGGACGGAGAGTGAGTAAGAAAAAGAGGGTTTCAAAAGGAGTCACAGAGAACTACAAAATAATCATGAAGCACCACTGTATTGCCACAATCTCCTTACAGAAGTGCATTGAGAGGTGGTAATATAGAACAGAGGACACATCATTGCACTAAAATACTCTATAATACCTGGGACAACAGTTGGTATCAAATAGAGCACCTGAAACTGTAGAAATATGACTATGTCTGCTGTGAGGAATTTTTAAGGAATTATTGTAGCTCTCCCTGTTATTTTACAAAATTTCACATAGCAGTGAAATATGAAATACAGAAGACTAGAAATATAAAGTAGAAACTGCTATTTCAACTTTTATATATCACATTTAATGAAAAAAGCCTTTTAGCCAAATATTACTTTATACAAGTATGTAAATTATTATTACTTTAAATTTAGATATGACTATTTTATTGAATCCAAGATATTGGGATAAATTATTAAAGAGGGCTCAATCTTCCAGCCTTGTGAAATCCTGACAAATGGAACACATTCTGGTTCATATCATGGTAGTAATACTCCAGTAAATGGAAGGAAATTGTACAAATGGCAATGGAAATCCTTTGATAGTACCAATGAAAATGAACAAAAATCTCAACACATTAAGATAATATAAAATACTTAATATATTTACTGAATTTCAGTTAAAAAAAAACTAAACAGTTCATAACTGGGAATATGGTAAGGAATAGTTCTTGAGAGTAAAGCAGTAACCCTTTTGTAACAGGGCCTGGTGTGCTACCAGGGTGACCTATTTCTGAGTCTAGACATTTTGTCTGATTTTGCTTCAGTATTCCTTGTCAAAGACAAAATTGATGCTAGATCCTGGAGTCAGGCTGAGCCCACAAATGAAGATCCACTGGGGACACATTCCCAGGAGATGGAATTCTATAATAAAAGTTCTACATTTTTAATATGTATCTCTTTATGATGTAAATTAGGCTGAGTATAATAGCAGTAAGTGATATGTTAGAAATAATGTTTAATACAAGAGGAAAGATCAGGTCAGGAATGATTTGGAATTCATTCATTCATTTTCAAGTATTGTACATGTGCATTGAAATGTGAATTTTAGAGTAAAGAATTATATATAAATTAAGTTAAAAAAGGGAGCTATTAAAAAAACCCAAAGAGGAAAACCACATGTTAAAAGGAGTATTGTATAAGGATGAGTTTAGTAGCAGAAGGATTTTAGTGATTAGAATCAGGGAGTACACTTAGGAAACTATTACAGTGTTTCTAATTTAGGTGTGGTGTGATAATATCTTGAAATTTTAATTAATGTGTTTTCTTTTCCACATATCCTTATATTTCATCTTCCTCTATTGAGCCAGAGGTTTTAAGGAAAACGAGGATGATTAAGCAAGGATGCAAAGAACCAGTCAATGCTGAGGTTTTGAGATATAAAACAGATTTTGAAACTTGTTAAGATCCAGTGGTCTTGCAAGTTAAGGTTTTCAGTGACAAGAGTGGTCATTATTAGAGAAAAAAAAATGATTTGTATGAAAAGCAGAGATCATTTCAAAAATGGTAGATTTAGAGGTCTATGTGCCTAACGGGGATTTTTTTTCTTTATACAAGAAGCACAGACAAAAGAAAAATCAAAATCAAAATAAATCAAAACAAAACAACTTCCATATTATTGTAGGGGAGAGGGGGAGGTGGGATAAAAGAGAGGACAGCAGGATAAGTTATAACTCAGGGGCCTGAGAATTGGGCCTACTGTCCTGCCCACTTCTAAGATCCACCCCTGGGACACCAGGATGATTGGAACTCCATGTAGTTTGGGGGATTCCAGAGAAAAGACTCATGGCCCAGGTTCCATAATATAGTAGAGAGAAGCCAAACCTTTAGAGAAGCTCTTTCTTGGCCATGGAACCTAAGCTGTAAAGTAGAAGTGGCTAGAAAAGAGCATCTAAAGTATCCCAAGCTCTGAGCAGGCACAAAGAAGAGGAGGAAACCAGGCACTGCGGTCAGGCTGAGGAGGAAGCAGGATGACCACAGAGGTGGCCATTGAGCAGAAGAGGACATTTCAGCCATGGATGTGAGGTCCTGGGAGCCACAAAACCAAAGACCGGCAATGACAGGACATCTCATCGGAAACCAAGGTGGGTGGATGCTGATGGCTTCCGACTAGTGTGACCAGTGCAACTTGTGCTTCTCAAAGATGTCAGAATCGCCTGAAAGCCTTGTTAAAATATGGATTCCTGGGCCCCTCACTCAGAGTTTCTGATTCAGTGTGTCTGGGGTGAAAATTTGCATTTCTAACAATTTCTTGGGTGGTACTGAAATTGCTAGTTGAGAATCTCCCTTTGAAAAGCACTGTTTAGACCAATGGTCTAAGATGGTACATACCCCTGCTTGCACCGCCCACACACACACACCCAGAACTTAGATGGCCCCTGGAGAGAAGTGAGAAAGGAGGAAGTGACACATCCTGATAGCCTGAGAAGTCACCCAAAATAGATTAAGTTTACACCCAAAAGTGCTCAATAATCGCTAATTTGAGTGAGTAAAACTTGATTTCCAAAAAATTTACCACCATCAGCAGAAATTGGGGCTTGAGGGTTAAATTCAGTCCAGTTGAAGAGAAATAAAGAAATTTCCCATTTGCATACCCAAGTTGTGTTACTATAAAAATTGGTACCTAGTCGGCTAGTATTAAGTATAAACATTATACTGACATTTGAATGCAAGTTCCTGAACTCCTGGAAAGGAAACATACAGAAAGGATTCTTTTTTGTCCTTTGTTACAGTAAAGCTTTGTTATACAACATTTGTTTTTAACTTACCTGGAAGTAAGATGTTTAAATAGCCCCAGTACCACCATTCTGTTACTCACACTCTGGGCCTCTTCAGAGAACAGAGAAAACAGTAGTTATGTCTGAGTGGACAACCCTTCAGAGAACTACGAGAAGGCAGAACATCTGTGTTCTTGGGAACACTACTCCAACATTCCCAGTTCTCCATCTGGACCCCTGCATGAACAGACTTAGTGCCCCATTTATGACTTGCTCCAGGGCCTCACGCACCCACGGCAAATAACAACATTCAGTCTCCGGTGGAGTGGGATCCTCTCAAGAGTCCAGCATGAAGAGTAAGAGCCCATCAGATGGCATCTGTACTTAGACAGCTGGTAGGGCTTGCCTCTTCAATTTTGCACTGTTTTGGCCAAAATTGAATTGTGCATCTTTGCTTTTTGCATTTTCCCTATGCTGACAAGATCTATGTCAGTAATTTATAACTCTCACCAAACTGAGTGCACATTTATGAGCTGAAATGAATCTATTATGTGTTACCTAATGTCCCCACATCTTTCAGCCTCTTCAAGTCAACCATTCCTGTGAAACATGAGCCTCCATCCCCAGTAATTGATGGAGGAACAATGGCTGCCTTGCTATTCTAAGGATCTTTCAATAGGTACAGGGTATATGTACCTAATGCATGGTATTGTCTACATGATTTACTCTTATCTCAAAATTACAGCTTTTTTTCCCCATCTATACCTGTTTCATCTGTACACTCTTTACTCCTCAAACTTGATCAAAACACGGGGAGAACATCTTGCAGACATTTCCAGAAGCACCACTAATCCATTCGTTTTCTTTCCTACTGAACATCTACTGTATGTGTGAAGTGATATTTTAGTCCTTGGTTACAGCACTGAAAAAAAACCCAGCTAAGTTTATTGTTGTGATTTCAACACTGTATGGGGATTTTCTGAAATGTAGGCAGTTAATGCCTGAGGGTTATAGCAGGAAACAATAAACAACTTGCTCCTCTCTATCAGCATCAAATGTCAGGATTTCTAAGCCACAGGGATTCCCTTCATGGGACCTGTCTGTCTTTCTTCTGAGGGCCCAGCCTGGTGCCTTGTGGTTGATTCCTGCTCTTACTCTCTATAAAGGTCTTTCTCTTACATCTCTTTCCCCCAAGTTCAGGGGTTTCTTTAAAACTTTTCTCCCTTGAACTACCAAAATAAAATGGAAAATAGACTTTAAAAATAACAAAATAATTTGGTTTACTTTGTCTGCTCTTAGTACCCAGGACTTTATGTTTCACAACTAAAAGTCCCCTTTTAGGATTTTCTCAAACAAAAGAGACAAGTGTCTGGGGTAGGAGTCATCCCAGGCTAAGAGAAACCTGCATATGCCATCTTCCATCTTGGAAAGTGCCAGCTGCCCCAGTCATCAATGTAGGAGATCAGTAAAACATCCTATGCTATGGCTGAACAATCAGTTTCTGTGAATTAGATCATAAAAGAAGGGCAGACAATTGACCAAGTCCTGAGGTAAGGTGAAGTGAAGACATACTGTTGTCCCTACCAGGGGAAATCAAAGATCTTTACTGTATTTTTTTTTCTTAATAGCATATACAAAAAGCATTTGCCTGATCAATAGCTGTATAACAGATCTCAGTGATATGTTTATTTGCTTCAAGAAACGAGACTACATCTGGAAAAGCAGCTGAAATTACAGTTACTTCCTGATTATGTTTACAATGATCCACTGTCTTTCTCTAAGGTCATGTAATTTCAGCCGTAATAAGTCAAATAGATTAGTTAAATGTGGATATGACGGGAATCTTATGTCTGCATAATTCTAGTCATTTTTGGTGGCACTAAATCTGCTAACCCCCAATTTAGTTTACTATTTGGAAGGGAGAGGAAGTTTCAGGGGCTAAGAATCATCCCTTACTAATACCCCATGGGTCAAAGAACCAATGTGGGTATTCTGGCATTGGCAGAGTGTACCTTCACCCACTATGCATTCACAGAGTGAGGAAGTTGCCTTATTTTATAAAATGAGTCACACTGGCCAATGACTGCAGGTTCCTTTGAGGAATCTATCCAGGTTATTTAGAGTTTATTGTTTTGGCAAAGACACGAGGTACTTCTTCAAAGGAAGCTGGCACACTCTTCATTCCAGGGCTCTGCATCTAGGGATTAGGTGGGAGGCCATGATTATCTGTTGTGTCAAAACCCTAATAAGGAGACTTACGATGTTTTAAGTTACAAAAATCGAGTATCTAGTCGGGAGCACTTCTATTTTAGTCCAATGGACACTATGATCTATTAGCTATCACCAGTGATCCCTGTGGCTTAAGCCGTTTTGATCACTGCTTTAGCCTGCTACCCACTTTGGGAATCATGCCCACCTTGTTCAGGCCTTCAAGCTTAAGTGCAGTCACTTGACTCTGCCACTCTGCAGAATCCCATTATCCCCACTGAATCTAGAAAGCCCATTTCAGAGGGGTTACTTTGTACAAACATCCTTGGCCTCACCGGTGTATTTCTCAGTGCTTTGGTGAAGGGCTATCCTCTGGGCCTTCCCAGGTAACATGGTGAAGTGATCCCAAGCAAGATACACTTGATCCATCAAAACTAAATTTCTCTCTTTCTTTGTATACCTTCATCTACATTATATCCTGGAAGTTCTGGCACCTCAAGTTTATTTAGCTTTGACCACCATGGAGGCCAAGCTTCAGTCTACTGACCGAGTAATCTGGTAAGCCACAATTGTATGCTCAAGTCTCACACATCTTGAATCCAGAATATGCGAAATGTACAGTTACATTAACAAGTGTGTATTAATACAATCCTTTTTTTTTTTTTTTGTCTCCCTGGTCTAGGACCCTTAAAATCCATTCCTAGCATTTCTTCCCAGGTTTCTGCCAATATAAATTAGCAAAACCTTTCAATTCTTTCTACATGTAAGATATGTCCTCCCAAGTCAGACTTTGTAGCCATCCTCCTGTGATTTGACTCTAGAAATGGGTCTGGAACTAATGCAAGGTGATGGGGCACATCTGGTGGAGAATCAGTAACCCCTAGCAATGTCATTGCTGTACAGCCCTTACAGCTTATTCAGACAGGGCAAGAAGGGCTGGTTCTATTTGAAAAGAGGTTCAATGGAATTTGGAGGTTCAGATCCATTAGGATCCACTAAAAATCCCCACTCTTTCCCAATAACTGCCTTAGCTTTCACATAAGATACTAAGAAAGGCTATGAATTCAGTGTGCTTTGTAATTCTGCAATATGTATCATCAGATTTTGAGTCTAGTTTTCAAATATATTGGTTCTGTATTTGGCTATAAGAATAAGATAAATTTTAAGAAGCTCTTTTGTTTTCTGGTCATGGCTTGAGGTCAAATTTTAAAACCCTGAGCTCTTTAATTTCTCTTTTGTAGAAAGAAGTGGTTGTAAATAGGCTACCTCAGAGTCCTTGTGGTCGTTATCTACAATAGAATGTTTTCTTATAGCAGCCTCTTTGTTATCCAAATCCTTGTCTTTAATAGGCACTTTATTTCATGGAACTACATTGACAATTTAATGCTTAAAAAAAGTCTTTGAATATCACAGGCCACGAATATCTCATTCTCTACTGGCATTGATGTTATCTTTATCTCTAAATTTAATTAGGCAGATAAGCTGTCCAGAACCTCCTCATTTTCAAAGTCTATTTTTGAGGACCACTTTCAATGTCAAAAACTTTCTCAGAGGTTCCTAACTGGATAAGAGCAACTATTTAAGTTATCAGACAGGAGAGGATTTAATAGAAGGTATGAAGTGTTTTCCTAATTGCTGGAATGCCTGGAGAAGCAAAGCATAATGAACCTTTCTGACATAGTCTATGAATTTGATTTTTTTATGATTTGGTATAAAAAAATTATAGATATTTATGTTTATTTATTTTTAAATTTATGATTGATGTATAATCATTGTACATATTTATGGGTTTCAATGATATATTTCAATACATGTATACATTGTACAATACACATATTGAAATCAAACCAGAGTAATTAGCATATCCTTCATCTTCATCATTTATCATTTTTTTGTCATGATGACACTTCAAAACCACTCTTCTAGCTATTTTGTAACATACAATATAATATCATTAACTCTAGTGACTACTGTGCAATAGAACACCAGAACTTATTCTTTCTTTGTTTTTTTAATTTCAGAATATTATGGGGGTACAAATACTTTGATTACATATATTGCCTATGCACTTCCCAAGTCAGAGCTACAATCGTGAACTTCCCCCAGACAGTGTGCCCTGCACCCATTAGGTGTGAGTTTTCCCATCCCCTCCATCCCCCTCCCACCTGCCCGACCCCTGATGAATATTATTTCCATGTGTGCAGAACTTATTCTTTCTAACTGTAGCTTGGTACCTGTTGATCAATCTCTCACCATCCCTCATATCCTTTGGTAACCACTATTCTATTCTCTACTTCTATGAGAACAATAGATATTTATGTATTTACATCTTCACTTATAAGGTACACAGTAGATGTTGATTAAAAGTTCCTATTTTCAACTAATGCAAAACAAGAGCCACCAGAGCCTACATGCATCCATTCTAAAATTGATTTTTGCTAATGTAATTTTGTTGTAAGGAAAAAAAGTATAGAAAGAATAATACTTTGGCTTATTATAGTGATGCAAAAAACCAGAGTAGTGTATTACAAACAATAACAAAAAGCAAGAGCAATGTAATACAGGTAGAAGTTTTGAAAAGTTTAGTTATATCCTTTAAAAAATGAAAACCACAAAACAGAATAAAGAATTTAATATTTGAATGTAAAACAGAATAAGCCCTTAGCATCCAATAAAACTTTTTGTTGTTGTTTATAATCAATGAGATAAAGTCTCTGTAGATGGGATATAACTTGAAAGTGAATCAATCAAGATCTTTCATGACTTCATTTTTCCTTCTTCCATCTCTAGGAAAAATAAAATTGAAATATTTGTTATAAGAAAATTAAATCACTTAATGATATCTTTCACAATTACAAGTGTTCCTAGTATATATGGCTGTTTTGCCAGTTTGTAATCTTTAAAGCTGTACGATATCATCTAACACAGTGCCTGGAAAGAGAGATACCAAATAAATATTTGTTAATGAATACAAATGGAGACTACACATTTTAAAGATTTTACAAGAAAATGGTAAACAGGCATACTAATGCTCTTAAACACTGAAATAGAAATCAAGAAAAAGGCAGTTAATTTTACCTGCCATTAGTCATTTCATTGTGGGAATTTAAGAAAATCATTTAAAATCTGTGTGCCTTATTTATTTTCATGATAATGAGCTCTCTTGCGTACTTACAGAGACAATAGAGATAATTACTTTGGTTTGGAGGAAACATAAGCTATAGAGTTACAATGTATGTTGATAACAATGGTAGACTTTGCAGCAGTAAACAAACATATGTTATTTAATATATTAGTGAGGATTCATTGTTAACTAAATCCAATTATATTACAATAAGGAAACGTTTAGACTATAACAAATTTCAAAGGAATGGGCAATAAATATGGAAGACTGTTCATGTATTCAGCAAAACTTCCTTAAGATCTTTTCATCCTGCCCATACACAAATTCTACTGTCAGCTATAAAAATGATGTCTCTGTTCTAAAGTGGGCAGCTTTTTTACCCATCAGATAAAGAACAACCTCCACCTCTTGTTATTGCTAAGATATTTTCAACAGAGATCTTTCCTACTTCTCAAGGATCTTATCAGATGAATATATTAAAGTCCTCAATAATGTTCTAACAATTATTAAATGACTAAAATGAATTCCATGACTCCTTTTAAAGTTGTGGTCAGGGGGGGAAGTTTTCACCTCTCCAGTCTTCTAGTTGAAAACTTGGTCATTTCCATGACTTTTTTGATTACTCTTAGGTTAAAAAAAAAAAAAAAAAAGGAGGCTTGAGTCCTTAATTACCAGAGGCTGAAATTAGAATGTCATATCTCTCATAAAATTCAAAACTCCAATATTCAAAATTTCCCCTCTGCCCTAGCCCCCAGCTAGGCAGCTAGGGTCTGTCTCAGCTGGAAACCTGTTGTTGCTGAAGGGGCATGTGGCCGGCACATTTTCTCTTTCTAAGATCCTGCTCCTCTTCCTTGCTAACTTTGGTTTCTGATCAGCTTGAAATTCAGTGATGGGGCTGCAGGGAAATTCTTACTTTATCCCCCATCCTCTGGCTCACCACTTCTTCTGCAGTTGACAGGAATCTGGTTCAGAGCTCTGTTGAGGATTGTTTACCCTTTAGGGGACCTTTTGTTGTTAGGTCCTAGTATGACCCCACCTCCAGCTCTCTTCTGGGTGCGTGGCCGACTTTTTGCCCAAGGGAAATACATACCCTTTGCCCAATGTCACAGCAACCTATCCTTCTCTTCCACTAGGGAAGAAGCTCTAGGGTATGGGCAAGAGTCAGACACAGTTCGATATATCCCTCAATTGCAGGGGACATATATTAAGATTTTCCAGTGATCTATTTGAAGCCCCTTTTACCAAGACTTAGATGAGCAACACATAGTCCCCCTTATGTCTTCCTGGGGGGGAATGGGGTTCACCACACATAAACAATTCTCTCCTTTTATACCTTCTCTGTGATTGAGTCTGAGGTATATAACAAGTTTTGAATGTTTATTTTGGAAATGTTCATCTCCACCTGGCACATCAGCTTAGAATTTCCTATCTGCTTATTTTAGTGCCACAATGAGCTTCCAATTTATCATTCTGTTAGATTTCCTTAGAGTAGTATATAGAGACATCTTTCTTTTTATGTTCCTCAGATATATGGAGGACTAAGGCAAGTTTCAGGTACTTGAAGAACAGGCTATTTACATATCTGTGTGTACTTTTCTCCAAGGAAATAGAGCCACACACTTCTAGTTGTTGACTGTCTTTTTGGAACTCGTGACTCCATCTGGGACCATTAGAAGATTCTTGGGGCTTCTGTCTCTGCCCTGGTGTTTGAGGGAGTTTGAGGAATAGAAGGAAGGCCCTGCTAATTGGTTTGAAGTTTCAGTGCTAGTGATTACATTAGTCACCTCAGTGATCCTGATGAAAGTGAGAATTCAGTATGATCCTTCTTTTTAAAATTTCTGCCTTTATCCTTTCCCTTTTGGATAGCTGTTTAAGACTAGATCTCCTTGAAACATGGGGAGTGGCTGAAAGCACAGAAACCCAGGTGTTCTATTTATTCTCAAAGAGGGGCTGAAAAAAAATAAGCTATTCATTCATAGTTGTTTTCAAGAATGCTCACTTTCTGACACAAAGGTTTTCATTGCTGGGGAAGAGCAGTGTGAGGAGGTGGGAAGGTGAACTTCCAAATCGAGTCATGACCGTTCTGAGAGAATATGTCTAGATCTACTCAGATATGAAGGGATGTTGTTTCACTGCAGTAAATTTATGGGACAACTTAAAGCTGAGTGCTTAGGTAACCGAAGCTGGGAGGACATGAATAGGTAGGTATTGCCCAAATTTTCTGGTGGGATGACAAACCAAAGGGTCTACTACCATCAGGGCACAACGTATTTTGGGTCAATAATTCTCATCTTTTATCTTGGGAAATAGAAAACGTGCCTACTGACTTTAGCCAGGTTCTGGATGAACAGCTGAGCCCATTTCCCTGCTTCAGTTAGGGTGCATTTGATTGGAAGTGCGTTGGCTTATATACTAAGGGGGATTTATGGAGCCATGTAACCAAAGTGTTCAGAGACGGAGGAGAATCCAGGCACATTCTTGTTTCTCTCTGACAATTTTGTATCTTCCTTCTCCCGTGAATTGGCTTTGTCCTCAGGTGCCTTTTACCATGAGTGAGAGCACTGCCAGATTGAGGAAGGATACAGGTTTCCTCAGTCACATCCACAGAAGAAGATACCTGATGGGACCATTTTAGGACACGTGTCTGCCCATCCATATAGCTGCAAGAGATGTGGATTGTCCCTGTTGGTGAAGACAAGTTTGGGACCCCTTCCAAGTAGTATTCCCAGCCAAACATCATGGCCACTGCCCAGCAGAGAAGGGAGAAGCTACTGCCTTGTCTGATGATTCCACATCATTTTGAAAGTAAAATAAGGGATTGTGCCCTAGATTTCCTCAACGTCCTTAAGAATTTTGTCTCAGAAGTTCAGGTTACCTCCTGTTTAAGAGGTCTCTAGCAACTGATCTTCATTTCCTTATGCACCTGCGGGCATAGAGCTCTGATGCACTCAAATTTGGCCCAGCAGGGCTTGTACTGGAGGAATTTTCTCTGTGGTTTTATGATGTTTCTTTCTTCCTTTCAGAAGCACTGGTTTGATCACTTTGTCATATTAAATCTAAAGTAGTATTTTAAGATTTTAAGCAAGACCCTATGTTGGTTTTATTTATACATGTCAAATATTTAATGATTATGACAAAAATTCTAAGCAATAAAATCTTTAGATGATTTTTGTCTGATTGTTTAATTTTAATTGTTACTTTAATTTTAATTCAACACACTTCTTACAAAGGCTATATGGAATTGTTACTTAGATTGTGCTGCCTACCAGTTCAAGTAATCTACTTTATTTGGTTTAGATTGATTTGGTTTTAATTAATTGTTTGGTTTAAATAGGAACCTGAGGTAGCCACTAGGCCTAGCATTGACCTGGTTTTATGTAAACAAATTTACTATTATGATTTCTAAACATGGCAATGTGAGCTTTTTCCTAAGAGTACTAGAAGCCTAAATATATATTCAAGTTTCTAGCTAGCTATTAATTTTAATGATATAAATATAGTACTTGAACCTTGCTTCAAAGGTATAATTGAAAATAAGACATTTCTTTAAAATTGTCAGGGCTCTTGTTTTTTAAGGCTAAGTTCTTCAAAAAGTGACCCTTCTTATTTTCATGAAAGCATTTTCTTTGAGAGGGAAATTTGCTTATTTAATATTTTTTTGACATCCCAGAATTTTATTGGTCTTATTTTTCTAAACTTATTCTTCATAGTGGCTATAAGTCAATATGATAGCACATATTACTGAAGGAAAAAGAAAAAAAATTAAGTCCACTAGGGCATTTCCAAGTTATAATTGAGTACAACAGAGATCAGATGAGTTTAATATAGGGAAATGTAATCAGCCACAATATAAGAAAGTTTAATTCATTATATCCTTAGGGAGAAACAAAATCTAAGTCTAAAGATACTGTAAGAGGCATGAAGAAAAAATTAAAATATACAAACAAACAAAATTCATTTTATAACAGAATATTCCTCAGAAAAACCAATACATTAAAATTTCCTTTACCCTTGAATGTGACACAGAGTATTATCCATGAGTCTTTAACTCATTTAATCAATTATAATATTTTACACCTTACTCTTGCTTTCATTTGTGTTGTAATCAATGCATTTTAACAAGGTGATCTAGAAATGAGTCAGCTTCAGATTTATTCATTACCTTGTTCAATGTTTGTTTCCATCGGTTCCATACCTTGGCATGTTATCACTAGACAAATATGTAGAGATATGGGTGAGGAAGAAAGAGGCAATTAATTTACTCATGGGATTGGAGGGAACCTTGTGCCTTTAATATTAATATTGATAACTTACGTGGTTGTGATTCAATAGCCTGCAAATCTTCACTTATTCTGCTGAGGGTCTGTTTAGTGAACTGTTCCCTGTGCCAGAAATTGTGGTAGCTGCTATATATACATCACCTTATTTAACCCTCACAAGAATCCTGATGACTCAGCAAGATTACCTCCTTTTTATAGATTAGACAATTGAAGACTAAAAGATTAAATAATTTTTCTCATGATACATATATATATATGGCATGGGGCTAGGATTAAAACCCAAGTATGTTTAATTACACAATCCATGGGCTTTCTATAACACTTTGCTATTTCTTTCCACTTACATTATTCTTTTAGAGTAAATTATTGATTTGACTTTTCTAGACCTAATTTACACTTAATCATAGAACCAGATTTTTACTCATCCAGAATTAGATTTGTGGAATAAGGTTAAGATCTAGTTGGGAATTGGATTGTGTAATATTTCATTAAGTATAATGGACTCATTTGTTCACACTTTAACATCTTTGAAATCAGGATTGTCTCATAAGGGATCACAAGGATTATTTGTCACAGTGTGATTAGGATGGTTTTAATATTTCTTTCTTAGTGATATTTAAACTAATGATATGTTTTCAATGGATGGTTTTTTAGATTAGATGAAATATGGTATTTAGCTCTTCAATGAGACTCAGTGAAACTGGGCAAAGTAGAGTAATCCTGATTCATGCTCAGCTCAACTCCAAGACATCTGCAAAACTGGGCTGGGAACAAAGATGCTCTATTTAAAGCTGGGATGGGGTTTGGGGGTTTCACTCCCAATGTCAATGTCAGCCATTTCCCTCCTCCATGGACCACTTCTAACAATAAAATTTCTGCTCTTCTTTAAATATGTCTTTGGATAATTGAAAAATGATGTTGATTTTATTATGATTTCAAGATATGTATATTCTCTTCCTCCTATCTTTTTTGTGTCCTATTAACCAAAAGTTGTCTTTTTTATTAAGATTCTTTCCATAATTCCTTTAAAATCAAAATAAAAGTGGTATATTTTTGGCTGTGCCCTTTACGTAAATATTTATGTAGGATTTTGAGTGATTATTATATAAACTGTATATTCTTATTGCTTCTTGTTACTGTCAATTTCTATGTAAGGATATCAGAATTTTTCCATTATGTAAATTCCCACTGTTACTGAAGGGCTAACAAGATATTAAAATCAATGCAGTTTCTATTGCATAAAATACTATCCATTATGAAACCTCACCAAAGCCCTGCTTCCCCTCCTTTACCCTTTCTAAAAATTGTTCACCAATGCCTCTGAGAGAAATTGATCTCTCTCTCCTCAGGGTACCTTTATAGGTTATGTTGTATAGTTTCTTTTTATATAAAATTGGGGGTAATAATATTACCTACCTATCTTGGTTATAAGATAAATTAGTTAATATATATGAAGCTTATAATTAATATCTGACACCTACCAAGTGCTCATAAATATTTGCTATTATTAGAAGCCATTTGATATATGTAATAAACTGCCATTCTAGTTCGTTTTTTGGGGAGGAGGTATTTTACAGATCATAAATTTCCAGAAGACAGATTATGTTGTATGAATCTTGGAACCCTTTTCAATGCTTAAAATTGTGCCTTACATATTCTGAAACTCCCATTTTTTATTGATGGACAAAATTTCCCATTTGCATCCACCCTAATTGGATCTGTAATGGTTACCCAATACTTGTGGGGACCAGAGTGTGTAGATCTGTTGATTTAAGTTGGGTGTAGTGGAAATAACATAGGCTTTGAACTCAGACAGACCTGAATTTAAACCCCAGCTGCCTTTTACTTTGAAACTGGAAGTCGCTTGGAACTCTCTGAGCCTCAGTTTCTGCTTCTATAAGAAGCGAATAATATATACCCTATGTATTTTTGGTAAAAATTAAGTTATATAATATATGTAAAGAACCTAGCACAATACCTGACATATAATAGGATTTCCATAAATAATAACCATTGGTAACTATTATTGTTGCTATTTTTAAAATTATTACCTGGGGCACATTACTTAATATCATTAAATCTCAATTTCTTCAATTAAATCTATAAATGGGACTAACATTGATTTAGTCATATGAATAAAAAGTGGATTAAATTATATAATAAAGCTCCTATGTAAATGTCTTCACAAAGTAGGTGCTCCATAAATGATTTTATCTTCTATTTTTCCCATCCCTTTTCCCCCATATCATTCCTTGATAAAATAAAGGAACAAATAGCTTGTTCTTTCAAAAAAGATATTTCCAAAAGTTCTCCAATTCATGAGTGTGTTGTGTTGTTGTGGAAACTTTAGCAAAATGAAAGCCTAAGGACTTTGAGTCTTTAGGTTAGAAAAGTTATGGGAACATTGGGAATAACCTTCACCCATCTCCCATCACTATTACCAGGCAGCATTCTTTAATTTCCCAGGGGCGTCTCCAGTCTTAAATTTTCAATGGTATGGAGAGAACTAGCCCTTCAGCTGTTACAAATAGTATTCCTGAGAAGTCCTGTTCCATTATGTATTTTCTATATTTGCTCCCCAAAGGTTTTTAAGAGTTGTGGTTCCTTTGCCTGAACAAAGTGAAAAGATCCTAAAACAAAAACAGAAACAGAGTGATGGGGCCCTCTCCTGACCTCCTGAAGGAGAAGCTCTAGGAAAAGTCCTGGATGCTGTGTTTCTATAATGTTCCCCAAATAAGATGAGAAATCTTGTGTAGGTCTGCAGATTTGCACTTGGGCACCACTGTTATAGGAGGATGGAATTTTATAGGGATGGCATAATTTGACAAGAAATTGTTATTATTATCCCTTTATGGAAAGATCAGGATGCAGAGCACAATTGTTGTGCCTGCCAATCTGACCATGAAGTTGTTAGCAATACTGACAGTCCAATTACATGTGTGCTTATTTCTTCACTGATGGGAATCATGGCAATTTCAGAGGATGTGAAAGGACTGAGGTACCTGTAAATTGATGGGGGCTGGTTGCAGTCTCTCACATTCAGGGACAGGTTTGTGGAAGTGTCCATCTAAGTCTGTGAGGCAGGACCATTGAAAACTTTTGATGTTTTACACAGCACACCTGTTCTAAGAAGTACAATGTGTGACACACATATACAGTAACAGCTCTAACTAGAACCATAACACCAGTGAATTTCTTTTCTGTACTTGACTTTAGGGAGAAAGAAGCAAAGCATGATGAAATAAACCAATATCTGGTCAGCTTAAATTCAGAGTTCAATATACTATAGCTTATTACCTCAAAACAATTCATACTGACCCCAAGGCACTGCAGAGTCATCAATCATAAAAAAATATTAAATTAGCTTTAGTATACTGTACTTAGCAAGACTGTGAAGTGGACTAACACATTTTGCAAAGATTTTTTTTTAGCCACTTAGGTTTAAACAAAACAGGTTTTTTCATTTAACTCCTCAGTTACCCAGAAAACTCTATTCATGAGAAGTTAACAGAGGTTCCCTTATCATACAAATGACTGCTAAAATGGGTCCTGTTGGGATTTTTAATTTTATCAGCTGGTATAGTATACATTGTAAAATGTAAAGAACATGCCCAAGATGGGCTCACCTGAAGCATTTATTACGATGCCTCTAAGTCACATTTGAACACTGAAAAGAATGTCAAATATCCAACTCCTACATCAGTGATGCTAATGTCAGAGTAAGGGACAGCATTAGAGGAAAAGGCAACCCCAGTCCCCCATGAACCCTCACGGGGAGAATATAATTAATCACTCCCAAGTCTCCCAACCTTGCATTTGTAGTTCCTGACGTAAGTGGAACGTGCCTACCATTTGTCTTCATTACCGGCCAGCAACATTAATAAAAATCAACTTAAGATCTGAGCGTGGAATCACTTCCTGTGGATTCCAAATTGATTTAGGAATGTCTAAATTGAAGGAAACATCCTTTCTCTGTCTTTGAGAAATGAGGTGGTTTTTCTGTGATATCCAGCTACAGCAATAAACAAAGATGATGCAGACGTGAAGGTCCACAGCCAGTTCTTCCATTGATTACCTCCGGACATTAATTTTCAATCTAATTGCTTTGGTTGGCACTTTCACCTCAGCGGTACTTACATATGCCTACAGATCTGTTTGATCACAACTCTTGGGTTTTGAATTATTTAATACCCAATCAGTTTTAGAAATGTCCTTCATACTCTATCCAGAAATTCTGCAAAGGAATAAATATAATGTGATATTTAATAAAATGAATTTTTAAACCATGGATTCTTTTAATAGTTTACTGTCTTTGCAATCCTGAATTATTTTCTTTGTTTAGGGAACAATCACTTTAGTAAGATCAAAATCACAAAACACTTCCACATTCCATCTGGGATCAAAGAGCATTAGCACATATTATACATAAAAGTATATTTCATCATGAAATTATGGCTTTGCAAAAATTTTGTTTTTTCTATTTAGCTGCACTCTTATGATTCTTTAATTCTTAACTGTTATTTTATACGTTTTTAAAACAAGGCACGCCAATTTTTAAAAAATAAATGCACTATTTCATCTAAGACTGATTATATAATACTGGTTAGCTCTTCCAGCATTGTGCAGGCAGGGGCTTCACACTTTAGATATATCAAACAACATTACCATCTTAACTGTGCATATGCTGTCTTCTCGGCTTCTTTGTTCTCTCTCCAAAACTATTTAATGTTGTTTTAATGACAACATTAACTGTTAGTTTAGTAATTTCTGTATTTAATTGTTACATGACATTATATTCATTCAATTTTTAAAAAAATGATAGCATATGATCTTAGTTGCTGGGCCAGCACTTATGAATCAATTTGAAATAAACTTTGTCCTCTTTTGTAATAATGACTTCTTTTAATTGAGATATCAACAATCATAAAATATTAACTTATCTTTTTCTAGTTAAAATTTGCTAGCCTTCAAAAAATAATTCTAACTCTAATATATATACACACACACATTTAACATATATAACTATATTTTTATGTATACACACACATGCACATTAAGCCAGATCTAACAGAAATTCAGATATGTTGAAAAAGCCACATTTTTTAAGATTTCTAAGTGACAATTATCTACACAAATAAGACAAGTGCTTACATTTATCAAGGCCAATGCAATGGTATTACTACAGTGATTGCTTCAAAGAAAAATTAAATGGAAAATTATCTAGAGAACTTGTTGAATATTGTTGGATAAACGATTGTCTTTTTTGCCTGTTGAAGCTATTTCAGCTTGGGTTATCCAAATAATTTTTAAACTCTTCATTCTACTATTCCTGCAGACAGCTTCATATATTAACCATTTCTGTTTTGATGGTCCTTTGAGAATAGTATCTTAATGTGTGTTTAAGTGCAATAAGTAAACTTGACCTTTATAGGAATAATGGAAATACATATGAATTAGGCTGGAACATGTAGTCTGTAGCTGAGCAGCCACATGCCCAGTTAAAACACAAGGGATAGTTCCATTAAAAGGGAGAAAAGAAGAATGGTATTTAACAGACAACTGTGTTCGCTAATTCATTGCTGTGGCCATCCAATCTGCCTTGTACACTCTTCTTCCCACAAAGCACACACTTATTCCAGTCTCAAGCAAGAAAGACCAAAGTCTCATCCAATAACTGTATCCAACTCAATGTCCAGCATCTCTGGGTGATGTGCTATGCATTCCAACAGGTTCAGAAGTGGCTCCTTGATGTCCAATGACTTATAAAAAATCATTTTTCTACCTCCTGTGCCATATCCAATAAAGGATAGTGGAGTACAATCAGAATAGTCCCAATAAAGTTTTTCATTTGGAAAATGGAAGATGGGGAAAAACCACTGAAGTCACCAACTCATTGCAATAGTGAAAATCTCTAGGTCGGAAATTATAAAAACTTTGTTGTGACCATGTAGAAAATTCCTTGTTCAGATCCTGGATCCACTCTCTGTGAAGAAACACCTTGTTCATTGTCTTCTATTGCTCCCATATTTGCCTTTTGGGGGATTTTTCTCACTAAGATTTTGAGGAAATTGCATTGGCAAAGAAGGGAAGCCATAGCCTGGTTGGCCAAAGCTTTTGGGGGTGATTTATTGACCTTTAAATCAGTCCTCAGGCTTTCTATACCCTGCCCTGTAAGGAAGCAGATGTGTGAAGCAGCGTGGGCCCAGGAAGGGATACACTTTAATGCCGACTTGTTTCAAACATGTGGACTTTTAGTCAAATTCTTCCAGTTAGCTCCATTTGAGAATAACCATGGTGAAAGATTTCTTCCTGTCTTGTTTCTTAATGTATAAACTCTCATTTATTTAGGGGTTGCTGTTCTTGGCCGTCCCTGTTTCCCTTAATTTAACCTTTGCTACTTGGAGGCCATTTGAAACAATACGCATTGGGGAGAAAGCAGCCCTTAATCTGCTTTTGCCACTGACTTGCTCAGATTTGAGCTTCTGAAGAAAGGCCCTGTGCACCAGTCTCAGCTCCTGATATTTGAAGAGCAGAGCAGTTAGCTTTTCCAATGCTGCCCTACCCCAAATTCCTGAACTCTCAGCAAACTGACAGAGATTTCCCCTTAGGAAAAATTTCTTTCCTTGGTACTCTGCTTGGGAAATGTGAAGTGGTTAACTTCTACTTGATGTCTTTTATTTTCTCTAGCACCTTCTTACATGGCATAGACAGTGAACAACAAGTACCAACACCAGGACATTGTCTGTCCCCTGTAGCCGCAGTCTTAGTGTAAAGGGTCTGTCTTCTAAATTATCATGGGTAAGAGTTTTGCAAATTTTCATTACGGCATAACCATAATAAAGTCACTAGCTTTCTGACTTTACCATTACACCATTGCCACATATTTTAAGTTTTATTTAGAGTTGTAACAAACATACAGCATCAATTTTTGTGATAGAGAATAGACCAAGATGCTCTAACAGAAAGATCAAAGGTCTCAAATGAGATGGAAAATTATTTCTCTTATGTAACAATTCAGGGGCAGAAGGGTGTAAAGGCAGGTGGGGAGCTTTGCTCCTCAAGATTACACAGGAATCCATCCTTGCATGTGGTTTACATTTCCCTGTTCACCAGCAGAGAATGGAAAGGAAAGGGCAGCTTTGTATAGAAATATGTTTTGGACGTTGGCCATGTTGGTTTGCATTATAAAAAAAGACTGAAAAAAGTCAGCAGTTGATTCTTAATTGTTCTAATTTCTGCATTCTGAATTTAATACAATTCTTTTAATAATTAAAGGTGAATTAGATCTAGACCCTAAAATAGTGAGCTTTATAATTACTGGAATGTTTTGGGATTCTGAAGGTCCCTGGGCAGACTCCTGATGCCAAGATTCACCACCCCCCACAGCCTGCCCCCGGTGGACGTAGCCCCTCCTTGGTTACACCACACCCTGCCTGAAGGCACGTGGCTCCTCCTTTAAATGCCCATGGTCTCCGTTATTGGAAGACAGGGATTTGAGGCGGTTTCTCTTGTTCTCCCAACAAGATGTCTGTAGTCGTAAAAACTTCCCTTCTTCCTTGGCAATTCTTGTTGTCTAAATAATTTGATCTTTGTGCAAAGAGAACTGGACCTAGACCGAAACCCCTCTGTGGTTTTGACAACAGCTATAGGAAATTAAATTAATTATTTTTGTTATCTATTAACTTTAAATATGAGTTGTTTTTACTGATTCTTCCCTTTAGAAAGGTTCATAGAGAAATTATCTTTAAAGATCTGGGGTTTTTTTGAACAATTTAAGATAAATTTTTAATTTTAATGAAAATTGTAGCTCTCTTTCCTCATCCCTTTCTTCCTTCTCTTCTTCCTTCCTTCCTTCCCTCTTCCCTCTCTTCTTCCCCCCTCAACTCATTTCCCTTTGCTTTTCTTTTTCTTTTTTTTTTTTTGGTTACTCTTTAAAACTTCCTTATTAATCACTTACAATTTTGGGGCTCTGGAGAAATAAGGAGTTATGAGCCCTAACCTTACTTTTGGATTGTTTTTGTTGTTAGTGAGAACAGGCAATCAGACACACGTGAAGATGGAAGTTGGTGTGGGAGGATGGAGGACAATGAGGTGTGGAAGGTGTGAGGGGTGGATGGTTTGGGTGGTGTGTACTGCAGATGCTTGGGAAGGGGGTGGCCCCAGACACTCAGCAGCCATGGAAGGTTTTGTGGTCTTTTAATGAAGAATGTAGTTTATCATTCCAAGCCAATTAAAAGTGTTAAATAGGGTGTCCCAAAAGTCATCATACATAGGGAAAATGGGAAATTGTAGCTAAACGTACCTTTATAAAGGAAAAATTGTGTAAAATTTTGCAATGAATATTTTGTAAATAAAGGTATGTTAAGCTACAATTTCCCATTTTCCCTATGTATGGCAACTTTTGGGACACCCTGTGTAACAGCAATCACGTATAATGATTTTATTGAGTTAAAGATGTAACCATTTTGGTAGTCTCCTGTCTTCCTAAAATCTTCTGGTTGTAAAAAGTCAAAGAGCCTAAATTTCTATACTTGTTTTCTCACAATATCTGTTAGAATGAAAATTAGGTTTACAGGGGTCTCTTTCCTAGGGTAACTACCATATCCTAGTTTCTGCAGGACTGTCCCAGTTTGATCCGAATTCATTTCTCTCAGTCATCATTTAATAGCCATGTGACCTTGGAAAAGTTTTTGACTTCTCTGAGCGCTATTTTCCTCATATGTGTACATTTACGTTAAGAACTAGATTGGATAATATTTAATATATGTACTATAGTGCCTGGCCTATAACAACGGGCAGATAAATATAGGTATTATTCTTGCTATTATCATTGTTTGCTTTGAGTCAGGTTGTCATCATTTAGTGCAATGGAACCTCAGTTTATACAGTAATGAAATATTTTATGCAAATTTAATTTTAGTTGTTAGAGTCATATATTTCTATAAGATTAATTGTTTAGTGTCTTCACCACTTAAAGCTCTTCATTACTACAAATTAAATAAAATTACTCTAGTGATTGATTGACTGACAAGGCTAATCTTTTAGATGTAGGTAATGAGTGATAAGGGATGAATAATCTTTCTAGATTTCTTGCTTTCTAGATGACCTCATTTGGAAGCAGAGACTGCGGTATCAGCTCTCCCGATATAGACAGATTGCAAGCTTGTGTTGATTTAACTTTAGCTGTTATGATCTTGATGTGTTGATTTTGTAATTAGGACAGCCATATATTCAGATCTTTCAGAAAAATCCCAATACAAACTATTATCTCACTGTGCCCCATGAGGTACACTTAGATGTGTTATATCATGTGTTGGAGCATAAGAACAATGTGTGATACTATTTAGCTTTCCTGGTCTCGTCCTTGCTCTACATTGTGACCTTGTTCTAGGATTCTAGGTCCTGGCCCTGAAACTCTTTGCCTTGAGCTTTGACTTAATTTCCTATCTGAGTTTTTCCATTCAAATTTAAAAAATGTGGAGTTCATTTATCATTCCTTACATTGTAATATTAACAAGTTCACACCTATTTTGTGACTAATTTGTCTTTGTTTTAATATTTAAAAAAATAAGCTACCAATAAAATTTCTTGAAAAAAATCTTATGACCCCATAGTCAATGGATTAAAATAACCATTTGAATCTCCATGACACAATTATTTTGTGAAATTAAAAATTTAATTTTCTGTAGTAATCCACTTTTAAGTAGGCAGTCTCACCAAAAGTGTGTCAACCCTTACTCTCCTTGAAGTTCATCCATCGTTTACTAAAAACACTATATTTAAATATTCCATCATGGGGGTTAGAAATTACATTCTTGAAGTTCTTTGCTATAGTGAATTAATGTTTTTTAATGATCTGAACTTACCTATCACTTAGGTCTTAACTTCTGTGACTGCCTGAAAAACAACTAAATTAGACCTTGAATTTCCTTTTTCATTGGCTGTGGTGGCTGATTTATACATATTACAAATTATTATATATCAATTGAATAATGTGGCAGTTTTAACTATCAATTGGACCTGCATGTAATAGGACATTTCATTTAATTAATGGCATTTAATAAATGCCCACTATATGCTCTGCTTTGAGTTTGGGGCTGGAAATAAAAAAACACTAGAAATAAGACATTGTTCCTAAATTTAGGGACCTGGCATTCTGGATAACTAATTGTCTTGATCTATCTGTTGAAGTAATCATTACTAATCAATGAGAAAAGCCATTATTTGAATTTGTATAATCCCAGTGAAATAATTATTTGACTAAATTTTTCATATTTAACTGGCTACTTAGCCAATATAAACAAATGAGACCATTGAAAACAATGAATAAGTTTTGTTTTGGCCCATTCTTTTACCATTGTCCAGATATGGCCTGACTACTAATGAAGAGAAATGATGATTGAATGAACCGAAGTGGTAGCAATGAAGATGGAGAAGAGCAGATGAAGTTGGAATAAATTTTGGAAATAGAGATGTTGAAAATGGATAATGGGTAGGATATGAGGCTGAGGAAAAAAAGATGTATGTTAGACATCCAAACGAAGATGTGAAGGAGATAGTTGAATATATAAGTCTTAGTGTCAAGGGAGAGGTAAGGTCTGGATACGGAAAAGCTACCTGGTTTTTTTTGAGGCACTGTTTCTCAATAATATCAATGTCCGTTCTAAACTTAAAGGGAGTTTATTTTACTATCTGTAGGACATACCTTAAACACCATGTCCAGGTATATAGATTGGTTAGGAGTATGAACTGTGGAGTCAAGGTTGAAAGCCTCGTTTTGCTTTGTATTTTCTATGTGACCTTGAACACTTAATCAGTCCGAATCTCAATATCTTCATTTGGCAATACAATATTGTCATACTTGTGTGGTATAAATGAAATAATGCATATAAGCATTTAGTATAGTATAATGTATAAAGTAGCCACTCAATAATGTAAGCCCTCAGTATTCTAAAGTGAAAGAGACAGTATGTAGGTCTTAAGAAGGGTAATGAATACAAAGAAAAACACTTATAAATAATGCTAAAATTAACTGAGATTGTTTTGCATTAAAAGTTGTTAGGAAAAATTGAAAAAGACTTTGAAATGGGCAAAAAATGATTACTGGGTGCCTTGTACCTTTCTAGGTTATCTCTACCTTTCACTGTCTTTAAGCCATACTATGGTTAGGATATGGTTTGTTTGGCCCTTCCAAATCTCATGATGAAATTTGACACCCACTGTTGGAGGTGGGGTGTGGTGTGGCAGGTGTTTGGGCCATGGGAACAGATCCCTCATTGATGGATTGGTGCCATTCTCAAGGGAGTGAGTGATTTCTTGTTCTATTAGTTCTTGCAAGAACTGACTGGTAAAAAGAAACTGGTACCTCCCTCCTCTCTCTCTCTCTCTCTCTTCTCTCTCTCTCTCTCTCCACACACACACACACACACTTCCTCCTTGGCAATGTGACCTATACATGCTGGCTCCCCTTTGCCTTCTGCCGTGAGTTGAAGCAGCCTGAAGTCCTCACCAGAAGTGGACGCTGGTGCCATGCTTCTTGTACAGCCTACAGAACTGTGAGCCAAATAAACCTCTTCTCTTTATAAATTACCCAGCCTCAGGTGTTCCTTTATAGCAACACAAACAGAGTAAGACATGCTATTTCATGACTGTGTAAATTGTAGAAAAGTTGGTAATACAAATGATTCTTCTCCATAGAAATAAATACCAATGAATTGTGCCCAGTGGAGATGCTATAATATCAGAATTTCTGGTTACCTTTATACGTATATCTTTTGAATTCTTTGAACTGGCTGCAACATCTTACTGATTCAATCATTAATTAATGAGTTAAATACTATCTTGAACACATTTGTATGAGAATTATGATTTGCCTTTAAAAATTAGTCTTTAACAAAATGAACAGGAATTCTTATCTATCACCCTTCAATTTGATGAATAAAAATTATAATAAAGAATATGACTATAAAAAAAGAAGTTATAAAAATATTTAATTAGAAAAAGAGATCTAGGCAAATGCTTTGTAAATGTTATTAGATATGGATCATATTTCCAAGATGATAAAAAATTTTTCAAATTTTGATATACTTTAACAATATTTCTTAACTGTGTTTTGTGAAACACTAATTTATTAAGAAATGTTTATAGATTTTCTGAGAAAACAAAGAATATTAACTTCAAATTAATTTTGAAAAATACTAGGTTAATCAAAGTTAAATAGATTTTTTACTACAGAACTTCTCAGAGTCTTCACTGAGTTAAATGCATTATAATCATGAGAGAGAGAGAGAGAGAGAGAGAGAGAAAAGTACAGCATATTCCAAATTTATACGGCTATGAAACATTGCCTTCTTTTTATATTTCATATCTATGAACATTGACATTTTTCAAGACACATAATTAAACAAATAGATTTGTTTGAAACCTGATTTAAAGCAAGGCTTGTGAAATTTCCAGTAAAGGATTAACAGCCTAACAACAGAGAAAAGGGTGAAGTGGAGTTGTTTCTATCCATCATCTGATTTCCGTGGACCTTCTTCTCTTTTCCCAAGAGGATCAGCCCTGCACTCAGTGGGTCACTGGTGGAGCAATAATGCCAGCAGAGAACTGGCCATTTGAACATTCCCATTTACGGGGCCACCTGGGTGCAGCTGTGACTCTCTCTGCAGTGGCAAGGCACAAACTCTACTATAAACCTTTTAAAACATGCCGTTAACAGACATCATGCTCTTACATTTCAAACATAACATTTGTGCCTAAATTCAAATCACTCCATTATAGCTAAGTTACATCAGTTGCTTTATATTTAAAGCCTGTATTCTTCAAAGTAATTTAGAGAACAGTTTGATGACCAAAGAAAGGAAGTGGGAAAGTGATATTTGACTTAGGGGTCTAGGCCCTAAAATAAATTCTCCTGGGAACCCCTCTAATACACAAAAAGATTAAAAAATTCCATCTTGCAGGGACTCTTATAGCTCTCCGCATTGTACCACAGTTCTTTGCAGCATTTTATTTACACTATTAATTTGATGAATTTAAAGTGTTTTAGTGTTATATTTCTGACATGACTTTTTTTTTGTTATTTCTTTTTTAAAGTTCAAAATATTATGGGGGTACAAATGTTTTTGGTTACATGGATCGCTTTTATAATGCTTGAGTCAGGGCCATAAGTGTGCCCATCACCCAAATAATGTTCATTGTACATGTTAGGTAGGTTTTAGCCCATCCCCTCCTGCCCCTCCCCCCTGCTTGATTGCCACTGAGTTTTACTTCCTTCTGTGCACCTGTGTGTGCTCATTGGTTAGTTCCAATTTAATAGCAAGTACATGTGGTGCTTGTTATTCCATTCTTTAGATACTTCACTTAGGACAAGGGTCTCCAGTTTCATCCAAATTGTGTGAAAGGCATTAATTAATCCATTTATATGGCTGAGTAGTATTCCATGGTAATTCCATGGTATACATATACCACATTTTGTTAATCCACTCATGAATTGATGGGCACTTGGGTTGATTCCACGTATTTGCAATTGTGAATTGTGCTGAAATAAACATTGAAGTGCAGGTGTTTTTTGATAAAATGACTTCTTTTCCTTTGGGTAAATACCCAGTAGTGGGATTGCTGGATTGAATAGTAGATCTACTTTTAGTTCTTTGAGGGAATCTCCATGCTGTTTTCCATATAGGTTGTACTAACTTGCAGTCCCACCAATTTATAAGTGTATAAGCATTCCTTTCCCTCTGCATCCACACCAGCATATATTGTTTTTGGACTTTTAAATAAAAGCCATTTGACTGGGGTGAGGTGATGGCTCATTGTGGTTTTAATTTGAATTTCCCTGATGACTAGTGACATTGAGAGTTTTTTCATATGTTTGTTGGCCATTTGTCCACCTTCTTTTGAAAAGCTTCTGTTCTTGTCTTTGGCCCACTGTTTAATGGGGTTGTTTGAATTTTACTTGCTGATTTGTTTGAGTTCTTTGTAGATTCTGGTTATTAGCCATTTATGAAATACATAGTTTGCAAATATTTTCTACCATTTGTAGGTTGTCTGTTTGCTCTGTTGATTGTTTCCTTAGCTAAGCAGAAGCTTTTTAATTTAATTAAGTCCATTTATTTATTTTTGTTGTTGCTATAATTGTCATTGGGGTCTTAGTCATAAATTGTTTGCCTAAACTGATATATAGAAGAGTTTTTCCTACAATTTCTTCTAGAATTCTTATTGCTTCATGCTTTACATTTAAGTCTTTTATCCATCTTGAATTAATTTTTGTGAGTGGTGAGACATATGGATCCTGTTTCATTCTTCTGCATGTGGCTGTCCAATTTTTGTAGCACCATTTATTGAATAGGACTTCTTTTCCCTAGTGTATATTGTTGTCTGCTTTGTCAAATATCAGTTGGCTGTATGTGTATGGTTTTATATCATGGTTCTCCATACTGTTCCATTGGTCTATGTCTCTATTTTTGTGTCAATACCATGATGTCTTGGTTACTATAGCCTTGTAATATAGTTTGAAGTCTGGTAATGTGTTGCCTACAAATTTGTTCTTTTTGCTTAAGATTGCTTTGGCTATTTGGGCTCTTTTCTGGTTCCAAATGAAGAGTACAATATTTTTTCTAGATCTTGGAATTATGACATTGGTATTTTGATGGGGATTACATTGAATCTGTAAATCACTTTGGGTAGTATGGACATCTTAACAATGTTAATTCTACTGATACAAGAGCATATTTTTTCCATTTGTGTCATCTGCAGTTTCTTTCCTCAGTGTTTTGTAGTTCTCTTTGTAGAGATCTTTCAAATCCTTGGTTAAGTATGTTGCTGGTATTTTATTTTCTTTTGTAGCTATTGTGAATTGTATTGAGTCTTTGATTTGACTGTCAGCTTGAGTGTTATTGATGTATAGAAATGCTACTTATTTGTGTACATTGATTTTGTAACCTGAGACTTTGCTGAATTTATTTATCAATTCTAGAAGTGTCTGGGTGGAGTCTTTGGGGTTATCTAGAAATAAGATTATATCATCAGCAAAAAATGATAGTTTGGCCTCTTCTTTCTCAATTTGGATACCCTTTATTTCTTCCTCTTGCTTGAATGCTCTGTCTAGGACTTCCAGCACTGGTGAATAGAAGTGGTTATGGTGAGCATCCTTGTCCTCTTCCAGTTCTTAGTGGGAATGCTTTCAACTTTTCCCCATTCAGTGTGATGTTGGCTGTGGGTTTGTCATATATGGCTTTTATAATTTTGAGATATGTTTCTTCTATTCCTAGTTTGCTGAGGGTTTTTATCATGAAAGGGTGCTGAATTTTGTTGAATGCTTTTTCTGCATCTATTGAGATGATCATATGGTCTTTGTTTTTGCTTCTGTTTATGTGTTGAATCACATTTATTGATTTACATATGTTGAACCATCCTTGTATCTCTGGATGAAGCCCACTTGGATTATTTTTTTGATGTGCTGTTGAATTCAGTATGCTAGTATTTTATTGAGGATTTTTGCATCTATATTATAAGGGATATTGGTTTGTAGTTTTCATTTTTTATTGTGTCCTTTCCTGACTTTGGCATCCAAGTGATGCTGGCTTTGTAGAATGAGTTGGGGAGGAGTACCACCTTCTCAATGTGATGGAATTATTTCTACAGTATTGGTACCAGTTCTTCTTTTTAGGTCTGGTAAAATTCGGCTGTGAATCCATTTGGTCTATGGTTTCTATTTTTTTGCTGAAAGATTTTTTAATTACTTCTTCAATCTTGCTGCTCGCTATTGGTCTGTTCAGGGATGGTATTTCTTCCTGGTTGAGTCTTGGGAGGTTGTGTGTTTCTAGGAATTTGTCCATTTCATATATATTTCCTAGTTTATATGTGTAGAGATTTTCATAGCATTTAAAGATGATATTTTCTATTTTTGTGGTGTCAGTTGTGATATCTCCTTTTTCATTTCTGATTGAGCTTATTTGGGGCCTTTCTCTTCTATTTCTGGTTAATCTTGCAAGAGGTCTATCAATTTTGTTTATCTTTTCCTAGAACCAACTTTTTGTTTTGTTGATCCTTTGTATCCTCTAGTATCCTGTGTTTTACTTTTTACTTCTATGAGATAAAGTTTTTTTTAGCTTCTACATATGGATGAGAACATGTGGTATTCAAATTTCTGTTTCTGGCTCACTCCACTTAGCATAGTGTCCTCCAGTTCCATCCATGTTGCTGTACATGACAGCATTTTATTCTTTTTTATGGCTGAATAGTATTCTTTTGTGTATATATACTACATTTTCTATATCCATTCATCATTGTTTGACACCTAGGTTGATTCCATATCTTGGCTATTATGAATAATGCTGCAATAAACCTGGGGGTGCAGATGTCTCTTTAATATACTGATTTCCTTTTTTTTTTGGATAAAAGCCCCGTAGTGGGATTACTGGATCACATGGTAGCTCCATTTGTAGTTTGTTGAGGAACCTCTATACTGTTCTCCATAGTACCTGTACTAGTTTACAACCTCACCAAGAGTGTATAAGAGTTCCTTTTTCTCTGCATCCTCACCAGCTTTTTTTTTTTTGTCTTTTTGATAACAGTCATCCTAACTGAGGTGAGATGATACCTCATTGTGATTTTGACTTGCATTTCCCTCATGATTAGTGATGTTGTGCATTTTTTCATATACCTGTTGGCCATTTGCATGTCTTCTTTTGAGAAATGTCTATTCAGATCATGTGACTATTTTCATTGTATTGTTTGTTTTTTTGCTATTGAGATGTTTGAGTTTCTTGTATATTCTGAATATTAATTCCCTGTCAGATGAACACTTTGCAAATATTTTCTCCAATTCTGTAGGTTCTCTTTTCACTCTGTTGAATTTTTCCTTTGCTGTGCAGAAACTTTGTAGGTTGATATAATCCCATTTGTTTATTTTTCCTTTTGTTGCCTGTGCTTTTGAAGTCTTATTTATAAAATCTTTCCCCACACCAATGCCCTAAAGTGTTTCCCCTATGTTCTTTCTTCTATCAGTTTTATAGTTTCTTGTCTCACATCTAGGTTTTTGATCCATTTTGAGTTAATTTTTGTATAGGGTGAGAGGTGGGGGTCTAGTTTCATTGTTCTGCATAGAGGTATTGAGTTTGCCCAGTGACATTTATTTAAAGAGACCGTTATTTCCCTAAAGTATCTTTTTGGTGTCTTTGTCAAAAATCAGTTGGCTGTAGATATATGTATTGGTTTCTGGGTTCTATTCTATTCTATTCTATTCCATTGGTCTATGTGCTGTTTGTATGCCAGTACCACACTGTTGTGGTTACTACAGCTTTGTGGCATATTTTGAATTCTTGTAGTGTGCTTTATACTTTTTCCTCAGTATTACTTTGGTTATTCAGGGTCTTTTGTGGTTTCATAAAAATTTCAGTATTTTTTTTCTAATTCTATGAAAATGTCATTTGTATTTTGAGAGGTGTTGCAATGAATCTTTAGATTGCTTTAGGTAGTATGGTCATTTTAGCAATATAAATTCTTTCAATCCATAAGCATGGGATATTTTTCCATTTGTTCGTATCTTCTTCAATTTCTCTCATCAGTGTTTTGTAGTTTTCCTTGTAGAGTTCTTTCATTTCCTTGGTTGAATTTACTCCTAGGTATTTCATTTATTTTGTAGCTATGTAAATAGGATTTCCTTCTTGATTTCTTTTCCTGTTAGTTAACTGTTTGTGTATATAAATGCTATTGATTTTTCTATGTTGATTTTGTAAGCTGCAACTTTACTGAATTTTTAATCAGTTTTAACAGGTTTTTATTCAGAATTCTACTGAATATTTAAAGAATTAATAGCTATTCTTCTTAAACTATTCCAAAGAATTGAAGTAGAAGGAATTTTTTCTATCTCATTTTACCTGTCCAGCATAATCCTGATACCAAAACCAGACAAGGACACAACAAAAAATGAAAACTACAGGCCAATATCTTTGATAAACATAGATGCAAATATCCTCAACAGAATACTAGGAAACTGAATCCAACAACACATCAAAAAGATAATATACCATGGGCAAGTGGGCTTTATCACAGGAATGCAAGGATGGTTCAACACAAATCAATAAACATGATGTTACATCAACAGAATGAAGGACAAAAGCCATATGATATTTCAATAGATGTAGAAAAAGCATTCAATAAAATTCAACATCCTTTCATGATAAGGAACTCTCAGTAAATTAGGTGCACTGGATATTTTCTGTTTGCCCCTCTAGAGATATCTTCTACAGTCTTGCATCCTGCTCTGTGCCCCAAGAAGCTGACCTTTATTGCCTGTGTCAACAGGCCTCCTTGTTTTCTGGCTTCTGGTAGGGTTTAGCCAGTGGTAGTTGTCAAAAGGAGCTCTAGAAGGTGGGAGCAGGGTGTGTCCTGGCAAGAGGATTATTCCCTAGCTGTGTCCCTGACACAGATTATCTGTATCCCTATAGTGAAGACTGCAGTTTCTGTTGGCATGCCCTTACCCTTTCCAGTTCCAGGAACTACTTTTATCTTCAGACCTAAGGAGTAATGGCTTTCTGCTATTGCTAGTCAAGATCCTACTGCATCTCTTGTTCGCTGTTCTTAATGCTAACTACACTGCTATAGAATTCCTTTTAAAAATACTTCAATGGTCCTTTCTGAAGATCCCACCTGTTTCCTGCTGAGATCTGACAGATAAAATAGTTTCATTCAAATGGGTAAAAAAACAGTAAATGGAGTCCACAATATAATGTTTTGCTGAATATGTGAATGTATTTCACTTGTTTAACAAGATATTTTGTGAAGAATTAATTCATCCAATTACTTACTTATTAAGAAACAATTGAATGCCTACTATGTGCCAGGCATCAATATGTGATAGGGATATAAGCAGTTCAAGTTTCTATAATATTTATATTATATTAGTAATAGTAAATATTAATATATTAACTATATTAACATTAATGACACATAGGTTTTACATGTTCTCAACCACTTAGATGTATTATTTAAGATAGATATCAATTAATACTTTAGAAGTTTTCATCTCTCACAGGCACATATGGAACATTTTCTATATGCAGAGTATTGGGCTTATAGTTTCTAAAAGTATCATTTTATATTTTTTTGATGTGTGAAAGAAAAATGTACTAAACTGGTTCACAGCTTTAGGTTATTTTGTGCTTATTATATATCCATAATGTGTAGGATTTGCAACCTATGTAGTAGTACTGTGTGACCTGCATAAATAAAATTTATTCATATAGTGTAGACTAGTGTATAAAAGGAGATCAATACAAAGATAAAAATAATGAATAAGAAAACTAAGAAATTATAGATTTCTCAGGGTATTAACTTTCTCTTATTCAAGAATTTGAAAGGTGTCTGGGTTCTTTTGTGAGGATAGATTTACCTCTTTTAGGACATTAGAATAGTGTGTTAATTATAAGCTTTACTGAATTAAGTTGCAGTAATTGTGTGGATATATATTAAACTCTCTGCAAATGTGATCATCATGATATTTCTCCTAATTGAAAATGACAAATATATTTGAAGACTCTTTGTTTAATTCCTTACTAAAGAAATATACAGACTCGAATTCACTTTTTTCAAACATTTATTTCAGATAGACATTTTGCCTATCTTTTACTGTGAAAATTTTTGAGGAAAAAGAGATAAAAATGGAGATTAAACCAGGTATTTATTTTTAAAAATTTCCAGTAGATCTAACATCAGTGCAAACTCAGTCCCATCTTCCTTATAAACATCATGGATCATTGGCATTAATGGATATTGGTTACACTGAGTGTGTTAGTTGACTGCCAACTATACTGACAGAAAGTAAAATCGTTTTGTGATTAGTGTCAAGTTAGACAGTAAGTTAAATTACCTCAAGCATACACTTTCCTTATTATTTTGTTTCCAGGATTTAGCTCTACTTTGGGATAATGCAAACTATTACACAGCAAAGTCACAGGTTTTGCAAATATCTATTAATGACATAGTGAGATTCTTGTTTTCCTTCATGTAACCTCATAATTGGAAGACACAGTGGCATTGAAACTTGGAGTTAATGATGAATGTGACAGATATGTTAATTATAGATATACTATAGATTATAAAACCACTGGTCTACCTTAGAAGAGCTTAGGGAGGGAGGAGGAAAGGATTATCTCAATTCTCAGATCAAACCTGTCAATCAATTTTTGCTCAGATTGAGAAGAGGTGGTTTAGCAGGTGACAGGTACATCAGCACTATCCAGTCTTATGCCTTTTCATCATTGAGCTAAATATAGGCCACATTTCTCCAGGAACTCTAAACGTGAAAGGTAACAGGCCTCATTCTTCACACATACAGATTTAGTATTAAAAACATCATGACAATAAGAGCAGCAGCAGGAAGCAAATACAATTAGCAAAGGAAGCATCGGTGAAACATTTAAACCCATAGCTTTTATGCATTAGCTCAATGATTCATTTCAAATTTAGCTTTCCAATTCATCTGTCTCCAGGTGTCCTCTATTTCATATCTAGATCTATTTTTTTCATAGAATTATGTGTCATTGTAACATCTGAGAAAATAAAATTTCACCCTCCCAAATTGCAGCTTCAAAGAGCATAATACAGTGCTATTTTTATACAGAAAATCCCGTCTTTTACCTGCAAGAGCAGTTCTTGGGTTTTTAACATACTATTACTATTTTGGGTCTTACACAAAACCTATCATTTGATGGGATTGCAATGTGCTACCACATTAATCCTTATAATAGTATTTTGTGATCACGATCACTATTGTTGCTTAATGAAAGAACATAATGCTTGTGATTTCTTTGAGAATTAATGCTCAGTAAATGACCAAACTCTATGGGGTATGATGATCACTTATTTATTGAAACGTTTCATTCTCCCAGTCTATTATTCTATCATCTGGAACATTGTGGTTTTCCTAGATAAATAGGCTAGATAACAGTAAAGTTAAATAATAATATAAAAGATATTGCCTACTCTGGAATTCACTCAAAGAAAATTGCCTCTAAGCTATTAATATCAGGTTATCGTTTTGGAGCCCCAAAGGGATGCAAAAAGCTTTGCACATATATATTCTGAATATCCAAAATTTCTTTTGTGTACCAATAATTGGATTATAAGCTTTATAAAATTCTAATTCTTACTTTGCATTTCATTTTCTATACCCCATCTTTACAGGCTCTGTTTTCTTGAAAGTCATGGAGCAACATCTTCTATCTTTTGCTTTTCTCCTCTTAATTCCTCATGATATTGTGGAAACCTTTATGTCTTCTGCAGAGATCACTATATAATGAATATGGTCAAAATTTGTATCATAACAATGGAAAAAAAATCTCTGAAAAATCTTCCTCCTGTTCTAGAAGTGCTGAAGGATACAAGGAAAGCCACAAGTGCCAGAGTACCTTAGTCCAGGTTCCAAGTACTTTTTGATCATTTCTCAGTCTACTTACAGATCCTAGTATCACTCAACATCTCCTGTTGATTACCCTAAACCAGTCAGTGGCAGCATAAATAATGAGATGATTAAAACCACTTATAAAAGTATAACAGTATTTTCCTTTTAAACAAAAATTGCAAGATGATCTACTTTATATTGATCATACTCTTCATATGTAATTAGTTATTTTTGAGCAGAAGGAAAAAAAAAAGACAAGGAATTTGTCAAGAGTCACGAAAATAGAATAAAATTTTAAGCATTTTAGTTTCTTTATGAACATCTTTTGAAAATATAATAAATGGTACAGTCCCTTCATAAGTATTTCTTTTTTAACATTATCTATTGCACCCTCAAAGTATTACAACACATATTACTTATAATTTTGTGTTGTAAGTTATGTTAGGAGCTTTTACTTATAATTGTGTGTTGTAAATTGTGTTAGGAGCTTTTATATTAGATTGTTTATTTATTAACTGTGAAACAGAAAAGAAAAGGAAGAAAACAACATATGCCAATATGACAGATTATATACTTAAAAATTACAACTTTTATAAAAATTATTTTTATATTTAAAATTGGTTTTGTTCTTAAACAAATACTTCCATGGATATTATAAGGAAAATTGATACTAAATGCATTTAAATCCAGATTTTCAGCTTATGATTTTACCTTTGATCATTTGAAAGGAAAACAATATTCAGAGCCATCATCTATTTATCAGCTTTTATGTTCTAGGCATTGTGCTTTTTAAACAATACTCATGATTTTATTTGAGTACATGCTACTTCTACATGACAGGTATTGGTAGGCACATTTTGCAGACAAGATACTTGTTCAGAGTCATATGGAGGGTAAACAACTTGCCCGAGATAACAGAGTAAGTAACAGAGAGTAATTCAAAATCTGGCTTGTCTGATTCTGAATGCTATGTTCTCCCCACTATTCAATCAGACATAGTATTTTCAGTACACAGTTTTCATGCCATTATTTCAGGATGTCATCTACATAAAACAATACTTCTTCTCTGGTGCTGCAAGATATTTCCTCCTGTACAGAGAATTAGTATGGCACATAATAAAGAGGAATAAATTAAAAAGAAAAATTTGGAAATTATAAAAATTATAATTTGTCAACTGAAAACTATAAAGTTGTTTTAGTCCATCAACCATTAATATTACAAACCACACAAAAAACATTAAATAAAACAATGGATTTAAAGTGGGAAACAATTAAATATTAAATATTTAAATATCAGATTCATGGGTTCAGTTTTTTGATACATCTAGAGTTCTCCTTGATCTATACTATGAGTCATACATTTTATAAATTGTCATAACTATGAGGCCACCCCCCAAAACTATGTGGAAAGTGTTGAGTAATGAGAGATGATAAAAAAGGAGAGATGTGAGAGAAAATTACTTTTTAAAATATTTTTTGCTGTGTCATTTTTCCATTTTTGTAGCATTGTTTTAGTATAACAACTTCTACATATCTCATTTCTTCTAAAATATGTTTAGAAATATAAATTCACCTTACATCTCAAGCTATTGTTTTACCAAAATGGAAGATGAAGAGTAACATTTAACAATGCAGCTTGACTTTGTATTTAATAAAGGCCATATGCACAGTGTTGTAAAAGGCATTTCAACCACAGCACATACATTAAAACTGAAAGAATTTTAAAAGAAGATTGCATAAGATTCAAAAAGAAAATGTGTTCTCTAAAAATATTATTATCCCATCTGGGTTTGTAGAAAGTAAGGTGATTTAATTTTGGAATGTATCTTCAGAGAATAGATAAGAAGACATCAGTTTCTTTTTTTTAGAAAGCTTATTTTTTCAGTACACCAATTTTATTTCCACTTTTAAAATTTATTCTATTGGTACTTCCTTCTCCTCCTCCTCATAATCATCTTCAAACATTCATTGATCATTAAGTTTTTGCAATGGGAGTACAAAGAAGAATAAGACCCAGTCCTTAACTTGTGATTTGAAATCTGGCTGTCGGGACAGGACACTTACAATCAAGATGAGCAAACATTCAAAGTAGCGTATCTTAAGAGCTACACAGTGGATGGCAAGTATGTGAACTGAGGCTGGCCCTTCTTTCTCTTGTGCTTATGGTAGACAATGATAATCAATCACCACATTTTTTGCTGTGTCTGGACATGGGAAAGAGTGAATATTCTGCGGCACTGGACTCCAGGTCAGCTTTACCTGTGAATAAGCATTTGCATTCAAGATGGAAGCTATTTATTATTCTTTTTTTTTTTTAATTTATTTTTTTAATTTTAGAATATCATGGGGGTACAACACTTTGGCCATACACATTGCCCCTGTTCTGCCCGTGTCAGAGCCACAATCGTGGTCGTCTCCCAAACTGTGCTCCCTACATCCATTCAGTGAGAGTTTTTCCCATCCCTTCCACCCCCCTCCCGCCCGCCCGCCCTCAGATGAATGTTATTGCCCTGTGTGATGTAAGTGTTCATCAGTTAGTACCAGTTTGATGGTGAGTACCAGTGGTGCTTGTTTTTTTTCCAATCCTGTGACACTTCACTTCGAAGAATGGGTTCTAGCTCCAACCAGGATAATACCAGATGTGTTAATTCACTATTGTTCCTTATTGCTGAGTAATACTCCATGGTATACATATACCACATTTTATTGATCCACTCGTGTATTGATGGGCACCTGGGTTGTTTCCACAACTTTGCAATTGTGAATTGTGCTGCTATGAACATTCGAGAGCAGATGTCTTTATTATAAAATGTCTTTTTTTCTTTTGGATAAATACCCAGTAGTGGGATTGCTGGGTCAAATGGTAATTCTACTTTTAATTCTTTGAGGTATCTCCATATTCTTTTCCATAGAGGTTGTACTAATTTGCAGTCCCACCAGCAGTGTATGAGTGTTCCTATCTGTCCACATCCCCGCCAACATTTGTTATTTGGGGATTTTTTGATATGAACCAATCTCACTGGAGTTAAGTGATATCTCATTGTGGTTTTGATTTGCATTTCCCTGATGATTAGAGAAGTTGAGCACTTTTTTATATGTTTGCTGGCCATCATTCTGTCTTCTTTGGAAAAGTTTTTGTTCATGTCCTTTGCCCATTTTTTAATAGGGTTGTTTGATTTTTTCTTGTTGATTTTCCTAAGTTCTGTATAGATTCTGGTTATTAGCCCTTTATCAGAGGTGTAGCATGCAAATATTTTCTCCCATTCTGTAGGTTGTCTGTTCACTCTAGTGATAGTTTCCTTGGCTGTGCAGAAGCTTTTCAATTGGATCAGGTCCCATGTATTTATTTTTGTTGCTGCTGTGATTGCTTTGGGGGTCTTCTTCATAAATTCTTTGCCTAGGCCAATGTCCATAAGAGTTTTCCCAACTTTTTCTTCGAGAATTCTTATGGTTTCATGTCTTAGGTTTAGATCTGTTATCCATTGTGAATTGATTTTTGTGAGAGGTGAGAGGTGTGGGTCCACTTTCAGTCTTCTACATATGGCCATCCAATTTTCCCAGCACCATTTGTTGAATAGGGATTCTTTTCCCCATTGTACATTTTTCTGGAATTTGTCAAAGATCAGGTGACTGTATGAGGTTGTTTTTATATTTGGGTTCTCAGTCCTGTTCCATTGGTCTACATCTCTGTTCTTGTGCCAATACCATGCAGTTTTGGTTAATATAGCCTTGTAGTATAGTTTGAAGTCTGGTAGACAGATGCCTCCCAATTTGTTCTTTTTGCTTAAGATTGCTTTGGCTGGACGGGGTCTTCTCTGGTTCCACACGAAGCGTAGAATTATTTTTTCTAGATCGGCAAAAAATGATGTTGGTATTTTGATAGGGATTGCATTGATTCTGTAAATTAATTTAGGTACCAAAGCCATTTTTACTATGTTGACTCTGCCTATCCAAGAGCATGGTAGGGCTTTCCATCTATTTACATCCTCTGCAATTTCCTTTCTCAGTGTTTCATAATTCTCTCTATATAGGTCTTTGACCTCCTTAGTTAGATATATTCCTAAATATTTAATTTTCTTTGTTGCTATTGTGAAAGGTATTGCATCTTTAATTTGTTTCTCGGCTTGATTGTTATTAGCGTATATGAAGGCTATGGATTTGTGTGTATTAATTTTGTATCCTGAGACTTTGCTGAATTCATTTACCAATTCCAGTAATCTCTTGGTTGAATCTTTGGGGTTTTCTATGTATAATATCATATCGTCTGCAAATAGTGAAAGTTTGACCTCTTCTGCCCTATCTGGACGCCCCTGATTCCTCTGTCTTGTCTAATTGCTGTGGCCAGGACTTCCAGCACCATGTTGAAAAGAAGTGGAGATAGTGGACACCCTTGTCTGGTGCCAGTTTTAAGGGGGAATGCCTTCAATTTTTCCCCATTCAGTATGATATTGGCTGTGGGTTTATCGTATATGGCTTTAATAGTTTCTAGGAATGAGCCATCTATGCCTATATTGTTAAGAGTTCTTATCATAAAAGGGTGTTGGATTTTGTCAAAAGCCTTTTCTGCATCTATTGAAAGGATCATATAATCTTTGTTCTTGCTTTTATTTATATGGGGAATTACATTTATAGATTTGCATATGTTGAACCATCCCTGCATCTCGGGAATGAAGCCCACCTGATCATGATGGATTATTTTTTTGGTGTACATTTGAATTCGGTTTGCAAGGATTTTATTGAGAATTTTTGCATCTATATTCATAAGGGATATTGGTCTGTAGTTTTCTTTTTTTGTTGTGTCCTTTCCTGGCTTTGGTATCAAGGTGATATTGGCTTCGTAGAATGAGTTTGGGAGGATTCCATCCTTCTGGATATTTTCAAATAATTTCTGCAGTATAGGCACCAGTTCTTCTTTGTAGGCTTGGTAGAATTCAGGTGTGAACCCATCTGGTCTGGGACTTTTTTTTGTTGGTAGATTTTTAATTACTGCTTCAATTTTGGTGCCTGATATTGGTCTGTTTAGAAATTCTGTTTCTTCCTGGTTGAGCCTAGGGAGGTAGTGTGTTTCTAAGAATTTATCCATTTCCTCCACGTTTTCGTGTTTGTGGGCATAGAGATTTTTGTAGTATTCAAAGATGATGTTTTGTATTTCCATGGTATCAGTTGTGACTTCTCCTTTTTCATTTCTAATTGAGCTTATTAGAGTCCTTTCCTTTCTGCTTCTGGTCAACCTGGCAAGTGGCCTGTCTATTTTGTTTACCTTTTCAAAGAACCAGCTTTTTGTTTCATTGATCTTCTGTATTGTTCTTTTGTTCTCGATTTCATTTAATTCTGCTCTAATTTTGGTTATTTCTTTTCTTCTGCTGGTTTTAGGATTGCTTTGCTCTTCCTTTTCCATTTCCTTAAGATGATTCATTAGTTTACTGATTTGTGACTTTTCTGTCTTTTGGATGTGGGAATTTAGGGCGATAAGTTTTCCTCTCAGGACTGCTTTTGCTGTATCCCACAGATTTTGATAACTTGTGTCCCCATTATCGTTTAGTTCGAAGAATCTTTTGATTTCATTTTGAATCTCCTCTTTGACCCAATAATCATTCATCAATAGATTGTTTAGTTTCCAAGTTTTTGGAGGAAGATGTGAGTTTCTGTTGGAATTGATATCTAATTTTATTCCACTGTGGTCTGAAAAGATACATGGTATGATTTCTATTTTTTTGAATTTGTTTAGATCTGTTTTGTGGCCTAGGATGTGGTCAATTTTAGAGAAAGTTCCATGAGCTGATGAGAAGAATGTATATTCACTGTTATTTGGGTGGAGTGTTCTGTAGATATCTGTTAGGCCCAAATATTCTAGAGTCCTGTTTAGGTCTTTTATTTCTCTATTTGTTTTTTGTTTGGAGGATCTGTCCAGTTCCGTCAGTAGGGTGTTGAAGTCCCCTGCAATTATGGCATTCCTGCTTATTATGTTGTCTAGATCTAGCAGCATTTGCTTTATGTACCTGGGTGCTCCTGTGTTGGGTGCATAAATGTTCAGGATTGTTAAATCCTCTTGTGAAATTTTTCCCTTCACCACTATATAGTGTTCATTTTTGTCCTTCTTTACTTTTATTGCTTTAAAGTTTATGTCATCTGAAATGAGGATGGCTACTCCGGATTTCTTTTGGTTTCCATTAGCCTGAAAAATTGTATTCCATCCTTTCACCTTGAGTCTGAATGCGTCTTTGTGTGTAAGGTGTGTTTCCTGAAGACAACAGATACTTGGTTTGTGTTTTTTAATCCATTCAGCCAGCCTATGTCTCTTCAATGGGCAGTTCAAGCCATTTACATTTATTGAGAGAACTGATATTTGGGGTAAATTTCTGATTATTCTGTTGGGTGGTATCTTTTGTTTTACCTCTTGCGTCATTGTGGAATCTGGTTTCTGGGGTTTTAGCCTTTGCATAGTTTTACATAGGTGGGTGTCTGTTGCTCTGTTTAGTGTATAATGCCGGTCTAAGCATTTCTTGCAAGGCCGGTCTGGATTTTGCAAATTCTATCAGTGATGGCTTATCTGGAAAGGTCTTTATTTCTCCCTCATATAAGAAGCTTAGTTTGGCAGGATACAGAATTCTGGGTTGACGTTTGTTTTGTTTTAGGAGATTGATGATGTCTCCCCATTCCCTTCTGGCTTGTAAGGTTTCAGCTGAGAAATCTGCAGTTAATCTGATGGGTTTCCCTTTGTAGGTTACCTCATTTTTTCGTCTTACAGCTCTGAGGAGTGCCTCTTTTGTGTTTACTTTGGTCAGTCTAATAATTATGTGGCGTGGTGAATGCCTTTTCACATTGACTCTCCCAGGAGTCCTGTGTGCTTCTTGTACTTGGATGTCGAGATTTCTGGCTAAGCCATGGAAATTTTCCTCTATTATTCCTTCAAATAAATTTTCCAGCCCATGCGAATTTTCTTCCTCTCCCTCAGGGATACCTATTATCCTTATGTTTGGCCTCTTTACATAATCCCACATTTCTTGTATGCTTTTTTCCTGCCTCTTGTTTTTGTGTTCTTTCTCTTCGGCTGATTTATTTAGCGCATAGGAGCTGTCTTCTAGCTCTGAAATTCTTTCCTCTGCATGGTCCAGCCTATTCTTAAGGCTTTCCACTGTGTTTTGTAGATCCTTGAATGCTTCTTTCATTTCTAGGATTTCTATTTGATTTTTCCATAAAATTTCTATTTCTTTGGAGAATTTTTCATTCATTTCTTGCATTTTTATTGTGGTTTCTTTGTGCTGGGATTCAATTTTCTCTTGAATTTCATTGAGCTTTCTTATAACCCATAAACGAAATTCCTCTTCTGTCATTCTACCCATTTCATTTGGGTTGGTATCCATTGCTGAGGAACTGATAATTTCTTTTGGGGGTGACTTTTCACTCTGGTTTTTCATGTTCCCTGAGTTCTTTCGCTGGTTTTTTCTCATCTGGCCTCTTGGTCGAGAGCTGGGGGTGTTAGAGCTAGTTTATGGCCCTGTCACCAGGCCCACAATTATTGTTCCTTGGCAAAGCCAGGGAGAGAAGTAGTGGCCTGTATTGCCTTAGGTGTATTTTAGCAAGTTTGTTGGATCTTGAGTTAACTCTGACCCGTGGTCTTCTCCTCTTCCCAGTGGAGTGTGGTGAGAATGACCTCCCAGCTTGGGCTCTGAGCTAATGGATTGTACTTGAGGATATGAATCCTCCGCTCCCTATTAGCTAGGTATTCTGTTATGTCCGTGGCAGACTCTGATTCCCCAGTTGGGGTATGCAAAAGCCCCGTGCTTTGGGAGGGGCCTTGTAGGTCCTAGGGGTTACTTTGACCCTGCTCCTCCTGAGGTTCTGGTAGAAACACAATTCCCTTTGGCTGCAGTGTGAGAGCTGAGTTGGGAAAATTCTACACAGCTCAGAGGTTGCTCATCTAGCCACGTGTGGCTGCCCTTCTGATGTGTGACTCCGCGTGATACTGGTTGATAGGGGGATCTCCAATTATGCACCCCTTTTCCATCACTAGACCTCAAAGTGAGGCGGGTGGCCGTCTCTATCCCCAGCAGTCTCCACCGGGGGGGTGTTCCCACGGGGAGGGGGGAGTAGTGGCCGCTGGAAGCGCTCTTGGATGGCGCGAAATTCCCTATTGAAGTGGGCAGGGTTATGGGGAGCTGCTCTGGTTCAGCCTGTGGCTCTTGAGGTATTTGGTTGTCATGGGAACCAGCAGTTATACCAAATGAGTCACTATAGCCAGCAACCTTCAAAATGACCGATGTCTGGGGTACAGGAGGGCTGGGACCTGAAGGGCGGGCACTAGGACCAGCATGGAGCGGACTTGTCGGAGGCCAGAGCCGGGGTAGCGGAACCAGATGGACGAGCTGCAAACTGTTTCCAATACCCAAAGGTCCCGCCGCTATAGTTCCGGGATCTCGTCCCACCTGGAACCCACGGATGCAGCTGTCCCTGGCCACCACAGGCAAAGCCTGTCTCGCCCCAGCAGAAGAGCCCCGGGCCGGGCCGGGGCGGGGGGAGCTAGAGACGCGGCTCACGGCTCTGCGCGGGCGGCTGTAAAGATGGCGGCCGCCGCCAGCCTGGCGCACAGCCGGGCTCCGATCGCGCCGGGAGCGCAGTTTTTCTCCGCCGGTAGTTGTAAGCAACCTCTAAGGGCGCGTCCCGCTCTCCGATAAACTCCTGGGCCCAGTCCCGCTGACTTCTAGTGGCGCAGTGCCGGCCTGCGGGTTCCCGCGCACTGTCCCGGGAAGCTGAATCTCGGTCACCGCCCAGTTCCTCCCCAGCCCTCGGCAGTCTCTGTATATTGCAGCTGCGAGTTGTGTCTGGCTCTGGCTACTTCCTCTCCTCTCCACAGGGCTCCCGCCCGAGCAACCGCTCTGTCCAACTCTGGGCTTGTCCCTGACTGCGTGTATGGGAGGCGCGTAACCGCTTGGGGGGCAGGTCGCGCTGCGCAGACCTGGCAGTGCATCCTTCCCGCGCTCTGGGCTCTATTGTGCTCCGTGCGCTCTCCGATCTTTGTGAAAATTTTGTACCTGTTTTCTTGGGCTGGGCGTTCGGCGTTGTTTCTCTGTCATTCGCAATGCTGTTTTCGGAGTGAGCGGTCTGTGCTCGCAGGCAGCCGCTGGCGTTCTTCACCTCCTTCCCTGGGAGCGGTACGGTGGGAGGACCCTATCACACCGCCATTTTTTAGACTTTATTTATTATTCTTGTGCTATGGGAGAGGTAAAGTTGATATGTTAGAAACCTAGGAGAAGGAGTGGTTAAAGAAATGTCTACTAGAGAATTAAGTTTTGAGCTTGTCCTAAAAAGAGTGATAAAACATAAATTGATAGGATAAGAGAGTAGGGCATTCCAGATGAGTGAACAAGTGAAAGCAAAGGACACAGGGGCCCTCACGTGTGATGTGCTGTGGAATGCTCAGTAAGCAGTTGAGATTGCAGCATTACAAAGAGATGTCAGAATAGGGGATGCCTAGTTAAGGAGGTGGAATTTCACCTTGTTCCCATATACTCTCCTCACAGACAGTTCTGTGCCAGACATGTTGACTCGGGAATCATTGATACAAAATAATAATCGACAGGAAGAGATGCTATCACATGGAGACACTGTAGAGTAAGAAAAGAGATTCAGACTTTCAGGGACAGGAGAGGACCCTGTAAAAGAGACCTAGAAGCAGTAACCAGGAGAATAGACAGTCACAAAGTCTAGTGAGGGCTTCTAGAAAGAAGGAGTAGTAAACAGTGTCAAGTGGTGCTCAGAGGCCCAGAAGATGAGGACAGTGAAGAGCTGTTGGATCTCACAGTACAGTTTTGGTGGAATAACAACAGTGGAGAGGGGGGTGAAGGGTAGAATCCAGACTTCAGAAAGTACTGAAGAGAGGAAGGGGAGGCAATTCTGATGTAGGACAGTGGTTTGCTTGTTTGCTTTCTTGTTGTTAAACATAAGAGAAGCCTTAGCATATATAAATAATGATGAAAAGGAGCAGTGGCGAGGAGGAGGGTGAAGAAAAAAGGTACAGAGTAATGGATGAGATCCCTGGGCAGGTCGGAGGCATTGGGATCCTAGCACAAAGGTGGATGTATAAATAGGAATGGGAAAGATAAAAGACACAGAGTCTTATAAACTCTAACAAACGTGTAGATTATATGAAGCTTTATAACCAGATCTCTTCTACATGTCTCTCCCCTGAGTTATAGGTCTATATGTCCAACTGTCTCTGGGACATTTATACTTAGTTATCAGAAAAATGCATAAAATTCAACATGTAAAACATTTAATGCTTGACCTTTCCTTTTCACAAACCAACTCATACTATCCCCTAACTCAAGGAATGGCAGTGCCATGCACTCAGCTGCTCAAACTATAAATCTTCATTATAATTGACTCCTTGGTCTTCCTCCTTAAAACCACATCCAATCAATCACTAGGTTCTGCTGTTTCTATCTCTAAATATCTCTGTACTTTGTCTATTTTTCTCTTAATTCACTGCCGGTAACTAGTTCTGTTCAACATCATCTCTTTCCTTGATTACTGCCACAACAATGACGACCTTCCTCCTCCCCTTTTTACCCAAATCTCCCCTTCTCTGATCCATTCTCTCGTTCGAAGTTCCCTTCACAGGATAGTGGCATCCCTGCATCAGCAGGGAAAATGAACAAGTGGCTCCTAGAAATTATGTTTTAACTTTGAAAGTTCCATTGTAGTGTTAACTAGGATAATGGCTCCCCTCTACCCTGAACATGGTTTTCAAGGTCTTTCACAACCTTACGTATGTTTACTTCCCTCGTCTCGTCTTTTAAATCTGCAGTGACCTGCTAGGGAGCATGTTTTACCACATTCATCTGGCCAACCATCATTTGTTCTTTACAGCTGTTCATCTGGAAAATCACCTCCTCTGATAAGCCTTCTTTGCCTCCAATAATCTGCTTCAGGTTGCTCTTTTATGGACTTCCCACCGCATCTTTATCTTCTCTCATCATAATGTTCATCGCTTGTAAGATAGTATCCTGTTTCCATATTTGTTTCCCCAGTGGACTCTAATAATTTGAGACAGGAACTATATTGGCCTCATTCATTATTATAGCCACAGTGCTCAGTATGCTGCCTGCTGCATATTTATTGAATAAATATGTATTTAATTAAATTGAATCTGTCAATAATATACAGGATAAATTAAAGGAAGGGTGGGAAAGAAACTAGACTTAGAGCTGTCCAGAAACCATGTTTCATATCCTTCCCTGTATTTTCCATATGCAAATCTAATCAAAAGTACACCCAGAAAGAAGTTACTGATGTTATTATTTACCAGGTTTTGCACCTCCTCCCCAACCCTAGTTTCTTAAATCCTAACTGCAATTATCAGGAATAGCCTATCCATTTGCAAAATAAAACAATACATAAATGGGTTTTATCTCAGAATTTTATTAAGATGATAAAAGAATTAATTCAGAATGAACTGACACTCAAGGGTTGAGAATTCTAGATACTTTGCAATATAGTAAACTTAAGCATATTTATTTATAATATCATATAATTGATATAAGATATATTTCTGATATAAATTTCAAATTCCCTCTCAGTAAGAAACCAGTGATACCTCTTGGACAGGTATGATTAAAAGAGTGATTTTTTCTCAAGAATTTTACTTTCTCTAGCAAATTCTGCTTATTATCTCTCTACCAGTCAATGTTCATTTTCCACACGAGTCTGTGGTGGGATTTCCATTTTTTGATTTAGCGTCATTTTCACTATTTACAGAAAATTCTTAGTCTTTGCTTATTTGGGTTCATTCAGTTCACTTTAAAGACTGAGTTTTAATCAATGGGGGCTTTTAAGGAAATATCATGTCTTAATTATGCTCCGTAAAATGCCAGCCCTAATTCCTGATTATCTTGAATTTTTTTTTTTCCTGCTGACATGAGTTTCTAGCTCTTTGGGTTTTGCTCCTGGGCCCTCAGAGGAGAAAGGGTTTTATTTTACATATGTTTCTGCAGGAAGATTAATATTTTGAGAGGAGTCTGACCTGAAAATAGTTTACTCATGGTCAGAAATAAGGACTTCTTACTGTATCCTGTTTAACTCTTAATGATCCCTTTTTTTCTCCCCATTCTCTGGCTAGCAGCTTGTAAATATCACAGTTTAATTTCAGTAGTGTGGTGTCACTTACATGAGCACAATACTTTCCTGATCATTTACATTTATGAATAACCTGTATGGATATATGGGAACAATAATGCATTAATAGATACAACATATTTTTAAAAGTAAATTGGATTTAGGTTGTTGGGAAAAAGAAAATAAAGTATGTCAATGACACGAAAAATTTTCCTACATAATAGTTAGCTGAAATCTCTATAATATTGGCCATATAGCAGTAAGAGACTTCCAATTATTTCAATGATCCCTCCAATCTTCTTATCTTTCCCATGGTTCTGCATCTTAGGAAGCAGGATATGGATAAGGGGATTAACCTTTTTTGATTACCTATTATGCACAACATAGTTATATGTATTAGTCATCTCATTTTTAATGTTCACAAAAATTCTATTACTTCTAATATCCATATTTTATGAGTAGGGAAAAAAAGAGCATCTGAGAGGCTAAGCAATATTCTTCAACAGTATATTTTTCATGTTTTTTTAAAGGTCTACTATCCTAGCATGGTCAGCAATACAAGCATAAACGCCCTTCTAGAGAAAATAATTGAGCAGAGAAGAAAAAATAGTTATTTTCTAGGCAGGTACAGCAATGCATAAGGAAGTTCAATGTATTAGTAAAAAATCAACAAACAAAAAACAAGACAAAGCAAAATGAGAACTTAGTGAAGAAGTATATTTGGAATAGTTGGGTGAGTCTGAAGGCATAAGAAGTAGTGGTTACAGAGTGGACCACCTGAGTTTAATGTCGCAGAGCTAGGTGGAGATGCGTGATGGCTGGTTAGCTCCAGGGTATGCCCATGGGAGGGGTACCTAAGGCCTTGGTACAAAATTAGAGAGCAAAGGTTTGAATCCAGATATATCTTATTCCAAGCCTGCATTCTTTCACTATATCACACTGTATCCATATATTAAATTATAGACATTTAAGAGAGAAGTTCAGCATCACAGATGTTAAAATACTCTAAAATTTTTCTGGAATCTTCTATCATACAAACATGGCAGCAAAGCGGGACAAAATTGTAAAGTATGAAATATTGATCTTCAGTGTCTTATTCTTCCTTTTGTATCTCTCTTACTTTTCTTTTCTTCCTCCTGTTTTTCTTTACCAGCTCATTGTCCAAGTGCTTGTGGCTCCAGGTCTGACCTATACAGAAATTAGAAATTTAAGTTATTAATTTACCAGATTATTCAAGTTCTCTACTAAGACAAAATTGCATTGTGTTACCATTTTGGGAGATACATTCCAGCGTATTCAAGAAAATGTGTTAGTGGGGCAACCAGATAACATCTTCTGTGTGATCTAAAGCAATAATTTCAAAAGTTCAGCTGGAGGAGAGAGCTGGGCTAGAGATTGAAAAAATATGAGTGTTGCTACACAAACCTTCGAATTCCAATGTTTAGAAAGACAACTTATTTGCCTCTGCTTCAACCAGAAACTTGTGCTAACAGAGAAGTCCAGAGAATTTGGGGCAGTGCTTGAGAAATAACTTTAGCCACAGAGATAGTACCAAGGTATTGATCCCTGTATCTTCTTTTTCTGTACTCTATTTGCATATTTGAATGTGTTTGCCCAATTTTGGATATGAGTATAGGGAAGCTGGAAGAGATTAGATATAGAACTCAGATTTCTGTTAGATTATTTTTTAAAATTTGGCTTGGATTAGTAGTTATAAATGATCTTATTAATAATAACTGATTCTGAATCTCCTGTCAATCGTGGGTCAAGTCAGTCCATTTTCTGGTGGGTAGGAAGCCACATCTCTATAATCACCACCACAATTAATGACCCTTCAGGAGGTCCTAGTGGAGCAGTGTCGATTAAATTGGTCAAATCTACATTCAGTTTTTTTTATGTTTTAAACTTTTTATAATAGAATATTTAAAACATGCATAAAAGTAGACAGAACAGTATCGTAAACAGCCATGTACCCATCACTGGCCCCACCATCAACCCACATGCTCATCCATTCCTCCTGATCCCGTATTATTTTGAAACAATTCCCAGACATCATAATTTCATTCATTAATATTTACATTAAATAGGTAACTAATTAACCTAAAAGATAAGGACTCTTTTTTAATAGCCATAATACTATCATCATATCTGAAAAATTAGTAATAATTACTTCATATCAAGTATCCTTATTTAAATTTAAAATTATCTCATAAGAATTGTCATAAATGGATTTGTTGTTGTTTTAAGTCTTGTTCCTTTGAATCAGGAGTCATACAAGGTACACATATTGTAATTGGCCATTATATTTTTTGTCTTCTTTAACCAATACATTCCTTCACCATTTTGTGTGCGATTTATTTTTATTGAATAAATCAAGTTGTTTGTCCTTTAGATTCCCCCATTGGTTTGCTGATTACACTCCCAATTTACAGAGAATAAAGGAAACAAGACACTCAGAAGAAAGCAGCCAGATGAGTCGACGCCCCTACTCAATGGTTTGGGCCTCTAGAATAGAGAGTGGAGAAATGTTAGGTAGATAGTGAGGGATTCCAGGTCTCCTAGGGACCAAAGTGGGTGCCATTGAGGTTCACCCCCCACCCACCAGGGGCTTTCAGAAAGGCTCATGGGAGATCTGCATGTGTAGTAAGACTCAGGTCACATAACTCCCAACTGTCCGATCAAAGTAGTTCCATGGTGATGTCTGAGCCACGAGGGAGGTCCCAATCTGGATACTATAAAACAAGACCCAGACCATAACCAAACCCTTTTTGCCCTCTTGTGCTATGACAACGGTTCCAGTCGTCTTCTGAGGCATATTTATCTCACTCTGTAAACCTATATCTTATTCTTGCTGTATAATCCAATCTTTCTCTCCTCAAAAAACCTCATTTTCATGCTTGTCTTAAAAAAAAAGGAAACAAGTTAAATTACATTCAGTTTTTAAATTAGTCAATCAACTCACTGTTGCAAATGCTTGGTTGATTATTACTTACACAGTACTTTTACAGTATATAGAAGATTTGAATTTTTAGTAATGGTCATTTGATACTCTCATATTATCATTATATTATCATATATTATCATTATAAGGCATATTGATGACAAAGATATGTATCTTAATAAATCATAATTTTGTGGCTGTCGTTACTGGGTACGAAGGATATCAATGGTCTTCCCTTTATTATAGTTTGTAACCAAGAGCAAATTTACCTGCCAGAGTGCTGGGCTGACACTGCATGCCTTAGTTGCTTGGAAAACATTTTTTAAACTGCTTTATTCTCCAAGTAGTTTGTTTTCTCTGAAAGTATCTGAGATCCAGGTCCTTAGCAAAATGTGAAATTGGCAACATCCGTCTTTGGTGTGTTCTCACCAGTCCTTCTAATGCTTTTTTCTATCTTCATTATTTGGTTTCCTCGCATTCCACAAACGTCTCCTCTCTTGACATCATGTGTTCTTATTCTTGCTTCAGAATATCCAGAGTCACCCAATGACACCCCTTCCCGGTGTATCTTCCCATTGAGGTGCATCTTGCAGGACATAGGTGCCCTTCCCCCATCATCACAGTATGCTTTTACAGCAGGCATTCCATCGCAGCCCACCCCTCAGTTAGCTCTCAGATGCCAAGTAATCTGCCATTCATGACTGATAATTAGCTTAAAGGTGGGCACTGACAGACAAGAGCCAAGGATCTCTGTTTTTATACTTTAATAAAAACAAATGGACCTTTAAGTTGAGATTTCAGAGACTTCAGCAGGGGGGAGATATTTTTGGTCACTGAGATCTTGAGACCCCTCAATTAACATCCAAAAATTTATGATATGAGGAATAGAAGAAGCCTATTTTACTATTTAATTGTATAAGTTTAGTCAACACTGGAATTATAACTAAAGAACATAAAAAAATCTAAGTTTCAATAAGCAATTAAATAACAATTAGAATCTAATTATAAAAGAATGGCCCAGAAAACAAATAAATACCTAAAGAATACAAGGTGCATGGTAAGGTACAATATTCTGCTAAAAAACATTTAATTCTAGAAAATGTTTTAAGTTAGGTTTAAATATAAATAGAAAAGTTTATAGGTATTCAGATTGCACATACAATAGTTAAACAAAATTAACCTTGATAATGCAAATGTTTTATGCTAAGACATCCATCAAGCTATAAACCAATACCTCAGGATGACTTTCTAGTTGGCCTCTTATTTTACTGTTTAGCTAGCAAGGTACCCCAAACAAAATTACATTTTGGATTTTTTTTACTTAATAATGACATAAAATATAATAACTGACTCAGTAGTGCTTGGAGTAACTAGTGTCTAACAATATTACCATTTTATCACTCTAGCTTTAAACATTCATCTAGGAAAACATATAGGGAGATCGTTATAAATCCTTTAAAAATAATGCCCCCAAATTTCTCACACTGGAAATAATTTTATGTTTTGATGGATTATTTCTCTTTGTTTTGTTTTCAAACAATAAAAGTATTTAAAGAAAAAAAAGTCAGTTACTACAAACCTCTATTATTCCATATATATTTACTTTCTTCAAAGAAACTAATTCATTAAAGATAGAAATATAAGAAACAGTCCAGTATTTATATTTTATATAGGCAAAACAATACAATAAGCAATAAGTAATTAATAAGTAATAAGTTCATATATATTTAAGTTTGCTCATCTTACATTTTCTCATATTAAATGAATTTATTAGGTCCTTTTTCATTATCTGTGACCCTCTAATTAAAGTGGTTTATTTTAAGAATTTTTATATTTCTGTTGTTTAGGTTTTAAGCCAGGATTTCAGAGATTTTAGCCAGGTGGGAGACATTTTGAGTCATACTCGCTATCTCCCAAAACTGCAATGAATTTCTATTCAATATTTTAACTGTATGTAATCACGCCACTGATGTGTAGGGATTTGAAAGTTATCAACGGAATGATACTGAAATACTGTGTAATTACACAAATTTCTTTCCTTCTTAGGCTGCTCCCTCATATTTAAAAAAAATCTGTATAACTTCATTTATGACATTGCTTTGTAATTTAGCTGTTTAAACCTACACATACATTTCTTTTTACCTGTCCAACATTCATCTTCATCTCCTGTGCCAAACACAGCTCCTGGCACACAGTGTTGGATTCGTATCTGTCGATGTGGCAGCAGTTCCTGTGGACAGAATCGTGAAGACTGGTATGCCATCTGAAATATTTTTATGCAAATAGATGGCATTTCTAATTATGGCAATAACATTCACACTTTAAACTCATACTTAGAGTCTAACACATCACAAATAACTAAATTGACCTTCACTCTGTATCTGAAAAAAAGTGTTCTTTATGTTTCTGTGAAAACACTATCAATAAATAATTCCCTATCTTCTCTGCTTTGTCTTCCCCTCTCTTATCTTTTCCCATTTGGTCAGTAAAATATCAGTCTAAAGTATAATTGATATCTTACCTGTATGTGTTGCTTTACAGTTTACATAACACTTTCATGTATATTATTTCATTTAATCCTTACCACAGAGGAGGTGAGGCAGGTAATTGGTGTCTTGATTTGACAGTGGATAAAACTAACCTGATACCCAAAAGTCACAGTGGCAGAGTCACAAATGAAATTGTTATCTTGGTGTGTGGCTGCACATTAATGGCTACTTTTCTCAGATTTCCTTACAGCTTAGTGCAGTCATGTGACTAAAGTTTTGGCCAATGGGAAGAAAATAGGCTGGGTTCAACTTCGCAGTCATATCTTTGTAATGAAAGGATGCCTTCTTCCCTACTGCTTTCCTCTCTTTTGATGGCTGAAATATGATATGGTGCTGAGTCATCTTGGATTATTGGGTGAGGAACAAGCCCTGAGGATGTCCAAGCAACAAGGTGAAAGAACACTTAGCCCCACATGACTTCATGGAACAGAATTACCACCACATCAGCTCAGATTTTATGTATGAGAGAAATAATCTTTTATCCTTTAAAATATATTATCGTTTTGTGTTTCTCATTTGTAGCAACTAAACCCATATCATAACTGAAATGATAACAGAAAAAGCATTTTTCATGACTCAACTATTTGTTATGATGTCTTATATTTATAGGCTTCTTTTTATATAGTAGTTAATATCCTCTCAATTCTGGGAGCTTCCCCATGTGAGAAATATGCTTTGGAATTAACTGACTTGTAGAGTATTTTTTTTTATTAGTTGAAAAATAAACATTTATTTTTGTTTCTTTTATATGAAGTGAGTGAGGAGTCTTACTATTATGTCCATACTCCACAGTTTCTCAGAAATTCACATTATGCTTAGACTTTCCCTTCACATTCATTTATTACACTTCTCTCAGAATCTAACATTTAGGACAAAAGGTGTGCTCATGCTGCTACTCGTTTTGCCTTATTCTTTTGTGTTTACAGTGACTACTGCACAGTTTGAAAAGTGGTAGTGAGAATTTATTGGACTTTTCCCTCTCAGCACAGAACAAGGAGTAATCAAACATGACTATTTGGGCAGGATTATTGTGATATGAGTATCCAACATCACACTGCCAACAATTTGCTGGAAGATTTAACTTGGCAAATAAAAATTGAATTTTTGTGGGATCACAGCAGTCACATATTGGACAATCTTTTTAATAATCTTAAAGTGTAGAAGTTTCTCAGTTCAATAGTTTCTCTGGGAACAAAAGCAATATTTTTGCTAATTTAAATATTTTAAACAAGGTAGAGATATGTTGAATAGCTTGATATTTCTTTTGCTTTGCAAGGGTAAACTCTATTTAAAGATTCATTTAAGTTTGGACTACACTTGGGATATGGGCTCAGTCTTTGGGAATGTGTTTTTATTTTGGTTCATTAAGACAGTATCCTTTCTCAGTTGTAAATGTAAGATTTTTATAAGTAAATAAAAGAGCAGGTAATTGTGTTTTACATGCTTATTTTTCCTTAAATCTACAGATACCGGCATGTTGTAATATAAAATCATACAACTTTTCAGGAAAAGAAAAGCCAAGGTCTGTAAAAGAGGTTGATAATTGGCATTATATCTCAAATTTAAGGAGTCCGATTTATTTTAAGCATTCCTGACCTTTCAGATGTATCCTTATTTCAAGGGAAGAATGTGCTCATAGATCTTCACCATTCCTTGGGGATTTGTAAATTTTTTTCTAGGTTCTATTCCTTTGGAGGTAAATAAAGCCTTTCTTTTCCAGAATATAATAACGAAACTATATCCTCCCTTCTTTATCTGTGTTTTAATATCTAACCTTACAAATTTCCCTTTGCTGATCAGTAATCCATGACATTTTGAAATGACTGACTGAATTCTAAATCACTCATTTTTTACTTATTGGAACTTAGCACAACCTAAAGAAATGTGCAGTTAGAAAATAGATATGCTTCAAGAATAAAGATCTTACTTTGATTTTAATAAACTTTTAATCCTTTCATGTGATTATTTAGACTTGATATAATTCACACACTTTAAGTAGTTTAAAAGATATTCTGACACTGCAACAGAATAATGTAGATATATATAAATTCAAAACAGATCTGTTAGAAAATCTTCTCTGGTTTTAAAGCTAAAGTTCTTTGTTAGCCATTTTGTTCTTATTAGATTAAGTTTTCAGTTCATTTATCATTGAATAAAACACAGATCTGGAAGCTCTCCTTACTACTCAAAATGTGATTCAAGGACCAGCAGCTTAGGCACCACCTGGGAACTTGTTAGAAATGTAAGATCTCAATGCTATCACAGATTTCGAGGTGATTGGTGTTCATGTTGAAATTTGAGAAGCATTGTTCTAAAAGATAAGCCATCAGATATGAGTGTGCACGTTTTAACAATATCGATCCTGCCAATTCATGAAAAGTGATGTCTTTCCATTCATCTGTGTCTTCTTTCATTTTCTATATCAATGTTTTCCAATTTTCATTGTGCCGGTCTTTCATCTCCTTGGTTAAGTTTATTCCTAAGAATTTTATGCTTTTCTTGCTGTTGTGGACGGCATTGTTTTCTTAATTTCCTTTTCAGATAGTTTGTTGTTTGTGGATAGAAATGCAACTGCTTTTTGTATATTGATTTTGTATCCTGCAGCTTTACTGAATTCATTTATTAGTTCTAACAGATTTTATTGTTGTTGAGTCTTGAGGGTTTTCTACATATATTATCATGTCATCTGCAAACAGAGATACTTTTAGTTCTACCTTTCCAATTTTGACAATTTTTATTTCTTTTTTTTGTCTAATTTTTCTGGCTAGAAATTCTGTACTATGTTGAATAGAAGTGGTGAGAGCCTTGTATTGAATCTTAGTGGGAAATCTTTTGTTTTTTCTCTATTGATTATGATGTTAGCCATGCATTTTCATATATGACCTTTATTGTGTTGAGGTAAGTTTCTTCTATACTTATTTTGTTGAAAGTTTTAATCACGAATGGATGTTAAGCTATGTCAAATACCTTTCCTGCATCTACTGAGATGGCCAAGTGATTTTCCTTTTATTTTGTTAATGTGGAGAAACACATTGATTGATTTGCACATGTTAAACCATGCTTGCATCCAGGGATAATTTCCACTTGGTCGTGGTGTGTGATCTCTTTAATGTGCTGTTGAATTTAGTTTGTTAGTATTTTATTGAGGATTCGTGTATCTATGTTCATCAGGGATATTGGCCTGTAGTTGTCTATTCTTGTGATGTCTTTGCCTTGCTTTCTTATAAGGGTAATGCTGGCCTCATAAAATGAGTTTGGAAGTGTTCCCTACTGTATTACTCTGTGGTTACCCTTTCTAATTTTGCATATACAACAAGAACAACAATGCAAAAATTTTGTTGATGCTGAAAATTACTAAGTAAAACCTGCTAAAATGCAAAGAAAACAATCAATGGCAGAGTAAAAGGAATGCACAGAATGAATGAAAATATTTGCAAATCATATCCCTGACAAGGAATTAATATGCAAAATATATAAAGAACTCAAACAACTCAAGAAAAAATACCTGATTGAAAATGGGTTAAGGAGTTGAATAAAAATTTCTCAAAGGAAGATATACAAGTGGCCAACAGCTATATAAAAAGGTACTCAACATCTCTAATCATTAGAGAAATACAAATCAAAACCATAATGAGATATCACCCCATACATTAGAATGGCCATTACCAAAAAGACAAAAGAGAAGTGCTATTAAGATGTGGAGAAAAGGGAACCCTTGTACATTATTAGTGGGAATATAAATTGGTACAGCCATTATGGAAAATAGTATGGAGATTCCTCAAAAAATTTAAAATAGAATTAGCATATGATCCAGCAATCCTACTTCTGGTTATACATCCAAAGGAGGTGATATGAGTATATTGAAGAGATATCTGCACCCCCATATTCATCAAAGCATTATTCATAATAGTCAAGATATGAAAACAACCTAAGTATCTGTTGACAGACAAATGGATGAGGAAATTTTTAGATACACACACACACAAACACAGAGTATCAGCCTTAGAGAAAAAGAAAATACTGCCATTTGTGACAACATGGGTGAACTTGGAGGACATTATACTGAGTGAAATAAGGTGGGCACCAAAAGACAAATACTGCACGCTCACACTTATGTGTGGAATGTAAGAAAGCAGAACACATAAAAGCAGAGAGTAGAATGGTGTTTGTCAGGGGCTGGAAGGTGGAGGAACGAGGACATGTTGATCAAATGGTACCAAGGTTCAGTTATGCAAAATAAATAAGTTCTGGAAATCTAATGGACAGCATGGTGAGTATAGTTAATAATATCTCACTGTGTACTTGAAATTTGCTAAGAGAGTAAGTGCATCTTAAAGTCCTCATCACAAAAAATACTAGAACTACGACACAATTATCTTGATTATGAAAATTATTTTACAATGTATACATATATATCAAACATCACATTGTACACCTGAAATATATACAATTTTCATTTTCAAGTATACCTCAGGAAAGCTGGAAAAAAATAAAGCTGCATGTAGTTACGGCCAAAAAAAAAAAAGACTCAATAAGTGATAACTATGAAATTTGTTATGTTTTTTCAATATTATCAGTAAATAATAAAAAAGTTTAATGAATTAAATTGTTAATTCTTATATTTAAATCCATTAATTGCTCACAGAATTTCAGAAGAGACACTGACAACATTTCTCATGTGCTGCATTTCTTGGAGAGAGACAATATTATTCCAAATAACTTTTAAATGTTATCTTTTTAACAAATTAATACATTTATATGGTAACACAATCAAATATTGCAGTATAGTTTGTGATGAAATGCCATTGCCTTCCAACCATTTCCTCCAAACTCTGATGAGTGCCATTCTTCAGAGTCAAACTCTTTTACTGTACATTGTTTTGTCTTTGTTTCCTCTGTAATTCAAAACAATATACATGTTTGTCTATTTCTTTTTTTTTCATTTCAGAATATTACAGGGGTACAAATGCTTTGGTTACATATATTGCCTTTGCACCGCCTGAGTCAGAGCTACAAGTGTGACCATCCCCCAGACAGTGAGTACCACACCCATTAGGTGTGAATATACCCATCCCCTCCTCCCCTTTCCCACCTGCCCAACACCTGATGAATGTTACTTCCATATGTGCACATAAGTATTGATCAATTAGTACCAATTTAATGGTGAGTACATGTGGTGCTTGTTTTTCCATTCTTGTGATACTTCACTTAGAAGAATGGGCTCCAGCTCCATCCAGGATAATATAAGAGGTAGTTCAGCATTTTTTTTTATGGCTGAGTAGTAATCCATAGTGTACATATACCACATTTTATTAATCCACTCATGTATTGATGGACATTTGGGTTGTTTCTACGTCTTTGCAATTGTGAATTGTGCTGCTATAAACATTTGAGTGCAGATGTCTTTATTATAGAATGTCTTTTTTTCCTTTAGATAAATACCCAGTAATGGGATTGCTGGAACAAATGGTAATTCTATTTTTAGTTCTTTGAATTATCTCCATATTACTTTCCATACAGGTTGTACTAATTTGCAGTCCCATAAGCAGTGTAGGAGTGTTCCTATCTCTTCACATCCCCGCCAACATTTGTTGTTTTGGGACTTTTTGAAAGCTTCTGCACAACCAAGGAAACTATCATTACAGTGAATAGACAACCTATAGAATGGGAGAAAATATTTGCATGCTATACGTCCGATAAAGGGCTGATAAAGAATCTATATGGAACACAGGAAAATCAACAAGAAAAAAACCAAACAACCCCATTAAAAAGTAGTCAAAAGACATGAACAGAAACTTCAGAAGAAAACAGACTAATGGCCAACAAACATGAAAAATTGCTCAATCTCTCTAATCATCAGGGTAATGCAAATCAAAACCACATTAATATATCATTTAACTCCAGTGAGACTGGGTTTTATCAAAAAGTCCATATTTGTCTATTTCTTGAATAAAATTTAGATGTTATCTATTGACTCTGTGATGTGAAAAAATGAATATTTTTCTCACACGAACTCTCCCCTTCTCCTCTCTACTCCAAAACCTTAATATTTACTTTATTATATTTAGTCCTACTGGATAAATTTATATAATATACATATGTTTCTTGCTTCATCAACTTTTGATATATTCCCTTAGGTCTCCCCTTGTTACGTGAAAATATTTGTGTCCTAACCTTTCCCTCCACTTTTCTCTGTGCCCCTTCCTCATCCTTTAATTCCACTTTGTGTCAGTTAGAATTTGCTTTGTCAAGTTTGTTGATATTTACATTATATAACAAAACACAAGCTGGTCCTGAGAGATTTGTTCATAGCTGACAAGAATTTTTACATACCTATAATCAGTATATAATGACCATGAAAATATTGTTGCATGTGGTGTCAGATAGTTGTTAAGATTACCTTTCCTTCTCCACAAGTAGAATACCATTTGAAGGAGAATGTTCTTACTAGTAGTGTCAAATGGATTCTCCTTTTTAAAGTATTTTACAAATTGCTTGAAATCATGACACCTTTTTTTGGCTTCATAACTGTACCATTAATTGATTGATTTTTGGTGGGGTTATTGTTTTTCCTTGCATTTCTGTTATTCTTGAACATTTTACTTTTATCACAGGCTCATTATTTTTAGGCTCTATATTATATACTCTGTTCTATCAGGTCTACTTCTTTTCCCTGCCCAAAGGTGACTTTTTCAGAGCTGTCCCTACCTGTCCTACTCCTTGAATCCCATGACATCAATCATCTTAGAACTTTCTTGAATCTTCTAGGTGGATCCCTTGTTATCTCTTTATTTCTCTCTCTCTCACTTAATTCCCTTACTTGTTGTAGACTCTCAAGTAGTTCTTTAAAATAGTCTGCATAAAATATATACTTTTTGAACATGTCAGAAATTGTCTTTATCGTGTCTTCACAGATGATTGTTATCTGAGCTTATTAAAAAATTCTAGGTTGAAAAATGTTTTCCCGTCGGAACTTTGAAAACATTATTTTATTATTTTTTGACATCCAGTATTGCTGCTAGGTAGTAAGATGCTAGTTAGTTAGCTTGTTTGATTCTTCTTTGGAAGCTTTTAAAATCTTCTTTTTCTCTTTGATGACATGATGTGTCTAGATGTGGATCTGTTTTTCTCTGTACTTGGTGTTTGGTAAGTTTTTCACCCTAAAGACTTTTGCCCTTCAGTTCTGAAAAAATTTCATTTATTTTTTAATTTTTTGTTTCCCCCCATTTACTCTCTTCTTTCTCTTTGGAATTCCTGGTAGTGTAGTATCAGACCCCTTGGGTTGGTCTTCTCTGTCTTTTACAACTTCTTTATAAAAGAAGTGTGGTAGGCAGAGCTCTAAGATGGCCACCCAGACCTCCCCCTCCCCCACCCCAGTGCATGTCTTCCTTCCCCTTGAGGGTGGGTGGACTTGTGAACAGATGGGATACTCACTCCCTTGATTAGGTTACTTTATAGGGTAAAGGTGATAGAATAGTCATCTTTAGCAATGACATTTACATAAGACTCCTGCCTACCAGACTGAGGAGAGATTCTGGTTTGAAAAAGTGAGTTGTTCTGTTCTGAGAGAGCCATTGTGGATAGAACCTGAGGAAGGCCTGTAGCAGCTGGAAGTGATCCATAGCCAGCAGCCAACAAGAAAACTGGGACCTCAGTCCTACAACCACAAGAAACTGAAGTCTGCCAACAACCTGAATGAACTTGGAAAAATAGCCAAAGTCCAGATGAGCCCTGCTGAAACCTTGATTTCAGGCTTGTGAGATCCCGAGCAGAGAAATCAGAGATATAATGCCTGGATTTCCGATCTGCAGAAACTGTGAGATAATAAACCGGTGTTGTTTTAAGCCATAGTGTGTGGTTATTTGTTACACAGTAATAGAAACAGACACATTTTGTATTTTTGCTCTTTATTCTGGGGGTTTTATTAAATGATATTTTCCCAGTCTTTCTGTAGTTATTTTTCTTAGAAATTATTTTTTTAAATCTTGAAAAGCTCCTTCTTGTTCTGTGGTTTTTTCCTTTTTCATAGCATTCTGTCTTTTTTTTTTTTAAGGATGTAATACTACCATAATCATTCTGAGTACACTGGAGTTGTTTTAAAGTTTTCTCAGTATCCTTAATTATCTCTCTTTTTCAGGGGTCAGTTTGGTATTTCTCTTTCACGTAGTGAGATCTCCTAATATATCTGGTAATGCTTGGTTTTTAGGTCACACTTTCAAAAGAAGTAGGATGGCTAATGAGAGTTTCCTTTGCTGGTGCAGAAGGGCCTTTTCTAGCACTTCTTTGCAGTCTCTTCAGTGTCTCTCTTGAGCAGAAATTCTGAAGGGAAATTCCATGTAGGGTGGGCAGCCATGTTGGTGGACGAGCCCCACCTTCATAGTGAGTGTGCTGAGAGCCAGCTGAACCTCCCGCTGTTGGTGCTCATACTGGCTGAGAGAGAAGAGTGCTCTCAGACTGTTGGTGTTGGCGTCAGCTTCCCCCTAACTGCTCAATGTTGTTAGAGATGATTTTTAGCCTGAATTTAAGGGACACGTGTCTGTGCTTTGCGTGGGGTTGGGTATGAATCGGAGGGTGGTGAGGGTGACTACTTGTGCTATGGTTCCACACACAAGATAATTATCCACCTGACTACTGTTCATTGTGCAAAAAAACCATTGGTTTGTTTTTTATAGCTTTCTCTTAGGTGGTTTTATTTTACTTTCCCCTCTTTTTTCCACTTTTATTTTCCTCCTTTCCACAGATACTCATTTGAATGTATTTGATAGAGGTACTTCTACATAAACCTGTTCTTTTTTCCCCAGCTTTATTGAGGTATAATTGACAAATAAAATTGTGTATATTTAAGGTGTACAACATGATTATTTTAATGCCAACATTTTCAGTTTATTTATTTTTGTACAAATTTATGGGGTGCGTGTGAAATTTTGTTTCACATATGCAATGTATAGTGATCAAATCAGGGTATTGAGGGTGTTCATCACCCAAGTACAATACATTTTTGTTAACTATGGTCAATCTATTATGCTATCAAACATTGAATTTATTTCTTCTATCTAACTGTATGTTTGTACCCTTTAAACCTGTGGTCCCCAACCCCCAGGCTGCAGACCAGTACGAATCTGTGGCCTGTTAGGAACTGGGCTGCACAGCAGGAGGTGAGTGGCAGGCCCGCGCGAGCAAAGTTTCATCTGTATTTACAGCTGCTTCCCATCGCTTGCACAACTGCCTGAGCTCTGCCTCCTGTCAGATCAGTGGCAACATTAGATTCTCATAGGAGCATGAACCCTACTGTAAACTACACATGCAAAGGATCTAGGTTGTGTGTTCCTTATGAGAATCTAATGCCTGATGATCTGAGGTGGAGCTGAGGCAGTGATGCTAGTGCTGGGGAACAGCTGCAAATACAGATTATCATTAGCACAGAGGTTTTACTAAACAGAGACCATAATAAATTAATTGCTTGCAGACTCATACCAACACCCTATCAGTGAGTGGCAAGTGACAATGTAATAATAATATAAATAAAGTGCACAATAAATGTAATGTGCTTGAATCATCCCAAAACCATCCCCCCACTCTACCCTGCCCCAACGGGCTGTGGAAAAATTGTCTTCCATGAAACCGGTCCCTGGTGCCAAAAGGGTTGGGGACTGCTGCTTTAAGCCACTTCTCTTCATCCTCTCTCTTTACCTTCCACTTACCTTTCCCAGTCTCTGTTCTGTATCTTTCCACTCTCTATCTCCCAGCGATGAATTTTCTTTTAGCTCCAACATATAGGTGAGAACATGCAATATTTGTCTTTTTGTGCCTGGTTTGTTTTACTTAAGATAATGACCTCAAGTTCCATCCATGTTGCTGCAAATGACAGGATTTCATTATGTTTTTGGCCAAATACTAAATACGGTATATATTCCATTGTGTATATCTACCACATTTTCTTTATCCATTATCCATTGATGGGGACTTAAGTTGATTCCATGTCTTTTCTATTTTAAATACTGCTACAATAAACATGCGAGTGCAGGTATCCTTTTGTCATATTAATTTCTTTTCCTTTGGGTCGATACCCAGTGGTGGGATTGCTGGATCAAATGGCAATTCTATTTTTGTTTTTTTTGAGAAATCTCCATACTGTTTTCCATAGTGGCTGTTCTAGGTTACATTCCCACCAACATTGTGTAAGATTTCCTTTTTCTCTGCATGCTTACCAAGCTCCGCTATTTTGTTGAGGATTTTCATGTCTATGTTGTCAGTGATACTGGCCTGTAGTTTGCTTTTTTGTCATGTTGTTGTCTGATTTTGGAATCAAGGGGATACTGGCATTGTAGAATGACTTAGGAAGAATTCCTTTCTCTTTGATTTTTTGGAATAGCATCAGGAGAATTGGTAGTATTTCTTTGTATGTTTGTGTGGTAGAATTTGCTATGAATCCATCTGGTCCTGGGCTTTTCTTTGTTGGGAGACTTTATTACTGATTCATTCTTGCTACTTGTTATTGGTCTGCTCATGTTTTCTATTTCTTCCTGATTTAATCTTTGTAGGTTGTATGCTTCCAGGAATTTACCTATGGTAAATGCCATCCTTTTGCTTAAGTTTCCTTAAGTTTTTTAGTTTGTCATCGAATAGTTGTTCTTAATAGTCTCTGATGATCTTTTGTATTTCTGTGATATCAGTCATAATATCTCCTTTTTCTTTTTTTTAATCTTAATAGATAATGGTTTTTATTAGATTGTTATAGCAATCCAATTTTTTTCTTAATACATTTATTTTTTATTTCAAAATATTATGCGAGTACAAACATTTATGTTACATATATTGCCTTTGCACCACCTGAGTCAGAGCTACAAGCGTGCTCCTCCCCCAGACAGTGCGCGCCACACTCATTAGGTGTGAATATGCCCATCTGCTCCTCCCCCCCATCTGCCCAACACCTGATGAATGTTACTTTCATATGTGCACATAAGTGTTGATCAGTTAGTGCCAATTTGATGGTGAGTACATGTGGTGCTTGTTTCTCCCTTCTTGTGATACTTCACTTAGGAGGATGGGCTCCAGCTCCATCCAGGATAATACAAGAGGTGTTAGTTCACCATTGTTTTTGTGGCTGAGTAGTACTCCATGGTATACGTATGCCACATTTGATTAATCCACTCATGTATTGATAGACACTTGGGTTGTTTCCACATCTTTGCAATTGTGAATTGTGCTGCTATAAACATTTGAGTACAGATGTCTTTATTATAGAATGTCTTTTTTCCCTTTGGGTAAATACCCAGTAGTGGGATTGCTGGATCAAATGGTAGTTCGACTTTTAGTTCTTTGAGTTATTGCCATATTACTTTCCATAGAGGTTGTACTAATTTGCAGTTCCACCAGCAGTGTATGAGTGTTCCTATCTCTCTGCATCCATGCCAATATTTCTTGTTTTGGGACTTTTTGATAAAAGCCATTCTCGCTGGAGGTAAGTGATACCTCATTGTGGTTTTGATTTGCATTTTCCTGATGATTAGAGATGTTGAGCATTTTTTCATATGTTTGTTGGCGATTAGTCTACCTTCTTTTGAAAAGTTTCTGTTCATGTCCTTTGCTCACTTTTTAATGTGGTTGTTTGATTCTTTCTTGCTGATTTTCCTGAGATCTATATAGATTCTAGTTATCAGCCCTTTATCAGATATATAGTATGCAAATATTTTCTCCCATTCTGTAGGTTGTCTATTTGTTCTAGTGATAGTTTCTTTGGTTATGCAGAAGCTTTTCAATTTTATCAGGTCCCATTTATTTATTTTTGTATTTCTGATTTTATTTATTTGGGTCTTCTCTCTTCTTTTATTGTTATTCTAGCTAGTGACTTATACATTTTATCTTTTTAAAGGTAAAAACTTTTATTTTCATTGATCCTTTGTATTTTTTTTAGTCTCTATTTTATTTTGTTCTGCTGTGATCTTTATTATTAATATTTCTTTTCTTCTGCTAATTTGGGGTTTGGTTTGTTCTTACTTTTCCAGTTCCTTGAGGTGCGTTGTCAGACTGTTAATTTGTAATCATTCTATTATTCTGATGGCATTTGTTGCTATAAATTTCTCTCTTAGCACTGCTTTTCATGTATCCCACAGGTTTTGGTATGTTGTGTTTTCATTTTAATTTGTTTCAAGAAATCTTTTGATTTCCATTTTAATTTCTGTGTTGACCCAGTGGTCACTTAGGAGCATGTTATTTAATTTCTATGTATGTGTATATTTTCCAAAGTTTCCCTTGGTATTGATGTCTAGTTTTATTCCACTGTGGTCTGAGGAAGTAGTTGATATGCTTTTGATTTTTTAAGATTTGTTGAGACTTGCTCTGTGGCCTAATATGTTATCTATCTGGGAGAATGTTGCATGTGCTGATGAAAAGAATCTATCTTCTGTAATTGTTGGATAGAATGTTCTATAAATGTCTGTTAGGTCCATTTGGTTTAAAGTTCAGTTTAAATCCAATGTTTCTTTGTTGATTTTCTGTCTAGATGCTGAGAGTGGGGTGTTGAAGTCCCCCATTGTTACTGTATTGTAGTCTGTCTCTCTCTTTAGATCTGGTAATATTTGCTTTATGAATCTGGGTGCTCCAGTGTTGGGTACATATATATTTAGAATTGTTATATCCTCTTACTGGATTGATCCCTTTGTCATTATATAATGACCATCTTTGTTTTTTTTTTTTTTTTTTACTGTTTTTGATTTAAGGAATGTACTTTTTTTTCTGATATAAGTATAGCTACTGCTACTCACTTTTGGTTTCTGTTTGCATGGAATATCTTTTTCCATCCCTTTATTTTAGTCTATATGTGTCTTTACTGGTAATATGTGTTTCTTGAAAGGATGATATAGTTGGAACATCTTTTTTTATCCATTCAGCTATTCTATATTTTTAAGTGGATAATATAATTTGTTTAAATTCAACATTATTGTTGATATATGAGTCTTTTTTCCTGTCGTATCATTGATTGTTTTCTGGTTGTTTTATGTATTTTTTTGTTCCTTCTTTTTCTTTTATTGTTTGTTGTTGTGGTCTGGTGGATTTTGGCAGTGGTACCATTTGAGTCCTTTCTCTTTCTCCTTTGTGTGATTGCTTTACCAGTGAGCATTATATTTTTGTGTCATTTCATGATGGTAAATGTCATCCTTTTGCTTCCAGGTTTAGGACTCCCTTGAGCATTTTTTGTAGCACTGGTCTAGTGGCCACAAATTCCCTCAACATTTGCTTGTCTGGGAAAGATTTTATTTATCCTTAATTTATGGAACATAATTTTGCTAGAGGTAGTATTTTAGCTGACAGGTTTTTTTTTCTTTCAGTCCTTTGAATATGTAATTCCATTCTCTTTTGACCTGTAAGGGTTTATGCCGAGACATCAGATGTTAGTGTGATGGAGTTTCCTTTATCACTAACCAGGTGCTGTTCTCTTTCAGTTTTTAGGATTCACTCTTTATCTTTGACTTTAGACAATCTTCCTATAATGTGCAATGAAGAAGACCTTTTTGCATTGTATCTGCCTGAGGTTCATTGAGCCTCCTGACTGTGGATATCAAAATCCTTTGCGAGACTTGGGAAGTTTTCATCTACTATTTTAAATAGATTTAAATAGATTATGTTAAATAGATGTCCTAATCCTTTTATTCTCTCTTTGCGCTCAGGGATACCAATAATTTGAATATTCAGGTGCTTTATGTTGTCCCAAATGTCACAAATGCTTTGCTCATTCCTTTTTAGTCTTTTTTCTTTAGTTTTGTCTCACTGTATTATTTCAAAAGACCTGTCTTTAAGTTTTGAGATTCTTTCTTCTGCTTGATCTAGTCTATTGTTGAAGCTTTGAAATACATTTTGTATTTCACTCAATGAATTCTTCATTTCCAGAATTTCTGCTTGGTTCTTTTTTATGATATCTATCTCTCTGATAAATTTCTCATTCTAATTATGAATTGTTTTTCCTATTTCTTTTTATTGTTTTTCAGAATTCTTTTGTTTCTCACAAGAAACAAGAACTTTTAAAGAACTTCTTTAAAATCAGTATTTTGAATTTTTTACCTGGGGTTTCAGAAATCTCTTTTTGATTAAGATCTATTGCTAAAAAATTATTTTGTTTCTTTGGAGATGTCATATTTTCTTGCTTTGTCATGTTACCTGTGTCTGTACATTGATATCCATGCAACTGTTGTAACAGTCACTTCTTATTTTTGAGTTTACTTTTGGAGGGGAGGACTTTTTTTCTGAAGATGTATCTATGGTGTTGGCTAGGCAAGACACTTTGGCATTGATTCTGGGTACATACAGTAGTGTCTCTGTATGATTTCCTTGGCTTCAAACAGCATTAGTGGTATCTGTGATTTCCTCAGTGGCTTAGGATGTGGTTATCAGTGGAGGCTGTGGTGAAGTTGTGCTGGTGACTGGGCTGCGAAATGGGCCAATCTTCAGGGCCCCAGTAGTGACAGCAGTGGGCTGAGCACACCCCTGGGCATTGTATGCTGGCACCTGTGTTAGCACTTACTGTTGGCCTGATTCTTGGGCTTCCAGGTGGCTTGCTTAGATGCTGGTAGTGGCAGTGGTGGACCAGGAAGGCAGGTGGGTTCTTGGGCTCCTGGCCAAGTGTTGTGGCATGGGCAATGGCCATATCAGTGGTGGGATGATTCTCTGAATCTCGAGCAGTGTGTATTGATGTTGGGGGTGGCTATGATGGGCTGGGTGGGCCAGTCTCCAGGCCCACAGGTGGCACTTGTAAGTAGATGCCAGCTGAGATGGTAGCAGCTGGGAGTTTAGGCCCAACCTCAGGTCCCCTGGAGGAGTGCATAGGTGCCCAAGGTGTTGGATTGAGTCAGGCAATCTCCAGGACCCTGAGCTATGGGCTCTGTGTCAGGAGGAGGGCAAAGCTGGGCTGGGTGGGTTTGTGCTTAGGCCTCCCAATGTTGAGGGCAGGCACCAGCCATGGTGGGTGGGGTGGAGCAATCCTGAAACCCCAAGCAAAGAGCTCAGGTGAGGGGAGCTAGAAGTTGTGCTGAGGCCCTGACCCTGGAGATGGGGGAGCAGGCCTCAGTGGCCGCAACCTGGGCTGGTAGATGGGGAACACACATCCCTCCTATGCCTCAGTCCCAGGGCACTCGCTTCTCAGCAGTGACAACTGCAGCCTATGCCTTGCTCGCTTCTCAGCCCTGGCTGTGGTAGAACTCCCAGCTTGTTCCCCAGTTCCAGTAGTGACAGCCCAAGTTTCCCTAATGCCTCAGTCCTAGTGCCACTGGGCTCCAGGACACTATGCCATAGGCTAGGATTGAAAATGGTACCCTGCTGTAGCTGCTTAGGTCTCAGAGAGGATGTGGGACCCCGTGTGAACTCCCTCCCCGGAGCAGTTTTGTCCCCTGGTCTCCTGGCAACTCCCTGTGTTATAATAGTTTCAGGGATTGGAGAGTCAAGGGGCTGTCCTGTGGTCAGGATTGCCTGAGTCCATGGTGGGAATTTGGGCCATCAGAGTTGCTTACTTACCCTTTCCCCATATTAGGATGTCATCTCCAGCACCCAGCCAATCCCAGCCAAACAGCACAACATGATGTTTTGATATACATATAAATTATGAAATCATTACCTCAATGAAGATAATTAACATATCCTTCACTTCACATAGTAACTTTTTTTTGGTGAAGAGAACCATTAATATCCACCCTCTTCACAAATTTCAAGAATATAATACAGTATTATTAACTGTAGTCACCATGCTGTACATTAGAGCTCTAGAAATTATTCATCCTGTATAACCCTATTTACCTTTTGACCAACAACTCCTCATTTCCCCAACCCTCAGCCCCTGGTAACCATTTTCTACTCTATGCTTTTATGAGTTTTACTTTTTTAGTTTACACAGATAAGTGAAATCTTGTAGTATTTGTCTTTATATTCCTGGCTTATTTCATTTAGCATAATGTCCTCCAGGTTTATCTATGTTGTCACAAAAGGCAGGATTTCTTTTTTTCTTTTAGTCTGAATAACATTCCATTATGTAATGTAATATTATATAATGTGGTGTATATATACATGTATGTGTGTGTGTATATATACATACACACACAAATACCACATTTTCTTTATTCCTATCCATTATCCATTATATAATGGAATATTATGTAATGTGTGTGTATATATGTGTGTGTGATATACACACACACGCACACACACAGTTGCCCCTTGAACAATGTGGGGATTAGAGTTGCCAACCCCTCATGCAGTTGAAAATTCATGTATAACTTTTGACTCCCCCAAACTTAACTACTGATGCCCTAATGTTGACTGGAAACTTACTAATAACATAAACTGTCCATTGGCACATATTTTATACATTGTATGCATTATATTCTGTATTCTTACAGTAAAATATGTTAGAGAAAAGAAAATGTTAAGAAAAATATAAGAAAGAGGAAATATATTTACTATTCATTAAGTGAAAGTACATCATCATAAAGATCCTCATTCTTGTGTTTACACTGGGTAGGCTGAGGAGGAGCAAGAAGAGGAGGGGTTGGTTTTGCTGTCTCAGGTGTGGCAGAGGTAGAAGAGGTAGAGGAGGTGGAAGGGGAGGCAGGAAAGGCAGGCGCACTTGGTGTAAATTTTACTGAAAAAAATCCATCTGTAAGTGGACCTGTGCAGTTCAAACCTGTGTTGTTCAAGGGTCAGCTGTGTATATACGTACATACACACACACACACAAACACCCCCCCATTTTCTTTATTCATTTTTTGGTAAACTATATATTTGTGTATATGTGTTATTTACATTTATTGTGCTGTAGATGTTATTTGATTTCTTTTTGATTCAATATTCTGCTTTTTAGATCCTAACATGTTGCTATATGCACATAATTTTCTACATACAAAATCTCCTCATACGGAACTTTGTCTTGGAGGAATAGTTAGAGATGGTACCACAGAGAAGAGAGATTCTGCCTGAAATTGAGATATAGTCTAAATAGAGCCAAGAGGTACAACAACAATAAATCCTTGAAAACCCGGCTTGAGCCCTGGATCCAACCCAGCTTAGAAAGATCTGCAACTGGGCTTTTCTCCTTTCGCTTATGACAGTTTGGGCTGGATTTCTGTCATGCACACCATGAAGAGTCCTGGATAAATATGTTCCAAACCTCATATAACAGAAACATAAAGGAACCAAATGTATGTCTGGGTTTAAAATGATACACATCATACTATTATTTTACTTTAGTTGCTAAGTAAAGATGTTAATCCTGTATTGCCTACCTTTTATGTTATGATTTATATTGTTCTTGTTAAGCATTAAGTTAATCTATTCTTAAATAATTCAAGATGATTTTAAGATACGTTGTCAAAAATGTACATGCATGTGTTCATGTTCCACAAGCCATTAAAAGAACAAATGTGCTTCTCATTTGTGGTCATCTTCTTAATGCGTGGGAAAGACTGTTTTTCTATTACAGGCATTTAGCATATTACTTTTCTTACAAATCTGGTCACTGCTCTAAACAAAATGACCATGTAACAATCTTTCAAGTAAAAGTTAATCTTTGATTTTATTTGTGCACAAAATCTCCAAGGAACACCTGTGATCTTTAGGAAATAGAAGGTAGTGTTGCTTTAGTAAATGTCATTCTTTCTGCAAGTCAGCCTGAATTCATTTTCTCTACAGGGTGTTCTATGTAATTAGAGGTTTTGTCTTTCAGAAAGAAAAGAAGGAGTGTTGGTCACCTGCCATCCCTGAAATTTTTTCTACTATATTTAGAATGTTGGTTTAATTTCTTTTTATCTTTATCATTTTTGATTTAATGCTGTTTTATTTGTTTCTTCTGTGTTTCTCAACTCTCCTGTAGCATATCTACATATTTATAACTAGGGGTTATATCCCTTTATAGGGATTTATGTTCAGTCATTTAGAGATATAATTACCCATATATATAGCCATTATATCTAATATATGATTTTAAGTATGCCTACTTTGATTATGCATAAGAACTTCAGCATTTGTCTATATTCAATGTGAGAGTTTATTATTATTATTAAATATAATTACAATTTATCCTTTGACCAATCACTACTGTATTTCCTTCTATTATCTTGGGTTTTGGGTACAGCATCTTTTCATACTGTCACATTAATATTTTTAAGTTTATATGCTCTGTTATATAAGTATATGATATTCTGAAATGAAACTTTTGCTAGCCAATCCTGAGTAAGGATTGGCCAGTGTGTGGCTGTAACTCCCGCAAGCCCTGCTACCTACTCCTTCTTGAACAACTCCAGGGGGAGTTGGGGCATGGTAGGCCATGGTACTTACTGATCCTATAGTCCTTTGAGCTTCTAATTTCCACTTATCCTCAAGTCTCACTATAGAAAGACTTGACCTGTTATTGAAATTGACTGTCTATGGCTTATATCCTTATTCTATATGCATTTTTATGCTTTTAAAATTTTTATTTCTTTTTTAGTTTTTAAACTTTTTTTCGTTAAAATCTAAAACATAAACACACACATTAGCCTAGGCCTCCACAGGTCCAGGATCATCAATATCATTGTCTTCCACCTCCACATCTTGTCCTACTGGAAGGTCTTCAGGGGCAATAACATGCATGAAACTGTCATCTCCTATGCCTTCTTCTGGAATACCTCCTGAAAGATGTGCCTGAGGCTATTTTACAGTTAACTTTTTCTTTTTTAATAAGTAGAAGGAGTACGCTCTAAAATAATGATAAAAAATGATAAAAAGTATAGTATAGTAAATACACAAACTAGTAACATAGTTGTTTATTATCACTATCAAGTATTATGTACTATACGTAATTGTATGTGTGAGACTTTTATATGACTGGCAGCATAAGCAGGTTTGTTTACATCAGCATCACCACAAACAGCGTGAGCAATGAGATGCGCTATGATGTTAAGATGGCTACAATTTCACTAAGTGATATGAATTTTTCAGTTCCATTATAATCTTATGGGACCACCGTCATATATGGCTGTGGTCCATCATTGACTGAAATGTCATTATGACTTCCATGACCCTAGTGTGTTTGTTGTTTCTGCTGAAAAGGGGGGAGGCATACACTGTCTTTTAAATTAACACTGCTGTTTTTCCAATTAGATGTAGATTTGTGCTTATTATTATTTGGGCTCTTTTTTCATTCTTCAGGAAAATTACAATTCAGAAAGGATCAGAGTGAGATAGGCAACATAGTGGACAGGAACAGACTGTGATTCCTGCACCTAATCAGGGTCTTCTACCTGCTGGTTTTAATTCTTGTTCTCTTAGTATGAAAACTTTATCAGTGTAATATGGAGCTCTCTACAAGGGGAAGAGAACAATCCTGAGGCTACTTGGTTTTCTCACGGTAGCACCAGGGGCCTTTTGCCACCATTTTATGAGTTTATGATTATTTATGTTATTTTTACCTATTAATTCTTTTGCCTGAAAAGTACCTATTTCTCCCTTAGACCTAGTCGAAATCCTACTCATATTTAAAGCCATGTGAACATGCATCTTCCCTATAAATATGTCTCTGACCTTTGAAGTCAATATGGGTCTCACCTCTGAATCAAGCAGTCCAGTATTAAATTTTCCTCAATTGTTGTGTGTTGTTGACTTACACATATAAATTCCAGAAAGATGTGGAAGTTGTTCTTTACTTTTGCTAGCACCTCACAAAACACTGAATACCTCATAGGTTCTTAATATGTATCGATTTCTTAGAATTCTAGATACTTTTTTCTTAATACATGACACTATGAAGGAGATAAAAATCTGTCAGTTCTTTCTGTTTCAGCGGAGAGAAACATTTGGGTTCAGAGAACACGTTAATGTTTAACAACCTTTAGGAATGTTAGGGCCAACAGGAGTTAGTCTAAGTTTTGGCTCATTATGGTAGCTGAGTTTTATAATTGATTTATAATATCAGTAATCTTAATTTACAGAAATAAAAATTACATGGCTGTGTTGGTACCAAATCAAAATATCTGGTCGACTAGCAGTCAAATCACCAATTAAAGTTATTGAGCTTTTTGTTTCTTTGTAGATAACAAAACCATGGAACTTGATTCATTTTATTTTCACTTGCAGAGTGCTGTTCTAGGAGATGTCTAATTGTTATGTCACTTGCCTGAGTTTAGGTATTAAAAAATAACTGGCATAATCATTACCCAGTGTGAAATTTAGTTTATTTTTGCTTAGAAATTTGAAAAAGCTATACCCATTTATCAAAGTTCAGTAAGTTTTATTGTTGTTTAAATAAACTTAGAATGTATTTCTTATTGTTGAAAATATGCTTTAAGCATTTTTCTTCATAGTTTGGAGTTAGCATTTTATTGTAGTATCATTTGAAGTAAGAACACTTTTTTTTTGGAAAAAATGAAGGCAGTTAGAAGATATACTTTTCCTTGGTATCTGCCAACTCTATCAGGCAGTGTAGTGTAATGGAAAAAGTGACAAAGTTTTGGAATTAGAAAGATCTGCTTGTGAATCCTTGCTTATGGCCAACAGAGAGAGGCACTGCTTGGCCTTTAGTTGACTCTGGAACTTTTGTTTGTTTTGGCCTCTGGTACTGTTTACATGTGGTCTCATCCTTACTGACTGTCTCCTCAAGTGTTCACCCTCCACACCATCTATTCTTTGCTAAAGCTCATGACTTAATGAAGCCACCATATTTTGTTCATGATATTTTTCCAGGAACTTGAATTAAACCTGCTAAGTAAGTTTTTGCCCCTTAATCTTTTATAATAAGAATAAAAAAAAGTTGGTGTGGAAAGGCATGGAAAAGTTAGCAATATGCTAAAGAAATTAAAGTATTTATATTAACGTATTAAAGCATTTATATTATATTGACCTTAGTTTAGGCAGAAAAGAACATGACTCAAACTAAAATTTTCATGCTCTGGAAGTGTTTCTTTGCACATTTTTCAAAGTTAATTTCAGATCACAGTGGTGCTCCCAAGCATAATTTAAAATGTTTGAAGTTACAGTCATAATAGCTGGAAGTGTGATGTATAAGAAAAATCAGTAGGACCTCTCAAATATGCTATTCTTTACCAATATAACAGATATCACATTTATGAGGCTTAATCAAAAAGTAGGTAGATTGATTGGATAGAAAAATAAAATAATAGAATCTAAAGAAACTTCTTAAATCAGACAATACATGCATGTCATTATGATCTCTGTCCTGGTTAGAATACTGGAAGCAAGGATAAGCATTGGAGCCATTGCAGTTAATTCACTAATGACAAACAAATGGAAAAGTTGATATATTTCACACAGTGACCATCAGGACTGCTTGATAAAATACACCTACAGGGAGTTACCTGGCATGTTTAAGGAGGTTCTCTCAACCTCCTTAAACTTATACAGGGCTTTTGAGAATAAGGCAAAGAAAGCTTTAAAATACAGGAAGTCATGTAGAAAGATAAAGATTCAGAAAATTACAACTAAGGTAAAATAATATTTTAGCAGCTTAATACTTTTGGAAGGAGGAGAGAAAGTGATTGAAGACAGTCCTCCAGACAGTTATTTTTATTTAGTTTATCCAGGTCTTATTCACAGGCTTTGGAAGAAATTCATTTTGACATGTTTAAGAGCTCTATGATATAAAATACTGATGATAGCATTTACTGCTTGGACAAGTCAACAAACTATAGCACTTTTCACTTTTCTACATTGCCTAAGTAAATTGTCATACAGTTGAAAAAATAGTAAGTCAGTATAGTGATATTTTTCTGAAAGATGGATCACCTCAAGTTGAACACCTCTGTCACTATGCATTTTTATTGCAGTTTTGAAAAACTATATATTTTAGAAAAAAAATAACAAAATACAGGATATAGTTCTCACATATGTGTAGTGATGCATTGTTTAATGAGAAGGATATGTTCTGAGAAATGCATTGTCAGGTGATTTCTTTGTTGTGTGAACATCATAGAGTGTACTTAGACAAACCTAGATGGTATGGCCTACTATACACCTAGGTTATATGGTATAGCCTATTGTTCTTAGGCTACAAACCCGTACAGCACATTACTGTAGTGAATGCTGAGAGCAATTGCAACACAATTACTACAACATCACTAGATGTAGGAATTTTCCAACTTCATTATAATCTTATGGGACCCCATCATATATGCAGCACTAAAATGCTGTTATGCAGCACATGGCTGGCATGTCTTCTCTCAACCTCCTTATACTTCTACAGGGCTAACTGCATAATGACATTTTAGTCATATACCCACATACATATACACACGTACATATGTATGTCCTTTCAGGACAACTATTTGTCAGTTTATTTGAGGAAAGCTATTTTTGAGTGTAATTGTATTTGTTCCTCAGTGTTCAGGAAAAAAACATAGAAAAAATTTTTTATTAATAATAATGCAAATTACTTTCCTTCAGAATTAAGCTATCAACAACAACAACAAAACCCCTTCCAATGATCTTATCACTTATTATATTTCATTGAACTTATTGGCTTCTGTTTCTTTCTCCACTCTTGATGGCAGGAATCATGTTTTACTGAGAGCATCAAAAGAAAAATGAGACATTACATATATGGGAACATTATATGATTAGTGGTTGAATTCTCATTAGAGACCATGGAAGCCAAAAAAACAGCATTTTCTATTTGCTTCTTTTATTTTTATTTATTTATAAACCATAAATCATTAAATTATATAAATTATTACATTGTTTTTTAAAATTTATTATGTATTTGGATATTTTATATATATACTATAAAATAAAGAATGGTGAGGCAATATGGTACTATACAGTTGTAAGAGTCTTATGTATTCCATGAAGTGGAACAATGTTAACTGTAAGTGGATTCCAAAGAGTTAAGGATGTGTATGGCAATTCCTAGGACAACTACTAAAAAATAATACAAAATTTTATAGCTAAAATGTCAATAGGAAAATTAAAATGGAATTATAAAAAGTATCCATGTATATAAAAAAACAGTAAAGGAGAAGCAGCAGCAACAGAGGAGACAAGTAGAAAACAAATAATAAAATGGTATGCACAAATCTACCCATGTCAATAATTAGATTGAATATTAATAAATTATATACTCCAATTAACAGCAGAGATTGTCAGAATGAATAAAAAGAACAAAACCCAAACATCTGCTATCTACAAGTCACATATCTAAAATATAAAAACAGTGTGTCAGGCAGACTCTACGGTGGCCCCAGGATCCCTGCCTCCTCTAGTCATGCCCTTGTGTAATCTTTTCCCTTTGGGTGTGTACAGGATCTAGGACTTGGTTCTAACCAATGAACATGGTAAAGGTAACCAGATGAATGTTATTACACGTACATGGTTATTATACATAAGATTTGTAATTGTAATCTCCATCTTGCTGGGAGACTTTCCCTTACTGGCTTTGAAGAAGCCTGCTGCTCTGCTGTGAACTGTCATAGGGGAGAGTGCCATCAGCACAGAATGTAGGGCAGCCTGTGAAAGCCATCTAGAAACTGAGACTTGCAGTCTGACAGCCTAAAAAGAACTGAATTCTGCCAACAATCACATGATCTCAGAATCAGAGCCTTCCCCAGTGGAACTTCTGATGAGAACACAGCCCTTGCAGACATTCTGATGGCAGACTTGTTGAGGACCCAGTGAAGACATGCCTTGACATCTAATTCACAGACAGTGTCAAATGATGTGTGTGTTGCTTTTAGCTGCTTAATTTGTGATAGTAACATTATACTGTGAAAAATGACAAATCCAAATTTTGATATCTGGAAGTGGGTGCATTAATTTGGTAGGGCTGCCATAACAAAGTACCACAAACTGGGTGGCTTAAACAACAGAAATTCATCACAGTTCTGGAGGCTAGAAGTGCAAGACCAAAGTATTGGCAGTGTTGGTTCCTTCTGAGGGTTGTGGAACAGAAGTGGTTTCATGCCTCTCTCCTAGCTTCTGGTGGTTTGCTGGAAATCTTTGAAATTCCTTGGCTTATAGACACATCACCTGATCTCACCTGATCTCTGCTTTCATTTTTACATGGCATTCTTCCTGTGTGCACATCTGTCTCTGTGGTCAAATTTCTCCTTTTTGTAGGAACACAGCATATTAGATTAGGACCCACCATAATGACTTTATATTAACTTAATCATCTGCAAAGACCCTATTGCCAAATAAATCACATTCACAGGTACTAGGGGTTAGAACTTCAATGTCTTTTTTGAAATTCTTGAGACAGAGTCTCACTCTGTTGGCTGGACTAGAGTGCACTGGCGTCATCATAGCTCACTGCAACCTCAAACTCCTAGGCTGCAGTGATTCTCCTGACTCAGCCACCCTAAAAGCTCAGACTACAGGCATGCACCACTATGCCCAGGTAATTTTTCTATTTTTTGTGGATACAGGGTCTCGCTCGTGCTCAGGCTGGTCTCAAACTCCTGGCCTCAAGCAGTCCTCCCACCTTGGCCTCCCAGAGTGCTACGATTACAGGTGTGAGCCACCACGTCCAGCCTCAATGTCTTTTAAGGGGACATGATTCAACCCATAATGGTGGTTACCACTGTAATAATACAGTGGCTTTGTGAAAATGTGAAAGTGGCTTTGATATCAGGTAGTGGGGAAGCTGGAAGGATTTGGAGGACTATGACAGAGAAAGCCTAAATTGCCTTGCGCTGATTTAGTAGAAATCTGGACACTTTCAGTGAGGGTTTTAAGGGAATGAGGAACATAATAGAAACATGTGGATGGGAGACTGATGTTATGTAGTGGCAGAAAGCTTAGTGAAATTTCTCCTGTAGTTGTGTCAAAAAAAGAACACCTAAGTAATGAACTTGATTATTTAACTAAGGAGATATCCAAGTAAAGTGTTGAAGGTGCTGTCTGTTCTTTTTGCTGCATATAGTAAAATGTGAGAGGAGAAAGATAAATCGAAAGAACTGTTAAGACAAAAGGAACCAGGACTTGATGATTTAAAAAATGTTCAGCCTCTCCAGGTGGCAAAAGATTCTACAATTAATTAATGAACTTCTAAGCAGAGTCAGCATCCATCAGGAAAGAAATACTCTTTCCTTAACTGTAAGTAGTGAATAAGCTTGAAATTACTGGAACCTGTCACATGGAGAGAGCCTGTCTGTAAAGTAAGACAGAATAATTGAAGCAGAGCAGGGAGACAGTGAAAGAATTGATCACTGATAAAGTGGTTAAATCCTCAAATCTGGCCATAATTGTTCTAGATTTGTGAATCAATAAATGTATTTTATTTTGTTTAAATTAGTGTGAGATGTTCTTTTGTCATGTAAAAAGTAGGGTTGGGATAAATAAAATCAAAAAGAAACAAAAAGAAAGAAAAGAAAAATCATAAGATAACCCAAAAGATATAATGAACAAAGTCCTGTGTGTGTGTGTATGTCTAGGTTGATAAAGGTTTGCATACTGATCAAATTTTATAATCTGAAAATTTTCTGCCCAGAAAAATATAGTTGGGAGTATGATAATTATAACTGGAGCAATGAACAAATCCCTTTTCTGAGAGAGAAGACTTATGTTAAGTAATTAGAAAAAGTTCTAGCAATATCCTCAATATTCTCAAATTTTGACTAATGAGAGCCCAAGACATGGTGAGAATCATGTGCAATATTGGGACTGCAATACCTGGTGGGTAGGTCTTTCCCTACAAATACTATAATGCTATAGTAATACTGCTTATTTCTCATTTTCTCTTTATAAACCTTTGCCTTTCTTAGACTGTAATATTGGCATTAATCATGTTCTAATATAAATGAATGACTCCAAACCAGGGTGAGGAGGATTAAGAGCAGATTTCAGAAGAGACAATGTCTTTCCCATTATGTGACTGAAAAAGTGGGGCAATATGGAACTGGATGTGCTAAAAGCCAGTAAGTGGAGGCTTGCAAGGGATAATGGATGTTTTAGAGTTCTCCAGTCAATCTAAATTAATTTCCTTGGAAATTTCTCTTTTTTAAAGCCAAATTTAGCTTTCAGGAACTTTTTTCCCCCCAGAAATTACTCAAATGACAACTAGTAATACCTCCAGTGATAGAACAATGGCACATGGTCATCAGAAAATGACCCAACCATTAGGTGGAGAGGCTGTTACCAAGCACAGCACACAATGCAATCATCTGGCCCAGCCTTTGTACACAGTTCTTTCTTTCTTTTTTTGTTTTTGTAGAAATATGATTTATTCTCATGGTAAAAGAATCTGGTGTGCATTGGAATCACCTGGGGCATAGTTACAATATTGTTTCCTAGGCTCCAGCATCAGAAATTCTAATTTTCTGGCTCTGAGGATAGGCATAGGAACTGGTATTTTGTTTTGTTTTGTTTTCTTTTTATTTTTTTAAAGTCTTTTTTTAAAATTTCATAATTTTACAGGGGTACATATGTTTCGGTACATAATTTGCTTTTGTGCAGTTTGAATCAAAGCTAAAAGTGTGCCCTTCAGTCAGTTGTGTGCATTGTATCCTTTAGGTGTGAATTTACCCATCCCCTCCTCCCCCCTACCACCTACTTGATTTCCCTTGCATTTTACTTCCATATGTGCACATAGTGTTGATTGATTAGTTCCAATTTAATATTGAGTACATATGGTCTTTGTTTTTCCATTCTTGCAATACTTCACTAAGGAGAATGGCCTCCAGTTCCATCCAGGTTGTTACAAAAGATTCTAGATCACCATTTTTTGAAATGGCTGAGTAGTGCTCCATGGTATACATATACCACATTTTATTAATCCACTCATATATTGATGGGCACTTGGGTTGATTCCATGTCTTTGTGATTGTGAATTGTGCTGCAATAAACATTCATGTGCAAGTATCTTTTTTATAAAATGTCTTTTTTTCCTTTGGGTAGATATCTAGTAGTGGGATTGCTGGATCAAATGGCAGGTCTAGTTTCAGTTCTTTGAGGTATCTCCATACTACTTTCCATAGATGTTGTACTAGTTTGCAGTCCCACCAACAGTATATAAGTGTACCTTTCTCTCCACATTCTTGCCAGCATTTGTTGTTTTGGGACTTTTTGATAAAAGCCATGTTCACTGCAGTAGTTGATGTCTCATTGTGGTTTTGATTTGCATTTCCTTGATGATTAGAGACGTTGAGCATTTTCTCATGTGTTTGTTGGCCATTATTCTATCTTCTTTTGAAAAGTTTCTGTTCATGTCCTTTGCCCACTTTTTACTGGGGCTGTTTGATTTTTTCCTGCTGATTTACTTGAGTTCTTTGTAGATTCTGATTGTCAGGCCTTTATCAGATGTATGGCATGCAAATATTTTCTCCCATTCTGTAGGTTGTCTGTTTGCTCTATTGATTGTGTCCTTGGCTGTGCTGAAGCTTTTTAACTTGATCAAGTCCCATTTATTTATTTTTGTTGTTGCTGTGATTGCTTTTGGGGTCTTCTTCATAAATTCTTTGCCTGGGCTGATATCTATAAGAGCTTTTTCAACATTGTCTTCTAGAATTCTTATAGTTTCAGGCCTTAGGTTTAAGTCTGTTATCCATTGTGAATTAATTTTTTTGAGAGGTGAGAGGTGAAGACCCTGTTTCAGCCATTTACATGTGGCTATCCAATTTTCCCAGCACCATTTATTGAACAGGGATTTTTTACCCCAAGTGTGTTTTGTCTGCTTTGTCAAAGATAAGATGGCAATATGAAGATGGTTTTATATCTGTGTTCTCTTTTCCAATCCATAGATCTATGTCACTGTTTTTGTGCCAGTACCATGCTGTTTTAGTTACTATAGCCTTGTAGTATAGCTTGAAGTCTGGTAAAGTGATGCCTCCTGATTTATTCTTATTACATAGGATTGCATTATCTAGGCTCTTTCATGGTCCCACACAAAGCATAAAACTATTTTTTTAAGATCTGCAAAAAATAATGTTGCAATTTTAATGGGGATTGCATTGAATCTGTAAATCACTTTGGGTGGTATAGACATTTTAACATTGTTGATTCTGCTGATCCATGAGTGTGATATGTTTTTCCATGTGTTTATATCCTCTGCAATTTCTTTTCTCAGTATTTCATTTGAATACTATAAAAATCTCTGTGCTCATAAACTTGAAAATGTGGAGAAAATGGACAAATTCTTGGAAATACACAACCTCCCTAGGCTTAATCAGGAAGAAATAGAATTCCCGAACAGACCAATATCAAGCACCAAAAATGAAGCAGCAATAAAAAATTATCCCACAAAAAAAAGTCTCAGACCATTTGGGTTCACACCCAAATTTTACCAAACCTAAAAAGAAGAATTTGTACATATACTGTAGAAATTATTTCATAACTTTGAGAAGGAAAGATCATCCCCAACTCATTTTACAAAGCCAATATCACCTTGGTACCAAAGCCAGGAAAGGACACAACAAAATAAGAAAACTACAGACCAATATCCCTCATGAATATAGGTGCAAAAATTCTCAACAAAGTCTTAGCAAACCAAATTCAACTTCACATCAAAAAAACAATTTACCGTGACCAAGTGGGCTTCATCACAGAGGTGCAAGGGTGATTCAACATACACAAACCTATAAATGTAATTCACCATGTAAATAAAATCAAAAACAAAGACCATATGATCTCTCAATAGACACAGGAAAGGCATTTGACAAAATCCAGCACACTTTTATGATAAGAACTCTTAACAAAATAGGCATAGGTGGGACATACCTCAAAAATTTTAAAGCCATATATGACAAACCCACAGCCAATATCATAGTGAACAGGGAAAAATTGAAACCATTTCCACTTAGTACTGGAACCAGACAAAGTTGCCCACTGTCACCATTTCTATTCAACATAGTGCTGGAAGTCCTTGCCAGAGCAATCAGACAAGAGAAGGAAATCAAGGGTATCCAAATGGGGAAAGAGGAGGTCAAACTACCGCTCTTTGCTAAGGATATGATGTTGTATCTAGAAAACCCAAAAGAGTCAACCAAGAGACTCCTGGAATTAATAAATGAATTCAGCAAAGTCTCAGGGTACAAAATCAACGTGCACAAATCAGTAGCTTTCATATATGCCAATAACAGTCAAGCTGAGAATCAAATCAAGAACACAATAGCTTTTGTAATAGCATCAAAGACAATAAAATACTTAGGATATAGTTAACTAAGGAGGCGAGAGACCTGTATAAGGAGAACTGCACATAGTTCTTAGTTTTGGGTTTTTAGTTCCATGTGTGCACATAGGTATGTATCATCACTTTCTCTATGATTTCTTTTGGGAAAGCTTTAATAAAAACCATTCCTTTGTAATAGAGTAACATGAGGTCTTATGGTGTTCAATATCCAGTATTTTCTCCTTCCCTCTGCTCTCAGCCCCTGGGAATAGTTTAAATCTATTAGATTGCCCCTCTATAAAGAAATAGGAATTGGCTATAAAAGTAGGCATATAGCACAAAACTAACAAATTGTCATATAGAAGTCAATGATTGTTTATAATTTTGAAATGTTAGCTTTATTTAAAAAGCTCAATCTATTGTCAGGAAGAATTTTTTAAAAACTTAAAACTTAACCCATTTTAGTCTAATGTCTTTAACAAAACCCTGATTTTCTGCCACATTATTTCTAAGAAATATCACTGCACAGTTTGCTATTCTTTGAAAGATTTATAATACCTTTTGTATTTAATATCTTGATGCCTTTTTATTCTAAAACTGTGGCTTCTTTCTTAACTTAATAAAGAAAATTAAAGAAAAAAATACAAGGGAAGTCATTATCCTAGGTTGGAGTCAATACCATCATTGCTATTCAAAGGAAGGGAGTAAGCAGATGTTAGCTTGCAGCCAAGGAAACTGTTTTATTTGTAATGGAAGGAAACAAAAGCCAAAGGCGGTAATGCATTAGGATCAGAATGAAGCACAAGGAAAAAAAAATAGGATCATTCTTACTAGTTGCTTTTTACTTTTACATGACACATTCAAATTATTATACTTGTAAATTATAGCAGATAGATAAATGGGTAGATTATAGGTGATCAATCAATCAATATATTGATAATGCATGCCAAAATTCCCAGTCAGATAACATATCATCCTATTTATGACATGTTAAATGTTGGATTTTATTTTACCCAATAAAAGTATAAATGTTTCCAGTTTTTAAAAGAACTTAGTCTCACTAACTTGTTTATTAATTTATGTGTTTATTCATTCAACAAGCATTCATTAAATGCATAATATATTTCTAGTACTTTTCTATGTACTGAAGATGGAACAGTGAATAAAATAGAAAAACGCACTGTCCTAATGGAGCTTGGATTCTAATGCTCCCAATATAACCAAAATGCTAAATAGTTTTAAGTCCCAATTAGAAAGTGTTTAGGGCACTATACCTCAGTCTTTGGCTCAATATTAATTCTTCTTATAGTTACTCTAAAATTGTTAAAGAGACCATAGCCCAGATTTTGACCTCTTATTGTTCAGAATCTTTAAACTGGAATATAGACTTTTTATCTAATCTTTTACCATGTTCTGTGTTAGTATTCCCTCTAATCTCTACTCCTTTCCTCCTAGACTCAACTATGAGACCATTTGAATTCTAGACCTCATTTGTTAATTCATTCATTTGTTCAAAACTACATGTTCCAATCCTGCTTTCATAAAATGCATTTCTTTCAAAAAGAAAATATAGAATTATACCCCAAATAGGAGATATAGCATTATTACTCCCACATTACAGATGAAGAAACTGAGGCAGCAGCTTGAGCAAGTTCTTGTGGTTAAAAAGAGAAATTGTTAGAATTTGAATTCAGGTCTTTTGGGTGTAAAATTCTGTGCCTTATCTCACATACCCCCACTGTGACTGGGGTGCACATGTATTCTCTAGGGTTTTTCCTGGGTCTGTTTTTGGGCCTCCAATATATCCCCATCTCATTGCTTGCAAATTTAAAAATTAAGGGCATTTTAATTTATAGAAATAAAAACAAATTTGAATTTGTTTTCAAATTCAAAAATATGTACAAGATCTACATGAGGAAACCTACAAACTCTGATGAAAGAAATCAAAGAACTAAAAATGGATATTCTATGGTTATGGACAGGAATACTTAATATTGTCAAGATGTCAGTTCTGCCCCACTTGATCTGTAAATTCAATGCAATCCCATTTCAAATCCTAGCAACTTATTTTGTGGATATTGACAAAATAATTCCAAAGTTTATATAAAGAGGTAAAAGACCCAGAATGTCCAAGTCAATATTGGATAAGGACAAAGTTGGAGAACTAATACTATCCTTCTGCAAGACTCTAAAGCTACAGTAATCAAGACAGTGTAGTATTGGTGAAAATATAGACAGATCAATGGAAGAGAATAGAGAGCTCACAAATATGCCCACATAAGTATAGTCAACAGATCTTGGATAGAAAAACAAAAGCAATATAATGACAGAAAGATAATCTTTTCAGCATATGGTACTGGAAAAACCAGACATCCAAATGTGAAAAAAAAAAAAAGAATCTAGACACAAACCTTACACTCTTCAAAAATTAAATCAAAATGAGTCATTAACATCAATGCAAAATGCAAAACTTCAAAACTCCTGGAAGATGATATAGGAGAAAAATCTCGATGACCTTGGCTATGGCAATGGCTTTTAAAAAAAACACCATAGGCATGATCCATGAAAGAAAGAGTTGATAAGCTGGACTTCATTAAAGTTAAAAACTTTTGCTCTGCAAAAGATAATTTCAAAAGTATGAGAAGATAAGCCACAGACTGGGAGAATATATTTGAAAAGATACATCTAATAAAGGACTCTTATCCGAAATGCACAAAGAATTCTTAAAACTTAAAAATGTACAACCTGATTAAAAAAATAGCCAAAGGATATGAACAAACACCTCACTAAAGGAAGGTATATAGATGGCAAATAAGCAGATGAAATGATGTCCAACATCATATTGTCATTAGGGAATTGCAAACTTAAACAACAATGAGATACCACTATATAAGAATTACAATGGCCAAAATCCAAAGTAACTGACAACACCAACTGCCAGCAAGGTTGTGGAGCAACAGGAACTCCCACTCACTGCTGGTGGGGATGCAAAATGGTATAGCTACTTTGAAAGACTATTAGGCAGTTTCTTCCTAAACTAAACACTCTCTTACCTTACGATTCAGCAATTGCGCTCCTTGGTGTTTACCTAAATGAATCGAAAACTTATGTCTACACAAAAACCTGCATGTGCACGTTTATAGCAGCTTTATTCATAATTGCCAAAACTGGAAACAATCCAGATGCCCTTCAGTAGGTGAACAAACAAATAAATTGTGGTACCTCCAGACAACGGCATATTAACAGTGCTAAGAATAAATGCGCTATCAAGCCATGAAAAGATGTAGAGAAATCTTAAATACATATTAATAAGTGAAAAAAGCCAATCTAAAAAGGCTACATATTTTGTGATTCCAACAATGTGGCATTTTGGAAAAAGGCAAAACTATGGAGACAGTAAAAACACTAGTGGTTTCCGGAGGTTGAGGGAAGAGACGAAGGATGAATAGGTTGAACACAGAGAATGTGTCAGTCAGTGAAAATGCTCTGTATGATAACAGAGTGGTGGATTTGTCATTATACATTTGTCAAAACTCATAAAATATACATCAAGAGTGTATCCTAATTTGAACTATGGACTCTGAGTGATGATGATGTGTCAATGTGGGTTCGTTAATTTTAACAATGTGCCTCTGTGGCATGGAATGTTGACAGCAGGGGAGGCTGTGTGTGTGGGTGGAGCAAGGGAGTATGGAAACTATGTACTTTCTAGTCACTTTTCTGTGAACTTAAAATTGCCCTAAAAATAATGTTTGGTAACAAAAACAAAACAAATATAGAATATGATATTCCTAGAAGCCCTAATATAGAATCATCTCCAAGAAATACTCTGCAATAAAAAAGTCAATACAGAAAAAAATAAACAAACAATGCATATAATTGGTCCATATTTTATCTCCTTTCTTTAAAAATTAAGTTGCTATTTCAGCATTTTAACATGTGAACTCAACTGAGATTAGAGAAAATTTGGCAGCTATTTTATAAAGTTATTAAACCAGTGTGCACTTAACTTCAAAAATGGCAAGAATGATATAAATATTTGCATCAAAGACACATCCAAACCATTATAGAATACTTACGATATACCATGATTAAAAGAATGCTCCAACGAATAATGATAAAGTATATTGAATGAAAAAAACTATAATAAAGTCCATGTGTTGTTATAATATAGCACTTCATTATATTAAATATTTAAAGATTAAAGAATATAGTGGTGGTTCATGTATGGGCCATGAAAAAATGTATTAGTTCCTTATTAAGTAAAAGTGATTTTGAAACTGTTTTATAAAATGGGCAAAATGGTGCAAACATTTCTTGCCAAGTAAGATAAAATTTTTGTGAAAGTTGAAGAGGCAGTTAAACTGTGGCAAAAATTATGCCTTTCAGTGGAAACATGCTCAGAGAAAGCCAGAAACTTTTACAAAAATTTCTGAGGACCAGTAGGAAGTGAAGACACTAGTTTTACTGCCCTTTGTGGTCTGAATGATGTATTAGTGAGTATCCTGACATACATGGTGGAGGAGAAGATACAAAGTCTCTCCAGAGAGCTTTGCTGAATGTCAGAGGTCTACTGAATTGACCTCGTTTGCTCCTCAAAACTGCCATATATCACCAGGATTGTTCTTTTCACTTCAGTGATAAGAAGGCTCTGACTCAAGAGTTTGGGTAAATTGCTCAAGGTCACACAATCAGCAAGCAATGGAATCAGAATCTGAGTCCAGTTTCAACTGACTCCAGTTATCCAAGTTTACAAAGTTACAAAAGATCCACAAATTAAGAATACTGGCATGTAGGGGGCAGTTGCCATCTGACTATAACGCGCTGCTTTTCACAAGTTACATGAGAAATATCTAAGGGAGTGATTATCAAACTGCTCTATAGAATCCTATGGTTTCAATGATGAATTTTCCAGCAAACAATAAAGAGTACAACTTCTTGAGAAAACAGTTCATCATTACATATATGGCATGCTGGGTGCTTTTGAACAATTGTATTTGGAAAAAGAATTAATTCTACTACATATAATTTGAAAGCCACTGGTCTAGCTTGGGGGAGAATAATTGACATGCCAAAGTAGGAAATATTGGATTAAACAGAGGAAGAAATCTTCCTGAATGGAAGTTATATAATTTTCAATGTTTACTTTCCACACAGTGCCAAATGAAATCCCTAAGATAGATCAGAATTAAGAACAGGGAAAAGAACTCTGCTTAGCTGCCAAAGAGATACTAACTGTGGGCATTATTGCAAAATTTTCCATTCTATTCAGGGTAATAGCTACTACATCACTACATCTGTAGTGATATGTTTGAAAAACATTACAGATGTGACTGTGTCAAAGTGATTTGAGAAGGAACACTACGTCTAGGTGAAGTGTTGCAAGCCAAGAGTAGAGTCAAAGAGAAGCATATGATTAAACCTGGCTGAAGCACTTTGACATAGCTAATCAAAAAAGACAGTCTAATAGAGCCAGCTAAGTACTTTCCCTTTATCCCTTCTCTGGGACTTCAAGGCATTTTGCATTCCCATCTATGTGACAGGTGAGCCCACGCTCCTCAGAGCTAGTTCATATTCCAGACAATTTATCACTTAATGCATTTTAGTTTATAGATGAATTAAATGCTGATGGAATAGATTTCTAGAAGATAATAGATGAAGGCAATATATACACACTCTGGTGTGTGTGTGTGTGTGTGTGTATCTGTTAAAGTCATTGTCTTTTAGAGGTAATAGAATATAATTTACATTGCAGGTCAAAATTTCTATTCCAACATAATATTCATTCATGAGAGAAATTGTCAAACTGATTGGTTTTCAATATCATATTTTATTTTGTGTTTTGTGACCAGTTAGTATAATCATTATTTACATTTCCAAATTGACTTTTTGAAAAATAACAACCCATTGTTATAGCAAATGACATAATATGATTTTGTTTCTTTCTGTTAAATTGTGAGCCTCTCAAGGTCTCAGACAGTGTCTTATTTCTCCTTTTCCTAATACCCAGCACAATCTCTGGTGCACAGTAGTCATTCAATATTTTTTGCTGAAATATACAAGCAATATATAGACATATATATTAACTTATATATAGAAATATATATTAACTTTCAATAAATTTAGTGTCAGTGGAAGTAAGGCCCATCAAAAGATGTCTGTTAATGAGGTTGATTACTTTGCAAAAGTGGAGGATGCATGAGGGGTCAGATAAAGGCAGCATAAGTCTTGGAGTTAGACAGTTTTTAGGTTAAAATTTTTGCTGTGCTATTTATTGGCTATGAAACTTTGGGCTAATTACTTCATCTCAAAGCTTTAGTTTTCTCATTCATACAATAGTATAAAATAAGGCCTGTCTCATAGGGTTGTTGGCTTAAACATATTATAATAATGTACATAGAACAGTACCTGTCTTTTGGTTAATTATAGTTTAAGAAAAAATGATGATAAAACTTTCAAAAGGCTAGTATAGGAGAGTCTTTGACTCCCATGGGTTTGCATATTTATCCTACCTAACTGGTGTGGCTTAACTTCCTTTTGCATCACACTTTCAATGCAGCCTATTTTATACTTTGTAAAATTCTCCCAAAACACAAAGAATATTAAAAAATCAAAAAAGGACAATTGATATTTTACTTGTGTTTTCAGGGCGTAATGAAGAAAAGGATAATGCATCAGCCTGCACAGACAATTTCAAAAACTAAAAACAAACAACAACCCTTCAGCCATTTCTGCTTTCTCCAGTTTTCAAAAGACTTTTTCTCTCTCTACGCTCCACCTTAGTCAGTTTCTGCAGTCAGTCTTATTCCAGCTTCTGCTCTTCCCAACCGTGTTTCAAAATCATGTCAGCTCAACAGTATTCAGAGAAACCCAAACTGAGCGAAATAAACTAGACCCTCTATCACCCCTCACAAGAATCCTCAGTCAATGGGGTGGTGGGCGTGGGGGCAGGAAGGTGTCCTCATCTTTCTGCGCAAATAGACGATTTCTAAAAGGTGACTACATGATTGGCAGAGGCTGATAGTTGCCTCCCGGAACGGCTTCTCCCCTTTCTCTTTCAAGATGAGAGTACGTCTTGCTCGACTCTGTGCAGTGATTCTGCTTTTAATAAGAGCACCCCTGAGAGATAATCAGACTCAGGGATGCCCAGCCAAAGGCAACACTTTCCGGCCTGTGTCACAGCAGTTGTGGCTTTGAGACTAAGTGCAGGCTAATGGGGTGCAAGTGGAAAGGAAGCCTGGAAAACCGACCAGAGGAAGAACAGAGGGAAAGAAGGACACCAATTGTTATGATTAAATAAGTGAATCTGTCAGCCAGAACTTGTGGAACAGAGGTACTAAAACAAGAGGAGAAAGAACCTAGAACTGTGTAATGGTTTGCTTTCTGTTGACACCAAGAATGAGTCTACATCATAGTAGGGATGTCACTAGGCTGAGTTATGTTTAGGGCAATCTTGCATTGGGAATACTTCACTCAGAGCAATAAGACTCCTACTCAACTCTAATGGTTTGATAATGAGAAAAAGCACATATATATATATAAATGAAACTCATACTGATTAGAAGGTGAGTCCCAAATGGTCTCAGTTTCACCTTTGAGGAAGGTCTGAGAGGAGTTTGGAAGGAGTTTGTGCCACCAACAAAGGGTTGAGGTCAAGGAAGGGACGCCTTTGACTTATGTATACAAGACTTTAGTTTTGAGCTTATGGGTTAGAGAGAGCTTCTGGGTACTTGCAAGCCTGGCCAAGTTGAGGGGAGGTAAAAACCGGGGTAGCTTTATAGTTTGACTTATTATTGCTGCTTGGAAGAAAACCTTGGGGACAAGAAACCCAAGTCCGAGCAAAAGCAGTGGCTTCTCCCTTGCGTCCTATGAAACTTGGCCTGGGCTCAACACAATCTAGGCTTTTCTCTTCTGTGATTGTTCCCCCTGGGATCCCGCCATCTCTGAGGGCTGGGCTGATCAGGGGCAGGAATGGGCAGAGGGAGGACATAAGGAGTTAAGAACCTAGAGCATCAAGCAGGGTTAATTCCTGTGTGGGAAAGCCTCACACAAAACTACAGAAATACATCTTAAAAATTCTCATAACTTCTCTCTGTATTAGTCACAGTAGCATTAAGTGCTGAAACAGATACACTCCAATATGTCAGTGTGTTGTGATTTCTATGGTATGGTTTCTTTGAGGTCTCTCTTTTGAGTGTGGCCAAAAGCCAAGATAACCACTCTCTAGGAGAGCCCTGACCCAGGGAGTGGGGAGTTAGGTTCAGATATGTCTATCAGGTGAGGCACAACGGGGAGGGGAAACCAAAATGCATGAAACAGGAGAAACTTCTTACTCACAGGTCCCGGAGAGGTTAGGGGTGCCAACAGGAGGTCCAGAGGTGGCAGGGAGCTTAACAGTGGGTAGGGAGAAGGACGGGTGGGAGAGGGAGAGAGAGGGAGGGAGGGAGAGAGAGAGAGAGAGACAGGGAAAGAGAGAGAGAGGACCTGTGGGACTTTGCCTTTATTAAAGTCCGGGGGAGTTATCCCTTTGGCTTTCCTGTGGGGGTTGTAGATTGGCTAGTTTAAAGAAAACATGTACTAAGTGGGGAATTTGTTTACATGACTCTGATGTTGATCAATAAGTCTTATCGTGGTCGGTAGCTGTGGAGTGTGTTGGGTTTTGGGTCAGTGGGATGAGGAACAAGCCAACTATATTGCAAACAACCACACAGAGAGGGGAGGTTTTTACTAGACCAAAGATGAGGTATGATTGGATTTCAAACAACTTATACTAGTCTTAAAAATAAACGCCAAGGCAGCAACAACATGACACACATTTATGACACAGTGTTTATCACAGAGTTTATTTTGCTTTTGGCAACGTCCAGTCGGAGGTGATGTGGGTGGTGGGAGGGGTTGGGGGACCAAGTGGGTGGTTATTGGTTCTACAAAGAAATTGCCTGAATAAAATTCTGGCTCATCATAGACTAATTCTGTGACCTCGATTAACTTAACTATGCTCTGATTTTCTAGCCTGTAATAGTAATAATTTTACATTATAATGTCAGGATAACATAAATTAAATAGCAATGAGATAATAATGTGACCCAGCTCTTAGAAATGTAAATGTTAAATGAGATAATTCACGAAAAGGACTTAACACATAACTGAAACAAAATAAACACTCAACACATGTTAGCTATTGTGATTCTTATTAGGATAATTGTATTTTTTAAAACTTTTTCAATGATGCTAATATTTCTGTATTTTAATATCTGTTATTTAACTCTGACTGTAGGAATCAGAGGTACTCTATCTTAAACTAAAAAAAAAAGTCCAGGAATAGATTTTTAGCAACTTGTACATTATGTGCCTACTGCTATAACAGTCCTTTATGTCTTCCTACTTCCCCAATCAGTGACATACAGTGTGAAGATTCTCTCAGGGAAAATAGAGAAGGCGACACTAATTAACAATACAATTATTTAACACTTCACCTCCTCTTTCTGACAGGCAGGCTTCCTCCTCCTCATTCTTCTCATTAGAAGCCATAATTTCTTTTTCTCTTGATGTTGATCTTAACCATATTTCACCAATCTGCGCATGTTCAGGGGTGAAAATAAACTTTAATTTAATTTGCCAAATATCTATTAAAATCTATTATATGCAAAGTAATATTCTATGAACAAAACAAAGAATTCTGTCTTTGTGACGTTTATATTCTAGGAGTGGGAGGTGCTCAATAATAAGCAATCTGAAGTAAAAAATAAGAAAGTTATGTAATATACTTGGAGGTGACATATAGCAAAGGAATAAAGCAAAAGTAGAATAAGGTAAAGAGGATGTGGAGCAAGGCAGGGGAGTTGGTTGCACTTTAACATATTGGTCATTCAGAAGGTAAGAGTTAAAAGAGGACTTGAAGGAGGTGAGTTCTATGCTCTGAATGTTTTGTCCCTCACAAATTCCTATGTTGAATCTCAGCCTTCAAGGCAATGACATTAGGAGATGAAACCTTTTGGGAGATGATTAGGTCATGAGGGAGAACACTCGTGAATGGGATTGTTGCCCTCATAAAAGGGGCCCAAGGGAGCTCATTCTCCCCTTCCAGCATGTGAGGACACAGTTGAGAAGGCATCATCTATGAACGGCCCTCACCAGACACCAAATATGCCAGCAGCTTGGTCTCGGATATTCCAGCCTCCAGAAGCATGAGAAATAAATTTCTGTTGTTTTATAAGCCACCCACTTTATGGTCTTTTGCTGTAGCAGCTTAAAGAAACTAAGACAGTAAGAGAGTTACCCATACAGGTTACTGAGGGAAGGGGATTCCTGACAGAGGTTACAGCTTATCCAAAGTCTCTGAGCAGAGTGCACACATGGCTTCCCTACAGGATTACTGTAAGAATTAAAAAGGAACAAGGCCATCCAATCTCTTGTGGTAGATGTGGAGATGCTTTGCCCAGTTCCTCCTCTAAGGAAGTACTTGCCCTGGGGAGAGAGTGGTCAGTAGACAGACTCCAGTTGTCAGCTCTTTCAGGGTCTGCTTGTGCTACAGAGAGTTGCCTCATCCAACAACACATCCTTCCCAGGGCAGCCCATATTGGAGCTGAGTAGTATAAAGACTCCACCATTTTTGCTTAATGGGGACACAATGATGGGAAATACTTGTTCTGGATCTTCCTGCCAGGTTGGTTGAGTCCTGGCCAGGCTTGTGTGGCAGGTCACCTTTTCCCTCTGTCCAGCCTTGCTTCCTCTTCTTTCTTTTACAAGTTTTGATCTTCCAGAGAACCAAACCTGTGACAACACTGAATTAGTGTTGTTATGTCTTCTTGCAACACGGCTTAGTTCTGAAATTTCAGGACTTTTAGGAGGAAGAATTGCATGGTAGGAAGATCATAGACTTTGAGTTACAGCTCTTGTCAGTAACAAAGTGCCTTTTTGACATGCTCCTTAAACTTTTTGGTTCCCAATTGCCTCATGAAAAATGGGTCTAATAATTTCAACTTCCATAATTTTTGTGTGAATTAAATTATATAATAAGTATATAAAGTTCTGTGAGTGTCTCATACACAACTATTGGGCAGAATATAATCATTATAATTTTATTCATACACTCTTATTTAAAGATCACTATTCAAGTGATACTAGACTAGGTATGTGCTATGATCGCTATTTTGTGCTTTTTGTAATTTATAACATACATGGAAGAAAAGTGGACAAATTCACACATTAATTTAAAAAAAAATTTTTTTTTTTGAGACAGGATCTCGCTCTGTCACCCCAGCTAGAGTGTAGTGGCATCATCATGGCTCACTGCAATCACAAACTCCTGGGCTCAAGCGACCCTCCCTCCTCGGCCTCTCAAAGTGCTGGAATTACAGGCATGAGACACAGAGCCTGGCCACACACATGAATTTTACAAGGTGAACATATCCATTTAATCAGAATCCAGATCAAGAAAGAGAACATTACCCAGAATTCAGAATCCACCCTCAAGTCCCCTTCCAGTCACTGGCTCACCAAAGCTAACACCAGAGATTAATTTCCCCCATTTTTGACTTTTATAAAAATGGAATCAAACAATATGCATTCTTTTGTGTTTGGCTTCTTATGCTCACATGGTATTTGTAAGCTTTACCCATATTACTGGTTGTAGCTGCAGTTCACTAATTTTCATTACTGTGTAGTGTTCCAATGGGTGAACATTACACAATTTATTTGTTCCTTCTATTGCTGAGTATTTCAGACTATTGCAAGAATTGCTCTTATGAATATCTTATACTCTTCTTTTTTTGGAGCATGAATGTATACATTTCTCTTGGGTGTTTTCTGGAAGTGAAATTGCTAAATTGTAAGGTATGCATATGTTTAATAGACACAGCCAAACAGTTTTCTAAAGTCATTGTCCCTATTCACCCTCCAGCATGCCATCTATGGGAATTCTGTATGGAATTATGGTCACTCCATATTTTTGCCAATGTTTGATAGCATCTTTAAAGTTTTATTTTTTTTAAATTTTAGCTATTCTGGTGGGGGGATACATGTGTCATACTGTGGTTTTAATTTGCATTCCCTGAAGACTAATGAAGTTAAGCAACTTTAATATATTTATTGACCATTTATATTTTCTTTTATAAAGTTTCCATTCAACTCTTTCATCCATTTTTTCTGTCAGGTTTGTTGTCTTTTTCTTAACATTTTTAGGAGTTATTACATATCCTGCTTATAATCCTCCATTTCACATGTAGGTTAGAGATAATCTTCTCCCATTCTATGGGTTGCCTTATTTCTCCCTTAATAATGTCTTTTTGTTGAACATAAGATCTGAATCTTAATATGGCACAATTGAGCATCTTTGTTAAGTGGTTTTTATGTATTTATGTTTTAGTGAAGAAATTGTTGCTTATGCTAATGTAATAAACTGTTTTTCTATATTTTCTTCTAAAAGCTTTGACATTTTACTTTTCACATTAAGATCAGTAATCCATCTGGAATTGATATTTATATATGACGTTAAGTAGGGGTTAAGGCACTTTTAAAAAGATGTGTACATCCAACTGACCTATTTAAGGAAAAAGCTTTCTTCCTCCCAGGCACTGCCATACTTCCTTTGTTATAAATCACTTGTGCATGTATGTGTAGGTCTGTTTCTTGACCTATCTTTTCCAATTTTCCATTTGTCTATCTTGTGCCAATAACCACATCATATTCACTACTGTTATATTTGGTACTGTAAGTCTTTCAGTTTTATTCTTTTTCAAGAATTTGCTTTGTCTACCCCTGACTCTTTGCATTTCTATTTAAATTTTTTAAAATGTTGGAATTTTTCTCTGGATTTCATGGAATCTCTGGAGCATGTTGGAGAATATTGGAATTTCTGAAATACTGAATATTTCTATCCATACATAGGGTCTATCCCTTTAAATATTTAGGTCTTAAATTTCATTAAAAATTTTTATAATAGTCTGTGTAGCAGTCATGAACACGTTTTAAAAATTTATTCTCGAGTATTTCATGATTTTGATGCTATCATAAACAGTAGCAGTTTTTAAAATGTCGTTTTCTACTTGTTCTTTGCTGGTTCATAAAAACACAGCTAATTTCTGTATATTGATTTTAATGATTTTCATGTTCATTGACCTTGTCATAATCTAGTATCAATTCTAATAGTCTGCTTGTGGATTCTTTTGACTATCCTAGGTATGTAATCATACCTTCTGCAAATTATAAAAGTTCTATCTCTTCCTTTCCAATTCATATTCTTTTTTAATGATTGTTCTTTTTTCTTATTTCACTGGCAAGTACTTTTTGTACGTCGCTGAATATAAATGGTGATGGTGGGCATCCTCGACTCACTCCCAATCTCACGGAGAAAGGGTTCAATATGTCACTATTAAATATGATTTTTCTGTAAGATTTTTGGTAGATACTTAGATTAAGGAAGGTCCCTTTTATTTCTATTTTGCTAAGTTTTTATTGGGGGGTTTGAATTCAATTAAATACATTTTATGCATGTATTAATTTGATAATACATTTTCTCTTCTTTATTCTATTAATATACTATATTATACTCTTTGATTTTCAAATGTTATACCTCTCTTGTATTTCTTAAATAAATTCACTTGATTATGATAGATTTTCCTTTTTATATATTATGCCATTTGCTGATATTTTGTTTAGGATTTCTGCATCTATATTCATGAGAGAAATGGATCAATACTTGTCCTTGTGTTTAATGCTCTTTTCAGGTTTAGTTGTAAAGATTATGCACCACTCATTAAAATAGTTGGAAAGCATGTACCATCTTTTTTCTCCCCCCCAGAAATGTTTGTATAAAAAATCATTACTATTTCTTAAATATTTGGAAGAATTCACAAGATATGTAGCCTGGGTCTGGGTTTTTCTTTAAGGGAAAGCTTTTGAAAATCAATTCATTTTCAAAAAAATTATTTATTTTATCCAAATTACCAATTGACATAAAGTTATTCAAAGTATATCTTGTAGTGTCTCTAGGATTTGTAATCATTTCTCTTTTTAAATTTCTGCTATTGGCAATTTAATTTTTTCCTCTTTTAACCGAAACCTTACTAGAGTCCATCAATTTTATTAATCTTTTTGAAAGACAAACTTTGGACCTGTTGATTTTTTATATTTCATGTTTTTAAAAAAATGTTATTAATTTATGTTTGTGTTTTTATTCTTTCCTAACTTTACTTTCTTTTGGTACTATTCATGTTTTAGCTCCTTGTAATGAAAACTTCAGTCATTGCTTTTTAGACTTTTTTCTTTTCTAATGCATACATATCTCTCTGGACAATGCATTTGGATGCATCTCATAAGTTTTGATATGTTGTATCTTTATTATCATTTGGTTCAAATATTTTCTAATTTCTTTTTTTATTTCTGCTTTGACTTGTGGAGTATTTAAAAGTATATTTTTAATTTTCAGAAATAAGATTTTTTAGTTATCTTTTTGTTATTGATTTATAGCTCATTTCTACTATGGTTAGAGAATTTACTCTGGATGATTTAAATGCTTTAATATTTGTTGAAGCTTTTCTTATGGATCAATATGTGGTCAGTTTTGGTAGATGTTCCCACATACTCTTGATTATATATACATTCTTTTCTTGTTGAGTGCACTATTTTATATGTGCCAGATCAATTTTGTTAAATGTGTTGTTCAAATTGGCTGTATATTTCTGATTTCCTAATCGGTTCTTTCTACCAGCTGTGGCTAGAACGATGTTAAGTTCTCTTATGGATTTTCCTATTTCTCCTTTTAATTCTCTCAATGTTTGCTTTGCATAGTTTCAATTGATGTTATTGGGTGCATATTGATTTAAGATTCTGATATCTTCTTGTTGGGATGATTTTTAATCATTTTGAAATATCTTTTTAAGAAAATCTCTAGCAATGTTTCTTGCCTTAAGGTCTATTTTGTCTAATATTAGTTTATCTAAACCAGCTAAGCCAGGTTTTTGTTGTTGTAGCGTATTGTATGGTATTATTTCCCAACATTTTAATTTAGGCTTTTTGTGTTCTTATATTTTAAAGTGTGTCTCTTGTAAGGTGGCATATAGTTCATTTGTATTCAGTCTGGCACTTGGTATTTAATTAAACATTAAACCTATTACTTGAGTATTCAGCTCATATACATTTAATGCAATGAAGATAGAGTCTACCATTTTATTATTCCTTTACTCTTTAGACTATTTCTTTTACGATCCGGTTCCCCTTCTTTCTTGGCTTCATTTTGTTTAATCAAAACATTTAAAATATTTTCATTATTTTTTTCTAATACCTAATATTTTTAATATCCATCTAACTTGTTCAATGGATATTCTTTTATTTATTAATTTTTTTTCTGGTTACCCTGGAGAGTTCAATATGTATCCTTGTCATATTATAGACTAAGACCACTTTTTATTTTTAACTTATTCCAGATATTTTTAAAACATTTGAACTGTGTAATTCTATTTAACCACATTGTTTGCATTATGTTTCACATATTGTCACATAAATATTTTTAATTATATAAGCCATTACAGATATTGTTTTCTATAGCAAATATCTTTCAATGTTTATTCACATATTTGCCTTATTCACATATTTGCAAGGGTGCTTCATTCTTTCCTGCGTTTCTTTTTATTTATTATATTTATTTATTGATTTTGTTTGGGAAAATTTTCCTTCTTTCAAAGAACCCCCTTTTACGAATGTCTGTTGGCAATGAATTCTCTCATTAAAAAAAAAGTAAGCATTTTTCTTTTATCTTTTCTTAAAGGATATTTTGGTGAGTGTAGAGTTTTGGGTTAGCAGTTGCTTTCTTTCAGCACTTAGATGTCATTCCACTGTCTTCTCTTTGAAGACATTTTTACTGTTGAGAAGTTGGGAACTGTTGAGGGCAGTCATTCTCCCTATTGTGCTTCGAAGGTTGTTGTCTGCTTTAAATATTTTCTCTTGGACTCAGGTGCTTAACAGTTTTGCCAAGATGAGTCCAGTTATGGTTTTCTCTGCATTTATCCCACCTGGAGTTTGCTGAGCTTTGTAATTCTGTAGGTTTATGCTTTTTACATATTTTAAAGAATTCTTGGCTATTGTTTCTATAATAATTCTTCTACCCCATTTCTTTTCTCATCTTTTTCTTCTACTCTAATTTCATAAATATTATATTTTTTACTTTGTCCAATGTGTTCTATAGGCTTTCTTCCATTATCATATATTTTTTCTGTGCTTCAGTTATTTTTGTTTTGGGGTTTACTAATTTTGTCTTCTGCTGTGTCCAAACTGCCATTGAACCTATCTATTGAGTTCTTAATTATATATATATACGTGTGTGTGTGTGTGTGTGTATTTTTAGGTATGGAATGCCCATTTATAATTTTTCATAATGTCGGATTCAGCCTCATAATTTTTCATTTTTCCATCACTTCCTTTACTTTCTTGAACTCTGAAGTTATGCTTTTCAGCTTGCTTCAGTATTCACCAACCTGAATCCATATCTACAATATGATTTTCCCTGTGTGCTATGGTGTTCTCACTTAGCATGCCAGTTTTCTGAGCCACTTACAAACAAGTCTACGTTATCTCTGTGAAGCTATACGGGATCTTAAATGTTTTATCCATGAAAAATTCAAAAATGGTTTCTGGTTAAAACAGTTATTGAACACCTATCCTTCAAGGCACTGCCAGGGACTTGTGGAACTACAGAAGCAAAGGGCGTGATCCTGGCCTTTGTAGAGATTACAATCAAATTAAGGATAGAAAACAGCATACATAAAATACTTATAGTATAATTAAGTGTTAAATTGTGTGACAGTAACTATAAGAGTAGTAGTTCAGGGGACAGAGACAGTAGCATGGACTGCAGTAACAGATGCAATTATAGTAGTAATCTTGAGGGAGAACCCAATTCTTCCATAATACCTGGCAATATAATTTGTGTAGAATGGTAGTGAGAGTAAATTGTCCCTTCTTTTAGCCAGACTAAATCTGTTATTATCACATTAGAACAGTTGCTGAAGACATTAGGATCTTTAAGATTTCTAATGCATATTTCCAATTTTTGGACTTCTAATGTTGATGAATCTATATTTTGGGCTCTGGCCCCCTCTGGTTCTATCTCTTTTTCCATGTCTGTCACTAGTTCTTTGTCTTTATGCATCTGCCTTTTTTTGAACTGGAATGTGATTAAATTAATTGGTTTAAAAATACACTGTGTGTCATGCTGTGAATATTGGGTTTAAATACAATTGCAGTAGGTTGCACTAATTGATTAATTGGGTTTTATTTTACAAGCTTGGAGTTAAGGATGCTCAAAAATAATATGTAAATTTATGCAGAATGTGAAAATTAGTATTTTGATTCAAGCATCCTGGAACATAGAAAAAATAAAACACTGAATATAGAAAGTATGATATAAACTGGAATTATTTATCCTATGGGTGAAATTATCACCTAAGCAACTCTACATGGGGGTTGGGTTGGGTGGGGCTTGTGTGTAGGAAGATAGACTTAGAAACTTAGCACTTAAAAATTTTGGTTTTTTTTTTTTTTTTTAGGCTTGTAATTTCTTTTTTTTTTTTTATTTCAGAATATTATGGGGGTACAACATTTTGGCTATATATATTGCCCATGCACTGCCCATGTCAGAGCTACAATCGTGGTCATCCCCCAAACTGTGCTCCCCACATCCATTCAGTGAGAGTTTTTCCCATCCCCTCCACCCCCCTCCCGCCTGCCCGCCCCCTGATGAATACTATTGCCCTGTGTGATGTAGGTGTTGATCAGTTAGTACCAATTTGATGGTGAGTACCAGTGGTGCTTGTTTTTCCATTCCTGCGACACTTTGCTTCAAAGAATGGGTTCTAGCTCCAACCAGGATAATATCAGATGTGTTAATTCACTATTGTTCCTTATTGCTGAGTAATACTCCATGGTATACATATACCACATTTTATTAATCCACTTGTGTATTGATGGGCACCTGGGTTGTTTCCACATCTTTGCAATTGTGAATTGTGCTGCTGTAAACATTCATGAGCAGATGTCTTTATTATAAAATGTCTTTTTTTCCTTTGGTTAAATACCCAGTAGTGGGATTGCTGGGTCAAATGGTAATTCTACTTTTAATTCTTTGAGGTATCTCCATATTACTTTCCATAGAGGTTGTGCTAATTTGCAGTCCCACCAGCAGTGTATGAGTGTTCCTATTTGTCCACATCCCTGCCAACATTTGTTGTTTGGGGATTTTTTGATATGAGCCAATCTCACTGGACTTAAGTGATTCTCATTGTGGTCTTGATTTGCATTTCCCTGATGATTAGAGAAGTTGAGCAATTTTTTATATGTTTGCTGGCCATTATTTTGTCTTCTTTTGAAAAGTTTCTGTTCATGTCCTTTGCCCATTTTTTAATAGGGTTGTTTGATTTTTTCTTGTTGATTTTCCTAAGTTCTGTATAGATTCTGGTTATCAGCCCTTAAAATTTTGAAGTTAATTTATTTCAAAATTCATATGGCTCATATGACTAAAGGTAGGAGAAAATGTATTGGTTGAATGAAAGCTTTATTGAGTTGGCTTTGAAGAACCTGTTCATACCTTAATTGATAGCTCCTCTTGTATTTCTCTGTCCTGGGGTTAAACTCAATTGTATCCATTCACTCAACCAGCATTTAATGAGTTGTCATAGTGTGCCTTGTACTTGTGATAAGATTGAAGATAGGAAGATTAACAAAATGCAATCCTTGTTCTTGAGGGTCTCATAACCTGGCGAGTATATGCTCATAATTAATTATGTTGCATTGTGACAATAATGCTAATAAATCCCAAAGTTCCTGTAAGTCCTGGCTTGAAGCATGTTCCATCCATTCCGAAAAATATAGTCTGGTAATCAAAAGTAGGATCTTTACTTGATTAGCTAAGAATGTATTCAGTGACAAGTAACAGAAAACATAGTGGTCAAAAGAGTTAATTTTTCTCACACTATAGAAAACACTAAAGCAGTGGTCAAAGCATCAGTGCAGTGGCTCAATAATGTCAATGCTTAGGTTTCTAAGATTTTCTTGGCCTTTATCTTCACAGACCAAGATGGCTGCTTTATTCTCATCTACAATTCTGCTTCAAGACAGAAAGAATGAAGGAAGGAGAAGGGGGAAAGGGCTTTTTCTTTAAGGGGTTTTTGTTGTTATTGAGGAATGGAGGCCCTTCTCCTCTCTCAGTCAAATTTCCTATTATACCTATTAGCCAGACCCAGAACACACATTCAACTTTAAAGCAATCACTGGCCAAGAGCAATGCCAGTGCTGTGGCTGATTATCAGGTCATGATTTATCTCCTGGGACTGGTGTTGCTACTCTCTCAGGTCAAGGTCTCCCTCTGCCTGCTATCCAGACATTTTTTTAACTAGGGGAAAAGAGGGATAATAATGGTTTTTATATAAGGAAAGGACTGTGTCTGCCACAATGTGCACCTTCAAAGAATATTTTTAATATTCTTTATAATTAATGTTCTATTAGAAGTAACTTCATAACCAACAGCAACATTTCTTAAGATCCTTTTTCTCATTTCTCCTGTTTGACAGCCTCCTCAGACTCATGCAGTTGCTCCAAAGCCTTTCTCTTTACCCCTTACTCTCAGATTCCCACCAAAACTCAACTCACTCTTTGCTGAAAGACAGAAGTGTTCTGTCTTGGTAATTGTTGAAATTCTCTCCCTCTCTTTTACCCACTCTGCCATTCTGGGTCTTCTATTCACTTAATCTTTGTTCCATGATATCTGTGTGACTTGTGCCTCTTAGAAGCCTCATTTGATGTTTCCAACTGAGAGGGACAGCAGAGAAATATAACTAGCTCCTAAACACCTTTCTTAAGAAATTCAGCCTATTACAAAATTCTGCACTACAAAAGATAATCCAAGAACTAATGGGAAGGTATTTTTCTTAGAAAGGGAGCAAGACATAAAAGTATAGGGAAAGCAAGTAATACTTACAAATGAATAATTTTGTTCTTGTTACATGACAAATCCTGCAGCAGAGGTTTGAATGAATATTCATTAGTCAGCACAGAGAATAAAATGACAAGTTGAGAGAATGGGTGAGTGACCCTTTTAGGGGTAAGAAATGAAATGGATTCTAAAGGATATGTCAGTAGGAATAGGCAAGTTTCAGTCAAAACAGAAACTAAAATGTGGAATAAAATATGGCAAATTAATTGGCATACCACTTTTTCTCCAAATTTATTTTCCCCTCCTTCTTTACTTTGCCTTTAATTTAAACTACGTAATATTTACAACTGTGTTTCCTTATTCCTCTAACTTTACCTCAATTTGTAAATCTTTTCTCCTTGAAATCATAAACAAATGCTTAGATTTCATAATGCTTTCTCTACTCACTTTACTTCCCTGTATCAGTTCTTAAATGGAGCTTCTTACATCAAAGGGCTTTGTAGGAAAAGACAGAATTAATACATAATGTGCCTGCGTTTACCATACTTTACACTTTGAGGTATACAACCTCTGAATTAATGAAGTTCATTCATTTAATTTTGGCTCCATGAAAGCATGATGTCTTCTTGGCTACCAGGTTTATAACCATTCCAGTTAAGGTAGCAATTTTATAGAAATTTCTGACTGAATTTTATTAGAATCTGGCTTCAATTACTTCCATATTGACAATACCAGAAGGCTTTAAATGTAACTTAATTAATTTATTTATGCATGTGGTCATCAAATGATTTTTGAGGCATTCTAATTAATATATTGAATGTGTTGGACATAATATAGTGACAGCAGAAAATGTTTTCCCCCATGGCCCATACAAGTACTATCTATCTGTAGACCAGGGGTTTCCTACTGAAGGAGCTCAGGAAATTTTACCTCAAAACATGACTCCTTGGTATAGAGAGTATTTTGAATTAAAGGTCCTTGGAGATCAACAGGTATTGGAAGGGGCTTTCCCTTTATCTGCATTAAAACCAGAGGGACCCATCAAAAAGAACAATAGCCTTTCCTTCCCCTCCCTGTTATCTCAATATATTGCAAAAAAGAAGATCAGGAATGCAACCAGACCTGGCTCAACCCATTTTAAGATAATACCTGTCTCTCAGGTTAATTTAGTTTTCAAAGAGAATCATTTTCAAGTCAGTCTGTTTCCCCCATCCATTCATTCTCCCAAGTATCTATTCATCCTCCCTAGTAACCATTTATTGCCACTTAACAGAATGACCTATATTCCTCATCTCCCCCTCCCCTCTAAAATGAGGGTATTTAAACTTCTGGTCCCCGTTGGGATATTGAGTATCCATGCTGTGTTTCTCCCCATGTGCACAGTAAATAAATTTGTAATCTCTTTCTCTTATTAATCTGCCTTATTTTGAGTTGAGCTTTCAGCCAACTTTCCTGGGGTGAAGAAGGAGTTTTCCTTTTCCCTCACACTGCCCAAGGATTGAATATTGCAGAGATCATATATTTTCCAGTCTCCCTGAGATTTAAAAGAAAAGATTTTTATTATCTTCTGAACCAAGAACAATATCTTTCTGGTAATCAAGGTGCTCATCAAAAAAATAATCCATCACAACCAAATGGGCTTCATCCCAGAGATGCAGGGATGGTTCAACATACACAAATCTATAAATGTAATTCACCAGATAAAAAAAAGTAAAAAGAAAGACCATATGATCCTCTCAATAGATGCAGAAAAAGCATTTGACAAAATTCAGCACCCTTTTATGATAAGAACACTTAACAAAATAGGCATAGATGGAACTTACCTCAAAATGATAAAAGCCATATATAACAAAGCCACAGCCAACATCATACTGAATGGGGAAAAATTGAAAGCATTTCTGCTTAGAACTGGTACCAGACAAGGTTGCTCCCTATCACCACTTCTATTCAACACAGTGCTGGACATCCATGCCAGAGTAATCAGACAAGAGAAGGAAATCAAGGGCATCCAAATGGGGGCAGAAGAGGTCAAACTATCACTTTTTGCAGCCAACAAGATCTTATGTCTAGAAAACCCCAAAGATTCTTCCAAGAGACTACTGTAATTGATAAATAAGTTCACCAAAGTCTCAGGTTACAAAATCAATGTACACAAATCAGTAGCATTCATGTACACCACCAACAGTCAAACTGAGAACAAAATCAAATACTTAATACCTTTTATAATAGCAACAAAGAAAAAAAATGCCTAGGTATATATTTAACTAAGGAAGTGAAGGACCTCCACCAGAACTATGAAACACTGAAGAAGGAAATAGCAGAGAATGCAAACAGATGGAAAATGATACTATGCTCATGGAGTGACAGAATCAGCATTGTTAAACTATCTATACTACCCAAAGTGATCTATAGATTCAATGCAATCGCTATTAAAATACCGACATCATTTTTCATAGACCTAGAAAAAATAATTCTATGCTTCGTATGGAACCAGAGAAGACCCTGTATAGCCAAAGCAACCTTAAGCAAAAAGAACAAATTAGGGAGGCATCAATTTACCAGATCAAGCTAAACTACAAGGCTATAGTAATCAAAACAGCATGGTACTGGCACAAGAATAGAGACATAGACCAATGGAACAGGACTGAGAACCCAGACCAAGAACCCAGACATAAAACCATGCTTATATGATTTTTGACAAAGCAGACAAAAACATACCCTGGGGAAAAGAATCCCTATTCAATAAATGGTGCTGGAAAAATTGGATAGCCACATGTAGAAGACTGAAACAGGATACCCACTTCTCACCTCTCACAAAAATCAACTCACAATGGATAACAGACTTAAACCTAAGGCCTGAAAAAATAAGAATTCTAGAAGAAAATGTTGAAAAAACACTTATAGACATCAGCCTCGGCAAAGAATTTATGAAAAGACCCCAAAAGCAACCACAGCAACAACAAAAATAAATAAATGGGACATGATCAAATTAAAAAATTTCTGCTGCACAGCCAAAGAAACTATCACTAGATCTCACAGACAACCTACAGAATAGGAGAAAATATTTGCATGCTATTATATCCAACAAAGGGCTAATAATTAGAATCTATATAGAACTCAGGAATATCAGCAAGAAAAAATCAAACAGCCCCATTAAAAAGTAGGCAAAGGACATGAATGGAAACTTTTCAAAAGAAGATAGACTAATGGCCAAAAAACCTATGAAAAAATGCTTAACATCTCTAATCATCAGGGAAATGCAAATCAAAACCACAATGAGATATCACTTAACTCCAGTGAGAGTGGCTTTTATCCAAAAGTCCCAAAACAACAAATGTTGGCATGGATGTGGAGAGATAAGAACACTCATACACTGCTGGTGGGACTGCGGACTAGTACAACATCTATGGAAAGTAATATGGAGATACCTTAAAGAACTAAAAGTAGAAATACCATTTGATCCAGCCTTCCAACTACTGGGCATCTACCCAAAGGAAAAAAAGGCATTCTATAAAAAAGACATTTTCACTCGAATGTTTATAGGAGCACAATTCACAATTGCAAAGATGTGGAAACAACCCAGGAGCCCATGAATACATGCATGGATTAATAAAATGTGGTATATGTATACCATGGAGTACTACTTGGTCACAAAAAGCAATGGTGAACTAATATCTCTTGTATTGTCCTGGATGGAGCTGGAGCCCATTTTTCTAAGTGAGGTATCACAAGAATGGAAAAACAAACACCACATGTACTCACCATCAAATTGGTAAATGATCACTTGTGTGCACATTTGGAAGTAACATTCATCAGGTGTCAGACAGGTGGGAGGGGGAAGGAGGAAATGGGGATATTCCCACCTAATGTATGTGATGCACACTGTCTGGGGGATGGGCATGCTTGTAGCTCTGACTCAGGTGTTGCAAAGGCAATATATGTAACCTAAACGTTTGTACCCCTGTAATATTCTGAAATAAAAAAAAAGGATGTTCAGCTTGGTGTCATAATTACAACTCTGAACTTTTAACTAATTTGATTTTCTCTCTTGCTTACAGTTGTTCCTGGTGTCCCCAAGGTTGAGCTTGAAGAGCAGCAGGATAAGGGCACATTCTTACTTGGTGTGTGCTCAGTTGAATTCAGCATTGAGACCCTCACTACTGAGTTTCTTTGGCTTTTGTGCATTTTCTGAGATTTCTTTGATAAGTAGCTCCAATTTGTAAACTAATTAAAATCTTAAGCCCCCAGCTGACTGTATGGACACCCTCTTGACAAAGGGGATCCTAGAAATACTCTAAAGCTGAGTTTCTGGCCATGGGAAAGGTCAGATGTGCCTCGTCATGCTCCTCTCCCTTTTTGGAGATATCCTTTGTAACTCATTAATAGGCCTGAAGCCATGCAAGACAAAGCATTAACTGCACCTGCAGGTCCTCAATTTACTTAACAGATAACTTGAGTCTGAGTATATATCCGCTGGCTTATCTCTGATTAACAGACTTCCTCATCTTATAACATTCCAAGCTTTTTGACAAAGCTTCATTTCTTTAACCAATTACTAATCAAAGAATCTTTAAACTCACCTATAACCTGTAATTCCCTGCTTTGAGATGTCCTGTCTTTTCGGGTCACACCACTGTATGCCTTCCATGTATTGATTTATGACTTTAGGTATAATTCCTATCTCCTTGATATGTTTAAAACCAAACTGTAACCCAACCATAGTGAGACCACTTGCTAAAATCTTCTTGGGTGAGGCTGTCTGGGCTATGGTCACACATATTTGGCTCAGAATAAACCTTCTTAAATTATATTACAAACTTTGGGTTCTTTTCCATTGATAAATTGAATGTCTCCAAAATGTGGCTTATATCTCTTCTCTGGTTTGCTGCTGATGGCATCCTACCTCTGTCTAGCTAAAGCAGACTTTCCTTGTTGGGGTGCTCTGAAATAGTAATAACTATATACTTAGTCTCTGGCCCCATTTCCTGGCACACAGCTCCTAAAGCTTTTGGAACGTCCAAGGTGATATGTCTTTTTGTATGCTAATGAATGACTGGTGCTTGGGCTCCTGTATAGCCTCATGATGGGGGATGGTTGCCAGAGGAACCAGCCATGTGATCAGAGGTTTGGGACTTCAGCTGCACACCTTGACCTCCAGGAGCGGAAAAGGGTTGCAGGATGAGTCAATCATTAGTGCTCAATGACTTAATCAATCATGCCTATGTAATGAATCCTCCATAAAAACCCAAAAGGAGGGGGTTTGGAGAGCTTCTGGTTTGGTGACTATGTGGAGGAGCTGGGAGGGTGGCAGGTCTGGAGAAGGCATGGAAGCTCTGAAGCCCTTCAATTCCCCATACATTACCCTATGCATCTCTTCCATCTGGCATTCCTGGGTTGTGTTCTTTGTAGTAAATCAGTAATCTAATAAGTATCATGTTTCCCTGAGTTCTTTAAGACATTCTAGCAAATTATCAAACCCGAGGAAGAGTTTCTGAAACTTCTGATTTATAGTTGGTTGGTCAGAAGTATGGGAAGCCTGAACTTGAAATTGGCATCTGAAGTGGGGGAACTCTTGTGAGTCTGAGCCCTTTAACTTGTGGGATCTGATGCTAACTCCAGGTAGACAGTTTTACAATTGCATTAAATTCTAGGGCACTAATTTGGTGTCTGTAGAATTGGAGAATTGCTTAGTGTGGGCAAAATACCCACACATCTGGTGTTGGAAGTGAAATGTTCTGAAGATATTGAGTATTGTGAGAGTATAGAGAGAAATAGTGGATTTTCCCTATGGAAGTGTCAAAGCCCTTTCGAGATTCGACTTAGCCCCCTTGGGAAAAAAAAGATCACATGCATTCTTGCCTTGCCATCTGTAAAGTGCAGTTTGCTCCTAGGGCAGCCCACTAATTCTTTCCTTTTTGGCCAATTGGGTGAAAGCAACAATGCACCATCTGTTTTGTAATTATTAGGCATGTGTTAGGTTCCAAACTTCAGGTCCCTCCAAGCTCTGGAGGACACACACTCAAGATGGCTTTTTAAAAGCTCCTCTCTTTTCTCTTGGAGTTAAGGCCAAGTACTTCCACCACTTCCCCTCGGCTCTTCTACAACTCACTCCAAAGACTGATTCTCTCCTGGAGGAGACTGGAGGTCATTGGCATGCAGAGAGTGCTGCATGTGTGAGGGGTGTGTTCAGATTCCCTGAGCATGGTTTGCACGGGAGGCCTGGCACTGTGCTTTGGAAGGTTGCAGCTCTTGTCACTCACTGTTTTGGTCTAAGCCTATGGGGTCTCAGACAAATCTGAAATAGGGTGAATTGCATCTTGATCTCCTATATAGTTGTGCCTTTAAGGTAGGCACTACGTCTGACATTGGAGATAAACGAAGAGGAAGCCTCACTTTGTGCTTCATAGGAGTCTATGTTTTAAGTGGTTGAATCAGACATCTAAACAAATAATAAAAATACAAGTCAGAAAAGCTGAATTGAGGGGTATTGGCCACTTCGTCGATGCCATGTCAAGTCTTCTCAGCCCCATGTCTTACTTACAGCACTCCTGCATCAACTGGCCCTGTGGAGGCTGTGACCCACTTTGTGTAGGCACAACTTGGCAGTGCCCCAGTGGGTAGCACACCATGTATCTGGCCAGGTTTCTCTGATGCCACTGGTACACAACACCTGCAGGAACCTGCCTGATACTAGGGCGTGCTCAACAGAAGGAAGGGGTAGAGAATCCTGTGGGACCTCAATCACTTTTAGCCCTTTGCCTCTTTCTTGCACATTGTATGACATCTACAGATACATCAGCATCAGACTTCAGCAACAAAGTTGCACTTAGGTTCTACATTTTTTTATAAACATATCACTTGTGGCATCCTTTGTGTGGAGTTCACACATGTAGCCCCGAAATTCTCAAGTAATTATATAGAAACCTTTTCTAAAGAAATTATAAGTTAATTTTTGTTAATTAAGGCAATAAAGATATGTTGTTAGAATGCTTGGTACTGTGCTGTACCTTACTAGTGATTCCTTGGGAAATACTGATTGATCACAGAGTACATGGCTATCACTGTGTAAACCTTGGGTAAAAGAAAAGTTTGTAATGTGTATAATCTGTATAATTTCATTGGAGAGAAAAAATATATATATTCTAAATACTTAAATATCACTATAATATAAACCAGGTCATCATTAAATTAATAGTACATATAATAACTGTAATTGGAGTTCAAACTAACAATAGATGATGTCAGGCCTCTAGGATAGGGGAAGCATTCATTATGAGAGGTGAATGCTCTAACTTTACTTACACCTTGCAAAGAAACTCCAGATGTGTACAGCCTTTTATTAGACAGCCTATTACCTTAGATGAGGGCAATAGATGGCCGTGGCAAATAAAACAAACCCAAGGTTAACAATGTTGGTGTTGAGGTTTTAATTAGATTTTAATGTTTTGCAATCAGTCTCTGTTTTGCCATTTTCTGGTTTGTTATGCAACAATGTGCAGGAAACAATAAAGCCATGCTTTTCATTATCAGGAATAGGGACCCAAAGTGTTATTGTAACAAGTAAACTCTAGCTTTGCAGAGAAAAAATGCATTTTGCAACCCATGAATCCATTTACTTAGCAGAATTTCTCTCTGGTAGAATTCTACAGTTTCAATTCACTAATCTTCAGGTGATTCTACTGTCCAGTGAGCAAAGAAATGATACCTTACAGCTGCTGGAAAAGTTTTGTCCCCATTCAATAAAACTTGTAGCAAATAAGTACTTAACTAGTTCATTTGCCACAGATCCTTTGGAAGATTTAACTTGTTCTTTGATGCCCAAACTTTTAGAAATGTTTTTCTTTAGGGAAAAATGTGTAGATGACCCAAAACAATTCAGAAAAAAAGGCATTTTCACATTTGATGGTTGAGTCTGGGTTGAATCAATGAATATTTTTATGCTTCCTATTTTGAGCTTCTAGCTTGTTAGTGTGACAAATACAGAAATATAACACTATTATTAATAAATTTACTGTTAGATTGTGAATGCAAATTAATAAATATAAAAGAACAAATAATAAAACAGCATATGTTTGAGCAACACAACTGATTTTTAAAAAGACTTAATTTTTTAAAAGCAATTTTAGGTTTGTCGGCCCAAATAAATGACTGAGGCAAAAATCTCAATCAACGTAGGTTTATTAAGCAAGATTTTTAGGATGTGCCCCGGAAAAACACAAACAAGACAGTAGCTGTTTTTCCAGAGGGGAAGTTTGAACCTTCAGCATTTTAAAGGCATACAGAGAGAAGGAAAAAGAAAGGCAGGGGGGTCTGGAAGTCTGATGAGGTAGTGGTTACATTCTTGTGAGGCCCAAGATATCTACATTTTACATAACATATAATAACAGAGTGAAGGAAGCATCAATTATGTAGATGTCCATGGGTAAATGGAAGAGTGCCTGATTCTGTCTTGTCTCTACTTCTGTTACCTGTAAGATAAACTCATAATTCATTATTAGTGTGGAATCAAACAGACTTTAGTTTTAGGTGCTAGACATAGGTACAATTTGTATGTCCTTGCTTATGGGAGATTTCCAAGAAATTTCCTTAATGAATGATCTGTGGGGTCAGTTCTTCACTGGTGCCTGAGGCTTTTACCTTTTCTTTTGTAATAAGGAGTTGGGGTGCGGTGGCCCTGAGAATTTGATTTTCTTTTTACAGGTTCATAGCAAAATTAAGAGGAAGGTACAGAGATTTCTGTACCTACCTCTGTACCTACTCATGTAGGCCCTACCTCTACACTTGCACAGCCTCCCCCATTTTCAACATACTCCACCAGAGTGGTACATTTATTACAATTGAATATGCACTGATACATCATAATCACCCAAAGTCCACAGTTTACATTAGGGTTCACTCTTGGTGTTGTACATTCTGTGGATTTTGACAAATGCATGGTGACATGTATCCACCATTATAAAATCATACAGAGTAGTTCACTGTCCTAAAAATCCTCTGTGCTCTGCCTATTGACCCCTCTCTTGTCCCCCCAACCCCTGGTCTTTTTAATGTCTTCATAGTTTTGCCTTTTCCACAATGCCACATAGTTGGAATCATACAGGCTTTCCAGATTGTCTTCTTTCGCTTACTAATACGCATGTAAGTTTCCTCTATGTCTTTTCATGGTTTGGTAGCTCATTTATTTTGAGCACTGAATAATATCCCATCATCTGGATGTGCCAGTTTATTTATCCATTCACCTAGTGAAAGACATCTTAGTTGCTTCCAAGTTTTGGCAATTATTAATAAAGCTGCTACAAACGTCTGGGTGCAGGGTTTTGTGTGGGCATGTTTTTAACTCTTTTGGGTAGAAACCAAGGAGCGCAATTGCTGAACTGTATGATAAAAGTACATTTAGTTTTGTAAGAAACTGCCAACTTTTCTTTCTAAGTGGCTATACTATTTTGCATCCCCACCAGCACACCACCAAATGCTAGCAAGGATGTAAATGAAAGTTGCCAGTGTTTGCTATTGTCAGTGTTTTGAATTATGACCACTGTATAATATAGTGGTATCTGATTGTTTTAATTTGCTATTCCCTAATGACCTATGATGTGGACCATCGTTTCACATGCTTAATTTTCATCAGCATATCTTCTTTGGTGAGGTGTCTGTTAAGGTCTTTGGCCCATTTTTTGATCAGGCTGTTTAGTTGTTCATTATTGGATTTTAAGAGTTCTTTGTATATTTTGAATAACAGCCTTTTATCAGGTATGTCTTTTGCAAATATTTTCTCTCAGTATGTGGCTTGTCTCTCATCCTGTCTACATTCTCTTTTGCAGAGCACAAATTTTTAATTTTAATAAATTCCAGTTTATCAATTATTTCCTTTGTGGATCATGCCTTTGTTTTAGATAAAACATACGTGTTTTATCTAGCAAGTCATCACCACACACAAGATTGTCTAGATTTTCTCCTATGTTAACTTCCAGGAGTTTTATGTTATAGTTCTGTATTTTGCATTTAGGTTTAAGACACATTTTGAGTTAATTTTTAAAAAGGGTGAAAAGTTTGTGTCTAGATTCATCTTTTTGCATGTGGGTGTCCAGAAGTCTTGAAGTCAGGTAGTGTTAGTTCTTCCACCTGTGTTCTTCTCCATCAATATTGTGTGGCTATTCTGGCTCTTTTCCCTGTCCATATAAACATTAGAATCATTTTTTCAATGTTCACACAGTAACTTGCTGGGATTTTGATTGTGATTACATTGAATCTATAAATCGAGTTGGGAAGAACTGATATTTTGACAATATTGACTCTTGCTATTCATAAACATGAAGTATCTCTCTATTTATTTAGTTCTCTGAATTATTTCATCAGAGTTTTATAATTTCTTCATACAGATCATGTACATATTTTCTTAGTTTATACTTAAGTATTTCATTTTTTGGGGGGGCTAATGTAAATGTTATTATGCTTTAAATTTCAAATTCCACTTGTCCATTGCTGGTATGTAGAAAAGTTATTGACTTTTGTATATTAACCTTGGATCCTACAACCTTGGTGTAATCAATTATTAGTTCTGAGAGTTTTTTTTGTTTACCATTTTGGATTTTCTACATAGACAATAATACCACCTGTGAACAAAGGGAGTTTTATTTCTTCCTTGCCAATCTGCATATCTTTTATTTCCTTTTCTTGTCTTAAGATTTCAGTACAATGTTGAAAAGGAATGGTAAGAAGGGACACCCTTAACTGATTTGCTTTAATTCCTCTCCCCTCAAAAAAAGTAGTCTAGATATTTATAGTCATGTTGCATAAAAAAGTTGACGAGAATTCAGAGATTAGTTGCTTCTGCAAGTGGGAAGGGGAGATTTCCTGGGGGAAGGGATCTAAGAAGATTATCACATCTGAATAGGGTGATGATAGCAGATGTGGCGTTCCAGGCTAAGGAAGCCTGTATCTGCAATTGAGCAAAATCAGCACATTAAAAGGGGGGATGGCTTATTTTAGATCCCCAGGAATGAGGTCAAGGTGGGAGGACAGGCTAGGAAGGACCAAGGGCCACATTTAGATTGATTCACAAGGTTATGTGTTTATATCTTATGCACTGGAGGGACATAGGGAGTTAGTTGAATGCTAAAGTGGCCAGGTGAAATATTATTTTTGGAAGATTAATACCTGTAGCTCCATTATAAATGAGAAGGGTTAGGCCACCTAATCTGATAAGAACGATGTGGATTAAGGGCAGCAGTCTTCAAAATGGGGCGTGAATATCCTTGGGGTCCCATAGAGATGTTTTAATGGCACTACTCTAGGGAAATTGATTTCAAAAAACATTCATTTGTACTTTTTCCTAAATCTGATTCGTGGTTTGAGGTGTCATGCTGGTTCTCAGCTCCTGCCTCTTCTTTCACCGTGACCTTTCTCCCACTTCCAAAGGCAAAGTTTTCCTCTCTCTAGTCTGAATCTCATTCTGGTGCATTGCTCTGGGTTGCATGAGCCTCCTGCATATCAAACAAGGTGACAATTCAAAATATTGTTGTTGGTGCTAAGAAAGTGAAAGACTCTAATGAAGAAAGTGGCAATAAATTCTTTACATGATAAGTAGTTTCTAATGCATTCCTTTCAATGAAATGTAATGAGGAGCATAATCAGGTTGATAGTTGATTATTAATTTTTGATTTTAGATAAGGTATGATTTTTTACATAAAATGTGGAAGCAGTTTAATTAATTGAGTAGCACTACTACGGGAAAAAGAAATACTTTATTCCTAACTACTTATTTATTTAAACAAGGTTGCTGAATGCTTACTTCTATATAAAAGAAAAAAATATAGTTGATACATCTTATTCTAGCAGTAATTAATATGCACTCATAGATTCATGAACTAATTTAAAAAATTTCATCTATCTCACTCAGATATGTATTTCTGCTAATATTTTACATGGTATGTTTACTAATTATTTATCAAAATATCAAATGTATTTATGTTGGTTTGATTAATTATGTAATAATTATTAAAAATTAATTTAACTAAAATATTTAGAGTCTTATGGTCCCAGGAAATAGAAAATTTATGGATGGGTTGCCAATGAAAGACATCATGCATAAAAATATATTACATTAGGATAAAATTCTGCAGGGAAATGGAATGGAAATATGAACTCAAGGAGAAAAAAGAATGATATAAAAACAGTTTGTATATTTTTTAGATGGATGAAGGAGGATATCAAATTCCTCTGGTAATTTTCCATTGGATACATTTAAATGAGCTTGGTAACATTTTAATTTAAACTAGCCAACATTTACAGTATGCCAGAAATTATGTCCTTTGGAACTACTTAAAGATATGTTGAAAAATTTTAGATGTGAATTTAAAAATGTATGAGGAGCTGTGTAGACTTAAAACATTTTCACTGGACTTCTGTGAGCAAAATATTTGGAAGGGCTTGTCTTGAAAATGCATTTGTGTATCATATTCTTTAATTGTTTTTCCTTAGGTTGTATGTTTTCCATTATTAAAAATAATAAAGTTTGATAAAATGCCCATAATCATATTTTTTGCATAAGATTTAGAAAACAATGATTATTTCATTGGGCAGCAACAGGGGAAGGGGGTTGAGGGAGCTGGAAGTTACCACACCCCCCCGATCGCTTCTTGGGGATTACCAGAGGCACGAGGGTGGCATGAAGGAGGATAGAGTCTAGGACACATGGTGATCATGATGACTATTTCTGCTCTTATAATTGGACAGTTTCCATTTATTGTCCTTCTCAGTTATTTGTCATTCCATGGCTTTATATTTTTTATCTTCCAAACTAAATGCTTAGCTTTTTGAGAGTCTGAGCTTTTTCTTACATTGTTTTTTACTTTTCCTAAAGTGCTAATATAATTCCTGGGACATAATTATGCACAAAATATTTCTATTTATTTAAATTTCTCCTTATTCCAATAAAAGAATGTAAATTGATAATTGATGGAGGAATTAAAGGAGACGATGGAGTCAAAAATAATACTCTGATCTTGAGCAAGCAAGTTTAGCATAAGGATGATACTATTTAAAAAATGCACAAGACAAAGAGCTTATTTGGATATATAGAATTTGAGGTGAGCTTGAGGTCTTGGATACTGCTGGCATGCAGAGGCCCCCCTCAGTAAATTGTAAAAGGTACCTCCTCTGGGTTGATAAATTATACCTTTCTGTGACAAAAAAAAAAAGCACTCTTCCTTCAGGTGTATGCAGTCACATGGCAGGGCCCAGGTTTGTTAAGGAAAGTCTCCTATTCTCTTTTTGACCCAGTGCCTTTGTGTAGTGCACAGATTGCACAGCTGTATTTGTATCTCTGTGTAAGATAGATAATTCGTTATTCATCCCAGTTTATCTGTATGTATTTGCTTTGTTCAAAAGCAGAAAACTTTATCCTGGCAAAAAATCCATTAAGTTGTACCATATTTCTAGATGGAATTGCAGGTATGAGTTTCCTGCTGAATTTATGTTATCGTTTGTACTCAAATAGATGTAAGCTCCATGTTGACAAGTTAGGGAACTTCAGAGCTATGCCTGGCTCCGAATGTATACAGAATGTATTTTAACACCCTGTCACAAACTCTTCTTCCCCTTTTCTCTTGCTATGTCTAAAATTCACAATATCAGAACTAGCCAGTTTCTATTTGACAAATACTAGGGTTTTATTTGCAAAATGCCATAGCTAAACAACATATAGTTTACCAGGAAATAAAGGAAGATATCATGAATTAGTTTATTTATCCATGAAAAAATTGTCCTTTAAGGAGTTTGATCCTGAGCAATGGAGAGATCATTCATTCATTTACATGTTTTTTCAGCCAGCAAACTATATTTTCTATTTTGGCACTGTCATTGGTGTCAGGGGGAAAAAAAAGCAAAAGGAAGGAGACAAAATTTTGCCTTTTTTTGTTTGACACCAATGACAGTCTCAACCCAGTGAAGGAGAAAGGTATTACATTAATAGTAATACAGTACAGTGTTTGCATGCCCATCACACAGGTGTGTACAAAGCATTGCAGCCTGAAGTAAAATCTATTAAAAGCCAATTCTGCTACATGGGGAAGGATTCACAAATAAAGCATTATCTGAGTTTATTATGAATTGAATGTTTGTGTCTCTCCTAAAACTTGTATTTTGAAGCCCTAACCCCCAAGGTGATAGTATTTGGAGATGAGGTCTTTGGGAAATAATTAGGGTTAGATGAGGTCATGAGAGTGAGACTCTCATAATAGGATTAGTGGCCTCATGAGAAGAGGAAGAGAGAGAGGTCTCTCTCTTTCTGTGTGCATGTGCCAAGGAAAGGCCATGTGAGCATACAGCAAGAAGGTGGCTGTCTGCAAGCTGAGGAGAGAGCCCTCGCCAGAACCCAAACCTGCGGACACCTTGGTCTTGGACTTCTAGCCTCTGGAAATGTGAGAAAATAAATGTCCATTGTTTAAGCCACCAGGTCTGTGGTATTTTGTTATGGCGGCCTGAGCTGACTAAGAAGAAGTTGAACTTTGAAGAATCCCTAAGTGCTTTCCCATAGACCGTGTACTGGATGCCTTCCATTTGATCCTGTGGATCTGCTCTCCATTCTCCACGTAGTTCTCTGCTCCACAAACTGACCCATATGAGCTACATCCAGAGGCCTCCCTTGTGCCCTAATTTCCCGTTGGTGATCCCTGGAAGGAGATGAGAAGGAGGGTGGAGAGTGAGTGTGTGGTATTTACTCCATAGGCTTCTCTCTGGCATGGCTACCTTTGGCTAGGTTCCCTCTGGCAGGGCTGCCTCTGGCTGGCTGTGGCTCCTAATTACAGGTCACTGCTCCACTCAAGGTGGCAGGTCTCCATGACTCTTCACTTCTGGCTTCCAGTTACCTCTCCCTTTCCTTGTTCCTTCAGATCTAGTGACAGTAATGCTCCATACCACATCACTAGCCCCAGGGTGCTGCATTATCGCTATTGGTTTATCTACACCCTGCCCACACATTTGCAAATAGTCCTTTTATTAAACCCCACTCAAAGCATCCTAATTTGAGTGCACCATCTGTCGCCTGTTGGGACCCTGACTGATACAGACTGTAAATTGTGTGAGGACGTATCTGTCTAACTCACCCAATAAATGTTAGCTATTTTTAATACCACACTGTGATAATATTTTGAAATGTAAGCAATATTTTTCTTCCAAATATTGCCTATCATCAGTTTACTATTTCCAATTAGAGCAGCTAGGCTGTTGATTTCACCATTTTATTGAAAGGTTTGTTATAGCCATAGCAGAGAAAAAACAACTTTTGAGTGTAAAATGAAGACTCCAAAGGACTGAGGGCTCAGGAAAGACTCTGAGAAGTCAACATAGATAAAGTCGAGAAGGAGGATTCACGGAGTCTCAGCCAGTGGAATCCTCAGAAGGGACATTGTACTACTTCCCCCCACAAAAAATGGGAATAAGTAAATCTGGGTAGGAGAGGGTGGACAGAGCCCCTGCAAACACCATGGAGCCACAGGCAGACAGAATTCTGCTCAGGGAGATGATAGGAGCCCAGAGGAGAAACCACTATCTGGGGGGGTCTAAGCTGAAATGTCAGAGACCATCCCACAGATTTAGAGTGATGCAGAAGTAGCAGAACAAATACCCTAATGCCCACGAGGGGCGTGGAATTCACAAGGAGAATTCCCAGCTCTATCAGTGGGTTGGCCAAGGGCTCGATGAAAACAGTACCATTATCAGGGGATGCAACACGACGGGTAAACCTCACCACACAATTACCCCTTTCCAGCACCTTGGTGCTATATGAGTGTCTCGGAACTTAGACCTGGTCTCAAGGAGACAGTAAAAGGGAGGTGAATTCCTGAGTTGGTTGATAGCAAGTTTTACCCACCAGAGAAATGGAGCTCAAAATAGAAATTAATTTTAGTCTTAACAAAATAAGAAGAGTTTTATTTCTTGCATGCCCAAAACTGTGGGCACTGAGTCATACTTGTTACATGTTATTATTATTATTATTATTACTATTCTTAAGGAAATGAGCAAAGATAAAGAGTTTTCCAGGTAGAAGTAATAGTATGTTCTAAGGCAAAGAGGTCAGGGAACTTCTGGTGTGTGGAATTGGACGGGGAGAAATAGAAGATGAGGGCAGAGATACCAGTCGAAAATCACATTGTGAATAATCGTAATGACCAAATGATTGTTATTTGGGAGACCCTCCGCTAACCACTAGAAATTTATCATTGCATTTAATGCTCCCAGCAATCCTCACTTTATGGAAATGAAGATGAAGCTAAAGGAGTTGGTGAGCGCCTAAGTCACAGAGCTAGTAAGTGGGGAAGCTGGGCTGCAAGTCCAGCAGGGTGAGCTGCAAAAGCCCAAAACCTGCCTTCTAGTGAAGGAGAACATGGTCATGACCAGGACTTGGACTTGTATTAAGTAGACAAAGGAAAAAAGATGTACAAAGTTGGTGATATGATGAGATGCGTGCTTTGAAAGAAACCTCTGGGGATGGTGTGGAGAAAAAAATTGCAGACGTGCAGGACTGGAGGCAGGAAGACCAATCTAGAGGCTTTTCCACGCTGCAAGTAAAGAGTGGGCAGTGTGAAGGGCCAAGAGCTAAGGGAGTGTCAGAGGGAATAGACAGCACGCGGCAGCACAAGGTGATGGTATAGAAGAGTTGCAGCTAATGATGAAGGTGATTCCCAGGTTTTTGCTACATCTTACTGCAAGAGTAATAGGTTTGCACTTGTTTGTTAATTACTGTAAAAACATATGTAACAGAAAACAGGGTAGAGGAGACAAATGTGTCAATGATTTATTTCCTAGCATGTTTAGAGTAGTCTTAGTCAAACATACTTTGAACTACAAGGTACTTATTTACCTAAATTTATTGGAGTTGTTGACTTTATATGCATTATTCCTGATCCTTGAAAACTAGGTGTTATTCCCATTTGAACAGAGGAGAAAATTCAGGCTCAGGCAGATTGTTACTTGTTGGTAGGCATTGAAGTTGAACTTCAAACCCTGTTTTTCCCAAACCAAAATTCTGGTCTTTTACTTCTATATTACATTGTCTCTATAATGTTATGTTAACCTGCCACATACGTTTGCGGTGATGAAAATGGAATAAATTTATCACAAAAAATGTGACTCTGAAGTTATTTTATGACACTGTAATATTTTCTGGTTCTGAAAAAGAACATTCTGTCAAAGAATAAAACATATATAGTCTTTTCTTGTTTCTCTTTCCCCAAGGCAGAAGGAGACTATGTATCTGGTAAGGCAGGGGGAAAAAAATCCAAAAAATGGAAAGGAATGGGAGATAGGGGCAATGCAGACATAGACCTCAATCTGCCCTAAACTGTTCCAGCTCATAGATTTAGCTCCCAACTTTGATTGTGAACTTTATGTTGTGTTATGTGAAAGAAGCTGTGTTTCTTCTTATTTATTTACATTTCCAAAAGAAGTGGAATATTTGGTTATTTTAGGAATTGACAGAAATCCCATAGCATCCATGATGAACATTCTCAAAGGAGCAAAGAGATCAAAAATACATGCTTTCAGCAGATTTGGGACCTTCATTTTGTTTTAGCCTACAAATTCCATAATCCAACTGAACAGTACTAAATTCTAGGCTCTATTTTTGAGTTTTAACTCTCATATGGAAATCATTTGTTCTAAATTATATAAAAGACCCCATTTCAAACATAATTTAGCTTCAGTGTATAACTTCAGGTCTATCTTGCAAAAGTTTGTTAAAACTTGAACAATGGAATATTGAATTGTGCTCTCTCTATAAAAAATAGGTGTGGGTCACATACTTTTTGTTTATCATAAAAAGACTGCTGCAAATTGCAAATGCCATTTTATGGCAGTGACAGAAGGGATTCAATTAGTTGCTATTTTTTTTGGAGATAGGGTCTCACTCTGCTGCCTAGGCTAGAGTGCTGTGGCACGATTGCAGTTTACTACAACCTCACACTCCTGGGCTCAAGCGATCTTCTTCCCTCACCCCCGACCCCCAGCAGCTGGGAATACAGGCTCAAGCCACCACACTTGGCTAATTTTTAAATATTTTGTAGAGATGGATTCTCATTATATTACCCAGGCTGGTCTCAAACTTCTGGCCTCAAGCAATCCTTCTGCCTCAGCCTCCCAAAGTGCTGGGATTACAGGAGTGAGCCACAGCGCCTGGCCTTTAGTCGCATTTTTGATAACTTTTCCCCATGATCCTTGTGGCATTACTTGCATGGCAGGGACTGCTTGAGGCATACTATTGGGTTGCAATGTTCATTTCTTGGATCACCCCAAGGAGGAGCTAGAGGGAGTGGGCAAAAGCTGATATCAGGAGACAGAGGATGTAGAAAGGTGAGTTCAAGTCCTAACCAGGGAGCCAAAGAAGCAAAAAGGCTTTCTTCTGGATTCCTTCTCTACTCATTTTAAATAATTTACACATGTCAAATGATTGTATATATACATACAGATATCTATAACTATCTATATACTTCTCAAACATGGTATTGTACAGCATCACTTTGCCTAAAATATTAAGGCTTTTTTGAAAAATAAAATACAACAGAACGAGAATCTCCATACCACTCACCAAATTTATTTTACAAAATTTCCATAGCATTCCAAATGTGTTTTACTGAAAGTTTGATGTTTCTAAAATTTTTAACTGACACTTTCCTGCAACCATTTTTCCTAAATGAAATCCTCGCCTTTACATAAAGAGGAGCAATAAAAAGATGAGCAGACATGAGCACATACTTATTGTGACAGACTGTAAGCCAAAGAGGTAGCGTGCAAATAGCGACAGATCCAGGACCCTGTGGCTTGATGGAAGAGGCTAGCAAAGCCAAAAGAAAATTGCTAATGTGTCTTTAGAAACCTATGGGTATAGTTTTTAGGTGGCAAATTCCTGATACTGAGGCACAAGTATTTAAAAGCCCACGTGTTGAAACACTTGAACATGTAGTATATGTAAGCTCAACAGGGAAAGTTTTGTCAAGCTGGCAATGTGTGTTGCTTTGGAAAATAATGAAGTTGAAAAAACTTCTCTCTGCACTACTTCAACCCCTTTGGTATTATCTTTATGAAATACCCATGCAAATTTTTGCAAATTTGCCTGATATTAAATATGCTTGGTTTCTGTTAATCATCCTGACATTAAGAGTATGTTAATTTTTTAATATAAAACGCTTCACAAATTTGTGTGTCATCCTTGCACAATGAATGAAGCACATATCTCCTAGTAAATATAAATAGAAATTGTTTCATTTCTTACACAATGAAAAGAAAGGATCTTAAACTGACTAAAATATGCATGCCTGATATAATACGATATGAGAAAGATGAAAAGAAAAGGATTTTAAAGATTATCAAGCAGTTTTGGTGTCAAAAAATTGGAAATAGTGACTATTTCCTGATAATGGACCCAATTCATCTTTCTTGAAATGACAACTAGACACTATTATGGAGCAAAGAGACTTTAGCAAATCTTTAAAATTTGCTGTTGGAAACAGTGTAGGTTTTATATGCATGGAAAAAAAAATATTGCTCAGATGGAATTAATGTTATGGGCTGTGGGATACATATATTAATTAGGAGTTGAGGTGTGGTCATAATAAAGGATTGATTTGAAATAGCTTTAATTTAACAGGTAAATACCTGGGGCTGAATGGCAACACGTATACATTTGACTTTGACCTTGGATTGAGCTTTGATGGCAAATCAAACCGCTCAAAAATGCAAAAGAAAGAGAAGTAAAGGCAAAGGAAAGGTCAGATAAAGATTTGGAGAATGGAAAATAGAGCAAAAAAGCCCATAGAGTACATTTCTGGGACACAAGGTGAATAGAAAAAAGGTGTCCAGAAGGAAGGATAAAAGGGGGGGAGGTCTATATTTTTATTCCCTTTGGTCTTTATTTCTTCTTTCTATTTTTCCATTTCTTGAATCGGTTAATATTCTTTTCACTAACTCTGTTGTGGTGGCCTGAGAGGCTGGTAGGATTTGCCCGCCTGAAACTATTGATGCATAATACATTATATGGAATAATATTCTTACTGTCCTTTGAGCCTTGACTTTCATTATCACTGGAGTACTTTGATAGCATTAAGCTTCTTGATAGACATTGAAGAATGCTGCACACACTGCGCATTGGTTGTATATATGTGTTTGTATATTTGTAAAGGTTGCAAAGCTCCCAACTCCTGCCAACAAAGACATAGTCCTATGAAATCAAATTATATTTCTTTCTGATTAAAAGTTACATCAAGCTACATTTGCCACCCCCCTGACAATTAGCCAAAGTAAATATATGTAATTATATGGCACAAATGAAGATTTTGAATTATATAAGCTAAATCACAAATACTTTTATTCTCTACATATAAGTGAAGGTATGTATTTTTCAAAGAAAAATACTAGAATAATACCTTTGTCTACCGAATGTATGGCATTTCCATACTAATGATAGGGTCAAGTCCTGTCCATGAGAAGCTGGTTACTTCAAATATTTTAGTCAGTTAGGAAATATCTAAGTGTTAGAAAAGAGAGTGTTAAAATAGATGAAATTGCATAAAAATGATATGAGACAAAATCAGAGATTGTCATAAATTGGAATAATGCAAAGTTAGCAATAAGAAATCAGTAAATTAAAGTAAATTAGAGATAAAATAATTTAAATGAGCAAAAATTGGGTAATCAAAATTGTATAGTTTTTTTAACGGTGAATAATAATGAGCTTTTTCATCACATACATCATGAATTCATTAAAGGAATGTGCTTTAAATTGTTTGATTATGCTGATGGCTTTGTGTTTATCTACCTACACTTTTGCATGTTGCTTTTAAAAATTTCTGCATATATTTTCACACTGATTGGCTTGTGTGTGGGCTGAAGTTATAGTTAAGGAATAAAGTGAAGGAAATATTCCCTAATGGACAGAAACTCTGTCCTTGATCCTTGGTAAACTAATCACTTTTTCTTATCACAGCTGGTTACAGAATCAAGTTACCAGAAATCAAATGCCAGTTTGGAATATCTGGAGCCTAACTTTTAGGAAGGTAATGACCAAGCAAAATAGATGATTTAAACTAGAAAGAGAAAATTGCAAATGTCAGTTATGAATGAGCTCTTTTATCCATTTTTTATTTTTTTCCATTGTATTGTGTATATTTTCACAATTTTGATAATGTCCTTTATTGAGAGTGGATGTTTTAGGTGGAGTGTCATGAAGTAAAAAAATTACAATTTGCTTTTGGATTTAGTAACCAAAGAAATTTAAAGGGCTTTGTGGATGCTCAACTTAACATTTTTCTCTTCTTCAACTGCATTGAATGTGGCTAACCATCAAGTAGTCTAAGTAGGGTTATTATCTTGATAAAGATGGAATAAACATTTATTTTTTAGTATTATGTAGTTTTGAATATGAATTTTTTAAAAATCCCAGGTCGTATAATCCTTGGTCCTACTATCTATTGAAAGAGATTCTGCCATTATTTACTCATGGGTCAACCACTGAATTGAAGAATTTAGTTTTCTTTTATAGAATACTTAGTAGGAATTAAATGGCAATAATGTAAATTTTTTATAGAAACTAGCATTTATAAAAATTGATTCATTTCTGAAAATCAATTCTAAAATCTATGCATATTTTCAGACCCAGACTCAAGATACTGAATATCATCTACATTGGAGAATATCCATGGTATACAGGTTCTGAGTTCCCTCAGAGATTAAGTCCTGATATGAAATAACATGGTGTTATTAAATGTTGATGTGCATCCAAGTCACCAGAAATCTTGTTGAAAAGCAGATTTGGATTCAGGAAATCTGGGATGGGACCTGTAACTCTGCATTTTTAACAAGCTCCCAGGTGACGGCTGATACTATAAGTCTAAGGTCTACCCTTTATATAAAAAAGGAATAAAGGCATTAGTTTGACTGTTCTAATGGAAAGAAGCAGATGAATAATTAAAAAAATTCATTCATAACTGGCTTTAGAATATTCTTTTCTACATATTTGATTACAAGTTTGTACATAGTAAAAAGTTAGAGCTCTTTAATTGAAACATTCAAAGGACAACTACAAAAATTTGGGAAACCTAAGAATGTGGCAAAATCCCCTAATATATTCTTCCTGATCATTGAGTTTTTTTTTTTTTTTGAGGGACAATATAATCAAGTTGCACGCTGGTTTTTGAAAATGTAGAGTTGCCTTATTTTTCTCTTGGAATCTCGTCTGTCTACTTTTCTTCTTAGTATAAATTTTAAGCTACTATCTTTGGGAAGGGGTAGTTGGATTGTTTCTACTTTATATGTTTTCTTACTGAAGTGATGTTAAAGATGATGGATGGATTCCCAAGGCAACACAGAAAAATTATTTTGTCCATACGAAATTGGACTATATAAAATAGATTCCAGGCTGTGAGAAGGGAAAGTTTCACAGAAGAAAAAGGAGAAAGAAAAGGGGAGAAGTTGCTGCTTTTCTGGGTGCAAGGCCAAACCTTAAGGAAATTTTGAAATGGCAAAGTATGCTTTTGGCGATGAGTCATTTTCAAATATTCACCTGTCTTTCAATTTTAGCCCTATCCCATGTATTCTAATTACCTAAACCTTTACCAAAGTGGGTGATGCACAGGCCTATTCAGGGTGCACAGACTGTGTAGTGCACACCTTCCAGGGACACCGTGTCTTGGAATTGAACAACATGCATCAGAATCGCCTAGAGATACCTGTTCTAAAGAAGATTCCTGCACCCACTGCAAATCTACAGATTTAGAATTTTGAGGTGGGGCCAAAGACTTTGCATTTCTAAAAATTATAGAATTTGATGTTACATACAATAAAGTATGAGGACCACTGGCCAATATTTTGCGTTATATATAGGCCTGTTCTACTGCATGTAACAGTTGTCCTGCAGCCCCCACAAACTAAAAATCTAATTTCCCTAACATAGCGTGATTAATTATTGGTGAAGTGACAGATTTATAAGATTCTCAAAAATATTTGATTTCTAAAAGAGAATTGTTGTTAACTATAATGCAACTCTATTTGGCAGAATTTTAGGCATTATGACAAGAGAATAGGATTTCTGAGATCAGTACATCTAGGAAGGAAAAGGATATGTTGGGGGCAGGTAGAACCACATAGACAGGATATTTATAACTGAGATTTTCCTCTGGAGTAAAATCTTCAAAGATGTTTCTCAAAAGAGAAACAACTTCCTCTCTTCTTTATGAACCCAAGGATTCCCTAAATAGGTACAAGCCTCCCACCCACCCAGCCACCCACACACTATTGTGTGTAGTGATCTTTGCTGTGATAAGGCAGGCTGTACAGGTGATAGAGATTCAGGGGCCGAAGCAGCCATTTTTTGTGTGTTTGGATGATTTGTAAATCATGTTAGGGGCTGTTTGGTTTCATGATATTTTCCAATTGACCAAACCAGAGTGGCGGGAGGAAGCAGCAATTTCTTTGTTCCATAAATATTTACCTCTGAGTCTTTTCCATGGACTAAGTTGAACAAATATTTGCTGGAATTAACAGCATCATGTGGCTAATAACATTTTTATGGTTTTTTTTCTTTCTTTATATTTTTTTGAAAGAGGGAGTCTGTTGGTATGAGTTTGGATTTGCTAGGTAAAATATGCTCACGGTTAATTGAGAATGATTTATGGTTATAATCTTAAATAGGGAGAGGACTGATGTGACGTTGAGATAAAAAATCCAACTTTGATTCTAGCAAGGGCTCCACACAAATATTCCCCCTTTAGTCTTTATTCCGTTCCTCCTCCCACTCTTTGTGAAATGGTGAAGTGGCAACGACTGTGCAACAATGTTCGCTGGGCGTAATCAATGTTTTTTCCCAAGATGAAAAATAGTATGCACATGGAATGAGCAGTATTATTACTTTAATTCTAACCACATACTGTGTATAAAATAGGTCATTTAGGCAATTTTTATAAAAAACCCTTGAAGTGGAATATGATAAGATGCAGTAAAAACGCACTATTTTACAGACGCTGTGAGATTAGAAGTTGAATGTCTGTAGTAAGGCTCCTCACAGGTTTGAAAAACACAGCGTGAGGTTCGGGTGTTTGTTTTTATGAGAATGACTCTTGCCATTTCCTGGGAAGGGAGGATAAAGACCACTGAGATCATTGCTGTGTTCATTGATCGTAGAACTCTGTGTATAGAAGGGACGCCAGAGGCAGAGGAAAAGACAAGGTGAGGATCAAATTGTCCAGTTCTCTGCAAAAGATCTTGTCAAGCTTACAGGGTTCCTGAGTTCTCTAGTTGACTCACACTGGGCCATAAGATGTGTCCTAACTGGAGACAAGGCATAGAAATACTGGAGGGAAAAGGCAGATGATCCTTCAACTTTCCAGACCTTCCTTAACACAAAAAGGTCCTTTAAGACTTGAGTGATATATCTCAGGAAAAACTGTCAGAAAGACAATATTTACTTCAAACACTTCTTGATATAAGCTCCCCATGACTGTTGGGAATAACTGGGGGATTGGATTTTAGGAGAGGAAAGTTGACTAAAGACAAGTCAGTGATTTGACTTGGACTATGTTGTCCAATATATTTGGCTATTAAAATTAAAATTAATTAAATAAAATTTAAAATACAGTTTCTCAGTCATTCTGGCATATTTCAAGTGCTCAATATCTACATATAGCTAATGGCTACTGTGTAGAATGTACAGATATAGAACCTTTCCATCATTGCAGAAAGTTCTATTGGCCAGAAATGGACTGGACTTTTACAAGCTAAGTCACCCATAATGATAGGTCTATCTACACCCTGCACTAGCTCCAAATATGACCTGGTGTCCATACTTACTTTTCTTTTCAACTTCATGTTACAGCTGTCTCTACAGATTCCCCACCTGTCATTTATCTTTTTATTCCCTTGAATGAGATAGAGTGACGTATAGCAGATTCATCCTGATCAGATAAAATAATGTGCTGGACTTTGTCCTGAGATATGGATGCCATGTTCTTTCTTTTACTGGTGCTCTGAACTATTATCACCTATGCTCCAAACTTTAGGGAATTCCCAGATCGGGGGTAAAGGGGTCCCAAAAACCTGAATGCTGCAGTAATAAGGCTCTTCTAATCCATCAATCCATCATCCAGGCAAGTAAGCAAGCAAATACTGAATGACTATTTTTCTAGGAATGTTTAGACACAATGGATATAGAAGATGAGATTTGGTCTTTATTTTAAAGGTGTTCATATGAGTCTGTAGGCAGTGACCTGGAACAGAAAAAATCATGGGCTTGGGTTCCAGATAAATGTAGGTATGTGTTCTAGCTCTTTTATTTTGGAAAAGAAAAGAGCATTTGCCCAAAGTATCAGGGCTCTTTTCTGGTGTAGTTAATGGCAACCCTGTGAAGGAGACCAGGTGGAACTTGAGGGTAGATATGCTAGAAGTCCTGGGCTTAGGTGATTGTTACCAGGAAGATGGTGAGTGATAGCAAGTTTTAACAGGTTTTTTTTTTTTCAGAAACACAGAAATTCTTTTTTTTCCCCTTAATTTATTTTTTTTTAATTTCAGAATATTATGGGGGTACAACACTTTGGCTATATATATGGCCCATGCACTGCCCGTGTCAGAACTACAATCATGGTCATCCCCCAAACTGTGCTCCCCGCATCCATTCAGTGAGAGTTTTTCCCATCCCCTTCACCCCCTCCTGCCTGCACACCCCCTGATTAATGTTATTGCCCTGTGTGATGTAAGTGTTGATCAGTTAGTACCAATTTGATGGTGAGTACCAGTGGTGCTTGTTTTTCTATTCCTGTGACACTTTGCTTCGAAGAATGGGTTCTAGCTCCAACCAGGATAATACCAGATGTGTTAATTCACTGTTGTTTTTTATTGCTGAGTAATAATCCGTGGTATACATATACCACATTTTATTAATCTACTCGTGTATTAATGGGCACCTGGGTTGTTTCCACATCTTTGCAATTGTGAATTGTGCTGCTATAAACATTCGTGAGCAGATGTCTTTATTATAGATGTCTTTTCTTCCTTTGGGTAAATACCCAGTAGTGGGATTGCTGGGTCAAATGGTAATTCTACTTTTAATTCTTTGAGGTATCTCCATATTACTTTCCATAGAGGTTGTGCTAATTTGCAGTCCCACCAGCAGTGTATGAGTGTTCCTATCTGTCCACATCCCTGCCAACATTTGTTGTTTGGGGATTTTTTGATATGAGCCAATCTCACTGGAGTTAAGTGATATCTCATTGTGGTTTTGATTTGCATTTCCCTGATGATTAGAGAAGTTGAGCAACTTTTTATATGTTTACTGGCCATTATTCTGTCTTCTTTTGAAAAGTTTCTGTTCATATCCTTTGCCCATTTTTTAATAGGGTTGTTTGATTTTTTTCTTGTTGATTTTCCTAAGTTATGTATAGATTCTGAGAAACACAGAAATTCTTAAATTCTTTCTTGAGGTACTTGATGACAACACTAGGGTGCTGGGTCTGGCATGTAGTTTCAGATCTTTTCTATTCACAGAAACACCAAAAGAGAACATTGAAATGCAAAGTTTTCTTACTGGGCACAATTCTTTCTCTAGATTCTTCAGGCTTTTAGATAACTGAAAATAAAACTTATCAGCTAACTCTTCAACTTCAGGTAAAATAGGAGGAAACTAATGTCATTTAATTGGAGAATAAAGTGTTTCAAAATCACTTAATTACCTGTTGGGGGTTGGAGGAATAGATGCCTGTATAAAATTCTCAGCATTGTATAAAAGAGAAAACAAACAAACTAACACTGTGGGTCATATGAAGAGCTTTGGTGACAAATAGAGTGGATAAATGAGCTCTAAGAGGCCAAGAAAGTGAATACTCTCTTGCAGCTTTGTTAGTATGAAATTTTGGACTCAATCAAATTTTATAAAATGAGATATACCTGACATGTAGAAAAGAAATGCCATAAGATGATAAAGATGAAAACATGTATAGGGCAAGAGATATGAAGTAATATAAAGTTGGTTAGATACAATAAATAAAAACGTTATAAAATTTATTAAAAACTGGAAACATAATTTTCTGCCTGTTTTAGACCAAGTAAAGAACAGCACTGAAACTGCAGGAAATCAAGGGTTATACAAAAGGTCAGCATTAGAAGCTGCCTAGAACACATTAGAAGCTTGCCTAGACAAGAAAAAATAGGTAAAAATAACAATTAAAATCAGATAAATATAAAAAACAAACAACAGAGACAACAGAATATGGACACTTGCTTTTTTTTTTTTTGGAAAAGAATCACAACAAATGACCTAGAAGAAATACACAAAGGTATTATGAGAAAAAATATTCCAGACCAAAGAATAAACTTACTTTGTAGATTCAAATGGCTCATGAGTTGTAAATAAAAGGAACTCGGTATAGACATAAGCTGATAAAAATCTGGATGCTCAGCAATGCAGAAGAAACATACAAGAATCTAGGGTGAAGAAAATGATTAGATACAATGAAAATTTTTAAAAAATCTGGATTTTAAACTTTTCTACAACTACAAAAAGATAAAACAGTAAAGCAATATCTATGCAGCAGTCCCCAACATTTTTGGCACCAGGGACCAGTTTCATGGAAGACAATTTTTCCATGGACTGGGTGATGGAGGGATGGTTTCTGGATGATTCAAGTGCATTACATTTATTGTGCAGTCAAAACTCTCTGCTAGTGATAATCTGTATTTGTTACCACTTCCCAGCGCTAGCATCACTGCCTCAGCTCCACCTCAGATCATCAGGCATTAGATTCTCATAGGGAGCACACAACCTAGGTCCCTCCCATGTGCAGTTTACAGTAGGGTTCTGGCTCCTATGAGAATCTAATGGCCCCACTGATCTGATAAGGGGCAGGGTTTATGCAGTGATGGGAGTGATGGGGAGCCGCTGTAAATACAGATGAAGCTCCCTTGCTGGCCCACTGCTCACCTCCTGCTGTGTAGCCCCATTCCTAACAGGCCTAGGACTGGTACCAGTCTGCAGGAGGGGTTGGGGCCTGCAGCTGTAGAGGACTTTCTAACATTGTTACAAAATGTCACCGCAGGGAAAATAAAAATATCATGTGGTAAATGGTCAGTGCTGTTTGCAGTCCCAGGTGCCTACTGTAGGGTTCCAACTGCCAAGGTGTTTGCTCTGCCGCCCTCAGGGCTAAGGGGCTTCCCACTGTCCTCTTAATACCTGTAATCCAGTCTTGGTTCATGAGGTTGCAAGCTCTGCTACAATGGGTTTTACAGAAAAAGGTTGTGATTTAAAAATTCTGAGCCCAGTCAAGTTTCCCATTCATATGGGGAAAGGTGAAGGGAAAGACTAAAAGCCATCATTTGTTCAGTTTGAAAACAAGCAACTATCAAACATTTTAAAGTCATATTCAAGTTGACAGAGGTACAAGTAAATTTCAACAAAGAATTTGAAGTGGTGCCAAGAGAAATACCAGATGGTAAAAGACAAAATCATTACAACAAAATTATAATAATAAAATGGTTTAAAAATAAGTAACATTTAAATATAGATTATAACAAAAAATGAAAATGAGGAGGGTAGAAGTGCAGTAAAGAAGTGTGGTAATTTTCTCATTCTCCATAGAAGAGGTCAGGACACCCTCTGAAATTATTGATATTCATAATTAGAGACACTGAGGTTCAGCATTTTAAAAATGAAAAAATTAACACTTTTAAATAAAATAAAAACAGGATATTTGCTTTTAAAGTCACAAGAGAAAAATTAAATTAAACATAATGTAAAGGAAGTACACTAAATATGTATACAAAGAATAAAACTAGAAGACCAAATATACTAATCAAAAAAATAAATTTAAATACTTTAAAATTTTCCAATTGTAGGCAACTCTCAGACTGTGTGCAAATATTAAAACATAGATGTAATTTGTAGGACAATTTTGCTATCAAAAAACTCAAAATCTATTCAAAAGAAAGATGAAACTAACAGCATTATATACATTAAATACATTTAAATACATAAGTTAGAAAATAAGAAAAACTGAAAAAAGGAGAAATAAACATATGAATTAAGATATAAGGAATATAATAAAGTAAAAGAAAACAGGATGAAGAAATTAATAAAAATAAAGCAGGAATTAATGAAATAGACTTAAACCATAAAAATGAAAGCTGGTTCTTTGAAAAGATCAGTAAAATAGATTCAACTTTGTCAAGTCTGGTCCAGTAAATATAGAACACAGCTATTAAAAATTAAAAATTAGGAGAGGTTTTATTTATCCATATTGAAGAGATTAAAAATATATATAAATTAAGCTTGTATTATTTGACAACAAATAGAAAAATTCAGATAAAATGGATATTTTTCTAGGAAGTTTTATATAAGAAATTAAAAAGACAAAGTGTAAATAAACAAAATACAAGAGAGATAATGCAATTATTTTTTAAAATAACAGGGGCCAAATATCTTCATAAAAAAGCACAAACCCTAAAATCCTTATATAATTGGCAAATTTGACTCGTAAAAATTTAACACTTCTGTGGGAAAAAAAGAGTTGTCGTCACTAAAGTAAATTTAAAAGTAAAAGAATAGGAGAAAATATTGGCAACATATCAACAGAATATGGATAAATATGTATAAAATATAAAGAGTTACTGTGAATCAAAAGGAAAAAGATAAACAAATACAAACATGAGCAATGGATATGAACAATTTTCTGTTAAAGATAATCAAATGACTAATAAACATGTGAAAATGATTACTCTTGTAAATGCAGATTAAGATAAAAATGGCACTTTTCTTCCATAAGATTGACAAAATTTGAAGTAATTTATTATTATAATAATATTAGTCAGGATGTGAGCAAAGACTGTTGATGGCATATGAATTGGTGATGCCTTTGAAAGTGGAAAGCATTATAAATGAAGATATTTTTGGATTTTTTTTGTGTGTATACACACATAGGTATACATATGTGTATATATATGTGTCTATAGAATTATATCCATGCATATAGATATGTTATATATAACATGTATACATATACTTGTATATATTTTGCATATATATATGAATTTGTGGAAGTAATAGAGAAGGATGCACTGTGTGATTTCCTCTGAGAAGAAGAGTAAGGGTGGTGGTGGTAGTAAGTGAAACTTTCATGTTATGCTTGGTGTTCTTAGATGGTTTTCTGTTTTGTTTTGCTGTGTTATATTTTTAATAATAAGAAAATATAATTTACCATTTATTTAAATAGAAATGTACCATCTTATAAAAGATTGAGTACATGAGATTTGTATTCTAAAAGCATAGAGAAATCCTTTCAAGGTACCCTGATGGATATTTTGGTTATGAAACAGATAACCGTGGAATATTGTGTTGATTAAACAAAATTGGTTGGTATAATAACAGAAATTTTAGGGCTGTCTCAGGATGACTTGAAAGAATCTAAGTGCTGTGGAACATTTCCCCAAGTCATTTAAGCTCTTTGTACACTTAATTTAAAATTACTACCTATTATTAGGTGTTATTTTCCTATCACTGATTTTTTTAAAGTTTCTTACAGTTTGCCTTTTAAAATACTCTAGTAACAAAGGGTGGTTTTTGCGTATACATTTGTTGTAACATCTACTTATTCTTTAGGATACAGTACTAAAGCCTATACGTATTTTTATACCTTTTGGTACATATTGCCAAGGAGCTTTCCAGCAGAATTGTAGTGATTTTCCATTTCTTCAACAATGTAAAACAGTGCTCATTTCATCCCCAGCTACAAAGAAAACAAAACCAGCAACACCAAATCTTTAATTTGTTATATCTTGTATGTATTTTTTACTTTTAAGATTTCTTTTAATTTGAACATTTTCTTTTTATTTCTATTTTTGAAATATTTATACATTCGCCTATTGATTCTTCTTCATTTTTATTAATTTGTAACTTTACATATTTGTTGCAAATATTTCCAATAGTATAATACTTGGTTATAATTGTTTATTTTTTCTATTTTTATTATAAAAATTTAGACATTCAAAAAAATAGAATCAACCCTGAAAACTCCATATATCCATTATTCAGATTCACAATGATCAAATATTGCCCTATTTGCTTCATCTAGCCCCTTTGAGTTTCATTTTTCTTTGTTGAAGTTTTAAAAAGAATGTCTTGGACATGGTGGAATTTTATCACTTCACACTTCAGTACATCTCCCTAAAAATAGGAGCCAGTTCTTGTATAACCTTAATATACCATTGACTCACCTAGTTAGTTTTTTTTTCTTAATTAATTTATTTTTTATTTCAAAATATTATGGGGGTACAAATGTTTATTACATATATTGCCTTTGCACCAACTGAGTCAGAGCTACAAGCATGCCCCTCCCCCAGACAGTACACACTGCACCCATTAGGTGTTAATATACCCATCCCCTCTCCCCTCCTCCCAACTGCCCGACACCCGATGAATGTTACTTTCATTTGTGCACATAAGTGTTGATCAATTAATACCAATTTGATGGTGAGTATATGTGGTGCTTGTTTTTCCATTTGTGATACTTCACTTAGGAGGATGTGCTCCTGCTCCATCAAGGATAATACAAGAGGTGTTAGTTCACCATTGTTTTTTGTGGCTGAGTAGTACTCCATGGTATACATATACCACATTTTATTAATCCATTAATGGATTAATGGGCACTTGAGTTGTTTCCACTTCTTTGAAATTGTGAATTGTGCTACTATAAACACAACATAAGCCAACATCTCCCTGATACCAAAACCAGGAAAGGACTCAACAAAAAAAGAAAACTACAGGCCAATATCCCTTATCAATACAGACACAAAATTTTTCAATAAAATCCTAGCAAATCGAATTCAACTGCTCATTAAAAAATTAATCCATCATGACCAAGTGGGTTTCATCCCAGAGATGCACGGTTGGTTCAACATAGGCAAATCTATGAATGTAATTCATCACTTAAACAGAAGTAAAAACAAAGACCATATGATCCTCTCAATAGATGCAGAAAAAGCATTCCACAAAATTCAGCACCTTTTTGTGATAAGAACGCTTAACAAAATAATAAAGTCACCTAGTAAGTTTAACGCTATTTCTCTGGGGCAGTGGTTATTCTCTATTTGCTTGTCCATGTTTGTTCTCAACCATTCTCCACCTTACTCTGGGTGGTGGGAGACTCTTCCACAAACTGCATCATTGAGCTTTCCTTCAGCTCCCATTTGGGAGGACAATAATTTGGAGGTCAGGAGAGTGAGATTCAGGTTTATCTGCTGGTTTCTTTTCTGCTGGGCTACCTGGCTTTTCTTCTTTTCCTAAAATAACTCTTACAGGGTGGTTCTGTGATACAGTTCTGGGTCTTCCCGATTTTGATATCCACTCCCTCTCTGTTCTCCTTTAGGCCTACTGGTGATAACTGTTCCCTGCAGTGGCTGGTCCTGGGCTGCTTCACCGTTCCTTCTTTTCACCTCAACCCTGCCCACATCCGGCAAATGTATCTCTTCACTGTTACATCTCGATGGCTCTTTTTTGGGTGTGCCATCTTTTATCCTACAAGGACCTTGACCGACAAGATCGTTTTCATCTATTATATTATCCAGTCTATAGTCAGATTTTCCTGGTCTCAAAAATACTTATTTTTTTCTTTTGATTTTAAAAATTCAAAAGATGTGTTCAATTGAAAAATGTAAACAAGGCCAACGTATTATATTCAGTTGTCATTTGGGTCGCAAATATCTTTTAGTATAATTTAGTCCCCCCTACCTAATTTTTTTCTTCTTATCATTGTGTTACTGTGAAAACAAGTGTAGTTGTCCAGAAAAATGTGTCACATTCTAGATCTTTGTCTTGTGATTGTGTCACCAACTTGATATGTAGTTAGGTTTATTTGTTTAAGTGTGTTTGTAGTTTTGAAGATTGCTTTTGTTGTTATTTAACTTACTTATCTTATTGTTAAATATGTGAAACAGTGCTTCCAAAATTAATACTATATACTGAGGCATTTTTTAGTGAAGTCTTGCTTTCCTCTCTATCTCCTCCGGTAGGTCCTCTTTGTGTATAGATAATTTTTTAATTAGCTTTTGGTTTCTTCTTCCAGTGATTTTTTTTCCAAGTGGACATCCAGTTTTCTAATCACCATTTATTAAAAGTCTACATTTTTTCCTACTGATAAGCTATGAATATTATTTAATGAATTTTCAAATATACTCAGTCTATTTTGGACTTCCTATTCTTTTTCCACTGGTTCATGCATAGATATTACATTTTTTAATTATAGAGACATCATAATGTGATTTAATATATGGTAGGAAAAGCTCCCTCACATTGTGATTTTTTTTCAATTATTTTCTAGATTTCCTTGTTTGTTTTTCCATATTAATTTAAAAATCAAATGGTCTGTCTTTAGAAAAATACCTGTGGTATTTGTGGTGGTTTTAGAGATGTGTCCACAATTTTTTCATAGTCCTCTCAAAAGGTGGAGCATAATTCTTCTTCTCTTGAGTGTGGGCTGGACTTCGTTTCATTTCTAGTGAATAAAATATGGCAAAAGTGTTGGGATGTTACTTCTGAGATGAGATTATGCAAAGATTGCAGCTATGGGTTTGAGTGTGTTCTCTTATTGTCTCTCTCTCCTCTCTCTCTCTCTCTCTCATCACTGGCTCTGGGAGGAGCCAGCTGCCCTGTCACGAAGCAACCTTGGGGGAGACAGAAGGCAGCTGCCATATTGTGAGGGCACCAGGCAACCTATGAAGAGGCCCATGTCCGGGAACCAAGTGGTGAAGAAGTGGCTTCACTTACCATCACTCCAGGTGACCAATGGGGGAATTTGGATCTTCCCATCCTGAAACTCTAGGCTCTGCAGGGTTTGACACCTCAGTTCAGAAGCGCATGCTAACTTGCTAGGGGATACAGCCAGGAGGTTTCATTAGATTACATATTATGGCTGCTTCCTGGACATGTTGAACTCCTTGTGCCTAGGTAACAACAGGTAAGAGAGAAAAAAAAAAACCCCACTATGATGGGAGGGATAATTGACCCTAATCAACAGGAGGAAGCAGAGCTTCTTTTACAAAGTGATGGGAGGATGGAATGTGTGTGGAAGACAGGTGGTCCATGTGGGTGTCTCCTCGGCCTGTTGTCACAGTGAATGGACATGTACAGCAACTCTGGACTGGGAAGGGCATGATTATCAAGGGTTCAGACCTCCCAAGACTGAGGGTTTGGATCAGACCACCAGGTAGGTCAGCCAAACCTACTGAGCTGGCAGTGGAGAGGGAGAGGAAAGTCAGGTGCATAGTGGAGGGTGGTGAGGCTGAGTACAAGTTATGATTCTGAAAACAGCTGCAGCAACAGGAGTGGCAGGTTGTCGCACTCCCTTCCCTTTTTTTAAAGGAAGAGAAGAGAAGCCTGTGGGAATTATGAAAAAGCTGCTCCCTGAACTATGTTAAGAAATATATCTGTGGGGCAAAGGGAGAGGACTGTGCAGCCAAAAGGAAGCATCTTTCAGATGCATTTACGAGTATAATTGCCTGAAGGCTTTAGCTGCTGCACTCTTAGAATCCATCCCTGCGATGGTACCAAGCCCGTGCTTTCTGTTGTCTGCTAGCAGCCAATGACTGAATGCAGCTGGAATTCCAAGGCACACCTGTTCTGGGAGGCAGGGGACTCGTGGGATGGGCAACTTTGGTTCTGGGACTCCCTGATGGTCCTGCTGAATTTTCCTCAGGATTACACTGCAGTCTAACACACTTGCCCTCAACGTTTTTCCCCTTTACTCTCTCCTTCACCTGTGGTCAGACCTGTTCTTTTGTCTGACGGGCCCTCCAGCCTTTGCGGGCTCTCTCTCCATTGTCTCTCACAGGCATTTCCCGAAACTAATACATTTCTTGCATCTCTAATCCCTTCTTGGCATTAGTTTCTTGGAGGACCCGGATGAACACATTTCTTTTTTAGATTCCACCTCTTGGTTTACTACTGTGAGTAATGTACAAGTTAGCTAGTAGTTGTTTTCTCCTTCCCTTCCCCTCCTGCTTCCCCCTGCTCTAATTTGTTAACTGTTTTATCTTAGTGTTAATGTTCATAGTAGTAATATGAAACAATGGTCAGTAAACTTTTTCTGGAAAGACAGTAAATATTTTAGGCTTGTGGGCCATACAGTCTCTGTCCCAACTGCCCAGCTCTGCCACCCTAGTGTGAAAACAATCACAGCCAGTATGTAAATTAATGGACATGGCTGTGTTCCGATAAAACATTACTTAGACAAACAAACAGCAGGCTGTATTTGGCCCACTGGCGATTTCAGGTCTAAAATATACTTACATCTCCATTGGATTTTCCATCACTAAGGATATCTCTTTTATGATACTTCCAGCTATCATGTATCAAGGAAAATTAATGATTTTTTTCTATTTTCCATTTAATCCCTCCTTCTCTTCCTTTCTTTTTTCTTTTTTGTTAGTTTTTAATTACTTCTACATTGTTACATTGTTACATTGTTAGAGCAGGTAACATATGCATATTATTCTGTCAACTTTATTCCCATATATTTTAAAACTGAGTTCTACAAATATTTTAGCTCGTAACCCCACATCTATGCAAACACTTCTCCAACCAGTTTAAAGTTGCCTGAAGCTCATTATCTACAATATTCTTCAGGAAATAATTTAAGAACAATACTCTCTGAGGTTTTTAAAAATATATATATATAACTGTTTATTTTTAACTTTTATAGTTGAAAAGTTTGGCTAAATATAAAATGCTTGACTAGTATTTCATTTCCTTGATTGTCTTTAAAATATTGCTCATTGTTTTCTATAATGTAATATTGCTGTCAAAACTCTAATATCAGTCTTATTTTCTTTTTCTTATAAATGACTTAGACTTTTAGGCTAGTTTTCCCAAGATTTTTTCCTGTATCTTTAAATTTCCATAGTTTACTCTGGGTTGTTATCTATGTTGTATATGATATGCCTCCAAAAATGTAGATTTAAGTTTTTTTTTTTTAAATTTTTACTTCACGGTTTTCTTCTTGGACTATAATGTTAACTATTTGCTCTATTTATTTGCTTTGGTTTTCCTTTTGGGAACTCCAATTACTTATATATTTGATCTGCTTAGCCTGGATTTTGCCTCTCTTCTTCGTAAATTTTTTAATCTCTTTATTTATTGCTGTTTAAATTTTTATAATATTTTCTCATTCTGCATTGGCTTCTATACATTCTATGATATATATTCACTCTTGTTTTAGCTTTTCTTTCTGAAAAATTTTTTTCTAATTTTTTCTTGAGATCTGTTGGATTTATGACCTCTTGATGTCTAGCCATATAATTTCTGAGCTTTTCTAATAAAAGTTATGGTATTTTCAAAGCTGCAATTGCTTTCTTTATTTTCTTAATTACTCACTTTCATTTATTAATACTTTGTTGACAAATTTCCTTGGTGTATTCCCTGTCTAGTGAAAATAAACAAAATACAGTAAATTAGTAGATTAATTTTCATCATTTTTTTCTTGACAGTAATTTTATAGGGCTTAGATAATATTGCTGCTTTTATTTCCACATTTCAATGTCGTGGATTTTCTTAGGCTGTTAGGAGGATTTTCCTGTGGAGATCTCCTTGGATTGAGAGTGTTCTTTCTGTTGTTATATGAAATACTCAAAATTTGGCCTCCATGTAGTTGTTTTTCTGTCTTTTAAGGCTAAGTGTAGATCAGAAAAATTTTCTGTCTTCAATTGTATGTTTCAGCTCTGAGCTACCCAGGACTTCATTCCAAGGCACTGCTTCCAGATTAGACACAGGGTTTTGCCTTCATATAAAACTACTCTGTAGGATTTGTTTCCTTTGGGTGCCTCCATCCTACATCTGAAGCGTCTTTCTCTTTTTCATACCCAGTGTTCCCATTCTGCTCACCTTAGTATTTGTTTCCAGTAGTGTTCCTTGAGAGTGAGGCTTTGTATAATGAAAATGAAAATTTTCTCTGTATTTCTTAAGGGATTACACTGACATAGCTCTGATTGATCTTCCTACATTTTTAAGCAACATTTGCTCTCTGTGCAACTTGTATCCCATAAGGGCATTTAAGATGTTCTCAGATCCTTTCAACCTGTCTTCCATCTCAATAGGGTCATCTCATTTTGGTTGTGATTATTTTGGAGGAAAATTTGGTTTCCATCACTTGTGGGATAAGTGAGTATCACCCTTTCATTCCCTACCCCAACCACATGATGGTTCTGTGCAGGTCGTGCAGCTCTTGGTGGTTTGGCCACAACTCGTGCCTGTTCTGAAGTTCATAGGATTGCCTGTCCCTAGTTTTGGTCAGGATGTTGTCCATGGTTTCACTTTGTTTTGTCTTTTTTATCACACCTGGTTTATTATTTAGGAGGATTTTGGTGTATTTAAAAAAGTTATACTACTGCCATCATCACATTGGCAGTTATTGATTTGTTTGATATCAAGAGGCTTAACTTTTGTTTATGTGCTGAACTCTCTCAGTATTTCCATCACCAGTTTGTTTAGAAATGTAAAAATAAAGATATATTGATATTTCACTTTTAGCTCATTTATTAGTGTTTTTGGAATGTAATATTAATTAACTTTCTCTCTCCCACTACTCAGAAGGCAATACAGGGGCAGGGATCACATCTCAGTCATCTGTGTGTTTTTACTACTTAGTAGCTACAAATAAATGCTTGTTGAAAAAATGTGAATAAAAACTAGAATTAATGAATTATTATTGCAATTCAATACAATTTTTATTCTTGGTCCACTTATGTAAAATTTTAGTACCTACTTCTTTACCCCTCCAAATTTCTATCTCCCTTCTTTCTCTTTCCCCTTAGAAATAAATTATCACTACTAATGTATATATATATATATATGTGTACATAGTTTGTTTTTCCTCTTCACTCTTCACCCCAAGAATGTAAACTTCATGAAGATAGGAATTTTATCTGTTTCCTTCACTGCTATGTCCCTAGAACCTAGGGAAGTAGCTGGCATAGAATAGAGTTTCAATAAATATTTATTAAATGAATGAATGCATTCTGGGGTGATTTTCTCCTTTAAGAATAAAATTCCATGATCCTCTTATTTTTACAAATGTTAGGTCACATCAGTTGAAATGACAGAATTTCTAAAACCCAGTCAAAATTAAGGAAAAGAGAAAAGTTAAGGTTATAAATTGTTATTAGCAAATCTAATTAAAAAAACATCTCATCAATTGGAAAAATGAAATTTTGTGTCATTTGCAAAATATTAACTTCTTTTTACCAGAACTGTTCTAAGTTCAAAAATAAAGATGTCTATGTTTTCCCATATAGTTTTATTTGCTTTACTGCATGTGTTTGTAAAATGGCTAACCGTAAGAATTGTTTTTCTCTACACTCAAGTGTTTTATCAAATGCTTCACTAGGTGAAGATACCATAAGCATGTTAAAAGGTTTCCACATTATGATAAAGTGGGTCTTATTTGGTTTTAGCTTGTCATACACATCCATTGTATTTTGTTTTCTTTCATTTACGACTGTACCTACAAGTTCCTTGAAGCTGGTATTGTGTTTTAATCACTTTTCTATCTTTGGTGGCTGGTATGGTCCCTGAAATATAGGATGTACTTAATCAAAGTTTATGAAATAAATTAGTTTCCCTTACAGATCCTTGATACCACCCATGTTTTAAATGGATTGAAGTCATTGACTTAGTCGATCTCTCTATTTGGGGTAGAATGAAATGTTGCAAAGATGCAATAATTGTGGGAGACAAGAAAATACACTTATGAGATCTTCTGCAGGGAGAGCACAAGTGACTGATGGCCCCAGCATCTGTCCCTCTGAATTTACCGGTGTGTTTGCCCTGAGCTCATACTTCCTGGTGGGCTTCTCTTAGCCAATGACTGAACATAGGAAGGGAATTATGGTATTCTCTTTCTATGAGATGCAGGACTGCTCCTATGAGTGACTTTGACTTGAAGATTCCCCATCAGCCTGGCTGACACTTTCTTTGAACTCTGCTGTAGTTAAAAACTCCTCCTACCCAGTCACGCTCCATTTCCTCTCTCCTTCTGCAGGTGTCGAACGTACATCATGCTCGCTGCTCAATCACTCTCTTGAACCTCTAATCCCACCTTATCAGCAGATCTGAATTAATAAACTAACAGTTTATTTTCTCTTCAAGTGCCTAGATAGGTCAACACAAATGTACAACACAACTCACATTTGATATATAAATTAGCATTTGACTCAGATCCATCCTTACCTGGTTTATAGCTCACGCCAGATGATCACAGAGGAAAACAGTGTAGAAAGATAACATCTGTGTCTAAATCATCCCTGAGGCCAGTATGCCACCTTTGATGAAAATATTGGTACAAAGGCAGGAAATATCAATCCACACACCTGGTAAAATACTATTGCTCTGTAATTCAGTCATAGGAAATTTCTCAGGCTACTTGAAAGTGAAATTGAAAGGGCATAAGCTTTAGAATCAGAAAGGTCTGAGTTCAAACTTGAGCTCATGGGAGCTTGTGTACATGACAGAAACCCAGAGGCCTCATGAAGTAACGAGTAAAATAATTATTTCATTCAAATCAAATTTTCCCAGTCTTATTTCATGAAATCATCTGATCTGGCCTGAGGTATAATGCCCCTATTTGATAGATGTCCGTATAAATTCTTGATGAAATGATTTGATGGTAAAAAGAATAATGATACTGACAACAACTAACACCTCTACTAAAATTTTCTGATACAGATTGTGACTTTTCTGGTATGTCAAATAAGCAAAAAAAAAAAAAAACCTTAAATTGTACTAACAAAAAGAAGAATTTTTTTTCATATTTGTTAAACTTGGCATTATTTACATAAAAAGAAACAAATGCATAATATATTTTTTAAAAACTCTACAAAAAATAAGCAAAATAAACTCTTAGAACGTGCTAATTTTATAAATTCAAACTCTCGAAAGTATACAAAAAAGCCCCATTGAGTATGAACTTCTCGATCGTCTTTCTCCTTTTTGAACTTTAGTCTCAGATGGCCTCAATCAGGGCTTCTCATTTTGGAGTGAGGGGAGAATTGGGTGTGATGAAGCTAATTACATGTGATGACAAGAATTAGACACCCCTGGGGAGATCTATCAACCTATGGAGCAACCATATTCTTAGGGTGCAGTTCTGGGTGGCAAGCCTGTAAAGTTTAAAAAATCTCTTTAGTGGTTTGGATACGGCCTTGCCTCTGCGCTGGGGGAATGCCGACCTACCCACTGCTGGGGATGATCAGAGTTTCATTGTCAGACAGTGTCAGGCCCAGGTGGATGAGCAACCTTTTTCTCTAAGGGCAAGTATTGTTGAGGTGATTCCCCTTCAGGAAATAATTGAGGCAAGCATTCAATCAAAGGAGAAAACTCTGTTTATTTCACTACTCAGAATGGACTTCCTTTCATCCAGGTTTGCTTTCAGAAATAAGCCATATTACTCTTTGTATAGGAAGCAACTATAAAATGTGGGGGTAGAGTGGTATATTGATACTTACGAGAAAGAAAGGAGGTGTGACAACAGGTTTTGCTAAGCACAGAGCACTTGATAGATTCAGAGGGTAGAAATACCCTCTGAATCAGTAGTGAGTCATCTTCTTCCTCCCCCCTTAGCTACTTCTCACCTCCTTAATCAAATTGGAATTTATTGGTCCTGCATTCTCTCTACTGGTCTAATCCAAAAACATCTCTTTGTTAGTTCCAAATTCTACCCAGTTTTCTATTGCTTTTCCATTTTTTTTTTGTCCTCACTACCCACTTCTGTTTGATTACTGCCATTTCTACTTTGATTGAAATTTTTCTGCTGATGAATTTAACCATTTGCTCCAAACAATCTGTGTCCCAGGGACAACAATCAGCTTTTAAAAAATTTCTTCACCAGTTGTTTTTATTTTTTCCTCCTACCTTATGAAACTGACAATAAGAATTTCTGTTTCTAAATGAAATCTTACTTGGTTTCACGACTTACATTATTTTAAAATTGTGACTCTAATTTGGACGTCATGCACAGGGGAATATGTGTATGTTATATTTGGCACAAAGTATAAGTTATGTGGCAGTGTAATGGTAGGGCCTGAAAGCTAATTTGATAGAGATTGGAATAGTGAAGTAATGCTATGAAATTCTAGTGTTGCTGATGAGAACAGGTATTTTTCTCCCCTTACTGGAATTATGTTCTTTTTTCTTTTAATACAGGTAATAGAAATGGAATTGCCCGTAGCAACCTACTTTCCTCTCCCATCTTCAACATTTAAACATCTTGTGCTACCATAATGGATAACAAAGCCTGTTAGCACAGACAGAGCAAAGACAGAATTTCAAAATATGAATAAGTTTACTTTCTTCTAAATATCTGCCTCTCCAAAATTTTAAATATATGCCTACTCATTCTTTAAGGTACTCATATTTTGTATTCATCTTCAAAACATAAATCCAATTTTCTTAGAGAAAAGTAGAAAGAATGGCACAGGAGATAATGCCTTAGATTTCTTTCCTACGTAGCAAGAGCCAGTGTGCTGTTTGAATTTTGGCTGCAATATGGTAAAGTCTGCTTGCTTTCAATTATTCAAGCCCATTTATATTTTTTCATGCCAGGTTGGATAGGTTTATATTTCTATTTTTCCAATTCTGAAATGAGGCTCTTTGGATGAATTGTACCATCTCTAGGCGACTGCACAGAAAGGTAGCTTCTAAAGCCTTTTAAGGAGTTCATATACTTCAAAGCAAGGAATTGCTCCTTGTTACTTACTAGGTAACTCCCATTTGCCTCTTGACTTTCAGTAGCCTATGCTAGGTGCTGTCACTCAGTGATGCCATATTCAGCAAATTTTCTTTAAGAAAGAACAGTATTACCTAAAGCCAGCTTCTTTTCAGAGAGGTAATTTCATGGGTCACAATCTGTTAACTGACAAAACATTAAAAAATATGAGAAAAAGAAAAAAAAATCAGGAATTGATTAGCCGATTTAGACGCTGCAGGCTGACTCTCCCTATACTGCTGTGTTGTGTGTATTCACAGCACTATCCCATACGTATACTAGTCCACAATTGTTATTTATTAATTTTTACCCTGAAGCACTAGCACTGATTGCCAGGATTGAGTGACTTGGTTGGCAGGGGGAACTGTGCAATAACAAAATCTAAGTCTGGCTAGTCATGTGGATAATACCGAATAGCACTAGCCAGCTCCTGCCTGTGGCTATGTCAGCTGAGCTAGCCAGAGACTTTTTTTCTCTCATTGATTTTTTAAAAATTTTCTATGAAACCAGGATTGGGACCCAGCAGGTTTGGAATGATGCCAGCATCCTATTGAGTCAGAAGAAAAGTATATTGACCCAATTTATTGGACAAAGTGCAATAGAAGTGACAGAACAAGTTGCCAAGGTGTTGCTTCGTGAAAGCTTTTTAGAACAAGAGATTTGGGAGAATGAGCTCCAGATAGAACTGTGGTCAGGGTCTAAGGAAACCCCTTTCAACTCCTTTCAATAGAAGATATTCTGTAGTTAGAGCCTTTTTTTTCCCTGATTGCTGGACAGAATAAAATTGTAGCTTTCTCTGTTAATTTTTTTTTGTACCGTTAATTGCTAATGCCTGTTTGAAATAGTGGAATTTCCAGCTGTTGTCTTTGAATGAAATGACTTCAGGAAACAAAAGTAATTGGTAGATTCTCTGTTTGCATATATAGTGGTTCCACATAAAAATTAAATTAAAGGACTTGGAATATGTTCTCTCTTGCAAAATATACCAAAATTGCCTTTAAAAATGATAGAACATATGAGACTTAAAAGGCTACTTGATTTGTGTTGTAGACATAAAGGGCTTTGTAAATAAACACATTTTATAATATATTAAATAGGTGTGGCTAAAAGCTTTGCTCTGTCTCCTGAGCCATCTCTTTACTACCTAACCACATAGCTAATGTGTAGGTTAAAGAATACATATCAACATCCCTGGAAAAGCTCCTATAAAGGAAATTTGGCTAGAGCTTTACCTGTAAGCAAACCTTTCCCTGCATGCACATTGGGAAATTTGAGAAAAGCATGGATATTAAAAACAGATTTTGGGAGTGCTTAGGTAAAAGAACAACCATCACTAAGAACCAGTGTGTGCTTACAGAAAATAAGTTATGGGAATAACAGCTTGTTTACCTTTTTATTAGGGAGAGTGACAGAGATAAATTGGGCAGAGTATTTGATCTAATGTTTCAAGATAACCTTTTGGGCAAGAAGTACATATTAAGAAAAATATAGCTGGTTGAATTATCTGATTAAACCTAGTAGTACTGATTAGTGGATTAATAAACTGTAGGGGACACAGAAAGGCATATAATTCAGGACTCTTTCCTTGCTCTAACCCAGTTAGATATTTTTAGCAGTAAGATCAGTGCTTATCAAATTTTCAGGTGATTCAAAGCTAATATGTTATATAAAACTAGTAATTTTAGAAAGATTTGCACAAGGAAAAATTTGATTGAAATTAATAAGGTTAAATTAACAGAGATGGTGATAAAATTCTACATATAGGGAGAAAATAATTGCACGAGGATAGGCTTCAGGAGGCCTGGCATGACAGTCACAGCCTATCTGAAAATGACCAAATTTTATGTACATAGAGGATTAATATATACTTTCCATGTGCTGCACCTGATAGAAAGGGCAATGCCATCAGAGGCGGCTAAACAGCTGAAAGGAGGTCAGCTTCCACACCATGCTCAATGCACACACTGGAATATGGTGTGAACGCCGTTAGGTCATAGTCGAAGGGGCACAGATAAGAAATCTTTCTAAGGCACAAAGTGAATTATGAGAGTTCTAAAAGTCTTTCAATATTTACTTGCTCATCTACTATTATAGTTTCCTAAGTATCTGCTCTTGCCAACCTCATATCATCTGCTTTTGTAAGCATTAGTTTGTTTAATTCCTTGACATGTAATTACATGTCAACTCCTTGACATGTAATTCTTATATTTATTATCATTTCATAGATGAAGAAACTGAGGCTTAGAAAGGTTAAATGACTCACTCAATGTCACCAAACTATATAATGTCAAATCTAGAGATGTATTCAGTTCCACCATCTTGAACCACCTTGCTATGTAAAAAAATGAAGTTTACTCACTTCCAGGGCTACTTTGGAGTTAAATGCAGGGCTGTACTCTCAAGATGCTGTGCATTCTGGCCCCAACCTACCTTCCCAGATGATTTCTTTGTACATCTTGCAAACCATCCAACCAACCAAGCTCTATGAATGTTCTACATCATCTCAGTCCCTGTCCTTTGCTCATGCTATTTGCTTTACCTGGAATAGTGTCTTTCTTCTGCACAGCTGCTCAGCTCCAACTTAAATGTGGCCTATATCTCTGAGGTTTAGTTTCCTTATCAATAAAATGGGAATAATAATTTGTACTAACTTCATAGGGTTATCATAAAGACTAAACAAATTAATGTGTATAAATTGCCTTGAACAGTACCCTGCACATAGTAATGGCTACATAACTGTTAGCTATTTTGCTGTTATTTATTTGAGTTTTGAGTGACAAATTTTTGTTAGGAAGGCATTACTAATGGGTCTAGCTTGAAAATACTTGCAGTCACTTTTTGACTATATTGTGGCTTGGCTGGTTACTAGCTTTGTGACCTCAAGCATGTAATCAAAACTCTGGGTCTCAGATTTTTTACCTATAAAATGGGGATATAATATTTCATATTTAGCCCTCAGTATTATCTTGGGATCAAAAAATATAATGCTTGGGGAAATGTCTTGTAATCCATACAATGCTATAGAAATTTAAGAGATTTAATCATTTAACAGATAGCTATTCAGCCCCTTGTATGGGTTCAGACTGCTGAAGAGAGAACAGGAAAGTGTCTGATAATCCTAGGAGAGGTTGCTAAGGCAGCTTCCTGGTGGTCTTCCAAGGCTGTCTGTGGTAGCATGATCCCAGTGTGATTTTCCACCTTTCAAATACTATCAGGTCATAAACAAGGAATCCATTTCTCCAGCCAAAGATTCACATTATCAAAGCTCCTAAGATGAATTTACAAAACCAGAATGCTAATTTATTACTTTAGAGTGATGAAAAACAGCTGCCATGCAAGAAGGAATAAGCAACAGGCATAATAGTTTATGTTTACATTTGTTTACTCATAATCAGAACTATATAGGAAGCCAAGCTAGAGTTAAAAGTTTTTTTTTGGTGAATCTGGAATTTGAACCACAGGAAATAGAAGATTTGAAAGTTGACTTAAAGTAGTGAAGATATCCTGGTGCTTCCATCTTCACAATACAGTCAGCACTGCAAAGGGGCTATGGCTCTTGAATTCTGTCCGCTAAGGCTGCCTCTTCTAGGATGTGTTCTTGAACTGGTGCTTACAATGTTCTCCTTGGTGATTCTTTGTTTTTGCTGACATTGCTGACTAGTCTTTTCCTCTGAAGAATGCTTAACAACTGATCTAATAAAAATTTTAAAAAACCCCTAGTGTTAAAGTGTTAATATTTCCTTTCCCCACTTGGACCTCAGGAAAAGGAGGCTAGCATTGTAGATGCAAAAGCAAATAGATCGTCCATATTCTACTCCTCCACCCCCATGGGAATATTCACTTTGAGAAGAGTTAGGCTAAGGCTGTGCAGAAGGGAAAAGTGTGAGCAGAGGTAACCGCTTGGAAGAGGAGAAGTTCTAAGAGTACCCAGACCTAGACCCTGGTGGATGATTAAGTGGCTATGCTGGGTGCCTGTTAGGTAGCTAGAATGGGGTCCCATTCTCAAGAATGCTTTCTTAGGGGAATAAAGGGCCTCTGATGATGTGACACAGCCATGCCAATGGACCAAACATTAAAAGCTGTGACCTTGAGACTGTTGGTGAAAGTTTTCTGTGCCTACCCAAATTTAGCACGGGCAGATAAAGCTGCCCTTCAGGCTCAGACAGTAGCAACACTGTCCTAAGTACACTGGAGAGCAGGGAATCCCTGAGTATTTTGGTCTATATAAAATCCCTGGGACTGTCGCATAACATTAGAGAGGTAGAGAGGGCTCTTTGCCCACATCAAATTACTTAGAGCTAATTTTTAGCTACCCAAATATGAGGTTCAGAGTTGATTGATCTTATTTTGCAAACTAAAAAGATGTGTTCATTTCTAACTTACGATGATTTTAAATCTTAGTCTAGGAGAGCAGCATTTATCTTATTTCCAAATTCTTAGGAGAAATCTTCTTAATGAATACATATACTGAAAAACACAAAAGAAAAATATCTAGTCCTACCATCTGGAAAACACTGTTGTCTGGGGAAGACATAAAAGTAGGTATAAATCATTAAGTCATGATGATACTTAATGTCTTTGTAAAAATTAAGTGCAGGGTGCATAGGAGAAGTTCCCATTCCAGCGATAGGTAAGAAAAGGGCAGGGGCATGTCGGAGAAGACGTCCTAACCCCTACTGAAGGCAAGGAGCAGGTTATGAACTTGTTCCTGAAGGAGGCTACATTTATTTTTTTTATTGGTACATAATATTGTATGTATTTATGGAGTACATGTGATATTTTATTACATGCACAGACTGTGTAATGATCAAGTCAGGTTATTTGGGGTGTCCTCCACCTTGAGTATTTATTATTTCTCTGTGTTGGGAACACTTCAAGTCCTTTCTTCTGGCTATTTTGAAATATACAGTCATCTGACTCTGCTATTGGATATTAGGACTTATTCCTCCTATCTAACTGCATGTTTGAGCCAGTTAACCAAACTCCCACCCACACGTGCTTCCCAGCCTATGGCATCTATCATTCTTTTCTCTACCTCCATAAGATCAACTTTTTTAGCTCCCACATGTGAGTGAGAACATGTGATATTTGTCTTTCTGTGCCTGGTTTATTTCACTTAACATAATGACTTCCAGTTCTATCTCTGTTGCTGCAAATCACATGATTCATTCTTTTTTATGGCCAAATGGTATTCTATGGTGTACATATACCACATTTTCTTTATCTGTTTATCCATTGATAGACACAGGTTCCATATCTTTGCTATTATGAACAGTGCTGTGTTAAACGTGCAAGTGCAGGTATCCCTTTAACATACTGATTTCTTTTCCTTTGTATAAATACCCAGTAGTTGGATTGCTGGGTCTATTTTTAGTTTTTCAAGAAATTTCATACTGTTTTCCAGAGTGGCTATACTAATTGACATTCCATCAACAGTGTATGAGTTCCCTTTTCTCTGCATCCTCACCAGCATCTGTTATTTTTTGTACTTTTAATAATATGGAAGCTACATTTGACCTTTCTTGAAAAATGCATACGACCTAACACTACAAAGAAGGGGGAACGACTTACTAGGAAAAGGAATTTGCACACAAAAATTCTGGTGGAGACAGTGCAAACAGTTTGGAAGTTTCTAGCTGGAATGAATAAATTCTCTACCAATAGGTATGAAAATGACATTATTCATTCAGTGAGCTATTTATTCCAGCAATTTTTTTTTTCTTTTGTGGGGATCCATCCATATTCTCTTGCCCAGGCAACCAGCTGACCAAAGGTGCACAATTGGGCAATGGCTGGCTTGGCTTATGGATGTTGTTTCTGATCAAGAAACTATGCAAAGCTAATTGATCTGGTAGAAAGACTTGAACATAAAATGTTGTTCATTTAGCAAAGCACTAAATAATCTGAACCAATCAAACCCAGCCCACATTTAACATATAATTTACTTACCTGTTAGAGTGTAGTGAAATATTTTCGTAATCATTATTTATTGACCCATTGCTGTATCTCTCTTTATAGTTTTATCTGTTAGAAGAGTTTAGCTAACCTAAAAATATAAAATGGTGAAGTAATGCATAACCTGAAAGTAACTTTGACATTCCTAAGTTCTATTGTGGGATATTTTCCTTTTTTATATAATATATTTTGTGACAATGATTATTATTTTATTTCTTTAGTACTACTTATTTTTTTCACTTATTTAAATTTTATATTTCTGATAAACCAAAGGCTTAAATAAAAGTGTAATTGGTGGGCATGAAAAATTGCATAAGTTAGGGGAGATTAAATGGTCCACTTAGAAATAGGAGAAGGACACAGTTAGAAAGGAACCTACAAGAAGGCAAAGGTGCAGTGTTTGATGAGGTATTTTGGCAGTAAGGGTTTGTCTTCAAATGATCATTTTTTTTTAACATATATTTAAAAGCTACTAAGAACAGCATAAGAATGAAAATAAAAGTATGTCATATATCTGTGATATACTCAAACTACTAGAGGGTTCATATTCTAATAGATCTGGGAAATGCTTTAGGGAAATGCTGTAATAAAATTAACTAAAAAGAAAAGCAAATGATGCATTTAAGGTCTGTTTACATGAGAGAAAGAGCAAAGGTTGAGATCAACCTGTTGTATGAAGCTAGTGGTTTTAACGTTAATAGATTACAAAGGAACACTAGAATTAACTGCTCACCTTATATTTTGTCTTCTAGGTTAAGAAGACTGTGGTTTTATATCTCTGTACACACAAGAGCTGGTTCCTGTCAGCAAAGTCACTCCTGCACAAAACATCTTACCTAAAACACAGCCTAGTGTTCTTTATGACTTCATTTTATTCTCCTCCTACTGGTATTTGGTTTATTAATGAAACCAAAGACAGACTTAATTTAGGACAATTACAGATATTGAATATGAGAATTCTTTGCAATTAGTATATCAGGTATGAAACACAAAAGTAACTGTGAGTTGGTTTTCTCTTAATGCTTTTTCATACAACCCATTTTCATGAATAGTAGGCTTACTTATAAAATGAAATCAATTAAAATAATGTTTCCATCAGGGCATTCTGTGTTCTATGGTGTTTCCCTCAGGGTGTTCTCTGTGTTTGATGGTGTCTCCCTCAGGATTTTTTATGTTGTTTCCCTCAACGTGGTGATATACTTTGGGGAATGATGGCTTAAATAAAGTTATATAAATGTATGCATGTGCGTGTGTGTGTGTCTGTATCTTAGGGATTTAAGTACATTTCTTTTCTTTTTTTTTTTTTTTGGACACAGAGTCTTGCTCTATCACTTCGGGTAGGGTGGTGCAGTGGTGTCATCATAGCTCTCTGCAACCTCAAACTCCTGGGCTCAAGTGATCCTCCTACCTCAGCCTCCCAGAGGGATTTAAATACATGAATGGGAGCATCTTCCAAACATATTTTCTGCAAAGACTTCATGCCAAATGTTTCCTGTGACTAGGGTTCGGTGGAACTCACTTTGAGAAATGTAGGTAAAGGTACAAAATTTAAATTAAAAGTTTCTAATAAATTGTTAATCTCTTAATACAGTACATGTGCTAAGTAAAGGAGAATTTTAAAAATATAAAATGCTATTTAATTCTTTCACAAATAACATATATTTTATAAAAAATGAAAAATAAAAGGTAAAGTTCTTAGTATTATTGACTGTGAAATAATCTGGCTTCACTTTCAGCCAGAAGTAGGAGAGAGTTGCTTATTGAGTTAAGAAAAGTGTATGAAGAAAATATGATTCCTTTTATTATATAGGGAGATGTAAATTGCATAAAGAAACAAGTTTTCTTATTTGATTTGAATATCACATTTTATTCTTGCTAAGTCATTCCAGTGACTGATATCTATTACAGATAAAGTGCCAGAGTACATTCCTGGTCTGGAGAATTCTGAGAAAAATAGTCTATAACACTGTTCTCAGTGTGATAGTCTACAAAAAAAAGTTATACTGAAGTAGAGAGACATACACACAACACCCAGACAGACACACATACACAAGTGTACGTTTATTTGCAAACACGTATTTTTAAATTTGCTAAGTACATTGCGTATTATACAGAATGGGGACATTAAATTTCATTTATCACCTCCTTTTGTTTTTAAATAAAGTCCAGGTTAAGGAGCTCTCTTGGACAACATTACAAGAAGAATTTGAATGAGGTGGACTCCACTGATTTTCTTAGTCACTGTTTTGGTTTCCAGGGTGAGTAGTCACCATATGCAACCCCCTTCCCAGAGTTATGTCAGAAACAGGCCCTGTTCCAGGTTTGGAGATGCAATCCTTAGACAGACTGTTTCTGATTTCAAATATTACTTTCATGAACTATGATATTAACAATAATCGAATATTAAGTTACCTAATGTGTTATGATTGATGTAGATTTTGTCCTTTTTCACCTACTGGTAGTACTCTTTTAGGATTCTAAACAAATCTTTCTCTTTAGCTTTTAGAAAATCTTTTATTTTTTGTTGAATATTCATTATTGTTCCTGGCTCTCATGGCAGAAACACTAACATTGCTCTGATTTGTGGAGTGTGTGTTTGCTGGAAACACCTTTGATCATGTCAGAAATGATGTCATTAGAATTCTGGGAAGAGTGTGTTTTTCCATGAGCTTATGTTTCTTCTTTCATACTGCATGGATAATAGCAAAACACAAGTGTTTGTCAAAGATAAGACATTTTAAAATTAAAAACATGGATAGTTGAATGTATTTTTAAAAAGCAGATATTTTGAGATAGTCTAATTAAGGCAGTTTCAGCTTTGTTTAAAATGAATTTCTCAAGTAATTGGTAATGCACTTTCACAAAGATAAACAAAGTATGCACTTTTTAATATGATTCATCATCTTCCATAGAAAGGGATAGAAATGTATAGTTGTTTTTTTTAAAACTTTTTGAGTAGCACATAATTGTAATTTACACATACAAATCTCACAGGCATAAGTCAGCAACAGATGGCATTTATTAAAAATCTACATGCATTCTTGGATGGTAGAAGTGTCATTCTGCTTGAATACAAGGAAATTGAGTAGGTGACATTTCAAGGTCATTCCACTTATAACTTTTAAGATTAGGATTTGGAACTGTCCCACTGTTTAAAATGTGTTTGTTTTAAATATGTGTACAAGTCAGGTATGGTTGGTTGCAAGTGACAGAAATCCAATTTGAATCAGAGTAATAGAAAAGTAAAATATTTATTGGCTCACTTATAAAAGGGTGTGGTTAGTGTTTGTCTTAGAAACAGCTGGATCCAAAGACTAGAATGTGGTGAAGTCCCCTTTGCCTCTTTCTTCTCTGCTTCTCTCTGTGGGTTGTTTTATTCTTCCCTCAGCAGATAGGCTTCTTCCACATGGCAGGGAATGAGAGTCAAGAAATTGATGTCTCAGTCATCAAAGAGAAGATAAGTCCTTGTCCTTGCAATGAGCTCTGTTTAGAAACCTTGGGAAATACTTTATTTGGCACAAGTTGGGTCTAGGAGCAATCAGTGTAGTCATTGGCAGTTGAAGTATTAAGACTGGCATTGCTGTCTATCACCACTTCTATTCAACACAGTGCTGGACATCCTAGCCAGAGCGATCAGACAAGAGAAGGAAATCAAGAGCATCCAAATGGGGGCAGAAGAGGTCAAATTATTGCTCTTTGCTGATGATATGATCTTATATCTAGAAAACCCCAAAGATTCTTCCATGAGACTACTGGAACTGATAAATAAATTCAGTAAAGTCTCAGGTTACAAAATCAATGTACTGATTGGTTTTACCTAAATTTATGACACTATACCTCAAGTTTCAGGAATGCCTGGAAATCCTATCCTACTTCCCTGTCAATTTGCTGTCCTACCTTCTAAAATAATCTACGTCATTTTTTTTCTTTTCTCAAAACTTCCTTGCTCATCCTCAACTAATTACTTCATTTTGTATTACATGGAAAAAAGAAATTAAAAAAAGGTTACCTTATCTTGTCTCCATTAAATCAATGGAACAACATACATCTGCATTGCCATCTTCTGCACTGCAGCTGCTTGCTCTTATCTTCTGTTAATCATATGTGAAAGGTTTCTGCTTGTCGTGGATGCTGTGTTTCCCTTGTTCAGATCCACCTTTTAGAAGATTATAGATTACAAGATTACAGTTGTTTGTTATTCCAATGAGTAGCATGATTTCCTGTGACTTGTGATTTTGTAAAAGAATTAGGAAAAAGAGAAGATTCTGGGAAGATGGTGGAGCAAGAAACACCGGGAATCTGTGTTCTCACCTAGACAACAATTATACTGGGAAAATCCTTCTGATATAACTATTTTGGAACTCTGGGGCCTATGGAAAGCTTGAAACTTCCAGAGGAAGGCTTGGATGGTAAATTGTAGTTAATTTTGATTAATTTCAGCTCTTAGTGCAGTGGTACCTACTCATTTGCCACCCTCAGCTATGCCAGGAACAACCTGCACACAGCTTGTGGGAGCCAGGGTAGGGGAAAAAAGACCCTGTACTCCCCATATCAAGGATCTGTGCTCTGAGCACTGATGACTGTTTCTGATCACAGAGGTGCAGACAAAGAGGTGGGCAGCCATTGTTGCACCTTTCCCATTGTTTCACACCCAGCCTCTCGTTCCAGTTACTCTCAGGGGATTCAAAGGGCCATACCTTTTCACATCCCTTCATTATTCTCTTTTTCCTTTTTTGGGAGCCGGACATTAAATACTAAGACATTCAAAAGCTACTGCACATACAGGGAAACTTAGGAAGTGACCACACATGTCCAGGGAAGGGCACAGTTTCTGAAAAAAACTGAGATGATCTTAAATTTATACCTCAGACTGATCCTTGCCACAGAGGCTCCTTACAACAATTAAAAACAATAAACAAAAACAACATAAAACATCAAATCCTGGAGGGAAGGAAAATCTGATTGCCAGAGTTACCACATTATTAGATTCAAATGTCCAGTTTTCAACAACAACAACAAAAAAATCACAGGGCATACACAGAAATAGGAAAGTGTGACCCATTCAAAGGAGAAAAATAAATCAACAGAAACTATCCCTGAAAATGACCTGATGGCAGATCTACTAAAGACATTAAAATAACTGCCTTAAAGATACTCAAAAAACTAAAAGAACATGTGGAGAATGTAAAGAAAATTATCTATAAGCAAAATAGAAATAATCAATAAGGAAACAGAAAGCCTAAAAAGAAACCAAAAATAAAATTCTGCAGTTGAAAAGTACTATAACTGAAATGAAAATCCACTAGAGGAATTCAAAGGCAGATTTGAGCAGACAAATGAAAGAGTCAGTGAACTTGAAGATAGAACAGAAATTATTGAATCTGAGGATAAGAAAGAAAAAAGATTGAAGAACAGTGAAAAGAGACTACTGGACCTGTGGGACACCATCTAGTGTACCAACTGTATGTTCTGGGAGTCCCAGGAGAAGAGAGAGAAAGGAACAGAGAGAATATTTAAATAAATAATGGTTAAGAAATTTCCAAATTTGATGAAAGGCATGAATATAAGCATCTAAGAAATTCAATGAACTCCAAATATGATGAACTCAAAGAGATCTGCATTGTGACATATTATAATCAAACTTTCAAAAGACAAAGAAAAATAGAAAATCTTGGAAACAATAAGAGAGAAGTGGCTTGTCATATAAAAGTGCTCCTTAATAAGATTATCAGCAGATTTCCCATTAGATCCTTTGGAGGATAGAAGACAGTGGGTTACTATAATCAAAATGCTAAAAGAAAAAAAAACCTATCAAGCAACAGTCCTATACCCAGCAAAACTGTCCTTCAAAACTGAAGGAGTAATTAAGACATTCCCAGATAAAGAAAATATGAGGGAGTTCATTATCATTAGACCTGCCCTGCAAAAATGCTCAAGTCTTGAGAAGTGAAATGAAAGGACACTAGGCTATAATTTGGTTTTTAAGTCTATATTTTGTTTTCTACATAATTTAAGAGACTAACGCATTCGAAAGAATTATTAGTTTATGGTTTGGGGCACACAATGTATAAAGATGTAATTTTATGACATCAATGACCCAAAGCATTGGGAACAGAGCTATTAAAGGAGCACAGTTTTTGTATGTTATTGAAGTTAAGCTGGTATAAATTCAAATTAGAGTGTTATAACTTTAGGGTTTTGGATTTAATCCCCATGGTAACCACAAAGCAAACCTCCAAAAGGAAATAAAAAAGGAATTTAAACATTTCATTACAAAAACAAACTATCCACAAAAGAACAATAAAGCAGGAAATGAGGGACAAAAGCTAGAAGGCATATAGAAAGCAAATAGCATAATGACAGCAGTATATCACTAATCAGTAATTACTTGAAATGTAAATGGAGTAAACTCGCAATCGAAAGAAGTTTGGAAGGATGGATGAAAAACCACGATCTAACTATCTGCTGTTAACAAGAAGCTCACTTTAGATCTAAAAGCACAAATAGACTGAAAGTGAAAGGATGGAAAAAAGTATTCCATGCAAATATTATAGTAAGCAAAGGAGAACAGGGGTGGCTATACTAATATCAGAATTCAGGGAGAAATAAACAATTCTACAATAACAGTTGGAGACATAAATACCCCACTCTCAATAATAGAAAGGATGAATGACCAGACAGAATATAAGCACGGAACATAAGACTTAACACAATGAACCAACTAGATCTAACAGACATACACCGAACAGTCTCCCAAACAACAGCAGCATGCACAATATTCTCAAGTGCACATGGAACATTTTCTAGGATAAACCATATGTTAGGCCACAGATTAAATCTCAATACATTTAAAAAGATATATATCATACAAAGTATTTCCTCCAATCACAATGGGATGTGAGTAGAGATAATAGAATTAAAACTAGAAAATACACAAATTTGTGGAAATAAAACAGTCTAATTACCAATGGATCAGAGAAGAAATCACAAAAGAGATTAGAATGCTTAGAGATAAATAAAAATGAAAACACAACACACCAAAATTTATGGGACTCAGCAAAAGCCATGCTAAGGGGGAAATTTATAGCTATAAATAGCTTACATTAAAAAACAAGAGAGACCAGGCTTTAAAACTTTAGGAACCAGAAAAAGAAGAATAAACTAAGTACAAAGCTACCAGAAGGAAGGAAAAATAATAGAGACAAATAAAATAGAAAGTAGAAAACAATGGAGAAAATTAGTGAAGCCAAAAGCTGATTCTTCAAAAAGACCCCCAAAACTGATGAAACTTTAGCTTGGTGGACTGGGAAAAAAAGAGAGAAGACTCAAATGGTTGACATCAGAAATTAAAGTGGGAACATCAACTACTGATTTTACAGAAATAAAAAGAATTATAAGAAAGTTCTATAAATAATTATACAACATCATATTGGATAAAATGGACAAATTCCTAGAAATACAAAATCTACAAAGACTAAACCACAAAAAAATAGCAAACTTGAAGAGACCTATAATTAGTAAAGAGTTTGAGTCAGTAATCAAAAATTTTCCAAGAAAGAAAAGTCCTGCAAATGATAACTTCACTGATTAATTCTACCAAACATTTTAAAATTTAAATTTCCTTCTCAAAATTTTCCAAAAAATTGAAGAGGAGGGAAAATATCCTAATTAATTCTTAGAGGCCACATTACTCTGATACCAAAGCCAGACAAAGATGCTACAAGAAAAGAAAACCACAGAATAATATCCTTTATGAAGAGTGATAACAAACATCTTCAACAAAATACTAGCAAACCAAATTCACCAGCATATTAAAAGGATTATACACCATGATCAAGTGGGATTTTTTTCTGGAATGCAAGGATGGTTCAATGTATAAAAATCAGTTAAACCAACTATACAGTCCCACAATTTCCCCCCACTTTCTTTCTTTGTTCTGACCGAGAAACACAGAGTACCTTGACTGCTTTGTGACCCAGCCAGCTGCACTTTTTTTTTTTTTTTTGCAGGCATAAACCACAGCTGAGACCTTGAACATTCCCTGGCCCTGATGAAGCTGTTTAGATTGTTGCTTGAAAACACTGAAAGATAAACTGTGTTGATAAACATGTAGAAACTAGTTCTGGCCCAGAGCCAAATTCCTTAAACTCCCATATAAACTTCATAACCTGACACCTTTGTTGCAGACATACTTAGGTAGAACATCTCTCTTTTTTTTTTTTTTTCCTGTCTGATGTGAGGAGAGCTGCAACACTTTGTATATAAGTTCCCCTAATAAATGTTTTGGACTGATCACTCTGCAATTTAGTGCTTCTTTCTTTGGAAACACAGCTGCCCCATCCCAGGACAGTTTAGGGTTATCCCTTGTGGTAACTCCCCTGCCACCATTTTTGAGGTGATTTCAGCTGTGTGTTTGGCCAGACAAAACAGTAATATACCACATTAACAGAATGAAAGGAATAAAACCCCACAAGGTCATCTCAATCGATACAGAAATATTTGACACAATTCAACATCCTTTTTTGATAAAACACTTAACAAATTAGGAATAGATAGAAACTACATCAACATAATAAAAGCCTATATGAAACACCCACAGAGAATACATCTGGGAAAGATTGAAAACTTTTCCTCTAAGATCAGGAACAATGCAAGGATGGCAACTTTGACCACTTCTATTCAACATAGTACTGGAAGCTCCAGCCAGAGCAACAAGTCAAGAAAAAGAAATAAAAGATATCAAAGTTGGAAAGGAAAAATAAAATTATCTCTGTTCATAGGGAACTGTGCTGTCTGTGATTGTAAATGAGGAAAACTCTAAAGATTCCACCAAAAAATTATTAGAACTAATAATTGAATTCAGCAACATAGCAGGATAAAAAGTCAACACACAAAATTAGTTGCATCTTCAATACACTAACAATGAACAATCTGAAAAAGAAATGAAAAAACAATTCCATTTACAATAGCATCAAAAAGAATGAAATACTTAGGAATTAACTAAAATGTTGAAAGACTTATACAATGAAAACTACAAAACGTTCTTGAAAGAAATTAAAGTGGACATAAATAAGTGGAAACACATCCCATTCTCATGAATTGGTAGACATAAATTGTTAAGATATAAATATTACCCAAAACAACCTACAGATTCAATGCCATCCTTATCAAAATCCCAATGATTTTTTTTTGAGAAATAGAAAATTCTCTCCTAAAATTCATATGGAATCTCAGGGAGCCTGAATAGCCAAAACAATCTTGAAAAAGAAGAACAAACCTGGAGGATTCAATTGCCTGATTTAAAAATGTACTTCAAAGCTGTAGTAATCAAACCAATCTGGTACTGGCATAAAGACAGACATATAGGCCAATGGAAGAGAATAGAGAGCTCAGAAATAAACTCTCACATATGTGGTTAAATGAATTTTGACAAGGTTGCCATGACTATTCAATGGTGAAAGAACAATCTTTTCAACAAATGGTGCTGGGAAAACTGGATATCCACACGCGGAAGAATGAAATTGGATCCCTGTCTAACACCAAATATGAAAATTAACTCAAAATGAATCAAAGGCCTAAATGTAAGACATAAAAGTATTAAGTATAATATTCTTGGAAATAAACATGTGACAAATTCTTCACAACATTAGATTTGCCAGTGATATCTTGGAAATGACACCAAAGGACAGGCAATAAAGGAAAAAATAGACAAATTGGACTTTATGAAAATGAAAAAAAAACTTGCATCAAAAGACAAGATCAACAAAGTGAAAAAGAAACCCACATAATATGAGAAAGTATTTGCATATCATATATTTGATAAAGGATTAATATCCAGTATATATAGAGAACTCCTAAAACTTAACAACAACAAAAAACAAATAACTGGATTCAAAAAACGGGCAAAAGGCTTGGATAGACAATTGTCCAAAGAAAATATACAAATAGCCAATAATCATGTGAAAAGGTGCTCAATATTACTAATCATTAGGGAAACGTGAATCAAAACTATAGTGCAATGCCACCTCACACCCATTAAGATGGCTACTATTAAAAAAAAAAGAAAATAATAAATTTTGGTGAGGATGTAATTGGAACTCTTGTATATTGTCAGTGGGAATATAAAATGGTACAGCCATTGTGCAAAACAGCATGGCAGTTCCTTCAAAAGTTAAAAATAGAATTACCACATGATCCATCAATTCCACTTCTGGTTATATATCCAAAAGAATTGAAAGCAGGGTTTTGAAGAGATATTTGTACACCCATGTTCATAACAGTGTTATTCGAAATGGGAATCCAGTTACCCATTGAAGCAAAATGTGGTAAATACATGCAATAGAATTTTATTCAGCCTTAAAAAGAAACAAAATCTGACATATGTTACAACATGGATGAACCTTGAGGAAATTATACCAAGTGCAAAAAAGCCAGTTGCAAAAAGACAAATACTGTATGATTTCACTTATATGAGGTATTTAGAGAGTAGTCAGAATCAGAGTGAAAGAAAGTAGAATAGTGGTTGCCAGGGTCTGGGGAAGGGGGAACAGGAGCATTGTTTTTTAGTGGGTATAGTTTAAGTTTAACAAGTTGAAAAGAGTTCTGTGGATGGATGGATGGAGATGATGTTTTTACATTATGAATGTACTTAATACCACTGAACTATACACTTAAAAATGGTTAAGAAAGTAAATTTTATATTATGTGTATGTTACCACAGTTAAGACATTTGGGGAAAAAAAGACAGGGAGAAGAAAATTGAAGATCTTGATTTAAAAGAATTACGACTAAATATAAAGACAGCTAATTGAACATTGACTTTTAAAATTTGTTTATATCTTATTTTAAATAATTTTCAATAACCAAAGTGTTTAGTGTTTCTAATATTTCCCAGGTTCTGTTCTAGGCACTGTAGGAGACACAGAAATCAATGAGGTTTCTTCCCTGAAGTATCTTATACTTTAATAAGTTCATTGTAGTTTTATATTTGTGTTATTATCAATAAGATAATAATGACATAATTATCAATAAAGCATAATTTATAACACTTATTGGAATAATTGCTCATTTAATCATACCCACATGAAAATAGTCATTTGGGCAACTGTGGCCAGTAGTCAAGACACTGTTATCATCTTGATAATAGTTTGCTTAAACTTCTCAAATAGTATTTAAGACAAAAATAATCTTGTTCTTAATATCCATTCATGTCTTTAAAACGATCACAAATGCCATTTTTAGCTCTTTTACCAAGGCAAAAAAAAAAAGCAAAAATCATCAAGTGAAAGAATTTCCTTTTGGCAAGCTCCATCTCCCTGTTTGGTACAGTTTTACCCCCTCTTCCCCCTGGCCCCGGTACATGTACATGGTGGTGTTCTCCCCACACCACCCCCTTCACTCCTAAAATCTATTCAGATCCTTCATTTCCATTAAGGTATGCATTATAGAAGAGAGTCTACAACATTGCCTATTCTTGGTGATTTTCATTTTTAATGGATTGATGCTTTTAAGAGCGTGGTGGGATTTCTGTATACATCAAGGAATGAGGAAAATATTTGGAGAGGGCATGAGGATTGTATTCCCAACCTAAAACCACATCATGTAGGCAATTTCTTTGATGTCTATGTCAATCCTACCCCTCCTGGCTTGTGTTCTAAGTTTACATGGACTTGATTCTCTATTGCCCGAGTCATGGGATTGAGTGGATTTTGCTGTGGGCCCTGTCTTATAAAATAAGGATTCACCTTAAACTGGTTAGAGTAGAAAATTTTGCAGAATAACACAGCAGAGAATTAAATAACTAGTAGCTAGGCAACTAGAAGTCACTGAAAGAAAAGAAAACTTGGAAAAAATCTCTGCAGGTATTATCTATACAATATTTGGTATGAAGAGACTAGAAAGTATTATTCTGTGTTAGTAAAACTTGCTTGTAATATTCAGTGCTTCTCACATACACCCCTTTATGAAATTCGTTATATCAGAATATTTCTCATCAGGCTATACCTTTGATTGCCTAGGCTCATTTTGAGAATTCATTTAGCTCTTTTTTGGCTTGGGCTACCTTTATTAAGAATGTAAATTTGTATATTTTAAGCAATGTCAGCATAAGAGTGAAGCACTGGACTTGATGGGACCATTAATCATCTGCCACAGCCTCTTGGTGGACAGCATAATTCAGCCTAGGTGATGACACTTGTCCAGAGGCTGACAGAATATTCAGATCCCACTCATTGGAAGTTGGCTGCATCATCCCAGTTAAGGAAAAGGAGATCCAGGATGGTTAGAGTCCAATATGCTGCTGGAGACCATTTGCCTGAAAGCAAAACATTCTACTTTTGAAGTTTACATGAGTTATATTCTAGTGTTTTATTGGGAGCTATTTTGTTTGCTAACAATATTAAAGCAATTCAAACTAATTTTAGCAAAAGGGATATAGTAACATTGGAGTGCCTCCAAATTTAAGAAGAATGGGGCTAGATATTTGAAACAATTCAAACATTATTCTAATGCTCTTGCCCCACTGTGTTGTTTGATTCTTCATTCATTTTTATCACAAAGCCTTTTTCTCTACTTCTTCACACAATGGCACCAGCATCTGATAGCTCCCTTACTTTCTGTGGTGTTAATATAAATAAGGGACCCAAAAAGAAATTGAGTTATTCACTGCCAAGTGCAAAATTTCTAGCCAAATACTCATATACTGGGTCTTCTAGGGTCAAGTGCACACCTCTGCAATCACAAAAAAAAAAAAAAAGCAAGCTGCCACAGGAATAACAAAGTGCATGTGCAAGTGTGTGCGGGAGGGGTGTGAAAAGAATTCCCAGAAGTATGTGTGAAGGAGGAAAAACAATTGGTATCCAATACACCCGGTCACATCACTGCATTTCTAAAATAAAGAGGAGTCATCTCATTTTATTCTATATAAAAGTAGATGACACAAATGGAAAAACATACCGTGCTCATGGATAGGTATAAAGAATCAAGATTGTTAAAATTTCCATACTGCTCAAAGCAATTTACAAAATTAATGCAATCCCCATCAAAATACTAACATCATATTTCACAGATCTAGAAAAAATAATTCTACACTTTGTTTGGAACCAGAAGAGAGCCCAAACAGCCAAAGCAATCTTAAGTAAAAAGAAGAAATCTGTAGGCATCACATTATCAGACTTCAAACTATACTACAAGGTTATAGTAACCAAAACAGCATGGTATTGGCATAAAAATAGAGACATAGACCAATGGAACAGAATGGAGAACCCAGATATAAAACCATAAACATACAGCCAACTGATCTTTGACAAAGCAGGCAGCAATATACACGGAGGAAAAGAAGCCTATTCAAGAAATGGTGCTGGGAGAATTGGATAGCCACATGCAGAAGAATAAAACAGGATCTATATCTCTCACCCCTCACAAAAATTAATTCAAGATGGATAAAAGGCTTAAATGTAAGGCATGAAACCATAAGAATTCTAGAAGACAATGTTGGAAAAACTCTTCTAGATATTGGCCTAGGCAAAGAATTTATGAAGAAGACCCCAATAACAATTATAGCAACAACAAAAATAAATAAATGGGACTTGACTAAATTAAAAAGCTTCTGCACAGCTAAGGAAATAATCAACAGAGCAAATAGACAACCTACGGAATGGGAGAGAATATTCGCAAGCTATACACCTGATAAAGGGCTAATAACCAGAGCCTACAAAGAACTCAAACAAATCAGCAAGAATAAGATAAAACAACCCCATTAGAAAGTGACATGAACAGAAGCAAATGACGTGAACAGAAGCTTTTCCAAAGAAGATAGACAAATGGCCAATAAACATATGAAAAAATGCTCAATGTCACTAATCATCAGGGAAATTATTAAAACCACAATGAGATATCACCTTACCCCAGTCAGAATGGCTTTTATTAAAAAGCCCAAAAACAATATATGCTGCAGTGGATGCAGAGAGAAAGGAACGCTTACACACTATTGGTTCGATTGCAAATTAGTACAACCTCTATGGAAAGCAGTATGGAGATACCTCAAAGAACGAAGAGTAAAACTACCATTCAATCCAGCAATCCCGCTACTGGGTATCCACCCAAAGGAAAAGAAGTCATTTTATCAAAAAGACAACTGTGCTCAAATGTTTATTGCAGCACAATTCACAATTGCAAAGATGTGGAATCAACCCAAGTGCCCGTCAATTCATGAGTGGATTAACAAAATGTGGTATATGTATACCATGGAATACTACTTAGCCATACAAAAAGGATGAATTAATGCCTTTTGAAACAATTTGGATGGAACTGGAGACTATTATCCTAAGTGATGTATCTAAAGAATGGAAAAACCACCACATGTACTCGCTATTAAACTGGAACTAACCGATGAGCACACATGTGCACAGAGGGAAGTAAAACTCAGTGGAAATCAAGCAGGGGGGAGGGAGAAGCTGGGGATGGGCTAAAACCTACCTAATGAGTACAATGGACACTCTCTGGGTGTTGGGCACACTTATAACCCTGACTCAAACATAACAAAATCGATCCATGTAACCAAAAACATTTGTACCCCTTTAATATTTTGAAATAATAATAATAAAAAAAGAAAAGTAATAGCTGCCCCAGCCAGGAATATGTTATGCAAAGAGTGTGATTGCCCTACATGGGAATTCAATTTAATTTCCCTCATCAAGTTTAAAATGATTCTTGAAGAAAAGGTTGTCCCATTTCACTGAATAAAGTGACTAACAGTGCAGAGCAAATGCAGCAAACAGCATCACCACAGAAACACACAGTTTAAGCAACAGAAGATGTATGCTGTATATATCCATTCCTGCACTTACAAGCAACTTCTATCATGCCTACAGTTAGTGATAAGCAAAGTCTGTATTTCAGAGAACACTGGACTCCTAAGGAGAAGCCTAACATTTATAAACACAGGAGAGCATCCAGGTGGTGTAGAACATAGTCACATGATTGAACATTTACTCTCTACTATGAGAAAAAGGAACATGAAGTTGTTATAAAAATCTTCAGTGTGTCATTATAGTTCACGTTGTATAAGTGAGCATAAGAAAATTTATGTTTCTCAAAAGGGCGTGAAGAATGTTAGACTCTTCCTGAGACTTTGTTTCACATCTGTAATGTCACAATTTAAATAACTCACTCTAGATACTATTATGTATTGATACCTAAACTTATTAAGTCAGATCAACTATAAATCAGAGATTCTGGTTCCATTTGTGCAAATCTAGGAAAAATAGTCTTTCAGAACTATGGTTTAAAGGAGCTTGTTTTTATTCAGGAATGCTAAAATCTAGACTAAACTAGACAACTTCTCTGTATGGTTGTGGAGGGTGGCTAGAGGAAGTTTGCACATAGAGCAGTGATTTTAGATAAATTTTAGGTGGAATGCCTCTCTTCCAGGGTAGAACAAAGTGATCTCAGTTCTATAATTACAAGTGCAATATGGGACAGAGATAATTATGTGTGTTAGAGTTTTTCTCTGAATCTCCATACTTTGGTTTTGCTAAAGCTGGGTAACCTGTAAAGGAAACTTGAATATGTTGTGGCTATGGACAAATAATTTGCCTATGTTATAATATATATATTTCTCCAGAGTGTGGTCATTTGGCAAAACAGACGTACATGTCTAAGAGCACATACTACACAATCACAACATTCTAACATTGACGTTTAACCATTTACCTAGAGTAGAGAATAGAAGTTATGTCTGAAAGAAGCCAGTTGTTTCCCATGTAAATCTACGGGGCAAATGTCCAGCTTTCATTCACGTCAAAAATATTCAAATAATGCAACTCCTCCTACTCTCTTTGAAGGGCCTGCCTAAAATACTCTCTCCATGATCACTTCACTGTTCATCAAGAAAAAGCCATCTGTCATGCTACTGAACACGAAATCAAATGGGAACGCTTATATAACAAAAACAACAACAAAAATGAAAACCATATATAATCAAGAAGGAACAAACGCATTAGAAGTTTTCTCTTTCTCTCTCTCTCTCTCTCGTTAACTCAGCTAGGATACGCACAGATAAACAAAATTAATCACATTAATTTTTAATCTGAATTTCACTTCATCTTTTTTTCATCCTCTCACCTTTGTGTTAATTTCTCCCCCAATGCCAGTCTATGCTTTTATTATCAGAGAAAAGGCTATTTGAATTAAAGCTTTTGTAATGTATTTTGGCCCCCTTGATTCTGGGTCAAATCTACCTTGAGAGAATAGTGGCTAAAAATTTGTCGACTCTCAATTACTTTGGTTCCTCAAAGATCCTTTCTGTCTCCAGCTATCTATCCTCTGCTTCAGTGTTAGATGCAGGCTTTTCCTCACAGGTGCCTGAAATCTGATGGTGGGTCTGTTTTGGCATCTCTTAGCCACGTATTTTCTCTTTCTTCATGCATTCCTTAGGAGGAATGCTTTGGAGGGGTTACTCTGCCCTTTCCTTCATCTCTCTTCCTTGCCTCTCATACTCTAAATAATCCAGAAATTCCAGAAAGCATCCTCTTTCCCCTCCTCACCCCCATCGTCCCAGTGGCATTAGTTGAGATTCTGCATGACCTATCAGGTCAACAGAACTCAGAGGTGGGTATTCTCAGACATATTTCACTGTCCTTTTGAAACAAAACAACATATACATTTTTCAATAGACATTCTCAGTCTATGTTTTTATGGTGAATTTTCCCCACAAGGGCACACACTTTCAATCTGAGAGCTTCCTGTTTCATCCTCAAGATTTTATTAAACATTTTATATAGTTAAGTGATAATGATTTACTTCAGGTTAAAATAATTTAGACCAGGGAGTATGACTGCCTTCAAGATATAAATATTCTACCTAGTGCCAGGAGAAACAATAGCCCTGCAAAATCATACTTCATAGTTTCTTTAGGAATCAAAGTGTTAAATGCCTAGATTATAGCTTGCTATTCTTCAAATTTCTAGGCTTTTCCATTTAAAACCGATTTGGTTTTCTTTTTCTTGGGTTGGCACTCTGGCAGAATGCTACATTAGAAATCATGTTCTCTGTGGAGATATAGATTATAGTTCATGTGGAAATATGTTTGCTGTTGACATCCTTTTGGCTTAAGTTGGTGGCACATTTAATGGAACTTTAGTGTTATGGAACTTGCTTAAAATGATTTTAACAACAGAAAAAAATAAGTGCCATACATATTATAACAAAGAGATATTTTTTCAAATATTAATGTATTTCAGCTCTTGTCTACAGGGGTAGAAGAATGTGGAATTTTAGAATGAGCTAGCTGTTAAGCCTCCACAATGGCTAGATCGCTCTGCGGATTTAAATCAGGATGGGACTCGTACAGAGTTTGTCATCAAATCTAAGGATTGTTTTGGTGATGTGGAAGATCCCTGAAAGAAAAAGGTTAGTTCTAGAAGCCTCCAGAACATTTTGACTCTTCAAAATAAAGATTGTTTTCATTTTCTCAGATTTAATCTTAGGCTTTCTGAATATTTCTTTCCTTATTCTGAATGGATGAAAATTTCCTTTTTGAGGAGAGATTTCCACAAATGTCCCACCTTAACAATATCTGTGAAAAAGAGCCATCTCATGGTTAGCTAATGTGGAGAGACCATTTTCAAGAATGAGCTAACATTAATGAGTCTGCGATAAATAAGTATGAAGCCACTTTTCCATATTGGCTTCCATAAGAGGCTTCAGGTTTTACTGGGATATTTGAGAAGCTATGCAAAAAATGGATTTTTCTTTCTGTAAAATCCTAAAATTCATATCTTTCACCATGATAAATTAAGTTACTTTAATCTTTGTCTCTGGTTTGTCTAAAATAAAATGGACATTTGGGAGGCAATGATTTTTCTGTTCAAAAGGAGGTAGCATGATTACTTGACCAGCTCTGTAGAGAGGATTCAAGTATTGGATAGAATGGATAGTCTTAGGTTATCATCAAAACCTGATATCCTGTTATTATATAATTGAGGCCACAAGGTTGTCAATATCAAACACATCCATTGCTTCCTTAAATCTGCAACCTGAAACCAAAGCCAGAATTTAAAGTCACAAAGACATCACTGATAGCACATGGGAAATTTTCAAAGCTGCACCAGGGGATTTAAGGAGCGATGCTTCCATTAATCTTGCTGAAAGTCTCATGACTAAATCCCTCTGCATTGCTTTTAAGATTTGCTCAAAAATGTCTCAGCATGCAAAGTACGAACAAGTTATTCATTATGGCTTTTACTTTACAGCATTCTAAAACTGTTTCTAAGTAATTTAGAACCAACTTTCCTCTTCTATGAAGATCATAAAATACTTTCTACTTAAATGAAAGATTTTCGTTTTGATGACATGCACTTTTACGAAGAGTGAAAACTCGTTTTTATATTGAGCTTGACTGAAAAGGAAAATAGTAATAAAGTTAAGAGAAACTAGCTATATATGATTTTTTGATGAACAATTACCAGGCATTGTTCTAGGTGCTGGAAATACCAAGGTTAATAAGACAAAGAGTAAATCATGGTCTAGTTGAGGAAATAGAAGCATAAAATATAGTAGGCAAAAAAGGTAGTTTGGGATATAAAGCTAAAAATTATAAAGTCAGATTTAGAGGACTTTGTAATGCAATAATAATTAGCATTTCATTTTGTAGGGATAATATGATCAAATCAAGATTCGAGAGAGATAATTTAGGTGGTCTACTAAATGAAGGATTGTCGTGTATGGACAAGGAAGGAAGGCAGCTTAGTAAGCGGGCTATTTCAAATGGCACGTAAGAGATGACACAAATTTGAAAAAAGGAACTGCCAATGATTATGCAGAGAAAAAAATAGATTGGAGAACCTGATTTGGTACAGGTCAGAGAGCAAGAGGAGTCAATCACAACTGAGGTTTGTAGCATACTGGGTTGAGAAAGAATAGAAATAGAAGAGGCAGCAAAAAAAAAAAACTTGAGGCAGAAGATAATGATTTCTGTTTTGGTTATGAGAAGTCAGAGCTCTCTGAGGTTTATGAGGGATTGCAGAGTGAGTTTTGGGGCTGTAGGTTAAGATTTTGAGCCATTAGCTCACAACCTCTGAGGTTGATAAGCTCATGTGGAGGAAAAAAATGGGAACAAATAAAAAGGAGATTCTTGGTGGTGGCTGAGGTTAGAAAAGCTGCCGGTGGAGGTGGAGAAAAATGGTTAGAGAGACAGGAAGAAGTGCTATCATTAAAGCTATGGAGAAATATCATCAGGGCCCCAAGGGGCAAAATGTTTGAGGGGGATGAGGCCATTAGTTTTGGTAACTATGCAGTTGTTGGTGTCCTTACAGACAGCTTTTTCAATAGAGTGGTGGGGACAGGAACTGCAGGGGCTTTCGGAGGGATCATGGGTGTAAATGATGAGAGATATAAGGAGGGCGATGTAGTTAGTATAAATTTACCTTTTTAGATGTTTAGAAACAGAATAAAGGCATTAGCTGAGATCATATCTTGGAAAGGTACAGATTGTGAGAAAGATGCTTTGGAAAGGAAGAGAGACCTGAGGACGTTTGGAGGATACATCAGAGAGCCCAGTGGAGAGAGAAGAACCTTTAGGCAAAGGAGGGTTTTGATACTTCAGTTGGCTCAAGCTTTAAAAAGTTGTTAACTATTCTCTCTCATGATGTAAAGGATGACTTGGGTAATAAAAACTGCTCTGAGAGCTACCTGTATCAGTCAGGGTAGCCTCAACTTTGCTTCAGAAACAATCCTCATCCCCCACATCAATGGTTTAACAAAGTTTATTTTCTGTTCTACATCATGTTTGTTGTGGGATGGCAGGGTCATTCATAATAGTCATTAAGGGACCCAGAGTGATAGAGGCTCCATCTTGGAAGGTGTTTCTGTAATCCCCACTGTAGGAGAAAGGGAACATTATGAATCTCACATTGGTTTTGACAGCTTTCTCACGTAAGTGACATATGTCACTTCTGCTCACATTTCTTTGGCCAATCTAGTCACACAGCCACTTGACTTCAAGTAGTCATGGAAGGGCAACCCTACCAGGTGTCTGGAAGGAGAACTAGAAATTTTGTGAGCATATTTAGTGATTACAGCATTACCTTAAAAACTTAATAGGAACTGTAGAGTTCAGAGGATGGGTAAGGGAGCAAAATGAGTTGAATTAATTATATCATCCAATGCGATTGTGTTTCTTAAAATGCATATAATATTGAAATCACCTCATAGGAACACCTGTGAAAGGAGTTCTTCATAATTGTTTCTGAATGTTTCTAATAAAATGAGAAAATTAGCCTTCTCTGATATATTAGTTATGATTAGTTTCATCTGCATGTGACAGTAAAAAAGAACATAACAGAAAAAAATATAACAGTGGCTGAAATAAGATACAATTTATTTCTCCCTTGTAAAAGTTTGGAGAGGAGGTTCAGGGCCTCTATGGTCATTAAAGACCAGGTTTCATCTACTTAGTTTCTCTATCATCTTCAATGTTTGACTTCCATTTTGGGGTCCAAGATGCTATTCCAGCCCTAGGCATCTCATCTCTCTATCAAGAAGCAGGGTACTTCCTAAAAGTTTTGCTACCACTTCTGGATATATTACATTGGCTAGAATGTTAGATACCTACAACAAAGGCTGCGCTATCTGGTCTTTATTCGGGGTGCCCATGTGCTCAACTAATAACTTGGAGGTTCCATATCTGAGTAAGAAGAATAGAATTGGCATCACATGACTACTCATTTTACATATTTCCCCATCCCTGTGTAGAGGTTCCTCCTTTTTGAGTTGGAGTTTCCTCCTATTTTTAACAATTTTTAGCCTGGACAGGAATCAGAGAGTCCATGCTCCACATCAGAAATGTAGTGATTCACTTGGAAGCCTGGAGAGCAAGAGGCATTTTCCACAGCTTGTTGTGAATTGAATATTTTTCCTTGCAACAACTAGTCCAAAGCCTGGAGGAAGTGGTAGTCAGTTGGTGCAATGTCTGGTGAACATGGTGGAAGACAGAGAGTTTCCAAGTCCAGCCTCTAGTTTGGGCAGCGTTTTTTGTGTGACATGTGGTTGAGCGTTGTCTTGCAAAAGGATTGGCCTGTCTCTGTTGACCAATGCTGCTTAATCGCAAGCATCCTCATCATTTCTTCCAATTGGTTGCAGTAGACATCCACTGTAATCTATTGACCAGGTTTTATGAAGCTGCAGTGGATAATACCGGCACTGGACCACCAAACAGACACATTAGCTTTTTTTGATGAATATTCGGTTTTGGACTGTGTTTCAGCACTTTGTCTTTATCCAACCACTGTGCCGAATGCTTGTGATTGTCAAAAACAGTCCATTTTTTATCACTCATAACAATACAGTGTAGAAATGGTTCCCCTTTATGTCATGACAGCAAAGAAAGGGAAACTTCGAGATGATTTCTCTTCTGATGTTCATTTAATTCATGCAGTACCCATCTATCCAGCTTCTTTACCTTGCCTGTTTGTTTCAAATGGTCCAATATTGTTGGAATAGTAACGTCAAACCTTGCTGCTAATTCACATGTAGGTTGAGATGGATTCGCTTCCACTAGAGCTTTCAACTCATCATCATTTACCTTAGTCTTGGGTCGCCCATGTGGCTCATTTTCAAGATTAAAATCACCAGAACATAACTTCTCAAACCACTGATGTACTGTGCGTTCATTAGCCACATCCTTCCCAAACACTTTGTTGGTATTTCGAGATGTCTGCACTGCATTGCTTCCATGACGGAACTCATATTCTAAAATAACACGAATTTTTGACTTATCCATGGTTTCACAAAAATTGCTCTAAAAATAAATTTGAAAGATAATAACAAACCAAACTGTGCTTGAAAGAATGAGGATATACCTTCACAATAAAAATAAAACAAGAATTGTCAAAGTGAAATGTCAGCGATATCAATTGTTAAACTTAGTACTAAAGGAAATTGGGCATTTCATACTTAATAATCTAATATGTAGTTTTGGACTAGAATAGCCTCTTATACGGAGATAAGCAGCATTTTGAGAGATAATGTGCATCAGTATTGGTTTTGGTGCTAGGATAAAATATGTTTTTCATCTTGCATTTTATGGCCACTTGTAGCTTCACCTAATTCACAGCTCATGGTGGAAGTGCTGGTGGGCTCAAAAAGGTTTGGCCACTATTTTCCATTGACTATGAGTTTAACTAACAGTGTCCTATACATAACTGGGCTCCACATGGAGCTCTTGCTGTAGAGCTCAAAAGATAGTGAGTTTTGGAAAGAGATGAAGATTCTTCATTTTTGCTTTACTCTCATTATGGGAGCTATAAGATGGAACAGAGTTTACCACCAAAAGAGAGAAGCGATAAAATGCCATGGAACTTCAAAAGCAGGAGAGGTTGGCAGTGGCATTTGACCCAGCATTAGGCCTGGAACAGATTTCAGGAAACGGTAGAGAATTTTTACTTTATACTTTCGTTTTTCATGTGCTCCTTGTTCAAATCTTTCAGCTTCATACACCAGATGTTGAATTTAGATTATTATTGTGTTGGTAGTAGTAACACAAATTTGAATTGTAGGAGAATGTATTATTTAAGTTGCAGATGAGAAAATCCTTGCCAAATATGCATGAATTAAACATCTAGTAGTCCAGGGCTTGATGGAGCTTGAGTCAGGGAAAGTAAGAAGGTGATTAGGAAACTCATAACTGAGACTCCTAAGAATTTAGGGTGCCTCTTCTGTTGTTGTTTTGTACTAAAAGATAGAATAATGATGGTAAAACAGAAGGAGACATCTAAAGCTGAAGATTTTCCATCTAAGTTAGAATTGGATCGTAGTTTGATTAAAATGGTAAGATTGTAAAAGATGTCTATAAATCAATGCTAAGTATAGAGAAAAGAAGCAAAAATATTGTCCTTATTTTCAAATTAATACTTCATTCCTTTCTATCATCTTTAAATTTCATCTAATATTACAAGTTCCTCTTGTCTATTGAAGAAAATTTATTTTCCTCTAGCATATGTTCAAGTTTTGACTATTATGGGTTACATGATAAAACTCAATATTGATTATTTTATTTTTATATTCCTGACCAAATCAAATTGTTTTTATAATTTCATAGACTTTTTATATGAGCAAATTTATGTGAATGTTTGATAGCCCTTGTTTCTGACAAACAAAAATGAATTAAGAAAAGAGCTTGTAAGAACTTGACCCTGACCTTGATATACGACCATTTATTTTTAAATCATTTAAAAAATTATGACACTATTCATATTACAAAAAAGGAATTGCAAACAAGATTTTATTATAGGATGGCAAAACATCTTTTTAAGTTTAAAGACATATGACCTTAACATATTTATTTATCTACAGCTCATGTTGGTTTTATTTTAAGTGGATATGCATTAATAAAAGATAACTATAGTTTATACCAAATCATATCTTTTCCCTTAATACAGAAGAGAAGCAAAACAATCTATTATTTTAGATAGCTATTAGTAGAGGAAAAACAGATCAATCATTTAACAATATTGGTTTGTAAGAAGTCTATTGACAAGAAATTTTGCACCAATATTGATAGCACATTGTGGATAGTAGATTATTATCTCAAGTGAAGGAAGTATGAATAAAGTCAAACAATGCTCAAAGGATACCACATTGCAGAATAGTATCAAACATCCTATTCTGCATCTACATCTTTAGCACTCTACTTAGGAATACGATTGATTTAGGTGTATGTACCTGTTAGCAACAGGATGGCAAAATTACCCAAATCACTGTGAAAGGGAATATTAACAAGTGGATAGAGAATGTATGAAACATTTTGCTCAGCTATGAGAACGAAATATGACACATCGCTGGTAAAACTGTGCTCTCTCTGTGTGTCTGCATGTATGTCTGTGAGTTTAAATGTTGTGACTGACATTTTTCATAAATCTCAGAGGAAGTTAATAGATACTAAAATGTCAAAAGGGTCCTGAACTTTAAGATGCAGTTACTTTGATATCAACATTTCCACAGATTTTGTTTGAGCAGGAGGAATTACTGGCTTTTAATAAAAATGAACTAAATCTCATTTCTCTTCTGTTCTCTCTCTTGAATTAATCGGTTTTGGCTTGCCAGAATCACAGTGCAGACCATAAAGAATGGGAGAGCTTGGCATGTACTGTGTTTTCTCCACTGCATTAATCGAACTATAAATGAGATTTTGGTCAATAAAATAAAACATGCTGCCCAGCACACACAAAGAGAAGCATGAGATTCAAATGCTTAGTAATGTGAGGAATGTGAACACAACTTAAAGCTTCTTTCATAAATCAATTCAAAGAAAGCATAGTATGTACTCCTTGCTGATCTATTCCCTTATGCCATTTAAAAAATTCTCAGGCACACAAAAAAATAAATTTCAAGAACTGGATGTGCTTTCCTTCCCCAAAACATAGTTGATATCCTCCAACATGGCCCTTGGTATACTTCACCATGCTATCAATATCCGTGTAGATTATCCCTCCAGTAGTCTGGGCTCTCAGTTTTTTGACCTCCTCTCCTCCTCTGATCTTGTCCAACAACCTCCTTCAGCTTCTCACATTCACGAGTATACCCTGGATCTTGCCATTCCCTGTAACTGTGATTCCTCCATAACCTCAATTTTAAGTATCCCACACTCACACAACTGCCTCCTATTTTTCCAGCTCACTTCCACTAGTGGCTTTACTTCAACAATCTTTCTTTTTCATCGTTGGGACTTAAATCAAATACATTAATTTTCGCTTGTTTTCAGCCACTTCATTGATATCAGTCAATGTACCTGGAGAAAAAGACACACTTTGGCTGACTAATCCTATTTGAAATTCTTAATCATTAACACAGGTGGAATTGTGGAATCAGGAATCACACTGTGCATCTCTTGCACATTCCCTCGTGCCTTTTCCTTTCTTCTAGGTGACTGTAAAGGAGTAAAAGGAGGTGGGAAGAGGGAATGGGTAAACCCCAAACACCTGTTCCCTTTCGTCTTCAATTGATAGCATTTCTTATTTCACTGAGGAATGTGTTCATCAACTCTACCCCCTTGATGTTGCTAAATCTGATGGTCATTTCTCAGTTGACCTACTTGATAACTCTCTTTTTTCTTGAAATGCTTTCTTTACTTGGCTTCCAAGACATCACACCTCCCTGGTTTTCCCTCGGCCTCACTGGCCACTCCTTCTCAGTCTCCTTGATGAGTAACTCCTCACATCCCAGTCCCTCAGCATGGGAATGTCCAGGGCTCAGTCCACAGTCCTCTTTTCTTCCCAGATTCATTCCTTTGTTGATGTCATCCATTCTCATGGCTGTAAACATCAGCTTATGCTGAACCTGTGAGTCCTATATTTATTGCTGTAGCCTGTAGGTTTCCCAAAATTCCAGGCCTTGTATCTGCTTGCTTGCTTACTTGGATTTTGCCCCTGGACATATGATAAGAATGCCAATGTTAACATGTTAAAAACCAAACACTTGACCTACAGCAACCCCCAACCAAGCTAGCATGTTCTTGCCCCTGTGCTCCCATTTTAGTGAGTGGCAATACCATCCTTTTAGGTTTTCATGCCAAAATTGCTGTAGTCATCTTTGAGTCTTCCTTTGCTGATACATCCCAGATCCAACCTGTCTGAAAATGCTCTCAGTTCTACCTTCAAAATATATCCAGAAAGTAATTGTTCTTTCACATCGCCACCTCTTTCATCCTGGTCCACTTTTCTCTCATATCTTCCCTATATTATTGCAATATCCTTCTAATTACTACTTTTGCTAACCACGCCCCTAGTCTATACTCACCATAGCAGCCAGAGAGTGCTTGCAAAATTTCAGTCATGTTATATTGTTCCCCTTCTCAAACTCTGGAATGGCTTCCTAACTCATTCAAACTAAAAGCCAAGATGTTATCATGGCTGATAAAGCCTCAACCTGACGTGCCTCCCATCTGTTCCCTAACCCCACCTCCCGCCTGCTCCCTCTCACCCAGTCTGCTCCAGCCACACCAGCTGCCTTGTGTTCCTGTAACACACACTCACGTGCCTGCATCAGTGTCTTTATAGCCTCTTGCTATTCCTTCTGCCTAAAAAGTGTCCATTCCCTCAGCTCTTGTACCTCTTTTCCTCAAAAGTCATCTCTCAATGAGACTCACTCAGAGAATTGGAACTTTCTTTCAACACTTTCTGACTTCCTGTCCCTCTATTTTTCTTCAAAATATTTACGTCTTCTAATATACATATATGCACACACAGACGCACACATTTATTTATGCATGTATATTTCTTCAGGGCCCCCTCCATTACAATGCAACATCCAAGAGGGTTGAGATTTTCTTTTTTGTTATTTGTTTGTTCTCACTGCTCTATCCTCAGCACCTAGAATAAGACCTGGTATAGAGCAGGTGCTCAAAAATAAATGTTGATTGAATTAATTAATTAATAAGTTCAATGCTAAAATTTGCTTGCACATGATCTAGAGAAGAAGGAAACTTTAAATATTATATCCCTTCTGGAAAAAAAATTAATTTTGACAGTATTAATCTAGGTCTATGGAATCCAAATACGGATATCTGTGTTAAAATTTTAGGGCTGGCTTGTTGTTGAAGGCAAAAAATAACTTCGGAGGTGTCTGAATCTTTATAAAAAGAAACTTCTGTGCTCTATTGACGTCGATCTCTTTGCTGCTTTTGATTTTTGCCCTGCGTCATCTTTATAGAGCAATGTTTCTGGTCCCAAACCTGTTAACAAATAACCTCTCTTTAATTGAACTTCTTGCCTTCACCAAGGAAGAATTAAATGCCCAAGTTCAGGCTATTGGCAGCTGTGGGCCTAGGATTCAGGACCCTTTCCTGTTTATTTCCAGATGCTCTGATTATAACTGCTCCCTCTATCAAATTTAAGAAAAGTTAGACTTATCCAGTGAGAAACTCTAAAGGCAGACACAGAAAATCAATTCTTTGAGAAGTGATTCAGTGATGATGGCATGTCCTCCTCTGGGGGTGGGGGGATAACATCAGTCTGAGACGCCAAGTCACTGATCAGCAGTAACAGACTAAGGCTTTTTTTTTTTATTACACAAACTAAATGGAACTGATGAAAAATGGTGACTATATTTTCTTAAATCGTCCATCTTGTCCTGATGCCTTCCTTATACAATATGCTTCTTTCTGTTCACAGAATTTTCCTCATTAGCCCAGTTATTCTTCTCTTCATATTCACTCCTGGACTGCTCCTGTTGCGCACATTAACTCAGAGGCAGCCTCTCCCTCTCTAGAACAGCTGTCTCTTTTCTGTTTTTCATCTTGAAGGTCTTGGTGCCTGGGGCACATTTGCTGGACAGCTTCGAGTATCTCAGGCTCTTTCAGACGTATGAAAGATGTTCTACTCAGCCACAAAAAACAGTGGTCAACTAACACCTCTTGTATTATCCTGGATGGAGCTGGAGCCCATTCTTTTAAGTGAAGTATCACATGAATGGAAAAACAAGCACCCCATGTACTCACTATCAAATTGGTACTAACTGATCAACACTTATGTGTGCATATGGAAGTAACACTCATTGGGTGTTGGTCAGGTGGGAGGGGAGGGGATGGGTATGTGCACACCTAATGGGTATGGTGTGCACTGTCTGGGGGGATGGGCACGCTTGTAGCTCTGACTCGGGTGGTGCAAAGGCAACATATATAACCAAAGAGTTTGTACCCTGTAATATTCTGAAATTAAAAAATAAAAGAAAATATTCCAGAGAAATATAAAAAAAATGTTCTTTTGGGTATTTATTTTTTCCAAGTGGTATTGTTCCTCATGTCACCATACATTAGTGAGAAAAATATTGAGATACTTAGATTTATTATCTGCAGACTCGAAAAATGGAGAAATCCTTTCTGAAGGTCTGTCAGTGCTCCGTTCGTTGCTATCATTTAATTGCCAACTGACTGTTTTATCATAATTCTGTTCAGCCTTCAGCTCCTAGAGCTGTTGAATTCTGTAATACTCCTCCACCTTTATTCTGAAAAGGATTCCTCTCTTGTATCTGCTTCTAGTGAGTTCTCTACATTTTCTCATTCTTCCTTCTCTGTTACAGTTGGTTTGTGACGCTCATCTTTGTAATAGTCTAAATCGCTACCAGTGTAGACTTTCTGGAGGACCAAATCTTGTGTTACTTGAAGCACCAATCAACTGTATCATGGGATATCCACCTTGGAATGTGATACTTTGGACACTTTCACATTGTACAACTTGGTTAATTTTATGCAGGATAAAAGAAAGTCATATAACTTCAGAAATGCCAACTTTAAAACTTTTCACTGGAACAATTCACCAGGATTATTTAATTGCATCCCTCATTTCCCTCCCGTATCTTAATGCACAGGCTATTTTTTTTCCCATCCTGGGGTCTTAGCCATAAAGTCCTCACCACCCCTGGGGGCTTCCTGCTTGTATTCCGTGGCCCCTCTGTCTAACAAAGATATTTTACCTCTCTGTTTCCTTCACTTTTCCCATTTAAACCTCCATGAATTTTTATAATTCATTCCCTTATAAAGATTTTTTTCACCCTCTAAGGTGACAATTAGCTAATCTGTCATCAGACATCTTCTTTGTGCTAATAAGAAAAGCCACAGGACATAGACTCATTCACCCGGGACCCCGAAGACATCCTTGAGTAAGAAGCGCATTTTACCAGAGATCTTTTAGCCACAATGCTTCACTTTTGTTGTCAAAACTAAAAGTGTAACTAATAGTAAAAATAATTTTTAACATGTAATACTAATTTTAACATTTAGCATTTTCTAACCACCAAGCTCTCTGTGAAATGCCTTACATTCTTTTTCTTTTTTTATCTTCATAATTACCGTTGTAAACCTCATTTTGCTAACGAAAACTGAGATTAAGGTGATTAAGTAACTTGCCCAAGGTCACACAGCAAGTTTGACATAACATATCTTTTAATCCTCACGATTATCCACTTGGCTGGTGCACAGAATTTAAATAATTTTCTGTGTGTCACAAAACCAAAAAGTAGCAGATTTAGCATTCAAAGTCAGTCTTCTGATTTAAGCGTCTTTAGATTCTTCTATGATATCAATGTCTTTATTATATCCTACCAAACTTGTAGAAAGTACTAAGGCTTTTTGAAATCTGTTTAAAAGATGAGAAGGCTGTATCAGTTATCTGATGCCACAATAATGCCATGTCACACTCCACCAAAACTTCAGTGACACACACAATAAATGTTTATTTGCTTTGTGAGTCTGACAGGTTTAGCTGATCTGGGCTGGATTGGTTTACTTATCTGCAGTCAGCTGGGGGTCATCCAGGCAGCTCTGCTCACCCTGGCTGGGCTAGCTCACGAGTGTGGAGGTTGGCTGGCTGCCAGCAGATCTAGATAGTCTCAGCTGGAATGACTACGGTGACGTGGCACGGTGCCACGTGTCTCTCTTTATCCAGCAGGCTGGCCTGGTAATGTTCTCATGGAAATCTTAGAAAAGCAAGAACAGGAAAGCCCAGTCATGAAAGCACTTTTCAACCCTCTGCTTATGTTGCAGTTGCTAAAATCCCATCGGCCAAAGCAAATCACGTGGCTAAACTTAGAGTTGGAGTTTCCTCTACAAAGTTTATGGGGAAGGTCATGGGTACATGGAAGAGTGGAGAATTGAGTCTTTTTTTTTTGCAAACTACTTCAAGAGTCTAGCAAGTTTTTAGCAAAAACAGAAAAGGAACCCAGTACTCCTTTGAGGCTCGCTCCTCAATCAGCTTACCCTCTAAAAAAACAACATAACATTTTGTTTGCTATATTGCCACTGCTGTAATATGTTACCTTGTAGACCCAGGCTGTAGGAGCCAACACTTACTAAATTGAACATGTGATCTCTGGTGACATAAATGCATTTGTGATCTTAATTATAAGCATAAAATATGCTTCAAATTTGAATAGTGCCAAAGCAACGCTGCCTGAATTTATAATTGTCTTTCAAATAGAGTGTTGGCCCAACTCACCCAGTGCCTAGTGCTTTCATGGTTTAGAAGTTTGTTTTCTGGAATTTGATGCAGCTGTTCTCTCTGAGTGACGGTCCATGGGGAAAGGTGGATAAACACATAAAGCTTCTGAAAGCCATCCCAGATCCCTCAAAGTCAGCACTCAGCTTAATGTCTGGGTCAGAAGTGTAACAAAGTTAGTCTTGGTAATTGTTCATGAGTTTTCAAAGAGACTCATTATCAACACTCACAACCTGGTTTCAGTCCAATGGAGCTTTATGAGGCTAAATTCTAAGCAGAATCAAAATACATGAGAATAAAAAGCTTAGTGCTGAGAACTGATGTTTACTGGTTACACATAACTTATTTTTAAGACCAATTAACAGTGTTTTATTTCTTTGATTTATCAAAACATGAAGTCGTTCAAAACTATTCACTCTTTTCCCTTAATTCACAAGCATGGAAAGCAGCCACATAGAGGTTAAGTGCTCTGAAGTTACGTGAACTACCTCACCCTGCTGGGCAAATCACTGGCAAAAATCATTAGTTCTAAAAAACTTTTTATTTTTTATTATGGATTATATTTTCTCTGTCACATCTATTCTTTGCATTTTCCTTTCTGCTTATTTCTTCTTTCCTTCACATTGCTACTAAACTTAAAGATCCTCATGATTTTGTCCTGGGCTCTTTTAATTCTCACTAAAAACTTCCCCTTGAAAAATCTCCATCACTCCCATGAGTTTAAATGCTGTCTATAGTTTGTCAACTCCTAAATTTGTATCAGTGATCCAGTGACATAGCAAGAGTGGGACAGTCAAGGGATCAGTCCCCAATGAGGGCAATAAAGAGAAGCTTACCTGTAGGTAATACAAAATAACAACAAAACAGATTAAAAGCCAATCTGCTCTTTATTATCACCATTTGCTGAAACTTTTTAGCAATATCAGTGATATAATACTCCTCCCTGAAAAAAAATTTTGTTGGATTAAGTTCTAAGTGATTGCTGTGTCTATTGTTAAGTTTCAATAATATATTTGTAAGCTTCCAATTAGTACCTTTTTATTTCATATCCCTTGTATAGGATTCTCCAGAGAAACAGAACCAATAGGAGACAGATACAGATATATAATGAGATTTGTTATAGGAATTGGCTCATGTGATTACAGAAGCCGAGAAGTCCCATGGTCTGCCCCCTGCAAAATGGAACATGGAGAAGCAGAAAAGCCAGTGGTGTAATTAAGTCCAGAGGTCTGTGAACCTGGCAGGGAGGGGCCTTGGGGGAGAGACTGATGGATGTCCCAGCTCAAACAGGAAGCAAATTCATTTGCCCTTCCCCCACATTTTGTTCTATTCAGGCCCCCTGTGGACTGGATGATGCCCACCTGCACTGGTAAGGGTGATCTTCTTTTTTCAGTACACTGATTCAAATGCTAATCTCTTCCAGATATACTCTCACAGACACACCCAGAAATAATGTTTTACCAGCTATCTAAGCATCCCTTAACCTAGTCAGGTTGACACATAAAATTAACCATCATGTCTCTTAATAAACAACATATTCTAATGGAAATTAACTGAGGAAACTCTTAGTTATACCCTAATTTACCTGAACTCACCTATACACATTGACATCAAGAATAATTTCATAAAGGTTAACAATAGTTTGAGCTTGCTTCATAACACTTTCCAAATCCAGTGGTACCGTATAGTCCTGTGTTTAGATAGTTTTATCAGAATATTGAAGTTAAATGGGTTTAAGTGTAGAAGTTGTAGACTATGATTGGATACCTGGAATTTCCAAGTGAATTAATCAACAAAATAGAAAATGATGAAAATAGATAATCTCTTGTTCATTTAACAAGATGGTCACACAGAAAATCAACACATAAAAATCCACAGCTTTATCATGCCATAATACCAGTTATGAGATATAATGGTAAAAACCTACTAGTAATTACCAAACACATAGCAAGAAATATGCAATATCTGTACAAAGAGATATATAAAACTTAAATGAAGGATGTAAAAGAAGACTAGAATAAATGCAGCAAAATACTGTATTCTTGGATGGGAAAGTATAATGTCATAAAGTTCCCAAAAAACTAATCTATGAGTTCAAAGCAATCCCTAACTCAAACTCCTAATGGAATGTTTTTATTTTCTAACAAGTGATTCTTAAGTACATCTGGAATATAAGCTATGAAAAATAGCCATTACATATTTGAAAGAGTATGATTATGAGGGACATATCCCTATCACATATCAACTTATACTATAAAGCTACTCTAATAAAAAACTGAATTTATTGGCACGGGAATAATAAAATTGATCAGGGGAACATACTAAAGACTCTGGGAAGAGACTATCTATCTATCTACAAATTTACTGCATGATTAAGGGAGTACTTCGAATGCGGTGAAAGAAAGGTGTGTCTGACACCACTAGGGTGGTGTCTCACATCCTCTCGTCCTGACCTCTGCTTGCCTTGCCCTGGTGCACGGTTCTGCACAGGTTTTGAGTTCCTTGCCATTAGCTCCTTATCACAAGTGTGTGTTGAATATCTCTTGCTTCCTGCCCTGGGGCTTCTTTGATAATCCCATATGAGTCCACTTGACCCTGATACATGTCACATGAAGAGCTAATGAATGAAAGCTTCTCTCCTTTGCATCTTGAGTGAATGGTTCTGAGCCACATGTCATAACACAACACAGAATGTCCAACACTGGGTAACTAGTCACCCGAAGTGGTGGCATGCTGGATAATGCTTGAATTGGCTTTCAGTTTTTCCTTGTCATTGCTGCCACTCACTCCTGCCACCTGAGAATACATTCTTAAAAAATTATATGACCTCTGTCCCAGGCTCTGCTTTTGGGGATAACCCAGGCTAAGTCAGGTGGACTATGAAATAAATGGTGTTGAGAAATTGTGCAATGGGATAAAAAATAAAGGTATCTCTACACATAAACAAATTCCACAGAAGTTAAAAAGTTAACTGTAACAATAAAACCAAAGAAAATATAAAAGTATTTGAAAACATCACCAAAGTGGAGGTTCCCTCTTCCACTTCAACTTTCTTGGATGTATTTTTCAGACTCTCTTTGCTCTGTTCTGCCATGTGATTTCATTTGTTTTACTGTATAGATATTTGTCAAAATATCATGTTTGCTAAAGTCTCCTCATTTTCGGTGCTGTTACAAATTTATTCTCTTCTATACATCCTCCTTGTATTACATTTGGATTTTGGGTGCACAGTGGAAATATTAATAAATGCATGCATTTAGCCTGCTATCTGAATCTATAATACCTCCAGTTTTGCATTTGTTATATCTATTGTTAACATCATAGAGCTGTATTAAAAATTCTAATTCAAGAGTCTCTGACAAATAGAATTGTATCAAACTATGAAGGTTTCTACTTAGTAATTAAGCTATTCTCAATTGTCCTCTTGAGACAAAAATGTCACCTGATAATTGTGCTGTATTTATCACAGCATTTTAGAGTAGAAGGTCCTAAGAGATTGTTTTGTTCCTGGATGTCCACTGTGTGGCTGGCTGACCAAGTTAGCCTAGGCATCCTTGTGTGGCTCCCCTGAGAGTCTTGCCATTTTAAAAAATTGCACAAATTAGCATTCATGTAGTAGTAGGTTAGCAGTCCCTAACTATCTACCTGTATCGATCATTTAAAATAGCCTATTGGCAGATGGAATTAAATAGTAAGTGGTAATTATTATGTGGTTTAATTTAATTTAATGGAATTCTATAAATAATTCATGAAAAAGTAAAGTAGGCATGCAAAAGCCTCCATATGCATTTGACTTATGTTTAATTGGATATAATATGTCCATGCTCAGCATATATCTCTAGGCTCATCCTTATATAAGTTAATATGGTCTACATTCACATAGACATATATTTAAGTGGCCCACCTTTAAGTATTCTATGTTCCTAGTAATCAAAACACTGCATGTAAAATATATCAACATTGTGGCCTTGAGAGTGAAAGATTTTCCCCAGTTCTCACTCGTAGACCTGTTCGAAAGTCCTCATTTTCTAATTCAGAAAAAAAATTAGAAAACTTTATTATTTTGCTTTATTTATCCAGACATAGATGTTTTTCTGTGAAAAAAATATTTATGAAAATAAAAAGAAATTTTTATTTTGAAATAATTACAGATTCAAAAGAAGGTGCAAAGATGGTACAGAAAGGTCTCCTGTACCCTTTACACACTTTCCTCCAGTGGTTCCCTCTTACGTAATTACCGTACAATACCCAAACTAGGAAATTGACCTTGGTACATTGTGTATGCGTATGCGTAGTTTTATGTCACTTTATCACATGCACAGATTTGTGTGACCACTGCAATCAAGATAGTCAACTACTCCATCACTATAAAGATCTTCATCCTGTTTCCACTTTACACTCACCCTCTGTCCTTACCTGGCCTTTCCTCCTAACCATCCCTAAACCCTGCAACCCTAATCTGTTCTCCATGTCTATCACGCAGTATGTGACCTTGTGAGATTGGCTTTTTGATTTTACTCAGCATAATTCACTTCAGAAGCATCCAAGCTGTTGCATGTAGCAATAATTCTTTTTATTTTTGTTATTGCTTGGTATGGTTCATTCCTTTTATCCCATGGTATGAATGTGCCACAGTTTAACCAGTCACCCATTAAAGGACACTGTAGTTGTTCCAATTTTTGGCTTTTGCAGATAAAGCTGCTATGAATAATGATGTACAGGTTTTATGTGTATATAAGTTTTCATTTTTCTGGGATAAGTGCCCAGAAATGAGATTGCTGTGTTATTTGGTAAGTGTATGTTTAGTTTTTTAAAGAAATTTCCTAACTTTCCCATTTTCCATTTCTGTAAACAACGTATGAGAGATTCTGCTTCTCAGAATCCTTGCCAGAATTTCGTACTGTCACGATTTTTATTTTAGTTTTTCTGATAGTTGTGTCATCATGTCTCACATGGTTTAATTTGCATTTCACTGATGGCTCGTGATGTTGATTATTTTTTCTTGTGCCCATTTGCCATCCATAAAGCCTCTTCCAGGAAATGTCTCTTTCTATCTTTTGCTCATTTTCTACTTGGATTGTTTGGTTTTTTTATAGTCGAGTTTTGAGAATCCTTTACATATTCTAGATATGAATCCTTTGTCAAATATGTGTTCTGTAAATATTTTCTTCCAGTCTGTGGCTTTTCATTTCATTCTTTTAACGTAGTCTCTTACAGAGCAAAAGATTTTTATTTTGATGACATCCAATTTACCAGTGCTTTCTTTTATGGGTAATGTTTTTGGTGTGAAGTCCAGAAACACTTCTTAGGTCCTGAGGATTTTCTCCTAGATTTTTTAATAAAAGTTGTATAGTTTTATGGTTTAACATTCAGATCTAGGGTCTACCAGTGTTAATTTTTGTATAAGGTATAAGATTTAGATTAAAGTTTGTATTTTTATGAATATCCAACTTCTCTGCTTGCATTTGTTGAAAAAAATATCCTTCCTTCATTGAATTGTTTTGCAATTTTTTCAAAAATCAGTTGGCTTTACTTATTGGACTATTTCTGGGTTCTCTATTCTGTTCTTTTGTTCTACATGTCTGTTTTTCTGCTAATTACCACACTGTGTTGATTGGTGTAGTTAAATAATGTGTCTTGAAATTTGGTGGACTAATTCTTTTCAGTTTTTTTTTTCCAAATAGTTTCAACTATTGTAGTTCCCTTGCCTTTCATATAAATTTTATAATAGTCTTGCATATATGTATGAAAAGATCTTGCTGAGATTTTGATAGAAATTGAGTTAAACCTATATATCTACTTGGAAAGAACTGACATCTTTACCAGGTTGAGTCTTTCAACCTATGAACATGCTATGTCTTTCCATTTATTTCAGTATTCTTTGATTTCATTCATTAACATTTTGTAGTTTTTAGCACACAAATCTTACATATGTTCTGTTAGATTCGACCTATTTTTTAGGGATTGCAAATACTACTTTAAAAAATTTAATTTCTACATACTTATTGCTAGGAAATAGACACAATTGATATTTGTATGTTCATCTTATAATCTGTGACATTGCTAAATTTATTTATTAGTTCTAGGAGTTTTTTTTATTATAATAGAGTCTTTGGAGTTTTCAGTATAGGTAGTCATGTCATCAGCAAATTGATCCTTAATGTCTCCAATTCATTTTCTTGCCTTGTGGAACTTACTAGAAATTCCCGTACTATGTTGAATAGTAGTGGTGAGAGTGTACATCATTGTCTTTTTCCCAATCATAGTGGAAGACATTCATTCTTTTATTATTTTATATAATGTTGGCTGTGGGATTTTTATGAATGTTCTTTAGTGAGTTGAGGAGATTCCTTCGTATTCCCTTTTTTTTTTTCCTGAGTTTTTTTTATCATGAGTGGTTGTTGAGTTTTGTCAAATGCTTTTTCTGTGTCATTTGATATGATCATGTGATTTTCTTCTTTAGCCTATTAATATGATGGATTACAGTTTTTGATTTTCAAGTGTTGAGTCAGCATTGCATGCCTAGAATAAACTCCACGTGGTCATGGTGTACACCTTTCTTGTATGTTGCTGAATTTTATTTGCTAATATGTTGTTAAGGATGTTTACTTCTATGTTCATGAGGGATACTGGCTTGTAGTTTTCTTTTTTTGTGTCTTTGTCTTTTCTTGGTATCAGGTTAATACTAGATTCATATAAGGAATTGGAAAATGTCCCCTTCTCTTCTGATTTCTGAAAGTAATCGTGTAGAATTTGTGTTAAGACTTTTTTAAACATTTGGTAGAAATCTCCAGTGAAACCATCTGGGACTAGAGATTTCTTCTTTCCAGGAAATTTTAAAATTATGGATTTAATTTATTTAATAATTGTAGGGCTATTCAAATTATCTATTTCATGTTAGTAATATTGTAGTAATTTATGTTTTTGGAAGAATTGCTCTATTTCATCCAAGTTTTCAAATTTATGTTTGTAGAGTTGTTGATAGTATTTGCTTATTATCCTTTTGGTTGTCCACATGATCTGTAGTGATAAACCCTGTGTCATTCCTGATATTAATAATTTATGTTTTGTCTATTCTTTTCTTTGTCAGTCTTGCTAGAGGGTTGTCAATTTTACTGATCTTTTCAAAGAACCAGTCTTTTCTTTTCACTATTGTTTTTCTGTTTTTAATTGCATTTATATATATATATCTGCTTTTGTCTTTTTTATTTCCTACTGCTTGATTTGGGCTTATTTGGCTTCTATTTTTCTAGTTTCTTATGGTAGGAGCTTAGACTACTTTGAGGCTTTTCTAATCTTCAAATGTAAGCATTTAATTCTATATATTTCTCTCAGTATTACTTAGCTACATCCCACAAATTTTGCTATGTTGTATTTTCATTTTAATTCAGTTTAATATATTTTTAAGTTTCCTTTAAGACCTTGTCTTTAAACCACAAACTATTGGAAATACGTTGTTTCTATGTGCTTGGGGATTTTGCTGTTATCTTTCTGTTATTGATTTCTAGTTTGAATCCAATATGATTAGCAAATGCCGTCTGCATGGTTCTCATTGTTTTAAATTTTCTGAGGTTTGTTTCACAGTCAGGATATGGTCTGTCTTGCTATATGTTATATAGTTATCTTGGTATAAGTTATATGCTCTGTGGGCACTTGAAAAAAATGTGCCTTCCACTGTTAGGTTGAGTGTTCTATGTATGTTGATTAGATCTTGTTGGTTAATGGCTGGTTGTTGAGTTCTTCACTACTCTTGATGATTTACTGCCCCAATATTCTGTCAATTATTGAGAGAAGGGTATTGAAATTTCCATAATTGTCGATTTGTTTTTCTTCATTTAGTCATATCAAAATAAGTTTCACACATTTTGAGTGCTGTTGTTTGGTGCATATGTATTTAGAATTGCTACATTTTCTTGGTATTTTATAACGTCCTTCTATCTATCCCTAGTAATTTTCTTTCTCTAAAGTTTACTTTATCTGATAGTTACATAGCCACTCCCAGTTTCTTTTGAGTAATATTTGCATGTTATATATTTTTTCATCCTTTTGCTTTTAGCATATAGTTAGATCATGTTTTTTTAAATCACTATTCTAATATATTTCCTTTAATTTTTATTTAGACCACACACATTTAAATGAAATTATTGGTATTTTGGGCTTTATGTATGGCATTTTATTGTTTCTTTTCTGTTTCTCTTATTTTTTCTTCTTCTTTTCTTTGGGATATGGAAGATTTTTTAAAAATTTCATTTTGATTTTTCTATAGTGTTTTCTACAGTGAGACTTTTTGTCTCACATTTTTAGTGGTTGCTCTAGGTATTACATATATACACATTACATATACTTATCTTAATATAGTCCACTGGGGCTGTCACTTTACTAGTTTAAGTGAGGTGTAGAAATCTTACTTCCCTTTATATTCCTTTGCCTTTTTCCATTTATAACATAATTGTCTCATATTTTCCCTATACATTTTGAAAATCAGATTATACAGTGATACAATTTTTGCTTCAATCATACAACATAATTTTGAAAACTCAAGAGGACAAGGAAAGTTCATTATATTTAATCATCTATTTGCTCTTCTGTTGCCACTATTTTCTTTCTGATGTTCCATAACTTTTTCTTTATTATTTGTTTCTGATTAGAGAATTTCCTTTAGCTGTTCCTTCGGGGTAGATTTGCTAGTGACAAATTCTCTTCATCTGAGAATGTCTTATTTTCTCTTCATTTCTAAAGGATATTTCACTAGAAGTAAAATTCTGGGTTGACCATTTATATATTTCAGGACTTGAAGAATATTGTGCCATATTCTTTCTTCTGGCCCCAGTAGTTTCTGATGAGAAATATGCTGTAATTTGTTTTGATTTCTCCCCCCCCAATTATGTAAGGTGTCATTTCTCTAGCTGCTCTCAAGATGGTAGCTTTCTTTCATTTTCAGTAGTTTAACAATGAAGTGTCTTGGCATACATTTTTTTTGGTTTATCCTGATTGGAGTTCACTCAGATTCTTATGTTTTTAAGTTTATGCCTTTTGCTAAATTTAGGTAAGTTTCAGCCATCATTTACTTGGATATTTTTTCAACCCATCCTCTTTCTCTTCTCTTGGAAATCTGATTACATGAATGTCAGATCTTTTGTTATATTTCCATAGTTCCCTAAGTTTTAATTTTTTTCTACCTATTTTGTTTTATGTTGTTCAGATTGGATAATTTCTATTCTTCTATCTTCAAGTTTGCTGATTCTTTCCTGCATCTTCTCCATTTTGCTGTTGAGTGCATTCATTGAGTATTTTATTTAATTATTGTCCTTTTTAACGCTAAAATTTCCATTTGGTTCTTTTTGATATCTTTTCTTTCTTTGCTGAGACTTTCCATTTTTTCATTTGTTTCAAGCATATTTGTAATTGATGGTTGAAACATTTTATGATGGCTGCTTTGATATTCCTGTCAGATAATTCATAATGTCTTGGCATTGGTACATGTTGATTGGCTTTCCTCATTCACACTGTAATTTTCTTGATTCTATGTATGACATGCAATTTTTAATTGAGATCTGGACATTTTGAGGATTATGTTTTGTGACTGACCCCATTATAGCAGATTTTTTTCTGGCACCTCTCCAGCAGGGAAAGGGGGATGTTTTCTTGTTATTGCCACATGAGGGTGGAAGTCCAGATTCCCAGCTTGGCCTCCATTTATACCCAGGAAGGGGAAGTCTGATTCCAGTTACTGCTGGGTGAGGATGGTTGTTCAGGGTCTTCACTAGGTCTCTGCTGATATCATACTGGTTGGAAGGAGCATGGGTGCCTTGTTTTTCCTTTCAATATGGCCTCTCATGACAATGCTTAGGTGTGGCCTTATTACTGCTGAGTATTGCTCCACCTGGCCTCCTCTGACTCCACTCCAGCATGAAGTGGGAGGGGCATCTCATGCCCATGAGCCAGGGGTGGATGTCCACGCTCTCCATGTTGTCCTCACTGACACCATGGGGTTGGTACTTTATTGCTACCAGCAGGAATGAAAGTCCCAGATCTTTTCTCAGACTTCTCTGACACTACCCTGGCCGAGGGGTTATGGAGCTTAATTATAACCTGAAGTGAAGTGAAAGTCTAGGTTCCCTACTTAGCCTTTGCTGGAGGGGTGGTGTGGGACTACCATTTTTCCTGTGGTATTTGATTGGAATAGAACAGTTATTGTCTAAAAGTTTTCTACTGTGCTAAGCTACCTTTTTTCTGGTCCTTTGAAAAGAGAGAGCAGACTTTCCTTGCATTCTTTTGTGTCTATACCTGTTGGTATTTCTGGGTTACTTGTTTCTCCAACACCTGGCTTCTGATTATGAGGCAAAAAGAAAATTGAGACAACTCACTGATGTGTTGTTCCTCGAGTCTCAGTTCTTAGCTGGTCTGCTTTGTCTCTATTTTTCAGTCTTCTTTTATTTGTTTATATATGATGTCCAGGGATTTTAACTATACTTAGAAAGAAGCATACACCTACATGAATCATTAACAATCCAGAAAATAAGAGAAAAATTTAAATGATCATCTTTGTCACTTAAAATATTTTAGATACTTTGTTTGCTAATAATGTTGCCCATATAATTACTCAGGGAAGGAAAAAACAGGTGAGCAGAGCCAAACTGAAATATCCAACATGCTTTTTGTTTAAAACTATTAACAGCCTATCATAGGCATTGATTATGGACCCAGCCAACAGGAATTCCCAACTTTTTCTTACTGGTCAGAAATACAGAAGCTCCCTTTTGAGGCCTCTTCTATAGCTGGGGGTACCACATGACACTGTTCTGGCTAATACGACATAAACAGAGTGTTGATGGGATCTTCTGGGAAGGCTTTGTCTTTTCTTGATAATCAAGGCCAAGTACAGCTAGGTAGTTCCATTTCCCCCTTTGTTTTTTTCTCCCTGATGGTGTGGGATGGTCATAGCTGCAATCTCGAAACCTTGGAGTAAAGGCCAAGAGATCACAGAGATTCCACACCTCATATCAACAATTGACAAACTTTTCTTGTAAAGGCCCAGATAATAAATATTTTATGTTTTATGGGCTATGCCCTTTCTGTCACAAATACTCAATTCTGTTGTTCTATTGTGAAAGCATCAGTACACAATACTTAAGTAAATGGGTGTAGTATGTTCCAGTAAAACATTATTTAATAAGATAGATGGCAAGCCAGATTTGGCTAATGGGATGTGGTTTGACAGCCTCTGTTTTATATAATTCAGCAACTAAACAAGTGTCAGAAACTGCATAAGTGGAGATTTCTGGTTATGGGAGAAAAATAAAGCTGTCTTTGTTTAAGCCATAATACTTGGAGTTTCTTACTTGTAGCTGAATGTACTACTGATCCAAAGCCAATATGCAATATCTCAAATTTCCCACTAGAGCTCTTGTGAAGATACAAAATATTGAAATACACAGCATAGAAAATAAAAGTAACCTTTCTAAAGACTGCATTAAACAAATCATGGCCCACTCATTCATTTTTGACTTCATAAAATAGTGGCACCACCCCCTAGGAAGAAGATGAAAAGATATTTTGTCCTTGTTTGTCCAATTTTCTCTGTCTCAGGTAATCTAAGTGATTTATAAAACTAGGCAACTGTACTTTTTATAGCACGAATATACTTACTATGATAGTCAGAATTCTTTTTCCATCTCTGCTTTCTTCCACTCAGAAACACACAGACACACAATTTCTGCATCCAGGGGAAAATTATAACTTCCAGGTAGCAATGGGACAGCCAGTGAAGTGATGCTGGGGGTTTGTGGAGGAAGGCATACTATTTGCCTCTTCCATTCTGGGGATGAAGTATAGTCTCTACATGGGCTGAGCTCTAATCAAAGACATTAACGTTACCAAAACCTTGAGATAGATCTTTACATTGATCAAGTTACATCACATATTTTTAAGAGTCTAAGAACATTCAGTATTTGTAAGGGTACAGTGAGATAATCACATTACTTTTAGAAGTATAAATGGGCATGAATTATTTTTTTGAAAACAACTTGATAATAGGTATCAAAATTTTGATGGAGTTCCTGTACTTTAATCCATTTGTTCTGTTTTTAGGAAACTTTATTATGTAAATAATCACTACGCAAACAAAGAGTTCACTGTAACATGAGTTTCAATATTAAAAAATGAGAAATAATCTATATGTTCAACAATGGACAAGTGATTGAATTAAGTATGATATATGCATGAAAAGGAATATATTGAAACCATCCAAAAACTTTTCAGTAGCAAAAGGAATGCTTAAACTATGATGTTAAGTGGAAAAAGCATAACATAGGCCTGTGGTAGGAAAATATTCTGATTTTGCATTAAAAAATTCTTGTGTACTTGCTCTTTCACTTTTGTTCTATTGTGATCACACTCTTAAACTCTCTTGTTCTGTCTGTATGTATTTATCTACATATTTTTTATAGCTATCTAATATATTTCTCTACATATTTTTCATAGTTATCTATGTATCTGTCTACATAGTAAAAAGAGAAGAAGGAATTACAGCTATGTGTTAGCAGTGTTTGTTTTGTGTGGTGGGATTACACATAGCTTTCATTGTATTCTCTATAATTTTTGTTTTCTTAATTTCAGGTAATGGGGAGACATCAGGAAAATAATTTTAAATTCAATGAGATTCATGACTTAAAAGAGATTGTGCACATATGACAAAACGTAGCTTATTATCCATTAACAAATCTCTAGTCTCTTTATATGTCTCCTAGAGAGGTAATCATTTTTATTCACAGAGGACAAGTTCTTGACTTTGTACTCGGTTACCTTAGAACTTTTCTCTTAATTTAACATCTCTCTTCTCTTGGATTTTAAGGTCGAGAGGTGGGGAGGGGGAGTGAGAAAAGCTTCTTTTTGATATAACATACTCTCCACCAAGTTTTAAAAATATCCCACTATTGTCCATAATAGATGCACTCTTTAGAATCACACATACTGAAGTGCTGTTTCACACTCTTGTCCATTACTTTTTCCCCAAATAATAAATTCATGAATAAGTCCATAGAATAAGAGTTAAAAACCTAAGTAAGTTTTAAAGAATAGGATCTAAAAACCTTACGCGTCTTTCCTTTGGAAGAAATTCATTCATGTATTTCGTCACTTCTTCGTTAATTAAAAAATTTTTCATCAGCTATGTATTTCATTATATGGTTGTAAAGGGTGATATAAAGATGAAACAAATATGTTCTCCTGTCCTATTATACCTACAATCTAGAAGTAAAGAAACGACATATGAATGGGTAGACAGGATACAGTTAGACAATGAAATACACAGTAGAAGAATAAAATGCTATGGGCCTTCAGAGAAAGAACCAAATAAGTATATCTTCAAAACTTTATAATAAATACAAATGAACCAAACACAGTACACATTAGGAAGACATTTTAAAATTTGATTAAGCCAATTTTCAATAAACTATAATAAATTTCAGTAATATCATAAACTCATCTAAAAAAGTAGATTACAGTAGCTCAGAGAGGCATTTACTTAGGCAAATGTCAAAACAGATAACAGGCCTTCTGCTCACTTTTTCTGACACACCACAGTCTTCATCACCACCTATTTCTTTCTCATAATGGCAAAAGAAAATATCTGGCCCAAAATGTGAGAATATACAATAATCCTATTTTTAATCAATAGCCTATCTGTTAACATCAAACGTACATAAAAGACAAAAGCAGAAGCAGAACAGGATAACTAGCAGTATGGAAGTGTAGATAAACCCAATTAAAATTGTTGACATTGGACAATTTTTGACCTATAAAAATGGCAGTTTCACATGGCTGGCTCATTCTAATAGATATTTGACAATAAAAAAAGTATAATTTGAAAAAGACATTTATTTCTAAATGAGATGTTTGGCTATAAAGTGCACTGAATTAACAAAATCTATTTTTAAAAATCTAGTGGTGTGCAACTGGGGTTCCACAGTTAATATTTGTATGCAAAGCCACTTTTAGACTTTTCTTTAATTGGGGAGGGCACAATCTACCATATATTTTTTTCCTTAACATGTGTGATATCCTTTAAATTTCTCAGACCTACTTAGGATTATTCAAACGTTTTTAGGCATGGAAATAATCAATGTCTAATAAAACTAATTTGGCTTTTTGATGAATATGAGCATTTTGATTTCTATTATGGCACAACATATTTATTTTATGGGCTTGTAATTTTGCTGATAACATTCTTATTTCCATATTATACTGTTATTCAGCCTGGCTTAGTTCTAGAATGCAAAATTAGAATGTAAGAGTTTGACTTAAACTTACCTACATTTTTATAGTAAAAGAGTTGACTTGTTTGCACCCTGGCCATATGCATGTGGATACAGGGACACCTGAGAAATATCAGTTGGTTTGCTGTTCTTGGTATAACAATAATGCTTAATATAAATATGTAATATATCTAACTGGGTTCAGTAACGAAATGAATTGCGCCATGGTGTCACAATTCCTGATCTTTGTAATCTATTTTATTCTTTGAATGATTTAATTTTGTTAGTCATATGTGTTTTGTTTTAATGACAAAAACAGAGCATGCTCTTCTCCAACAACTTCCTACTTGCTACCCCTTCTCAACCTTTCCCCCGTAGCAGTTGAAGCATTAAATATAATCTTTTGTATTTCAAGGAAGATTTTCCTTATTTTTATTTAGGGACTGCCTCTGTTTTGATAATTTTTTAATTACATGCAGTCAGACTTGGTTAACCTGAATTAGTATGCAAAAGTCCATTTTAGAATGAAATAGAAATCAGTATAGCAAGTCAAGAGAACACATACAGAAAAAAGGTTGAATAGCTGAATCACTTTTACCAGTACACTAAGAAATATTTTTCATTTATTGTAACAGCACATTTATTATATATCCTTCCATATTCTAACTCAAGGTTTTTGAACCTCAGCACTGTAGGCACATTTGACTAGATAACTCTTAATTGTGGCGGCTTTTCTATGTACTGTAGGATGTTAAGCAGCATCCCTGACTTCAGATGCTAGTAGCAGCCCGATCAGTAGTCGAGAACATCAAAAATATATCCAGTATTGTCAAATATTTCCTGGGGGACAAAATTGCTCCTAGTTAAGAATCACTGCTGTGTCCTCTTTAAACCCTTAACTTATTATACAGTTAAGGATAACAGCCAGGATAAATAAAGCACACATTTAAATGTCTAATGTTCAAAAGCCAATTAAAGGTGAACTGAAACAGTCAATAAAAGTATGAAAAATGTTACATGGGGCTGTGCATGGCAACTGGTAAGAGGCTCAAAGGGATCTCAATATGATCTCATGAAGGTTCAAAAACACTTTTTTAAACATATTAACACCAATAAATGCCACACACTCAGAAGATGGTCAAAAAAAGGCTGCTTATTAGATGCTCATCAAGTATAAACATAATTAAAATTTTAATATATACATAATATCTACAATTAATTAAAAACCTACATCTGAATTTTTAAAAGTTGCCAATTGGTAAGTATTGCACCTCTGAAATTTCAGTCACTAAAATTGTTATTTATTATACCCACAAAGTGCTGTGATGGATATGGGGGGTGAAATATGAGGATTAACACATTACTTCTTCCCTGTAGATATCTAGGCATGCCCCATGGGCCCCAAGTCAGATTCAGCCCTTTACCCTGGAGCCTGGACCCCAATCTACTCTACAGGGATGACCCAACCAAAGCCAGGAGCAACACACTACCCACTCCTTGTGGATATTTACATCCTGGCCTTAGTAAATCTGTATATGTACATTCATATGTGTATATATCTACATATGATGTGTGTGTTGATATATTTAAGTGACAGTATAAGCAAGTTTCCCCCAAAATACAAGTGAACAGAACAAAAATTACTAATTCTTCTCCCTTATTTTCTTTCTTCTCCTCTTTTCGGTCAGGTGAATTATGAGGAAAATCCTTTTGCCGAACAGGATGGGATTGTAAAAAAGAAAACTTGAGAGGGGAGCTGTAATGCAATATGGAAGAAAATTTATAATGAAAAAGACTTTGATGGAAGAGAATTGAAAAGACAGAAAGAACCAGGCAAGTGTGAGCCAAAGAGTTTGTAGGTATTTAGAGAGAAGGATTGCTGCTGAGGATTATGGAATTCTGAATTTTTCAGCCACTCTGTTTTAGCAGATTTCAACACAATTATTAATAATTTCAATTATTTAATAATCTGATAGAAAACAATTAGTACAGAGTCATTGACAATCAATATTTTTGTAATAGGTTTACCTTCTGGTCCAGCTCTGTCAGTCTCTTTGCAGGGACCCTCACCATCCCTGCAAAAAATTCCTGGGAGCAAGTAGAAAACTTGACTTTGGAATTGGTACCCAGAAAACTCCCATCTGAGTCTCTTTCATTAGAAACAAAGATTCCCAATAAACCTCTTTTATCTGAGCCTACAGTTTCTTACTCTTATTTTCCCTGCATATCTTACCCATGTTTGCTTTCGGTACTTACCCTGGGCTCTTAGACCTGACAAAGCATTTAATTGGATGTGCTTCTTCAGTTCATTCCCTCAAACATGATTTGGGTAATTCCAAGGAAAAATACTGATCTTTCCCGCTGTTGTTGGAAACTCAAGATTACCAGGAACAAACTTTTTCTCATTTTCCTGCTGGGAGAGATTTTTTTTTTTTTTTTAGATATAGTTATTTAGGAGCTGGTCTACAAGCTGTAACTGCAAAGTTAGTGCTATGTTTCCCATAAACTCCCGTACACTATTCAAGATTCTTATTGTTTTACGTGACAGAAATGGAACTGAAACTTGCCTAAGTAGAGCAAACAAACAAAAAAAAAAAAGTGGGGGTTCTTGGAAGGATTTATTGGCTCATGTTAATTGAATAAAAAGTATGTTGGTGGATGACTTCAGGCACTAGTAAATATAGAGGTTCAAAATGTTTTCAACTCCCGCTCTTTTTCTCTCTTACCATTTCTCAGGCATACTCTGCTTACAGCTAAAAGTAGCCATTGTCAACCCAAGACTTACATTTTGCTAGCTTACTAAATTGTACACATCAACCACGATTCTCAATAATAAAACAGAAACTAAATTCATAACTCATGTAAAGAAAGAAACAATAAATTTATTGGAAGAATATTCAGTAATTCATCAAATTAATGAGAGGCCCAGGAAACTGGGCTGGAGAAATGAGTACACAGTAGAGAAACTAAGAGTCCCACGTCACAGCACGGGAAGAGTCAAGGTGCTGCCTCTGAAGCCACAAGTCATTCCCTACTAATGCTAGTACTACTAACACCGAACAATAGAAAACCAGTCCTAAGTAACTCTTATTTCCAAACTAAAGTAGGTATTCCTGGACAGCAGCATCAGAGTATAGTAGTCTAGGTTTTATGCTTGTGTATTAACTGCCAGAGAGCAGATAAAGAGCCTATGTGTGATCTTCAGCTTTGATGACGTATGGATCCTGGCCCTAAATACAGTCTACACAATGAGGATTCCACCACAGGAATAGCAAATATTTTCAGATGCTGTGTTGCAAAAATTGACAAATACCCGTGACAGTTTACCCTTTTAGTAGGGAGGAAGGGAAGATAGATTTGAGTACTTAAATACACACATGACACTTCAAGGAAGGAGGAAAATATGGGTAGAAGTTACAGTCCTTGTTTCTTTAACTGTTTTTGAGGCTAGAACTCATATGTGTAAGTTCTTTTCTATAATGCACTTCACGTTTCCTTTTACTTCAACCGGGAACCGAGCTGCTTAGAATTAAATTGTTTATTAAGTGGTGTGACCTAGACCATAGTTTCTGGGGTCTGGGGCCCTCAGTGGACTGCCTTTTATAAGATTGTCATAGTTTTCCGTTAGCTGTCACTACCAGGAGGTGTCTTAGGAAATCTGTAGATTTCCATTGTGAAGTAGCAATATTTGTTTTCTATTTGATTGTCAATAACCATAACCCTAGCAGCAAAATAATCTCCGTGTTGCCTTTTCTCCCACTGGAATAACAGCTCCAAAACAGTCAGGTGGCACTCTCAGCTTTTGATTCAATGCAATCATTGGTGAGCAAAATGTTCTCTATAAACTAGTGTCTTCATTAAGGTTTCTATATGTCATTCCATTATTCTATAAAGCTAGTTAATTTTATTTGATTTTCATGTAAAACCAATGACTTTTTGGGATACCATCCCAATTACTTACTTCTTTTGCTGTACAATGATTTCCTGGTCATTAACAATGCTGTTAGCATAAAATGATGGTATAGTAGGCAAACTATAAGACTACAGCTAGTGTGGCTTGCATAATGATAAAATCCAAATCAGAATCAATTTCTAGTCTAGTGATGACAAATTGCTTCCTTCTAAGGTAGAAGATATTAAAGGCAATGAGCCTGTCCTCAGGTGTCTGGTTGTTCTTAGATAGGGTATTCAAGTTCACTGCTGTTGTGAACTTAGGCTCTCACCTGGGGTGGTAGACAAATCAGTGTATGGTGAGATTTATATGTTGTTGTGCCAAATCCTACCAACATATTTTTATGAGCTTCTTGGTAGTCTTTCAATTAAACTTTATATCTGCTTAAGCTAGCTGATGTAAGTTTCTGTGATATACTATCAACAATTCTGAGTATTTCAGTCATCTGTTTCCTAGAATGAAGACTTTTCTTCCTATCCATGAAGGTAATTGGGGACTTGCTTTCCAACAATTTCCAGACAACAAATAATTGCCCTAAAATAGAAAGCATGTTCATATGGTCAGAAACTATATTGGTTTCTCATAGCTGCTGTAACCAATTTGATGCCTTAAAACAATAGAAATCTGTTTTCCTGTAGTTCTGGGGGTCAGGAGTATGAAATCAGTTTGACTGGGGAGGTATTAGTGGGCCTGGTTCCTTCTGGAGGCTCTGAGGGGAGAACCCATTTCTGTGCCTTTTCCAGATTCCAGTGGCTGCTAGTATTCCTTGGATTGTGGCCCCTTTCTTCATCTTCAAAGTGCATCCCTTGAACCTCTCTTTCCATTGCCATACAGCCTTCTTTCTCTCTGTCATAAAACTTCCCTCAATCTGCCCCTTGTAAGGCCACTTGTGACTGAAGCATTTGATATGTGCCTGACATTGTGCTAGATACCTTGCTTGGCTGATCTCCTTCAGTTCTCACAAGTATTCTACAAGTAAGGAACAATAATTATCTACCTTTCACAAATGAGAAAACTGAGGCACCGAGAGGTAAAAAACTGGTACCAAAGTCATAGAGACGTGGGGTATGAATCCAGACATTTTGATTCCAGAACCTACATATTTAATTACAAAGGGGTAAAAACAAGAGGCAGGCAAATCACAAGATCTCCACTACCATCCGTGAGCATGTTGTAAATCTATTGTCACAGATTAAGTTCTCCTGAAGCAGAGGCTGAGATGGAGTTTGGGACATCAGATGGTTATTAGAAATGAAACCAATGAAAGAAGGTGGAAGGAAGCAGAATTAGGCAGAAAGAGACACAAACTTTGACACACATTCGACATACCTTGGTCAATCAGGTTAAACTCTGAAGCAAATTTTGCCCAACAGAGGGTCCTCCATTATTCACCTATGCGTGGGCCTTTATACCCTCACCTTGCTCAGTCACTGATGGGGGTTGTTACGGGAAGGGCATAACCTCGGGTGAGGTGGCTTCCAGAAGCTGAGGAAGACCCTGGAGGAGCTAACAGCTCCAGGCAGTCTGCTGATCTCAATTCTTGCAGCTGAACAAGGAATCCTTTCTTAGAGGGAGATCTGGGGTTGGAGCATGTCTCTGTGTCTACCATGTCTATCCTTGAGACCAATTTTCAACCTTGACCACACATCGGAATCATGTGGGAAGCTTTTGAAAGAAAAATACTAGTACCAGGGTGCTATCCCAGTCTAATTAAATCTAAATACCTAGAGTAGAACACAACATTGGCATTTTAATAGAATCTCCAAGGTTATTCTAATGTATGACCAGGATTGAGAATCATTGATTAAGTGCACACCCAAGGAATTAGGTAAATTTTCAGAACTTCCAAAAAAAAGGAGGGAAAAAACTCTATCTGCATTTGCTTTAAAAGTCACTTGAGTTGTTGAAAAATTCATGTGTGATAAGGTATTTATAAACACATATTTCCATTCATGTTTCTACAACTTGTTTTCATATTCAGAGGTAAAGACAGAAAGACACACACACATACACACACAACACATAAATTCATGTAATTTTTACTTAAGTATCTCAGAATCCTCAAACCTGCTTATATATGGTGAAAGAAGATAATTTTTATCCTTTAAATAGCTCTCTCTAAAAAACTTAAGTTCTTCAGCACTATGGAACCTCGGACGGATGCATTTCCAATTATCTATTTATAAATGAAATTTTGACCTCGCTGCTGGAAAGGTCATGTCTAGTGTGATCTCTGAGCCATATGGCTGAGAAAATGAAGTGGTAAATTTATTCTTCTGAGATGTATGTTGATGCTTCAGCTAATTAGTCTTTTCCAAATTTGTGTCACTGCTATTAGAAGATATGAGACAGAAAATCTGTGGTATTTAGTTAATAATATATTAGCTTACTTTGATATGAAGCTAGGTAGATAAACTGGTAATCTTAATTAAGAGACATGTGAGTAAAATCCGATAATTCTGAATTACAGAGTTACAAATTAATTCTTGCTGTTTCCACTTGAACTGGAATACTTCTATAACAAAGATTTAATATGTGTCTAGTTGTAACAGTTATTTTAATAAAAAATCCTAATTGCACTTTATAGATGTGCTTGTCTCTCCCCTATATTCCCTGTTTCTCATGGTCAAGGCCACTTACATCATATAGAAATACTTATAGATTTAACCCTAACTCAGACTTGGAAACCAATTCTGATTCAAAGACCAAGGTGACTATGGAAGACCTAGAATCAGTACATTTCTGGTTTAGCATTGATCTTGCGAGATAAGAAGCCTCTTTTGCTTGAACCCTTAACATTGTCTCCATTGCCTAATGCCGGACCTCTGAGATGCGAAAGCTTACTTGGATTTACTGTAACTGACTGACACTTGAATCTTTGTAACAATCAGCCCATCCCCTGTTTGGAGTAAGAATATTGGATCTTGGTGCCAGCACTGATTTTTGGCAAATAGGTATTTTTGTCCTCCTTTTTTTCTAATAGATGGATATTTTGGGTTTGATGATTTAGCTTCAGATGCCTGTTTCCGATTGTCCACCCATGTCTTGGATCCCATTTTCTGGTACTCAGCTTTTGACCAACATAGTAGGTCTTTTGGAAATCCTACCCATTTTCATAAGTACTACATACTTTCCAAATTGTTAACATTAATTATCTTAATATAACTCCAAGTTTTAAATATTACTCCTTCCTGGATTAGAATTTTACTTAGATCTTTAATATAGTAGCAGATTTTAAATCTCAAATTTAGTATTTAAAAAAATATTAATATACATGGAATAGTTAACATGATTTATAACATATCTGAATGATAAATAATGAACAAAAAGAGTAGGAAAAAGAGCTCAGGATCATTAAGTTCTAAAGTAGAATGTGAGTTATCAATAGATTGCTATTGTTATATCATCAAGTATGGAATGGGATTTTTATACTGCCTATAACTAGTAGGTGGCTGGACAGAGAGGTAAAATATCTATGATTTGAATAAGTCCAGCATCCTTCAATGTTCTGTGCATATTTTGGTATTACTAAACGACAGAGGATATGTCTACATTTCTTTTCATGCTGGGGTAGTGGTGTGCTTCCTGTCAAAAAAAATCACATAGGTTATATTTTCCAGAAAATACTAACATATATCTTTTGACTAAAAAAAGAAAAAAATACTTCAATACTCTGTGTAGGAAGCATTCAATAGCCTGAATGTTGAAATGGCTTATGAAAAAAAGTACTTAAAATAGAAATGGAAATACTTATAGAAAAGTGTTGGGGAGACAGAGTTTGCAAGAATAGTGTAAATAAACCATTCACTTTTCTAACATTTGGTTCTGCCCCTTCTCTTTCAGGATTGCCTGCCCATTGTTCTTTAAATCCATCAGTGACATGATGTCAAACTAACATCTTGAAGTATTTATTTTCTTGCTCTCTGTTATTTGTAATTTTGACAGAACTAAAATCTTTGTATGAAAACAAATATATGTATAGATATATGTATGTATAGGGGTATATCTTACCTATCTAAGTACCTATTCATTTACATATTCTGTGCACACTAGTCAAAGACCATCAGGAACAAATACAACTGTAGATAAACAAAGTTGTGTTTATTGGTGTTTCTTGCAATAAGAGGAACCACTTAATATGGGAAACTGGTAAAGGGATATTATTATTATAACCTTATTATAGGGTTAAGCCTTGTGTTAAAATTTTGAGGAGGGTCTAGTGAAGCTTTGGATTGGGTGCTTCCAGAGAGTGGGGGCAATTATGTGATTTGGTATCTTAATAAGTTTTATGTGGAATGTAGGAGGAACAGAGAAAGGCTAAAATTTATTTGATAAGGAAACAGCAGTCACTGATGCCAGTTGTGAGAAGGCCATGGATTGATCATTTTTGTGGTTTGTTTTATCTGTGTTTGTTTGTTTTATCTGTTCTCAGATATGACTATGAACTGGTCTTGCTTTTGTCTTGCTCCATCATGATCACAGGGAGCTTTTTCTTATACTGGTGTTTTGTGGAATTGCTTACATTCAATAGGAGAAGCCGTGGCCCAGCTGGGGATGCCAGGCCAGCTCCCAGCTGACAGCTGTTGGGGCTTCTACTTTCTTTCCTCTCTCTCTATATATATGTAGATGTATATGTAATCATATTTAGCATAATTTATTGCATTTTATCCTCTATTTGCATTTGTGTTTATGAGTATATTGGCACCAAGTAGGACTATTTTAAATGTTGAGAGGAAATTTTAAAAAGATGGAAATTGGCTTAATAAGTATAGAATGTAATAGCATCAATGATTGCTAAGTGATGTCTTTATGTGCATTACAAACAAAGGTACTCTGGTTGTTTTGTAAAGAAAAATGGTGGGAAAACTGAATTTTCACAAGGCATGTGATAATGTACAGACAGGACAAATTCAAACGGACCTGTATTCTAAATTTTTACACTTTGAGCAGTGATTTACTTGAGCATGCAACACCATTATTTACATTGTATTAATGTTATTGATATGAATTTTACTTTTAAAAAAATTATTTTTATTTAATTTGTAACAATTTTAATTTTATAGTTGGTTAAGAACTATAACAGGCAGTACTCAAAACTAGTTTTATAGTATAATACATAAATTGTTTTAAAATAAGAAGTAATTAAACTTGTGATTATGAGATATTTTTCTCTTTTAAATATTTCTGAATTCAATTGATTGAACAACTAGGTGATTTGCCTTTACCTCAGTATACTTGTGCTTTCTCTTTATGCATTTTCTTGTATATTTAAAAAAATTATATATGAATGGCCTTTCTTTCACCTCTGTCTCTTGAAATCCTCAAGATCATTCTCAAATGCCGCTTTTCTTTTCTCAACAATTTAGTAGAATTTTACCCCTTTCTTCTCTGTGCTTTTATTATAACTCTACACCAAAAATTAATAACTGTCCATGTACTCCATTTGTCTCTACTTATGTGCTTAGCAATCTGCTAATTTGCAAGCTTCTTGAGAGTAAGGAGCTCCATATTAATCATTACCTCCCCCATGTTGTTTTATGCAAGTTTTAGTTCATAGAATTCACTAAATGAACATTATTTTGTATAATATTAAAATGATTAAATATAAAGAAATTGCTATGATTTCATGAAAGGTTACAGATATCAGAGTATTAATTTTGAAATAAAAAAAGCCAAGGCAACTTAATAAACAACTAAAAAGATAAAATACATAAAAAACATGCTCATTATTTGCCATAATAGTAATAATTATTTTTGTTATAGCAAACACATATTGCATGAGTACTTGATGTGCAAAAAGTCTTTTCCTTTCTACATCAACCCTCTGAGGTAGGTATCATCATTATCTCCATTTTACAGATGAGAAAATTGAGCCCAGGGAGGATAATTGCCCCATTCAGGGTCACATAATTATTAAGTAGTAAAGCTAGTTTCCAAACCTAATTTTGGCTCCGTAGTCAACGGCATAATTAAAGAAGTTAAATAAATTATAAAAATACAAATTTTACTTAGACACAAAATTTACTTTCAAATGTCAAAATTGTCAGGTTGATTTTGATTTTGAGCACATGATTTGATTTTGAGCACATGTTGTGGACTCTTGGAAGATCTGGAAGTAGATGACTAGAAAGTTCTCATTCAGTTCTACATTTTAAAAATTATCCATGTTTTATTGTTTCCTTGAAATGAAGGCACTTAATGCTGCTAAATATTTCCTACTTGACTATTTTAGAAAAATAAGTATCATATTCAATTAAAATGGATATGCAAAGATATTCCTATGAAGTAAATTTGAAAGCCCAAAATGCTTAGTACTGTCACACAGTTAGAGGTCATTATTATTCCCTATCAGCTCATAAACAAGTTCCCTCTGATGGAATTTTATATCACTGTCTATTTCTAGTTATATGGAAATCCTATCTATTCACAGTAAAATTCTAAAGCTTTAGTATTGGCAGGAAATGTACTGGAGCAGAAATTTTGCAGTGTTTTTTTCCCCCAATCCAATTTAGATGACTAACATTTAAAAGGCTAGAATTGTATTAGACACTTCAGTTATTAAATGACAAAATTGTTCCAAGGAAGATGATAAAGACTTTGTTCATATCTGACCTGTGATCCAATTTTGCTCATTTTTAAAAATAATTTGTTTCCACGTTATGTTCAATAAGTTGCAGATGACTCATATTCATCAAAATAAGCTTAATTGGCATGTAATAGGGAATCTGGCCAGAACATTCTTGAGATGCCCAAACCAAGAGCAAATGAAGCTTGTGAAATGCCCCTCTTCTGCACCAAATCACTCATGAATGCATAAATTCACTTGTGAATGAAAAACAGAGATGCCATTAGAGAAAGTCTGAGTTCCCAGGGACACATCACTAGCTGGCTCATGGATACGCAAGGAACAGAAACTGCAGGGATAATTTGAAGAACAAACACATAAGAGCGATTTCCCTAGGAAATCGGCCAATCTCATATTACATATTGAAGCTGTTAGAATTAAATACTTCTTGTCAGTATCTAAATGATATTCAACTCTGGTATCCACAATAAGCACTGAAGTAGAATATTAGTCCTCAGTTGTTATGAAAACTTAAGGTTTGACTTTGTTGTTTATTCTTTTCACCATAGCTTTGTATCTAAATTTGGGATTATCACAATATTTAAGAATATACTTCAAACTTTAAATGGCTATCCTTGAATGAATACTTTGGGCAAAGAAAAAATAAGACCCAGTGAAGTTACTGGCCCAGCGCTACATAGTTAATTATTTGAAATATGAATGGGAACTCAAGCTTCCTGGTCTTCTGGTCAGTACTATTGCTACCACATTCTATACATGCTATCCAATTTACAGAAATAAGATGAAATCTCATTTAAGTGGAGTATATTGAGTTTAAACTGAGTGAACAGTTTCAGTTTAGGATAACAGACTAGGTAGTTTTTCACACTTAATCCATTTTTAGAGCCCATTGAAATAAAAATGTAGGAATATAACTAAGTAGAATGAGACCAGCAAGAGGGTACTATCAGGAAATGACATATTTCAACATGTTTCTGGAAGTTATAAGGAACATGGGAAGGTGTTAATGGAGAAAACAGAGCAGAGGACAACAGAGCCCAGAATATTCTAGAGGGACTCCAGTAGCAGTAAGAACCAAGCTGCTGTTAGAACCATGGAAAAGCTTTAAGAAATAATTGTAATAGAGAAGGATATTAAAAGGTGAGTTGAAAAATAAAGAAATTAATTAAAGTTCTCTATAGAGAAATATTGATTCCTCTCTCTCTCAGGGATATACTACCAGGCATTCCACAAACAAACTAACAATGGCACTTTATCTAAAAATGATTTAGGGTAGAGTTAAGACCTCTAGAGTGGTTTTGTGCTCCAAGTACAGTCCTCCTCATTCTGGCATCCCAGGGTCAATACATCTGAAAGCAGCCTGTCTACCCTAAGTTGAAGCCTGCCAGTGAGATCCCACACAGCTCTCCCAGAAATGTTTCCCTTTCAGGGTCCAGGTTATTGACACACTTACTTTTTCATGTAATAGCAGAGGGAGCTCATACTAACTCCCAATTTTAATTCTTAAATATCAGAGAATGAACAATCATATGTTGGAGGTTGGGTTTCCCATGAAACTGACTCTGAGAGTACCACACAGGAAGTTTATGAGGGTGTGCTCTTGTGATCAACACCTGTAGGGTAAGGAAACGTAGCAGCATTAGGTAAAGGAGGAAGTGGGGCTGTGATACAACAAAGACACAGCTGACCCTACAGGGAACTGTGAGCCTGGGATGACCCTTCAAAGGTTTTGGAGCAAGGGCTCTGGGCTTTATGTTCCAGTGTTGATCAGACATTGGATGTGAGCCACTCCAAGAAAAGCACACAACCTTTGGCTAGGCGGAACCCCCAAGTGAAGCAATCTAAGCAGTGCACAAACAGCTGAGAGTGGTCAACTGACAACAATCCCAGAAGCTGGGGGAACAAGTCTTTCAGTCCTGAGAGGGGAATCTGAGTGGCATACCATAGCACATCCCAAACCACAGATGTATCAGGAAAAAGTCAGCATGAAAGAGAAAAATTTAAAAAATAAAATAAAAAATACCCTAGGAGAAAAAATAATTTTGGAAATAGAAGTAATTTTTAAAAAAGCTACAATTAGAACAAGAAAGAATTGTCATAGATTAAAAGTAATATTAAAATAAATACAAAATTCAATTAAAAATGTAAAACATAACTACAGCAAATTTCTAAGACTGTAGAGTAAAAACCAAGAGACCAAAAATAGGTGAAGAGGTGAATAGTCATTATAAAAAACAACTAAAAAGAGTACAGGAAAATACAGAAAAATGAAAGAAAATACCAGGGAAATAAAAGAAGATTTATCTCAGAGGAAGGACACAATATTTCCCACTGAAGGGGCTTTTGATGCAATGAACAGTCTCTTTAGGGTGGTTCAGGGAGTAGGACCTTGGACCCATGGAGAAAGATGTAAAATTCTAGAACACTAAATGTATAATAGTTATGAATAATGGAAACTGTGTACTGGATTTTAGATTACACAGTCAATTTAGGACTAAATGCAGAAAGTTTAATCAAAGCTTTAGAATGGGAATTAAATGCTAAAACCCTTGATAATGCAAAAGTTAGAGGATAGCTTACGGAGGCTGGATCTGAGTTGAAAGAGGCTAAAGAAAGGACAGGGAGATTAGTCACATTTCACCTTATCTTAAATAGACAAGAATGTTGGGTGTGTGATTAGATTTTACCCTACTTACAAGCTAAATTGGCTTTTTACTGTTTCACGGATGCTGGCAGAAGACCCAAGACTCCTGCATCAGAGACAAAAGACTTATTATTCACAGCACAGCAAGCAGCAGGAGCATCATGTTTGGGTCAGTTTTCCTTTCCTCCCAAGTGCCATATGGATGAATGTTTTAGTCAGGGTTCTACAGAGAGACAGACTGATAAGATATATATATATACACACATACATACACACACACACGAAAAAAAAAATACATAGAAATATATGAAAAGGGATTGGCTTACTTGATTATGAGGCTGATAAGTTCCAGGATAGGCCATCTGCAAGCTGGAGAATCAGGAAAGCCAAAAGCATGGCTCAGTCCAAGTCTGAAGGCCTCAAAACCAAGGCAAACCATGGTGTAATCCCGTCTTAGGCCAAAGGCCTGAAAGCCCCAAGAGTTGCTGGTGTGCGTTCTGGAGTCCAAAGGCCAGAGAACCTGGAATTCTGATGTCAAAGCATAGGATAAAAAGGGTATCCTGGTTCTGGAAAAGAGAGGACAATAATTCACCCTTCCTCTGTCTTTTTGTACCATCTGCACCCCCAGCGTATTGGATGGTGCCTGCCCACACTGAGGGTGGATCTTCTTCACTCCGTCCACTGATTCATATGCCAATCTCCTCTAGAAACACCCTCACAGAAACACCTGGGGAAGCCCAATCATTCTAGTCTAAAGCAAAACCACCTGGGTTTCCCTTTCAGTAAGTAGAAGAGGGATGGGCTTAGTGCGTACTGAAGCATTGTGAATAAATAATGCTTTACCAGTTATCTGAGTGTCCCTTAATCCAGTCAAGTTGACACCCCAAATCACCCATCACAATGCATCTGGCAGGATGCTGCAAACACGGGTTTGCATCATCAGTGAGGTGCACTAACCTTGGTGAATCCACACCTTTTGTAGCAGGTATTAAACAAGACTGCTCTTTGCCCCAAAAGGAGTCATTACCTCATTCCTCAGGGTTTCTCACTGCAAGTACAACCATGGTAAAGAGTAGTCAGGGCTTTGCCTTCCCGGTGTGCACAACAGAATGTGTGGCATGAGAAACCCATGGAAGACTCTCTCCCAACAGGGAGTCAACATACTAACTGCAGTTAAAGAAACAAGAAACAAAAGTATAAGCTTATGAGTTGAAGTTCCAAAAGTAATTAGTAGAACAACTAAAAATAATATGTAACTGTCAACAGTGGGAGAAGAAGGAACACATATGTAATAAATCACAGTCTTTCATGATTAGAAATTAATAACTATGGTCTCAAGTTAACAAATCTGGAAAAGGCAATAAAAGATTATTATTTAGAGAAGTGGAGTCAGCCATCTAAAAAACTAAAAACAGAAATATTTAAAAGAGATTGACTTCAGAGTGAAAATGAAGATATGGGAGAAAGGGTGGTTTTCATCCTATTTTATTATTCTGTTTAAGTTCCTAACATGCCCATGTAATATATGTAAGATATATATTCAGATTATATATATATAAACCCCCCCACATATATATACACACACACATGCATGCATATATATATATATATATATACCTTTCTTGAATGTTATGTTTGATATACTTTCAAAGTAATTATAGGAAATAATAGTAGAAACAACATCTTCAATCAATTACAGGAGTCAACTAAACTTGTCAACTTCCAAAGTCAGAACATTCAAGATGTTGAAATTAAAAGAATAAAACAGTAGTTTAGAAGAAAGAGGCAAATTTTATATTCAGTCAGCTGAGACTCTCTACTTCCATTCAAATTAGAAGACAATTTAAAAAAATCAATTTAGCAAGCATTTCTTGAGTGTTTATGTTCCAGACAGTGTTTCTGATGACAGGAATATAAGATGAATCTTTCTCTGATGGAATTCCCAGGTTAATAGGGGAAGAAAAGCACATAAGCCAATAATGATAATACATCATGTTAATTTCAATATCTAATTTTCAAGTTTGACATTTTTGATGATTATCCATTTGTGTTTTAATTTAGACATTATTTTATAATCAAAAGTTAAATGTGCAGCCTCAAATCATCTTTTCTTCTTTACATGTGAAGGAAGTATAAAATGTTCTAATGCTAAATTTGGCTTTATGAAACTTCAGTTATTAGGGAACTAGTTAGAATATTGTTTAGGAAAAAATAAAAATCTGCTCATTTACATTTTATTTTTCTTAACCTTAATTGTCTCCTTTCACTCTGGATAAATAGAAAAATTAATTCTCAGACACTCCTAAAGCTCTTCTGGGCTCTAAATTAGAACAAGTTGGGAGTTTTCTTCCTTATTACGCTACTTCTTCCCTGCTGACACAAAGTCTCTTGTCTCTGTCACTTGTCTATAGCATGTGTTGTTTGCCTTCCCAATTAAATTGAGAATCCCCTATGAGTATCATTCAGCAGATTAAGAAAATATCTGGGATTTAAAATCTTCATTTGCATAAAAATATGTATGAACACTATTAAGCAAATATTGCCATATTTTATGAAATTTTCAACAACTGGAAATAAGGAATCTTATTAAGGAGTAAAAATTTTAGAAAATTACATTAACATGATCAGAGTACTATTAGATTACATATTCAAATGTAGTAAAAGTATTTCTGTAAAACTATTGTACATTATAAATTCTATGTTATTAGAGGAGAAGCTAATGGGATAGTTTAGTGGTCAAATGAATTCAGTGGTCAAATGAATTTGGTGGTCAAATGAATTAATAATTTAAATCAATACAAGTATCCCCTTTAAAATGGCTATACCAAACTTTTCCAGTACTGTCTGAGATTTATGCAGCTAATATAATAATAATTGCAGAACATGAAAATATTAAATAAACATTAAGTAAAAAGGTAGGATGTAAAATTATATTTACATTATTACTGTGACATGTAAATAACATATTTATGCATATAAACAACTACTGTGAGTACACAAAAATGAAGAACGTGTTGTACAGCATTATGAGTGGTAACATTTTCAGATTTACCAAACTTTTTATAATGCTATTAAATTATCTTTCTAAGTAAAATTTAAGTGTTTGTTGCAGAACAGCTTGCATTGTGTAATTTTTGTTTTAGGGAAAATTATAGATGTCTCTCTCTTTCTTACTAGTAAAGGGATGGGAAGTATGTATACATGAGAAAATATATTCTTTCTAATCTATGAATAATAGTGCATATGGTACACACTTTTATCTTTTTAGGCAGTTATACATTTTCATGGTTAAAAACTTTAAATTTAAATTTAAAAATTATGAAGTATTACAAAACTTTAGATAATATTAGCTAGCCTTTGTTATATCTCTGAATGATCCTTTCCTGCTGATATTTACAGCTTTATGTAGTTCCCTCCCACATTGAATCAGAGATGGCTGGTGTGACCAACAGAACACAGCAAATGTGACCCTGTGTGACTTCTGAGGCAAGATCATAAAAGGCCTTTCAGTTTCTTCCTTGGTCTCTTGGATTATGTGTACTGAGGAGACACCAATAACCATACTATAAAGACACTCACACAGCCATGTGGAAGAGCCCAAGTGGGTAAGAACTGAGGCCCCTGACCAACAGCCTGCATCAACTCAATAGTCATGTGAATGAACCAACTTGGAAGAAGCAAATCTTGTAGTTTGATGCAGGCTTCAGATGTCTGCAGCCCTAGCAAGTCTCTGACTGCAATCTCATGAGAAACATGGAACCAAAGTCCTTCAGCTGAATTCCTGACACACAAGATTTGTGAGAAATAATAAATGATTATTGTTGTTTTAAGCCACTACATTTTAGGACAATTTTTTATGCAGCAAAAGATAACTAAAACATAATTCATGCTATTTATCTCATTTAGAAGTTGTGAAGAGTTCTATACTGCCTTTTTAATACCCCTGGAGTGAGCTGCCATATGTGTGACCAATAAATGTGTCTGACACAGTAGTGGCATTGTTATATATGATTAGTTTGAGCTGGACCTGATGCCCAGCATGATGACTTTTCCTATCACTGGCCACCTGATGCTCTCCCATTACTTATTCTGAAATTCCAGTGAAACAAAGTCCATATATACATATATAACAGAAAGGTGATGCACAAACTGATAGGCATTTTCTGACCTACTGAAGATGTTTCATAATAAATCAAATACTTTAGCACAGTCATTGTATTTATTCAAGCCTTTATATTGTTTTCTACATAGATTATGAAAAAATGTATTTTCCTTTTGTCATTAGAGGCATGGTGCTTCAATGCTACATAACAGTTCATAGATGAACATGAAGTAATATTTAGATAATTTAGATATCAAATTTCTTTGTTTGCACAAGAGATTATTTGGGAAAAAGGAAGAATGATTCAACAGTGTCCGCTAAATATAATCTTCTAGACCTAATGTTTAAAATGTTCCATGATGTATTCAAAGTGTTTAAAAAAATAAATAAAATGAATAATTAGGAAAAAGTAAATGATAAAAAGAAGTCTGATAGTACATAAAATTATGAAATTTTAATGTTATTTATATTGATGTAATCCAGCTACCTGAAAAATATAATTTGGGGGCATAGTTTCAAAAAGTAGACTTCAAATCTTGAGTTTATTAATATTAAGACTGTGATTTTGATGAAATGAAAAGTTACAGAAATTTCAATTTTAAAAAATTGTGATTTTAGCTATATAACTCTAAACACAAAAAGTGAGAAGACACATGTTTTTTGTTTATGCCAAATGCAGAATATAAAAGAAAGTGGGAAGCTGCCTAAATGTCTTCTGTTGATGCCTGATGCTGTGTCACTGAAATAAAGAAGGATCTGAGACCTTCTTATTATCTAAGGCTTGTTTGTTAACTTTCCATTCTGGCATTCATTGTCTCAGAAATATATTTTCTACTGTGTCCTGGGCTCCGTTCAAATTCATTGTTTTATTTCAGACTTAGTTGCTAGGGTATGTGCTGCAGTATTTATCAAAATCTTGCCTATGCCAAAACCAAGAGGGAAAACCGGTAGCTACACAACAAGACGTTCAAGCAGATGAGTACATATTTGAAAACTGCAAATAGTTATTGCAACTTTAGCCAGCTCAATTTGCTACTTCAGAGATTGTCTTTCTTATAACCCAACTACAACCTACTGCAGTGGCATTGACTGGTATTTCCAGTGTCCCCACTTTGTAGTTCTAGCAGGGCAACTAATATTATAATAATATTTGAGTTCCTTGATCATGATGAATGTGCTGAACACTTTTTAGAAATTTAACATTTACGTAGTTTAAACCAACATCCTTTCTTCCATATTCTGAATTAGATACAATTTCCATATGGGCCAAACTGAAGAATAAGATAAAGTGGGCACTGGGGTTCTTTAAAAGAGCTTGATAAGTTTATTTTATTTTTTATTTTTGAAAAATAAGGGATTTATTATAATAATATCCCAACTCAGATGAAACATAAACCAAGAGACAATCATGAAACAGGTGAGAGAATTTGAACAATAAATTAGATATCTGATTTAAAAATAAGTTGATTTTAAAATAAGGACTTATTTTTATTTTTCTGTGTGATAATGGTATTGTATTAATTTCCCAAGAAGCTCTGGTCTTTAAGAGATATTGACATCATTTTTATTGTATATACTTAAGGTATACAACTTGATGATTTGATATATGTATACATTGTGAAATAATCACCAAAGTCAAGATGATGAACATATATATCACCTCACATAGTTAACTTTTTTTTTGCGATAAGAACACTTAAGATCTACCCTCTTAGCAAATTTCAAGTTTACATTATGTTAAGCAGAATATCATACACCAGTATCAATCCCTGGGAGGAGCACACCACACACCTGTTACCAATCCCAGGGGAGGACGATAAACACCTCACCAATTTCTGCTAAGCTTCCCAGATCTGGCAGGAGGTTTTGCACAAACCCAGCTGCCAGAGTATGAGCCCAGTGAGACAGAACATTCATACAGCAAGTTGGGCAAAGCAATTTTATTAGTCACAGATAGGCAGAAAGAATCAACAGAAGGCCAGGCTACATGGTGAGCAAGTGCCCCAAGGCTCCAGAAAGCTGCATAGGGTGATGAAGTCTCAACCCTCCTCACACCACAGCTGAGGAACCCCAAAAGCATTCCATTCTGGGCTTTATACTCTGCGGAGGTCACTAAGATAATTGAGCTGAAGGGTTACAGGGCATCCTATTCTAGGAGGGGCAAGGACACAGCCCATGCTGTTCTGGAAAGTTCTTCCTTATCTCAGAGTGTCGCGTTTTTAGTACATTCTACCCAAGAACCGCAAGCAAGAAGGGGAAGACCTGGTTGCCCAAGGTCATTTGGGGACCTGACCTCTTGCACAGTACAGTATTGTTACCTATAGTCACCACGCTATACATTAGATTTCCAGAAGCTATTCATCTTGCACAATTTCAACTCTTCAGACTAGAAACCTGTGATGGCTAATTTTATGTGTCAATTTGACTGGGTTAAAGCATTCCCAGATAGCTAGCAAGGCATCATTTTTGGGTGTATCTGTGAAGGTGTCTCCAGATGAAATTAGCATCTGAATCAGCAGACTGAGTAAAGAAGATCCCCTTTGCCAATACAGGCAGACATCATCCAATCCAGTGAGGGCCTGAAAGAAATAAAAAGGCAGCGAAAGGGCAAATCAACTCTCTCTTCTCAAGCTGAGAAATCTATCCACTCTTGTCCTTGGACAATAGTGCTTCTGTTTCTCAGGCTTCTGAACTCAAACCAGTACTTACACCATCAGCCCCCAATTCTGAGACCTTCTGACTTGGACTGAATTATATCACTGGCTTTCCTGGTTCTCCAGCTCGCAGACAGCATCTTGTGGGACTTCTCAGCCTGCATAACCATGTGCGCCAACTCCTAAAATAAATCTCTCGCGCTCTCTCTCTTACATATACATATATGTTTATGTATGTGTCCTATTGATTCTGTATCCTATTGATTCTGTTTCTCTGGAAAACCCTGACTAAGGTAAAACCTATGAGATGACAAAGCAGCATTGCGTTCCTGAGAGTCCATGATGTGATAGGTCTTTGTTTTTCCTGCTCTTGTTGTCCGGTTGTTCAAGCAGCATTGCCTGTGTTCCAATGTCCACAACTTCTCCATGAAAACAGCTCCTTTAGCTTTTGCCTGCATTTTTTCACTCCGTAAGGGTCATAGTCCTGATTTTGATTTGAGCCAGGTCAATCAGTGTCTTGAACAGATATTGTACCACTCATTCATCCCTTCTTCACCACTCCCCTGGACTCCTTACCAGGAACTCCTTAAATAATACCACTTTCTCTTTTCCTTTCAGCCAAAAATTCCAAAGATAGGTGTACCTGGTACACCTATCTCTCTGGTTCATCAGAAGTTATTATGAGATATGTCCTGAAAGGAATTAGAATATGCTATTCCAAAATATGCTTCTTTGGCAGGAGAATTATTTTGAGCTGAAGACATTTGAGATTTATCAGATGCAGAAAGAAGCCTTCCTAGAACTTCCCTTATCTGATCAAAAGCAGACTCCTGAGAAATAAGGACTGGCATAAATCCCCTCTCCCAGGTAAGTTTTATAGCCACAAAAAAGAAGGAAACTCAGTGCCAAGATGGTCCTACACAAACAAACCTTGTTAAGGTAGCCCGTATCTTCCATTAGTCTCCCCCATATATTTACCTTCCCACAGTTTGCACTACTTTGAAGTCTCACACCCTTTTCCATTGTCTTGTCACATCTCCACAATTTATTATTCATTGTTAAAATGGTATATAAGCTCTCAGGCCTATCTGCTTCTTTGTATCTTCACTTCTTTCCTAGGAAGGCCCCTGTGTTGTATAAAAATTGACCTCACATAAAACTTATTAATATATGCCTTTCTTCTGTTAATCTGTCTTTTGACAGTCCAATTTGCAGGGTCCCAGGAACTTAAGAATATAGAAGAAAAACTTTTTTCCCCTCCCCTACACTTTGAACCTGTGTTTATGTTCAAGTTGAATGTTAACGTTTCATAGAATTGAAAAGCAATATTAAAGTGTCAGAGGGTTTTTTTCTTCTTATTTTGCTATCATGAGGTCAGTTGAAAATTATTTCTACAACTGTATTTATGACAATGCCATAGAGGTGAGTTAGAAACAGGACAAATTGCATTGTGAATCTTCTATTCATTGTGAATCTTGTTAAATAAATATTGCTGGGTCAAATAAACAAGACAAAATGAAGAAACACAATCAGAAGCAAACTGTAGCCTAGAAGGTGCACATGAAAGGGCACAAGAATGATGTTGATAGGTCATTACTCCCAATTTCTCAGTAATAATGGGAGTTAAGTTCTACATACTTGGAATAGAGCCACTTTACCATCTAGTGAAATGTCCCATGATATAGGTGATAAAGAGAAAGGTTAGAGAAGTTGTTATCACCCTTGAATCAGAATCATGTTTTTCTCTCTTTTGTAAGCTGTGTAAGTTTTATTTTAAATAAACATTTAAGTGCTTATTTTACTGTCAGTCACTTATAAGTGTTCTCTATACAATAATTTCCCACCTTTTTCACACCCTGTCATTAATATTTAACTCTGTTATTATATGTATAATTTCAGGTTTATTGTTTAATTTTCACAGACAAAAAATATTTTTCTCCCACAGATTAGCAATCTAGCATTGGGAAGTACTACTTGACTGTGTTCTTTATAGACCCAATTTTCTTTCATACTCTTATTCCTCCCTTCCTTAGGGTGCTGTCCTTTTCAGTGTGGTTAAAGTTGGGTCATGATATGTCCACATTCTAGTTCTTGTGCATGAAAGAAGAGAATTAGTGGAGGAAAAACAACTCATTCTTCCCAGGTAATGAGGAAGATGTGCACATTCTTTCCACTCAAATTCCATTGGTTAGAACCTAGACACATGGTTACAACCAGCTTCAAGGAAGGATAGAGAATTTATTCTTTAGCTGGGTCTTCAGGATGTAAAACTAAACTATAGTACCATGGACCAAGGGGAAATGAGCTATCCCATAACATCTATATTAAAATGAATGCTTTGGCCAAGACTCTAAGGTTACAAATAACTCTGTTATCTATAGTCCGTAAGTTATGAAACAGGCTGTCTTGTAAAATATATACAACATAGAGAGTCAAAGCTATTTAGAGGCCTCTGAAAGTTCTCACTCATATTGAGGGCAAAGGAGTTTATGTGTTACAAATTAAAGAAGGATTTTTTAGCACAATTTCTTTTAAAACATCTGAGTTGTGAAATCCTAAGAGGGAGGATGTGTATTGCTATTAGTCCCTAACCCCAAGACTTAGGAAATGGATTTTAAGGAGGCTAGAGAGCTTCACACTCCCCTTCATTGTTCTGGAGAACATAGAGACTTCCACCTAGAGTATTCAAAGTCTAAAGACTGCTTTGCACACAGTGGCTTTTTCTGGGCAAAAAACATTTCTCATGGAATAAAAGTAGTCTCAAACTGAAAAATGTCCACATATTATTGTTCTAAGTTCCTTGCAACAAGGTGGCCAGGAAGGCCTGAAAGACTTCAGCTAAGAGATGCTGAAGATGTGCCAGGTTAAGAGGGGCTGAGGAAGGAACGGGCAGCTAACCACAACACAGATGCATTAGCCTGGGCCAAGGGGAGGTTGAAATCCATGACTCCACCCCAGAGATCTCTGGAAGACCCTGTTGATCAAGCAAAGCTGAGTTTGTCAAACTTATTGCAGCGAGGGAGTACACCACCTTGACAGAGTCTTAATATTGTCTTAAAAAGAGAAGGTTGGAGAAAGGTATATATAGGGTTAAGAGCTAGACTGGATGACTTTAAGGAAGAATTTACCTGGGATTGAGCAAATTTAATAGCTTTGGATTAGAGAAAAGAGAAAGAGGAGGGCTACAAAGCCAATTTTGATGAGCAAACTCTCTGTTGGAATAGTTCTGATGTGCAAACTGTTAGCCTTGATAAGTAAACTGTTATAATTGGTTTATCTTCCTGGGAGCAAGTATTGTGCAGAGTAAATGACTAAATAATATTTGCTTTATCTCAGTATTTTTTACACAAGGACAGGAAATTTATTTCAGGTCTTAGAGTTTGCATGTGAGAAATGGAGTTAAACCCAAGAAATCCACTAATACTCACAAGAGAAAGAGTACATTTCAAATGTTTTACCAATTTCTAAGAGCAGTGAGGCTAGATCACCACAAAACTATCCCTCAAGCAAGACATCACCTTCCCATCCATTCCTTTCTAATCCCATAGACATTTAACCACCCCTATCGACACCCATTCATGTCAGTGCTCTCCCCGAATGGCCAGAAACCACTCTTGAGTATCTAGGGCAGTGTAAGTCAGCCACCAGGTGGGAAAAGACAAGGGGCCCATAATTGTGCCTGCTTTCTCCAGCTGTCAACTTCCTGATTACCCCAGGCCCACAGTTGGGATAGAAAATTATAATATTAAATGAGTTTTAATACTTTTTACTATTAAATGGAACTAGTCTTTATAATTGCTAAATTGAGGCAGTGTTTTGTGAACTAAAAGTGATCAGAAAAGAGGTAGCATTGGCCTTGCTTTCATCCAGAGTTAGAAGAATCATTTTGATAGTGATATTGAGAGAAAAAACAAAGAAAGGAAAAATAGGTGTTTTATGCTATCACTTAGGACACCTATTTGTTCGATGTATGTAATGGTTACATGTGGCTCTACTTGTATTGAAATTGTGCTCCTTCCTAGATCCTTGAGCCATCATGTCTTGCTTACCTCTACGTCTATGTGTGTATAGAGAGAAGGTGAGTAGGTGTGAAAAATGGGAAGACATTGAATAGTTTTCAATGTCATGTAAGCTAGCTGTCAATATCAGTTCTTTTACCCTTTGCCATCTCCCTGAGATACTGTTCATATTCTCTACAGCAGCTTGCAGCTATCCTAAACTAGGGCATAGCAGTTTGATGAATCCTAGGAAAATCAGTGTTTATAATTTAATCTAAATCTAATCTAGGATTTTTTTATGATTAGATAAAATAGATTTTTTAATGTATTTTCCTCAATGTTGTCAAACCACAGTCTGGAAATATCCAGCATTGGTTGATATATGAGTAATATTAGTGATTGTTACATGTTTTTTTAACTTTAGTGATGCTTTCTCCATGCTGAATATTTGAGAACCATACTGAAAAACTATTTTTCTGCATCAGGCCAAATCTAATTAATATTTGTCAACCTAATGTGTTCCAGATTGAAAAGACTTTCCAAATGGGAATGAAGCTGGGATCCAGGAACAGAGATTATTTTACCCATCAGTGACATTGTGCACAACACTGGGAAAACTCCTCATTCTCTATGTCTTATTATCTGCATTTATCACATGGAGAATAATTTAATTATTGCCTACCAATAAAAAAAATTTGAAAAGTGTAGGGAAAGACTACCTCCTTATTGTTGCTTGTTCCCAGGAGAAAAGAGTTGGGGTTTTGTGAAGGTGTTTTTTTTTTTTTTTTTTTGCTCATTTTGATAAATTTTCTTCAGAATTGATCTGTTCATTTTGTGATATGTACCTCTTGACAGTTGTAGAAAATGGGAAAGAACATGGTAAGAAGAACTTGCTAGAGAAGTTAATCAAATATTTGTCTTTGATTTCTAATAAATTTTTACTAGCACTAATGCTCTGCTCTTTAAACCTTCCATGATTAAATATTTCATTAAACTGGGAAATCATTTTTAATCTCTGGGTACTTTTCTTCCAGACAACATTAAGCATGGTATTGTACCTATAGTATGGGCTAAATGGTAAATGATGATTGTAATACTAAGAGAGGTCATTAGGGAAGAACAAACAATATCCTCCTACATTACTCAAATTTGAGTTGGCAGTAATATAATATTTTTGGGAGATGGAGCAGGAAGACTATAAGCAATGCTATCAGGTTAAACAGGGTTTGAATTCAGTTCAGCCACTTATTATTTATGCAAACTCAAACCTCAGTGTCCTCCATCTATAAATTTCAGATAATAATGCTCACCTCATGGTCTTGTGGAAATTAAACAAAAGAGTAAATGGGAAGTAGCCTTCCTCACTCCTCTGTGCTTATGGGAGGTGCACAGCCAGTGATCCCTCTCTATCTTTCCTTCTTTACCAGAATAATTAATTTCCCTTTCAGTTGACTAATTGGTCTAATTGAAACAATTTTAATTGTAGGACTTATAATATTATAAATTCTTGATTTATTTATTTTATTTATTTGAGAGACTAGGAATTAGTCTCTCAAAATAATTTATAATTCCTTGTTGAACTTTTGGAATAATTGAAAAGTACAAATTACTTCAGTTAGGGCTTTGGTAAAGTGTGTATGTGTGTGTGTGGTAAGTCTGTGTTTCAGATCAGTTCATATATTCAAGCCAGAGGCAGGTAAGCTTGCTGCAGAGGAGACAGGAGGAAAGCTTGCTACCTGTATCCTTTGGCTACTTGTGTGTTTGTTCATCAGGATGGAGAATGGGGATACTATCTTTCAGTCAGTTCCTGTGGGAGATGCCTCTTGTAACATAAAATAGGAAAAAGAGTTTATATGGTGAATCACATTTACTGATTTACCTGTGTTGAAGCATCCTTGCATCCCTGGCATGAAGCCTACCTGGTCCTGGTGGATTATTTTTTTGATATGCTGCTGAATTTGGTTTGCTAGTATTTTATTGAAGATTTTTGCATCTATATTCATAAGGGATATTGGTCTGTAGTTTTCTTTTTTTGTTGTGTCCTTTCCTGGCTTTGGTATCAAGGTGACACTGGCTTTGTAAAATGAGTTGGGGAGGATGCCCTCCTTCTCAATGTTATGGAATAATTTCTGCATCATGGATATCAGGTCTTATTTGTAGGTGTGATAGAATTTGGCTGTGAATCTATGTGGTCCAGGGCTTTTTGTTTATTGGGAGGTTTTTTATTACCGATTTGATCTCGCTGTTCATTATTGATCTGTTCAGGAGTTCTATTTCTTCCTTGTTGAGTCTTGGGAGGTTGTGTGTTTCCAGGAACATGTCCACTTCCTCTATGTTCTCTAGTTTATGTGCATAGGGATTTACATAGTATTCATGGATGATGTTTTATATTTCTGCAGTATCAGTTGTAATGTCAATTTTTTCATATCTGATTGAGCTGATTTGGGCCCATTCTCTTCTGTTCTTGGTTAATCTAGCAAGAAGTCTGTCAATTTTATTTATCTTTTAAAAGAAGTAACTTTTTGTTTTGTTAATCCTTTGTAATTTTTTTTTGTTCTCCAATTCATTTAATTCTGCTCTGACCTTCATTATTTCTTTTCTTCTGCTGTCTTTGGGTTTGGTTTGATCTTCCTTTTCTAGTTCCTTGAGGTGTGACATTAAGTTGTTAATTTGTGATCTTTCTGTCTTTTTGAAGTAGGCATTTAAGGCTATGAACTTTCCCCTGAGGAATAATTTTGCTGTGTCCCCAAGATTTTGATAGCTTGTCTCCCCTTTGTCATTCAGCTCAGAGAATTTTTTTGATTTCCATCTTAATTTCATTCTTGATCCAATAATCTTTCATCAGTAGCTTGTTTAATTTCCATGACTTTTTGTAGGTTTGAGTGTTTCTCTTTTGATTAATTTCTAGTTTTATTCTGCTGTGGTCTGAGAAGGTACATGGTATGATTTTGATTTTTGTGAATTTATTGAGACCTGTTTTGTGGCCTAAAGCATGATCAACCTTGGAGAATGTCACGTTTGCTGCTGGAAAGAATGTGCATTCTGTAATTTTTGGGTAGAATATTCTGTAAATTACTGTTAGGTCCATTTGATTTAAAGTTTGGTTTAAGTCTATTATTTATTTATGTATTTTCTTCTTTGATGATTTATTGATCTCTGACAGTGGGGTGTTGAGGTCCCATTATGATGGTAGTATTTATTTCTTTGCCTAGCTCTAATAGGATTTGTTTTACGAATCTGGGAGCTCCTGCATTGGGTGCATATATGTTTAGGATTGTTATGTCTTCTTTTTGGATAGCTTACTTTACCATTATATAATGACCCTCTTTGTCTTTCTTTGCCTTTGTTGGTTTAAAGTCAATTTTATCTGATATGAGAATGGCTATACCTGCTCTCTTTTGATTTCCATTTGTGTGGAATATTTTTTTTTCCATGCTTTCACACTGAGTCTGTGTGTGTCCTTGTGGTTTAGATATGTTTCCTACAGACAGCATATACTTAGGTTTTGTTTTTTCATCCATTCAGCCAGGCTATGTTTTTTGAGAGGAGCATTCAGTCCATTCACATTGATTGATACCATTGATATGTGGGATTTTGGTCTGTTAGTCCTGTTGGGTAGTCTCTTATTGCTTTGTTTTACCTCTTGTTCTATTGTTTTATAGGAGTAGTGAGTTTGGGGTTTTTTTAGGTGAATTTACATTGGTGGATATCTGTTGTACCGATTTGTGTATAGTGCTCGTCTGGGTATTTCACGCAGAGCAGGTCTGGTCATGGCAAATTCCCTCAGTGTTTTCTTGTCTGGAAAGGTCTTAATTTTCTCCATCTATTGTGAAACTTAGTTTTGCAGGATGCAAAATTCTAGACTGGAAGTTGTTCAGTTTAAGTTGATTGAAGATGGGGCCACAACCCTTCTGGCTTTTAAGGTTTCCACTGAGAAGTTTGTAGTTAGCCTGATGGATTTTCCTTTGTAGGGTATTTGATCCTGCTGCTTGAAGAATTTTGTCCTTCATTTTGACTTTGGCCTGGTTGGTAACTATGTGTCTTGGAGATAACCTATTTGCTATGAATCTTCATGGTGTTCAATGTCCATCTTGTAGCTCTATGTCTGAATTTCTTGCAGCGCCTGGGAAGTTTTCCTCAATAATTTCCTTATATAGTTTTCAATGCTTTTAGTTCTTTTTTCTTCTCCCTCAGGGATTCTTATAATTCAAATATTAGTTCTTTTCACATAGTCCCATATCTCTCTCAGTGATTGCTTGGACTTTTTTATACTCTTCTCTGCCTCTTCGAATGACTGGGTTATCTTGAGAGCCTTGTCTTCAAGCTCTGAGATTCTTTCTTCTCCTTGGTTTAGCCTGTTGTTAAAGCTTTCAATTGCATTTTGAAATTTCCTGAATGACTCTTTCATTTCTTCAAGTTCTATTGTATAGTTTCTGATTTTGTCTAGCTCTCTAGTAACTTTTTCATTTTTTCATTGATTTCCTGAAATATTTTTTAGCATCTTTTTGTTGGATTTCAACTTTCTCTTCAATTCCAATCATCTTATGTGCCATCCATATTCTGAATTCCATTCCTGTGATTTCAGCAATTTCCTTGTGGGTGGAGTCCACTACATAGCTCCATTGTGTTCTCTTGGGGATGAAATATTTTGTTTTCTTCATGTTGCCAGGGTTCTTTTGCTGGTTTCTTCTCATCTGTCTCCTCTTCTCTTGGCTCTGGGTTAGTAGGTATGCAGGGCACCTGTTCTGCTTGCTGGGACTCTCTTGAACTAAGTCCAGGAGTGATGGCTGCTCACGGCTGGGAGGTCCTGAGTGAAGTGTTGGACCTCAGGGAGGTTCTGCCAGCTCAGCGATGGTGGTGATGACTCAGTAGTAGAGTCTTGGGGTCCAGGCACAATTCTGGAGTCTCCAGGGTGGAATCATGGCCTGGCAGGGGCCCTGGAGCTACAGGGGCAGTGCCTCAGACTCAGGCACAGTGAGAGCTTCAGAGCTGGCTCTGGGGATTTTGGGAGCAGAGCCATCCATATGGGGGGCTGTTCCACGAGTGTGGTGACTGCTGATGCCCATTTGCACAGGCAGGAGTTTCTCCCAGCAGCCCGGGTTCTGAGTAGGTGGGCTGAAACTGTTGGTTATCCAAGGTTCTCCTCCCACACCTAGGACACACTGAAGCAGTCACCCAAGTGGTGTCCCAAGTGGTGTCTGTGGCAAGTGACGATCCACTTCTGTTCAGCTTCCACGCTGGAGAGGAGGCGTTCTCAGCACCCAGTCACAGGGCTCAACAAAGGGGGGCATCTTTTCCCTGCCCAGCTTGGTGGAGGTGATGCTAAGGTTACTTCTGGATGGCTGGTTCCTGAGTGGACCTGGCTCCATGCACCAGAACGATCAGGATGTCATCAGTTACAGAAGCCTGGGATTGGCAGGCATCAGATCTCTGCTGCACCTGCTCCCCAGTGAAATGTCTCTGCACAGGCTCTGAGCAGCTCCCTGATCAGCCCAGAGGTCTGCAGTGGAAGAGGGAGACCCCTGACAGATCAAGCTGCCTATAATTTTTGTTCCTCTCCTAATAGTGTCCCCTCAGGTTGCCTCTATCCTGCTGTCTTCACCTCTTCCCAGCAGGGTGAATTGTATTGAGTCCCCCAGTTTAATCTCTGAGATGGTGGGTGGTACTTGTGAGTAAGAATCAGCCACGCCCTGTCTGATTAAGTTGGTAGATGCTATGATGAGCTGTAGAGTTGTTCTCCCTGTCAGTGGTTGATGCTTTCAGGAAAAAGCCAACTGCAGAGATGTTCTTCTGTGCCCGTGGTAAGCTCTAGTCCCTCATTTGGAGCATTTGAATGTCCCAGGCTTTGGGAGGGGCCCTGTAGCTCCCAGGGGGTTGCTTGATCTCCACCACAGCAGAAGCGGGTGGAGGAGTGAGGCAGGGTGTGGTTAGGTTGCACAAACTGGAAGGCTTTGCAAAGCCTCAGCAGGGCTCACAGGTTGTTTTCCTGGCTGCTAGTGGGAGCTGCTGGAAGGAGGGTCTAGGCATGCTCTACAGAGTGGAAAGGCTGCTCATGGGGGAGAGGCCTAAATGCTTGGTTGCTATGGCACCTCAGGCCGGGATCTTCCCCACCAGAGGATCTGCCCAAATCCAACAGTGCAGTTTTCCTGCGTGTGAGATGGGCACTCTCCCAGATCACCCACAGTATTCTCCCATCAGTTCTGTCCATGTGGGCTCCCTCACCACCTAAGTCAGCTCCCAAACCTTCCCCGTGTCCCCCAGCAACCCACTCGAGTCTGGGGAGCACGAGATCTGGCCTGCATGTCTGACCTGCTGGCGTGCATCTCTGCAAAATGCCAGCAGGCAGGGAGCGCCCAGAATGGGCACCCCAGGACCACTGCAGGTCCTCCAGGGGAAAGGTGTGGGCCCCACTCTCTGTGGAAACCTCAACCTGAAGTATGTGCCAGCTGGGTAGAGGTGGCTGCTCACCAAATTCTGGGCTCAAACTACTTTCCTTGTTGCAGTGGGTAGGGGAAGGGCCACAGTTCCCCAAATGTCCGAACACCAGAATACACCACACTTGGTTGCCATGGTTCCCTGGGCTGGCTTTTCCCCACCAGAGGACCCACCCTGCTCCACGAATGTGGCTTTCCTTGGGGGGGACAGGCTCTCTCTCAGATCTCCACATCTCAGTCTCAGAACCCCACAGTATTCTCCCATCAGTTCTATCCACATGGGCTCCCTTGCCCCCCAAATCCAGCTCCCAAACCTCCCCCTGTGTCCCTCAGCAACCTGCTTGAGTCTGGGGGACACAAGATCTGGCCTGCATGTCTGATCCACTGGCATGTGTCTCTGTGAAACAAAGGCAGGCAGGGAGCTCCCAGATCAGGTGCCCTGGGTCCCCTGCATGTCCTCAAAGAGAAAGGCATGGGCCCCAGTCTCTGTGGAAACTTCAGACTGCAGGACATGCCAGCTGGGGAGAGGCAGCTGCTTGCCAAATTCTCGGCTCAAATTGCTCTCCCAGTTGCAGTGGGTGGGGACAAATAAGAGTCTGAATGGAAGAAAGCCGGCTCTACAGCCTTTCGGTCACCCTCCTTGGAGGGGAACCCTGCACAGAATGTCCAAGCTCTGGGATCATGCAAGTTCTCCCCACTGTTCCATGTTGGTGCAGTGCTTGGGCTCATGGGGGTGGAAAAGCTTCCAAGAAACTTGGTAGCCCTCTGGTCACCAAAGCAGTGTGGGAGGGAGAAAGGGATTTCCCCTCTACCCCTTCTCTGGGCTCTGAGCCTCTCTGGGTTTGATCCTTGCCAGGACATATTTTTTCCTTTATCTTCTTCCTTCTCTGCTTCACAGTTTTCCTCCATGAGGTTCCACAGGCTCCGGCACTTCTCTCTATGATCTACATCTGAGCTGCATCTCCTCTCCCCTCTCCTTTATCTGAAACCCAACCTTCCCTCCAGGATGGTCTGTCAAGCGATTTCTCTAGTCAGTCATCTTGCCCCAATCCCCCAGATTTGGCCTTTTGAAATGCAGATTCTTGAGCCTTGAAATCCTTAGATTTTAGGACCAAGCAGCCCCAGAATCCTTCATTTTGTGAGGTGGCTCAAACTGCATATATTATTTACAAAACACATTTTAAAAGACAGGGTTTACTGTGGTTATGCAGATTATTAATATGATTTGTATCCACCATCCTAATTCTTATCCTTCCCACTAAGTATAACTAAAATCCATGAACATTATATATTAAACAACATAAAAAGACTCTGAAACATTGAGAAAAGAAGGCATATCAGTCAGGGACCTGAGAATCCAAGGAATGAAACAGGGGTGAATTCCCTGGGTTTTCTTGTTGCTTCATATATCTAAGACTTGTACTTGAAAAAGGTAGCAACCCAGAGAGCCAATGGGTTCAGAAAAAGTTAAACCCAACAAAAGCCTACTCTACCGAGCCAATGGACCAGTATAAGAACAGCTTAACAAAACAGAAAATTTTTAGATAGCGACCTCTCTACTCTATGCAAATATCACAGAAAAAACTGAGTATCCCTGTCCCCTCCCCCAAACAAAGGTTAAGTGGGGAGCTTCACTCCTTGACAGACTTTAATGAGGCACCTCAAGCCTCCTGCTGAGGTTGTATCAGAAATGACTTTGCAGAGAGATCACACTTCCATCCCAACCAGGGGATAATGACCTGCCACCTACTAGTGGTGTCAGTAGACACAATATGGGAAGTATGGACTTCTACTTCCACCCAACAATAAAAAAGAGCTGCCTCCTTGGGGGCCAACTAAGGCAGAATGGGGGACCTGGCTTCTACACACACTTGGCAGTAACAAAGCAGTTCCCCACAGCCCCCAGCCCCCTTCACCGCACCCTGCCAGAGCAGCGTCAGAAAAGTCCAGCTAAAAGAGAAGGTTTGAATAGGATTCAGAATATCATAGTGTAATTCTCAAAATGCCCAGGTTTCAATTGAAAATCACTCATCCTACCAAGAACCAGGAAGATTGGAAATTGAAAGAAAAAGTATAATCAATAGATGTCAACACTAAGATGGCAGAGGAGCTAAAATTCTCTGACAAAGATTTCAATTCCGCCATCAAAAAAATGCTTCTATGAGCGACTGTGAACATTCTCAAAACATTAAATGTAAATGCTTTGAATATAACAAATAGAAAGCCTCGACAAATTAAGTGAAGTTATAAAAAAAGAGTGGAAATATTAGAACTCAAAATACAATAACAGAAATGAAAACTCATTGGATGGGCTCAACAGCAAAATGGAGAGAACAGAGGATAGAATGAGTTAACATGAATATAGAACCACAGAAATTACTTAATATAAACAGCACAGAGATAAAATGGGTTGCAAAAAAATAAACAGAGCCCCCGGACCTGTGGGAGAATATACATTTCATGGGATTCCAAGAAGGAGAGAAGAAAGAAGGTGGAGTTGAAAAAATATTCAAAGAAATAATGACTGAAACTTTCCAAATTTGGCAAAATATATAAACATACAGGAATATACTAACATTAGGAAGCTAAATAAATGCAAACATAATGAACCCAAAGAAATCCACACCAAAACACATCATAGTAAAATTTCTGAAAACTAAAGATAAAGAAAAAAAATCTTAAGAGCAGTGAGAGAGAAATGACACTTCACATATAAGGGAAAAAACAATTCAAATGTCAATGTATTTCTCATCTGGAACCATAGAGCCCAGAAGGTGTGAAGTAAGCATTTATCAAATGCTAAAAGAAAGTATCTGTGTACCTAGAATTCTAAACACAATGAAAATATCATTCACCAATGAAGGGAAAACCAAGATTCTCAGATGAAGGAAAGCCAAAATAATTTGTTGTCAGAAGACCTACTCTGAAACTATGGCTAAGGATTTTCTGTAAACAGAAAATAAATGATAAGAGAATAAATCTTAAAACATCAGAAAGGAAGAAGGATTATAACAAGCAAAAATGTAAGTAAATAGATTTTCCTTCTCTTAATTTTATAAATTATGTTTAATGACCTGTAAAGAATTATAACATGGTTCTAAATGCATAGAAAGGAAATATTTCAGGTGATTACATTATAAACAGAAGGTTCTAAATGCATGTAGAGGAAATATTTCAGATATTTGTATTACAAACAAAAGAGTAAATGGACATAAAGGGAAATACTACATCACTTGAACTAGTAAAATAATGACACCAGTAGATGATGATGGGTTGTGTACATATAATGCATTACCTAGAACAATCATTTAAAAAGCTATACAAGAGATACAATAAGAAAACACTGTATGGAAATGGAAATCTAAAAAAATGATTTTCCAGTAACTCACTGGAAGGCAGAATAAAGAAAGCAGAAATAAAAAAATAAAGAATAAACAGAAAACAATGATACAATGGCAGCTTTTATCACTACTGTATCAATAACAACATTAAATGTAAATGCTCTGAATATAATAATTAAAAGACAGATTGGAAAAGTGAATTAAAAACATGACACAACTAACACTATGTAAAAGAAACTCACTTCAAATATAAGTGGGCTAAAAGTAAGAGAAAGGAAAAAGACATATCCTACAAACATTAATCAAAAGAAACCAGGAATAGCTACATAAATATCAGATAAAGTAGCAAAGAAAATGGCCAGGGTTAGAGAAAGACATTGCAGACTGATAAAAGAGTCAATCCACTAAGAAGACATAACAATTTTAAATGTGGATGCACCAAACAAGAAGGATCAAAACATTTGAAGCTAATCTTGATAAAATGGAAAGGAGGAATAAACAAATTCACATTTATAGTTTTGTGAAACAAAACTGACAGAACTGATAAAATGGAAAGGTTAAATAGAAAATACACAATTATATTGCTGACTTCAACACTCCTCCTTCAACAATTGATAGAACAATTAGTCAGAAAACCAGCAAGGATTTAGAAGAACTCAATAACACCATCAAACAAAAGAATCAAATTAACATCTTTGTGACACTTCACTCAACAAAAACACAAATACATTCTTTTTTTTTTGTTATTCTTTTTCTTTTCATAAAACCACTTTATTCAAGTATGGTTGCCACATAAAAACTGTATTTAATGTATACAACTTGATGAGTTTGAGGATAAGTATACAACCATGAAACAATCACCACTATCAAGCCCACAGACACATACAGCACATCCCAAAGTTTCCTCCTACCTCCTTTATTATTGTTTTTTTAATGGTGACAATACTTAACATAAGATCTGCCCTCTTAGCAAATTTTAATTATTCAGTATAGTATTGTTAGCTGTAGGCACTATGCTATCTAGTACAACTCCAGAACTTATTTACCTTGTGTAACTAAAAATTCGTACCTTTTAACCATCATCTTCACAGTTCTGTTCTGTGAAGTTCTGTTCTTCGCAGCTCCTTCTGTTCTGACCCCGGCAACCACCATTTTACTCTCTGCCTCTATGAGTTCGACCTTTTTATTTATTTTTATTATTTTTTTTAGATTTATAATAATTTTTTTCCTTTTTTTTTAATTCCAAAATATTATGGGGGTACAAATGTTGAGGGTACATATATTGCGTGTGCACCGACTGAGTCATAGATACAAACACGCCCATCCCCAGACAGTGCATAACGCACCCATTAGGTGTGAATTTACCATCCCTTTCTCCCTCCCTCCTACCCGACACCCAATGAATGCTGCTTGCATATGTGCACTTAAGTGTTGATCAATTAGTGCCAATTTGATAGTGAGTACATGTGGTACCTGTTTTTCCATTCTTGTGATACATACATTCTTTTTAAGTGCCCACAGACATAACCAAGATAGATGATATTCTTGGCCATAACCAAACCTCAACAAATTTTAAAGAATCGAAATCATACAGTGTGGGTTTTCCAACCACAATGGAATCAAACTAGAATCAATAATAGAATGATAACGGGAAAATTTCTAACCCCTTGGAAAATAAACAACATACTTGATAGTCTATGGTTCAAAGAGAAAGACTCAAGTAAAACATCTTAGAAATACATTAAACTGAATGAAAATGAAAATACATCTCAAAATTTATGAGATACAACTAAAGCAATGCTGACAGAAAGATTTATAGCATTAGATGAAGTACATTAAAAAAGAGAAAACGTTTCAAGTCAATAATAATAGTTTCCACCTTAAGAACCTAGAAAAAAAAGTTCAAAATAAACCCAAAGCAATCAGAAGGAGATATAAATAGGAACAGAAAGAAGGACAGAAATCAATGAAACTTAAAATAGGAAAATAACAGTGAAAATCTACAAAATGACCAATCCGTGGAAAAACATAAACTGCAACAATTCACTCATTTTGAGATAGATCATTTAAATAGTAATACAATTATTAAGAAATTTGAATTCATAATTTTAAAATTCCCAGCTTTACAACAATGTCTACATGGTAACACTGAAGAATTCTAACAAACGTATAAAGAAGAATCAAAATCAATTTTACACAATTTCTCCCAGAAATTATAAGAGAAACGAATACTTCACAATTTCTTTTATGAAACTTGTTTTATTTTGATAGCAAATCAGACAAAGAGGGGAAGAAAAGAGAAAAGAAAAGAAAACTACAGACCAATGTAATGAATATAGAGGCAAAAATACTTAACAAAATATTACTATATAGAATTCAACAATATATTAAAATAATATACACCATTACAAGTGTAGTTAATGCAAGATATGCCAGGCTGGTTTAATGTTAGAAATTCAATCAATATAATCCACCATATGAACAGGATAAAGATAAAAAAACCCCACATGCTCATATTATTAGATGCAGTAAAAGCATTTGACAAAATTCAACACTCATTCATAACAAAAACATTAACAAAAATAGAAATAGGAGAGAATTTTATGAATTTGATAAGGAGCACCTACAGAAACACTACAGGTGACATTATACAGGCATACCCCATTTTATTGTGGTTTGCGGCTAACTGCATTTTTTTACAAATTGAAACTTTGTGGCAATCCTGCACAGAGCAAGTTCTTTGACGCCATTTTTCCAACAGCATGTGCTCACTTTGTTGTGACATTTTGGTAATTCTCATAATATTTCCAACTTTATCATTATTTTTATATCTGTTATGGTGAGCTGTGATTAGTGATCTTTGATGTTACTATTATAATTGTTTAGGGGAGTCACGAACGCTGCCCATATAAGATGGCGGACTTAATCAATAAATGTTGTGTATGTTCTGACTGGTTTTCTGACCAGCCATCTCTCTCTCTTTCCTCGGGCCTCCTGACTGCCTGAGACACAGCAATGCTGAAATGAGGCCAACTAATAACCCCATGGTGGCCTCTAAGTGGTCAAGTGAATGGTAGAGTCACACATTTTCACCTTAAGTAAAAGCTAGAAATGATTAACCTTAGAGAGAAAGACATGTAAAAAGCCAAGAGAGGCCAAAAGCTAGGACTCTTGCACTCTACGGTTAGCCAAGTTATGAATGCAAAGGAAAAGTCTTGAATGAAATTAAAAGTGCTACCCCAGTGAACGCATGAACGATAAGAAAGCAAAACAGCCTTACCTCTGATATGAAGAAAGTTTGAGTGGTCTGCATAGAACATTAAGTCAATCACAACATTTTCCTTAAGTCAAAGCCTAATTCAGGGCAAGGTCCTAACTCTTTCAATTCTGTGAAGGCCAAGAAAGATGTGGAAGCTACAAAAGAAAAATGTGAAGCTAACAAAGGTTGGTTCCTAAGGCTTAAGGAAAGAAGCTTTCTCCATAACATAAAAGTACAAGGTGAAGTAGCAAGTGCTCATGCACAAGATGACTCAAGTTATCCAGAAGATCTAGCTAAAATCATTGATGAAGGAGGCTACACTAAACAACAGATTTTCATTGTAGACAAAACAGCCTGATACTAGAAGATGCCATCTAAGACTTTCATACAGAGGAGAAGTCAATACTTGGCTCCAAAACTTGAAAGGATAATCTGATTCTCTTGTTAGGGGCTAATGCAGCTGGTGACTTTAAGTTAAATCTAATGTTCATTTATCATTCCAAAAATCTTAGGTGCCTAAGAATACACTAAATCTTCTTTGCCTGTGCTCTGCAAATGGAAAAACAAAGTCTGGATGACAAGCTATCTGTTTACAGTGTGGTTTACTGAGTATTTTAACCTCACTTTTGAGACCTACTCTCAGAAAAAAAGACAGTAATTCAAAACATTACTGCTTATTGACAATTCACCTGGTCATCCAAGAGCTCTGATGCAGATGTACAAGGAATTTAATGTTGTTTTCATGCTTGCTAATACAACATCTGTTCTGCAGCCCCTAGATCAAGGAATAATTTTGACTTTCAAGTCTAATTATCAATATTTAAGAAATACATTTTGTAAGGCTATAGCCACTATAGATAGTGATTCCACTGATGGATTTGGGAAAAGTAAATTGAAAATCTTCTGGAAAAGATTCACCACTGTAGATGTCATTAAGAACATTCGTGATTCATAGGAGGTCAAAATATCAACATTAACGGGAGTTTAGAAGAAGTTGATTCCAAGCTTGAACCTTGAGGGGTTCAAGAAGTAACTGCAGATGGAGTAGAAATAGCATTTTTTTTTCAATATCAAGAGAACTAGAATTAGAAGTGGAGCCTGAAGATGTGACTGAATTGCTGCAATCTCATGATAAAACTTGAATGATGAGGAATTACTTCTTATGGATAAGTAAAGAAAGTGGTTTCTTGAGATGGAATCTAATCCTGGTGAAGATACTGTGAACATTGTTGAAATGACAACAAAGGATTTAGAATATGATATAAATTTAGTTGATAACTCTGTGACAAAGTTTGGGAGGATTGACTTCAATTTTTTACTATGGGCAGAATCCCATCAAACAGAATTGCATACCACAGAGAAACTGAGAAATTGTTCATAAAAGGAAGAGTCAATTGATGTGGCAAATTTCACTTTTGTCTTCTTTTAAGAAATCACCACAGCCACCCCAACCTTCAGCATCCTGATCACCATGATCAGCCATGAGTCATCAACACAGAGGCAAGACCCTCTACCAGCAAAAAGATCACAACTCACTGAAGTCTCAGATGACTGTTAGCATTTTTTGGCAACAAAGTATTTTTAATTAAGGCATATACATTGTTTCTTTAGACATGATGCTATACCACACTTAATAGACTACAATATAGTGTAAACATAACTTTTATATGCACTGGCAAACCAAAAAATTTGTGTGACTCACTTTTATTGCAATATTCACATTATTGTTGCTGGCTGTACATTATGCCTATAGATAATGATGAGGGACTGAATGCTTTTCCCAGAAGATCAGGAGCCAGGTAAGTTTGTCCTATCTCACCACTCTTATTCAACATAATGCTGGAAGATCTAGCCAGTGCATTAAGACAAGACAAGAAAAAAAAAGGTAAATTCACACCTAAAGGATGCAGTGTGTGCTGTCTGGGGGATGGGCATGCTTGTAGCTCTGACTTGGGTGGTACAAAGGCAATTTATGTAAATAAAGCATTTGTATCCCCATAATACTCTGAAAAAAAAAGGCATTCTAATTGGAAAGGAGAAAATAAAACTGTCCCAATTTGCAGGTGACAATATTGTCTATAGAGAAAACCCCAAGGAATATTCAATAAACCCCCCTAGAACTAATAAATGAGTTCAGCAATGTCACAAGACACAAGATAAACATACAAAATTAATTGTATTTCTATATACTAGCAATGGAAATATGGACACTGAAATTAAAATTATAATACAATTTACAGTCATTCAAAAATGAAATATTTAGGTGTACATATAACAAAACATGTACAGGGCTTGTATGCTGAAAACTACAAAATGTTGATGAAAGAAATGGAAATTATAAATGAATGGAGAGGCATATCTTATTCATTGATTAGTAATCTCAACATTTATAAAGTTGTCAATTCTTTCCAAACAGATATATAGGTTTAACTCAATTCCTATCAAAACACCAGCAAGATATATGCAAGGCTATTTTAAAATTTATGTGGAAAGGCAAAGGAACTAGAATAACTAAAACAATTTTACCAAAGAATAAAGTGAGAATTAGTCAACTTAATTTCAAGACTTTTTATATAGCTACAGAAATCAGGAGTGTGTAGTATCGTTAGAAGGACAGACATATAGATCAGTGGAACAGAAGACAGAACCCAAAAATAGACCCACAGAAATATGCCCAACTGGCTTTTGACAAAGGTGCAAAACAAATCCAAATGAGAAAGGACTGCCTTTCCAGCAAATGATGCTGGAACAATTGAACATGCACAGGTTAAAAAACAACAAAAAACCACAAAAAACCCTTGACCTCAGGCTTATACCTTATACAAAAATTAACTCAAAATAGGTCACAGATTTAAACCTAAAATGGAAAAACCATAAAATATTTAGAAAATACGGGAGGAAATCATTAGGATTAAGGACCAATCAAAACATTTTTAGACTTGAAAAGTAGAATCCATAAGAGAAAAAACTGATAAATTGAATCTCATTAAAATGAAAACCTTTGCTCTAGAAAGACACTGTTATGAGGATGAAAAGAGAGAAGCTACAGAGTAGGAGAAAATATTCTCAATCCACATATGTGATAAAGGACTAGAATCTTGAATACATTAGGAACTCTTATGTATTACTTGTACATTACTCTTATGTATTTGTTTACTCAACAGTAAACAAAACAAAACAATGATGCAATTAGAAAATGGGCAAAAGACAAAAAGAGACATTTCATGGAAGATCCATGGATGGCAAATAAGCACATAAAAACATCTTCATTAAAATCACATTGAGATGCCAGTACCTACCTATCACAATGGCTAAAATAAAAAAAAATGGCAACACTAAATATTGGTGAAAAGGCAGAGAAACTGGGACTTTCATGCATTGCTGGTGGCCATGTGAGTTGATACAACCACTCTGGAAGCAGTTGGCAGTTAAAAAAAAAATACACACAAAAAACTTAACATGCAACTACCATTTGACCAAACAACTGCATTCTTGATAATTTGTCCCAAGTAATGAAAACAAGTTTACTCAACAACCTGTATACAAATATTTATAGCAGCTTTATTTGTAATAGCCCCAAACTGGAAACAACCCAGATGCCAATCCTAAAAGATTACATACTATTATTTATATAACATTTAATTTAAATATTAATGTAATTTATATGAGATTCTTGAAATAAATATAGGAATGAAGAACAGATCCATGGTTGCCAAGGGTTAAGGGGTGAGTGGAGGCGGGAGAGAAGTGTATATAGTTACAAAAAGATGATGTGAGGGATCCTTGTGGTGATGGGAATGTTCTGTGCCGTAATTATATCAATACTAACAAGCTGGTTGTGATATTGTAGTACAGTTGTGCTAGATTTAACTATCAGGTGAAGTGCACACAGGATTAGTTCTTACAATTGCATATGAATCTACAATCACCTCAAAATAACAGTTTAATAAAAACTGACCTTCTATTTTTATGTGGTTTACATAATGATTGTACTTCTATAAACAGATTATTAATATAATTTATATTATAGGTTTGTTTCTTAATGTAGATACTCCTCGATTTCTGCAAGTTTTGGGAAACGAGTTTTAAGAAGGAGGAAGTTAATTTAGAAAAAATCTAAGAATTCAAGATTGAAGTCTGTGTTCAAATTTTAATAAAATACAATAATCCAATCCTTACTATTTAAGGTTTCAAGCACAGGTGAAGGTAGAGGTATTTCAGTCAAATCAGAATCGTATAGGGTTATGTAATCCTTAGCTAACTCCTTTTACATCTCGGTGGAATACTCTGAAGTGTCTATAATAACACATTGCATTGATATTCCAATTTTACAGGTTATAAGAATCTCCCAATTCCATTATCTCTTTTTATCTTTACAAGAACTGCAAGTAGTTGGTAGGGCATATATTATTATCTTCAATTTTTTTCCAAGAAATAAAACAGGATGTCAGTGTTTAAGTGAACTTGCCTATGTTCCCATGGTTAACAAGTACTAGAAAGAAACTAAAATTTTGTCTTTGAATAAGTTTCTCCAGCATGATGCTGCTTCAAAATGTTAACTGGCTTTTGTTCTTATCTCCTTCTCACATATAATAGTAATTTTTTTTAGACTAGAACAAGTGTGAATCTGTTCTTTTCTGAAAGATGCCACTTTTAGTATAGTAGTGTTCTCCTTTCTCTAAGCACGATAAGGTCGGCTCTGACTATAAATTTTCTTCAATCTTAGTTCTTGAGATATAAAACTGAGTCAGTTCTTTACAACAAAGGGCATTCAAAAACATCCAGTAATTTCTACATAAAAAAAAGATCAGAACCAGAGGTACCATGTTATAACCCTATTTAACACAATTTTTATATAGCAATTAGTATTTTTTTGGGGGGGAGAAGTGAATCTTATTTTGAGTTGAAATGAATTTCACTAAGAGAAGCATAGCATTGTGCCTCATAAACAAAATGACCAATTTTATTCAAAATTTTTAACTAAATGTCTTTCTTCCATGATGGAAGGATATTTTTCCCATAATTAGAACATGACTGTTGGCAACCACTGATCTATCTGGACAAAATACTTGGTAACTTGACTTGACCAAACTTTAGTCAAACTTCTCCCTCCCCCGAGTCCTTTAACTTTTACTCACACTCAGCCTGAGCCAGCATCAGAATGGGATGTGGAACCACCCCTCCTTAAGAGCCCGACGAAAGATATTTCCTGCTCAAGTGTCTGACCACATCACTGGCTCACTCCACTTTTCCATACTGGGTTCTTTCTAGCCTTGTTTACCCTTCCATGTAGAAGAACCTTCCTCCTGCCTCACCTTTGAGATTCTTACAGGTCTTACCATCAGAATGTCCTCCTATTGCAATAGCCTTTTCTAATAAAGTCTCTCCTTACATCAGTCTGGATTTATTTTTTATTTGGCAATCAACAAGAGGTGTTGAAACACCAGGGATGGTTAAGAACAGGTAGCCATTACCATCTGCAGGCCTGAAGGGGCAGGGCAAAAACACTAGAGTCTGTATGAGAGCTGCCGCTATGCAGTGGGGGTCACTATACAGGAGTTTCACCATGGAAGGGTGCAGTTCTGTCAAAGCCATGGTGCGGCAAGGAGGGAGAGAACAGGACTGATGCCTTATTCCTTCTCTCGTGTCCTCCTGTGTCTTGATGGTGCCTCCCAGCCTAAAATAGGTAATAAATCCAGAGCAATGGGCTGAATGACGTAGTCCTTAGATGTTAACTGATCTCAACTCCACCCCAGGCACAAAGCAGGGCACTGAAGCACCACTATGGATTGGGAACAAACTGAGAACAACTAGCACAGTTCCTTTCTCTTAATCTGATATTAATTGTTTTGTTATTGTACCTGACTTTTGTTTCAAGTTGTCCCATTATCATTTTTGGATATAGGTAGAGTGTGTATAAATCTGACCGTTCATTAAGGAGTTCAAAATCAAGATATAATGTTCAAAAATCTTAGTAGCAGTGAATAATTCCTGATTAGACAATTCTATATTTGAATAACAACTTGAGTTTGACTTACTGTCTCACTGCTGATTCCATGTCCAAGCTCACCAACCAATTTATCTCAGAAATATTAATAGTACCCTGTATTAGAAATTGTTTCCTTGTTTATATTAAATTTTAACAATATAAAAGGAAATTGAGATTTTGTTAGTTGCCAAATTAGTTTACAATTATGTAATGTGTGGTCAATACTGAAGTGATTAGGATTCATACAGGTGTCATTATGAAGCTGTACTACTACTTGATTTGCTAACTCTGAACATCAATAGTAATTGATTAAAATTACTAGAAAATTCTGCCTTTTTCATAGCTCTTCTTAACCATCTCTGCTGTGGTTCTTTATTTGATACATCTTAAAGACAATAAAAGGAAGCATTTAGGAATAATGGATCTCACTCTAGCCTGAGTAACAGAGTGAGATCCTGTCTCAAAAGAACAAAAATAGAACCAAAACCAAAAAAAGAATAATGGGATCTCAAAATAAGGAACATATTACTAAGTTCATTTATTCAGCATATGTTTATTGAGCATCTACAATGTTCTAGGCACTGACTTGTGTATAGGTAGGGTTGCCAGATAAAATACAGGGTGTTCAGTTAAATTTAAATTTCAAATTGAACAAGGGATAATTATTTTAACATAGGTATGTCCCATGCAGGGTGAAATGTAGCCTGTCAGAACACTTTTTACTTGGTAACATTAAAAAGAAGTGGTTAGCCATTTTTAATCTAGGCTATAAGAAGCTTGCATAAGTTTTGGAGAAGGAAAAGAAATATGTGTTCTGTAATGACTTGCTAATTCTGGCAATCCTAGGCATGGGTATATAGTGATGAACTGAACAGACATTATTCGTATCCTCAAAGAGATTACAGTCAATGGATAAGATATTTGATAAAGAACTATAAAAATAAAATATATAATTCCAAACTGTGATAATAAGAATTAGGTAGCTAAAGTCATGTTGGAATAGTAAGCCTAGAAAGGCAGCAGTCCTAAAGCAGGATGAATGTTGATATATTCAAGCAACTGAAAAAAAGGTCATTGTGGCTGGAGCCTGGAGGCCAAGGGAGAGAGTAGAGAAGATGATTCTAGAGATAACTCATGTAATGCATATGTTTTTAGATTCCACCAAGGCCTTTGATCTTTGTCCTAAAATTGATGGAATTTATTCATAGGGAAGAAACAGACATTTACAAACACAATTCATGCAGAGTAGATGAGAGGAACAACTACATTTTTGTCCATGTAAGAGAATACAGGGGTTTGAATTGAGGAGGTAGCACTGGACATGAAGAAAAGTGGGAAGATAAAGTAAGTATTTGAGAAGCAAAATAGAAAGGACTCAGGAATTGGTTGTGAGCAAAGAGGGAACAAAGGAATGAAGAATGATTCTCAGGTTTCTGTCTGGAACAAAAACATGCAGAAGGACAGAAGTGGAGAAAATTTGCAGGAGTGCCAGTGTGTGCTTTTGGAAAGGTTAAACTTTATGTTCCCAAAGGGTCATACCTGTAGTGATAGAAGGTACTCAGATAGATGAGTCTGTTCAGCAAGAAAGTACACACTGGGATTTTTAGCACATAGATGATTTTTAACACTATCTATCCATCATGAAAAAATTTCTGAAATTGGTATGTTAGCCAAATCATCAATCATTTACATCTATAAAGTTTTAATTAAACAGTGATGTATTTATTTTTTAAAAAATATAACCAGCATATCAAATCTATGATTCCTGGTTTAATTTTGTTATGCATGAGGATATTTCAACTTAATAGACCAGAGGATTTACAGATTTGTGCTCAGGCATCTCTTGATGTTTTAGCCTTGCAGAACTGAAGCTTCTGTGTGATCATTTGGGAGTATGGATGATACATATGATCTAGATTCCAAGTGTGAATTCTCACCTACAGAGTGTTAATGTGCAATTTCCTTTTCAGGAATTTGGTGAATGGTCACTTTCTAAGTATTGAGAATGCTATAGTATGCAATCAAAAGAATTATGCCCCTTAATTAAATTCACTATTCTCTATGATGTAGCCAAGGAAGCTCTTACCACTTATAATATGTAGTAAGAAGGTTTAAAACATGAATTTATGAAAGTGTACAGACATCAAATTGTATTAAGAAATTTACTATTAAACCCCCAGTATTTCATTCAGTCTGTGAAGAGGTTGCTAGTTGGTAAATCACTATTTTTTCAAACTGATAACTGATACTAGCATCATCATGGAAATTTCCACAATTCTCAATTTCTCTGTTTCAGTATCTGTAAAAAAGTCCAGACAAGCTTATGTGAATATCCCTCCTGCAAGAACAATAGTCAAAAACTGGAGCCAGGATCTATATACCTTATTCGTGCTAAGTATTTTGTTTTGTTTTGTTTTGGTTAAAGAACTCATCCAAGTAATGAATAATGAATAAAACATAACAATATTTTAAATAAAATGAAGAGAGACTTGAAATACTAGAGCAGTGGTCCTTATAATTATTTTTCCCTAATCAAACATCATCATAAGTGTTTCTTCCAAATCAAACCACTTTTCAGATATTACCAAATAACTTGATTCATTTAGAATTAGAACATCTATTGTGAAGAGCTTCAGATGGTTTCTTGAATAAAACCTTAATATGAAAACTGATAAAGAATGTATGAAAAACAAAAATTTCAGCTTAATCTTACTCATGAATGTAGATGCAAAATTCTAAAGTAAATATTTTCAAGGAGAATCTAGCAGTGTATGAAAAATCTATGACCAAGGAGGGTTTATTTCAGAAATTTAATTATCAAGAAAAAAATCAATATAATTTATTTTAATCAAAATATTACAGAAGACAATTAAATAATCATGACAAAATAGTCAAAAGCTATTTAATAGCAATCAGCAGCCATTCTTAATAGAATCTCAAAAAAAAATAGGAAGAGAAGTAAAATTCTGAAATACACAGTGTTTACCAAAATTCCTATAGCAAACATCATTCTAAAACACTAAAGCCATTCCATTAAAGCCAGAAAGAGGGAATAAATGCTATCACTAATATTATCATCAGAGATATAATTAGCTATCACTAAACACCATTTTGGGTGTTTGAAACAATCAATATAAATAAAGAAGTGTTCAGATTGCTCTTCATTTTTTCTTTCTTGCTTTCTTTCCTTCCTTCCCTCTTTCTTTGTCTCTTTTTTTTGTTATAAAATAATAATACACATCAAAAGTTCATAGAATCTAGCCAAAATTATCTAGAATTATCTAAGGAATTTGGGAAAAAGGATGAACACCAGATCAATATAAAAAATCAAGAGCTCCTCTATATTATCAATCACTAATAATAATATTAATACAAAGGGGGGAACTATTTCACCCACAATAACAAGGAATACAATGAAGTATTTATGAATAAATTTTAAAAGAATGGTATAATATAAATGTGAAGAAAGGCTATTAAATCCTACTGAAGTACAGGAAATAAAATAATGATAGCAAACACATAGCCTTTGTTATAAGCCAGGCTTTACACTTATTATTTCTTCCTCAGATTCCTACATTATTCATTCCCATTTTAAAGAAAATGAAACAAAAATACAGAGAGAAAACTTACAGAGTCACACAAACAGGAAGTATCACAACCAGAAATTGAACCCAGGTTCAATCTTCATGCCCTTAATCACTACACTAACTCTATATGGCATAATGAGAAGACATATCATCCTTTTAAAAATTGTATGTATTTAACATGTACAACATGATGGTTGGATATACACATATGTAGTGAAGTAAGTACTACTGTCCAACAAATTAACATATCTCAAACGAGAAGACAATGCTATAATAATATCAATACTCTGAATTTATACGTAAATGTAATGTATGGGATCACATTGCAGAGCATATTGAATGAAATGATCATAAAATTCACATAAAATAAAAAAAAAACTAAGAAGAGCCAACAAAATTTTTAAGAAATGGAATAGTGAGGAGGCTTGACTTAGTAGATACTAAAACTATGCTTTTAGGTACTCACACAAGCTTTCTGCTAACTTTCCAGAACAAGTAAAAAGGAATTATCCATTAACTAGTACAACACAGAAAGAATAGAGTTTTTTATGTGTCAGTTAGGTGTTAGGCTGCTGTGTTTCTCAGATTCTTATCCCAAATTATATCAAGGGCAGAGTCCTATATAACATTTCTAGGAAACTGTCTATCCTGAAAAACACACACCAATGAAAAAATATTTGAACACCTCTATGTTAATTAACAAAACCTCTGCTACATATGTGGATAAAAAAATGTGAAGACTTGTTATAAGAGGCCTCTAGCCTCTGCAGTGTGGTTTCATGATTAGGGTCTTTCAAATCCTTATTCATTGCCCCTGAAGTGTGAATACCTGATTAGTGTACTTCAAATGTTAACTAAAAGCCCCTAGGGTGTAGATTAAATTAATAGATATTTATATAATGCTGTCTACACTAAGGTATTTTAAAGTTGTAGACAATGAGACTAGACATTTATTATCAGAAATTGTAAGAAATAAAAGAAATAATCTACAAGCGTACCTTGTGTCTGCTTTATAGTGAGTTCTCAAATGACATTCATTAATTGCAAATGTCCATAACTGTAAAATTCTGATATAAGGTAACATATGATCTGGTATGAACTCCCAATATATCCTCTCTAGAGCTCTGGTGAAAACATTTAGTTAATTAATGAGATACTTTAGTCCTGGTTGTGTACTTATTCCTTTTGTTCAGTCCTCACGTGTCTCCAAATTTTGCATGGATTGTCTTATTCCCAAGGCCGTATTGTCATTAGTTGGTTTTTCTGGGATACAGACTAAGATAGAGATTAGCATGGAGGGCATTTATTAGGGAATGCTCTTGGGATCAACACCTGTGGAAGGGAAGAGAAAGAAACAGAATTTGTTAGAGGGAGAAGCTGAGCTCCGATGCAGTCTCAACAAAGGCCTCAGCTAACTCCACAGGGAGCTTGGGAAGCTGAGATGACCCAAGAGTTGTCTTGAGTTGGTGCTAGAAGATCAATGATTGGGTGAGGGCTGCCCCTGGAGGTACATGAGATGTTGATCAAAGCCGCTTTCTTCAGCTAAGGCAATCCCCAAAGAGGGCTGACAGCTGAGGAGTGCCTTCTGGCAGCAGTGTGAGCAGCTGGGGAAAAAGGCCTTCATTCCTGAGGGGGGATCTGGATGGTGAAGGGGCCACCACCTACACTGATCTACATGAATTGTTGTTAATAGGGTTGGGTATTAACTCTAGACTACTATCAATCTCTGTTTATGGTTCCCTAAAATTCAGATTCGAAGGTAGAGATTCAATGTGAAGCATAACTATAAATTCTAGAAGCATTCCCATCTAAAAGGTAAGAGATCCTTCTTATTTCTGGGGTACATTCCCATTATTTCTAAAATTTGCCTTTGATTCCTTTCTAAGCCAGCCTAGGAATTCCTTCTTTGTGGCAAGTTCAAGAGAGTTCTTTGACAAAAGATAATAACTTTCAGTCTGAGTAGTCTCTGCTGAACTCCCCCGCTGTGCCTGCTTCACTGCCCAGAAACTCTCTATGATTATCTCCAATATATTTTCAGAAAGATCGGAGATTTTTCTTGCTATTACTCTGAGATTTTTCTGTTAAACAATTTAAACCATATTAGGTGTAGGCTCACTTTACAATTATAATACAAATATGAGTATGCAATTTTTAAAAATTTTTGCTTTCAAATCTTGGCCAGTAAGAATGTAAAAAAATTATTTTATGAAGGTCATAGATTTTTCTAAGGTCATTGGTCAGTTAACCAAAAATCAACTTACCAAATTATCCCTCTGTCAAATTATTTTGAAGTTTGTTTTAACTAAGATCTCGGGATCAATGATTTAAGCCATAGTTAGTGTGTGTCCTGGCTGGGGGTTAAAGGTAAAGAGGAACCCAGAAACAGGGTTGCCAGATATAACATAAGATGCCCAGTTAAACTTGAATTTCAGATGAGCCATAATTTTTTTTTAACTGTGAGTATGTGCTACACAACATTTGGGGCACACTTCTACTAAATAATTGTTTACCTGATAATTGAAATCAATTGTGCTTTCTGTATTTTTATTTGCAACATCTGGCTATTCAGAAGTATTTCTTCTACAAGGCGGACCCTTGCTCTTGACTGTAAAATCTGTGTTTGTGGTGCTTTCCAAATCATACCTTATTCTGTGCTCATAAAGTGCACGGAAAGTGCATCTGCGGCTGCCTTTCAGGCCCCCTCAGAGCCTTGCTTGGTGCTGCGGACTTTAGACTTGCCTTGGCTAGCTGACGTTTTCTTCCTCTGCCTCTGATCTGGTCTTCAGTTCTCATCTCTTCTCATTCTGCACATTCTCCATGGGTGAGTACATCTGTGTCCAGGGTTTCACTTACTGCTGACGTGATGGATGGGGAGTCTGATTCCAAAATGTGTGTTAAGTACCGAGGTGTTTCCTAAGCTATGTTGGCATATTTCCAAATTCTTACTGGGAACCCATACTTGGATTTCCAACATATATCTCAAATTCAACATGCCTAAAAAGAACTCATCCATCCTGTCTCAATACATCCAATTCATCTTCCATTCTTGACTTTGGTTGAAGGTAAACCTTTCTTGGCCCAGTGGTTCTTAAAGATTAGACATACATGGAAATCAACTGGTTTTCATTTTTAAAATGAAGGCTCCAAGAACGTCTACCTTAATAATAAATCTAGAGTGGGCCCAGGACTCCTGGTTTTTGTTTTGTTTTGTTTTTTGATAAGTCCTCTGGGCAATTCTAATATAGCAACAAGATGTTGCTCTGTAATTTGGCTTCTGCCTAAATTTCTAGTCCATCCTAGAACCAGCTGTCAGCTGAGACCATAACCTACTCCACAACCTCCCTTGCCAATTTTTAAAATAAAATATATAGCTATCTTAAATGCTTTGTATAATTGACTTTTTTTTTTTTTTTTGGCAATGAATAAGTAGAAACTCGGGGTTTTGTGTTTGGCCTAAACCAGGTAAAACTGCCAACAGCCCTGTGGCTGTTGCAGCATAATGCAGTAGGAAACCTGAAGATCTAAATTACGGGGCAGTCGTGGATATCTTGGTGATGATTTCAATTTCTCTAGGCTTTTGACATTAGTTATGCTATAAACCAGGGACTAGATAGGGCCTCCATTGACTCTCTGGTTAAAGTTTAGTGCAATACATAATCCATAAATGACTGTACACTCATGAGTTTAATTTTGCCTGCTACCCTAAAACCCTCCACTATTATGTAGATTACTAATGAGGTCAAGTCATCTCTAACATTTTTCAAGAAAGGAAGCCTATGGAACTAAACACCTGATTGCAGATGGCGTTGGGAGATTATTTAAATGTGATTTAGTCACCACGTTACATTTAAAAACATTTTTCCTTAGATAAATAGTGAGATAATTTCAAGACTGTGAATATATTTTATAGTGCAAGTTATTTGAAGTGTAAAATAAAAAAAGAAAGCTCTTTGTAAATATTTGCAAATGAAATATGCGTTTGCGAATGTTAACATGATGACCAAAAATTCTTGTACTGTTTCATAGTTATTTTTAAAATCCTTCAAATACAGAAAAAGGGTATATTTGTATATATTTGTCCATCACTATCTATCTATCTAATCTATCTCTGTCTAATTCCTTATTTTTGCTCAGAAAAAATTCTAGAAGGAAATGAACCGAGACCTATTCTTCTGGAATTATGGCAAATTTTCTTCTCTGCAATTTATCTATTTTCTAACTTTTCTAGAATTAGCCCATTTTACTTGTCTAATTAGGAAAATATAATCAATATTTATCTAGTCAAAGTAAGTCAAAGAAAAAGTATAAGCTGCTATCAATAGCATTTTGTATTTTAACATTGTCATGTAGTTGTCCGAAGTCATAAAAAATGTTTGCCCAACCAAAGCTCAGCTCATTCCTTCATTCAGTCACCCAATAAAAAGTTTTTGAATGTCAATAATACGCTAGGTATACTTCTAGGTAAGATTGGTGAAAGGATGCATAAAACATGGTTCAAAAACCTCATAATCTAGAAAAAGGGAGAATAGGCATGCAAAGAGAAAAACAATTATATCACATGGTGAGTGCAAATGTTTGGACAGAATTAGATAAGTATAGAAGAGGGGACAGGATTCAACCAAGTCTTCCTGGAGAAATTGGGGAGGATTCTATATGGAGTAGAGACTCAAGGGAGGTCATGAGAACATTTTAGGCCTTGCTTTGGGAGGGCATACATTTTAAGAAGAGAAATATGTTTGTTAAGGCATGGATATTAGTTGTGTATTCAATCAATTCCTTATTGAACAATTAAGCAGTTTCCTGTGCTTGACTACTACAAATGCCATGGTAAATATCTTTGAAGCTAAATCTTTGTACACATCTATGTTCATTTCTAGGTGGATGGAGGATTCTAGAAGTAGAATCACAAAGTTAATGTTTCTGAATATTTGTAAGGCTTTAGGCACAATTTGTCAAATACAATTTTAAAAATGATTGTATTGATTCACACTCCTACCTACAAGGGATGGAAAAAAATACCTATGCATAAAATTCAAGTAGGGAGAAAATTTAAAAAATTATCTAAGAAAAATTAGTGGGATAGAGTAAAATTAATTTTAAGAAGATGAAAATCACAAAATAGAACGTGGGAAAAGAAAATATGTGAAAGTATTGAAGTACAAAACCAAAAAAGAAATTTACAACGATTTAGCCGGAAAACATAAAAGCAAAATATGTAACAGTTCCTTAACTTTTAGGTTTTATATGGGCTGTGACCCTGTTCACTTGTTCTCTTTTATGACCTAGATTCAATACATTGTTATTTAAGAATGATTTGACTCTGAAATCCTTCAAAATCTTATAAATTATTTGGGTCACAAATGGTTGGTGCCCCCTAAATATGTGTTGACTGTTTCATATTGACAACAAATTCCTAAGTAATTTTACAGCTCCACACCTTCCACTCAATTTCTTTTTTCCAAGTATGGCTTTATATTCATGATCTTCCATTCATCATGCTTTATTTTGACCAAGACCCTCTAGCTTGGTCTCATGTACTAAGCAGACAACAGAGAGCAAAGAAGGGGAGTGTAGTTGTTATGATGATGAACTTTGATGATAGAGCTGAGTGTGAGTTCAAGTTATGCCACTGGCAAATTGTGTGGCTTTGAATAAGTAACTAAACTCATTGTTGCAAAACATGTATAATCTTAATACCCACCACATTGATTGGTTATGAGGAATTTGTTAGGTAATGCATGGTAAGCACTTAGCACAGTGCTTTACATATATTACAAGCTCAATAAATGCTAGTAATTAGTACTGTCTACCAGGTTTCCAAACCCACAATTGTACGTCTTTGCCTTCTCATCACTTCCCATTCCCGCATCAAGAACATAAATCCTTTCTTGTTACCATAATTAATGCATTTATTTATTTTATTTCTTGAACAGCTGATCTACACTTCCTGCTCCTCAGTCCTCTAAATTTTATTTACTCAAGGAACTAATTTTCTCCCTGACAAAACATTCAAAGCTATCTGATGCAGATTTCCTTATTTATTTTGGCTTTCACCTTAAGACATGCCAAGTGAGAGATTTTAAGAAATGTCATCACCTTGTATCTCAATTTTTGTAAAGCAAAAACATCAGTAATTTTTATTTAGGTCTGGTCAGAAAATAATAGCCAATCATAGGGAAAGATGTCTTTTCAAGATGAGTCTTTGGAGTGATTACAGAAGATACAAAGACAGATTTTTACCTTTAGCATACAATATATTCAAGCTAGCCCCACACTACAGTTGGAAAATCGTCTCTTATGCTGTTGTGTTTTGTGGAGGCAATAAAACATGCCATTTTACTCAAAATAATTCCTCTTCTATCCTGTACTCCATGGTGTAAAATTCTATCATACTAAGGGGGATTAAATGGCAGGGTTGGGGACATTTTTTACTATAGTGGGTCATCTCTAATACATAATTACACTGAATAAGCATTGAAGCATTAATTTATTGGGTTTACTATCATTTTATTATTTTATCAAGTTGGGTCTAAGAATAAGAGAGAGGGTGGTCAGTTTCAGGTTAAATAACAGGGTATAATTTTGAGAGGTGAGAAGACACAGGAACAAAAGGACAGGGGGAACCAAACTTTTATGATTTCACTATTTTGCTTGGGAAACATCTGGAATATAGTATGATAACAACCACAACCATCACAACAATATCAGAATTATCCAATATACTTAGAATTTAAAAGGCTTCTTTTAAAACATCATCAATTTTGCTCATTTATTCATTTTTTTGCAAGACTAAAAGCTTCATAAATGCAAGTACAATGTTTGTCTTATTCAATGCTGTATTTCCACCAGTTTCTGATATACATAGAAAGCTCAAAAAATATTTATTGACTAATAGGAGTGAGATGAAATGAAAAATGCTATTTTTCTCTCCTTTCTCATTTATAATAATTTTTCCATAATGACCCAAGTTTGCGAATAAATCCAGTTTTTTTTTGCCAGCTAAAGTTCATTGACTCCTTAATTATTGTTACAGTGATCACAGGAAGCATTTTCAGTGACTGGGTGGTACTCTAATTTCCACAGTCACTTCCCTGTTATATTTTTCACACCACGCTGGTTTCTTGCTACTGTACGCTCTCTCCTATTCCAGAGTCTTTTTTTAAAAAATTCGAATCGGATCACGTTATTCTTATGATTAAAACAAGTATTTACTTTTAAGAGCATTCACAATAATGTAAAAGCTGCTTAACTTGGCACTCAAAAAATTTCATATCTGGTATCATATGTTCTTTTACAAATATATCCTTCATTCCAGTTTCATTGAGCCTTAGGTTTCACACTCTTCTTGTTCGTGCTCCATGATTCTCACTTTGCTCCTGGATTGTACCTTGATTAATTTTATTCATCCTTTTAAACTCAATTCAACTTATTTTTGGTAATTGTATTAGTATTGTTATTCTGAATCTATATTATGTCTCTTGTAGAATAAAATGAGTAAGCTATCTTGAGGGATATTCAGCATAAGATAAAAGACATCAAGTGTAAAAATGAAAGATTTTAAGTAAAAATCATGCAATTTTAGTTTAGAATTGAAAATATTAATATGAATACATGATACATTTCCCTTCTTTTAAAAATACACATTTTCTAACTTTATTTAGTGAAAATGTCTGGAAGCAATGACAACTTAGTAGTAGTGAGTATTCATGAACAAAAGGAAACTAAGTTATTTTATAAATGGCTGATTCCAGGCTGAGGTGGAATGATTGTGGAGTTAAAGAAGCTGAAGTTGCAGGACTTTGTCACTAAACATGAACGCTTTCCAAATTTTTGAGAGGGGCCCCAGCAGTGTGCTCACATGGTTCTCATGTTCATGCTTTTTTTTTTCTCAAAAATACTCAAAACTAAGATATCTTTAATTGCATGTGGTTCTACTCTGATTTACCCTTTGGTATAATTCTTTGGTTGGGTGGTTTTGGATTGGCTATGGGCATTATGGCAATCATGCTAAGGGAAATTACAGTGGGGCTACATACAGTGAACTATACTTACGCAGTTTATGATCCCTTGCAAGTATAGTGACATTACTATTAACTGTCCTGATATAGAATGCACCACCCCACTGCCAATCAATGTCAATGTCATGAGAAGAAGGTGCAAGCCTGAGGTCATATGAGGATATGAACATGTTCTAGTGTCCACCACACCGTGAGAATAGAAAAGAAGAAACAAAGTTTGAGATGTACAAAGTTAGAAGCTAACTGTGAAAATTCTTCCAAATATTACAGTGTAATTTTGAAAGAAATGTGATAGTTTTTCCCAATTTGATAACAATCCTTAATAATAATAATAAGCACAATTTTATTCAACCATTATAGAGGAAAGATGGAATTACCATTCTATTCTCTATTTTGAAGATAGCATAAAATTGTGTCATATGAAAAGAATTCAAGCAAAAATGTAAGAAAAGGTATTACAGAGTTATTTTAACAGTAAATTAATAAAAATATTATGCATTTTTACTGGATTTTGTGGTATTTGCAGGATGTCTACTTTTAAAAGATTATAGTTTGTTGTGATTTATTGTGTCATGCTATATAAATATTTATTTTTGTACCTCATTTTGTATTCAGAGTTTTGCATTTTTTTCCTTAATGTGGACTTTCAGACTGCATAATTGGCTTCTGCAAAATCTAGATCCACATGATACCAGGTCTGAAACAGGAAATATACAAAGTGATCCTGGGGCATGTTGTTATGCTAGAAAGCAAATAAGCAATGTGACACTGCTTGTCTTGTGCCAATAGGACACTGGAGTCTGAAGCCTGCCCAAGGGGCTCCCACTGGCCCAAAATGGGACCATGTGAGCATCAAAATGACTTCAATCGACTAGAATATATTTTATATTTAAAATCTTGAAAATAAGAGAGAGACACACAAAATGACACTCATTGGACATTTTGGAAGTTACACCAACTCATTACTCAGAAAACTGATGGTAAGAGGGAAATCTTTAAGCATTGTGGATTCTGTGTTTCCTGTATGAAATATATTTCAGGGACAACAATAGCCTGTGTGGATGAGGGAAATTCTCTGTACAAAAATCCTAGCTAATAATAGAATGAATGATAGGATGATAAAAATCACCAGTTTGCAATGTTAATGGAATAACAAATCCATTCAGTGGTCATGATTTCATAGTAAAGAAAATGGGTGAAAGTTGATGAGAAATGTTTTGTTCGGGGATATAAGGCTATGATGCCGGGATAACCTTGCCTCATCATGTCATCCATGTGCTTTCTCAGAAAGGGGTGCCTGAATAAGCCTCAGATTTTCTTTGATTTGTTTCCATCTCTTCAATATCTTATATAAATTGATAAGATTTTTCCTTAGTTCCCTGAGTCCATGGAGGGTTTCTTATTTTCATATTCTTTTGGTCATTTTAATTGGCAGGGACACGGGTGAAAATAGAAGTTTTGATGTGTGGTTAAATTAAAAATCCTGTGTGGAAGTTAATCTCAGCTTATTAAAATTTTTTCACTTTTTAAAAACTGTTAGGAATGCTGATATTTAAACTAGAATAAGTCTTCTATACTGTCCTTTAATTCTGAAGTGCACATGTATTTCTATAATACCCATTTCTTCATTTACATATATTTCCAGTTTCCTCTGAATCACATTTTATGGTTAATAATCTGTGAATCAAAATAAAGAATTTGTATTTAGCTTGCTATCTCTTTTCTTGAAACTTTTAAAAAAAGAAATCTATAAGGACACTGTCTGTATATATTTTTTCAACACAGCAGTACTTGTTAAAATATTGAAGTTTTACAGGCTGTTTATTTCCTCTATGTGTACAATTAGTTGCACTAACTTACCTTCAGCAAGTAGAATTGTGCATTAATAACTGGCTCAACTCTTTTAAGGAATTTCATAGAAGGTCTCTCTTAGTACAGAAATCGCAAGAGAATTGCTTAAGAATAGAGAATCCTTGTCTTTATCCTGAGATCCTCACTCAGCAAAGTCTAGCCATGGCCTTATAGCAATGATATTCCTTTTTCTCCCAGAGGACAGTCACTCCACCAACTTTGAAAACAAGCTTTTAGACATAATTATAACCTAGAGCAAATAAAAGGTTTTGAGAGAACTACTGGGATATCTGACACAACACACGGGTCCTTGCTTAGGTAATAACCAAACACAAGGCAAAAAAGAGGAAGTTTTGTATGTGTGATGCTTTGGGAATGGGTCTTAAGTTAACTACCTTTTGATGAAAACAAAAACCAACCAACCAAACAAAAAGCGTCCTCATACATACTTTAAAATCTACCATAACCTTTAAAATAAATAAATAATCACGCACTATCATGATTAAGAGTATACATTTAGGCATCCAGTAAGCTCAGCTTCAAGACCTATTTCTGCCACTAATTAGTCTGATTTATCAGGGAAGTAACATGTATTCATGTAAGCCATGTATCCTCATTTTTAAGACATGAATGATGATATTGCCTACCGGAAAGTTGCTGGGATATGCCAATAAGATAATGAGTGCTCTGTTACATAATCAGCATCCAATAAATGATAGGTATCATTTTTATTATTTTCATGGTAAAGCAGCATTAGACAATAGCTACTTCCTGCTAGTAATGGGAAAAATGCTTTGGATGGGCTTCACCAGTATTTACTGATTTGCCTAATCGTGTTGAGCCCTTGGAGTGTTTATTAAAACTACAGATTTCTGGTCATACCCTGGACCTCTTGAATCTGAATGATCACGGAACTGAGAGGAGTGTTTGGAATTTGTGTTTGATCAGCACCTTGTGTGGTTGATATGGTCAAAATGGCTTTGCAAGTAGTATATATAAAACTAAACATTGATTGATGAATATCTGCTTCCTTATAGTGGGTGAAAACAACTTTCAGCATTAAAACAAATCACAGGCATGATACTACAATTGCTACCACATACACATCCATGACCGCAGTCTATGACTTCCAACTTATTTCTATTTCCACATTTTGGACACATATTTTCTTCAAAGTTTTATTTCTCAATTTGAGAGAAGCTCTTGGTAGAATACAGAGGGGGGAAAATAGTGAAGGGAAGTCAGGAATCAAAGACAGCAAAATACAGAGCATCAGAAAAATGACAGTTTTGACGTAAATGTGTTTATTTTCCTTTATTTTCTGGCCCAATTCAAATTTCACAACTTTCTTCACTTAGCCTAGTACATAGTATATTTAAATTGTCTTTATTACATATGTTCTAGCAAAATGTATATTATTTTATGTGTAATATATTTTAGTTTATGTAATAGTATTGTTGATATACATTTTTGTCTTACATTTTTCACTAAAATACTGTGTTCTTAAGATTCAACTGAGTGCCATGTGTGCATCTATTTTTCCTTTTCAAATTGCAACATAATGCAATCCACATTTTACTAATCCACTTACAGTTGTGGATATCCGAGTTATTCTGGATTCTTTACCAGCACAAGAAGCACTGTATATAGGGCTGAGTGGCCTGTGGTGTAATTTGGGGATATGCACATACTCTGTGAATGCTGGGTCGTAGGGTCAGTGTGTATTTACTAAGCCCATATGCCAGCTTGTATTCCAGTGTGACTGCCCAGCTCACACTTCCAGCAGAGCAGATGCTTCCTATAGCAGCAAATTCCCATCCACACTTGACATTTTGCATTTTTCTAACATTTGCCAGCAATATCTTCTCTTAATTTGCATTTTTCTAAGTATTATCAACTTGGAGATTTCTTTCATGTGATGGTTAGTTTTGAGGAGTTTCATTTCTCAAAAGTGCATTTGCTGAGTAATTACAATGGAATATGATACCAGCTTCATGTTTGCAAAGAAGCTGCAGTGGGTATTTTTAAAGGCTGTTTTCCCGAGTTGCAGTACCTCTCTTTTCTATCGACATTTACATCTGAGATATTCTTATATAACCTAGTTTATAAAATTCTTTCTCAGAGAGATATAAAGTTGAAAGAAGAGATTGTATGAGCACAGAAAGTGCTTCAGGCATATCTTCTCCTGGAAAAAATAACGAGAAATGAAAGGGAATATGTAAGTTAGGGTCCTATTAGAGGTGATAAAAGCCAGGGAGAATAAAGTATTTTAACTATGTTGGGTCACCCCTAGGATGCCTAGCAGCATGAATGCCTTGTGCCATCACACATATGGTCAGGATTAAGTGTGAAAGTCTAAGGAAAAATGTATACCCTTTCCATGGTTACCCCACTCATATCAACTTTTTAAAAGTTTTTTTTTGGAATCTAACATTCAGTGAAAAATGACTTTGAAAATGGTTGAAAAGGGCTTCAAAATATCCTGTGGGGATTATAAATAACTAAAATTGATGTCAGCATCATAGGTGGAAGCAAAAGAAAGTCTCTTCCAGGGTAGTTTTACAGTCTACTGACCAAGAAAGAAAATTCATCCACTGTGTTGTCAACTTTACTCCCCCATCCATCAGTTGTCTTATATGAATTCTTTCTGAATATCCACTCATGCACCAAGCATTGCCAATTATATGTCCCCAGCTATTTTCAAATTTGACTTCTCTTTATTGGTGTCACTGCAGTTCAGGGTCTTAGTTTCCCTTGTCTGAAATAGCTCCTGCTTTAGTTTCCAAAACTTGCCTCCAGTCCTGCCTCCCTCGAATCCACACTACTATGTTCATGCCATGTTCCCATTGTGATGCAGCTAAAATGCAAACATGTTGTTTTCTTCTCAAAACTTTTTTAATTGTAGCCCATCCTCAGCAAAAGGCACAGATACCCTCACATGACATGGTAGACCTTCTGTGAGCTCCCACCTTCCTTCTGTCCACATATCTCTCTATGCTAGCATGGCTTAGCTGGTTTTAGCTTTTTGGAAACACCAGGTTGTCTCTTGCCCCTGAGTCTTTGCTTGCTCTGCTCTCTCTACCTGGCTGGTCCTCCTTCCCCCTCTTTGCTTCTCTGGATAACTCCTATTCATTCCATCAGACTCAGGTCTGGGCTGATCAGCTAGTGATCCTTCTCACTCAGGCTGAGCTAAATGTCCTTCTGTGGTCCTCCCAAAGCATCCATGATAATTTCAAGTACTGCACTACAGGATGATGTTTAAACTTTCTCTTTATATCTATCTGATACTATGATGTAAATGTTCTCCAGCAAGGGAAATATGATTTATCTATCTTCATGTTGGTAGTAAAAATATTATTTTAAGGGCTGGCAGTAGAATTCCTCTGAAGAAGAGCATGGTTTTGGATTAATGAGATGCCTTGATGGTTGAGGGGACTTTAAGGACAGGAACATCTAGTATTCAATTTTACACATTTTATTGTACTGGCCAACTATAAAATTGCCTTCTGTTATGTTGGATCTTCAGCAAAGCATATAATCACACAGTCTTGAGTGGGTAAATTGTGAAATAAATTTCTTAGAGGCTGTTCAGAGTAATATTGTATGGAAAAGAGGATGTGCCCAAAAGTGACAAAATGCAGAGAAGATACCAAGAATTCACTGAAAGCAGGAACTGATTGTCCTGAAGAAAGATAAACTCTCAAAGAGTTTCCAGAAATATACAGCACATTTGTTAGATTTCTTGCTGCAAGTAACTTGATGTTTGAGCCAATTTTAGCTTGAAAGACAAGGAAAAAGATGGCAAACTGGAAGTCTTGGGTAAGCTATATTTAATAATACAGAAAAATAAAATGTTAAGTGAAAAATGGCAGAAGGCATGCAGCACAGGTAGGATGTCCTTTCTTTGTGTAAAAAACAGTTCACACCTATGCACAAAAAAGGAATAAAACAAACATTAACAGCTGTTGTTTCTGACTGATATTTACTTATTTATACTTTTATATAGTTGAGATATTGAATAAAGTGGCTAAATATTACTTTTCGTGTCATTTTTTAAGTAAAAAATTTAGAAATTATACCACCATTGATAGTTTGACATCAAAAAGATCATATATCAAGTACCAATTGTTGGTGTTTACCTTCACTTCAATTTTGTTTTCATTTCAAAAAATGTTTTTGAGTAACCTATATGCTACTAGACCAAGTTTATGGAACGTTTACCACTTCTCCTAAATTCTCCTGTGGCCTACGTTAAAAATCTGACTTTAGGCAAACTAGGAAAAGGACATTTTTGGTGCCATTCTTAGCCTTCTTTTTGAAATCTGTCTAGTTTATTTCAAAGTCCCTGAAAGTGCCCTGAGTTTCCATGCTGGGAACCCAGGTTTCATCCCTGCTGTGTCCAGTGGCATTTCTTGTTCTCCGTTGCAATGACTTTGCTCCTATTCGCCTCTAGTTAATCAGGGTCGCCTTCCATCAGCATTTTACCCTCCTTCTGGAGTCAAGGTAATTTGGACAAACAAATCCTTGATAACCTGGTACTTCTTTTTACATCATTTTCAAATTACTCTTTCTTTACCTCACTATTTCCATTTTGATGAGTATGCTGTATTGATTTCCCCATGTTAGTTTTGTGTAAGAAATAGCTCCCAAACCCATGGCCTGCCCGCTATGGGCACTGCCCTACTTCAGGGCCTTGTTATTGTTTCCTTTAGCTCATGCAAAGACTAGCTAGCTAGTCTTCTTGTCTTCAAATGTTTCCCCTCCCATTTACATTATCCAAACGGCCCCTCGAATTATCTTTGTGCAATATAGATAGGCTTATGACATCCTCTTTCTTCAAAGAAAAAGAGTAACTTTAATGCTGCAATGGCAGATTCAGAAATATTGCTCTAGAATATAGTTCAAACCTCTCAGCATTATCATATAAGACTTTAAAAATTTCATCCTACTTTACTTCTCTAGTAGCAAATTTTGCCATTCTCTCTCCCTCCCTCTTACTCTCCAGACATTTTGTTTTCTCAAATCACACTATGTGCCTTCCAAATACTATTTCCCCAACCAGGAATTTTTCACTGCTGCATCAACCTGAATACTTACTATTCATTCTGCCAATCCCAGGCTGTTTAGTGTATTGCATATGAATAATTTCCTCTGTCATCCATATCTCTCTCTGCCATGTTAACCCGGCACTTTCCCCTTTATACATTCTAGTACCTAGAACACTGCACTGTAAGTATTTACTAATGTATCTGTCTTACCATTATTCCCTGAGGTCACTGAAGATCTATGTCTTGCCATCTTGTTGATTCTTACAGAATCAACACATAGTATTTTCTAAATAAATAGTTGAGGAATTAGAAAATATAGTATAAAAATTGAGTTAAAGTGCAGAATTGTTCAAGAAGATCCTTCTCAGATTAATCTAATGTGGCAATACTATTCTTTTTCCCTAACATTTATGAATTCGACAGTAGGGAGGATTTGCGGATATGTAAGTTCTTCCTTTGGGATGGTTGCCATTCTAGTAACATGTTCAATTGCTCCTTCTTATGCTCTGACATGGGGTTTTCCCTGTGAGTTCATCCTAGAGAGTTAGCAAACTTTTTCTGTAAAATACAAAATGGGAATTATTTTAGGCTTTGCAGCCTACCCTAACTATTCTACTCAACTCTTTTGTCGTAGCTAGGAAGCAGCCATAAACAACATATAAATGAGTGGATGTGATTCTGATTCTGTAACACTTTATTTACAAAACTGGCAGTAGGCCAGTGAGGTGAGGTAGAGCTGAACTTTGATATTCCAGGCTTCTTGTGATGAGTGGTACATATGTACAGTGAAATCCATGATAGAACTCCTTATGGGGCCTTACAGTGGTTAATCTCATTGGAGTTCAGATGATGAATCATCCCAGTAAAGTTGCCATGATAGTCACAAATCACAGGTCGTACTCGAAAATATCAGTATCACATTGTCACTTTTGAAGCAAATGCAGAAATATCCCACTGTCGCTAGCAGGAAAAGCCCTGCATCTCAGAAACCACACTTGCAAAACCTCCTCCCGGTGGTCATGGGCTATGAATGTGCTAGATTTCTCGATACTTTTTGAATCTTTGCTTGGAGAAGTAGGTTATTGCTAGATGTCTCCTCAGACAGTAGAGCACCTCTGGCAAAGAGACATCTTGTTAAAGAAGAGAGCAAGTTCTTAAGTTGGAGGTGCAGAAGACATGATATTATTTCTTTATATTTTCCAGAATCAAGTTCAATCTCAAGTAGGGTGTATCTTGAAATTTTAGTAGCATTTGCTTTAATGCATTTGTGTGGAAGTAAAGCAGTGGTTTCAAAAGCAACACAGAATTGTGCAGATTTTTATTTCTTGAAACTTACTATTTCTTTGCTTCTCCTGATTATTTGTGTCCAGTTTTCACTGCCCTCTCTTATCTTGGAGGAAATGAGGTAATTTTAATAAAGTGCTCTCCTGCGGCATCACCTGTGCTGTCGTCTTTCTCCTGCCATGCTGACTGAGCACCTTCCGAAGCAGCACCTGCCAGGAAACAAATGTTTTTGGAGATCTCAATGTGACATCCTAGAAAACAGATGAGCTGAATGAAGAAAAGGCTGTCATTTTATCAGAGAGGACAAATTCAAGGTAGGCCACAAAATTTTGTGAGAGATGTAAGCAAAGGTATGTGAGTTGGAAACCCTTCTACTTTTTAAACTGTATTTCTTTTATCAAATTGTCATATATCAGGGTCCTTTCTACATATATATATTAAATTAATCCCAACATCTATAATACTCCCATGTAGCCCCCAACATTGTGAACAATTTATAAAAAGACTATACTGGAGTTATCTTAAAACTGCCAGTTATTTTCTGATAAATATTTATCTTTTTCCAAAAATATAAAAGGAATTTAAGAAGGGCAGAATCTCAATAGCACAGTTAGGGTAGTTGCTGTGAGGAAATTCACCTGTTAGGTAAAATCAGCATTAGCTGTTATCTACTCTGAGGAAGTAAAATGATTATATTCTGGAAATGTATTATATAATGGCTATATTTCAATGCTATAATTTGAGCATGTGATTTTTTTTTAGGGACTTAGTGGCCTTAATCAAAAGGAATGTTCTTGAATTTCCACAAGAACTTTTGAAGTTTTTTTTTTAAATTTAAAAACAAGAACTCAGTTTCAGTCAAATTTCTATGTGCTTGCATATATATAATCAAGGTATAATATCTTGCTTACATTAACAATTACTTAATCTTGACAATAGCAGTGTCAATAGAGTAAGTTTAATACTTGGTCAAATCTTTGCTTTGTAAACATCAGACATGTTTAGTTTTCTACTGTGTGTGTATTCACTTGCATGATGATATAATGAAGGTTTATAGATTATATTTTTAAAATAATTTAAAAATATACTTTCCTAAGAAGGCTTGAGAGTACAGTATAATAAAGTATTATGCCAAATTTACAAATGAGGGAACTTAAGAAAGGAAAATTCAAGTGACTTACCTAAGCCCACATATATAATTTGTGTTGGTCTGAGGATCAGAAACAAGCGCTACTGACTTCTGATCCGGTGCTCAATAATCTACTTTCTTTCAGTCAGGAAAAGAAGTTGAAATTGCCAACACCATTTGTGAGTAATGGACATAAACCATGCAGTAATGTTTTATTTCCATCAACAAAAAAAGGAAACAGGAAAGTATTTTTTTCGTGGAAATTTAAAAGTATCCCTTGTTGCTATGCTGCCATCATTCCTTAGCAGGCAGAACTTTACTCTGGCAGATTTTGTCTTTAATGTCTGAGTCTTGCGGGGGACTGGTTGAATCCCTCCTGTCTTTGATTTGTACCATTTCAAGGACAGTAGGCCGGTCATTTTAATGCTCTAAAAGCAAAGCCATCTAGAAGATCAACAATTAAACAAAATTCCTCTGGGAATAACCAAAATTATTGGCTTTCTGACATTTCTATTCAAATTATAAGGATTTTTTTGGATAATAATTTTACTCGGACGTGTTAAAAGACAAGTAGAGGAGAGTAGGTGTTGCATGCATGTGTATATTTAAAGCATATGAGGAAAGAAAAAACTGATAGAGTTCACTTGGTAATATTTTTTATCCTTTGTTTTAAAAAAATGATGTTATCTTTCTTTTCTATATGATGTTTTCCCACCTGGACAATAATGCCCATTATCAAAATTATATTAGTAGAACATAAAAACATGGTAATAATTTTGATCTAATCATAAATGAAAACTGAACCAGAGAGAGTTTCAGAACATATCAAGCTACCAAAACAGTTAGTAATGAATCTGGGAAAAAAATCTTTGGTATTACTGACCTCTAATTCATTCTTACCAAGAAGGAAAAATTCATTTTCTGGAATGTTAATGAAGAGTGTTCACTGGGCTCTAAGTATAAATCTAACAAAGCAAGAAAAACTCAGAAATTTGCAGGCAGGTATAGAAAATCAGTTCTGCCTAGAAAAGTTCTCCCGAAATACAGCAACCAGGAGAAATGATGCCCTAGTTTGGGAGGCTGATAGTAGAAAGGGAGATGGTTTTGTATTGAGCACTAGAAGGTCTTCAGAGTGAAGGAACATGATGACCATTTGGGTTTGATTTTAAGCATCTGTTGCCAGATGAAGACATTGGTTTCTGTGATTGATTTCCCTGAAAAACAAAACAAAACAATTTTGGCCCAAACAGCCTGAAGCCTTTAGTTTTTTGACATTTCTTCTCAATGCTGCTCGGCTAAGAAGTCAGGATCAGTCTGGGCATGTTGTATTTCTCTTTGCAACCAAGTTCACAGTCATTAACAAATATAAGAGAATAAAGGGCATTGCATTTAGACTGCAAAGCCAGTTGCCATATCTGCTTTTAACATTTCCGATTACAGTCCTGTGCTGCATAATAACATTTCAGTCAAGGACCGCATATAAAACAATGGTCCCATAAGATTATAAAACTGTACCTCGTCTGTGTTTAGATATGTTTAGATACATAAACACTTCGTATTGTGTTACAATTGCCTACAGTAGTATTCAGTACAGTAATATGCTGTTCAGGTTTGTAGCCTAAGAGCAATAGCCTATACTATATAGCCTAGGTGTTTGGTAGGCTATAAAATCTAGGTTTGTGTAAGTACACTCTATGATGTTCACACAATGACAAAATTGCCTAACAAACGCATTTCTCAGAATGCACCCTTGCCGTTAAGCGACTCATGACTGTACTCAGAACATTGTTTACTTATTCTTCTAAGTAGCAAAGTGAAAACACCCTGGAGAAAATAAGAGATGCAGAGAGCTATGATTCAAGTTTGTAATTCACCCCTGTTGCCCTTCCCAGCTACCTGAGGTTTAACTGATTTCTTATCAGTATTACTGCATTAAAGGCACCTCTCAGTGAGATTGAGAATCTCTGACATTCCATAAAAGAACCGGTTTTGCTTGGTAACTATTTAGCCATTTTTAGCTGCTTCGCAACTTGGGTGGAGTGTATGAGGTACCTTCTCTTTTTATTCATGTGCTGGGGCAGCTCAGAGTTGAGGGGAGTCTCTGTTCTAGCCACCTTGCCGCCAGGAATGCATTTGGACAAGTTCTGAGGTTTCCAGCCCTTTGGGCCTATTACTGAGGAAAAAGATCCAGCTTTCTTTTCGGTTCAAAGTCTTACAGATGCCCTTGGATATACTTCAGACAAGCACGAATAAAATCTAAAAAAACTTTTGAAGTTTGCTCGTTAGTCCACTCGAAGGAAAAAGAAAAAAGACAATTTCCATATTAAATTGGGTATCGTTTTGCAGCCATGCTACACTGCGAATCTTGTGTCTAGCAAATTTCAAGCTGTCGATCTTTGTGAGTGACTCCCTAAGATGACCTTAGTAGTTGTGTCCCAGAAATGGGTGGAGTATGTGGACTTTACGCTGCATAATGAATGCCTATTGTAGGAGGATGTTCATAACATAATTTAAAAGCCTTTTAAAGCGCAGCACCTCCACCACTAATTGCTAGGCAAGGCATTACCATCAGAGGCCCAGACTGCTCTTTAAAAGGTTTTTAAATGATGGTGTGAGGAAATAAAGCCCTGTCATCGGAAAGCTTTTTCAAATGGGCTCTTCTTCCTTATGCTAGAAGCAGCAGTCTGGACTTTGCACATAATGAGACTGTGAATGGCTGATGCCTGTCTGCTGCTAGAGGAAGGAGCAGTGAATAAGGGCCTAAGTGAATAGGGGCTTTCTTGGCATTGTGTGGCGCTTGCATTAAAGCGAAAAAGAGGACTCTTGGATATAGCACTAAGACCAGAAACCAGAGGTCATCTTTTTCCTTTCCTTCTTACTCCCTTGCTCCCAACAATTAAGGAGACAGAAGAGAAGGCAGACAGCCATGATCTCTTAAGGAAAATACAATAAATAACTCTATTAAAAAGGATACCACAATAGTATGGAAAAAACTCTTTTTAATCTATTCTAGAATAATCACTTGAATGATATAACATTATGACTTTCTATAAATCTTTTTTATGGTATAGATTTTGTTTGTATTAATTTTTTTGAGTTAAGTATTCAAATAACAGCTAAAAGATTACAGTACTGGATTAGTTACCACCTAAATTGTCATATGAATATTTTTATTACTATCACTTATTTCATGATAATTGCCATTCATGAAGACAAACTCCTCCTTCTGATATACATTTTTTTTTCCCAGAATGCTCAGAGTTTTGCTGTTTGGAAAGGCACTGCCTATTGTCTTGTTCTTTGGTTTAAACCACCCAACATAGAAAATTGAAGGGCGGTCCATCACAGGTTATCAAATCACTGATAATGATTTGAAATATGTCTTATTCTAAGTCAGATACAGATATTCATGGATATGTTGCTCAAAGTGACATTAATTATTTAACCTACTATTAATGATCTACTATTTCTTGTAAAGTTTCTATTTTATGCAGATTATTAAATATTGCTAATGATTTTTTCTTTTAGAAATTATAACATGTTAAGATATTTACTGTATTTATTACTTATAATCCAACTGTCTCAAAAATATCTTTCAAGTGACACAATAGAAAATACAATAATATAATACAAATACAATAATACCATTCAAGGAAAAATAAGAAAATTTAGTGAAATATAAAAATTAGGCAGAGTAAATATAATGATGTTGGCTAAAATAATCTCTGCAATAAAGTATTAAATTCAGCTATGTGGGCCGGGCGCGGTGGCTCACGCCTGTAATCCTAGCACTCTGGGAGGCCGAGGCGGGAGGATTGCTTGAGCTCAAGAGTTCGAGACTAGCCTGAGCAAGAGCGAGACCCCGTGTCTAAAAAAAAAAAAAAAAAAATTCAGCTATGTGATTCCTGGCTACTAGAGACAAAAGGGGAAGCTAATATTCTTGTCTAATATGTAATAAGGGAAAAATATAAGTTTTTTTTTTTCAAAAGAAATGTCTCTGCAACTAATTAACGATAATAAAGTGATAGGTGTGTCCTATTGCATCAGAGTTGTAGACTAGGATTATATATGCAGAAGAAATGTATAGTTTCACCTTAACAAAGAAAGTTTTGAAAAAAATGTTTGGTTCTCTCTTAGCATCTGACATCTCAGGGGCTTGGAAGCCAGCTGATTTAGAAATTCTATTGAGGGAATATAGAATTTTGGGAGTCTACTGTCTTTAAGCTATTAAAAATGACAACATATCTAAAAAAAATACACAGCAGAACAAACACATAAGGAAATACCTATAATATTAGTGAATACTGGATACTCTTTAGGAACTGCTGCAGATTGCACAAGTTTTTTTTCTTCTTAGTAAATTGTACCCTTTTAAAAAAAATATTAATTGAGCACTATAGATACAAGGGAACTCTGGTCTTGCTAAACTCTTGGGTGAGGTTTAATCTGAAATGCAAATAAATTCACTCTGGTTAATAGAATAACTAAATCTCCTTAATATGGTATTTCTAGAAGTGTGCAGTGCACTCCCAGCATTTGACACTGTGTAAGTTACACTAGCCCATTCAGTCTAATACCATCTACTAGAAGGCCCTCATACAGGTACAGTGAAACATATAAAGGCATTCAGTGGAGATAAGTGGTAAACTGTACCTATTTGGAGGCACTGTTAGAAGAGGAAACACTGTTGCTTCACATCTTAGTGAAATAATTTTTCTAATTAGGAGATTCAATATTACTCTGCTGGAGATGAATCAAATTTTTGAAGACCAAAAAGACACTGCTATGCTGGTCCAATTGGTGACATTTTTAAAAATCAAAAGGCAGATCTGTTTCCATTGCATGCTAACGTCAGGCTACTCTGTCCCGGATCACTGTTCCAGCATTCAAAGAGAAGTTCAGAAGCTTCTGTCATGCAGGAAAGAGCGGTATAGATCTGGGGAACCACACTGTAATCAATGTGGTTTAAACCTTTTGTATTTTCTCATTGACTATCTTCTTTGTTAAATGAGCATGATTAAATTCCTTAGCCATCTCTGGTCAAGTGGAAAGTAACTCTACTTCTTTTTTCTTTTTGTCTATTAGAGATTATAAAATAGCCGGAACTGATTTCTCCTATCCCTATCTATCCCCCTACTTGTTTTATCACTGTACATTGATGAAGAAGCTAGATTTATACAGCATGTCCACTACACAAGCACCACTGTCAATGTTGCAGAAAACTATGCCCTATGAAAATCCATCTGCAGGAAAAAAAATAAAAACAAAAGCCAAAAACAAAAACAACAAAATAGCAAACACCTGGAAAGGCATGTCTAGATGTGGAACTACTGTACGAGTGAAAGAAACGTTCTTTGTCCTGGCCAACCTTCATTCTGCTTTGTTCTCTATATGGCAGAGTAGGTTCTTAGTAATTAGCTGCTTGCTCAGATTATTGTAGGGGCAGTTTGACAAGCAGAGAGTTTAGAATCAGAAGGGTTTGATTTTGTTACTTACTAGCTGTGTGATCATAAGACATTCACTTGATCTCCCCCTTAATTTCCACATATCTAAATAGGAAAAGAAATCTACACCTTGAAGTTTTACTGTGCTAAATAAGATAATGTATTTAAAATGTCTAGAATCTGTAGTAGGCTTCTGAAATATAATAGGTCCCTTCAGCTGCTTTTCACAGCTTTGTATGAAAGTTTATTAAATAAACACAATAATGTAAGAATACCCTCCCTTGCCCAAGATGGCATTCTGCTTTGCTGTATGGAAGGTAAACAACTGAATAAAAACAGTATTTTTCTCTTAGAAGTAGCATTGGGAGGGTGTGGTTATAGGGAGAGAATAGTTAGTTTGTCTAATGTTCTAACTTTCTACAACGAGAATGCAGGCAGATACCATTTGTGCATAAAAGTATATAATATAATAAATGTAATCACAAAAATATATTGTATACTCCAAAGTAATTGACGCGTTATAGACACCTTGCTCTGTTCTATATTTCTATTTGTTAAAAGGTGAGAAGCTGAGAATGCACTGGTCAAATATACAAGTATTTCTTTGACTACTGATCTTCCTTTTTGTGCACTGCAAAATTATATTACTTCATAAATTGTGGGTGTTGTCATAATGCACATATAACTACTGTTTATCTGCCATAGAAAAGAAATAGAAAAAACATAATTTTGCAGCTATGTAATGTTATATTTCAGTGACATTGTTAGATAAAATTTAGTTTCTGAGGCTAAGCCTATTATGAGAATGTTTTAAGGAAGTAAGCATGTGGAAGTATAAAATATTGACCTTTCAAAATTTTTTAAATTTATTTTTAGTTTGGTAAAATATAATATAAAATTTGTCATATTAACCATTTTTATGTGTAGAATTCAGTGGGGTTAATTGTTGTATAATTATCACCAATATTTATTTCTAAAGCCATTTCATTACCCCAAGTAGAAACTCTATAACCATGAAGCAATAACTCCCCATTTGCTATCTCCTCAGCCTCTGATAATCTCTTATCTTTCTGTCTCTGTGAATTTGCCTATTATAGATATTTCATATAAGTAGAATCATACAGTACTTTTCCTGTTATGTATGGCTTATTTTACTTAGCATAATGTTTTCAAGGTTCATCCATGTTGTGGCATGCATTAGACTTCATTCATTTCTATGGCTGAATAATATTCCATGTATGTATATAGCACATTTTACTTATCCATTCATCTGTTGATAAAAATTACACAATTTTTAACCAATTTCTACCTTTTTTCTATAGTGTAATGCTGCAATGAACATTGGCATTCAAGTATTTAAGTTCATATTCTCAATTCTTTTAAGTATTTACCTAGGATTAGAATTACTGGTAATTCTTATAGTATTTCTATGTTTAGCTTTTCAAAAAACTGCCAAACTATTTTCCACAGCACTGAACTATTTTATATTCCCACCAGAAATGTACAAGTGTTCCAGTTTCTCCACAGCCTTACCACACTTGTAATTTTATGATTCTTTTATTATAGTCATTCTAATTGGTATCTCATTGTGGCTTTAATTTGCATTTCTTGAATGCCTGATGATGTTGAGCATTTTTTCATGTGCTTAATGGCCATTTGATATCTTCTTTGGAGAAATGTCTATTCTGATCATTTACCCAATTTTTAACTGAATTATCTTTTGTTGAGTTATATACTTCATATATTCTTGATACTAGACCTTTATCAGATATATGATTTGCAAATATGTTCCCCATTTTGTAGGTTGTCTTTTCACTTTCTTGATAATGTCCTTTGATGCACAAAAATTTTTAATTTTTAAAATTAAATTAATCTTATTTATCCATTTTTCTTGTGTTGCTCTTGCTTTGAGTATCATATCTAAGAAAGTATTTACAAATCACAAGTCATGAAGATTTATACTTAGTGTTTTCTTTTAAGAGTTCTATGGTTTTAGCTCTTTTTTTTTTTAGCTCTTATATTTAGGTTGATCCATTTTGAGTTAATTTTTGTATATGATATGAGGTAGGGGTCCAACTTTTTTAATTTGCATGTGGAAACTCAGTTGTTAACAGCACAATATGTTGAAGAGACTATTCTTACCCCATTGAATGAATTTTGTTCCTTGTTAAAAATTAATTAACATAGATGTATGGGTTTATTTCTGGACGCTCAATTCTACTACATTTGTTTATATGTCTATCTTCATATGAGTACCACACTGTTTTGATTATTATAATTTGTAGTAAGTTTTGAAATTAGGAAGCGTGAGTGCTCCAATTTTGTTCTTCTTTCTTGAGATTGTTTTGGCTGTTTGGAGCTCCTTGCAGTTTTGTATGAATTTGAAAATGGCTTTTCCACTTCTGCAAAAAAAAAAAAAGGGAATGGAATTTTTATAGGGATTTTGTTGAATCTGTAGATGACCATTCCCACTTTTCTGAGTGTTTTTTTAATCATGAAAGGGTGTTTGATTTTTGTTAAATGCTTTTTCTGCCTCAGTTGAGATGATCATGAGTTTTTTTCCTTCATTCTGTGAGGTTGTGCATTATACTGATTGATTTTCTTATGTTAAACCATATTCCTGAGATAAATCCCACTGGATCATTGTGTATAATCCTTTTACTATGCCGTCAAATTTAATATTTTTTTGAGAATTTTTGCATCTATATTCATAAGGGATATTGGTGTATAATTTTGTTTTTTTGTTTTTTTGTTTTGTTTTTGAGACAGGGTCTCATTCTATCGCCCAAGCTAGAGTGCCCTGGCATCATAGCTCACTGCAACCTCAAACTCCTGGGCTGAAGCGATCCTCCTGCCTCAGCCTCCCACATAGCTGGGACTAAAGGCATAAATATAAACGAAATAAAGAGAATAAATGCAATAAATACATTCTTTATTTTATTTATCTCACCTTTAATCTTTATTTTATTTATCTCACCTTTAATCTTTATAATTTATTTTATTCTGCTAACTTTGGATATTGCTTGCTTTTTTTACCCCTAGTTCCTCAAAGTATAAAGTTGGGTTTCTGATTTGAGGGGTTTTTTCTTCTTACTGTAGGCATCGACAGTTATAAATTTCCCTGTGAGCACATACTAATAAGTTTTGGTATGTTGTGTTTTTGTTATAATTTATCTGTAAGTATTTTCTTATTTCCCTTGCAATTCATTTTTTGATCCATTTGTTATTACTATTACAGTATGTTTTTTGAATCCTACATATTTGTGAATTTTCCAGTTTTTCTTCTGTAATTGATTTCTATCTTCATTCATATGTGGTTGCATAAGATACATGATATGATTTCAATAATTTTTACATTTATTGAGACTTCTTTTTTGGCCTAACCTAAGATCTATCCTGTAGAATGTTTACATTCTGCTGTTGTTGAGTGGAGTGTCCTATATATGTCAGCTCAGTCTAATTAATATATAGTGTTGTTCAAGTTCTTAATTTCCTAATTGATCTTCTGTCTAGATGTTCTACCCATTATGGAAAATAGCAAATTGAAGTTTCCAACTACTATTGTAAAACTTTCTATTTCTTCCTTAATTCTGTCAATGTTTGCTTCATATATATTTGAGGTTTGTTACTTTGTGCATATCTGTGTATAGTTGTTATATCTTCTTGATGAATTGACCCTTTTAATCATTATTTAATGTCTTTGATTGTTATAACAGTTTTTGACTTAAAGTCTATTTTGTCTGGCATTAGTATTGGCACTCTAGCTCTCTTCAGGTTACTATCTGCATGGAATATCGTTTTCCATCCTTTACTTTCATCTTCTTTATGTCTTTGGATCTAAAGTGAGTCCCTTGTAGACAGCATATATTTCAATTATTTTTAAAAAATTCGTTCTATTGATCTCTTCCTTTTGGTTGTAGAATTTAAGCTACGTACACTTGAAATAGTTACTGATAAGTAAGGACAGACTCACACTATTTTTCTATTTGTTTTCTATTTGTCTTACACCTTTTTGTCCCATTTTCCCTTGTTACTGTATTCTTTTGTGTTTAGTTGATTTGTGTGTGTGTGTGTGAGTATGTGTGTGTGTGAGTTGTTTTAATTCCCTTCTTATTTCCTTTTGCATGTAATCTTTAGATATTCTCTTTGTGGCTGTCATAGTTTTTACATTTAACATTCTAAGTTTGTAAAAATATAATTTAAATTGCTTCAAATTAGAAACTTAAATTTGAAACCTACACTTTAAACAAATTAGAAACTAATATAATTTCAGTAGCATACAAAAACTCTGCTCCTATACAGCTCTTTCCTTCCCTTAATGTTATGGTTGTCAAAAATTACATTTTTATCCGTTATGTATCCAATAACACAGACACAATTATTTTTATGCATTTGTCTTTTAAATCTTGTAGAAAATAAAAAGTAAACTTACAAACTGAAAATACAATAATTCTGGCTTTATACTTGCATATGTATTTATCTTTACTGAAGGTCTTTATTTCTTTATACAGTTTCCAGTTAATGATCTAGTGTCATTTCATTTGAACCTGGAGGACTCCCTTAGCATTTCTTTAACAAGTTCCCTCACCTTTTGTTTATTTGGAAGTATCTTACTTTCTTCTTCCTTTTTGAAGGACAGTTTTGTTACAGAATTCTTGGTTGATTTTTTTTTTCTTTCAGCATATTAAATATGTTGTCCCACTGCCTTCTTTCCTCTGTAGTTTCTAATGAGAAATTGGCTGTTAATCTTTTAAAGATCCCTTATATGTGATGAGTCACTTCTCTCTTGCTACTTTCAAGATTCTCTGTCTTTGTTTTTTACAGCTTGATTAGAATGTGCCTCAGTGTGTGTCTTTTGAGTTTATCCTGTCTGGATTGGTTATGTTGGATTTGTAGTTTCATGTCTTTCAACAAATTTGGGAAGTTTTCAGCCATTATTTCTTCAACTATTCTTTCCGGTTTTTTCTTTCTCTTTTCTCCTTCTGAGATCCCCGTAGTGCATGTGCTGGTCTGCTTGGTGGTATTCTACAGATCCCTCGGGCTATGCTCACTTCGCTTCATTCTTTTTTCTTTCTGTAGCCTGGGCTCAGTAATAGTCATTGTCTTTCTTCAAGCTTGCTGATTCTTTCCTCTGCCTGCTCAAATATACTTTTAACTCTTCTGGTGAATTTTTCATTCCAATAATTGTATTTTTCAGCTGTAGAATTTCTATTTGGTTTTTTAAAAATAATTTCTATGTCTTCATTGGTACTGTACTTCTATTCATAAATTTTTTTTAAAAATTTTCTTTAATTCTTTGTCTTTGTTTTTCTTTAACTGAGCATACTTAAGATAGTTGTTTTGGTCTTTTTCTGATAATTCTGATGCTTTCTCATGAGTGATTTCTGTTTATTTTATTTCTATAAATGGATTATAGTTTTCTGTTTCTTTGTGTGCCTTCGTATAATACTGAAGGAAAGAAGCTAGACAGTGAATAGTACATATTGTATGATGCCTTTTATTTAAGTTATATAAAGGTAAAGTAATCTATAGTGATAGGAAACAGATCACTCTTTGCCTGGGGATGGGTTTATAGGGATGAATTGATTATAAATGATTATGAGCAAATATTTGAAGATAATGGAAATGCTTGTTTTCTTAATTGTGCAATTGCTTTATAATATATTTATATCCAACACTGACCAAAGAGTACACTTTAAGAATGTGCAGTTTATTACACTTTAATCATACCTCCATAAAGTTGAGAAAATAGAATTGGTAAGAGATCTAATTTAAGAGTAAAGTCTAAAATTTAATTTAAACATTGTATTTCAAAATATCTACCTATTATACCAAAATATTATATATGTAATTTTTTTCAAAGCAACTATCACCACTTTCAGTAAAGTTTGAGTAAGTTTTGAGACATATGGCAATTGTAGGATTTATTGCAGAGCCTCAGCTAAGCCAGATTTTAAAATTTTTATGGGCATATACAAGGTGTGCTATCAGAGTACTTACATTAGTCTGCTTGGCTGCCATAATAAAAACCACAGACCGGGTGGCTTGAACAGTAGGTATTAATTTTTCTTACAGTTCTGATGACTGGAATTTGAATATCAAGGTTCCAGTTGGATTGGTTTCTGGTTAGGATCCTCTCCTTGGCTTGCAGGTGGCACCTTCTTGTGTTATCACATGATTATTTTTTTCCCCTGTGCATATACACACTCACACAGAGAAAGATAGCTCTGGTATCTTTTTCTTTTTTTATAAGGACACCAGTCCTATCAGATTAGGACCCCATTTTTATAATTTCATTTATCCCTAATCACATCCTTAAAGGCCCTGTCTCTAAATACTGTCACTTTGGAGGTTATGGCTTCAACATGTGAATTTTGAGAGGATACAATTCAATCCATAACTGTGCATAACAGGGAAATGAGAAAGAAAAATTTGACCAGACTGATTTTTTAAGCAATTTTGTTAGAAGTGTATCAACATGAATATCAAAATTAAAGACATTTGTTAAACAATAATGTGCAAAACAGATACTCATGATAATTGTTCTATTTTTGACTTTAGCAAACTTTGTCTCTTACCCAATTCTTATCTCTCACCTCTCCCTTCTGAGCCAAACACTACTCCAGGCTTTCTGAGTTGTGAACCAGAAATTTTGTAAGAGATTATTTGTGTTCATTGTGTTCAATTCTTCTCTCTTTGTTGAGTACATGAGAAGAATTTCTACCTCCTTTGAAGTTAACTTGGGACCAATTGACTAAAAGTGGAAGTGATATGTGTCATTTTAGTTGGTTGAATGGTGTCCCCTAAAAACTGTGTCCAAGTCCTCACCCCTGTATCTATGAATGTGACCTTATTGGAAAATAAGGTGTTTACAGATATAATTAGCTTAGAAATCTCACAATGAGATCCTTCTGGATTTATACATATATATATATATATATATATAATATAACATATAATGCCATAATATACTAAAATGTATATTATATAGGAATATATATATGTTTATGTATAAAATAAAAGAAATATTTTATTTCCTTCACAGAGAAGTGGAGGGGGATGTCCATGTGAAGACAGAGGCAGATTTTGGAATTATGACCTATAAGTCAAGAATGCCATGGATTACCGGCAACCACCAGAGGCTAAGAGGTTAAGAGAAAGCTATGAAATGAGTTCTCCCTCAGAGAATCCAGAAGGAACCTATCATGTTATCTTAATTTTATACTTCTAATAACTGGAACTATGAGAGTATAAATTTCTGTTGTTTTATGCCACCATGTTTGTGGTAATTTGTTGTGTCAGTGAGAGGAAACAGATATCTAGTCATCTCTATTTTAAGAATTGGTATGATTATCCAGTTCTCTTTTCCTTAACAGAGATTATGGGTCCAAAGTGTACATCTACAACATTATGGAGCCTCCATAAACCTTGGTCCCAGACCAACTGGCAAAAGGGAAGACATCCATCAACCCATCTTGATAGTCCTAAGTGTGTTAAGTCAGTGTGATTTTGAAGACATTTGATATTGCAACATAGCCTAGTAGTACTATGACTAGTAAGGAAATGAAGGGAGGCTGAGGATGGAGTCAGAAACATTACTGTGTACTTGTGCATATGTTATTTAGAGTCCAAAGTTGATTTTTTTTTTTTGTAAATCACATCAAAATTTCTTACTCAGGAAATAAAATTTTGTTAAATGTGTAGGTTTGAAGAGGGAGGAATTAGTTAATAAAATGCTGAAGAAAGTGATTGAACACTGGACTCAGAAATCTTTGTAACATTTTTTGTAAAATATAGAATTTTCTTTAAACTGAACACAGTTGCAGAAAAGTGGATATTCAATCAATATTGTTGTTTCTCATTTAGCCTTGATTGAGAACATCCTGAGAAGTAAAGAAGGGTAACATCAGTTTTTTTCCCCATAGCTGAGTAAAATGAAAACTTTATGGGAAGGGGCATTTCTGCAGTTCAATTCATATATAAGACATGCATATGGTAAGGATGGGATGTGCAACAGTGCTTATCATGAGTTGGGCTTGAATAAAAAATAATTTATTTTCCATTGTATTCAGATTGTTGCCTCAATTCAATTAGAACTTCTTGGTTGGTCCCTGTCCCCTTACTTTCTCAGATTTACTATTTTATTATTTTTTTTTCTTGAGTTGGAAAACAAAGAGCAACTAGAGCTTGTGTGAGACCAAACAATTTTCACTGGAATGTTTGAAATACTCCCATATATATCCTCAAATTCATATTCTCTCTATTTTTTTAATTACAGAATATTATGGGGTACAACACTTTGGCTATATATATTGCCTATGCACTGCCCAAGTCAGATCTACAATCACGGACATCCCCCAAACTGTGCACAGTGCACCCATTAGGTGTGAGTTTTGCCATCCCCTCCACCCCACTCCCACCTGCCCAACCCCTGATGAATATTATTGCCATGTGTGGACGTAAGTATTGATCAGTTAGCACCAATTTGATGGTGAGTACCAGTGGTGCTTATTTTTCCATTCCTCTCTCTTGTCTGATTATTCTGGCAAGTACTTCCAGCACTATGTTGAATAGAAGTGGAGATAGTGGGCACCCTTGTCTGGTTCCAGTTTTAAGGGGGAATGCTTTCAATTTTTCCCCATTCACGGTATTGGCTGTGGATTTATCATATATAGCTTTAATAATTTTGAGGTATTAGCCATCTATGCCTATATTATTAAGAGTTCTTATCATGAAAGGGTGCTAAATTTTGTCAAAAGCCTTTTTTTCATCTATTGAAAGGATCATATAGTCTTTGTTCTTGCTTTTATTTATATGGTGAACTACCTTTATAGATTTGCCTACGTTGAACCATCCCTGCATCTCAGGGATGAAGCCCAACTGATCGTGATGAATTATTTTTTTGATGTACATTTGAATTCAGTTTGCTAGGATTTTATTGAGAATTTTTGCATCTATATTCATAAAGGATATTGGTCTGTAGTTTTATTTTCTTGTTGTGTCCTTTCCTGTCTTTAGTATTAAGGTGATATTGGCTTCATAGAATGAGTTTGGGAGGATTCCATCCTTCTCGATGTTATGGAATAATTTCTGCAGTATAGGCACCAGTTCTTCTTTGTAGGTTTGGTAGAATTCAGGCATGAACCCATCTGCTCCAGGGTTTTGTTGTTGTAAGATTTTTTATTACTGCTTCAATTTCGGTGCTTGATATTGGTCTGTTTAGGAATTCTATTTCTTCCTGGTTAAGCCTAGAGAGGTAGTATATTTCTAAGAATTTGTCCATTTCCTCCACATTTTCATGTTTTTGGGCATAGAGATTTTTGTAGTATTCGAAGATGATGTTTTGTATTTCCATGATATCAGTTGTGACCTCTCCTTTTTCATTTCTAGTTGAATTTATTAGAGTCCTTTCCTTTCTGCTTCTGGTCAACCTGGCAAGTGGCCTGTCTACTTTTTTTATCTTTTCAAAGAACCAACTTTTCATTTTATTAATCTTCCATATTGTTCTTTTGTTCTCAATTACATTTAATTCTGCTCTGATCTTGGTTATTTATTTTCTTCTGCAGGATTTAGGATTGGTTTGCTCTTCCTTTTCCATTTCCTTAAGATGATTTATTAGTTTACTGATTTGTGAACTTTCTGTCATTTGGATGTGGACATTTAAGGCGTTAAGTTTTCCTCTCAGGACTGCTTTTGCTGTACCCCACAGGTTTTGATAACTTGTGCCCCCATTATTGTTTAGTTTGAAGAATCTTTTGATTTCCATTTGAATCTCCTCCTTGACCCAATAGTCATTCACCAATAGATTGTTTAATTTCCATGTTTTGGGATGAAGATGTCAGTTTCTGTTGGAATTGATTTCTAATTTTATTCCACTGTGGTCTGAAAAGATACATGGTATGATTTCTATATTTTTTACTTTGTTGAGATCTGTTTTGTGGCCTAAGGTGTGATCAATTTTAGGGAAAGTTCCATGAGCTGATGAGAAGAATGTATATTCAGTGTTATTTGGGTGGAGTGTTCTATAGATGTCTGTTAGACCCAAATGTTTTAGAGTCCTGTTTAGGTCCATTGTTTCTTTCCTTATTTTCTGTCTGGAGGATCTGTCCAGTTTCATCAGTGGGGTGTTGAAGTCCCTGGCTATTATGGCATTGCTATTTATTATGCTGCCTAGATCAAGCAGTATTTGCTTTATGTATCTGGGTGCTCCTGTGTTGGGTGCATACATATTCAGGATTGTTTAGTCTTCTTGTAAGATTTTTTCCCTTCACTACTATATAGTGACCGTCTTTGTCTTTCTTTACTTTTGTTGCTTTAATGTTTATATCATCTGATATAAGAATGGCCACCTCAGATTTCTTTTGGTTTCCATTTTCCTGGAAAATTTTATGCCATCTTTTCACCTTGAGTCTGAACGAGTGCTTGTGTGTAAGATGTGTTTTCCCGAAGACGGCAGATACTTGGCTTGTGTTTTTTAATCCATTCAGCCAGCCTATGTCTCTTCAATGGGCAATTCAAGCCATTCACATTTATAGAGAAATGATATTTGGGGTAGATTTCTGTTTATCCTGTGGGGTAGACTCTTGTTTTGTTTTACCTCTGAGCCAGTGTGAAATCTGGGTTCTGGAGTTTTGGCTTTTGGGTAGTTTTACACTGGTGGGTGTCTGTTGCAGTGGTTAGTGTAAAATGCAAGTCTACATACTTCTTGAAGGGCAGGTTCTCAAATTCTATCGGTGATTGCTTGTCTGGAAAAGTCTTTATTTCTCCCTCATATAAGAAGCTTAGTTTTGCAGGATAAAGAATTCTGGGTTGGCCATTATTTTGTTTTAGAAGACTGAGCATTGGTCCCCAGTCCCTTCTGGCTTGTAAGGTTTCAGCTGAGAAATCTGCAGTTAATCTCATAGGTTTCCCTTTGTAGGTTACCTGCTGTCTTCACCTTGCTGCTTGAAGGAGTGCCTCTTTCTTGTTTACTTTGGCCAGCTTAATAATTATGTGGCATTGTGAATGCCTTTTCACATTGAATCTCCCAGGAGTCCTGTTTGCTTCTTGTGCTTGGATATCGAGATTTCTGGCTAGGCCATGGAAATTTTCCTCTATTATTCCTTCAAATAGATTTTCCAGCCCATGCAAATTTTCTTCCTCTCCCTCAAGGATGCCTATGATCCTTATGTTTGCCCTCTTTACATAATCCCACATTTCTTGTATGTTTTGTTCATGCCTCTCTTTTTTGTGTTCTTTCTCTTTGACTGATTTATTTAGAGCATAGGAGTTATCTTCCAGCTCTGAGATTCTTTCCTCTGCATTATCCAGCCTATTCTTAAGGCTCTCCACCACGTTTTGTAGATCCTTGAATGCCTCTTTCATTTCTAGAATTTCCATTTGATTTTCCCATAATACTTCTATTTCTTTAGATAATTTTTCATTCATTTCTTACATTTTTCTTGTGGTTTCTTTGTTTTGGGACTCAATTTTCTGTTGAATTTTCATTGAGCTTTCTTATAATCCATAAACAAAATTGCTCTTCTGTCATTCCACCCATTTCATTTAAGTTGTTATCTGTTGCTGAGGAACTAATGATTTCTTTTGGGGGTGACTTTTCACTTTGATTTTTCTTGTTTCCTGAGTTCTTTTGGTGATTTTTTTTTTCAACTGGCCTCTTGGTTCAGAGCTGGGGGTGTTAGGTCTAGAATATGGCCCTTTCTCCAAGCTATCGGGGATCATTTCTTGGCAGAGCCAGGGAGAGGACTACTGGTCTGTATTGCCTTAGGTGTATTTTAGCACGTTTGGTGGACCTCTTTGCTTACCTCTGACCTTTTGTCTTCACCTCTTCCCAGTGGAGCATAGTCAGTTTTTTCTCCCAGCTTGAGCTCCAAACTAGTGGATTGTACTTAGGGGTATGAATCCACTGCTCCCTAATAGCTTGAGATGGAAAGCAATATCATTAGCTGTGGGGTTGTTCCCACTGTTGTTGATTGTAGTTTGTGTGGAGTAGCCAGTTACCTAGGTGTTCTGTTGTGCCCGTGGCAGGCTCTGGTCCCCCAGATAGGGTATATGAAAGCCCCAAGCTTTGGGAGGGGACGTTTAGCTCCCAGGGGTTACTTTGACCCTGCTTCTCCTGAGGTGGGGGGAGACGCAAAATAGCTTGTGGCTGCAGTGCAAGAACTAGATTGAGTAAATTCTACACAGCTCAGAGGTTGCTTAACCGGCCGCTGGGGGCGGGGGGCCGCTGCTATGGAGTTCAGAGCTCTCTCTCTCTGCAGGCTTGGAGAACTAATTCTGATGGGAGGGGCCCGCTGGTGGGATTGCTGAGGTCCCTAGCCAGGTTTTTTCTTCCTTGTGCACAAGCTTGGGCACTTTCCCCTCTGGACCACTTGTGGGCTCTCGATTTTTCCCACAGTTCATGTGTCTGGCCCTCCGATGCACATTTCCACGTGTCACTGGCTGATGCGGGATCTCCAATTGTGCACCCCTTTTCCACCACTAGACCCCAAGGTGAGGCAGGTGGGTGTCTCTATCCCCAGAAGTCTCCGCCAGGGATATGTTCCCAGCGGGGGGAATAGTGGCAGCTGGAAGTACTCTTGGATCAAGTGAAATTCCCTAATAATGTGGGCAGGGTTAGGGGGAGCTGCTCTTGTTCAGCCTGTGGCACTTGAGGCATTTGTTTGCCATGAGAACTAGTACTTACACAAAATGAGTCACGATGGCAAGCAACCTTCAAAATGACCGATCTCTGGGGTACAGGAGGGCTGGGACCTGACAAGCGGGCACTAGGACCAGCACGTAGCGTGCACGTAGGATGCCAGAGCAGGGGAGGCAGGACCAGATGGATGGGCTGCAAACTGTTCCAATACACAAAATTCCCACCAATACAGGTCAGGGAACCCACTTCATCCCACCTGGAACCCACTGAGGCAGCTGTCCATGGCCACCAAGGGTGTAGCCTGTTGTGCCCAAGCTGAAGAGCCCCCAGGCCAGGTGTGGGGTGAAGCTAGAGACCTATCTAACAGTCAGCGCCAGGCAGGAGACCTTAGAGATGACTGCCAACTGCCAGCCTGGTATACAGTAGGGTTCAGATCACGCTGTGAACGCAGCTCTTCTCAACCGACCTGGGTCCTATGGAGGCAATTGCCGGCAACCTCTAAAGGCCTGTCCTGTTGTTCTCAGTTCAACTCCTGAGTTCAACTCCCTGGTTCCACTGACTTCTAGTGGCGAGGTGTCCATGCCCAGATTCCCACATACTGTCATGGGAAGCTGTATGTCAGCCCAGTCCCTACCCATCCCTGAGAAGTCCCTGTACAGTGTGCCCTAGAGTTCCATATGGCTCCCACAATTGCTTCCTCTCCACAGAGCCTGCTGTCTCAAGCAATAGCTTTGCACCACCTTGGGCTTGTCCTTGAATGAGTGAGTGGGAAATCTGTGGGGATGGTGTGTGACCACCTATAGGTCAGGTCGCACTGTGCTGGCCTGGCAAGCACATCCTTCCTGTGCTCTGGTCTCTATTGTATTCCTTGTGCTTTCTGATATTTGTGAATGTATCTCCCAGTCACCTGTTTTCTTGGGCTGAGCATCCCATGATGTTTCTCTGTAAGTTCACATGCTGTTTTTGGAGTGAGTGATCTGTGTGCAGGCAGCTGATGGTGTTTTTAACCTCCTTCCCTGGGAACAGTGAGGTGGGAGGTCTCTATCAGACCACCATTTCTTTCCCTTCCAAATTCATATTCTCATATCTATTATAAAGAGTTTTCTTTTTCGAGAAAGCCTTTCTCGGAGGTGAAAAATGCCATCGGCTGCCTGCACGCGAGGATTGCTCACTCCGAAAACAGCACTGTGAATTTACAGAGAAACATCGTGGGACATTCAGCCCAAGAAAACAGGTGACAGGGAGAATCATACACAAAGATCGGAGAGTGCAGGGAGTGCAGTAGAGCCCAGAGCGCAGGAAGGATACGCTCGCCAGGTCAGCGCAGAGCGACCCGACCTACCAGTGGTTACGAACCTTCCCGACAGACTTCCCATCCACTCAGTCAGGGACAAGCCCAGAGTTAGGGCAAAGCTCTTGCTCCAGACAGCAGGCTCTGTGGAGAGGAAGCAATTGGAGAGCAATATGGAACTCTCAGCTGCAATATACAGGGACCACTCAGGGCTGGGTAGGGACTGGGCAGAGATACAGCTTCCCGGGACAGTGCGTGGGAATCCGCAGACCGACACTGTGCCACTGGAAGTCAGCAGTACCTGGGCCCAGGAATTTAACGGAGAGCGGGACAAGCCCTTAGGGGCTGCCGGCAGTTGCCTCCACGGGAGACAGGCCGGTTGAGAAAAGCTGCATTCACGGGCGCAATGAGAGCTTGCTGGGCACCAGGCTGGCGGCGGCAGCCATCTTTAAAGCCTCCCGCCCGGAGCTGTGAGCCGGGTCTCTACCTCCGCCCCGGCCCAGGGGCTCTTTCGCCTGGGCACAACAGACTTCACCCTTGGTGGCCAGGGACAGCTACATCCATGGGTTCCAGGTGGGATGAGATCCCAAAACTGTAGTGGCAGAACCTTTGTGTATTGGAAACAGTTTGCAGCCCATCCATCAGGTCCTGCTACCCCGGCTCTGGCCTCCTAAGAGTCTGCTATGTGCTGGTCCTAGTGCCTGCTCTTTAGTTCCCAGCCCTCCTGTACCCCAGAGATTGGTCATTTTGAAGGTTGCTGGTTATAGTAACTCATTTTGTATAAGTACTTGTTCTCATGGCAACCAAATGCCTCAAGAACCACAAGCTGAACCAGAGAAGCTCCCTGTAACCCTGCCCACTTCATTAGGGAATTTCATTCCATCCAAGAACACTTCCAGTGGCCACTATTCCCCCCACCATGGGAACATAGCCCTAGCAGAGACTTATGGGGGTACAGACGCCTACCTGCCTTGCCTTGGGGTCTAGTGGTGGAAAAGAATGCACAATTAGAGATCCCCCTATCAGCCAGTGCCATGTGGAGATGCACATCAGAGGGACAGACATACACAGCTGGATAAGCAACCTCTGAGCTGTATAGAATTTTTCCAATTCAGTTCTCACACTGCAGACAAAAGCAATTGTGTTTCTACCTGCACCTCAGGAGGAGCAGGGTCAAAGTAACCCCAAGGAGCTACAAGCCTCCTCCCAAAGCTTGGGGCTTTTCCATACCTCACCTAGGGGATCAGAGTCTGCCACAGACACAGCAGAATATCTAGCTATTAGGGAGCTATGGATTCATACCCTCAAGTAAAATCCACCAGCTTGGACCTCAAGCTGGGAGAAAAAACTGACTATATGCCACTGGGAAGAGGTGAAGACAAATGTCAGAGGTAAGCCAAGAGGTCCACCAAACGTGCTAAAATACACCTAAGGCAATAGAGACCACTACTCCTCTCCCTAGCTCTGCCAAGGAATGAACTTCAGGGTCTTGGAGACAGGGCCACAAACTAGCCCTAACACCCCCAGCTCTCAACCAAGAGGCCAGATGAGAAAAAATCACCAAAAGAACTCAGGAAACAAGAAAAATCAAAATGAAAAGTCACCCCCAAAAGAAATCATTAGTTCCTCAGCAACAGATACCAATTTAAATGAAATGGATAGAATGACAGAAGAGGAATTTCAGTTATGGATTATAAGAAAGCTCAATGAAATTCAAGAGAAAATTGAGTCCCAACACAAAGAAAGCACAAGAAAAATATAAAAAATGAATGCAAAATTTTCTAAAGGAATAGAAGTATTACAGAAAAATCAAATAGAAATTCTAGAAATGAAAGAGGCATTCAAGGATCTAAAAAATACAGTGGAAAGCCTTAAGAATAGGCTGATTCATGCAGAGAAAAGATTTTCAGAGCTAGAAGATAACTCCTATGCACTAAATAAATCAGTCAAAGAGAAAGAACACAAAAACAAGAGGCATGAACAAAGCATACAAGAAATGTGAGATTATATAAAGAGGGCAAATATAAGGATCATAGGCATCCTTGAGGGAGAGGAAGAAAATTTGCATGGGCTGGAAAATCTATTTGAAGGAAAAATAGAGGAAAATTTCCATGGCCTAGCCAGAAATCTCAATATCCAAGTACAAGAAGCACACAGGACCCTTGTGAATAGGCATTCAGCACACCACATAATTATTAGACTGACCAAGCTAAACAGAAAAGAGGCACTCCTCAGAGCTTTAAGGCAAAAACAGCAGGTAACCTACAAAGGGAAACCTATGAGATTAACTGCAGATTTCTCAGCTGAAACCTTATAAACCAGAAGCGAATGGGGACCCATCCTTAGTCTTCTAAAACAAAATATAGGCCAACACAGAATTCTGTATCCCACCAAACTAAGCTTCTTATATGAGGGAAAAATAAACACTTTTCCAGACAAGAAATCACTGATAGAATTTTAGAAGTCCAGGCCCGCCATGCAAGAAGTGCTTAGACCTGCATTGTACACTAATCAGCACAACAGACACCCACCAATGTGAAACTACCGAAAGCTAAAACTCGAGAACCCAGATTTCACAATGACTCAAGAGGTAAAACAGAACAAGAAACTACCCAACATAATAAACAGAAATCTACCCCAAATATCAATTTTCTCAATAAATGTGAATGGCTTGAATTGCCCATTGAAGAGACATAGGCGGGTTGAATGGATTAAAAAATACAAGCCAAGTATCTACTGTCTCTAGGAAACACACCTTACACATGAAGACTCATTCAGATTCAAGGTGAAAGGATGGAATACAATTTTCCAGGCTAATGTAAGCCAAAAGTAACCTTGAGTAGCCATCCTTATTTCAGATGATATAAACTTTAAAGCAACAAAAGAAAAGAAGGACAAAGATGGACACTATATAGTGGTGAAGGGAAAAATCTTACAAGAAGACTTAACAATCCTAAACATTTATGCACCCAACACAGGAGCACCCAGATACATAAAGCAAATACTGCTTGATCTAGACAACATAATAAATAGCAATGCCGTAATAGCCAAGGACTTCAACACCCCACTGATGGAACTGAGCAGATCCTCTAAACAGAAAATAAGCAAAGAAACAATGGACCTAAACAGGACTCTAGAACATTTGGGTCTAACAGACATCTATAGAACACTCCACCCAAATAACACTGAATATATGTTCTTCCATCAGCTCATGGAACCTTCTCTAAAATTGATCAAATCCTAGGCCACAAAACAGATCTCAACAAAGTAAAAAAAATAGAAATCATACCATGTATCTTTTCAGACCACAGTGGAATAAAATTAGAAATCAATTCCAACAGATACTGACATCTTCATCCCAAAACATGGAAATTAAACAATCTATTGGTGAATGACTATTGGGTCAAGGAGGAGATTCAAATGGAAATCAAAAGATTCTTCAAACTAAACAACAATGGGGGCACAAGTTATCAAAACCTGTGGGGTACAGCAAAAGCAGTCCTGAGAGGAAAACTTTTTGCCTTAAATGCTCACATCCAAATGACAGAAAGTTCACAAATCAGTAAACTAATGAATCATCTTAAGGAAATGGAAAAAGAAGAGCAAACCAATCCTAAATCCAGAAGAAGAAAAGAAATAACCAAGATCAGAGCAGAATTAAATGCAATTGAGAATAAAAGAACATTACAGAAGATTAATAAAATGAAAAGTTGGTTCTTTGAAAAGATACAAAAAATAGACAGGCCACTTGCCAGGTTGACCAGAGGCAGAAAGGAAAGGACTCTAATAAGCTCAATTGGAAATAAAAAAGGAGAGGTCACAACTGATATCATGGAAATACAAAACATCATCTTTGAATACTACAATAATCACTATGCTCAAAAACACGAAAACCTGGAGGAAATGGACAAATTCTTAGAAACATACTACCTCCATAGGCTCAAACAAGAAGCAATAGAATTCCTACACAGGCCAATATCTGGCACTGTAATTGAAGCAGTAATAAAAAATCTTACAACAACAAAAAAGTCCTGACCAGATGGGTTCACACCTAAATTCTACCAAACCTACAAAGAAGAACTGGTGCCCATACTGCAGAAATTATTCAAAAACATCCAGAAGGATAGAATCCTCCCAAACTCATTCTATGGAGCCAATATCACCTTGATACCAAAGTCAGGAAAGGACACAACAAGAAAATAAAACTACAGACCAATATCCCTTATGAATATAGATGCAAAAATTCTCAACAAAATCCTAGCAAACTGAATTCAAATGTACATGAAACAAATAATTCATCATGATCAGGTGGCTTCATCCCCGAGATGGAGGGATGGTTTAACATGGACAAATCTATGAATGTAATTCACCACATAAACAAAAGCAAGAACAAAGATTATATGATCCTTTCAATAGATGCAGAAAAGCCTTCTGACAAAATTCAGCACCCTTTTATGATAAGAATTCTTAACAATATAGGCATAAACGTCTCATACCTCAAAATTATTAAAGCCATATACGATAAATGTACAACCAATATCGTGAATAGGGAAAAATTGAAAGCATTCCCCCTTAAAACTGGAACGAGACAAGGTTGCCCACTATCTCCACTTCTATTCAACATAGTTCTGGAATTCCTGGCCAGAGCAAACAGACAAGGGAGAGGAATCAGGGATGTCTAAATGGGGGCAGAAGAGGTCAAACTTTCACTATTCGTGGACGATATGATATTATATCTAGAAAACCCCAAAGATTCAACCAAGAGATTACTGGAATTGATAAATGAATTCAGCAAAGTCTCAAGATTCAAAATCAATGTACACAAATCAATAGCCTTCATATATGCTAATAACAGTTGAGCCGAAAAACAAATTAAAGATGCAATACTTTTCAAAATAGCACAAAAGAAAATTAAATATTTAGGAACATATCTACTAAGCTGGTGAAAGACCTATACAGAGAAAATTATGAAACACTGAGAAAAGAAATTGCAGAGGATGTAAACAGATGGAAAACCCTACCATGCTCTTGGATAAGTTGAATGAACATCGTAAAAATGTCATTGTTACCTAAAGTGATTTACAGAATCAATGCAGTACCTATCAAAATACCAACATCATTTTTTGCTGATCAGGAAAAATAGTTCTACGCTTCATGTGGAACCACAGAAGACCCATCTAGCCAAAGCAATCTTAAGCAAAAAGACCAAATTGGGAGGCATTACTCTACTAAGCTTCAAACTATACTACAAGGCTATAGTAACCAAAACAGCATGGTACTGGCACAAGATCAGAGACATAGACCAATGGAATAGGACTGAGAACCAGGAAATAAAACCATCCTCATACTGTCATCTGATCTTTGACAAATTCCACAAAAACATACACAGGGGAAAATATTCCCTATTCAAGAAATGGTGCTGGGAAAACTGGATGGCCACATGTAGAAGACTGAAACTAGACCCACACTTCTCACCTCTCACAAAAATCAACTCATGATGGATAACAGATTTAAACCTAAGACATGAAACCATAAGAATTCTGGAAGAAAACATTGGAAAAACTCTTATGGACATTGGCCTAGGCAAAGAATTTATGAAGAAGACCCCCAAAGCAATCACAGCAGCAACAAAAATAAACCAATGGGACCTGATCAAATTAAAAAGCATCTGCACAGCCAAGGAAACTATCACTAGAGTAAACAGACAACCTACAGAATGGGAGAAAATATTTGCAAGGTACACAAATAAAGGGCTGATAACCAGAATCTATACAGAACTTAGGAAAATCAACAAGAAAAAATCAAACAACCCCGTTAAAAAATGGACAAAGGACATGAACAGAAACTTTTCAGAAGAAGATGGAATAATGGCCAGCAAACATATAAAAAATTGCTCAACTTCTCTAATCATCAGGGAAATGCAAATCAAAACCGCAATAAGATATCACTTAACTCCAGTGAGATTGGCTCATATCAAAAAGTCCAAAAACAACACATGTTGTTGGGGATGTGGACAGATAGGAACACTCATACACTGCTGGTGGGACTTCAAATTAGTACAACCTCTGTGAACAGAAATATGGAGATACCTCAAAGAACTAAAAGTAGAACTACCATTTGATCCAGCAATCCCACTACTAGGTATTTACTCAAAGGAAAAAAAGACATTCTATAATAAAGACATCTGCACGTGAATGTTTATAGCAGCACAATTCACAATTGCAAAGATGTGGAAACAACCCAGGTGCCCATCAATACACGAGTGGATTAATAAAATGTGGTACATGTATACCATGGAGTATTACTCAGAAATAAAAAACAACGGTGAATTAACACATCTGGTATTATCCTGGATGGAGCTAGAGCCCATTCTTTCAAGCGAAGTGTCACAAGAATGGAAAAACAATCACCACTGGTACTCACCATCAAATTGGTAATAACTGATCAATACTTATTTCACACATGGCAATAATATTCATCAGTGGGTGGCCTGGCGGGAGGTGGGTGGAGGGCATGGAAAAACTCTCACAGAATGGATGTGGGGAGCACAGTTTTGGGGATGTCCATGATTGTAGCTCTGACATGGGCAGTGCATGGGCAATATATATAACCACAGTGTTGTACCCCCATAATATTATGAAATAAAAAAAAAGAAAAAAAGAAAAAAGTTTTTCCTTTGAAATATATATAATTATATACATTTATCTACCTATCTATTTATCATCTATCCATCTATCCATATATCCATCCATTCTTCCAATGCTTTTATGTAGAATTCTGTATTGCAAAACAAACAAATAAACAAAGAAAAAAACCACCCTCATACAGAGAAAACAAAAAACAAACAAAATCTTCTCTAGGGACTGAGTAAGCAATGCCAAAACTCATCCCAAAATCTGTGCCAAGTTGTGAGCCAGAATCCACCAGGAGCAAAATGATCTTTTTCTTTGCACAAAGGTGCTGCCTGTTTAAATTTTCTTCTTTGGAACCTGGGAAAATAGAGTTTCAGAAGAAAAACTCTTAAAGAGAAAAAGAGAGAGATACAGGTTTTTTTTAAAAAAAAAACTTTTTAAATTTATAAGAAAAATTATGTGGTTATAAAGGATTGTATCAAACTGATTGTACACCATAGATTTATATTTTATGCCCACAACAGCATTAATCTGCATTAGGATTTTTACTTGTTAAAGAATTTTTTTTTAACTTTCTAATTCTTCATTTGTAGGTACTCCTGAGGTCCTGAGGGAAGTGGTCACTCTGCCCAGACAAGAAACTTTTCCCCTTCTAAGTCATGTCTGTTGACCCATGAGCTTAATACATTATCAGAATCCATGTAGGATAAAAATTTGGACTCTATCTTCTGGGAACCTAAGTCCAGGAATCTATTTTTAGAACAGAAGGCAAGTTGGATAAGAGTCCATTACAGCCACAGCAGTGTAAAAGCCAAATTTCTGTCCCAGAAGTAGAACACAAGTTCTCTTCTTTAATTATGAAGTATTGGCCCTTGTGATATGGGAGATGTTATTTCCATTCAGAAAGTTTTGTATGATGTTATTATTTGTAAAAAAATTATTCAATTCAAATTTTTTCTTATTAAATGATTTATTTGGCAAACATTATATTCTACCAGTGCAAAGCTTCATTGTTATTTAAAGAAAAATGCTTCTTTTGAATATTCTCAATGAATTAAAAAATCATGTTAAGTAAACTCCTAAAATGAACGTCTTTTTAGATGTACTGTAAAGGGATTTTATATGAAACCTATGCCTTTGATTTACCATCATTTTTATTTGAACAGAAAACTCTAATATTAGTTTCACATCATTAAAGCAGTAATATGGATTGTGCTGCCTTCTAAATGACTGCTTTAGTCAACTTGGGCTGCTATAACAAATTACCATAGACTGGTGATTTAAACAACAAACTTTTATTTCTCACAGTTCTGGATAATGGAAGTCTGAAATCAGGGTACCAGCATGGCTGGGTTCTTGGTGAGGGCCCTCTTCTGGGTTCTAGACTGCCAGCTGTATTCTCACATTGTATTCTCACATGGTGGAAAGAAAGACAGTTCTGGTCTCTTCCTCTTCTTATAAGGACACTAATCCCATCCTGGGGGGCCATGTTCCTGACCTCATTTAACCCTAATCATCCGCCAAAGGCTCCTCGTCCAAATATCATCACATTGGGGGTTAAGGATTTTGAATTTGGGGGAGACATGTATATTCAATCCACAACAATGACCAGTATAGCCTGAGTGATCTGTATATGGAGATGAACCTTTCCAACAATTTTCTTATAGAAGGGGAAAGGACAAACATGTTGACTTGTTTCATATAGTCTTTTGAATTTAGACAAATGAATTTCCTGTAATTCTTCTCAGAGCTGATTCATTTTATCTACATAGCTTTAGTGCCATATGTGAACATTAGACATCTTTAAAAAATGATGGGGGATAATAAATGTTTTAGGAATTTGTTTTGCTGAAGTGAACTAATGACAGAGGAACATATGGTGAAATACATTTTTAATTACTTTTCAACAATGTTAAATTTTTTTCCTTATTTTCATATTTAATGTTCTTGATCAAGCTTACTGTAGAATCGTCTCAGAAAGAACATTGAATTTGGCATAATAACACATGACTAATTTTATGGGCAATATATACCAGTATAAGTAAGCAACATTTTTACTTCAGGAATTTTAGAACTTTGCTTATGATTCCTTAAGTCTTCAAAGGGAAGATGCTTTTCTTCCTCCCTGTGCTAAACTAAGATTGCCACTGTTGAAATTTCCCATTCTATTGAGGATTTTTTTAACCAAGAATTTTGATTTGATTTCCCTGTTTCAGGTTAAGACTATTTGAAACACTTTGAGGCCATTGAATGCCCAAGCTTAAAGAGTTAAGTTTTTAATGCCAGGAGGCTCAGTTTCATCATATTTGAGGAGCATGGCATATAGAATATGTGTTGATTGGCTGGGACACTTGCAACTTTTGATTTCATTGAGTTGAAGTGGTCAGTAAAATCTCAGATTCATGTCAAAAAATGTTCTGGATTTCTGATCTGTCTTTTCATGAGTAGGCAGAAATTACACTACCTGCAATACTGAAGATGCAATAATGGCTAAAATCAGTTATTATTGCATCTAAATAGTCATATACACATAAAAAATGAAGGCCAGGGGTAGGTTTTCCACTCTCATAGACCATCCGCACAGGCCACCTTTCTTTCTTTTGAACACCAGCTAGATTATGCCCTACATACCTGCCTTTGTTACCTCCATTATTAAAGAAAAAGAAACATAGCACAATATTGCCCAATGCCTCTTTATTTGTCCTTCTGTTTATTACTATTTGTAGGGCCCCTTTGTTTCCAGGAATTGATAATTTCCTGTTATCAGAAATGATAAAGGAAAAAAGCTGTCTTCTGTAATCGTTAGCTCAGGGTATTTGCAATCACTTTTAATGAAAAATTAGTACACACAAAAAAAAGACATACTGAAGCAATGGTTTTCTAGAGTTCAAACTCCATGGTAGATGATATTTCCACATTTGAATATCCCGAATGTTTTGGTTATGAGCAAAATTTAATGAGGAGACATCCTAATCAACAGTAACTTGGCTTGTTATAAAAATAAAAGAAAATCTATTGTTATCCTTTGTATTATGAATATGGTGAGGTGTCTATAATTCAGAGGATGCCACCTGGGTTGCAGAACCTATCCTTAGTTTTCTTTCTCTTGACTAATCACACTAATCTTTTCTGATTGAGAAGATTTGCATTTCTACACCTCTGCCTGGCTGGGACAACTCTGCAAACAGCTGCACACTGGGTCAGTCTCTTGATCTAGAAATCAAAACAGTACAGGCCTTAATCATACCACACCTAACAATTACTATGGGCTCCAAACTGACTGTCAGCCAACTAGATGTGATTAGTTGCACAAGGTATAACATCACACTTTCCACTGAAGAAATATTCGATGTGAGAGTGAGGGTGCCAAACAGAGAGATGCATGCAGACATACACACCGATACTCGAGGTACATGTGACCGGACAGCAAACCATTCGACTAGGAGGAGATTTTGTTCACAAACTTCTAATGTTTGCACCTATGGGTTAGAAAACCAGATTACATTTTACCCCGCTGTGAACATTAGGTGTCCTGAGATGTTTACCTTTGGCTACAGTTGGTGTGCAGATTTGACTATCAGTATGATCTGCCAGTCCATTAAGCAATACTGAAGGCACAGTCAGGCAGCAACAAAAAGCTAAAAAAGCATCTCACACTTGAAAATGTCAAGTCCAGGGTTCTAGCAATAAATAAATAAATAAATAAATAAATAAATAAATAAATAAAATTTAGAAAGTGAACTAGAGCTATATTAACTTAAGATGGTTTTGTTTTGTTTTTTGTTGTTGTTGTTTTATTTTTTCTTTTTCCCCATGTGTCTGCAGGGATGCCAGTCCCAGATGCATTGGTATCCTGACTGCAATGCCAACTTGGGGGCACTCTTGGTGATGTCCTACTACATTTTGCATTTCCCATGTGTGTATGTGTTTACTATGTGACCCTTCACCAGTTCCTTCATCTGAGGTTCTAGGGTGCCTGCTGCTTTTACATTCTAAAGGCAGCAGACTTCTCTCCTGCTGGAGGAAAGCAATTAGGTTCTCCCACAACAGTGTGAAAACATTAAGTTTAAAGTTCTGGAAGACTTGAATGTAAGAAAAAAAAATAAAACCAAAAACCCAATATCTTCTTCTATTTCCTAATGGACTTCTCTGATATAACTCTTGAAATGGAGTTTTAATTGTTGCCCTATCCTTTTATTCCTTTTTTTTTTTTTAATTAAGGCACCTTTCAGAAGTCTTGTGTACCATGTCTAAAGACCTCTGGCACATGTTCCAGCTGTTGTATACTGCTTCTCTTGGCATTTCCTTTCTTTAATCATCTCTGGCACTGTTTGCCTCCTGTTCCATGCTGCTACCAGAAATAGCCCACTCAACAGCTGTCCTAAGGAATAGGATTGCTGATGATCTTGCAATGTGACATCTATTCTGCAGGTAGAAGGCATCCTTTTGGCAGCTCCTGGTTATGCAGGAGTGGGGTGGACTATACTGTAAAACTGTACTTGGTCTAAAGCCCAAGCAATTGAAATTGGCCCTCAGAACAATTTAAGGAACAATTTCTGAACTCTTCTTAGCCCCAGGAAATGTTATTGATCACCACAATTTACCTATAAAAATTGCTGTGGGCTCTGGTGAAGATGAAATCATGCTGAGGAATTATAATTTTTGCTGATCTCCAGGTAAACAATAGATAATCCTCAAAATGAATGTTCCTATTTTGGGGAGTGGAGGTGAGTTGTTTTATTTTGTTTGGTTTGTTGTTTAAAATCTTTTGACTCGTCATTACACGGTAATGCAACTCTGTGGATCTACCATATTGATCCACATTTAAATGGGAATTCAGTCAATGCGATTTCCCATAAAAGATACCAAAGGCCTTTTGTGTTTATCATCTTTAAAATACACTGGACAGTTTCATTCTCAACTGTCTCAGATTGTAATTTCTGTATGGTATTAGGTCTATAAGTTATTTTGCAAGATGCTACACAGCTACTATGGAAAGTGACTAAGGAAAACTTTCTACTTCAAAATAGACTGCCTTACAGAGAAAAAACAGTAGAATGTGTTGGTTTTCTCTGAAAACCATTTACAGAGAGAATTCTGACCATACGTTAAATAGAGTTGCTCACTTTGTTTAACTGCTATCTCCAGAAAAAAAAAATTAATAAACACTTCAAACACCATTATCAGCATCACTCCCACTATTACCACCATTAACTCAGAAATTACCCAAGATGCTGCCCTGGAATAATCTTTGACTCCATCTCTCAATAGCACCTGCCAGAAGTTTGACATTGTTGTCAGAGCTTTGCCTTTAATTAAATGAATTGCTAAGAAATGACCTGTTTTTAAAATCTCATTGAACAATGAGAAACAAAGTTCCTTTCAGATTTCATTTTCAGTTCAGAAGGAGGAGAAAATGGTCCATTATTCTAGTGTGCTGCATTTTCTGGTCTGAAAACAGTCTCCTGGAATGGCCAATTCTGGGTAGCACAGAGTGTGAATTTTAAATGTTGCTGCTAACAGGGACACCCAGAGGACTCAGTCAAGCCCCAGTATGAGTCTGCCTGGCACTGAATGTTGGAGGATAAAGCTGCACACAGTGACAACTGAACCCAGGGCAGTGTTGGGGCCACTGGGATATGTTCTGGTTGTTTTTAAAGTTTATAATTTGCAGTAAGAGGAATTCAAGTGTTTTCTGGCTCCATTTAATTAAAAAATTGATGTGGGAAATACAAATAAGGATACCAGTATTAGCAGGGAAATGACTTTCAGAATAACTATTGACATTGAACTGAAGTCTGCAGCTTCTGTTTTTAACAATAGATGTTTGTCAACTTCAGTATAGCAGTATTGCCAGAGGGGGAAAATACATGAAATTCCCATGATGAGAAAACCCCCCAGCATAACAAATACAAAATAAAGAGCAACTGACCCTACAGACAAAGGCTACCACTGCAGAAACTCTCTGGTCAGTGTGGGGTGGCAGGATGGAGAGGAAAGAACACAAAAGGCAATATGGGAAGCTATTTGTTTCTTTAGTTATTTATTTATGACTTCTTCCTAGTGCATCTTGTACATGGCTTAACCATGAAAAATAAACTTTAGACCACATGGACAAGATATAACAGTGGCAAACAGAACTTAAAAAAAAATCTGGTATTAAAAGTGCACTGTATCTACATGACACCAAAGCAAATTATCATTTCTGTGAAAGTTTGTATAAAATAAGATGCATGGCAAATGTAGTACAAAATGAAAAAAAAAATTAAAAGGATGGCTATTTTAATATCATCTTGATACAGTCTCGAGGGAGATGTAACATTCTCTGATACAGCTTTCTAGTGTCCTTCATTTTGATTTTGATGGAAATATTTGTTGGTGAGAAAAAAATCATTATCTTTTGTAGGAAAATGGTTGCTAGGCCTTAACATAATGATATGGAGGGCTCTAAGAGTGGGTGAAAATGGTCAGGGAGTGGTTTTAATAAGTGTGAGTGCAGTTAGGGAAAATTTTTGTATGCTTAATGATTTTGGAAAGCTCTTTACAAGGTTGACATAGACAGCTGCAATTATCTGTCCCTTACTACATCGTCAACTGAAAATGAATGCACTTTCTTAATTGGGTGAACAGTTTATATTCAGAGTTTTTAAAAGGACTTGCTTCATTTTTCTTATTTTAATTCAAAACCATAGTGTTTTCTGCTATGAGTTATTATGTGAGCTGCAAAATCAAGTAATATCTATTTCAAGGGCACATGAAGCTGTCTCTACTTGCTTCCTCCTTACTTTTGCTTACAAGCAGATGTTTTAAAAGCAAAGGAAACACAATGAAATGAACATGTCAAATATAGACTACAGCTAGAACCTCCCTCTGCACTCACCCAAAATCCTTTCTCTCTTTCTTTCTTTCTCTCTCTCTCTTTTTTTTTAAGTCTAGAAATCTATTGCACCAGTCAACCCCATTTTAAGGTTAACAGCTATTTATACTGTCAACTGTAAAATTTTAGGTGGAGGAAACATACATTCAGAATGGAAAGGATGACAAAGGTACAAAGAAGAAAAACTATCTCCTAATTAGACATATTCAGAAATATATCTATCTGTGAATAGAATAACCTTTCTAGGGAGAATACAGACCCATTAAGAACAAGCTGTGGTGAAATCAAATAATAGATGGTTAAGAACAAGATTTTAGATTTCTTCAGTGAAATCTGCATTGAATTCATCTATTGAAACAACTTGATTAACCATAAAAGGAACATTTCCCCTCTAATATTATCTTTTCTTATATGTTTTCTCAGAAGACTAATTTCAAATCATTTTGCTGGGAACTGTGCTGTTTGGAGAAATATTTCCTGTAGATTCTTCTGCAAAGTATTTTCTTTCTAAATGCCAAAGCGCAGGTGGACTATATAGATGGTTTACTAAAATTTAAAGTGAGCCAAGAATAGGCTTTTTTTTGGAAAAATATCTAATTTGGAAACTTACAAGTATAGATATTAGAGTTATTCTAATAATTCTGGGAAATAGAAAAAAAAGAAAAGAAAAAATGAAAATGTTATAGTAGCAGTTTTTTGTTTTTGTTTTTTGAAGATCTCATATCCCTTTTGACCTGCAGCTGGTTTCCTGGAGAAATAAGTATAAGTATCATAAAATACATATGAACGTACCTAACCTGCAGTTGACTGTGTCATACTCTATTTTCATTTTGTATTCTTGTACAATATACTACTTTATTGATGTATCACAATTTATTTACCCAACTCCCTGTTTTTGGACATAGAATTGCTTCCAATTATTCATAAGTACTATTGTACTTATAATATGAAAAACACAGAAAAGAACACTTCCCCAGAATTCGTAATTCTTGGATTCTAATTATCTTATGGAATGTAACATTAGACAATTCACTTAATCCCCTTAATTACTTCACTTTCCAAATAAAAACAATAACCCTTTCCTTTAACAGGGTTGTGGTAAAGATCAAATATGTAGTTATATGTGACTACTCGTTAAAATTATAATTTGCTGAAACAAATATATTTATCTCTAGGATAAATCTCAAGGATAACCCATATAGGAAGAAGAGGTTTGTTATGTAGAAATAGGATTCTGTGACCACATACCTTTAAGCTTTAATAAATTGTAGGGTTCTCTGCTCACTCAAAGTCAGAAACAAGAACAATATCTGACTAATGTTAGAACTCAGTGGAGGTTCACCTTCACTGATTATGACTATTTACCTTCACTGATTATGATTTTATTCTAGAGCCACCTACAGTTTGCAGGATGAGAACTTATAAGATAATGTCTTATAAGTACATCTCTCTTTACTGTTTACAATGCATTTTCACATACATTATCTCAATCATTTTTACTACCTTGTGCAGAAAGGTGTAAATACTGTGTTCACTTTACAGAAAAAGGAGCTAAGGCTCAGAAGAAAAAAATTGTATACAAGCTCATAAAGCTAATGAGTGGTAGAGATGAAGCTTGAACCCAAGGCTATTAATTTTTAAATCCTGAATATCACATGGAACAGATAGAACCCCAAATAATGTATGACAAACGAGTAAATCTTGAAACATTTCTGAGTTATTTTTATGAGGCATAATGCATTTCTATTGCAGCACACACTCAACCCCCAACACAAATGCACAGACACACATAACCATATACACAAGTTCTCTTTAGAAATTCAATAAATCAGAATTTTCAAATTTTAAATCTGTAGAACTCATACTGAGAAACAGACACATAAACACAGACACTATTTATTTTAGAAACTCAATAAATAAAAATGTTCAATTCTTCTGTCTTCTCACTTTGAAACACAAATGTGGTCATTGGTATTTTATTTTGTGTTTATTAAATTCCTAATGATGTTGAAGATAATTTTATAAATCTTTGGTGAGTTACTTTTTTTCAGAAATCACCTCTTTAATACTTATCAACTATAATAATATTATAAATCATAATTATAATCCTATAATATTTGCTCCTGTGTAACACATTATCCCCAAATTTAGCAACTTAAAAACAAACATTTATCATCTCAGAGTTTCTGTGGGTCAAAATTCTGGGCACAACTTATCTGGGTGCTTTACCTCAAGGTTCCTCATGAGGTTGCCGCCATGTTTTCATGAAGGTGATGGTCTAATCTGAAGATTCAATTGTTGGGGGAGGAAATCCACTCACAGGCTCACTCACATGGTTGTTGTCAGGCCACAGTCCATTGCTACGTGGGCATCTCCACAGAGGGATGCATGACATAGCAGTGGGCTTCCTCAAGAGTGAGAGAGTTAGAGAGTAAGAGAATGTGCTCAAGGCAGATTTTTGAATCTTATCGTGGCAGCGACATCTACCACTTTTGCTATATTTTATTCCTTAGAAGCAAGCCATTTTGTACAGTTCATACTCAAGGGGAAAGGATTAGAGAAGGACATGAATAACAGAGGATGAGCTCACAGGGAGACATCTTAGAGGCTGCTTGCCACATATCTTTTGCCCAGTTTTCTGTCCTTTTATTAACATGGAAGAAGCATTTATAGTCCTCATATGACTATCTGTCGTATATTACATAGTTTTCCCACTTCAAAATGTAACTTTCAAATTTCTTTCCTTCTCTCCTTTCTTCTTTCCTTCCTCCCTTCTTTACCTCCTTCCTTCCCTCCCTTTTTCTTTCTCTGTCTCTTATTTTTCTTTTTCTGTTTTTACATGTTCATTTTTAATGATTCCTCTCGACTTAAACTTTCATTCATGTATTAGTCTTATAGTAGAGGTTAATTTTTACAGAAAAAAAGTGAAAATAATGTTGTTGGGATTGTTTCCACTAGCAAAAGATTTTATTGAATCTTCTGTATTATTGCTGAAACCTAATATAGAGTCAGCGGTAGTTACAGCTATTAAGATTTCCACAACTACTTGTTAAATTTATCAAAGTTATCAAATTCCATTGCACTTTTATTTTTACTGATTAGCATAGTCTGGGAATGAAGTAGGAAAGCATTGGAAAGCTTCTACCACATAAGAGAAGGAACTTTCAGGTGAAAAAAAGAGCAAGGTTGTATTTTCTCTGTATAAATTAAATTGGGATGAATGGTTGGCATATTTTTCAGTTTACCCTTAAAATAGCTTTATAAATATGTAAGTGATTTAAAATTAGACTGGTTTTCCTTTTGAGAAAGAATGTTTCTATTAATGTAGGTATGCACATAAAAACAGGGAGCATCTATCAATGAACATGTAGAAACAGAAGCTTGATTGGGACAGGAAGTTGAACAAAGTGGTTACCAAAATCTTTTACAATCTGACACACATCTAGCATCTAACATTTGAAGTCTTGGCTGGTTGTAGGAAAACTCTGTGCAGTGAAGTCATTCATGTTTTTCTTCCCTTTATAATCAGAAAATCTTTTATCCAAAAAGTGAGATTAACATCAGTTTGAACACATCAGTTCAAATTCTAATTTTCTTTTTCTGTAAAATGGAGAAAATTGCATTCACTTCAGATTTTTAAGAAGATTGAATGAACTTAAATTTTCTCAAATTTCTTATAAATTCCAGAATGAACCTGTGGGTATTTTCCCTGGTTCCTGATTGAACCAGGTAAAGTACATGCCTAGAGGAGCCAGAAGCATGCAGCCCAAGAGGAGAACCTAACATATATATTTTCTCAATGAGACTTTTCACAGCCTTCTTGCATCCAGGAACACTGGGCAAGTACTTCCCCCCTATAATTGGGAGCCATCTTAAATATCAAAATCACCAACAAAAAGCATAAAAATGCAAAAAGCATGACACTAAATAGACCACGAGAAGGACACTTGTTTACAGTACGAGAACTGAAACAAGAAGGCAGAGCATTACCTTGCTCAACTTCAACCGGGAACCTGCACATAAGGTGACACAAGTTTTTTGCCACCCAGCACATATTCTCAAATGACTGTGAATGTGCTGAGATTATTGATTTTGGGGTTGTGAATAAATTTTAGTGAGTAGGCAAATTTGCCAATATGGAATCCACAAATAATAAAGTTAGACTGTATCTGCTACGTGTTATACAAGAAAAGCATTATGTGGAAGAACAGGATTTCAGCACTGATGATGATGGCTTGTTTTACAAGGATGTTGGCAAACGAACCTATATAACGCAAATGGCATTTTTATTAACAAGAATGTTGTATCAGTGACTTACAGGAACCTAACCCTGTATTTCCCCTTGGAACAATAATTAGTATTCAATAATTCACTGTTTGTAGTGATTTTATACAATATAACTCCTGAGAATAATGAGAATTGACTACATAGTCACCACGATGACAACAACAATGGCAATATTGGATTATTTACTAAAACATTCTTTGTGCTAAGCACAGGGCTACGCATTTTACAAAAATTTTACAGAAACAACTGAGAAATCTGCATTATTCATCTTTTATATAGGGTAAAATTGTAATTCAGTAGATTTAAAAATCTAGAGTAAACAGAGAGCTGGATTTTGAATACAGGGCTCTATGACTCTGAAGTTAATGACTTTTCTGCTACTCTGCACTGTTCAACTTTAATAATGAAGTTTATTGAGTCTGTGTTATGTGTCAGACCTGCTTGTCTGGAATCAATGAAACCATCAGATTCTGACTGTAAAAATTCCCAAGCATAAATGTAGCAGTTGGGGAGGAAATTTCTCATCTGTCAACAACTTCACACCTCTAGCAACCGCTACCAAAGGGATGAATCCAGCACCCTTCCTCCTCTTCCTCCTTGTCTTCCTTTATCCATCATTGTTTTATCAGCTATACTGTAGCTCCTGTTATTATATATTCCAGAACACTTCATTCATTTGTATATGTCATATAATCTCTTGATTTAGATTGTTCTAATTCACTTATTTTCATGAATGATTATATTCATGACAAATGCAATAGACTTGTAATCATAATACGAATTTTGTAACTATATAATTATGGGAATAGAAATTTTCGGAATCACAGTTAGCTTTGCTCTATCATTTCTGCCCCCTTTACCATTTTTACTACTGTTAATAAATAGCATAAAATTTAAAAGTGTAAAATTTTCAGATAAAATGAAAGGTTTTTTTCACCTTTTGAAAAATTCAAAGAGCACAGGAATATGGTTTTAGAGAAATATCTTATAGAGATAATAATATGTATCACATTTCTTGAAAATAGGTGACCTTTCTTTGGGTCTTATGTAGGTGCAAGGAAGGAGCAGACAAATGATAACTTAGAAGGGCATCCATGGAAGTGAAGGGAGGACGTCCTCCCCCTGCCCTTCATGGACTGGGTCTTCCTGTAACCTGCAATCCAGGGCCCGTATCTGTGAGTTTTCTGCCATTGATTATCTCCATAGGAAATTCGCCAAAATGTTATGTAATTTTTACTTTGATGAAGAAATTATCTTTATCATTCCATATCCTAACATTGTGAAAATATTTATAAAGACACCAAGACTCTTTATTCACTATTCTACAACATATCATAGCACAGTCTTCTATGATCACATTATGAATGCATATTGGGGGGTGATATATAAAAATGACTCTCTTAATTATTCAATGGAAAAGTCTACGAATATGTGGGAGGGAACGTGAGTGAATGAGTATGAAAGAGGTTGTACTCCACAAAGATCAACTGACTCCTCCACAGTTTTTCCTGAGCTTGCCCTGCCTGCCAAGAAGAACATAATTCTTTCTTCAAACTATCCCTGAATATATTACAGGTAGATTTCCTATCATGGTTACATAGATATTCATTGTAGGAATAAGTCTTACAACTTAAGTTATAACTTATACATTCATCAAATACGGCTATAAATGACTAGAATATATTCCAGTTTCATTTAGGATATTGCTCTGTCTTTCACTTACTTACTATAGGCTACAATTCTTGATATTTAAAAATACCTGCTGTTTGTATTTAATTAAACGGTAAGATGTTATATAAGCTCTTCCATAATAAAAATTACTTTTTGAAATTTCCCACTGCTCTTATTGCAGCATTCAAAAGCTATCATTTTTGGGGTCTTGGTATATTGGGTAGATGTTAGAATAAAATTTTATAAAGAATTATTTTTAAAAGTATATACTAAAAATACAAGAATTAAAAACTTATAAAATAGTTCAAAGATAAATGTAAATAAATCACTAAAATTTTATTATCCAGATAAAAGCATAATTAACATTTATTAAAAATTTTTCTCTTTTTCTTCCCCCCCCCAACAGGGTGGTAGTCAAAGAGTTGGCTTTTATTTAGTGTTTCCATTTTTCTGCTAAAATTGATTCTATTCTCTCATATAGCCATTTCTATTTTATTATATTCATTAGATCCTTATATGCTTTATGCATTCACAATAACCATTTAAAAATAATTGCTTATTAATTCCAAAATCTATGTTATCTTTGCATCTCTTTCTATTAACTAATATTCTCCTAGGTATGGGTCACATTTTCTTGCTTCCTTATATGTCATGTTAATTTTCTATTGTTGCATGAAAATTACCCAAAAACTTAGCAGTTGAAAACAATGAATATTTATTATTTTACACAGTTTTTAAGGTTCAGGAATCTGGATTTGGTTTAGTTGGGTAGTTGTGGCTCAGGGTATCTCATATGGTTGCAGTAAAGTTGTCAGTCAAGGCTGCAATCATCTAAAGGGGCTGAAGAACCAATTCCAAGCTCACTTATTTGGCTGTTAGCACGAGCCTTCAGTTAGTTGCTCTGTGCCCCTCTACATCTACTAACATGATGTGGCATCTGGATGCCCTCAGAGCTAATTGTCTAAGACAGAGAAAGAGACAGACAGAACCCAAGATGGAAGCTACAATTTTTTATGACCTAATTTGAGATGTGACAACCCATTACTTATGCAATATTCTATTTAGTAAAAGCAAGACACTCAGCCCAGCCCACACTACTCAAGGTGATTACACATCATGTGAATACCGGAAGACAGAGAGCATTGGGGACCATCTTAGAGGTTACCTATTGCAATCTCTAGAAATTTTTGAATGAATACTGGATATTATTATAATGTTTTGTTGTTGAGGACTCCCTTTATTTCATTTAAGGATTATTGAGTTTTGTTTTGGCAGGCATTTATTTTACTGTTGGATCAATTTTATCTCATCAAGATGTTTCCAGACTTTTGTCAGAAGGAATCAATAGTAGCCCTTCCTCTAGGGCTAGAGTAATCAGTTACTCCTGAAGTGTGGTCTTTCTAGGGTCTCAATGCCCACAATACACAGCAAGGTTTCTCTACTCTGGCTTGATAGATTCCATGGAATTTTGAGAAGTATTAGTTTCTATATGCCAAATAGACATATAGTTATGTTTGTGTGTGTATTCACTAATGCGGGACTGCATTGTGTGTCTATACTGTACAGTGGACTCCATTATGTGGATATTGTGGAAAATAGTTTATCTCATCTTCTTTGTGTTGGCATTCATCTATGTTAAAAATATAGTTGATGTGAAAATGAATTAGAATAGAGATACTATATATTTAGTAAATAAAATTGCTATTATAATTTTGATTAAAAGGTAGAGAAATAGAGAACAATTATAACTGAGATATTCAAGAGAATGAAAATAATTTGGAAATTAATCTTTTGGTGTCTACTTCTCATGACAGTAATACAGTGAACTAGATTTCTATTCAACTTCATTATCTTTGTGATATAATTCAGCAAATAGTTTTGCATAAATTGACAAACAGGATAGCAATATGCAATGAATGAAAGAAATTTTGTGTGAAGGCCTATCTTCACACCTCCATTTGAATTTATATTTGCAGTTTTATTAGGCCTTCAGTGCACTTATACACATACTCATTTTGTCTATGGCACTGGAGCAGTAAAAAAGCTTTAAAAACCTAAAAAAGTCAAGTATTTGCATAAGAAGATTGTGATGTCGTCTTAGAGCATTTTTTTTTATATTGTCCAAACACTTTGGCATTAATTTCAAGGTTGATGAAATCACCAGGATTCCTTGAGGCATTTTTTAAACATATTCTTGCCAGAAAAATCCTAAATTCTGTCTGATATGGATACTGAATTGTATTTATAATTGTTAAAAATTACCACAGTTTAGAAGTAGGGAGCACAGCTATCTCAGAATAGATTTCCTTATAACAATTTTCTCAAATGTCAAGAAGCAAAACAAAGAATTCCGCATTATGGGAAATTTATATTTATTATATTTTTCTCCAAAACAAAGTCAACATTTGTGAAGCTACAAGGTTTTATCATTCTGCACACAGAGCAGAAGGAGCGTTTGTGAAAAGTGCTGGAAATGCCAGATAAGCTCTTAGTGACTGGCAGTGCCAAGCTAGCTGTACTTAAGTTATCTTGTATGCTTCCTTATTATTTTGCCTTGTTGTTGCTAACGGGGAAATCTATTAACTCCGAGGAAAATTCAGACCAAAGAATCAATTACTTCCTTTTCTATATTCATCGTGAGAAGTCTACCTTTGTTTTGTTTAGCATGAGGACACAGTTTCCAGTATAAATCGTTCAAATATTCAAAGATGCTATACCTTAAATAAAATTAGATATTGGTGACTGCAGCCACAAATATGAGAAACAAAGGACATATGCTAAATCACTTTCCCCTTACCAAATACATTCTTCACTCTGCCCCTGCTGCGCTAGGCCCGAGTTATTCCAGAGATTGGCTCACCAGCTGGGCATTATTATACCAATTAGAAAGGTGACCTTTTATAATAACCAGTGGCTTTATTTTTTTTCAATGCAAAAATTGTAAAGCTGCATATGTGGGACCTTTCAAATGAACAAAGAAGTCAAGTAAATACTATTTTAGGATGTAAATCTGCAGTTTTACAACATATTCTTATTTCAACATATATAAGTTGGATTGATTTCATGGAAATAGACATAAATTAATAGTTACACCACATTCCAATGTCAGCACTGTTTTATTTCCCTTATGAAATCACAATTGCTTTGGCTTTTTGGAAAATATTAAATAATGTGATTCTTGACTTGACAGCAAACATTATCATGCATACAAAAGTCATTCCTTCATTCAAAAGTAAGTGAATATCTCTAACATTATGTTTTGAAGAATATTTAAATTATTAGTAATTGTCTATTAAAGAGATAAGTTAGGATTTTGTGTTTTGGAAATGTAGAAACTTGAAAAGATTTTGTTATTCCTTAGAGAACTATTGCTGTCAAGTCTATAGGCCAGGAAATAATTGTTAGAGTATAATAAAATTTATTTACAATATAGCACAGTGGATTAGAAATAAGCTTTGGGGTTAGCTCTACTATTTAAAAGATGTGTGACCTTGATTAAATTGCTTAATCTCCTTCCTTCCAGTTTCATTATCTTAAAATAAAGTTAATAAACCAATATCATAGAGCTGTTATGGGGATTAACATGAGATAATTTATGTAAAATACTTTACCCTGACAGGCACATAGTGACTGCTCAAAAATATTTGTTGAATGGATACATGGATGTATCTTTTTGCAAGATTGCATCATTAAATCACATTTTATCATAAGGAAAAAGGAAAATGACTTCTTTTCCTCCTAGGTCACATTTATTAATTTGACTATAACTCCTTACTAGCTGAAATGTTTTTATCCAATCATCAACTTCATTGAATATACTTGCAACTCTAAGCTCTAGGTAAATACCTACAAATTCCAAACTGCAAAGAAAAATACAAAATTTAAGGTATAGGAAGATATGTGTAAGGATGTATTCCTAATGCTGTACAATCTTCATATCAATCAAAATGCTCACCAAAGAATGAGTACTCAAGAATCCCTTACTAATTGTATTTATCTATGTACTCATTATATAAAATTTATGGGCAAATATCTGCATTTAGAGGTAATTTCTAGAAGAGGAAAAGTGGAAGAACTTCTATAAAGGATGAGTTTAGAGTTCAAAATCCTATATTTTCATTTCCATTGAATCGTATCTCAGTTCTGTCAATTTGGACAACTCAAATTTTTCTGAGAATAATTTGTCTCATTAATTGAGAATATGGAATCATAAATAAAATAATAATTTGAAAGTGTTTGGTGAACCAGAAAGCATCAGTTCATCTATAGGGTTGTGGGCCTGGCATTTATCCTTGCAACCATCCCCATTGTGAGTCCCAAGTCAGAAGTGTGGGGAACCCATAATAGCTGTCACTGTCGGCTTCCTTTTCTGCTCTACTCTGTTTCCACCTCATGGTCCCAGAAACTCTGCCCAGGGACTTAACAGTCAGTCCTTTGTGAAGTCTTGAAGGGGGTGGCATCCTGATTCAACCTGTCCACACTAATTTATTCTGACACTCTCTCTTAAAGTGAATCTTAATGTCCATTCATCTTCAGATCATTCTGCCATATTCCACATATTTATGTTTGTATATTAATCTTACTACCAAGTTTATAACCTAGATCATAAACTGAAGCCCACAACATCCTCAAAAGAAAATTAATATGAATTCATCCATCACATCTCTGGAAGGATTATCTGGAAATGCCTCCCTTAAAGCTAATTGATCCTGATTCTCTGCTAATTCTCTGCTAATTCTCTGCTCTGACATACTTTTACTTTTGTAGTTACCAAGCAATAACCAGTAACGCAGGATTTTTTTTCCATATTTGTCTGCCTGGTTAGACTGCAAGTTCTGTGATGGCAAGCACTACAGGTATATCTTTTTTAAAAAAGCAATTTATCGTTATATTCATAGCAATCAACACAATGTTAAAATAAATGCTTATTGAATTGAAATGAAAGAACAAAAAAGGAAAACATTTATAAATTAGTTGTATAATTTTTCGAAATAGATATATGTTAATTAAAGGAAAGCTAGAAAAACACATAAAAGAAGGAAGGAAATAAAAACAACTTATTTATTAATAATGCCACTGTCAAAAATATAATAACTCTCAACAATGACATATCATTTGGACCCACTCTACTGACAAAAATTAAAAAGACAGACAATATTAACTGTGGATAAAGATATAAAGGAAGCATGTGGGAGTGCAAGTTTGGTCAATTATCTGATGGCAATATCTAGAAAACATGTACACAGGCTTACCTCATTTTATTGTGCTTTGCTTTATTGTACTTCACAGATATTTCATATTTTACCAATTGAAGGTTTGTGGCAACCCTGTGTTGAGCAGCTCTATTGGCACCATTTTTCCCATTTTTCCAACAGTATGTACTCACTTTATATCTTTTTTTATGTCACATTTTTGTAATTCTCACAATATTTTAAAGTTTTTGATTATTATTATATCTGTCATGGTGACCTGTGATCAGTGATCTTTGATGTTACTACTGTAATTGTTTTGGAGGGCCATGAACCGAGCCCATATGTTAATAAGATGGCGAGTTTGATAAAAAATATTGGGTGTGTTCTGACTGCTCCACCAACCAGACATTTCCTTGTCTCTCTTCCTCTCCTCAGGCCTCCCTATTCCCTGAGACACAACTATATTGAAATTAGGCGAATTAATAACCCTACAATGGCCTCTAAGTGTTCAAGTGAAAGGAAGAGTCGCACATCTTTCACTTTAAATTAAAAGCTAGAAATAATTAAGCTTAGTGAGAAAGGCATGTTGAAATCCTAGGTAGGCTGAAAGCTAGGCCTTTTGTGCCAGACAGTTAGCCAAGAAGTGAATGCAAAGGAAAAGTTCTTGAGGGAAATTGAAGGTGCTACTCTAGTGTACACATGAATGATAAGAAAGCAAAACAGCCTTATTGCTGACATGGAGAAAGTTTTAGTGGTCAGAACAGATCAAACCACCTGCAACGCTCCCTTAAGCCAAAGCTTAATCCAGAGGAAGGCCCTAACTCTGTTCAAGTCTATGGAGTCTGAGAGAGGTGAGGAAGCTTCTGAAACAAAGTTTGACACTAGCAGAGGTTGGTTCATGACGTGTAAGGAAAGAAGCCGTCTCCATAACATAAAAGTGCAAGGTGAAGTAGCAAGTGCTGATGGAGAAGCTACAGCAAGTTATGCAGAAGATCTAGCTAAAATCACTGGTGAAGGTGACTATGGGAGCCAATCATAATTCTGAACAACACGAATTCCATACAGCATATACCCAAATGTTGAAATCTCAAAAGACAAAAATCCATAAAGTATAAAATACCAAAAATCACAATCACAGAAGATCAAAATCCTAAAAAGGTATTCTGGAAAAAAATTTTAAAAAATTCTTTAAAAGATATTTATTTATTTTTAAAAGGAGGTTCATTTGAGAAACATATAAAAACATGACAGAACACTTTATGGGTCACTTTACACAATAAAATAGGCAAACATAACATACATACTTTACAGGCATAAACACTCACACATACTAATGGCAGTCGCACAGGTATTGTGACAAGCAGGTAATTGACCCAGCTTTACAACTACGATCATCTGAAGACAACTTAAGTCTTTTGATGAGATTGATCAAAAGACATGATGAGTCATCACCACATACACAGTCACCCAAAGAGCCAAGATCTCAAGAAATCTATCTTTCACAAATGCAGATGTACAATAAGGACATCTCTGCATTTATGGAGGAAGTTTCAACATTTTAATGTACATGCACAATGCTTACACACAAAGTCAATGTCATGATAATGTACTTTCACAGGGTCAAATTTCTGATGTCTAAGTTAGCAGAAGAAAAGTCTGTCCCAGCTCTCAGACAGGGACGAGTTCACCTTCTGTATTTGTTCCCTTTAGACCCCAAGCTGATTGGATGGTGCCTGCCAACATTGAGGGCACATCTTCCCCACCTTGTCTACTCAGACTCCCACACTAATCACCTCAGGAAACACTCTCACAAGCACACTCAAAATAATGCTTTACCAGGTTTCTAGATATTCCTTAATCCAATTAATTTGACACCTAAAATTAAATCCACACGTCCACATCTTGTCAATTTAGCAGCCATATGCATCTTCTTAAACTGTACCTAATTTCCAAATAAAGACAATAAAAAGGTATCATAAGAATGGAAAAACAAGCACTACATATACTCACCACCAAATTGGTACTAATTGATTAACACTTATGTGCACATATGAAAGTAACATTCATTGGGTGCTGGGCAGGTGGGAGGGGGAGGAGGGGATAGGTATATTCACACCTAATGAGTGCGGTGTGCACTGTCGGGGGAAGGCATGCTTGTAGCTTTGACTCAGGTGGTGCAAAGGCAATGTATGTAACCTAAATGTTTGTACCTCTGTAATATTTTGAAATAAAAAAAATAATTTTTTAAAAAAGTAACAGTTCCACCTAATATGATGCAACTATCCTGTGATTGTGATTTTTGGGATTTTGGATATTAGGAATTTTAGACTTCAGGGATTTTGATCTTTTGGGATTTCAACATACGGAGTTATGGTATTTGAGATTGTGTCTTTCAGGATTATGATCCATTCCTGGTGGCTACACTAAACAACAGATTTTCAGTGTAGATGAAGCAGCCATATACACGAAGAAGATGTCATCTAGAACTTTTATCACTAGAGAGAAGTCAATGTCTGGCTTCAATGATTCAAAGGAGCTGGGTGCGGTAGCTCATGCCTGTAGTCCTAGCACTCTGGGAAGCCAAGGTGGGAGGATTGCTTGAAGTCAGGAGTTCCAGACCAGCCTGAGCAAGAGTGAGACCCCATCTCTACTAAAAATAGAAAAAAATTAGCCAGGTGTGGTGGTGTGTGCCTGTAATCTCAGCTACTCTGGAGGCTGAGGCAGGAGGATTGCTTGAGCCCAGGAGTTTGAGGTTGCTGTGAGCTAGGCTGATGCCACGGAACTTAGCCCAGGTGACAGAGTGAAACTGTCTCCAAACAAAAAAACAAATTTTCAAAGGACAGGCTGACTCTCTTCTCTCTTGTTAGGAGGTAATGTAGCTGGTGACTTTAAGTTCAACCCAATGCTCATTTATCATTCCAAAAACTCTATGGCCCTTAAGAATTATGCTAAATCTTCGCTGCCTGTGCTCTATCAGTGGAAAAACAAAGCTTCGATGACAGCACGTCTCTTTACAGCATGGTTTCCTGACTATTTTAAGCCCACTGTTGAGAACTACTGCTCAGGAAAAAAGATTCCTTTCAAAATATTACTGCTCACCGACAGTTCATTTGGTCACTCAAGAGCTCTGATGGAGATGTACAAGGCAATTAATGTTGTTTTCATGCCTGATAACATAAAATTCATTCTGCAGCCTGTGGATCCAGGAGTAATTTCGACTTTCAGGTCTTATTATTTAAGAAATACATTTTGTAAGGCTGTATAGCTGCCATACATAATGATTCCTCTGGTGGATCTGGGCAAAGTAAACTAAAAATCTTCTGGAAAGGAGTCAGCACTTCAGACGCCTTGAAGAGCATTTGTGATTCATGGGAGTTGCTTAAAATATCAACATAAACAGGAGTTTGGAAGAAGTTGATTCCAACCCTCATAGATGACTTTGAGGGATTCAAAACTTCAGGAATTAATGGCAGATGTGTCAGAAATAGCAAGAGAACTAGAATTAGAAGTTGATCTTGAAGACGTGACTGAATTGCTGTAATCTCATGATAAAACTTGAATGGATGAGGAGTTGCTTTTCTTACAGATGAGGAAAGAAAATTGTTTCGTGAGTTCTTGAGATGGAATGTACTCCTGATGAAGATGCTGTAAGCATTGCTAAAATGACAACAAAAGATTTAGAATATGAAATAAACTTAGCTGATAAATCAGCAGCAGGGTTTGAGAGGATAGACTGCAATTTTGAAAGAAGTTCTACTGCAGGTAAAATGATATCAAACAGCATCACATGCCACAGAAAAACCTTTGGTGAAAGGAAGAGTCCATTGCTATGGCAAACTTCATTGTTATCTTAATTTTAAAAATTACTATAGCCAACACAACTTTTAGCACCCACACCTTGATCAGAGTCAACAGCCATCAACATCGCGGCAAGATCCTCCACCAGCAAAAAGATTATGGCTTGCTAAAGGTTCAGACGACAGCATTTTTTAGCAATAAAGTATTTTTAATCATGGTAAGTACATTTTTTAGACATAATATTATTGCACACCTAATAGACTACAGTATAGTATAAATGTAACTTTTGTATGCACTGGGAAACCAAAAAATTTGTGTGACTCATTGTATTGTGATATTTGCTTTATTGAGGTAGTCTGGAACTGAATCTGCAATGTCTTCAAGGTATGCCTGTACCAAATGACCCTACATCTCTATTACTAGATATCTAATCTAGAAATCTCTAGCATGATATATTCATGAAGGCACAATAAAGTATTTTTAGTTGCAGTATTTTTCTCAAGAGAAAAAAATAGAACACAACGTGTGTTTCATTAGAAAGAGAATGATTTAATTGAGGGAACACTATATAGCAAGGAAATGAATGAATGAACTCTAAGGACATGAACTTAGATACAAATTAAAACATTATTTGAAGGCAAAGAACAAGTTGTAGAACCTTTCTTTTGTTCAAGTCATTTACATATATATATATATATATATATATACACACACACACACACACACATATATATATATTCATTCCAATCCACATTCATACTATACATGCTATATACAGGGTGTGTGTGTGTGTGTGTGTATATATATAAATTTCAGGAACAGAGATTGGAAAGGAAAAATATAAAACCAATGACAGACTCCTAGGGAGTGAGGAAGTAAGGAAGTATGGAGGGAAGGAAAATTGAACTAGGGAGGGGAGAAATGATATTTGAAATTTATCTACAACATCATAATAAAAACAAAAATAGCATGTTGGTATATTCCTTCCAGGTCCTCTCAGTGCATTTTTCTAGTCTTCTACACATATAATTCAACAGTTTAAACTTAAAAAATATCATTATTTATTCAAGTCTTAGGACATGTCTCTTTACCTGTGTTACATACAATTTGAAAAGCTTTCCAATTATTATGTCGCAGTTAATTTGTGCGGCATTTACAAACATCTGTTGGACACCCACTTCATGCTAGGTGGTCTTTTACATTCTGCACAACAATGAGAATCAGTCTCTAAATTTGAGTAGCCTAATGAAAAGCAGAGATCAAGGCAATGCATATTGATTTCCAGCTATAAATTTTTCCAGGGTGATTATCACCAAATTAGATTCCTGTAAAACCTTCGTGCAATTTTTCCTAGTAACATCTTTAAAAAACATACATTACCCAATAAAGAAACAGGTTAACAATAAATACACAAGCCATATAAGTAAACAAGTATACACGTAACAATTCAATATTACCCTCTTGAGAAATTGCTTTCTAAAATTAATCCAGGACATCTGACAGTACAGTTCACATTCTCTAGCAAAATCTTTCCCCTTTTACTTGATTCTGCTATTCCAAAGTTTTTCTAGATATAAATGAAATAGATGGGTGCATATGAAAAGATTTATTCAATTTCTACTTATTCTCAAAACAGTGAATCAATTTCTGCAGGGTGTTGGGTATTTACTAATGTTTCTGAAGTCAAATGAGAACTAGGTAGATCTCCTACAGTGCATTTTCCTTACAGAAAATTATAGTCCCTGTTGTGCTGCCTGTTTAAAATAAACTCTGGAAGAAGGCTATAGATTATGACTATGTATTCAGGTAGAGTTTACAATCAGGAGCTGAAGCAGAAGGAAGAATAGATGCCAATTTTAGTACTATTTTATGATAGTTAAGGAATGTTGGATAAGGCAAGTTCATATCACTATTTTTGGAATGTGCATGTTTTTTTCAATCACACAAAAAGACAATTTCTTAAACTTTGAAATTGAATATGCTTCCGCCTCCTAATATATTCTCAACTCAAATGAAAAAACAAAAACTGTAGATTTTGTATGGCATGGTCAGTGTGATTGTTTGATTTAGAATGTAGATAAAAATACATCAGAGGGTGGATGTATGCAGATTTGGAGATGGTGCTGGCCTGTCTCTCCTGCTAGTATTTCCATTGCACATGAGAGAGAGAAAATTCAGGCACTTAGATGGTGTTGGTGTAGGAAAAAAAAAAAAACATGAAACATATGTTTTTCAAAATTGAACTCACATTCAAGGGTTTTTTTGGACACTGACAATGAAAAACAACGTGAAAAAAGACGGGCACTAAGAAAGAATCGTGAAGGGTAACAAGAAGTCAGTCAAACTCTGGGCTTCTGCCAAATCTGACAGGTAAACCACTGGCAGAAACTCGGGGAACTTAGACAATAATAGAAGTACTAGTGGCAAGGGCCACTTGCTTCTTTTAGGAGATTAATTATTGTTAAATCTTTGGCATTCTGCAATGGAACCTTGTATCCACAAGCAGGAAACAGAGCACACTGTGGTATTAGTCTTGGGAATTCATGTCAAAGCAGAGAGCATCGTCCCTGCTTTTCATTGAGGGAGAAGAAAGCGTACCAAAGCAGCTGAGGTAGCTGCTGTCATGAGACTTTCTTGGAGGACTGAACCTTCCTTCAGGCTATACACACAGTTTATATATGTATACATATATGTAAATATATATACGCACATATAGTTAAATAATATATACAGTTAAAATATACACACACATAAAATACATATTAACTCATCTGTTTTTAGTGAGAAAAAACTGGCTTAACAGACAATGCATCAAACTTGCTGCTAGTTCCTTTGACACTCCCTTATTTTGCACTTTTTGTATACCAACCACTGTTCAAGGTGTGGATGACAACGCTCTCAGAATAAGCTCCGAGAAAATAAAGAACACAGAGATGATTTTGGATACAAATAACCATTATTAGTTCTTAGAAAATAGCTGTTTGCAACTGTAACATTCACAGTTTTGGGCAGAAAGTAATTAGATGTTAATATCCCTGAACAGCTTCAGAGGAGACATATCATGGTGTGGCACAGGAAGTGTCACAGGATCCTCATTTCTGCAATGGCGTATCCCTTTCAGCTCAGATTTGAATCCAGAAGTGACTTTCCATGCCCAAAGTTGCCTAAAATATCTCCCTGATCATCATAGCAGCATCACATGCTGGTCTCTCATTTGAAAGAATGCGCTTAAAGAGTGATTAGACTAAAGAAACCATCTTGGAGAACCTCACGGTGCTTTTGGATAATAAGAAAATCAGGTAAATAGCATTCAGTGTAGTTTATTAGTGGGAAGCAAAGGCTTCCATAGCAGCCATAACCTGAAGAGGACTTGTCCTTAAAAATTGTTGTTGGAATGTACAGATTGCCTGTAGTTAATAGCAAGGATCCTAAGTAGAAATGTTGTACAGAAGGAGCATAATATGGGACTGCAAAAGAGGATCCAGAATAGATCAGAAGTATTTTCTCACCTACACTGGTTTAACATTATCATGAACTTTTCAGTGAGAAGAAATTATAGATTAATATTAGAACCCACAGCATAAGTTTTATAATATAAATACTGTAATGATGTATGATAAAATGTATATATAGCCATCTGCATAGAATAAGGGTTTAAATATCTACAAGAAATCTTGAACTACAAGGACCTCTACAGGAATGGTTTATAGCCTCAGGTAACTCTCACAACCAAGATTTTTGTGCAGTGCTTCCTAGGTGAACTCCAAATGGGCATCTAACATATGGTCACATATTTCAACAGCTTAACCTTTGAGTGATTTTGCATATAATTAAGTAAATAAAACAGACTTATAAGACAACTTTAAATAGTGACTATCTGTGGGCAGATTATCTATGGCAAATTGTGCTAAAGGCTTTATTGCTAACAATAAAAACACATTAAAAGCAAACACAAAGTTTGCTTTATTTTCATTTTTCATTTTTGAGAGCCCACTCTGCATACCCTCTTGCTTATTTAAAATATTAATATCCTCACCTCCCTACTTTCTCTTGAGATCTCATGATGCTTAAGGTATTATCAACCTTTTGTGTATGGAAACAGTATAGTAAGTGGTAAAAGTATAGCTTTTGAAGTCCAATACTCTTCAAAATGTACAATTTAAAGTGTCACACAGATTATTTCCATTACCCTGTCCCAAGTGATACAGATGCTTGGAGAGTACCTTACATACTTTGCCTCTAGCCCTAATGTAAGCCCTGCAGGGCATTGTTATTATCCACATTTTTTAGATGAAAAAACACAGCTCAGTTAAACTAAGATCTAAATATTAGTTCTTTAAGGTATCACAGCCAATAAGGAGCACAGTGTCTTCCAAAACCAAATTTGTTTGTCTCCTTTTATAAGGGTCTACATCAGCATTGTACAAAAGAAATATAAACTACACGTGCAATTAAAAAATTTCTAGTAACCATATTTTTAAAATGCATAGATAAATCCATGAAATGAATTTCCATAATTTTAACTTAATCCAATATATCCTAAAATTATCCCTTCAACATGTTTTTACATTTTGTTTTAAATTTTACATATTTTACATTAGTTTTTCTTATCGAGTCTTTGAACTCTAGTGTTTATTTGATACTTATAGCGCAACTCAGTTCGGTTTAGTGCCATTTCAAGTGTTCAAGAGCCACAAGTAACTAGTGGCTAGCGGCTACTGTACTGCCACTACTACAGTAGCCACTGCACTACTCTACAATGTTTAAAAATGCAGTTGTGATACAACGTAAGATCAAAAGTGTAAGATTTATTTGATTCCTGGCTCTACCACTTGCCATCTGAGGCAAACCGCACAGTAACTTCACCTGAGTCTTTTCTCACAAATGTAAAAATAGCGTGATAATACTTAACCCACAGAATTGGGAGGGATAAGTTAGGTACTAGGTGGGAAACATCTGGCTTATTACCTGACACACAGGAGGAATTCACAGAAGAGAACTGATAAGTCCATTCTCTCTCTCTCTTTCCCCCTTTGCTTATAGACTGTGTTCCCATACGGATGTCCTTTGGAGCCCAAAAGCTTAACCACCAAAACTTCTCCAAGGAAGGCTTGAGAAGAAACCACATTTAGTTTCAAGAATTTTATATTTCATTTGGAATTTATACTGTGGTTTAGATCACCACGATTGGCTGAGTGATTGTGGGAATGCAGAAATGACAAACTTTCTCAACTACATTTAGGATTTAAGTTGGTAGTTCGAAAGAATTCATTGAGAGGCTGACATGACTCCAAGTCAAGGTTATATTTTACAACCATATATTAATTATTTGAGATTGTTTGAGGTTTTTCATCTGAGCTGGTAGAGATAATTAAGAGTTCCCTTACAATGAACAAAGCGGAGACCAGATCAGAACAAATGCAGACAAGTGTTGAACTCCCACCTCAATCAATTTTGTTTTTTCACAAATTCCCATGGTCCATGAATATAGTTTGATTGACATTTTGAAAAATTAAGGATTCGAGTATTATGCAAACCTGGCACTTGTGTCTTAAAATACACCAAAACTTTACATTTGAAATGATACATTATTTAGAGCTGATAAATTTAGGTATATTGAAGACAATCAAGCCATTTACCATCTGTGATTTCTGGAGCTAATTCTAAATTTATCTGACTTGCAATACCTGCCTTGCAGGTTTGATGTTAAGACTAGAGTTGATGCTTGTTAATGTCCTTTCCATCCTGCAGGGTACATTATACGTATTCCAGAAATGGTAATATAACATTATTATTGTGGTTTTAAGGAAAGGAAATATTTTTCATTTTAATAATCTGTATAAAAATCTAACATGCTATAAAATCTATCCAATGTAATGGTGAATGTATTAGATTTGGAGTCAGTGACTTTTCATTTGTCCACCTATAATCAATTTATTGTCCACTAATTTATTTATAGTCAATTTAAAATATATGTAAAGGTTCTAATTGATAGATTGTTAGTCATCCCTTGGGAAGCCCTGTGTGTTTCTCTCTGAACCCCTAGTCCTCTATCATCCCCAGAGGTAACTATAATCCTGTTTTTTTGCTTATAATTTTATTTTTCATTTTTATTTTAAACACAAGGATGTATATTTATACAATGCATCATTTAGTTTTGTGTGTTTTTATACTTTATATAAGTGGAAGCATACTGTATGAATTCTTCTGTGACTTTGCTCAATATAATTTTTATGAGATACAAAAAGTTGTAATTGGTTCAGTTTGACTATATTATACACCATACAACTGTTTTAAGATTATTTGTTTTTCTGTTGTGGGACTTTACATTGTTTCCAATTTCTTGCTGTAACAAACAATGCTTCTGGAAATATTTTTGGTTCATGTCTCCATTTATATTTGTATACATGTACATATATACATGTGCACACACATATACGCACACACACACGTTTTCTTAGAATATATTTCTATTAATGGAATTGCTGGGATTTATAATATGTACATTTTCAGATTTACTAGATAATACAAATTAGGTTCCAACATGACTATATGAACTTATTTTCCTATAGAGCAATAATACTTCAAAAGACTTTAGTATTAATATAGGATACACATAATAGACCAATTGAACAGAAAATCCAGAGAGCAATTTATGTTAATGTAGGAATTTGATTTATGAAAGTGATGGCATTGCAGATAAATAAAAAGTGCAGTATAATTGATTATCCATAGAGAGAAAAGAGAAAACTGAATCTCAAGTTCTCCTTCATACCAAAATCAAATATTAATTCCAGGAATATCAAAGATGTAAATGTACAAAGCAAAAGTATAAACATTTTACAAAACCATGTAGGAAAATAATTTTATTACCTCAGGCCAAAAGCATTCCTTTTTTTTTTTGAGATAGAGTCTTGCTCTGTTGCCCCAGCCAGAGTCAGTGGCATCATCATAGCTCACTGCAACCTCCAACTCCTGGGTTCAAGTGATTCTCCTGCCTCGGCCTCCCGAGTAGCTGGGACTACAGGCATGATAATTTTTCTATTTTTTTAGAGAGGGGGTGTCGCTCTTGCTCAAGCAAGTCTCGAACTCCTGACCTCAAATATTCCTCCTGCCTTGGCCTCCCAGAGTGCTATTATTATAGGTATGAGCCACTGTACCTGGCCAAAAACATTTCTTAATGAAGACAAAATAGTGAAAATGATAAAGGAAAATAAAGCTACCTAGTGTACTATATATTTTATTCACCAAGGGACACAAAAAGGGAATAAAACAGAAAACCAGAGAGTGGGAAAATATATCCATGTATTTTGGGGAAAAAAGCCTAAATATTACAAGTTGGCCAAATAACAATAAGGCATAAATGGATAAGTTAGAAGGTAACTAAGTTATTATTTTCTAGCAGGGGTCATCAAACTTTTCTTGTAAATGGCCAGATAGTAAATATTTTGGTGCCACTTTGTTCACATATAATTTCTCTCACATATCCTTTATATGCATAAAGAGAGAAAAAGATAAATAAATATATAAACACATAAATAAATATATACAAATAAACATATAGAAGTATGTATATTTAATAGCTGTTTAATGTATTAACAGCAGGAGTACATGTAAGAATACCAAAACCTGAAAAAATACTGCATCTGTGTATTCATGGATCCATGTGGACACATATCATAATTTAGAACAAAAGTTGTCTCCAAACTGCTTCTGGCCAAGCAACCACACTTTACCAAGGAGGAAATTGATGGTCCGGGGCTGGTGACCAATTGGAGGAGGAACAGAGGCTCTAACTCTTTCCCCTAATCGATGCTGCTGCCTTTGGGGAGCACTAAGACCCTCTGCTTGGTGTAGCTTTCACAGCTCATGTTGAAGCTGCCATGACTTCATAATTATTAAGGCAAGTCATATTGTTTTAGACAGGACAAGCTTGTTTGCTAGCTTCTTGGAACAGAGGAGAGAGTAGCTCATCAGAGCTACAATAACATTCCTTTTTATTAAAACTATCTTTCAAAAAAGCCATAAAACGAGCACTTTTATCAACAGCCTATTCCAAAACGGACCACTTTAAAAGGCGGTAGGAACAAATCTGGCGGCTAAGTTATCCTGGAAAGTTTCACTGGGAGAAAAAAGCCTCATCAGCACCTTCTTTCTAAATGGAAGCCAGAGACATTGTAATGGAAACTGCTGGCTTCCCATATGTTCTTGGTCTTCTTATATAAAATCCTCCTGGGAACACTTTCCCAAGCTCTGAACCTCAAAGCAGACTTTTCAGAAACTTTTAGTTAGAGCAAAATTCAGCACTGTAGAACTTTTATTTATTTCCAATAGATATGGGAAAGGTTAGTAGGTATTATTGACCCAAAGCATAATAACGTCCCTCAAGGCTAACCTTTAAATCTTTATGTGCCCAGTAATTCAAGCAATGCAGACCATCTTTCTCTGTCTTTAGAAATATTATAACATTCCATAAAACTATAATAAAAAGAGTAGTGGAAAAGGGCAAAGGGAAATTACCTCTTTCTCTGTAATGGCTCTGTAGGGCATTCACATACTCAGTTTACTCAAATGAGGTCCTCTTGGCAGTCTGCAGAGAGTTTTCTAAAAGAAATATTGCAGAGTGATATTAACCTGAAACACTGAATCCCTTTATTAATCCAAAGAATCAAATTACCCCTTTCATTAATAAAATATAAATTAATGTCTTTGCTTGACTGAGATAAAAGACTCCTGTACTGTCAATAGTATTTACAAGAACATAAACAATAATTCTATAATGACAGCCTACTAGTGTGTTGTTTTCACCAGTTTTTTTAATAAGGCCAATAATTATATTCTTTGAGTTACTTATATAATAAATTACAGTTATTAGGTGATGCTAACTTGCTAACTCTAAGTTCTTTTGGTGACTGATATGCATATAATTTTGACCTAGTGAATTAAGTTTTAAGTCATTATTTCTTCAACATTTTCTAACTTGCACATGAATTCTATGCTGGAAAAAACTTTGCTTTTTGTTTCACATAAGCTTAAAAGAGTTCCTGGAGACAAAATGTATTACAAAACTTCCCTGATAATACTGAGGATAACAAAACTGCATTACTAATGCTGACGATCATATTTATTTACCTCTACAGATTATTAAGGACTTTCCTTGGGTCAGTTAGCAACATGCTCGCCATTGATGTGGGTAATGAATAGCTAGCATTAGACCTCTCTTAGATACTCAGTAGTAATTATAGTTTCTGGGACCAGTGTTTTCATAGAAAACATCAGGATTGAGCTGGTGTTATGGCTCACGTCATGTAACATTTAATGACAAACTGGGGGCATAACATACATAGATACATGTATAGATAAAATGGGAGATTTAAAAAAATAAGATTTAGAAAACTAGGAAATAAGGAATCTTCCCTACTCTGATAATCTTCCATGCTATGATACTTTGTCATAAATAGATAAAGAATATCTATTTTTAGAAATGTTAGACACAAATCAAACTCATGGAATAACATTAGAAGCTGTCTCATTAAATTGAGGAAAAATACAAGAATGCCCTCTGATATTGCTTTTTATTCTGCATTGTTCTGGAGGTCTTAGCCAGCCAAATAAGAAAAGAAAAAGGAACACAGTTACATGAATTAAAAAGTAAAGCGTAAAATTGTTTTTAAGTGCAAATAATACATGATTGCTTACACAAGATAATTAATAAAACCATTAGTACATATATGACAATGCAGCAAAAGCAACCATAGCAATAAAAACTCTAGGATACCCAGGAATACGTGTAGCAATAGATGTGCATACTCCTTATAAGAACATTACAAAGCCCTTTTCTAAGACACTAAGAAGTGCCTAAATAAAATACTAGATGAACAATGTTCATGGAAAAGATGACAATATTGTAAAAATAACAAATTTCCAAAATTAATTTATAAATTTATTAAGTTTTAATCAACATTGTTAACTAATTGTTTCCTAAATTTGACTAGCTTATTATAAATTTACTATGTAAGAACAAAGGCCAGCTGCTAGAAAAATTGAACAAGAATAAGGCTGGGGATTCAAACGGATGTTAAGACTCATTAAAAAGTGAATCTAACGAAGATGATGTGATATTGATAGAGACACATATAACCTTACCAAACTGGTTAGAGAGATAAGAAAATGACAAGTGACATATGACATCTATGGAAACTTGACATGTAAGAGGAACACTTAAATATTGTTGGGAAAAAATGGAATACTTAATAATAAACCATCATGGTCAGCATCCTTTACAAAAACAAATTCCAGATGTGGAAATTCAAATGTAAAATCTTTAGGAGAAAATTTGGGATCGTTTGTTAATAAGCCTCAGATATGGAAAAATATATTAAACTACAAGAAGCAGAAGGAAATAGTTTGATAGATTTGACTAAATTAATATTAAATTTTCTGTTCAACAGAAAATACAATAAGCAGAATTAATAGATAATCAAATCCAATAGAGAGAAAATATTTTCCACATATATAACCACAAGAGAAATTATATTTAAATTATATAATCAATACTTATAAACTTATACAATCAATAAGAAAAACAGAAACAAAAAACAAATTCTAACACAGCTAAAGAAAATGGCAAAGTAATCACAAAGAAATTTAAGAAGAAGAAAACTGAATAGGCAACAATATATTTTATTTATAATCTATGCTCGTCCTTGCTAGTAATAAGGAAAACGTAAATGCAAACAATAGACACCATTCCACAAATATTAGGCAAATAATCTCAACTATAGCAAATTGAATGCTTATATGCTAGCTTTGTAGGGTAAATTCTTACATAGAGAACAAATCAGCAGTGTCTATTAGATTTTGAGGTATAAATAATCTTCATCCCAGAGACTCTGATTCAAGGTATATATCTTCTCTTGCACATGTGTGCAAAGAGAAATGTAAACATTCATTGCAGCATTGTTTATAACAAAACTTTGGAAATGACTTGTTTGTCACCAGGAGAGTATATAAATTGTCATGTATTTACAGAGTAGCCTAATGTACAGCCATTCAAATAAGTGAAGTAGAGGAGTAGGTATTGGCATGTATTAATCTCAAAAACATAATGACAAGTGGAAACAGGAAGTCATGAAATTACATGCTCAAAATATTAACATCAAAAACATTAAAATATTACATTTTCATTGGTAGCCAAATGTTTTGTTTACTGCTTAGGACATAAAACATCATTCCATAAGCACTGGGTAAATATTTTTTGCATGATTTTTTTAACCAATAGGAGTGAAATAAAAGCAAGGGAATTGTTTCCATAAAATTTTAGTAGAATGAATACCATGTGCAGGAAGGAAATAGCATGACATCAGGGAGAATGATCCAGGGACTTGAATCCTGCATGTAATATTTTATGACTTGAAAGTTTGAAGCAAATTTGACAAAATGCTAACATTTGGTGACGCTCGTGGATCTGTTCAAAGATATTTATTTTCATTAGTTATGACTTTCTTGAATATTTGAAATCTTTACAAATTAAAAAAAATGTAAATGTCTAAGCCCAGAGATAGAAAATGTATTTAGATTATCTAAATATTTTAGCTATATACTACCCATTTTTGATTCTCCTCTCTTCTGGGGAATTCAATGGCTTCATTCATCTTATTTTATAGTACTATCAACTCCAGATTACAGTGGATTTGGAATTTCAGGGATATTCTAGGATATTACAAAATATCTACTCCCAATTTTACAACACATTTGAGGATAGTTTTAAACAGTATTTTGACGGGGTTTTTTTCTGTATCCAAGGCTGTCTCTTACTTTTACGTCCAAAACCTAAGAGGTTCTTTAATACCTTGAATCTGTGATGTGTCGGATTAGCTACCAGGGAATCAATTAGAGGAAGAGAGACTAAGTGTGACAATCCATGGCACAGAAGCAGTAATTGATTAAAAAATTAAAATGATACTGGAGCTATCAATGGTGTCAGATCCAGGGAGATTCTGTTTGGGGTGTATCAAGTATGTGTTAAATTTCAGAGGGTGTTTTCAGAGCCTGTAGGTTTTGTCGGATTAGACCTAGAGTGCACGCTACAGTTTACCATAAGGGCTAGACATGAAGTGCATGTATGATAAAAAAGATAGTGCCTCAGGAAAATTAGGTTACAGTATATACAGGAAGTTTAGCCTGTAAGCACCTTAAATAAAACTTTATCTTTTAGTCAAAGGGACACATAAATGTTGCAGCATTTCCGTAAGAAAAAGGGTGAATACAGCTTATGAAATTTAAGGGAAAAAACACATATGGAGAATGAGAGATGTAAATATATACAATCAATATTTGCATTATGGACTTTAACCATGTTATTTATTTGGTAAACAATTTTAAAGAGTGAGTAGCTGGAATCTTACAAAATAACAAGAAAGGCTTTAGTTATTATATTAGAAGCATGGGTTATAAAAATCTCTTGGTTGCTCTTAAGGCCCCATAAGCCACTTTTGGTAAGTCACTTTATTTTAAAATACTGAGCCTTTGATCATTCAAGCAATTGGAATCTAACCACTACTCTTCATTTGCACGTCACATGCAAACACATCAGGTATTTTCCCTGTCCATCAACAGCTGTAGCAAGAAATTGGAAAAACTCTAACACAAACTTAGTGCTAGCTTTTTAGCTGAAATGAATGAATACAACTATTTTAAGTCTGGATAACCAGAAATTTGGACTCTGATTTCTTTAGAGATTTTTCTACAGGCTTCTCTCTGTAGGATGTTTAATCATGTTTATAAAGGCCATTTTGCACAAACATAAAGAATAACTTTTCAGAAAATGATGCGTGCCAACCCAAGTCAAATGTCCTGCCCAGCATGGTTAGAATAAGCCCGTCATCCCTTCTGGAAAAAGGATCAGACCCACAATGTATGCCACATTGGTTTTTTCCATCATCTTATTACCGTGTTCATTTATTCCTCTTTGTTTTTCTTTCATTTATTCCAAATAAAATTAAAACATTGAGTTTCTCTATTCTGTGCCCAGAAGCATGCCAGCTATTTGAGATTAGTTACCTAATTCGTTCATCAATTCATTTATTTAACACATACATTTTGTGTGCTCTACGTGTGACAGGCACCATAGTCCGTGAAAGGGACACGTTTTATGTTGTCATGAAACTTGTCCAGTAGAAGGTCAATACTGATTAAACTCCCCCCTTAGGAGTGTAGAGTCTCTAAAGCTGTGCAATTTGAGGTAAGAAGGTTTTCTATAGCGTTACCTTAATTTTCCTTTGAAGGTTTGGAGAGAGAATGCACAGAAATCATTGAAAAGTTGTATTATAGATATCTTGGGAGCATACTATTTCTAATTTCTCAACCTCAGTAGACATCAAGTTTTCATATACATTTGTTCCAGGTGAGACATCCAAAAATAAAAAGTCATGGAATGCCAGCTCCAGGGGAGATAAGGAAGTCCTGTGGGTGATTGTGTTGACAGTAGGACTAACATAGTGCATCTCTGTGTTATGTTAATTTGCTCCTCTCTCAATTCTGACTGACTTCTGTCTTGTTCCCGAAGCACCTTCACTTATATGCATTTGATTTCTGCAAAACTTGCATTTCTTTTTGACATTAACAGAAAATATGTGAAAAGAATCCTGGGTTTTCAGCTGGGAAACCTAGGAGGTAACTCTTTTTAAACTGGGTGTACCTCAAAGGTTATTTTATTGTAAGCAAGGAAATCTGACGCTGATTACTAACTGAAAAATAAATTTATTGTAGGCAATATTAGAGCAGATACTAGAGTGAAAAGAATAATTAGAGAACACTTTCAAAATATGAGAAACTATACCAAAAATCAGTGGCTTAAAACACCACCATTTTATTTGCTCATGATTCTGTGGGTCAGTGATTTGGGCTGGGCTTAAGTTATTTAAATTCCTTGCTATTTATATGCTAAAAATCATACCAATGGTCTATCAGACACAATTATTTAATAATCTATCAGATGACAACTTGATTAGTTTAGGTTGATTGGGTTTTTATTTCATGTAGTTGAAAGTGAAAATAGGAAACAAAAAATGACTTGGAAATGGACGCATTAGCTGTTCATAAGAATTATTGACCTCTTTTTTTTTAACTTGTTAGGTCACTTAAGTGTCAGGTCACTAGTGGGTAGGTTGGGTGACAGATGGCCACCTCAGTGGCATGTCTTGTGTTGGTAGTGACTGTCCGCTGGACCTCTCTCTCCATGTGGTTTCCCATCCTTAAGGAGGGTGGCTTATGCATCTTCACATGGCAGCAACATTCTAAAACGGTGAGAGTAGAAGCTTTGAAGTTCCTTGATGACTAGGCTTGCAAGTTGTAAATCATCATTACAGCAACATTCTTTTGGGCAAAACAAGTCACAAAGCCAGCCCAGATTCAAAGGGTGGGGAAATAGCCACTTGTCATTGAGAAGGGTTGCAAATAATTTATGGCCATTTTCAGTAAATCACACCTGAGTATCAAGAACAGTAGAGAGTTTTCTTAGGAAATCCTCTCAAAGGAGTTACCTCCAACCGCTATCAATTACAGAGAGAGGTTGCTTGTCCTGGCTTAGGAAATGAACCTATGCTTGGCTGAACAGGGCAGTTTTCTTTGATTGGCAATGCTGACGAGGTTATAGCTAGTATAGGAGGGCTAACACCTCAAAGCAAGGATAGGGTGTCATTGCAAAAAGAGAAGGAATAATTCCAGGCAGGCAAAAACAATGGAGGCCATTTTACTGAAGGACCTTGGGAAAATCACTTACCTCTTTCAGGTTTGAGCTCAGCACCCTCATTTGTATATTGAGAATGATAAGTAGAAAACTCACAAAAATTTCTTCTGGTGCTATGATTTTATTGCTTTGATTCTCTTCTGTTTCCATCCTGCTTCTCCATTTTGTATTACCAATTGCTACAGACAGCCACAGACCATAGACCATATGCTGTCCTCAAACTTCATGGCAAAATGGAAAGTCTGGGTTAAAGAATCACCATCTAGTGTCATACTGCAAGTTCTGTGAATGCAGGAAATGTATCTTGTCCTCTCTGAATCCCCATCCCCTGATGTGCTAGGAGCTCACTAAATATTAATTTCATGTTGGAAGAAGCAATTAGTTATGGAATCTTCAGAAGTATCTTTCTCTTTATGGTCCTCATCTTTGTTTTATGTGGCACAAGGCGATTGATTCAGCAGTATACCAACTGTATTATTTCCTAAGTTAATATTATTCTATCCTTTTATCCCTTTCACAATCATACTTCTAAAAATTACAAAAGAAAAGCCTATGTTGTACCTATTGTGCATCTCACGAAGGTGCATTGCTTTGGGTACCAAATTCCTCTGGTACCAAAGAAACAAATTGAAATATTGTTGAAAAACTTTTAAAAAGTGAATGAATCTGATGGACTGCTAACATCTGTTTCCAAGTGAAATTGTTTCCAATTCTTCACTTTCAACTAGATGAAAGGAGAACATACAACCGGTTGTCATTTGGTAGGTTATTAAATAATTGTGGCTGATAGAGCATTGGTATGATTTTTTGGCACAAAACTAACAAGGAATAAACATAATTTGGTAAAATTGTCATAATACAAGTCTTTCAACTCCTAAATACTTGTCTATGTTCATTAAGTTTCTTATTTCTTATTAAAATGAAGGAATTACATTATAGTATGTCTGGAAAGAGGATAGGGGCAACCCCCATCCATTCTAGTTCTTAGTGATTCTTAGAAGTAATAGAAAAACAATCTGATCAGTTTCAGTGGCTGTGAAGAAACATTCATGGGGAGTAATAACCTCATGGCTACCCAGGCTGAGTGATGGAATGCCCAGCCCAGAGTGGGTGGTGGGGTGTTATGTCTGGCATAGGCAATGAGAGAGGATTTCCCCTCTGAGGGGGAACCTTAATAAAGCATGGTGCCTGATGGACGTGAGTAGCATTCGGGGAAAACTACTACCTGCCCAGAAACCAGGACCAGCTACATAATTCATGGGTCACAGGGTAAAATGAAAATGTGGGGCCCTTTGTTCAAAAATTAAGAATTTCAAGATGGTGACGGCAGAACACTTAATCAAGTGCAGCACCCTTCTAAACATGGGTCCTATGCAGCTGCACAGGTAACATTTCTACGAAGCTGCACCCTGCCAGAGAAGTCCACATCAGCACAACCCACCAGTGTGAGATTAAACCTGCCAGAAGTAGCGTGAGGCCAGGGAAACCTCTCTTCAGCCAGTCCCTGTGGTCACATAAGTGTACCTCTGCTGCCTCCATACTGACTTCCAGTCTCCAACCCTGGAGGGATTACTGCCAGAGAGAGGAAAGAGGAAGGAGTTTGCTCAGAGACAAGCCATGCCTGTCTCTTCCTCTTCACCAGGGAGGGGGGCTCACTGCATCAGCCTGTGTTGTGGGATGGAGGATTTGAGCTTGACTATTGCTATAGGTAGAAGTTTTACTAAATAAATGAACAGAACTGAGTCTTAAATATCACAATAAGCCTATGCTATAATGACAGTATTAAAAACATATGGCATCTTGCAAAATATAATTAACAAACCCACTAATTAATGGGAAAGGGGAATTGGATAGAGGGAAGTTCAGTTGAATTACAGGAAGAAATAATACAACTTCATGTATATGAATAAAAGTGTTGAGCCTTCCAAATAAAATAATTACCTAAGTACACTTATGACTGTGTTTGGAGCAGAGTAAGGAAACCCGGAGGACAATGGGAAGGTGGAGAGAGGGAAGGTGATAAGGTTTGGGGGTATCAGAAAGACCACAGAGAAGAGTGTTTAGATATGGGAGGATTTTAACAGACGAGCAATGTAATCAGTTGTGTGTAGATCAGATTTCATTTAAATTTAATTATAAAATGATAATTAGTTAAGAGGATTTAATTTTTAAAATGAATATCTAAAATCAAAGCTATTGATGATGGATAAAAATAAAACTGTCTTTCAGAATGCAACTTAGAGCTTATATATTTTGTGATTTTTCATAAAAAGCAAAGATTGAAGGTAAGAACATGTTTTCTTTTCTGTTTCATGCTAGCCTGTGATGTCCCAACAAACTAAGACCAAACATCAAGGACCAGTTCAAAAAGGCTTCCAGATGGACCTTCAGAGTGTGGCGATATAACTCAATAGATAAGGAGCAGATGAAAGAAAGACACAGGCGGAAAAGGCAACATTTGAACAAAAAAATGGTGGCGCATGAATATAACTGTGTAAATGACACAGTGGAATTATGCTGGCAATTTCTCCCTGCTGCACGTATAAATTATGCAGAGAATATTGGATTGGTAACTTCTTTGTAGTGAAAACTGCCTATTCGCTTCCAGGGCCTGGCAAAAGGGAGAGCGCTGCTGAGAGGAATTAGCGCACAATGAACAAACAAGGGACATAAAAAATCATGCATGGAAGCCTGCAAAATATAAACCTGCAGCCTGAGAGCAAAATTTAGGGAAGATATACGTTTCATTTAATCTGGGATCTGGGCTATCCATGTTGGCAGGTATAATAAGAAGCTTCTTAAATAATTAACAACTTCAACTAATTGCTTGGTCTACAATAAAGTTAACAGCTCTTAGTTGATGTTTTCTTTACAAGCAATAAAAAGGCTTACTTAGATCCTCTATTTTCTTTCTTTAAAAAAAATTGCCAGCAATGAATCAGAAAAGCAATAACGTACAGAATGTTGGCCAATAAATGTCTTCAAGACTTATGTGGCCTCTTGACAGTAGCTTTGACATATATTTTTCATGTTTTAGAATGATAAATGCAACATCTTCTTGGCACATAATTTACCAAGAAAATGACAGATGGGGAATGCAAAATGTCCAAGAAAGCTCCTTGTCTGAGGTTACTGCTAGGTTCTTTACCTTTTACAAAACTACGATTTGGTTCATGCTCTCTAGTTACTTTTCCTTAGTGGAAATAGGGGTGTGTGTTAAATATTAAGATCGTTACATTACAAATATTTCACAGAAAAGACTATTATTTTCTGAAGGGATATTTATTTTAAATTATTAAGCATTAATAAAACATTTATTAAGCTACTATTTATAAAGCAGTGTGCTATATCAACTGTATCCAATAGAAATATAACACGAACCATATATGTAAGGTATTTGTTCAGGAGGCAGAAGTCAGATGCAGGCCTCACTGGGCTAAAATCTAGGTATTGACAGGGCTGTATTACTTTCTGGAGGCTCTAGGGGAGAAGCTATGTCCTTGCCTTTCCAGCTTCTAGAGGCTGCCAGTACTCCTTGGCTCATGGCTCCCTTCCATCTTCTAAACCAGCTATGCTGGGTTGGGTCTTTCTCACAAATGGTGTCTCCAACCTCCTCTTCTGTCCCCCTCTTTTACTTTTAAGGATTCTTGTGATTACATTGTGCCCACCCAGATAATCCAGAGTACTTTCCTTATTTTAAGATCATCTAATTAGCAACTTTAATTTCATCTGCAACCTTAATTCCCTCTTGCAATGTAATGTAACATATTCACAGGTTCCAGGGATTCATACATGAACATCTTAAGGGGCCATTATTCTGCCTACTGTTAGGCAGGGACCAAATCTGCAGGTGATAGATACAGGGCAGGAGGGCGGTTACTAGGGACAGAGAAGCCAGGGAAGGGATTGTAGGAAAATCCAGCTAACAACTGCAAAGAGCAGGAACTTGAGGTTTTGAGGCATACACTCCTGTGGAACTGCAACTTTTGTTGTAAAGACACTGGTCAATCATGTATATCAATCATCTGGTAACATCTCAGGCCTCCTGTAAGCCCACCCCCTGCCAGGCTAATAAAAGGAAACCACCTGGGAGTCCTTAACATCTTTCTCCACTCATGGAGACTGACCTGTTCCTCTTTGGAATGTACTCTCGCTTTGTATGGCACCCTTCTTTTCTGCAATAAAAGATGTTTGTGTGGAATTGCTTCCTGTCTGTGGTCACTCCATCACACCAGCCCTGCTTGTGAATTTTCCAAGCAAGGAGCCAAAGAACCAGGACAACAGTCTGTCATGAGGCCAGACCTGACACTACCACGAATAGTATGCTGTATACTTCATAGCATTGCTGCGGGGATTAAAGGAAGCATTCAGTAAAGCACTTTGAAGAGTACCTGGCACATAGTAATGCTGGTGGTATTGTAAGTAGAGGGGATAACTATTAAAAGAAGGAGAATGAGTTTGAACACTGCAAATGTGCAAACTAGGAAGCTTAGGATACATGTAGTGTGAGTGTCTAAGTGAGGAAATAATGCTCTCTGTTCAGAGAACACCAAATCTACAGTATTACGTTCAATCACGGTCATTATACTACAAAAGGGACTTTTATACACAGGAATGAACCTAGACAAGAATGACAAGGATGGAGGGTCAGCTGAAGCTACCTCATATGAGATGTAATATAGAGTATTGGTTAAGGTCTAGGACAGAGATGACATCATGGGAATGGACCCATGCCGTTCTCCGGTAGGACTCACAAGGAACCCAGGCTTGGTTTTCTGCTCTGCTGTAGCCATTTTGAAACTATAAATAATTTCATCTTTGTACTGGTGTTTTATTGAAGTCGTGTGGGAAAACAGAGCCTGTGTGTGAGCAAAGAAGATATGCAAAATATACATGTCCACTGATCCTTTCCACGTGGCATTTGTGATGCACCATGAGCTCAGAATTCTGGTAAACTTATGCATGAAAGTTCAGGCAGACTCAAAGTGAGTAAAAGATAAGCATGTTACTTATATCCAGAACTGCATAAGTGCAAATGCTGTCAACCAAGAGAGGCCAAAACTTTCCACTTGAACCAGAACTTTCTTCAATTACAGAAAGAAGGTAATGACTTCAAAACACAGAAATGACAAAACAACTTGTGTCCTTTCTTACTCATATTACTTGTCCTGTATTAGCCAAACACTGACATTACAAATGATGATGTAGAAAGTAAGGGAAAGAAAAGGCAACTTAGAGTTTCTTTTTCTTTCAGCCCTTCCTTACTCATCTGCAAGTAGAAGGTAGAGTGTAGAGGGACTATGTGTGTCTATCAAGAAGTAAAATAAAAACAATTGAGTTGGTTTGTGAAGCATTTCTATTGTTTGGTAAGAATGAAGTACATATGCATGTACAAGCTATGAAATACAAACTGTGTAACTTCATTGATTCTACATTTGAGCTAAATGATCTTATATTTGCATTTAAACTCAGCATTGTATAATATAAGGGCAATGGTACCAGCCACGTTAATCATCTAAAATTCATTTTTTCTTCATTAGAATGACCTTATATAGCAAATAAAAATATTACAAGTTGATAGACCATAGAAGAAAGGAAAATACTTTATATTTTAATACCTTTAACAGTACTTTTTCTTGCTGTTTGAACAAGTAGCCTTGCATTTTCATTTTACATTGGGCCTTGCAAATTATGTTGCCAACCATACATAAGAGCTCTGGAGTCAGATTGCATTTGAGAGTTCTAAGTCCCCCTCCTGCTAGTTATGTAACCTTAGATTAATTATTTAAACTCTTTGTGCCTTAGCTTTCCTCAATGGGAAATGAAGACTTGATAGGGTTTTAGTACAGAAGAATTTGGTTAATCCATGTATTACACTCAGAATGGTATCTGTTTCACACTACCAGAATGTAAGTAACACAATAATAGGGCCTTTGTCTACTTTGTCTAAAACTATGCATATTAGGGGTCAAAAAATAATTTTTGAAAGAATAAATGCACTCAACAAACCAGATCATTAGTTCTCAAAATTGGCCAGGCCAGCAATACAATTTCTATTAAATATGGATTTCTGAACCCTGTATTTCTAAGTTCCTGATTCATTGCTTTTTGGGTAGAGCCCAAAATATAAATTTTAAAAAAGCTCCCTGGGTAATTTTAATGGATTCCAGGTTTGGGGGCCATTTTACTTTTAATGCACTTCTGCATATCTGTGCTTTTGCTTACCTTATTCCCTCTGCCTGTTTTTCTCATTTATTTTCTCCGTATAGTGAAATAGATATCCTTCTGTGCCAAACTCCTCTGGTCCATAATCTAGGACGAGGGGATGCATAATTCACTTGTCAAATCTTACTATGGATGCTTGGTGTGAGTGCTTGATGTTATTAGAAGGCTAGGTACATATTTTGCACATATTTTATGCCCAAAGGGCCTAACACACAAAAGTACCTCCAATGGTTACTAAATAAATGATTAATTGCTGAACTCACTACCCTGGAAAAGGTGCAGTGGAATGAGTTGAAGGCAAGACTCGACAATGGAGCTGAAGACACGCAAAGCTTCTCACTTGAAAGAAAAACTTAGGCTGCTTCTATATTACAATAGTGTGTATATCTGGGGACAGCAAATGTGATACAGGGGTCAGCTTCTATTGAGTGTATACATGTGATATTCTCTGATAGTTGGGTGATGTTGTGAGGGGCATTTGACTACCATAGCTGTCGCTTTCAAAGGAAACTTGCCTTAACTACTGAACACGCTACGAAAGAGAAATAAAAGGGGGGTAGGAAAATGGATGATGGGTTAATTTGGCCAAAATTTTGAAGCCCACAGTATCTATATAAGGACAAGTGGGTTAGGAAGCAGGTATTCAACTTTGAAGAAAGTTTCATTAGGGAAATAATAATTTCTCTATCATTTTCTGCTTCTATTCTCAGCTAGAATGTATGTGCTTATCTTCCATGCCATCAGAAACTTTTATTTTATAGCAATATAGAGTTTTGATATTGTTCTTAGAGTAAGAATATTAAGGAGCTACCTCCATGATATTATGTGACAGATGAAAGTGCAACTGTGCCTCAACATATGTGACATCTGTAGGGCAGAGTACCAAAATTTATATCATCAGGAGTCATATTTTGGGATTAAGCTCCAAAACCTCTATCAGAACTCTAATATTTCACTGAAGATATCATTAATACTTCAGTGAGGGTGAGGTAAGTTAGCAGGCTGTAATAAATCCCTTGAAAATCTTCTATTTGCCATTATACATTAGGAGAAATCCAAAGGCACTGGCCATCAGTAAAGCACTGTTTAGACAGAGTAGAAGGTTCACAAAAGAAGTACTGCATATAAGCTACATCTCCCTAACAGTCACGCTTGGCCTGGGACCTGTTGTAGACCTGCTAACATAAAATGGACCTTCAGCGCATTTCTACTGTACCCGGTCTAAATAGTTTTAATTATATAGATAACTGTGGGACATGCCTGCATCTGTGACCACTGCAGCTATTATATTTGAGATGGTTCGATAGTAAAAAGGGAGTGTAGAGGAGAGCATAAACCCCACGTTTTTGCTTCCCTTGTGTATATGCAGTTGTATTGGCAGAGGGAAGAGTGATCCAAAGGAGTGCTTTTCTTTTGACCAAATGTCACTATTACTTAAATAGACCATGAACAGTGCAGCACGATTGGAGAGACATAGTTTCCCAGTGAGTGAACCTTGTAATGAGAAGCAAGGTCCCTGCAGACTTGTCCAAATTAACTAAACAGTGAAAGATTTCATAGACACTACCTAATACAATACCAGATAGAGTTCCTGTAGCCGAAAGGGAGGGCTCTTTCAGGCACAGTACTAGCAAAACATGAGTCTTCCTATCAGATATACAGCTTCTGGGACCAAGTGAGACTATGCATGAGCATCGAATAAAAAAAGCAATACTGCCTAGTGAATTCAGAGAGCATAGACTCCACTCCCTGCCCTCCTCCCCGACCCATGCTGATGACCCCTGGCTATATAGCAAATAAATCAATGTGATATTTTCAGAAAAGGAATGTGCCTGGATTCAGGCCACATGGGTTCTCGTTCTAGCTCTGCCATGCTGACCTTGGGTAAACCAGATGACCTTTTAGTGTCTCATTTTCCTTACCCAAATATTCAGATTAAACATTGTGCCCTGTTTAATTTTCGGGGTTGACTAAAAACCAAATGAGATTCTGCATGTCAAAAAGCTAGAAAAAGAAATAAAGCATTATACAAATGCAAGGTCAGCTGATATTAAAGAATATGCTTATAGTTTCTGGGGTTAATTACTTTGATCCTTAATTTTAAAGAACAGAAGGTACTTGGTCAGCGATATGCTAACAACTTTCTCACAGACTTTGTCTAAAATGGCATTTTAAAAAAATTTTTGGTTAATTGTCCTGTTAATTCAGTGAAAACTGCTAAAGGAGTTATACAGAAACATGACATAAAGACTAGATCCCTATGGCTTAAAGTCATAAGGCATGACTTGTGTCAGATGATATCCATGCTATGATATATGGCCATATAAATTGTAACTCCCGATTGAAATCTTCAGATTGATAAGAATAATTTGTTATGAAGTTAATAAGCCCCACATCTGATTTTAGTAAAAGTTATATTTGAATTAGCTGTCAAGCATTTGGCATAAAGGAAATAAATGATCACCACTATGAATTGGAAGAGCCAGTTTAGATCCCAGACATTGCAGATAAATGACAAATCTATTAGAGGTCAGAGGGCTTATGGCATCAGTTCTGTAATGACTAAATTCTTAGACTTTTACTTTTCCATGAATATATGAGGTGGAAATTGTTAGCCTTGTTAAACCTGGTTGCTTAGAGACAGCTGACTGATTAGAAGATAGTTGCTATCTGCGTTTATAATTATTGTGATTACTATTACTGTGGTAGCCCTCAGTGGGATCCTGAAAATGGTAATATGGTGTAGCATTTCACAAACTTAGGCCTATAAAAACTCAATATATATCCCAGTAAAAAAGATTTATAATATCCCTTCCTTGCCATTTCAATGGGCTCATTTAAAGAATAATACAATTATTCGCTCTCAGCTTATATAGTTGCTTCCTTTCAATTCCATTATGAAATAGAATCAGAAGTTATTACCAAAGATGAGAGGAGGAAAACAAAACCCTTCTGAGAAAAGAATATCAGAGACTGATCCTGCTCAGGTCTCAATCTCATAGTTGAGTAAATGGCAACTTTAAAAAATCCCAATGTGAGAAATGCCGAGGCATTTTATTTCACTTGTGATCGTATTAGTGAATAATAAATAGCATGAAAGTAGATTACATTTTTATTTATTTATGCTAAAGCTTAGGTCATACTCACCAAAATTGGCTCTGTGAGGATACAATCTGTGTTGGTTTGAAGCAGGAGTTTAATCGTATCTACTTTGTCCCTCAAGCAAATGAAATCACAGCAAACAAAGACAGTACACCTGCATCACGTTGTTCCATATACACTTGCCACAAATTATCTTTGTAACTAAGAGCAATAAACAGTGGTGCAGTAATTACAGTGAAAGAGAAAAGGGTTCATAGTCAACTGTGGGGAAAATGTAATACAAACCAGGTGTCTCCTGTTCTCCACTTAGCACAGCATACATGACTAGCACAATGACCTCAGATCCCACCTCTGGTGGATGTAAGTTTTTCTCTAAGGTTTCTTTTTGAGAAGCCAGAAGCACAGTGCTCCTGCTAGATTTGGCCCAGTTCCTGGAAAAAGAGGTGGACTTCTCATTTTTGCTGCTCCTGCTTGTGATCAAATGAAAGCAACAACGAAACTGCTGGCTTGGTTGGGTGAATGCCTACTGGCTAGGAAAAATAGCAATGACAATTATGTCAGTTTTTTTTTTTTTTTGGTGTCTGATCATGGGACTCTGAGCAGCTAATGAATTATAAGGATCAACTTTGTCTAGATTAGTACATATTTAAAATAATTATAATTAAAATGTGCTATGAAGTGAGTGCAGAAAGAGATGACCAGGATCATGGAATCTTCTGACACCTTTGTTTCCTCATAAAATGGGGTTAGTAGGCCAGAGGTGACCTAAGAAAAAACATTCTCCTCAACTTCCCAGGTGCAATGAAACTAGGAAAAAAAAAATTCAAAAGCACATAGCTTTTCAAGATTTCTAAAAGCTATTTTAAGATGCTTTGTTTATAAGACAAGATGATACATGGTCGTTGTAGAAAAATATGACTTCTTAAAAACAAGTAAAGGACATAAAAATAACAAACAATCCTAATATACAGAGGATAACAAGGAACGACTTGGTGTTTATTCTTTAACTTGTTTGTCATCTAGCTACTCAAATACCTTGCTAGTATTTGAAGAACAATTTCTGAAGATAGCAATAACAATTTGGGAATAAAGACTACTGTAAAACACAAATTTCATCCTTTCTCAATTAAAAAAAATTAATTTTCTTTTTCTTAATATGCCCCTCATTCTAAGTTTTCAGGTTGCAATTAGGAAACTGTGTTGATTATTTCAGTGTTAAATTATTAGCATCAGTTAATTGGAATTCTAATTGCCAAAGAGGTGAACAATATATTAATCACAAATTCCAGAAGTAACTTTAATTTGATATTGCCATTGATATCAACATGACAATAGTGTTTTCTATTACACATTGTTAGTCTGTATAATTTTCTCATCTCCTGTGGGGCTGTAAAATTGTTATTCCTAATGACAATATTAATATGCCTCTGAATAAAAATCAGAATTTATTATGCTATGAACATACATAGGAACATCTACGTTGGATCTGTCAACATTGATAATCACAGTTCCTTTGCATGTTACATATTTTTCTCATTTTATCAATGTCTTCACTGATGTACATTTAAAGTTATTACATTTATTTAATTAGCCTTTTTATTATGCAAAAAGATTATAAAATAATCAGAAAAACTACTCTCAACATATCACTTTTATCTTTTAACATGTCTTATAAATACCAAGTAAGTTGAATCCATCTCTACTAATTAAAATTGTTCTGTGTTCTTGAACTAAAAATTATTACAAAATGAGATGCTTTTAAAATTATTTTAATTACCCATTATATGATTTAGTTATGGTATAGCTCATTAAGGGAGATCACATCCATAATAAAAATAACAAAACTAAATAAAAGATTTTATTTGGGTAAAATAAATTATTTTTCTTAGACATTTATCCCTTGTTACAGACATAAATTCAGTATCTAGGTAATACAGCATATCATATTGTTGTCAAATAATGCATGGGATATTTTTGTCCCTGAAGAGTTCCTGGGATACAGAGAATGACCACCTGTGTCTGGGTTGGAAGCCACACTGCACTTAGTCAGCCAGACTGTGTGTTCAATTGTGAGGTGTTTCTGGCAAGTTCCTGGATGCAAAATAATAACCCAGTAGCTGTCATTTCCCCATTAAAGTGCCGTTTCTTTTTATACTGAAGGCTTTAGGTCATTTTGCTAATTAAAATGTAAATACTCTCTTAATCTCTTAGCACTAAAGAACTTAGTTTTCTCTTTGCATTTTATCAGAGATTGGCAAAAAATTGGCCATTCATTATGTTTCCTATAGAACAAGACAAGGAGAAGCTCAGAATGTGTGGATCGAAGTGTAATTGTCTTTCCATTTTTCTAAATGTTGAGTCCTACATCATGTTAATTTAAAGTGGAATGTTTCCTTCCTCTTCAGCATCAGTTTAATGTTCAGCTAGTAATTCTAAAGCCAGTGTGTGGACATTACAATTGTGTGTTCTCTCAAACCTACATAAATGCAAAATGAACTCTGATTGCCCACTGGGTGACCTTTTCTGTATGTAGAAAAAATAGATCAAACCAAAATTATTTCCTAGTCACATGCTCCTAATGTAAGGTATTCATGTATATGTGTATATTCATTTATTCAGTAATGTATCATTGAATACATACTTTTAACAGTCCTCTCTATTTGAAGCATTAGGAGAGACCCCGGGTCTATCAAACCGAGAATCCACACTACCTATTTGGAAGGAGCTTCCAGTTTTACACAAGAAATAGGCTGTCAATCAAGCACTTTCTGGATGAGCAAGGAAAGGCTTCAGAGAGAACGTAAATGCTTGTGTAGAGGCTCCAAAGATCAATGGGAATCATCAAGATGGGTAAAGGAGTGGAGGTTTTGCCAGGTACAGAGAGGAGCATAAGTGAAAGTTTGGGAGAGGGAAAGTGCTTTGAGTCCCGACAACCTTAGTATTCCTTGAAGAACCAATACATTTTGGAGATGTGGGTGCAGTGCTTTCAAATTGTGATTTCCCGATGTCACACTGTTATCCAATAACACAGTGGGATTGAATGACAGGATTTCTGATAACTAGTTTATTGTCGAACAATATACATTCATAACATAAAGGGTCTATGGCAATGCAACAGTAATAAACTGTATGCATAACAATACATTTACAGCATGATAAGGAAAAAAATCTTGCAGTGTTAACTAGCTTTAAGTTTAGTTTATGAAGGATAGACTTCTGTACCCTAGGTGTAAAAGCTTTTCACAGCCCAGGTATTTTCTTGATGTGTGAATTAAAATGTAATGCTAATTAATACTATTGGCTCACAGGATTAAATATATAATTCATGCTGCCCGTTATAATACATCTGCAGAGAGCAGTGAGATTAACCTCATGTTTATAGAAAAAAGGGTCTTTGACAAGGCTCAGAATATAGATTACATATTAAACTACGGGAAAGCTCAAAGGAGTGACAATATCCTCAAAACATATGTGCTATTGCATTTCAAATGATAGGGACATTATTGCCTTAATGGCGCTGTGAAAACTGTATTCGATAACATGTCTATGAAAGGTTTGCATTGGTGAGGAAAGAGATCTTTTTTGCTTTCAAGATTGCCAGATTTCAGACTGCCAGAGTTTCACAATTGACCTAAGCAGTAGTAGTTATTCTCTTGGTAGCAATCATTGTTGGGACTGATGGCTTTCTGGGGGATTATTGATACTTGGGCTCTGCTGTTAATTAAAAATGTCATTCTATTTCAAGATGTGTTTTCAAGATGAGAACATATCTGTTTTGCTTCTTGATGGTTCACAATAATAATTAATGTATAATGAGGAAACTTATCCTAGTTTGACAACATGTTCTGGAGAGGGAACTTGAAAAGGACTTCAAAATAATCATTTGAAAACATATTGCAGCAAAATTATAGATGCAGAAACTAAATGAAACATATTAGGAAGGAAAATACACGTAAAAGTGGTACATTTTCCTATTAAAAGATGGAAATTTTTATATTAAGGAAAAGTAAATCTAGCTGTGTGCCATTTATAAAAGATAATATATGTCACATAATATTTAAGAAGGATATCAAATCAAAATATTAATATTAGAGAAAGTAAAAATTAAGGTGAAAATATAAAATAAGACAAAGATTAATATTCACACTAATAATTATTGTTATTTACCAAAAGATTTACTCATCATTAATCATTATTTACAAAACAACACAGCATCAAAATATATAAAGCAAAGACTGATAATGTAAGAAAAATGTGGTAATAGTGATATTGGGGAAATTCAGAACACATCTTTCAGAGTCTGACAGATCCAATAGACTAAAAAATGATTAATGGTAGAGAGAGATTAAAAAATACATAAGTTTGTTACAAACACAATGAAGTCACTGAATACAGAGTGGGGAAGATAAGCACAGTAGCAAGTTGTCATATAGCATTTTTTCTACACCGATACAATAAGCATGAATAATCTCAAGAGCATAGATAGTAGTGAAATGTAATAAAATAATTAAAAATGATAGTTTTGAATAATTATTACCTTTACTTATAATTTATTTAATTATAAAATAAGATAATTTAATTTTTAGTAATGGCTGTGTTTAACGATTGGCTTGCAAAATTTCTGAAAATTGAACAATTGGTGAGCCAGGAGGAACTGGCTCCAGAAACCAAAGTTTTCTCTCACTCTGAATCTCCCTCTGGGGCATTGCTCCCAGCATGAAAAATCTTTGGGATGCCCCGTAAAGAGACAATTCCAACTATTTTTCCATTCTCCAAAAGGATCAAAGAATTTGTTTCTCCTAAGTGAGAGTTCCATGAGATCAAAGAAGAGAGTTTCTGTCAGAAATATTAAATTGCAGCATCTTATTTGGTGCAAGCAGCTAAACTATAGCAGGACTCCATGTCTTTTCTATCCCGCTGTTTTAGAATTAGAGCTGAGGAATGAAATGTTTATCAAAAGGACATGTATCAATGCATTTATTTAAATGGAAAGAAGAAATCAGACATTTTCTGATAGAAAATGAGAAGACTTAATACTGTAAGAATGTCAATTCCCCCTAAATCTATTTAGTTGATGCAATGTGAATTGTAATGTGAACAAAAATTTTAATGAGATTTGAGAAGATAGTTTTCATATTTATCTGGATTAGAAAAAAAAATTCAGCCAAGAGAATTTTGAGAAGAGGGAACAATGACAGGAGGGATTGCTTAATAAATACTACCTACTTTTATACATAAATCAGAAATTAAATGGATATAAATAAAGTTTGTACTATATTTGCATAATATAAAGTATCAAAATATAATGAATGCCCACAAACATCTAAGAACAAGGAATGGTACCATTCCACTTGAAGTCATCAGTTGGACCCTCCCCGATCCCATCCCTTGCCCTTCATTCTGCTCAGAGGTACTACTACTATCCTGAATTAACTACTATCCTGAATTTCGTCTTTGTTATATTTTTGCTTTTCTTTGTAGTTTTCCCACATATGTTTGCATGCCATAGTAAGGTATTGGGTAATTTTGAATTATTTTGAAGTTTATTTAAATGGAATCATACTCAGGTACTTTTCTACATATTTATTTTTTCTCAATAAGATTTTTCTGGAATTCAGTCATGTTATGGATAGCTATAATTCATTCATTTTCTCCATTGTTTGTTATTTCATTAAGGAATGGGTCAGAATTCATTTATTCATTCTATTATTCATGTTTGATTGGGATGTTTCTATTTTTTTGCTCTTATCACAGCATGTTGACGAACATTTACACCTATCTACTTGTGCTCATATGCAAAATTTTTTCTATTTTATCAACATAGTTAATCATAGGACCATGCAGTATATACATCTTCACATATATAAAACAATGTTAAATGATTTTCCAAAATGTTTACATATATTAATCCTTCACCAGATGAGCATAAATGTTCTTTATACCTTCACTGATACATGGACAGATATTTTTGATTTATCTTAAATAGGTGCATATACCAAGGTATCTCATTTTGTCCTTGGTTTATAGTTTCCTGATTACCAATGAGGCTGAACATCTCTCATATGTTTATCTACCATTTCAGTTTCTTCTTCAGTGAAGTGAGAAACTTTCTTAGTTTTATGTCTGACTGAAACTGTCCCTGTTTGCCCTTGTACTTACAAGATTTCTTTCCAGCTATTGAATCTTTGGCTGACAATCATTTTCTTTTAGTCCACTGAAGGTACCCAGCTTCCATCCTTGTTGTTAAGAAGTCACTAGTCAGCCTAATTGTTGCTCCTTGAAAGGTTATCTCTTTTTTTCTCTCAGGATGCTATTAGAGATCTTTCATTTGGTGGTCTGCAGTGCTTAGTTGTGAATTTCTTTTCACTTAACCTTTTTGGGAGTTGTTTGGCTTCTTAAATGTAAGTGTTTTTTATCATTGTTGGAAAATTTTCAACCACTATATTTTCATACAAAAACTTTTCTCTCCTTCTGAAGCTTTGATTAGACATGTGAGGCCTTGTCTTTTCATCCTCTATTCTATAATTCTTAATATCTTTTAATGTTTTCTAGCTTTTTTTTCCTTTCTGTGTGGGCTGCATTTTGGATAATTTCTCCCAAATTATTTTACAGTTCATTACTATGTTCTTTAAATGTGTCTAATGTGTTGTTAATCCCATCCAAATATTTTTTTTAATTGTGAAGTTATATATTTCTTAAAGTTAAATTAACCTTGGTCTTCCAGGAGAAACTCAACTTGGTCATGAAGTCTTATTTATTCTTGGATTTGGTTTACTGACATTATACTTTAAATTTCATATCTATGTTTATAATGAGATTGTATTATGATTTTTCTTTCTCTTACTCTCCTTGAAGGTTTGTGTATGAATATCATGCTAGACAGGGTTCCTCAACCTCAGTGTTACTGGCCATGTGGACCAGATAATTTTTTGTTGTTGGGGCTGTCCTGTTTAGCAGCATCCCTGGCTTCTACCCACTAAATGACAGCAGCACCTCCTCTACACTCATAGTTATGATAGCCCAGAAATGTCTCCAGACGAGCCAAAGGACCTCTTGGAAGAAATTTGTCACAGTTGAGAACGACTGCATTTTTAGAATGATCAGAAAGATATAAAGGTCATCTTACAAAATTTATGGGGTATACTCTTTACAGCTGTCAAGGATAAGAAACTTAGGGGAAAGATGGTGAAACTGTGACAGATTAGAGGAAACAAAATCAACATGATATGTAATTTCTTGGATGGGATCCCAGAACAGAAAAGAAAGACAGACATTTTTGTGAAAGTTGTTGAAATTTAAATGGAGACTATGGGTTGGATAGTGATGTTGTTTGAGTGTTGATTTTCTGGCTTGAAGGTTATAGAGGGTTAAGGAAAGAGAGTCTTTGTCTCTGGAAAATATACATAGGAGTATATGAATAGTGCATGATGCACCATATTTATGGCTTGCTTTCATTTGGTTCCAATAATAATAATTAATAATGATTGAGACAGTTGGGAGAGGGAGAGAACAAATTAAGTGAAATATTTACAGGAGGGGAGTCTATGTCGATAAAAATAACTTTCTAGTATTTCAAAATTTTAAAAATTATTATGTATTTAAAATAGTTTCTTTAAAAATAAAGTATGTTACTTATTTTATAGTACATTGAGAGAAGGTATATAAAGCTTTAGAATTAATATCACCAAACTCTTGTATTAGGTATTAGGTAGCAAATGCCAGTTGGTGAAAATTTTCAGACTCTTAGTTCTGATACAGGAGTTTACAGATATTCTAAGCCCCAACTATTTAACCCACTTATAAACAAGCCTCTAATAAAAAATCTCTACCAGATAGTAAACATAATGGGTAAATGGCTCTGGTCTCTGACAAGGTCAAGTTTGAGGTATGGTTTTGCAACTATTAGCTGATTACTTTGGGAAAGTTACCTTACCTCTCTAAACTTCAGTTTATTCAGCTGAAGAGAGAATAAAAATAGTACTTACTTCATGGGGTTATTGTAAGAACTTAATAAGATAATATGTGTAAAAAATTCTTAACACAAGACAATTCACAAATTGCATACAAATCTTACAAATATAGACCCTACTCTCTGAGGGACTTACCATTGCTGATGGAAATCTTTCCAATATAGCCTACTATTAATCAAACACAGAAATTCTCAAATACAGAAATTCTCAAATCTCCTCAAACTTAATTTTCTAACCTTTGTTTCTCCATAATGTCATCATTTCCAATGTTTAGCTACACTAAACTTCTTTCGACATTCTGCATGCATACTGTCTTCTCTTCTTTACTCAAAATATGCTCCCTAATGTGAATTTTTCTTTTCCAACCTATTATCTTCTTTTGAAATCCTACCCTTGTTCATGGTGTGACATGGGCCACGTCTTTAGGCAGCATTTCCTAATCTAACCAGTTGGGATTAATCTCTCTCTTCCAAGCATGCTACTACAGCACATTTAGTAGTACAGATTTCTGCCCAGAAATGATGAGTAAGATCCTCAAGGGTAGGTAGGAAGGTTTAAACTTAGAAGTGACTCGTGTTCCATTGCGTGGAACAGGAAAGAAATAGTATGACTTGGCATAAGCGACTGCATGTCACAGTTCTTAGTAATGATACATTCTTCCCCTCTTGGAACTTGGGCATGAATTCAGTCATTTGGCTGGTGCCACTACAGGGTTAAATAACCAGTCCACATGAAGGCATAATAAATTAAGTGAATGAAAATTCAATTGTGGAGTTTCTTACTTGAACCATTTTTATATAAGGCTGATAATGCTTGATAGAAAAAATTCTATTGTGCATTTTGCTTCACACCTTATTTGTCCTGCTTTTTAGAAAGTGCTTAAAGATAACAGCATCAAATCATACAACAGGCAATAATATCTCTGAGAGTTTACTATGCCAGTCACTGTGATAGGTACTTTATATGCATTAAGCACTTGTAAGTAATCCTCATGACAGCCATATTAGTTAGGTACTATTAATAACCCAAATTTTCTGATGAAGAAACTGAGTCTGAGAGAGATTTATTATTTCCAAGATTACAAGCTACTAATTATCAATCTCTGTGTGTTTGGCTGATTCCAAAACCTGAGTATCATCTACCAGGTAATTCTGCTATGTTACTTATAGAACTGAATTGAATTATTTTAAAATCAAGAAAATAAAATTGTGAGAAAATTTATTGCACCCTTTTAGCAAAGGCATTTTCCAGTAAAAATGTTCAATTAATGGTTGCTAAGTTTGTTGAATTCTGTGGGTTCCTTATGCCATTTTTATGGTTAAAATTCCTTAAGCCATACTTGATTCATGTCCAAAGACATGAGCTTTAACTATTCATTGTCCAAGTTATATAAAAATTGGTGAAACTCAAATTTTGATTTATTGGATCCCTCTATAAATAGAAGTAAGAAGATTTGACAAATCTACATCCATCAGTCAGTAAGACATTTCCATTTGTGCCTCAGGTAAATTGAGTAAGCTGTATTGACTGATGGTATACAGTTTTTAGATACAAAGCCACAGAATATAACATCTAAGTGATATGGCAAATATTTCAGAAAAAATATGATTGGACAAAAATATTTTCCTACTTTGTGCCATTATAAGTCCAATTCAAAATAACATTAGAGAGTTGCAAATAGAAAAGTACCAAGAATTTCAGCTTTACGTCATAATAACATGTCTTTTTTGAGATTTTCTAGGCCTTTAATGTTACTAAACTTCCTTTGCCTGAATTATCAGTATATATGTATTTATAATAGCTCCTAAAATAATCCAACCAGCATGCACACAATTGATTAGTGTCATTAGAATCTATTTTATAAAACTGTGATTATACCATTTAAAAATAGGTATTTGATACTCAGCTCATGGAGGACCATTAAACTATTATATGCTAATATTTTATAAATATGTGACTGAAATTTCTGAAACACTCACTAATTATTTTATTATTGATTAAAAGTTCTAATAAGCCACACAATCAATTGGATATACATATTTTAAGTTAAAATAAAAATATTATGGCATTCTTTGGGGAAATTCTGTTCTTCCACATTAGATTTTTTAAAAATAGTAACTGTCTAGGTAGGCTACTTTAAAGCTATTTACATTGAACTATTTCCAGTCAATTGTACCATCCACTTAAATAGCAAAATTTAAAAAATTTTTGCTATACCTAGTTTAAAAGGAGGTGCATGCTTCTATAGAATGACTAACATGGCAACAATTTTAATAGCAAGATGCACTAGGTAATGTCTTATCTTAAATAATTATATCTTATAATTAAAAATAATTTAACCATTTAAATGATCAAAATAAACTGTAGTTTTGCTAATTCCAATGCACTGTCACTGAAATGGAAATACTTATTTATTTGAGCAGTATAGCAATATTTCTCTAAAATACGAGGGCCATTGTGCCATTTATATGCATATTTTACTCGTCATTACCATTGATAAAAAAGGCTACTGGTTACTCAATAAATATTTGCTAAATTAATATTTTAAAGAAGACTTTTTCTCATAAGAAGGTAAATAGGACACCATTTTTTTTTTACTCTAAATTTCACTGAGTTTTATGAGTGAAAGAAATTATAAAATTTTAGGAAAAACAATTTTCTCTCTGCAAAACTTGGAATATCTCTATCAGTCTGTTCCAGTCTTATACTTGGTCTTATAATTAGAAAAAGGGCCATCGTAGTAGCAGAACAATAGTAGTGACCAGGCAAAGCAAAAATCTGCCCACTTAAATTTTGTACTGAGAACTGTATTGTTAAACATAATTACAAAAGTATTTTGAACATATCTCAAAGATATCAAGGTACAGTTGTTGTAACTGTATAAGGCACAGATTCTACTAATTCAATTCATATCTTAAGAATATTGGCTAAAGATAATTTTTTTTTAAAAAAAATGCAATGATGGAGATTGAGTGCACATGGATTATACTGCAGCTGTGCTTCTCGAAGACCTACACTGTCACCAAAGTAATGAGGTGACATAACACCCTTGCTGCATCTGATGGCACAATTTAATTGTCTTAGAAGCATCTGAGTCTAGTGCTCTGGAATTTATACTAGGTAGAAGCAATTTTATTATCATACTTAAAACCATCAAAAATGTTACTCCACATGCTTTTGTGCTTAAGACAGCTTATGCTGTTGTTTCCCGCCAACTTTTCCCCAATGGTGTGCCATCCATTGATGACCATTGTTTGGGTCCTTGAAGCAGTTATTTTATCAGAAATTGCAAAGTGTTGCTTTTCTAACTCTATCTTTGATTCTTTATTTTCTTGGAACAGTCTGTTAATACATAGAATAAATTTCTTCCATCTACTGAAGCTATTTTGTTAGCCTAAAATATTGTTAATCCTGGAAAGGCAAAATAAATGCTTATATATACTCATTTTGTTATAAGTTTTCAGGATTATTGCGTTGGTGTCCCTAGTAATCTCCAACTGAGTTCTTCTCTTCTCTCCTTCCCTTCTCTTTCCCCCATCCCCCCCAATTTCTTTTATCCCTCTTTCTTTTTTATTGATAACTTTATAACTTTTAAAATATATTTGATATGTTTTAAATTTTGGTCATTATTTTCTTCAGTGTTCTAAGTCTCTCTATTTAGGCCAGTGTAAGCTATATTCTGGGTCTCACTCTTTTGAAGTGACTCCATTAATATTTGGTATTTTTTTGTTTGTTTTCTGAAACAAAAAGATGTCCCAGCTCAGCTTATGTGCACGTATATGTATGTACATGCATGTGTAACCAGATTTTTATCCTACGTGAGAATTCACTCATTCAATTTTGAGTTATTATGATGAATGAAATAGTCAAGATTGTTCTTCATTCATTAAATAGATTGCAAATTCTCAGCCTATGGTAAATAATCACTGGAGTGGGTAGAATGAAAAGGGGTGGCATTTTTTAGAAGATAACTTTCAGACACAATAATAAAACTTCCAATTTCCACTCTAACCCATAAAGAGCTTGCAAGTCATCACTCCCATCCTCATTACAAGAAAAAAACCTTAACAACCCCAAAAGGGTGACTGTTTTTAGATCTGCAAGAAAAGTGAGGTCACAGGACAAACATGCTCCCAAAAACTGGAGAAACAGGTGAATATATCAAATATACATAGGCTTACCAGAAGCAGAAGCCATTGGAACACGTAAATAGTAACATCAATGAATTCTGGAGGGTGTGTATGAACTAGCTTGAGAGTTAAAATCTCCCCCAAAGGCCCAGTCTAGGGAGACTCCTGCATTTTCCTAGGTTTTACCTCTAGGAGCCCCACCAGATTCTCAGGTCAAGATCACAGAAAAAAACTCACTCATGTTTGATCAGAGGGAGTAAAACCTAACAATTTTGTCAAAAGTTGAGAGCATTGTCTACAACAAAGGCCCACTGAGCAAGGCAAAAAACTTTATTAGAGCCTAATGACTTTTGACATAAAAGAAGGTAAATTACCCAACTCCAGCCCATTAGTCTTCTTGTCTTACCCAAGGGAGAGAGGAGGATTCTGAGAGGCACTTATGAAAGTCACAGCCCAGGTACACACACCTACTAAAAGACTGTGATCTAATATCTCCCCACACCTTACTCCCATGTCAACAGAACTTCTGTAAAATAACAATGGATTATACATGAAAGAACTGAGAGACTCAGATTCTATTTAAGGAAAAACTCAAAGATGACAGGGGAGACAAAAATAAGACATTAGACAAACCGAAGCCTCTGGCACATATAGCTCACAGCTAACAGTAAACACAGCCAGACTCCTAGCCAGATAAGCTTAACAACTCACACTAAAAGAATAACTACTTTAGTTCCTATTACTCAATACAATATCTCCAACTTTCAACCAAAAATATGAACATGATTGAACATGATAAAAGGCAAGAAAAACATAATCTGAAGAGACACAGCAAGCACAAAACTGGATTCAGACGTGGCAGATATTTGGTAATCTGGAATAATCAGACCAGGAATTTTAAAACAACTATGATTAATATGTTAAGGAGTTTAATAGACAAAGTGGACACTATGCAAGAACTGATGGGTAATACAAAGATAGATGAAGCTGTAATAAAGAAGCAAAAGGAGAAGCTGAAAATCAAAAACACTGACAGACATGAAGAATGCCTTTGGTGGGCTCATTAGTAGTCTGGAAATAGCCAAAGAAAGAATTAATGAGCTTGAAGATATGTAGATAAAAACTTCCCAAACTGAAATGCTAAAGAGAAAAAAGAATGGGGAAGGAATAAAACAGAAGCATGAAACAATTACAAAAGGTGCAACATACATATCATGAGAATACCAGAAGGTGAAGCAAAAGAGATAGGAGCAGAAAAAACATTTAAAGTAATAATGTCTGAGAGTTCTCCAAAATTAATGATAGAAACCAAACCAAAAACAAAGAGAAATTCTTTAAAAAAATCAAGAGGACAAAACACCTCACCCCTAGAGGAATAAGGATAAGAATTATTTCACACTCTGTTAATAGAAACCGTAAAAGCAGAAGAGACTGGAGTAAAACATTTAAAGCATTAAAAGAAGAAATCCACCAGCTTAGAGATTTATATTCATTGAAATTATCCTTCAAAGTGAACAGAAATATAAAAGTTTTCTCAGACAAACAGAGACTAAGGTAATTTGTTGCCAGCAGACCTGCCTTGAAAGAAATGATAAAATAAGTTCTGAGAGAAGGAAGATAATATAGATCGGAAACTAGGATCTACATAAAGAAATGGAGAGTATCAGAGAATAAATAAATAAAGGTAAAATAAAATTTTTATTTTTCTTATTCTTACCTGACCTCAAGATGACTGTTCAGAGCAAAAATATGTTGGGCAGTTATAGCACGTGGATGTGTGAAATGGATGACAGCACTATTACAAGGGATGGGATGTCATAAAGTACCTGTACTACCTGTGAAATGGGATATCAAGGCAAACATACATTAGTTGCAAATATATATTGCAAATTCTAGGGCAACCCACTAAAAAAAAAACTAAAAAGAAGTCTAATTGATACACTGAGAGAAATTGGAATTGAATAAAATATTCAATTAAAATCGGAGAAGGCAATAAATGGAGAAAGAGATACTGTGTTCGCACTTACTAAAAAGAAAGCTGAAGTAGCTATATTATTTTCAAACAAAATCAACTTCAGAGCAAGAAAAGCTATCATGAATAAATAGGGAAATTGCTTATTGATAAAAGGCTTAATTCTCCAAGAAGACATAATTATTAACGTGTATGCCCCAAATAAGAGAATGTCAAAATTCATGAGGCAAAAACCGATAGAACTACAAGGAGAAATAGATGAATTCACTATTGTAGTTGGAGACTTCAACACCCCTTTATCAGTATTGACAGATCCAGTAGTCAAGAAATCCATAAGACAAAGTAATACTATGCGGCGTCCTCATTATGTTTTAGGCTCTAAGAGACAGAATCAGCTAAAAGGAAATGAAAGCAACATCTCTGGGCAGTAGTGTCACCCTTCCTTGTTTGGATGAATCTCCTGTTTCAGTAGGAAAAAAGAGGTAGGAAAGGCTACTTATGGAGGCAGAATTTATAATACTCTATATCTAATTATCTCCTGTGTTGGAGACTAAGGAAATGGCTTGAATAATGTAAATATACATATTATTGCAAATTACTTTCTGTTAATTTATCCTACCCATTTATTGCAGAATCAATAGGAGGAAATTGAATTTGAACATCCTCCTTTTTACTGTTTTTGTACCTTGGCTCTTGTTTTTAACAAAGTCATAATTGGAACAAAAAAAATATTAATAGAAGCAGAGAATCTATAAATTAAGAAAACTTAAGTAATGTCTATAAACCCTAGATTTGCAATCAACATGTGATTCTTAGCCAAATGCAATCTACTGGAGCCTGTGTTTCAGTCCATATGTGAATTATTATTATTTTAAAAAATGTGTTTGCTCTAAATGTTTACCACATAATAATAGGTAAATTGACAAGGCTTAAACGTTTACCAAACAACTCCAACCTCGATATTCACCTGATATTTGCCATACAACTGTTATTAGCCTGTTGTCCTACAGAATTAATCAGTTAGTAACTTTCATTGAACACATATTTTATTTAGTTAAGTTTAGTTTCTTAAAAGTCTATTGCTAAAGCAACTTTATAAAAGTTGACTTACAAAAACTCAAAAGCAAAAAGTAAGTGTGCATTATTTATATTTGATTCAATCTAATTTTCAACTGTATGGTATGAACTCTTCAACTCAAAATTCCAAAAAATAGAAAAAGTGAAGTTGGTGCAACCACACATCATTTATGATAGCGTGAGGCCCCATGTAAACACGCATACACAATGCATAAAGACTCCAGTTATTGATGCTTTCTTATTTAGATAAATGTAATGGGTAAAGGTTAAGAATCATGGGAAATGGTATAAAGATAGATAAACTGTTTGGGGGCTACTTGATAAGATATGCTGGTACAGTCAGCTGTCAATGGAATGACACTGTAAGATTCTGAAGGATAGGGATTGTGTCTTCTCTGTATTTTTCTCACCCATCTCTCTAAAATTTGCATAGTAGTGTCCTGTCTGATGTTCTGTACAACCAGGCACTCAGACACTAGATAGTCTCACTATCTGACCATCATAAATATTTGCTACTGGAGAAACAGTTGATTATTTGTGAACTGTTTGGACCTACAGCATTTATGACTCCAGTGATAAATCATAGGCTAGCTTGCAGGCAGAATGACTGAAAAATTTCAGCTGTTTTCACAATCAATTTCAGTCTCTAAGGTCAAAGTAATCATGCGGGACCTTGGACTGCTTGCTAAGGTAGGCAAAATTACTAATTTGGCCACACAATAATCTGTGAATTAAGGAAAGGTCTCCAGGGTACAGTTGAAGTCTGGCTCTTCTCTTAACTGCTTAACCTAAAAATATCTTATAATTTACATAGAATTTTATAAAGTAAATAGGATGCCTTGGGAATAGTATAACATCGAAATAAAAAACAGACCCACCATAAACACTTAACAAATATATGCAGCCCATAACGATGCTCAAGACTTACATCTAGAAGTGGATTCCCCAGAAGATGAATTAGTATTTTGCATGGGTGCTCTGCTGCTAGACCAGAGGGTGCCAGGCAATGGCCCAAACCTATGGCTGGGCCCTGGATGCTGCAGAGTGCAGTGTGGGCAGCAGGATCTTGGAGGCAACCCAAATAAACACATGACGTGTACTGGGAGGTGAACACCACCATCACACAGCTGGTGAATAGCTTCTTAGATTCAAAGCTGTGCTGTGAAGTATTGCACACGTGAGTAAATCTGGCTTCCACTATGATTAGTAAGATATCTCTGGCAGCGAAGAAACTGAGAGTATGAACTAACAACATAAGGCTTTTTGTCAAAAGGATGTTGAAGAGGCTGGGCGCCATGGCTCATGCCTATAATCCTAGCACTCTGGGATGCCGAGGCGGGAGGATTGCTCGAGCTCAGGAGTTTGAGACCAGCCTGAACAAAAGCGAGACCCCATCTATACTAACAACAGAAAAAATTAGCTGGGCGTGGTGGCACACACATGTAGTCCCAGCTACTGGGGAGGCTGAGGCAGGAGGATCGCTAGAGCCCAGGAGTTGGAGGTTGCAGTGAGCTATGATGCTGACTCGGCACCCTAGCCTGGGCCACAGAGTGAGACTCTGTCTCGGAAAAAAAAAAAGGATGTTGAAGAAAGAACTGTTCAGAAGGTGAATGAGAAAAGCAGATAATATACACTCTAGGAAGAAATAGAAGTCTGCTGTAGGGAACCCTACAAATAGTAAAAATAAATAACTGTGTGTATTTCTCAATAATATCATGTAGTACATTATTTTAAATGCTTCACTGAAAGATGAAAATATGTTAGTTTTCAGTGATCCAAGTCTTTACCTTGAAACTCAAAACACATTTTCTTAATTCTATTTTTGGGTTCTTAACATTTTATTTAGTACTTTGATTGCTAAATGTTTGCTATTTACATGATGTTATCTTGGTTAACTGCTAAATTGTGACTGATAAAATTACAGCTAATTTTTCGTGACAGATGATAGGATTATCTGGAGGTAGAATCCACCAAGTAGCAAACAATAATTTTAAAAATATCAAATTAAAATCATTTTGTGAATTTGTACTTTTAACCGGAAGTCTCTCCTATGTTTAAAATATTGAACACTGAAGTCAGTAAGACCTTTAATTAAATACAGACAATGTACTGAGTGTCCTTGATCAAGTTATTCCACTCTCTTAGCCTCAGTTTTTTCATTAATACAACAAACGTTTAATAGTTTCTACTCACATGATGGTGTGAGTCAGAAATGATATCATTTAGGTAGTGCTAGGAATGTGGTATGTACTCAATATGACCTTAGTCATGAAAACTGATCAACAATTTTGAAATAGATTTGTGGTAAAACAACAGATATACATATACGCAATGTACAACAATGTATATACGCCAATATACAACAGTGTATATACAAAAATATACATAGGCGAAAAGAATCCCTATTCAATAAATTGTGCTGGGAAAATTGGATAGCCACATGTACAAGATTGAAACAGAATCCATATCTCTCAGGTTGTCTACAGGTTGTCTCTGTAGACAACCTACAGAATGGGAGAAAATATTCACATGCCATTCATCCGATAAAGTGCTAATAACCAGAATCTACAAAGAACTCAAGCAAATCAGCAAGAAAAAAATCAAACCACCCCATTAAAAAGTGGGTAAAAGACATGAACAGAAGTGTTTCAAAAGAAGATAGACTAATGGCCAACAAACATATGAAAAAATGCTCGATATCACTAATCATCAGGGAAATGCAAATTAAAACCACAATGAGATATCACCTAACCCCAATGAGAATGGCTTTTATCAAAAAGTCCCAAAACGACAGATGCTGGCGTGGATGCAGAGAGAAAGGAACACTTACGCAGTGTTGGTGGAACTGCAAACTAGTACAATCACTAAGGAAAACAGTATGGAAATTCCTCAAAGAACTCAAAGTAGACCTACCATTTGATCCACAATCCCACTATTGGGTATTTATCCAAAGGAAAAAAAGTAATTTTATCAAAAAGACAGTTGCATTTGAATGTTTATTGCAGCACAATTCACAATGGCAAAGTTGTGGGATCAACCCAAGTGCCCATCAATTCATGAGTGAATTAATAAAATGTGGTATATGTATACCATACAGTTCTACTCAGCCATAAAAAAAATGAATTAATACCTTTTGTAACAATCAGGATGGAACTGGAGACCATTCTCCATACTGAAATATCACAAGAATGGAAAAACAAACACCACATGTACTCAGTATTAAATTGGAATTAACTAAACAGCACTCATGTGCACAGATGGAAGTAAAACTCAACAGAAATCAATCAAGTAGGGGGGAGGAAGGGATAGGTGAAATCAAACCTTACGGGTACAATGTACACTATCTGTGTGATGGGCACACTTATAACTTTGCCTCAAGCAGTCCAAAAGCAATCTATATAACCAAACATTTGTACCCCTATAATATTCTGAAATTAAAAGAAAAAATCAGCAAGTAAAAAAAAAATAAATATTTTTACACTTCATATGGGTAAATTTTACATGTGAATTATATTTCAATAAATGTTTTAAAAAAAGAAAATGGAATTAGTATAGTCAGATTATTAAATATCAATTCAGTTTCTTAAATGGGTTAAGGATAATAAATAATTTTGAAAATATATTTTCCTAAGTCACTATCCAATTTATATAGGGGTTTTATGTTGTAGAAATAAAATTTTCATGACATTTGTGTCCTTTTAATTTGCTTTATTTCCATGTTCTCTTCTTTGGATTTTCTTTATATTTGCCTACTCTCTTATTCTTGATCAATTGTCTCAATTTTTTTCTATTTTATTTATTTTTTCCAAATGGTAACTTTCAGTTTTGTTAATTCTCTCATATATTGTTTGTTCACATTTCATATATTTCTTTTAAAAAACATCTTTCTTTCTTTGGTCTTATTCTGTTATTTTCTTATATCTTAACTGGGATGTCTATCTAACTATAAGAATTTCCTGACTTACTGCTTTTCTATCAAAAACTCTTATGGCTACATTTTTCCCATCAGGCTATAAAATTGCTACTTTTCATAGCATTTAATATGTAGCATATTAATAATCGGTTAGTTTTAATTATTTTCTTTTAATTTCAGATTTTTTTCACTGTTCCAGCAGGTACTAAATAAAGAAGTTTTTACATTTTAAATTTATGTTTTTTTTAGGTGATAGCTTCATGACGTAGGTTTAAGTCAATTGCATTTTAGTCAGAGAGTGTGATTATAATGATAACAAATTTTTGGAAGTAGCTGATTTCTCAATATCTGATCATGTTTTTGTAATGTTTAATGTTTGTCTGAAAAAATATTTTTTATTGATATTATTGTTAAGACTTGGTTTTATAAAAGTGTCTTTAGGCCAACTTTACTGTGCTATTTGCATTCTCTATGTTCTTTAAAACCGTGTGCTGGATCAATGACTGAGAGAGCTATATTCAAATATCTGTGGGGCTTAAATTGTTAATTTCTTTATTTGGTTCTCTCAAAGTTTTGCTTCCTATATTTCAAAACTATGTGAATATCCACATGGCTATCTTCATGGGCATATGATTTGTATAGTCATACAGGGCCCCATGGTTAGAAGGACTTGTGCTTTGTTCAGTGCTCTGCTATAGCCACCTTGAAATTCTTAAAAAATTTTGAATTAGGTGCCACACATTTTCATTTTGCACTAAGCCCTGAAAATTATGTTTTTGGTCCTGTATACATATTTATAATGTTTTTGCTTTTATTAAATTTTTACTTTATATATTTGAAGGCTATATTTGTACACAATTAGAATGGTTATTTCTTTGTGGAGAACTGAAACTTTTACCATTATGTAATAGTGCTCTTTATCTCCGGTAATACCTGTAGTCCTGAAGTCTGTTTGGCCCAGCATTTATTTATTTGTATCTGCTTTCCATCTCTTTTGTACCCACTTACTTTTAATCTTTATTTGTATTTAATTGTTAGAGGTCTTTTATGAATAGCATAAGAGTAAAGTTTTGCTTTAATTGTAATCCAGCCTACAAACCTCGAACTGATGAGTGCAGTTATGCTACCTTTACTGTGACGAGTAACAGTAAAGGTAGCATAACAAGATTTGACACTCTCGGTTTGTACTTTTTATTTTGTATTTGTTTACTGTGCTCCTTTACTCCCTCTTTACATACTTTTGTATAAGTGGAATATCTTTCATTCAATTTTGTTCATTTTTTGCACCATATTCTATTTATATTCTTTTATTGGTTACCCTTAACATTTTAAAATGCATGATTTTCTTAAACTATAACATAATCTGAACTACTGCTTACTTTTCAAAGAATTCAGGGATCTTAAAAGACCATTATTGTAATCGCCTCCTGCCATCATACATTCTCTTGCATCCCAGGTGCTTTGGCTCTTTCTTGACTGCAAACCAACCTAATTTTATGTCATTAGTCTTATTTTATACAGTCCATGTTCTTTAGGCTCACAAACTTGTTTACCACCTTCCTTCTTTACTAGTCATTGTATCTCAGGCTTTATTTTGTGTCCATTTTTTATCTTTCTGAAGTAGAATTTTATAAATCCCCTGGTAGTAAATGCAGTTTTGCGATGTCTGAAATGTCTTTATTTAACTTTGATCTTGAAAGATATTTTCACAGTCTATACAGTTTTAGTTTGAAATTTATTTTGCCCCAACGTATTTCAGAAAGGATTTTCTATCTTCTGGCTTTAATTGCTTCACTTAAAACTCCACAGTCTGCCTAAACATTATTATTTGCAAATCCTAAAAGCTTCTCTTTGTCATAGCTCTGCAGTTTCGCAAAGATCTTGCTGCTTCATCCCTCCCTCTCTTTCCCTTCCTTCCTGCCTGCCTGTCTGCCTGCCCTTTTCCCCTCTCTCTCTTTCTCCCTTTCCTTCTTTTCTCCAATTTATCTACACATTTGAAAGACAGTCTCCAACATTTCTAGTGGGGATAATTTCATATTTAAAAAACCAGATTAAAAAAGATTTTGAGGTATGAAGATGCCTGTTACAGTTCAATGTCTAAATGCCTTGAAGAATAAATTTTATTTGGTTTGCATGGAAGCTTCAGTGCTTAGCACACTCTTGGGCACACGATCGTTGCTCAACAATTATCTTGTAAAATAAATGTTATTATTTTAAACATAATAACCTTACGTTTGATCATATGGAATCCATGGAATGTAGATTATAGTGCATTCTACTGTAGAATACAGGAGAACGATTAGCTTGAGGTATTAATGGGGAAGACTATACTAATCAACAAAATTTATGCTAAATTGTTTGAAAATTATACTCCAGGCAATAAGTACGTACTAAGGATTTTTTTTAATAGTCGAATGATCATCACATCATGATTAATGCTGATATTTCTCATAATTTGCTTCTGAAAACATTTTTAGGGAGAAATTGGGTCTGTCAGATTCTTTGCTGTTGTTTGCTCAACAACAAAGAATCTAGACAGCTCTGTTTAGTATGGTTCCTGGTTAATAGAAGATATTCAATTATGTGAACAACAAATGAGTGAACAAATCTGGTTACTGCTTGTGATTTTGCAACTATCTCAACATTCGAAATCCAGTTGCTCTTTGATCTTATAAAGATATCCAGAACTGTAGTCCCTCCTTTTTGTTCAATTTATTGGCTCCTTATTGGTCATTAACTTTCCTTAGAGTGGCTGGATCCACTGTTTGGTCTTCTGAGATGCTCTCCTTCAAGATATGTGTTCCCTCGTGTACCCATATTTCTGGTGCATCCTCCCAGCAAAATCTATAAAGAGGGGGCCATGACTTGCTTTTAATTATATTCGTAATTGCTTCAACAATGCCTAACATATAGTGGCTATTTAACAAATATTTCTTAAATTAGTGTTGATTGTTATTGATCACATTCTTCTTGAAATTCCTCCAGACTTCCACCACCCTGCATTCTCCATGTTCTTCCGTGTTTATGATCATCTTTATCTTCTGCACACGGACTATGTCCTCAGTGTACACCTTAAATTTTAGCATTCTCTGGGATTTTATTATTTGGTCTCTCATTTTTTATTCTCCTTTCTCTCACAAAATAAATATCATCCCCATGCACTTACTTATTACTTTTTTTCCTTTTTCGAACTACAAATATTTAAGTTCCACAGCTTTCTACCCTTTCAGAGGGCCAATTCTGGGTGTGTTCTACACAGTCTGTTTAAGGGTTCCTAAGAGGAATTGGGCCCAGTTGCTCAGAGCAGTCCACCAGTGAGTCACCAGAGATCATCACACGCTTTGTTGGCTCTCTACTCTTCACTGTTTCATTTCCTCATTCCTTTGGAGTGTCCCCTGGAATCATATTCTAAATAAACTACTTTGTCTCAAAGTCTATTTTTTGCAAAACCCAAACTAAGTACAAAATATTAATACGTATTTATTGAATGAATGAATCAATAACAAAATGAAGTAGCCCAAACATTTTTAAAATTGTATTACCAACACTAGACAATGTGACCTTAATCTACCTTATTGGTTTCATCACTTACGACTGCACCCTGTATAATTATATCAACTGCACTGTTCCTTGAACCTGTAATGTCCTTTCATGACACTGATTTTGTTTAGAATGATCTCCCTCACATTTACCTCCTAGAAAATGCACTTGTGTCTTAAAAACCTAGATCAAATGTTATATTTAATGCTTACTTATTGCTTTATCCATAGTAGATGTTTAATAAATGTTTTGAAAGATGGGAGAAACTTTTTATTGAAGCCTTGTTCAACATCTCCACAGAGAGTCATGTCAAATGAAGCCTACTTGAGGAAATCATATCTTCTGAGGCCAGCCTAATTAAAATATATGGTGCTTTCATAAGAAAAATCAGAATTAAAACTACAAAGGGATTTTGAAACAACTTTTAAATGTGAAGCATTATTTGTATATTTGATTTAACACAGTATTTTTTAATATAGTTAATTTGAAATAAGAAATGTGGTCCCTATTCCCCACTAGATATCTTTTATTGATTAAGAAACTAACAAAGCAAAAGTTTAAAATATTGAACCAATATATGCAAGTACAAAATGAAAAGTGATGCCTTTTCTACTCCACCTGTGTTCTTAATCCTGCCTATTTCTCCTCCCCGAGGGTAACCACCATTAGGAAATTTTTAGTTACTTTCCATTTATAAAATAAATATGTATGCCCAAATATATGCATCTATTTATATATTCTTTTACTTATTTATTTTTATTTCAAAATATTAAGGTGGTACACATGCTTATTTTACATGGATAGCTTTTATAATGCTTTAGTCAGGGCTATAAGTGTACCTATCACCCAAACAGAGTTCATTGCACCTGTTAGGTAGGTTTTTATCCCTCCCTTCTTCCCCCCTCTCCACTTCTGGATTTCCAACCATTTTTTACTTCTTTCTGTATCCATATGTGCCTGTCCATCAATTCCAAATTATTAGAGAGTACATGTGGTTTTTGTTTTTCCATTCTTGAAATACTTCACTTAGGATAATGGTCTCCAGTTCCATCCAAATTGTTGCAGAAGACATTAATTTGTCCTTTTTCATGGCTGAGTAGTACTTCACGTTATACATAGACTACATTTTGTTAATCCACACATGAGTTAATGGGTACTTAGGTTGATTCCACATCTTTGCAATTGTGAATTGTGCTGCAATAAACATTTGAGCGCAGGTGTCTTTTTGATAAAATGATTTCTTTTCCTTTGGGTAAATACCCAGTAGTGGGATTGCTGGATTGAATGGTAGGTGTACTTTTAGTTCTTTGAGAAGTTTCCATACTGTTTTCAATAGAGGTTGTACTAATTTGCAGTCCCACCAACAGTGTATAAGTGTTCCTTTCTCTCTGCATCCATGTCAGCATCTATCGGTTTTGGACTTTTTAATAAAAGCCATTCTAACAGGGGTAAGTTGATATCTCATTGTGGTTTTAATTTGCACTTTCCTCATTCTTCTCACAAAGGATTATTCTATGTTCCTTGCTTTTCCCCTTGAAATTAATATCTCAGATATCTTTCCATATTAACACACATAACTGTACCTCATTATTTTGTGGCCTATATTGTTCCATTTTATATACACCATAATTTATTTTTAAAGTGCCTTAATGATGGACACTTTGTTATGATTTTTTAAAATGTTATTACAAAAGCATTGAAATAAATACCTTTATGCAGAAATCCTGAAGAGCTTTTGCCTGTATATCTTTGGGGTAAATTCCTTGAAATAGAATAGGTAGGTCAAAATGTATGTACATTTTAAAAATTTTGATTAGCCGAGCTAAACACAATCTTTTATATTAGATTTATGCTGAACAGTGATTTTGAAGCCCTTTGCACAGCCCTGCCAATTTTTCTCACATGCTCTTTGATAATTTTCTCCAAATGTAGCAATGTGCAAATGGACGGGCATGCTGTTTGTTTATTCTAACATATCTCATCTGTGCCATAAATCACTTCATTATGCTCACTATGAATCTCCTTTTTTGTTTGTTTGTTTGTTTGTTTAGATTCATATTCCCTCTAGCTTAATGATAATTTACTGCTTTGGTAACCTTCATTTACCTCTCCACCAGAATTATGAGCCAAAAGATTTTAGAGCTGGATGTTTCATGCCCATGCGCTGCTAGTCTATGTCAAAAATAACTTACACATAAGGATGAAAAATTGTTTAAGTAACTAAATGCAGTGTATACAGCAAGTCTAAAGAAAATGATCACAAGGCACATTTGACCCTGTTTCCTTTCTGTGGACCTGATGTTAACTTAATACTGACTCTCTCAATCTCTTAAAATCATGCTAGAATTTTCAAAGTTATGTTATTTTATATTATCACATATAATGAAACAGAATTAGATGGATGTTTTCAGTTCTAATTAATTACTGTTGGGCTATTTTATAATTTTCTGGTGTTTTCCAAAATGTTCTATGTTCCACATGGCATAACTTCTTGCTTATGTTTTTCCAGTAAATTAGCAATTATAACTATAATAAGTAACTATTATAAGTTTCATGTAAGACTTTGTTTGTAATATTTTTGCAAAAACTCAGGCCATTCTAATATTTGAGGTTTTTTTCTTTCTCATTATTCCTTGACTAAAATAGATTAAATAATTCTGAATTTTGACATATAACTTTGATTCATCTTAGTAATAAGTGTGTTGATCATATTAGAAAAGACACCAAAAGCCCTAAACATATTTTGTTACTATATACATGCAAATATATTATCTACTTTCCTAGGCGACAAAACTACTTTCATGGCAGCCAAAAGTTTTTGTCTTATTTTATGGATCTTTCTCTCTATCTTGTCTTTCATGTTCCTACTATGCCTAGTTTGTTGAAGGTTTTTATCATGAAGGGGTGCTGGATTTTAACAAATACTTTTACTGCATCTGTGGAGATGATCATATGGTTTTTGTTTTTAATTTGGCTTATGTGGTGAATCACATTTGTTGGTTTGCATCTGTTGAACCATCCTTGCATCCCTGGGATGAAACCCATTTGATAAGATGAATTATCTTTTTGATGTGTTGTTGGGTTTTGTCTGCTATTATTTTGTTGAGGATTTTTGCATCTACGTTCATAAGGGATATTGGTCTGTAATTTTCTTTTTTTGTTGTGTCTTTTCCTGGCTTTGGTATCAGGGTGATATGGGATATGGCTTCATAGAATGACTTAGCGAGGATCCCCTCCTTCTCAATATTATGGAACAGTTTCAGTAGGATAGGTGCCAGTTCTTCTTTCTAGATCTGGTAGAATTCAGCTGTCATTCTGTCTGGTCCTGGGCTTTTTTTTTTGATTGGAGTTTTTTTTATTACTTTTTAAATCTCACTACTCATTATTAGTCTGTTGAGCATTCTCTTTCGTCCTGATTCAAGCTTGGGAGATTCTTTGTTTCCAAAACTTTATCCATTTCCTCTAGATTTTCTAGTTTGTGCACGTAGAGGTTTTTATAGTAATCTCGGATGATATTTTGTATTTCTGTGGTATCAGTTGTAATGTCTCCTTTTTCATTTCTGATTGAGCTTATTTGAATCCTTTCTCTTCTATTTCTGGCTAATCTAGCTAGTGGTCTACCAATTTTCTTTATGTTTTTGTCTCATTGATCCTTTGCATTATTTTTGGTTTCCATTTTGTGTAGTTCTGCTCTGATTTTTATTATTTCTTTTCTTCTGCTAGCTTTGGGTTTGGGTTTTTCTCCTTTTTCTATTTCCTTGAGGTGTGACTTTAGGTTGCTAATTTGTGATCTTTCTGTCTTTTTGTTGTAGGCATTTAAGGCTATGAACTTCCTTCTTAGTACTGCTTTTTCTATAAACCAGAAATATTGGAAGTTTGTATCACCTTTGTCATTTAACTTAAAAAATTTTTGTATTTCCATTTTGATTTTGTCATTGACCCAAGGATCTTTCAGCAGTAGGTTGTTTAATTTCCATGTATTTGCGTAGTTTTGAGAATTCTTAGAATTGATTTCTAGTTTTATTCCACTGTGGTCTGAGAATATACATGGTATCATTTTGATTTTTCTAAATTTACTGAGATTTGTTTTGTGGCCTAACATATGATCTATCTTGAAAAATGTCCCATGTCCTAATGAGAAGAATGTATACTCTGCGGTTTTGAGGTAGAATGTTCCCTGCCTCTTATCAACAAGGGGAAATGGAGGTCTTTTGAAATTCTTTCTGTTTCCCCAGCCCTGTGGTCTTCTTAATGGTATGAATTATATTGGGATGCCCATTTTAATCTTTAAGTCAGTGGGTGGTGCTTGTGGGTAAGAGCCAGCCACACCCTGTATGATTGAATCAGTAAATGCTGTAATGGGCTGTACAAGTTGTCCTCCCTGCCAGTAGCAGTGCTTGCAGGAAAGAACCAGCTGCAGTGGTGTTTTCTGGGACCTGTGTCCAGCTGTAGTCAATCAGGGAAGCACTATGATGTCCCAGACAATGGGCAGTGCCCTGGAGCTCCAAGGGGACCCCTTCTTGTTCTCCACCACAACTGAGGTGGGTGGAGGAGTGAGGCTGGGTGGGGCTGGCTCCTGTGAGCTTTCAGGCTCCACAGAGGTGGGCAAGAGCTTTCTTAGCAGGAGTCAGGGGTTGACTCCCAGGTCACTGCGAAAAGCCACCAAGGAGGGGCTGAAGTGGCCCCACCAAGCCAAAAAATCTGCCAGTGTATGAGGGGCAGTCAGATTCACAGTCTGGCAGGCAGGAGAAGGTTCTGCTCCTCTACCTTTTCCCTTGCCCCATGGATCTGGATCTTCTTCCGGAGTCTGGCTGCAGGCAGCAGCCCAAACTAGCTGAGCTCACCAGCAATGCTGCTGCAGGCTGGGAGCTTCCCTACCCAGGGCCCTGTCCCAGATTGAATGCAGGACTTTCCTGTGGTGGGAAGGGTACTGCCCAAGTGTGTTGCAACTCAGACCCCCATCACACTCTCCTATTATTTTTTCCCACATGGGCTCCCTTGCCTCCTAAGATAAGTTCACAAATCTCTTCTCTGTGCCCCTGAGGCACATTATTGAGTCCTGGAGGTATGGGATCTGGCCTACAGGGCTGTCCTCTGATCCCCCAAGTTCAATCCCTGACCGTGCTGGGGAAAAGCTTGCTGGTCCCAAGTTTCCAATGGAATGCTTAAGCAGACTTGATGTCCTTCTGCTTCAGGGAATGCTCTGCTTTGCTGGAGCAGCCAATCAAGCAGTGCCAGTAGGGACCAGCAGGCAGGGAGCTCATGGTCTGAGCACCCTGCTGCATATCTTAAAGGGGAAAGGTGTGAGCCACACTCTCTGTGGAAGCCTGTGTGTGGTGGGCACACCAATGGAGGGGAAGCAGCTGCTCCCACGAACCCCAGTTTGGCTTTGGCCTTGACACAGATAATTTTTTTTTTTTGAGATAGGGTCTCACTCTGTTACCCAGGCTGGATTACAGTGGTGCAATCATAGCTCACTGCAACCTGGAACTCCTGGGCTCAAGCAATCTTCCTGCCTCAGCCTCTAGAGTAGCTGGGACTATAGGCGCACATCATCACACCTAGCTAAGGATTTTTATATATGACACCAATAGCACAATCTATCAAAGAAAAAAATAATAAATTGACCTTCAGCAAATGAAATACTTTTGGTTTTCAAAATAAATGTTAAGAGAATGAAAAGTTAAGTCCCAGATTTGGAGAAAGTATTTCCAAAGCATCTGACAAATGACTTTTATACATAATATGCACAGAAATTTCAAAACCCAATAATAAAAAACACAATTAAAAAATAGGCAAAAGATTTGGATAAATACTTCAAATATCATATGTGGATGGCAAATAAGTACATGAACACTTTCCCCAAATCATTAGTTAATTATTAGGGACGTATAAATTAAATATATGTATTTTATCATATGTGAATTATACCTCAATAAATCTGTTAATAAAAAATTTAAAATATCAATGTTATTCCAAATAAATTCACAAAGTTAAACTTCCTGCATCAGTTTATTTAACCCTATGTGATTAATATTTTTTGCTGGATTTCAAATTAACAATATACATTCATGAATTAGATCTGTTACAGACTAAAAAGAATCCTGAATATTTTGAATCAATCCACTGGTTTGGTCTAAAGTTGTCTAAGGGATGTCAGTTTGTAAGATTTTACCCAAGAGTCTATTTTTTTCAAGCATCAATAATTCATAGTACCTGGTATAGTACTTTTCACAAGATTTGAGACACAATTCTAGCCTATAGCTTTTAGCAGATCCTTCAGGCAAATGTCAGAGGGAAGCAGATATAGTTTAAAATGAGACTAAAAATCTAGTTAATTTTTTATAGTAAACAATAATCCTAGAATTGAGGAGAGTAAAATTTCTATTTGGGTACAATGCATAACTATTTCATAATAGTTTGATCAATATATATCCTGAGGGTGAGGACATATTGCGGATAATAGAGTTTAACAAATCTCAACAAATATCCAAGGCCTTCCCACGGAATATACAAACTTAACCTATGATGTTTGAGTGTGTCTTTAAAAGAAATCTTCCTGTGCAGCTTCTACAATAATATGAAGCTAATTGAGAAATACAGAGAAAGAATCCTAATATTTCTAGCATCATTCTTTTTCTATGACTATTAAGGGAAATCTCAAAAATTGTTTGAGGTGTGAAAGCTATTCTAGAATTTTATTTTTATTTGATCCTATCTTGGAAAGGCAAAATCTAAGGAGTTGTCTGTTGACTTGGTCACTTGATGAGGTCAAGTTTATAAATGCCAGAGAAACAACACTATAGTTAATGATTAATTAAAGTTCAGTAAATGTTAAAATTAAACACAGAAAAAGAAACACAATTGTAAGGAACTGTAGCTCTTATATAAGTAAGGAGCTATTTGTTTTCAATTAACCAAGTACATGATATAGTCAACCAAAAACAGCAAAGATTATTCTGGTGAAATATGGAATCTTTGCTCTCTGAGCCAATTATATAGAAGGTTAAAATATAAACTTTTAGTATTCTTCATTAAGAGCTCTAAAACCAATTTATTCTTTTAACAAGAAAAAGCCAAATTCTAGTTTTTCATGATTATATTATTTGACATTACAGGTTTATGGGTTCCCCATAAAAAATTATGTTATAAATGACCCTTAATATGGAAAGAATTTTGCTGAATTTTTAATATCTTTTATAGCTTTTTTTTTCAGACTCAGCAAATACAAACTAAGGCACATAGAATTCCCTTTCCTAATACCTTCCAAAACTTGTTAAAGTTCCTAAAGTTTCCTGAAGTTCCTAAACAGCCCTAAAATTTGGTCTTTCACTTTGTTCTTTTATATTGTAGAACAAACTGACACTTTGCTACAGTACAATACTCTACTACTATTCTCTTTTTCCCTTAAAAAAAAAACCTTATCACATCACCTTGTATACACAGTTGTATTTCTATTTACTGTAGTTCCTAGTGTAGTCACAAATACCTATATTAACTATAATTTTTAATAAAAGTAATAATTTATATTTAAAATAGAAAACTAGGAGATAAATCAGAGAAAACAGTCTCATATACAAACATTTTTGCAGATTAGCAAAACTCATTATACTTAGATCACAACTTTCTATGGGCAACCACATTATTTTTTACCTTCTTAAAATGGCAAAAATGAATGTTTTTGTTAATATTTTATTATGACTTTCATTAATATGACCCAAAGACATAACCACTCTATAGCAGTTAAACAGTATAAGCAAAGAACTGTTACGCGAGCTGGAATTATCCTTAGCCATCATGGTTTCACCGCTCTAGCTTACTTAGAAATTATCCAGATATCCAAAGCTTATTCACTATTAAATTGATTTAATATTCATTCAAGTTTCTAAGATAAGGATCTTAGAAATTATGCTTTAGTTAACACAAAACGTAATTACTCTTCTAAAAACATTTTTTGAAAATATGATTTAATTTACCTAAATTTACATTTCTATAATATTTAGTGTTATGTAGAGTATATGTTATCTTTTTAATTCATAAACCAATAGAGGGAATTCAGGAAGCTTACATTATTTCTTCATGAGAAAACAAGCCCATAATATTATAAAAATAAAATGTATGTTTTTATTATACTTAACACTGATAAATCAGACAAAAAATATATAGCTGCTTTTTTTCTTTCTTAATCCATAATTATTGAAGGAATCTGATTTATCCAAAGACTTGCTCTAATTGTGTGAACTTGGATATTTAAAATGTTTCTGAGCTACCAGTTCTATAAGAGAGATGTTTTTTCCTTAAAAGTCTAGGACACTTGTGTTAATTTTATTTTTCAACTTGACTGGGTTAAAGGAGACCCAGATAGATGGTAAAACATTATTTCTGGATGTGTCTGTGAAGGTGTTTCTGGAAGAGATTAGCACTTGAATTTGTAGACTGAATAAGGAAGATCTACCCTTACCAATGTAGGCTGGCATCATCGAATCCATTGAGGCCACAGGCCTTGGGACTCCAGGACTTACACTAGTGGCGCCAACTCGGTTTTCAGGACTTTGGCTTTGGCCTGCAAGTTACATCATCAGCTCTCTTGGTTTTCAGGACTTCAAACTCAGACTGAATTATAGCAGCGGCTTCCTAAATCTCCAGCTTGCAGATGGCAGATGGTAGAACTTCTTTTCTTCCATAATTGTGTGAGCCAATTCCCACAATAAATCTCCTCTTATATACCTATCTATATATATATATCTCCTATTGGTTCTAGATTTTTTTTTGGAGAACTCTGACTAATACAACACTTAAAGTAATAGATAAGTTCCTGTATTTTCTGTGATTTTTGATCTATTCAATTTATATAAGTACTTGTTTTATCTTTATAAGGCAATTTCAAAAGAACATCTTTAATTTGAGAGATATTATAAATTATCTATTTTATTAATGTCATCTAGATAGAGAAAATAAGTTTATATTCACACACTGAGATATAAAGTATTCTCTATATTATGGAAAAGACTTTATACCTTAAGTTCTATAATTTTAGCCACAAATCAAAAGTAAACATAAACTCACAAAAACTCTTCAAAGGTCTCAAAAATTTTCGCAAAGACTGTTGTTGCCAGTGAACATAAAATTTTAATTGATTTGAGATCATAAATTGACATATAGACAAACAAAATGACTAAATGGATTCTCTGTCATTTCTTGCTCCAGGGAATTCAGTTCCAATCATCTGTCTAACATATATCACCAAATAGTCATCTGTAAAGCCAAATCCTTAATTATTGTTGCCACAAATGGGGAATAATTTATTGTACGTGTGAACCAAAAACATAAATAAAACAGAAGATCGCACTTAAATAAAAACAAAACTAGAAAGAAATAGTTAAAGTTCTTTTATTGCTTGGGGTTAACTATAGGAAGCAAAAAAATGCTTATCTGGTCTTAGCATATATGCACTTCTTTGGGAAAAGATTTTACTTGTCATCCTCTGGTGAATTCATTTGGGCGTCTCAGTGGAAGCTCAAAAAAAAAAAGTAAAGAACAATCTTTTAAATGGTAAAATCATGACTTTTATGCCTATATAAAATAAGTACAGTTAAAAAATTGTATTTAACTTATTAAATAATGAGGAAACCATTATAATATTAAAACCAATCAAAAGAGCACTTAAGAAACTAGGCATATATTTGTATACAGGTCTATATGTAGGTATGTGTGTGTGTTTATATATCTACATATCTATCTATATGTATATATATCATCTATATGATGGTTTTTTGAGGTGTCAACTTGAGTAGGGTAAACTCCAGTCCCCAGAAAATCTTTGTTTTCTGTCCAATGTCCTAAAGACTTCAGGCCTGCTTAACTATTCTATACAATTGTATAAGACAATTCCTTGTAAACATCATGAATATATATGTGCATATATAATGTTAAATATGTAATATATAATATTAATATATAACATATTAAAATTTATGCATAATCTCCTACTGATTTTTCTTCTCTGGTTGAACCTGACTAATATAATATGAAACTTTATAAAGATGTGCTAGAAAAACTGGAGAATTAGATACAAAATTGAATAATGTCCAAGAGGGCAATAAACTGTAATCTTTGTAGTTATCATTTATATCAAGATAAAATTATTTTTATCTCTGCAAGATAAACATCTACAAGTTAACATGAAGCTTCTTGACACCTATGACCTTTAAATGGTAGTAAACAGTGGATTTAACTGAGTATATTCTCCAAGATAAACATTGAGTGGTCTTTCCCTTGAATGATATTGGAAGATTATGCTGCCCACAGTTTTGCATTTTTTCTAAATTTTGAATAATTTATGATAACATCTCAAAGAAAGTAAAAAGATAATTTACAAGCTAAGATAATGTATTTGCAATTTATATCATAAACAAAACATTAAATCAGGAATATATAATATAAAGTCTTAAAGTTAATGAAAAAATAAATATCAGCTCACTAGAAAAATGGGCAAAATATGTGAATATGCATTTCACAGAAAGTAAATAGCATGAGGCCAGTAAACATGCGGAGAGATGTTCTACCTCATTTGAAATTAGAGAAATGCAAATAAAGATGGTAAACAGACAACGTTTCATACCTATTCCATTTGCAAAAATCAATTAGTCTGATGCTATGCAATGTTGGAGAAGGTGTGGTTTAAAAAATTCTTGTAGATTGCTGTAAGTAATCATTTAAAAAGTATTTTGACATCTTGTATAGATGAACATTCACATGAAAAATGATTATAATATCAAGTTCCTTAAATATACCCAAGAGAAAATAGTTCACATAGACACTAGGAGTCATGTACAGGAATGTTTACTAGAGATTTAGAGATATTGTTGATAGAAAACTAAGAAAATTGCAATCAATAAAAAAATGAATAAACACATATTCACATAGTCAAATATTATTCAATAGTGAAATAGATGAAGTACACCTGCTTAGATGCAACAATATTGATAAAACATAGAATAATATTGACTATAAAAATTAAGTGCTAGAAAATTATACCAGAGCCACTGTGTTGTAAACATTCTGAGGGCACCATTCACATGGAATGCCACAGAAAAATTAACTCCCTGGAGGTCTTAAAACATGCAATTGTGCCCATTGAGACAATTGACATATTTTCTGATACGAAGGTATGACTGACCTTGATGAAAATGTTTTCTGTGAGGTTTTGAGAACAGAAGTCTGATTAGATTAGTTCCACGGAAGAATGGAAGATGAGAAAATGAAAACCATCTGTGTAAACAAATTTTATGAGGCATTTTGCTGTGTGGGAATGCAGGTCTATTTCAGAGCTAGATGGGGATGTGGGATCAGATATTTTCGTTTAATGTCAGAGAAACTGTGGAATGCATTTGTGCTTATGGAGGTGATGCAAAGGAAGCTGAGGATAACTCAAAGTCCTAGAGAAAGTGAGTGGGGATGGCATCCAGTAGAAAGGTGGGTATTAGAACGTGAGCAATTCCTCTGTTATAACTAAAGGGATGGCAAAGTTTATAGATACATACATATAGGCTGATGTGGTGGTGGGAAGGGTAAGGAGGTCCATTGTTGGTTACTGAGAGTGACGAGAGGCCAGATGTTGTTGATGGTTTGAGGAGAGATGAGAAGTGTCAAGGAGATATTTAGAGAAAGGGAAGGAAACTGACTAGGGGGCTTCTATTAAGAGTGCTGGGTATAGCCATTTAAGGTTTGTGTTCCAGTCAGAATGACTGTGTGTTTATTCCCACGTTCAATTTTTCAGGAACTGTCAAAGAATACATAGAAAGCTGGTTTTCCTTGGAGTTGAACTTTACCTGGCTAGTACCATGGAGGGACAGGGGAAAGGGAGTTGAACTTGCATATATGGAGTGATTATAATGGTAGATCGTGCTATCCAAAGGCCGATCCTGTGGCGTCTCATGGGCCACTGCAAGAATTTTAACTTTTATTCACAGTGAGACAAGAAAACAGGAAGGTTTTGAGCAGAAGTGACATGATTTCACCTTTCTCTGTGGTTAGGGCAGAATGAGCACGGGAGACTCCCTGGGTCCTTTAAGACCACTGAAACGCCAGTATTTTATCAGGCAGTGTGCACCTCAAATACAAATATTCCCAACTCCCCTGTCAAGTTAGGTGTTAACACATCCATTTTAAAGAAGAGGAAACTGGAGTTAAGAGAGATAAAGTGACCTGATTAAAATCTTTCTCAACTTAGAGGTGGCAGAACCAAGATTCAAACCCAAATATGAACTAAGAGGAAAATAAAGGAAGAAATCTTTGGATTTAATGAAAGGTAGAAAAAATTTATATATATAACTTTTTGTCCAGAGGGACTTTGGTGAGGAGAAAAGTTGCAGGTGATTCTTTAAACTAGGCTTTATAATGCATAAAATAGATAGGATCTGTTGTAATAAGTGTTAGATGTTATTGATGATGATGATGATGAAGATGATGATGAAGATGACGATCATGAGCATGATTGTAGTTGTCAGCTTTCTGAGCTGCCACAGGTACCTGGTGCTGTTCTAAGCAACTCACATGGATCAACTAATTTAATTCTCACAACAATCATCCATGTATGGAACAAGCAGGAACCATGGGAAGAAACCAGAAACCATCTGTATTTTCATCCTTACAGTCCATTTAAACTTACTTGTGGGTGGTGTCACCCCAGTCACTGAATGGGCAAATTCAGGAAGTCCCACCACTTTTCTGGTACTTTCAGGTAATGAAATCCTTTCTGGAATTAGAATAGCAGTTCCAATATGTTAATCAACACTTCATTCTTCAATTAAAGCCAAGGCTAGTTGTAGGTGAGCTGCCTGCTTTCAGGGAGGGAGGTTTAATTGGCTTTCAGGGAGGGAGGTTTAATTAATTCCTGTGATCCTGATTTATTTCCATTGCTCCCTAGTTTGTTTTTTGATCACTCCTTGGTTGGGGTGGGTAGTGAGTGGGTAAAGAGAAAAGGTAAAGACTTTATGACAGTTCTTACTTCCCCCGTACTGGCTTCATGCTTTCTGCGAGTGGCTGTTGTATACAGCCTACTCTTTTACAGGATACTTGTGAGTTCTCTGTGATTCTTTGGCGTAATATTTTTTATGGCACCTCTATTTGTCTTTGTACAAATTTCTAATTTAACATGCTTTTATACCTAGAAGTTGGTAGTATAATTAGCTCCATTTTACCGATGAACAAACAGGCACAGAGAATTTAAGTAATTTACCTGTGTTCACAAAGCTAGTGAATGGTAGAGTCAGTCTCATTTCTGAGCTTGTACGCTTAACCACTTAAGCTAAATAATGCACCATAAGGTTAGTGTGGTGTCAAGAAAGATGAGCTTTTGTGTGTGCTGCTTGCTGTCCCAGAATCCAGTCTGCTTTTTGCCTTGGAGATAAGTAGAAACTATATCAGCTTGGCAACCCTGCCCCTGACTGCCTATTTACCTGGTCCCCTTCAAGCCTTCTGCCATTTTTGTCACCTGGCAGTGACCCTTGCCTCACTTTGCATTCAAAGAGACAGACAGAGAGAGAGAAAGAGAGAGAGAGAGAGAGGGATGCACACTGACTTCGGTTCTCAGCATGTATGAGCTATATTCAGGAGCAGTGTCAAGGAAAGATAAAGGAAGTCCCTGCCTCTTTCCTTGACTGTATCCTTAGCATGTCATGGACATTGAATAAAGCCCTTCCTGTTATAGAAGGAGTTCTGCTGTGCTGCTTTAAGTATCAGGCACCAGTCGTGAGCAGAACCAAAGTGTCTGTGAGAAGTACACAGGCTGGTGCTTAAAGCATCCACAAAGAGAACCAGGCTGAGAGGAATATTGTACTTCTCCAGAATTTCCTTAAATGGGCATGCCATGTATCTCAAGAAAATAAGCCAGACACAAAATTTGGAATTTGATTTTCAGCTGCCCTTTGGATGACACAGGGGTTCTGAGATCCTATCTAGTGGAAGAAAGACCGAAGCTTAAGCATGATGCTATTCCAATATGCTTCTTTCTATAACAGACATCTTGTGTATTTTAGAAGCTACATCAGACATCAGAATTGGTTCTAGAAAAGGATCCCAGTACCTTAAGCCAGCGGTCCCCAACCATTTTGGCACCAGGGACCCTTTTCATAGAAGACAATTTTTCCTTGTACTGGGGGTGGGGGGGGGATGGTTTAGGGATGATTCAAGTGCATTACATTTATTTCTATTATTATTACATTGTAATATACAATGAAATAATTATACAACTCACCATAGCTTGGGGACCCCTGCCTTAAGCAATACCCAGAGCTGCAGGAGCCGTACATGAAGCTGGTTCACACTATTAGTCCTAAATGTGTGGAGGATGCTGTACTCCTACAAGTACAGATTTAACTCCTTTTCGGATTGGCCTGCTTAAAACAATCCCTCAATTTAGATTCTTAACCACCTGGATCTTAACCACTTTAGAAATCATTTGACATTCTATTTTTTTTACCATCTCCCTCATTAGAAGAGAGACTTATCCACTTACCTTCTATTTATTCCTTTCACTATGTTGGTTCACCATTCTTACATCTGGCCCCCTGCTTTATTTTTGGCTACTGCTTTTGTCTTTGATTATTAATCCTTCAGACAACTTTTTTGAATGGCATCTTGTTTGATCTTTATCTGGCACACAGGCCCCTCAGGAATTACCCTCCAGTGCCTTAAGTCAGAGGGCATAGGGAGGAGGAAGGTGGAACAGGCCAGCTTACCCAGTGCAGAGAAATAGGACAGACACCACAATTAAGTTGGTGGTACATGCCGAGAAGCAGATCAAACTGCTAGTTAGAGCAAAGGGGGCCTTTAGGGTGGGTCAATATGACAAGAGTTGGATGTGGGCTGAGAGATAGCAATCTAGGAAAGAATAGGACAAAGATACAGTGAATTGGAAGGGGCAAAATGAGCTAGTCTGGGTAAATATAGGAGACTGTCATCGATAAGCTTAAAGTGCGTGGAACACTCCAGACACCTGATCAGATTTGGCTTCATGGGATAAACCTAGAAAACACTTAAGGAGAAAATGAAGTTAAAACATCTTGAGAAAATGAAAATCAAATTGTATGGAAAAAGACATGATCTTCTGTCAGACTTACAGAGTTCCCTGTCACGTGCAGAGGGGGGATCAAGGTGGTAAAAGTGAAGACAAACACCTGGGGTAGTCAGGCTTCTTCAGACTAACCAGACAAGATAGGCATGGATTCCAGACATTCTGGAAAACTTCTGCCAACTGGGTAATAGAAAACTTGGACTGAGCTCTCCTCATTGACATTAATGGGTATTTGTGTTTCTTCTTTTCCCTAGCACTTTTTGGTTACTAGCTTTTGTATTTTTTTTCTTTATCATTTGTTTTTTTTAAAATAAACACTTATATGATTTAGCCTCATTATAAAGAATTAAAACAATAAACTAGAATATAAAGAAGGAAATAAACAACACTCCTAAAATAACTATTGTTAACATTAGGCTAACAACATTCAGATGTCTTTCTCTGTACAAATGCAGTTAGAAGAGTAAACAGATAAAAAGATGGTTTGATAGGGAGAAAAAATGTTATAAAATAGGATTGTACTATGAGTGGTAATCTAATAAGATTATTCAACTTATTTTGACTTGATTATAAATTTCAAGCATCTGAAGAAATTGTAAATATTTTGGAAAGTATTTCCTATATTTCCCTCTAAATTTATGGAAAAACTATGAGAATAATTAAAAGGTTGAAATCACTGTGTTATTTTTTAGAACACATATTTCAATTTTAGACAGGCTTTGAAAAACATTTAACACCCTTACATATTCTCCCATCTTCACTCCTATACATTTTAATTTTTAAAAGTTGGATTATATTTTAACTGTCAAATTTGACACATTTGTATTCTGTTCCATAAACATAATCTTGCATTTTTTTTTCTTTTTTACCTTCATCTTTTGATTGGCTAAATTTTATATTAGAATGGCTTTATTATATTTATTTATTTTTCTAAGCTCCCCTATATGGTGAATTCCCTGAAGGTTGGAGTGTTTAAAAATGACTGGTTGTTTACTTAAATGAAATCAGGACTTGGCTGTATACTGGTCTTAGGTCACACTTTTGCTCCTTAATTCTTTGCAGATTTAAGCCTTTCGTCTCCCAGCCGGTTCTGTTTATTTTTTCCTGGAAGCATGAAGAATCTTTTCTTTCTTCAATTATTAATTTAAGTAAAATTACACATGTATATAAGTTAAAAAGTCAAATAGTTTTACCATGAAAGCATACAATGAAAACATAGTATTTCCTACTGCCCCTTTATTGATTTCGCATCCCTTGAGGCCATACTTTAAACCCTTTGAGCAGTTCCTTCTGCTAGTTGCTGCCATATTTGTAAATACTGTTCTTATTATTTCTGATCTTTCTTTTTTAGATACTATTTAATAACTTTCTAGTATGAAAGATATTTGTTAATCATTTTTTGAGGTCAGGGCTTTTCCTCCCCTCACGTTCCTAATGTTGTTCATGTGTCAGTCTTTTTGGTTGAGTCGATTTTTAATATTCACCAGTTCATGACATTGTAAATATTATTTACAGTAAAGGGAAGTATTGTATTCTGATTACAAAGCCTTTTCTTCTGCAATGTTCTATTTGCCCTGTAATGAATTAATGACTGCCATGATTTGTTTATTTGTTCTGTTTCCTGGAAATTCATTAATCACCAAGCTCTTTGACATTATGGATGATCTAGAAAGGCCACTGAAATACATCGTTTACTCTATTATTATCAGTATGTTCTTGGCAATATCCCCTTGGAGGCCACCACTCTCCTTATTCTATCTGGACTGATTGATTGTTCCCGAGGCCTGCTTTACAACTGTTGTCTCAGTATTTTCCTTCACTAAGTTCTTTTCAGCTCACTTTGTGTATGTGCTGTATCGGATTCCATCTTATCTGCATCATGTGTGTCCTTCTTTAGTTTCATTATTTTAACTGTAGTAAATAAGTTAACTGTAGCAATCCTTCAGTTGCTTTTTGCTGGTAGTATATCAAAGGGGAACTTTTTCAGGCTTTATGTATCAGAAAATCTCGTTATTTGTCCTTCACACTTGATTGACAGTCTGTATGGAAAATTCTAGGTTAGAATGTTTTCCATCACAATTTTAAAGGCATTACTAGAGATTACAGTGATTCTGACAAGAAGTCCATTGAAATTCTGTATCCTGATCCTTTCTTTGTTACCTGTTTTTCTCTACTTCACTTTCTTCAAGTCATTAAGAGCTTCATTTTATTCCAGCGATTCTAAAGTTTCATAACACTGTCACCTAATTGTGAGTTGTCTTCTACCCATTTCGTTGGCTACTTCGTGGAGACATTCATTCTGAAGTTCCACATTCTTCAGTTTGATGAGATTTCATGAATTATTTTTTCACAATTTGCTCCTCTCCATTTTCTTTTTCTGCAACTCATGTTTTCTGAAAATTTGAACACTAGACTGATCCTTTTTTCATTTAAAAAATTTTTCATCTTGTCTTTGTTTGTCTTTCTGGGAGATTTCCTCAATTCTATCCTCCCTCTCTTTCACGGAATTTTTATTTCTGTCATTAAACATTTGATTTTCCCAACCTCTTTCTTGCTTTCAACCATTCCTTTTTTCTAGCCTTGCTTCTGGCTCACAGAGGAAATATTTTCACCTCTCCTTCTTTTTTTAATATATAAATTATGGTAAAATACATGTTACATAAAATTTATAATCCTAACCATTTTTTAAGTGTATGGTTTAGTAGTGTTAAGTATATTCACATTGTCATACAACCAATCTCCAGAACTTTTTCATCTTGCAAAACTGAAACTCTATACCCGTTAAACAACAGGTCCCTACTTCCCTTTCTCCCAAGCTCTTGGCAACCATCATTCTACTATCTGGTTCTATGAATTTTACTACTCTGTATATCTCAGTAGAATCATATACTATTTGCCTTTTTGTAATTGGCTTGGGTATGTTGTACCATGTGTCAGAATTTCCTTCTTTTTTAAGGCTGAATAATATTCCATTGTATGTATATGACACATTTTTTTTGATTCATCAATTGATGGCCGTCTGGGTTGTTTTTCTATCTTGGCTATTGTGAATAATGTTTCTGTTTACATGGGTGTACAAATATCTCTTCAGGTTTCTGTTTTCAATTCTTTTGTATATATACTCAGAAATGGAATTGCTGGATCATATGGTAGGTCTATTTTTTTCTTTTTTTAAATTTTAATAGATTTAGAGGATACAAGTGTTTTTTGTTACGTGGATGGGTTGTATAATGCTGAAGTCAGGTCTTTTAGTTTACCTGTCACCAGAACAGTGTACGTTATACCCTATAGGTATATTTTTACTCCTTGTCCCCCCTCCACCCCACCTTCTTAGTTTTGCATGTCCATTACACAAATTTATGACCATATATACCCCTCATTTAGCTCCCAATATAAGTGAGAATACATGGTATTTGTTTTTCTATTCCTGAGATACTTCACTTAGAATAATGGTTTCCGGTTCCATCCAAGGTGTTGCAAAAGACATTATTTTATTCCTTTTTATGGCTGAGTAGTACTCCACAGTGTGTGTGTGTGTGTGTGTGTGTGTGTGTGTGCATGTGTGTATTATATATAATTTTCTTTATCCACTCCTCAGTTAATGGGCACTTAGGTTGATTCCTTATCTTTGCAATTGTGAATTGTGCTGCGATAAACATTTGGGTGCAGGTGTCTTTTTTATAAGACGAGTTCTTTTCCTTGGGGTAGATACCTAGTAGTGGGGTTGCTGGATCGAATAGTATGTCTACTTTTAGCTCTTTGAGAAGTCTCCATACTGTTTTCCACAGAGGTTGTACTAATTTGTGGTCCCACCAACAGTGTATAAGAATTCCTTTTTCACCGCATCTGCTCAAGCATCTATTGATTTTGACTTTGTAATAATGGCCACTCTGACAAGGGTAAGAGATTTATGGTTTTAATTTTCATTTCCCTGATAATTAGTGATGTTGAGCATATTTTCATGTTTTTTTGCCATTTGTCTATTTTTTTTGAAAAAAAACTGTTCACATCTTTCACCCACTTTTTTATGAGATCAATTGATTATTTCTTGCTGATTTGTTTGTGTTCTTTGTAGATTCTGGATATTAATGCTTTGTTGAATGTATAGTTTGTGAATATATTTCCCCATTCTATAGGTTGTCTATTTACTCTGTTTATTATTTCCTTTGTTCTGCAGCAACATTTAAATTTAATTAAGTCTCATTTATTTATTTTTGTTGTTGCTGTATTTGCTTTTGGGGTCTTAGTAAATAAATTCTTTGCCTAGGCCAATGTCAATAAGAGTCTTTCCTTTGTTTTTTTCTAGGATTTTTATGGGTTTAGGTCTTACATTTAAGTCTTTAATCCATCTTGAGTTAATTTTTGCATATGATGAGAGATAGGGATACAGATTCATTCTTCTGCGTGTGGCTATCTAATTTTCCCAGCGCCATTTATTGAATAAGGAATCCTTTCCCCAGTGTGTGTTTTTGTTTGCTTTGTGAAAAGCAGTCAGTTGTAGCTATATGGCTTTATTCCTGGGTTCTCTATTCTGTTCCATTGGTCTATTTGTCTACCTTTATACCAATAACATGCTGTTTTGGTTATTATAGCCATGTAGTATAATTTGAAGTCAGGTAATGTGATGCCTCCAGATTTGTTATTTTTCCTTAGGATTGCTTTGGTTATTTGGGCTCTTTTTTGGTTCCATATGAAGTTTAGAATTGTTCATTCTAGGACTGTGAAATATGACATTGGTATTTTGATGGGACTTGCATTGAATCTATAAGTCACTTTGGGCAGTCAGTATGGACATCTTAGCAATGTTGATTCTTCCAATCCATGAGCATGGAATGCCCTTCCATTTGTTTGTGTCATCTGTGATTACTTTCATTACTCTTTTGTAGTTCTCTTTGTAGAGATCTTTTGCCTCCTTGGTTAAGTAGGTTTCTAGGTATTTTATTTAGTTTGCAGCTATTGTAAATGGTATTGAGTCCTTGATTTGACTTTCAGCTTGACTATTAATTAGCATATTAATAGAAATGCTACATATTTGTGTATATTAATTTTATAACCTGAGATTTAACTGTATTTATTTATCAATTCTGGAATATTTTGGTGGAGTCTTTAGGATTTTCTAGATATAAGATCATACTGTCAACAAACAGGGATAGTATGACCTACTCTCAGATGATATTTTGTATTTCTGTGGTATCAGTTGTAATGTTTTCTTTTTCATTTCTGACTGAGCTTATTTGAGTCCTTTCTCTTGTATTTCTAGTTAACCTAGGTAGTGGACTGTCAATTTTGTCAATCTTTTCAAAGAATCACATTTTTGTTTTTCTGATCCTTTGTATTTTTTATTTGTTTGTTTGTTTCCATTTCATTTAGTTCTGCTCCGATCTTTGTTATTTCTTTTCTTCTACTAGTTTTGAGTTTGGTTTGTTCTTCTTTTTCTAGTTCCTTGAGATGTGACTTGCATAGGTTGCTAATTTTTGATCTTTCTTTCTTTTGGTTGCAGGCATATAAGGCTATGTATTTCCCTTTTAGCACAGCTTTTTCTTTATCCCAGAGATTTTGGAAGCTTGGGTCACCTTTGTCATCAAATTTGAAAAAATTTTTGATTTCCACCTTGATTTTGTCATTGATCCAAGGATTGTTCAGTAGCAGGTTGTTTAATTTCCATGTATTTGTGTAGTTTTGAGAATTCCTCTTGGAATTGATTTCTAGTTTTATTCCGCTGTAGCCTGAGAATACACATGGTATCATTTTGATTTTTTAAATTTGCTGAGACTTGTTTTGTGGCCTGATATATGATCTGTCTTGGAAAATGTCCCATGTGCTTATAAGAAGAATGTATATCCTGCAATTTTGGGGTAGAATGCTTTGTAAATGACTGTTGAGTCCATTTGTTCTAGAGTCCCATTTAAGTCCTTTGTTTCTTTGTTGATTTTCTCCCTCAATGATCTGCCTAGTTCAGTTAGTGGAGGCTTGAAGTCCCCAGCAATTATGATGATATTGCTGTTTCTTTCTTTCCTTAGATATAGTAGAATTTGTTTTATGAAACTGGGAGCTGCTATGTTAGGTGCCTATATATTTAAAATTGATATATCTTCTTGTTGACTTGGTCCTTTTATCATTATATAATGACCATCTTTGTCTTTTTTTTTTTTTTGCAATTACTGACTTAAAGTCCATTTTATCTGATATGAGAATAGCTACTCCTGCTCAATTTTGGTTTCCATTTTAATGTAATATTTTTTCCACCCATTTACCTTGAGTCTATGAGAATCTTTGCAAGTTAAATTAGTTTCTTGGAGACAGTATATATTTCAGTTATTTTTTTTATCCATTCAGACAATCTATATCTTTTAAGTGTGGCATTAGTACTGTTTACATTCAATATTGTCATTGATATATGAGATACTCTACTGGCCATGATGTTGACTGTTACCTGGTTGCCTTGTTTTCTCCCTTGTATTACTATTTTATAAAAGGTGTGAGTTTTAACTTTTGGGTGTTTTAATACTGCTGGGTATTGATTGTTCTATTTCATACATAGAGCACTCTCAAGCATTTCTTATAGGGCAGGTTTAGTGATGACAACTTCCCTTAGTGTTTGCTTGTCTGGGAAAGTCTTTATTTCGCCTTCATTTATGAAACTTAGTTTTGCAGGATACAAAATCTTGGTTAGCAATTATTCTGCTTAAGAAGACTAAAAATGTGAACCCAATCCCTTCTGGCTTGTAAGATTTCTGCTGAGAAATCCACCGATAGTCTGATGGGTTTTCCTTTGATGTTTTCATTTCCAAATTTGTAGGATTTTCTCCTCCACTTTGACTTTGGCCAGACTCATGGCTATATGCCCTGGTATTGTCCTATTTGCCTTGAATCTTCCAGGTGTTCACTGACCTCCTCATATCTGGGTGTCTAAATCTCTAGCAATACCAGGAAAATTTGCCTCCCATATTCCCTCAAATAGATTTTCCATGATTCTTGCTTTTTCTTTTTCCCCCTCAGGGATACCTATGATTCTTTTTTTGTTCATTTTACACAATCCCATATTTCTCAGAAAGATTGTTTACCCTTCTTGATTCTTTTTTCGTCATTTTTGACTGACTGGGTTTATTTGAAAGCCTTGTCTTCAAGCTCTGAAATTTTCCTTTTGCTTGGTCTAGTCTGTTGTTGAAACTTTCCACTGCATTTTGACATTACCTAAATGACTCCTTCATTTTCAGAAATTCTGTGATAATTCTATTTTTAAGTTTTTGAGGAATTATATTTTAGGAAAACTATATTGTTTTTCATAGCAGCTGAACCACTTTACATTTTTATTGACAGACACAGGGTTCTAATTTCTCCATACCTTCATTAAAAATTGTTATTTTCAGGAGTTTTGTTTGTTTTTTTGTTTTTCTTTTTGATAATAAGCATCCTGATGGGTACAAGGTGATATCATACTGTGGTTTTCATTTCCCTAATGATTACTCACAAGCATCTTTTCCTATGCTTGTCCATTTGTATATCATCTTTGGATAAATGTCTATTCAAGTCCTTTGCCTCTCTCTATTGCTTGCTCCACCTGACCTTCTTCTGTTTTTATTGGTCTCTATGTTTCATGTTAGAAACTTTTCTCAATTTTCTGTAAATCTTCAGCTGTCTGTTTATATCTAAGACCGAGCTTATATGCTAACTAGAAGATCTAGAGTGTGATAGGAACTTACTTGATGTGTGATTAATCAAGAAATTGATCATTTGAGGTGGGCATGCCAAAATCTAATTTATTTATTAGTATTGTTTTGATTTTAATATTTTTCTTAACCCTGTAATCCGAACTTTCATTTTACTTTCCTGCTTTTATTTTATTTTTGATATCTTGTTTTACTACACTTAAGCTTTCATTAAGTTCTTCTACAGTGCAAAGGCTTCATAGAAGAATATGATTTCTGTCCTTTGTATTATAGTTTTTTCCAGGCTTCATTTTTTTCCCTTCTTTTTCACATGTGTTCCTTTATCCTTCTTTTCTTTTGCTTCTGTTTTCCAAAGTGGCATGCTGATTTTCTTTTGTCTTGCTCAGACTTAACATGAAAATTTTTCCAAACTTTTAAAATAAGAATTCAGTTTCATATAAGTGACTTATATTTTACTACTCTTTTATCATTATTGAGACATAGTTGTCATCTCCTCTGACTCAGAGTTTGAGGACTACAATTTTGTTGTATTGACTTTGCTGTAGCCCATTCTATGGTGAGGAAGATGTGCTGGGAAAGAACTCACCTAGAACTACTAGTGTGGCTCTACTTTCTAAAATGAGCAAAATATTCTGCATAAGGATTTATTCCACCTATTGGGAAGTAGTTATTCTTCCCAAAGGGGATACCCTTGCAAATTATGTCGTTCCCTCAACTCAAGAAGAATCCCTATAGCCCTTTTTTTAATATCAGAGAAAACACATCCTAATTGTTCATTTTTTCTATTTTACTCCTTTCTCCCTAGAAATGATTTTCACTTCCTTCAAGTAAGAAGAGAATATCCATGCTATCTTTTGTTCTTCAAATACTATAATATTACAAAAATTACTAAGATTTTATAAATTTACCACTTCCAATGTAGAGGAAGGAATGGGTTTAGGGTTGCCTGGGGCCTCACCAAACACTGTGTTTATCATGGCCCTAATTTTTGAAGCTTATGGCAAGAAGTTGTGCCTCCTTTTTTTCACTGAATTTGAAGTGCCTTTCTCCATTTGTTTATGGTAAATTGGATGAAGAAAATTCTTTGATTTGGCTTTATTTTACCACCTTTACCAAACACTCTATTAATATTTGAATATGATTTAATAGGAAGAATTAATGTTGAATGTAATAAACAAAAAAGGAGAAGGCAAGAAACATCTAAGAAGTCTAAGATGGAGACATCTAAGATTCCATTTCTGCATTTTTAGTTATTTCAGAGCAGCAGTTCTACTTACCCAATTGATCATTGTCCTGGGAGAAAACAGTCCTGGGTTCAAGTTAGTCTGACATTAGTTGGTAATGTGTCTGGGGATAGAGTGTCAATATTTTTGGATCTTAAATTTCTTAATTATGGATGATAGAGTCACATAGCTGATCTATAAGTTATCTCCTAATTTTAAATCATATAAATATGACACTTTTCTCAATTTTAAATCATATAAATATGACACTTTTCTCATGCTTAAGAATAAAATGGATATCTAGACTATTATCCTTTATAGGTTGAGTTTTAATTCTATAAATACATGCAACATTTAATTCTATAAAATTTAATAAACATGTATTGATTGCTGACCATTTTACTAGGCATTACTGAAAAAAAGAAACCATCGAGAACTAGAGTAGTTGAGAAGAGGGAAGAGAATTATGAGACAAATGGTTTAATATTAGCTGTGCTAACTACTCAGAAAGCTGAGGTGGGAGGATGGCTTGAGCCCAGGAGTTTGAGACTGCAGTGAGCTATGATCACGCCACTGCACTGCAGTCTGGGAGACAGAGTGAGACCCCATCTCTAAATAAACAAACAAATAAACAAAACCAAAAAAACCTTTTTAATAACTAAATTACTGGATAGAATATAAGTACCATAAAGTACATATTTAGTAAATGCATATTAGGTTTTAGAGAAGATAGAGAATATAGGTTCTGATGGAAAAAATAATTCATGCAGAAGTGGTGTTTGAGACAGATCTTAAAGGAAAATAGCAAGACTGAGGGAGAAGGGAAGAAACAGCATGAACTGCTTGTGCCACTCCTTCAAGAATTCAAATGAAGGGACATGCAGATGGAGGGTAGTTTTGGCCATGACTAGGTTTTTTTAGCAAATACCAGCAGTACTTGTCAACACCCTAACAAACGGCAAAGGGTTCGCACTGGGACATGAGCAGAGGAAGGTAATAATGCTGCTTTCAACATACTAGGAAATCAGGTTTTGTTTTTATAAGCTCTCAGCTACTTGATACATTGCTCAGTCAACCTCTTAAAGGTATAGGATTGGTGCAAAATGTATCTGTCAGAGGAAGCTATGTGGTAATGAAAACAATTCAGTTTGTTAACAAAATACTTATATCATCTTAATTTGTTTAATATATTTTTCAAGTGCTTCAACATTTTTTGAAAGTATCCATCACGTCTTAACCATGCGGAACTTAGTCACTTTGAGAAAAACGAGTTCAGATTTACTTCCATTTTACCTATACTTGACATGTTTCTAATGGTTGGAAATATTAAATACAAAATTAAAAATAAAACCAAAACATCTTGTTAGAAACAGAATATGAAAATACATTTAAATAATTGACTTTTATTCTTCGTATTTGTCAAGAACATTTGCAAGGCAGTAGAGTATAATGGTTAACAGAATAGCATTTGGAACCACAAACAAGGTCTTGAATCACAGCTCAGCCACATGTTGTCAGTAGTGAAAATTTGGGCCAGTTTAATAACTTTGCCAGGGTTCTGTTTCAGAAGAGCAATGACTTCCTTATACCACTCTTATAAGGAAAAGGTGTGATGATGCATGCAAAGTGATTGATATAGAAAGCAGAATTTAATACAATCTCAATAAATGACGGCAATTGTTATTTTCTCTGCTCAGAATTTCAGTGTAGTAAGTAAAGATGCATATAGGAATAAATGACTTCTTTTTCATAACTCAAAATTGTTTGGGCTAATTTGGCATAGTCAAATAAAAATTACTTTCAAGTGTCCTAAATTTGTATCCTAGTAGCATACTCTTTTTTGTGGGTGAAGGGGAGTTTGGGATAGAAGATCCATTAGGAGCTATTATTAAAGTCTTGAGAGATAATGAGCTTCTGATAGAAGAAGTGTATTTATTTTGTTAATAGTAAATATTTCAATTAGTTAATTTTAGATTTTGAAACATAATTCACTTTCAATGAAACAAACAGGAGATGTTTTAAAGATGGATACCATTAAAAACTTCAAGAATTCCATCTGAAATTGTTTATAAACTGCAATGTCAGCTTCACAGCAAAATGAATTTATTTTTAAAATCAGCGATATGTTTTGAACATTACATTATAATGAAGTTCTCACTGTATTGCATTAAAGTCAAAGAATGGGAACTTTGAGTGCTTAAGAATTCTCCCATATTTTAAGCAGATGACAATATAGTTAATTTTAGAGGTTTATCATTTGCTGATGACACTGAATTCAATACAGATTTAACATCCATCTATGTTAAGCATGTTTCTAAAGCCTCTTTTAAAATTTATTTTTGTTCTTAGACATTTCCATATCTCAGATAATGGATATGTTTCCAGCACCTCTAAAGTTATCTTTCTACACTATGAAAATTTCTATTCCAATTAAAATAAGTGTATAATAAGGGAGAGAATTGGACAGAAATCTAAAATTATTTGTTCATCAATGTGAATGGCTACCTTATTAGTTTGAATGAAGTTAAAAATGTTTCTCATTTTAAATAAAATATTTTGTATTTTATAAATATTTCTTAAAATGTATTGGACAGGAGAAATTATAGTATAGCATAAATCTGTTTGTTAAAATAAATCATGAAGTAAAGCTTAAAGAAAAAAATCAAGACTTGGCAGCTTCTTGATTAATAAACTTTTACATGAGTAATATCTTCTATGTGCTTGTGAATTATTTTTTAAAAATCCTTTTAACTGAAATGTTTGAAGTTTCTCAAACAGATACAGTAAAATGTTTTCTTTTGTTTAAAAACCATTACTTTTGGAGGATATAGCAAAAACTTAATTTTTACTTGATAATCATGAATATGGCTTCCTTGTACCTCACACATATAGCAGAAGAGTCGCAGTAAGAAAAAATATCACCTGAATATACAGGATGGCTATGTTGATCCCTATAAAACGGGTGTGCTGTATCTTGGATCATCTTTCGTGTTACAAATACTTCAATTGAAATGAACTATCCTCTAACCAAATATATAAGAATAAATATCTTCTGTAAGGTGGTGGCATGATTTTCTTAAAAATAAGAAATGGACTACATATAAATATTTGATCCTATTTATCAAATACTGTTAGAAAAAACCTTATTATTCTAAAACTAAGAGAATTATATTTGATAGATAGTTTCCAAGTCCCCAAATGATTTATATCTGATAACTCCACATAACAAGTCAATTATGGTAAGGGTGTGATATGTAAAGTTAGTTCATCTTGGTGGGTTTGATGGAAAATCATATTTCTAAGCATCAGATAAAGTGAGAGTCTTTTGAAATTTTCTAATATCGCTTTGAACTATTGATAACTTTTGTTTTGAACATTTTCCAGGGTAAAACAATTTTGGCCATACTTTACAATAAAACTTGCAATTAAAGCCTACATTTGTTCAGGTATTGAAACAGGTCCAAAGTTACTTTTTAAAGATAATTCTGTGTTTGAGTGTATTCACCTGTGGCGGAAGTGCTAATCCAATATTCTTTGTCCCTTCATTCCGATAAGAACCTCAATTTTTAAGTGGATATTTTGCCAATCAATTGAAAGACTTTACTTCTCAGCATCACTTGCAGATAGACATAATCAATGACCATGTTTTGGCCAAAGAAATGTAATTGAAAACATTGTGTGCAACATCTGAACTACAGTCATGCACCTTATGATTACCTTTTGGTCAATGATGGAACACATATACATCGGTGGTCCCATAAGATTATAACAAAGCATCTACGTAAACCTGATATATGGCATTTGCTATGGGCTTTGCAGATCAAGTAGGGGAAAAGAGTTATATTCAGTAATTGTGTTGGAACATTTGGTTTTCCATATGAAAAAATATGTAGAAATGAAATGTATGTACCATCTAGGTTTGTACTGTAAGTACACCTTATGACATTTACACAATGACAAAATCACCTAAAGATGCATTTCTCAGAACGTATCCCCATTATTAAATGATGCCTGACTGTATCTGCTTCTTGAATCTTTTTGTTGTTGTTGTTCCTTCCGCAATGCAAAAAATTATGACTGGAAAATGAGCACTTGCCTAAACCATGAGGCAGCACAGTAAAGATGGTTAGAATAGCAAGAGAGAAAGAGCCTGGGACCCTGATAAATACGGAGCTGCCACACCAGAACTGGGTTGTCTTCTCAGGATTTCTTCTTATCTAAGAGAAATAAACTACTGCCTTATTTAATTATTTTGTTATTGTTGCTGTATGCAGGTGAACTAATGCTTACTGGTACAATATCCTTTCTGCTCTATATTTCTGTTGTGGGTGGGGAGAGATTGGTGTCTGCAAGTGTATATATAACTATAAAGCTTAATGAAAGATAAAAAAGACTTTCATAAAAGGAGGCCTATATGGATTTCTTTACCTGCAAGTGTTTTAATAGATACTTCTAAACCTGACTGCTTTATTCCTTGAGCTATCTTCTAACTGTGGTGCCTGCCATAAAACCAGTTGAATCTATCAGATTCACATTCAGCTATCATGTGTTAACTATTATGTATTAGGCACATTCTGATTCTTTGATCATATATATTCCTCACAATGCCCCTGCAGGACATGTGGTATTATTGCAATTTTACAAAGAATAAGCTCAAAAAGAACCATTCAATTCTTCTTGAGTTTTCAGGAATGTAAATGTGAATATAACATGATGAAAATCACTCCATTCATATCATTTAAAAATTTTGTATACATATTTTATTGAAACAAACCAATCTATAACTTCCAAACACAAACTTATTTTACTCTTTGGGGTAATAGAAAGCATCTAAGTCCAATTTCTGATGAAATCATAGTGAGTATGTGAAGACAACTATAATACTATGTTCCCTTGTAAATCTTTTCTGCCTGGGAGCTATAGCTCTAGCTGCTTCATGATTCATCATATTGCATTTGAGTCCCTCCTTCTTCCAGTTTTCATGATGTAGACTAAAATCATATGACTTTTATCACTGTTGACTGGATTGCATGTTTACTTGATCAGTTAACATTTAACTTATAAGCACTATAGTTCCATATAGGGTGTCTATTAGTGAAAATATAATTAGATTTAACCTGAAAGAATAGCAAAAATCATAAACATGACTCCTTGTAAAAGGTGATTTAATGACCACTGTCATGCTAAATAAAACACTTGGGAAAATAATGTGTCTGTAGATGACTCCATTTGAAATAATAGATCAATCATTCTAATTTGAGTATGAGAGAATTCATTGACTAAGTACATTTGTTATTACAAAACCTGTTATCTATTTAAAGCCCTGATTTATTGCATCCAAGTTGTCAAGGATCTTTGCTCAAAATGACCTGCAAAAAACAAGTTATTTCCCAGCTGTTGGCAAACTTTGCAATGCTATGTTGTATTATTTGAATTTGTGTTTTAATACATACTTTCTTCAGGGTATTTTCAAGTTAACCTTCACTCTTTCCAACTATGGTTTGGGATATAGAAACCACAAGCAGTCTTCAGTCCTCTGTGAAATCTGGCACAATATAAATAAATATATTTTTTAAAAAACACATAAAAAGTACCTGATGACATATGCTATGCAGTTTTGTTAATCCAGTTTAGCATATTCATGCTGTGAATTCATCTTATGATTGCGTTCCACTAGTCATCCATGTGCATCTTATTTATATGTCAAGCTCAACTCAGGATCATCTCCTATGAGGTCATCCCTCTCATTCTAGTTTTCATAAATCACTTTCAGCTCTAGGTCCTGTAGCCCTAGTAGTTTGAGCAACATAACAATCTGCAGTTTAAAATACTTTTTCTTATAAAATTATCTGTTCCCTATTTTACTGAGTTGTTAGAATCCAACATTTGGGAGTTCTTCTGGACTAACTCTCCCTAACATCTTCCTGCTCCTCTTTTGTCTCTCTCTAGGCAATCACTTATTAAGTCCCATGAAGATTCTACCTTATTCTACTCTAATATGTACCTCCTTTGTTCATTTTTGTCATTTTCAATAGTGTCCTTGCTTCTACTTACCCCTCATCATGTGTTCTTTTTTCACACTGCCAGTAGTGTTAGATTTCCACAACAAAAATCTGATCTCATCTCTTCTCGAAATCTTCCATAGGCATTCCTGTCCATTACCACAAACATCCCAATTCATGCTATCATTTCTCACACGACGCTTGCTCTACTGAACTATCCTGTAGTTTTCCATTTATATTACTTGCTTCAGTACCTCCATGGGAACTGAAAGGAGTATTTGGACGCTAGAATCATGAGGGGATGTATCAAATATTTTACATCTTATCCCATTTAATCTTTGCTCACCTTTAAGAGGGAGGTATAATCATATCTTCTTTTTAAAAAGAAAAAAAATAGAGCCTTTGAGAGGCTACATAATCTGCCCGATGTGGCAAAAAAGTATAAGTGGACAAGGCTAGAATGAAATTCAGATCTTTCTCCTCCAAACTTTATACTCATATCCCCTATGCCTTTGTGCCTTGCCATAGGCTATTCTTTTTGCCCAGAATTTCTTCTTCCAAACTCCTTTCCTAGCTGATAAACTACAACTACTCTTTCTAACTCAAGTAAAATGTCATCTTTTTTTGTAAAGCTTTCCTAAGAATCTCCCCTTTCCACCTGAACAGAATTAAAAGCTTTCAATTTTGGGTTCTAAAATGCTTTATATCTACCTTTTCTCTAAGATGTGTTATGTTGTACTGTAATTATTTGTTTAGGCATCTTTTCCTCACCAGATTTAGTGGATGATGCACTTCCCTGTATCATTTTGTTTTCTACATAGAACTTACTGCAGTGTATGCACCCAGGAACAGTTTGTAGTTAATTGATTCACTAGTGCTATATCATTTGACTCTAAAAAATGGCCAAGAATCTAGAAGTGATATGAATAAGCAATCTTCAGTCAAATGGAGATTTAACATTGCACATTGCTTCAAGCAGTGATTTTCAACTGTGAAGTTAAACCTTCTCCTTTGAGAAACCAGAAGAATATCAGTAATATGTGCAGCCTCTGCAATTTATCAGTAAGATATATTTGGGAAAGATATTGTTTTCTGAGTACTAATTAGAGAATATAAAAGGTAAATGCATGTTTTTAAGCTGGGAAATATCTCTAATATGTTTATGTGTAATCTAGTTCTCAACATATGTACATTATATATATTCTAAACATATTGAAAGTGGTCAGGGCTGTAGAAGAGTATGCAATGGCAATATAAAGCTCAAGTACCTCTTGGCAGCATATTAAGATCCCATTAAACAGGGTTGATTAAAAATTACCAACTACTCCACAGAATCATTCCACCAAGAATATAAGGAATCTGGTCCTAAAGAATCAAATTAATTTGATAATATAATATTTTGATTGCATTAAATAATTCCCACTTGCCCTGACCTATATACTTAGATAAATGTCTTGGATTTGGAATTTATTATTCAGGAAATGTCCACAGACACAAATCTTAACATAGCAGCTCAAAAAATAATCTATTTTCCAGCATTTTGAAGAAAATATGTAGCATCTTTTCCTCCCTTAAATGGGAATTGGTATATATAAATAAAATAACAAAGATTCTTAACATATCGTTAACATACCAATCATACTCTTTCACTTGGCCTTTGAAATGCTTTCAAACATCTTTTAGTGTTGCTTTATTGTTTTATCAGAAATTCAACATCAGTACTAGCATGATCTTTTTTTCCCATGATGATGGGAAGATAAACTCAGTGTATGCTCTTTGGAGGTGGCATCTTTTGATTTTATTCTCAGAAAACTAGTATATTAAAAAAAAGTTCCTTAAACTGAGAACTTTTTCACTATGCAAAGGCCAACCTCAGTCTGGGTTGAGATTTACTTTCATAAAATTGGTTATTAGATTTCTTAACATACTGCATTTTCTCTCTGGTTTTAAAAGGCATGCTATGAATATGATGAACCATGGGCTATGGACATATTAAAACTCTTTTAGATAAAATACCCCTCCAATTTATCTTTTGAATTGGCTTTTCACAACATTGTTTTATTATCTTTGTTCTTATATATCTTGCCTTCTTAGAGCATATTTCACAACATTTATGTACTTTCTCCCAATACCCATATAGGTCACATTTATATTTTCCTTAATATTCCTTGTGGCCTCATATTTATAAGTAAGTCCTTTATAATGTAGTTTATATGATGATGGAAAGAACATAAGGGAACCTGGACTTTTTTTTATGTAGTCTCTAGATTCTAGGCTGCATTGTATAGGGAAATATTCATTTCCCTTGCAACTACTCAAACAAATGACAGTGATTAGCTGAAAGGAATTTTCACCCTTGTAAATTATAGTTTTGCCTAATTAGTGACATCATATAACATGATAAATTATGAATTTAGAAAATCATTATTCGGTAAATGAATGCTTGTCAGTTGCTCTGAAGGCAAATTAATCTTCCAGTATCAAAAGAAGGCTTAAAGGAACAGGCAGAACCATAGACATCACTGCTATACACAGTCTCTTCCCTATCAGTTGGTGATCCTGCCCATCTATGTGTTCTGTTTGGTAGGGTAGAGGAAGATATCTCGATTCTGGAGAAAATGTTCATCTTTTGAAGCTGTTGAAAATCATAAGGGAGCAGTAATTATTTTGTTTTGAAATCCCAATTTTACTACAGCTAAGATTTATACATGGCATGTGTTATTTATAATTAATTGGAGTATGCATTAGTTTTCCAAGTTTCTCTAGACTATTTAGTATTTAGAAATATAGAATGTACCCAATCTAGAGGAATCTACTTTGATCTGAACTCACTTAGGTGAAACCGGATACACATCACCTATTCCCTGTTAGTTTGATCCGTTCTTTAGTAAAACTGTAATTGGCCATACTAACTATATTGACCAATTATGTATCTGTGGTGTCCAGCAGGCCTTCCTGGTTGCATTGCCCATAGCATCCTGTTTAGGCAGGCAGCTTAGGATTGCCATTAATTGGACCTGGTTTGATCCAATGGAATCCCACTTGGAAAATACCCTAGTAAAATAATTCTGATATCTAAAACAGTAGCAATTTACTAAACCAAACAGAATATATCCCTCCATAATTTAGACTACAGAATTCAAGATGGATTGGACAATTGGAAACAAGGAACAATACTTCATAGAGAAGTAGATAGACAATTTAGGCTACACTAAATTTATAAAAATATTTTCTTTGTTTAATAATAAATTAACGTTAGCTTACTGTAATATTTTTACTTTATAAACTTTAATTTTTTTAACTTTTTGACTCTTCTGTAATAACACTTAGCTTAAAACACAAATATACTGTATAGTATAGCCACACGGAAATAGTTTCTTTCTTTATATTCTTATTTTATTCAGTGGATACAAGAACTGCCTCATGTGCTTTTGGCTTTCTGCTCCCATGTGTCTTTGCAATAATATCATTTTTCTTATTGTACACTGCATGATTCTTACTTCTCTAAAATAAAAAAATATCATATATAGAATATTATGAACAGTGATTACCTGATGAACATTAAAGTGATTTAAACAAATATTCTCACTTGTTATTCTAGATTAAAACATATTAGGTTATTAATTATGGAAGGTCTGATTTCATTAAGTACTAAGTTTGATGGCTGATATCTCTGACATTTCACATTGGAACTTCCTATTTTTTTTTTTATTGTGAAGGTATATCCTCATTCTTTCAAATGCATATTTTGGCTTGTGATTATCTTTGAAATTTTTGTTTTAGAACAATTTTTGTGAAACTAGGGATAAATCAAAAATTTGTATTATTTTTTAATATGAGTTCCATCATGGAACCAATGCAGCACAGACAGCTTGAAATAGCAATGACGTGTTTGGGAAGGATGTGCCTAATGAACACACAGTATGTCAATGGTTTGAGAAGTTCCATTCTGGTGATTTTAATCTTGAAAATGATCCATGTGGGTGACCTGAGACCAAGGTGGATAATGATGAGCTGAAAGCTGTAGTGGAAGCGAATTTGTCTCAACCTATGAGTGAATTAGCAGCAAGGTTTGACGTTACTATTCCAACAATATTGGACCATTTGAAAAAAATGGGCAAGGCAAACAAGCAGGACACATGGGTTCTGCATGAATTAAATGAGTGTCAGAAGAGAAATCATCTTGAAGCTTGACTTTCTTTGCTGTCACTACATAAAGGTAAACCATTTCTACACCATATTGTTATAGTGATGAAAAACGGATTCTTTTTGAGAATCACAAGCGTTCGGCACAATGGTTGGATAAAGATGGAGTGCCAAAACACAGTCTAAAACCAAATATTCATTCAAAAAAGCTAATGGTGTCTATTTGGTGGCCCAGGACTGGTATTATCCACTATGGCTTCATGAAACCTGGTCTATCGATTACAGTGGATGTCTACTGCAACCGGTTGGACAAAATGATGAGGATACTTGTGATTAAACAGCCAAGATTGGTCAATAGAGACAGGCCAATCCTCTTGCAAGACCATATGTCACAAAAAACAATGCTGTTCAAACTACAGAAGCTAGACTAGGAAACTCTCTGCCATCCACTGTATTCACCAGACCTTGAACCAACTAACTACCACTTCTTCCAGGCTTTGGACCCCTTCCTTCAAGGAAAAATATTCAATTCTCAACAAGCTGTGGAAAGTGCCTTTCACGATATCATCTTCACTTGCTTTCCAGGCTTCCTCACGGCTGGCATAAACAAACTACCATTAAGATAGCAAAACTGTATCAATAGTTTATGTACATACTTTGATTAATTTTACTGCTTCTTGTTTGAGATACAATAAACAAAACTTTTGATTCAAAATTGGACATTTCATATTTAATGACCTAATAAATGCCAGGTTACAGGGTTACAGGTGCTTATCTGATCTATTCTGTTTTAAAATTATTATCTAGTGTGTTCTTCTTTCCTCACTGTCATATATTACTTAGATCTCTCTTTTTAACTTCTTGATATATATTTCCATTGTGATCTGAATCAGTCGAGACAGTGATTCTGCATTGGGTCACCTGTGTGAACAAGGGCAATTCATGTAACTTTTCGAAGCTATTATCCTCTTCTATAAAATGAGAGTCATGCCATCTCATGTAAAGCATTTTTGTGAGGATTAGAGATAACATAGGTAACAACATACTTTATTTCATTGAGGCTGTGGCAGGTATAGAAAACAAAAACATTCATATGGGCAACGTGAAAGAAAATTTCTGATCTTAGAAACTCAGCAATAATAAGGTCTGCCTATTTTCTTCTTTTTTGAAATTTCTGATTCAGTCACCTTTTCCCAAATTTTCTTATCTTAAATAGTTCTTGCTGCATAATAAAAAATCTCAAAACTCTCAGTGGCATAAAAAATGAAGCATTATTTCTCACTCATATGTCTGCAGATTGGCTGTGGTGTAGCAGAACTAAGCTGGGTTGGGCTAGGCTTGGCTTCGAGCTATGGAATGAGGTCAGGTCTGTTCTAAATTTCTCTCAATAGTCTGGGACCAGCAAACTCTCTGGAGTATGGTCTTTTTGTAGAGATGGCAAAAGCGCAAGAGAATAACTCAAACAATGCAAGCTTATTTCAGTCTTGGTAATATCTTATTGGCTAAAGCAAGTCATATGGCCCAGCCCTAAGTCAAGAAGCAGGGAAATATGGGGGTGCAGGGGGCAAAGGAAGCATTTCTGAATAGTGATCTAGGCAACTGTAACTGTCATTCAGATGTATGGAAGAGTTTGAAAGGCTTGCAAGATTTTATTTCAAAATATGCATTTTATTTGGATATCATATACATTGGGTAGTTAATGAAATGTTTTTGAATGCCAGCTTATAACCATCAGTGGTGATTAATAGGTCAGTGAATGGGGAAAATGTGAAAAAAAATTCAGTATGTGTGATAATCTCCAGCACAAATTTGGCTTTGGTTCTAAAATTATAGAGGTCATAATAAGACAGTTCCCCATCATTTTGGGAGGCTATACGTGTAATGACTCTTAATTTCCCATAGGAAAAGCTTATATGTGTTTTATCTGATTGAGGGACTCCAAATTGTGTTCATAACTTACTTAGTTTTGGTTATGTTTCTTCTCTTGGTATAATAAATATACTTGAAAATATGTATTGTATGCTTATTCTATATATTACACATATATTGTATATAATAATATATATTTTCCAGTTAGAGTAGTAAGAATTAAAACAAAATAATATAATTTAAGACACCACTAGTAAAACTATAATATTTAAGAAATTTATTACTCCCTTCCATCTTGTACCTTAAATCATTCTTTCTGTCCCAGTTAAGAACACTTAAAAATATAATATTTCAGGCTAGAAAAGATAAAATGCATTGAGAATTAATACATATTAATTGTTATTGTACAAAAACAGTTGTATACATTGTTTTTGTCACATACTCTTATGACCTGAGACTTGGTAAAAATGTTTATTTAATTTTTTCAGTATATGTTATTTTGTGAATATTAAATTGGTACTGGACAAAATTGAAATTATAGCAAACAAAATAGCAAAGTGAAATGACTTATTTTAAGAACTCATTTTAAAATGAAAACAATAAAACATAGTAAAAGCAAATAAATCTGGCATAATTTATTTATTTCAAATATAGTCATGCATCACTTAATGACAGGAATATATTCTGAGAAATGCATCATTAGGAGATTTGGTTGTTTTTAACATCGTAGAATGCATTTATACAAACCTAGATGGTGTGGTCTACTACATACCTAGGATGTGGTATAGCCTATTGCTCCCAGGCTACAAACCTGTACAGCATATCACTGTACTGAACACTGTAGGCTATTGTAACACAGTGGTAAGTATTTATGTATCTAAACATATCTAGACATAGAAAAGGTACAGTAAAAGTATGGTATGAAATATAATAAATGACACATCTGTATAGGGCACTAACCATGAACAGGGCTTGCAGGACTGGAAGTTGCTCTGGGTGGGTCAGTGAGTAAGGGATGAGTGAATGTGAAGGTCTGGGATATTACTATACACTACTCTAGACTTTATAAACACTGCACACTTATGCTACACTAAATTTATAAAAGTATTTTTCTTTGTTTATTAATAAATTAACTTTAGCTTATTGTAATATTTTTGCCTTTGAACTTCTTCATTTTTTTAACTTTTTAACTCTTTTGTAATAACACTTGGCTTAAAACATATTGTACATTACAGCCATACAAAAATAGCGTCTTTCTTTATATTCTTATTCTATAAACATTTTCCTATTTTTATATATATACATTTTTACATTTTACATTATTTTATTAAAAGCTAAGATACAAACACACACATTGGCCTAGACCTACACAGGGTCAAGGTTATCAATATTACTGTCTTCCCCCTCTATATCTTGTCCCACTGGAAGGTCTTCAGGGGCCAAAACCCACATGAGCTATCATTTCCTATTATCACAATGCTTTCTTCTAGAAGGCCTCCTGAAGGACCTGCCTGAGGCTCTTCTGGAGGAGGTGTCACTCTTTTCAGAAATACGCACTAGGATGTCACTAGGCGATGAGAATCTTTGAGCTTTATTATGATCTTATGGCACCACTGTGTACGTGGTCCGTTGTGGACTGAAACATTGTTACACGGTGCATGAGTCCTGAGTATTTCAAAACAGGAAGGTGATTCTTGTAGGAAAAAGAAAAGAGCAGATGAAGTCTTTAAATACTCAATTCTTTATGTGTTATTTTGGAAGAATGGGTAAAGAAGTTCAAGTTTGTTATATTAAAAATTGAAGATATTCTGAAAATAAGTTATTATTTCATTGCATTGAGAATCAGAATGGTACTTTGAAATGTATTCTAGTCTTTTATGGAAATTAATACAATTCGTGTAAAATTGTGGTTGTGTTTGGGAAAGCAATGTTTTTTTCAAATTCTCTGAGGTTCCAGTGTAAAAGAAATCAGAATCTAAGCATTCTCATAAGTTTTCTCTATTCATTAAAATGAATAACTGTGGCAAGGATCTAGCCTGAATTAGATAGGTCAAGAAATTGTAATTCCAACACAGAAAACCATAAACACTTCATATTACTGGTCATTTGACTAAGGCTTCACAGCAGGTAAAGAAAAAATAGTGCCTCTAGAGATAAGAAGTAAATCAATCACACACAGAATATTATTTATTTCACATTTTCTATCTTTATTAGGATTTATCTCTTATAATTTATTTCAGCAAATGAAGTAAAAAATATATGGTGAACCTGGCTCTCTAAAGAATTTTCTCAGAAACTCAAATACATTGAGAGCAGTTTACTTGAAAATGAGTTATTGTTATCACATGTTCCTGAAAGAAGTTTTTCACAAGCATAAACAAAGACTGCTAAACAGTAGTCCAAATAATGTTGTTGTTATATATGTTGTTTATATTCACTATCAAATACTAACATATATTCATGTTTAAATTATAAATGTATATATGTGTGTATGCATATCATTTTAACACATATTATCGAAATAAAATTCTTGAAATGAGGCTATCACTTGTATAAATGAGACACTACCTTAATATGGTACTCTTAAGACACCTTATCAAGACACATACTGAAAACTAAATTATTTTAGCATTTTGAAAAAGCTTTCTGATACTATGTAGGGTCAAACATGGTCTAACCAAAATTAAATTGGCTTTAAAGATGAAAACAGAAATTAGGGTGGATGGTCAAAATGGTATAACTTTGGACAAATCATTAAAATGATTACAGCTTCACTTATCTTTCTTCATAATCTTCCAATTTACAAGTAGAATACTTGACACAAGATGGTGGGTAAACTGAAAGATTATCTTCTCCCATACCCAGACCCTCTTAGTCTCTCTTAAATTGTAATTTCATTCACAGCATGTATAATCTATAATTATTTGTTTACTTAGTTGCTATTTCTCTTTCCCCACTGTGTTCCTAGTCCTAGCACATGGTAGACACTCAAAAAATACTTGTGGAATAACCAAGAATTCTCAAGGTGACACTTGTCAAATTGTGCTGTGTGAATACATTTTAAAAGACTTCACGATCAATGACTTCTTTTTGCAGTGTTATTATTTGTACAGAGAACTCTTTCTTCACCACCACCCCAGAAGCTCAATGGCACTTGGCATTTACACAGTGAACCTCAAGGCTCTGCTAGTCTACCCGCTCTTTCTCCCTAAGTTATCACCTTCCTTCCTATTACTTTACTTATTTTAAGAGGCTAAATGAACCATCAGTTCTTTTCACTCTTCTCTTTTCTCTCTTTGTGGCCTAACTCAGTCAGTCTTTCTTTTTCTTACATCTGCAATCTCTCCGTTCCCATGGACTCTTTCCTCCTGCCCAGGCTTTAGATATTGTTATTCCACAACCTTTAAAAAGCCTCCTTTGACCCTGTTTTCGGGTAAGGTTATTGCGCCCTTTCTTATTTCTATTCAGCACGGAAACCTACTCTCCCTCCTCCTCCCCAAATTTTATCACCTTCATTTCTGCACTTCCCAGTCATTCTGTGGCTTGTAAAAACATGGTTTTCTTCTCAACGTGTTCCTGAAACTGCTCCTTGAAGAACATCAAATCTCAAGACCTCTTAGTTCTCATCTTCTTTAGTCAGGACTTATAAATAATGTTTTAATATTCGTTCAGAAAGGCTCACTGCTGTGACATACAAACCCAACAATTTCGGTGGCAGCTAAACACTGTGGAATTTTAATTCTCATTCATGTAATGGACTCATGGGGATAAAAAACAAATGAGTATTCCACAGCCGGTCATTGGAGGTGGAAGCAGAGAAAATTGTGAAAGTGCAACTTGCTCAGCAGAGACACAAAGATGTGCTAGTTGTTTCCTAAGTCATTTAAATGGCCATGGTGGGTGTGACTGGATCCACACTTTCATTCTGGGGCCTGGGTTGAGAGCAACTTTGCCATCTTCAGTATTTACCTTCTTCAACAAGTTTCCAAGATTGCTCTAAGAATTGTCATGCAGCTGGATAAACACAGAGAATTACAGGTGGGAGGTTTTATGGCCCAGGTGTGGAAGTGGTGAATATTAGTGTGCTCACACTCCATCCTCTAGAATTCACTTGCACTGCTACATTTAGCTGTAAGGGGAGGCTGGGAAATGGACTCTAGCTGTGGGCCCAGGAAGAGGAAACACAGGTTTAGAGATGCAGCTGAAATATCTGCCATTCCTTCTTGAAAAACCTACTTTCTCTTGGCTTCTATATTTTGCTCTTCTCTCTCTCTCTCTCTTTTTTCTTTTTTACAGCCTTTCTCACCAATACATCAGATGGTCGTAACCAGTGCCTTGGCTTCTTTACGTCAATGGAACACTATGTTCTTTCAATTAGTTTATTTAATTCTATGACTTCAAATAATATGGCCATGTGACATTTTGTCTCTGGGGCTGCCTTATTTCTTCTGATGTAGAATCCTGTTTCTAGTTGCTGGCTGCACATCTCTGTTATTGATAATCTGAGGCCGCTGCAATGTAACACAATAAAATACACACCCCTCACCTTACCCACCTCTCACCGTTTCCTTCAATATTTTGTCTGTTTTTGTGCTTGAGATGTAGAAATTATATTATTCTTTTCACTTTGCCTCACTCCTAGTCTGCTTCCACAGTGTCTTCTGTCACTGCCAACAGAGAGACATGAATTACCATTTACTTGTACTTTTCTAATGATCTCCTACCTGGTATGTCTTCATCCCATCTCTCCCTCTCCTGATGCACCTTATACATTGCTGCGTGGATTGTCTTTAACTATTACGGATGTGGTTGTGGCCCTCTTTACCACAAAAATCTTAATTACTCACAACAAAACAAAGAAAAAGTTTAAACTCTTCAATATGATGATCATGTTTCTTTATCTACCTCTCATAATATAGGTGCACACATCACTTTGAGATAAGGATGGGTAAATTAAGTGTCAAAAATTAAGAAGATATCCTTTTGGGCCTCAAAAGCAAATTATGATAGTAATAATAATGTTATTGATGGTTGATACCTATAGAGAACTTACTATGTGCAGCCACTATACCAAAAGGTTTACACAAAATAGCTCATTAATATTTCCTACACTTTTATAAATAGTCAAATTTATTCTCTCAGATGCATTGGAACAAAGATTTATACTTGCCAAAATTCATGCTTCTAAGAAGTATTAGAGCTTTTTGTGTAATTTTGTCTCCAGGATGAAAAGAAGATGATCGTGTAGAACCTCTACTGGGATTTCAGGTTTGTCTCACACTAGAAACCACACTATTAATTATTTTTCCATACTGTCTTTCCATACAACTTTACTCAGTGAAAGTGTGAGGTGGACAGAGTACTCTAGAATGTAAGAGAGGCACAGTGAAGAAAAATGAGTCATTTGAATTGATTTAATAACTTAGTATATTTGGGTATTTGAAACCAAGGAGTTAGATTAAGGCAATATTATACATGTGATGTGCAAGGTTTTTGAGCAGAAAATAAAATTATTAGAGGTGCATTATTTGAAAAATTAGTGTGGTCCTTGCGTGAAGATGGAATCAAATGAACAGAGAAAGAGGAAGAGAAACAAGTTACAGGCGTACCTCAGACATATGGTTACAGATCAGGGCAATAAAGCATGTATTTCAATGAAGTAAGTCACATAAATTTTGTAGTTTCCCAGTGCATATAAAAGTTATGTTTACACTATCCTATAAACCATCAAGTGTGCAAGAGCATTACATCTAAAAAAACAATGTAAATACCTCAACTATAAAATACTTTATTGCTATAAAATGCCAAAAATCATCTGAGCCTTTAGTGAGCCATAATCTTTTTGCTGGTGGAAGGTCTTGCCATGATGTTGATAGCTGCTAACTGATCAGGGTGGTGGTTGCTGATGGTCGAGGTGGCTGTGGCAATTTCTTAAAATAAGACAAAAGTGAAGTTTGCTGCTTTGATTGTCTCTTCCTTTCATCAAAGATTTCTTTGTAGCCTGTAATGCTGTTTGACATTATTTTATCCATAGTAGAACTTTGTTAAAAATTGGAGTCATTCCTCTCAAACCCTGCCACTCCTTTTTCAACTAGGTTTATGTAATATTCTAAATCCTTTGTTGTATTTCAACAATGATCACAGCATCTACCTCAGGATTAGATTCCATCTCAAGAAACCACTTTCTTTGCTCATCCATAAGAAAACTCCTCATCTGTACAAGTTTTATCATGAGATTGCAGCAATTCAATCACATCTTCAGGCTCCACTTCTAACTATAGTTCTCTTGCTATTTATACCACATTGGTAGTTACTTAATCCACTGAAGTTTTGAAACTCTCAAAGTCATCCATAAGGCTTGGAATTAATTTCTTCTGAACACTTGCTAATGTTAGTATTTTTATCTACTCCTGTGAATCACTGATGTTCTTAATGGCATCTAGAATAGTGAATCCTTTTCAGAAGGTTTTCAATTTACTTAGTTAGCCTAGATTCCACCAAAAGAATCAATGTCTATGGCAGCCTTACAGAAAGTCTTAAATAATAAGACTTGAAAGTTGAAATTACTCTTTGATCCATGGGCTATAGAATGGATGCTGTGTTAGTAGGCGTGAAAACAATATTCATCTCCTTGTATATCTCCATCAGAGCTCTTGGGTGACTCAGTGCATTGTCAATGTGCAGTAATATTTTGAAAGGAATTTTTTTTTTTTGAGCAGTAGGTCTCAACAGTGGGCTTAAAATATTCAGTAAACCATTCTTAAACAGATGTGCTGTCATCCTGGCTCTGTTGTTTTATTTATAGAGTACAGACAAAGTAGATTTAGCATAATTCTTTTTAAAAATCTTAGTATTTTTTTAATAGTAAATGAGCTTTAGCTTCAACTTAAAGTAACCAGCTGCATTAGCTCCTAATAAGAGTCATCCAGTCCTTTGAAGCTTTGAAGACAGGCATTGACTTCTCTCTGAAAAAGTCCTAGATGGCATCTTCTTCCAATATAAGGCTATTTCATCTACATTGTAAATCTATTGTGTAGTGTAGCCACCTTCATCAATTATTTTAGCTAGATCTTCTGGATAACTTGCTGCATCTTCTACATCAGCAAGTGCCACATCACCTTGCACTTTTATGTTATAGAAATGGCATTTTTCCTTAAATTTCATGAACCAACCTCTGCTAGCTCTAAACATTTCTTCTATAGCTTCCTCACCTCTCTTAGTGCCCATAGAATTAAAGAAAGTTAGAATTTTGCTTTGGCTTAGGCTTTGGCTTAAGGCAATATTGTGGCCGGTTTAATCTTTTATCAAGACCAATAAAACTTCTTCTATTCTGACCACTAAAACTTTCTCCACATCAGCAATAAAGCTATTTCGCTTTCTTGTCATTTGTGTGTTCACTGGAGTAGCACTTTTAATTTCCTTCAAGAACTCTTCCTTTGCATTAACAACTTGGCTCACCATTTGGTGCAAGAGGCCTAGCTTTCAGCCTATCTCAGCTTTCAACATGCCTTTCTCTTAAGCTTAATCATTTCTTGATTTTGATTTAAAATGAGAGATACATGACTCTTCCTTTCACTTAAACACTGAGAGGCCACTGTAGGATTACTAATTGGCCTCATTTTAACATTGTTGTGTCTCAGAGAATAGGGAGGCCCAAGGAGAAGGAGAGAGATGGGGGAAGAGCTGGTTGGTGGAGCAGTCAGAATGCACAAAACATTTATTAAGTTTTCCGTCTTATATGGATGTGGTTGTGGTTCCCCAAAACAATTACAATAGTAACATTAAAGATCACTGATCACCAAAACTGATTACCAAAATAGATATAATAATAATTAAAAAGTGTGAAATATTGCAAGAATCACAAAAATGTGACATGGAGACATGAAGTGAGCACCTGCTCTTCTGTAGACTTGCTAGACACATCGTTGTTACAAACCTTCAATTTGTAAAATTGCAACATCTGTGAGGCACGATAAAGTGAAGCATAATAAAACAAGATGTGCTTGTATTACAAAATTAAGGGAAAAAGTAATAATAACCTCAATTAATGTCAATTTATGCATGATAGTGATGTCCATCTTCCCGTGAGATTGACACTTCCTGGGCCTCTGCACTGCTCTCCGCCTTCTGACAGGAAGCTTTTGTTCTGGTATTGTATACTGTGGTCTCCAAAACCAGATATCACCATTTTCATGCCATCTGCATGGTTTACTGCTTAGATAATTCCTATTTCAAAATTATTCTTAGGGCATTGATTCTCATGATGATCCCTTTTATGAAAGACATATATTGGTGGAAACTATTAAATACTTATTGTTTGTATCCACATAAAAATAAACAAACAAAACAGATATAAAAATAATAGCATGGTTAAAAGTCATCATGCTGTGGTTTAACAGAAATTCTTAGAGTGATAAGAATAATCGTGCATTTATTTAAGGCATAATTGGTCCATAGAATCTAAATTCATGCAAATATAAACTAATCATGATTCCCTTAAATCTGAATTCCTGCAATTTGGATGAATTAAATTCCTCATTAATTAAATTGGTGGGGCCTTTATTTTGATATGGTATTCTTATCTGCCTTCTAATTACTTCAGTCTTTATGGTTTTTCTTAAATTATATTAAAAAGTTATTTTAAAATCCTCTTTCAAATGGGACTTGTGGTGGTGATGTGAGGGACAGGGGCTGAAGATCTGTTGTTCTGGAACAGTTGTCTTCATGGTGAAGAGAAGACAGTTAAGGAGGAAAATGCCATATCTCAGTGTCTACAGATATCAGCAACAGAATCACTTCCAGCTGGTCCTTTAGCTAGCATGCCATGTCCAGGTCAGCCTCTTTAATGTTCTCTATTGTTAGGAACTTTTAGGGATGTTCTCGGACATGGGAAGACAGGCAGATCATTTTCAGAACCAAAACCAAACCTAAGACAAGAAAATCACACACCTGATCTATGTGGTTGCTCCTCTTTCAAGGGTCTCTTCTACCTCTTGCTCTTCCTTTATTTCATGGGTCACTGTCCTGACCTCTGCCATTGGCCTGCTCTCCACTCTGTCCACGACCCTGATAAATCTCGTAATTACTACAGATAATGAACATTTGCCATGAGCTAGGTACTCTGCTTAAGCCCTGTATGGGAATCATCTTATTTAATCCTCACAACAATCCAGAGAGGTTGATAGTATTATCCCTGAGGAAATTGGAGTTCAAGAAGGTTGAGTAGCTTGTTCAGAATCATACAGTCTTCAGGTGGCAAAGCTGGTATTCAAATCCATTTGGTCTGACCCAATGCCTGGGCCACTTTGAAAACTCAACTAGGATTTAAGAATCATGAATAAACTTGCCCAGAAATCAAGACAGAATATACTTGTAAGAAAGAAAAATAGGCTGAAATGGGTTACAGTTTGTGATCTTTCCTTAGAGACATAGTCCGCTGAATAGGGGACCACCTTGGGAAAAACTGTGAAGCTAGCAAAGTTTATCGTCAGCTTTTGTCCAGCCTTCCATTGTCTAATCTGCTTATGTTCCTGTGACAACCAGTAACCTTATGCTGTGCCATGTTTCTCATGTAATGACAAACAGTATTAAATAAACTCATTTATTCTGAAGTGTGACAGAAGGTTTTATCCTTTTTAGAGAAATTTGCATTTTTAAAAGAGAATATGAAAAAATCATAGGTGTTAACAAATTAATATGAAAGAGTGAAATTTTTAGATTGTGACTGATGGGTGAAAGATAGGCTTTTCAAGTCACACCCTCTATGTGATCGGGCATTGTACTCATGTGACAACCAGCACTGTGGCTGAGGCTGGGTCTGCACTGTCTCATCACTCATTTATGGAAAGCATACTACCTGGTCAATTTTGTTTTGCCATTGACCATCATTGTTGTGACCTAACACATGTACTGTTTTCAGGTATATACAAGCCACAGATATTTTCACTGGGTATCACCTAAATTAATGGAAAATTACTCAAATCCTTGTTCTTTAGGAAATATCAATCAAATGAACGTTTGTAAAATAAAAAAATAAATATCTGAATACACATTTAGCAGCAGTTTAGTTTATTAGAATTTATTACGGTATCCTGAGGTTTGTCAATGGAATAATTCTTATAAAATCAAAATATCATTTTCTATGTATGTTTGCTTTTAACTGCATTTGATTCAAAGTATATATTTAAGAAATCATCAAGAGCAAGAATTTATTCATACACAGACTGTATATCTCAGAACTAGGTAACAGTGAGATGAGGGATACAAGCCAGATTTTCCCACTAAAGGATGCTTTACTAGGTGAAGAGATTAATGTAGTTTCAACTTTGTCATGGTAATAATCTGGTTGTATCTATATTTACAAGCAGAAAGAGTAAATGAAAGAAAACCACCAGCTTGTATTTTAAAGATAGGTCAATTGTATTTCATGCCAATGAGGGGAAATGAATCACCACCTGATTAAAAGAACTTTTGTTCCCTCTGAAATAGTCTTGAAAAGAGTCAATGTTGTTTAAAAGCATCAACACAAACCACAAACCGCCTCTATGGCTATATTTCTGATTAGGTAAAGCGTATAACATATCACATCTAAACCAATGGAAATGCAGATGTCTAACAAGTTACCACCCCATTCAACCAGCACCTATCAGATCAAGTGATTAGTTCCACATCAGTCATTGTACATAAAAGCACTGTCAGTAATAGACAATGTCATATGATCAGTGAATGTGAGTCTGCATAGAAGAATCGAGGTTTGCTTGTAAGATTTATGTGGAACCAAAAATATACTTTTTGGCAGCAAATGTTAGGCCCACTGGCAATGAATCTGATTCCTGCCTTGGTAAAAAGATAATTGGTTCAGGAAAAATGTGATTAGGTTTTTTCCCTCTAGAAATCACATAGGAGTGAACTTTTTCAATTCGGTCTTTATCATGGACATGTACAAATCTGAGAGGCCCCATGGCCATAGACAGGCAGTTCTTTTATTCATAGGCATGGTCGGGACAGAGCTGTGGCCAGAGTCCAAGCTTGTCAGACTTATGCTGCCATGTGAGTGACTTCTGCAATTAGCAGTTACCAGGTTGGTCAGGACAAGCTGGAGAAGGCTAGGCTAGGCTAGGCTTGATAGCCTTGGTGGGCCAGGCAGGAGTACAGATCAGCAAGAAGCTCAGCAGGAAAGGAAGACTGGATATGGGACTTCAGTCTCAGCAGCCTAGTCAATGATTGACAGGTCAAATTAAAAAAAAAAAAAGTGAGCAGAAGCCCCCAGACTTCTGAAGATTGGCCTATCTGGCTTGGAGCAGACATAATGGACTCACACTCATAAGTTGAGTTCTCAGAAATATTTTTCTAGAACTAAAAGATCCTTAGCTTTACAGCTTGGGAGAAGAGAAGGCATTCCCTGGGCTGTTTCTGTTCTTCGAGGAACACTGCCCTGGGATGCATGGGAATTGAGTTTTATGTCAAAGTACCTATTTACATACACTCCATTATGATCCATTGCAAATGTTGTCTGACATTGAACTGTCCATTTGTCCTTTCTAGCCAAGCAGCTGTCTGCAATAGATAAAGTGTGGTAAATGCTGGATTCAAAGATGGTATAATAATGTCCTCATTAATTCAAAGATTTGATGGGATGAGATATTTAAACTCCACAGTTTCTTTCAGAATGTGGATCCTTAGAATTAATACGGCCATCCTTTCTCCCTCTGTCTCCCTTAGCCTATGTTGAAGAAGACATTTCTTTTTTTCCATATAATGTTACTTAGCCCCAGCAAGATGCTGCACAGGGCCACTGCCTATGCCTATGGCTTCTCTTCTCCCTGGGTACTGAGCCATGCACACTATGACAGCTGTCTTTCCCTTAGAGAGCTCTCATGTCTAGTCTACCCTCAAATGGGTCGCATATTTGCCACTCGAGGAAAACAGTAGCAATGAATTGTCAACAACAAAGCCTGAGACAGAATTAGCGGCAACTTTTGTGTTAAAAAATTAGATTCTGAGGAAGAAAGAAAAAGCAAGTTTACTCTTTTCTCATAACAGTTACTTAACATCTCTACAGTTGGGCTAGTTTCCCTGAATCCCTTCGATTAAGTCTAGGACAGGCCCAGTGGTCATTTTCAAATAATAACTTGTCTCCAAGTCCTTTTGGCCCTTGATCAACAATTATCACGTCTAGTATAATGTAATCAATGCTCTGAACTTCAGTCATAATTCTTCCCCTCCTCTAACTTCGGCCAGCTACTAGTGGCAGGAATTCTATGGAGAGAAAAAGGATATGCTTCCTTTCCTACCATGCAATTTTGTCTTGCAAACCTGGATTTCTGAAGCCTAAAGGAGGATACCCAAGGAAGGAAGGAAAAGATAGAAGGCTGTAAAGTTCCAACACAGATGCCATAGATTTTGCTTTAATCATCTGGCTACAGTGGATGTTTTAAAGCTACTTCTCACTCATGGGCAGTTCTGTGGGGTTTTCAGAGACACCAGTCCCTGGGGTTTCTTCACTTGCTGTTTTTAAAGAACTAATTATGCCTTCTCTCTCTGCCCCTGCTTTCTTGATAGCCCACCATCACTCAGACTTTCTTAGAAGGAATGTCATTACCATGTTAGGGAAAGTCACTTTCACAAGACTCAGCATGGGTTCATGCGTTCTCTCTTTCTCTCTCTCTCTCTGCATCTATTCCTTGGAAACTGTGTAAGTTTGTCCTGTTAGTGGGAGGGCAATTGCATCTAAAATTTCAGCCCTCTATTCTGGTGCTACAGGTCATTTCACCCAAGCTTCCACTCTTTTCATTGTTCAGGTGGTAGTTAGCCAGTTCTAATACTGCATCACCTCAAAATGGTATCGATTTCTCACAGTGGCATCCTTGAGTGCCCTTTCATTGGGCTACAACACTCTTATTGGAAAATCAGTGTCCCTCACAGTGGGTGAGAGATGAGTAAAATGACTCTGCTCCAACAACCCATTCCAAAGAAAGTTGGCTTTTTGATCTCCAACTCATCCCTTAGCTTCACAAACCTCTTATTTTTACAGCAACAGGAACTGATTAAGACACACATTTTATCTGACCACACGTCTTCAGCCATCTAGCAAACCTTCATTTTTAAAACCAGGGGCCTACTGCACCCAGGTCTGCCTTTGTCAGTGATAGAGGGTGGTTGTAGAAAGCTAGTTCATCACAACCTGAAGCAGAGACACACCACTACCTCCTAGTCAGCTAACACCTCTATTGTACCAGAGTTCGGAAGTTCCAAGTTTCCAAGCTGCCATCAGTCTAGCTGATACAGAGAAGGTTGTTCTACAGGACCTGTCAATTAGTGTATCATTTAGGAAAAGATTATTCTAGAGCACATGTTAATCATTGCTGATATTAGACTTTCTCTAAGTCAGATTATATCTAAAGATTGCAAATATCTTTAGACAGGAAAAAAATACATGAAATCTCTCCAAAGATGTCATCTCTTTCTCTTTTGCAGATAAGAAAGATTTAAAAAGTAAGTACATCTGTGTTGCTAGATGCTGTTATTCCTATTGTATGGTTCTCTACCTATGGCTAAACACCTACATCCAAACAAATTAAAATAAATAAATAGATAAATATATATTGCATATTAGCTACATTCTCACCTCTGTAGTTGATTCTGAGTTCATTTCACTAATATAGTGTAATTATTTCTCTTCTATTTTTATTTCTCTTCTGAAGGTAAAATAGCAACTCCCCCAACTCTTCTTCCTCACATATTTAGAATATATACATTTTCTCTTCTAGTTCCCAATGCAGTTATGGAATAAAGTCAGTGTAGAAGAACCAGAGGTTGCTCAGGCACTAAACCATCCATGAATGCCAGAAGGCTGTTGACTTCTCTATTCTGCAGTTTACAAGGCCCTGCATAATCTTGTTCCCTACATAGTCTTGTTCCTCACTCCTTGGGCCCCAGTGATTTTGTCTCTGCAAGTTTAGAGTGGGAAGAGAAAAGAAAATATGTGGACGGTGGTCAGGCTGGCTCTGAAATTACAGACAGAGGTCAAAAGTCCTGAACATGCTCAGTCTCTTCAGCCTAGATCTGCAGTCCCCAACCACCGGGCCACAGACTGGTACCTGTCTATGGCCTGTTAGCAACTGGTCCGCACAGCAGGAAGGGCAGCAGACGAGCCAGGGAAACTTCATCTGTATTTACAGCTGCTCCCCATCGCTCATATCTCTGCCAGAGCTCTGCCCCCTGTCAGATAAGCAGCGGCATTAGATTCTCATAGGCGTGCAAACACTACTGTAAACTGCACATGCGAGGGATATAGGTTGCGTGCTCCTTATGAGAATCTAATGCCTGATGATCTGAGGTGAAGCTGAGTTGGTGATGGTAGCACTGGGGAGTGTCTGCAAATATAGATTATCATTAGCAGAGAGGTTTGACTGCACAGAGACCATAATAAATCAATTGCTTGCGGACTCATATCAAAACCCTATCAGTGAGTGTCAAGTGACAATTAAGTTGCATCTGGTGGCAGGCTTTAAGTCAGAATCAGACACTTATTTTAGTCTACGCATGGCCCACTCATTATTTTATTTACCGCTTTTGTCTGCGCCTCTTTCCCGCACTGTGCACTTGCCTCAGTCAGAGCTTTGGTAAGCCCACAAGCTAACTCTAGCAAAAGTGAGTAAAAAACAAACATCACTGGAGGACTTCTTCGAAAAGGGGGAAAGACCTAATGATGAGACAGCAGAAGACTCTAAGACTGCCAACAAAATGAAAGCTGCATTTAAAAGAAAATACCAAGAGTCCTCTTAAATTACAGGTTCATTGCAACAGGTGATTCACATTCTCCAAGCCTGCTTTTTATAATATGTGGTGACTGGCTATCCAATGAATCCATGAAACCTTCAAAACTGCTTCACCACATGGAGACCAAGCACCCTGCCTTAAAAGACAAGGCTTTGGAGTTTTTTAAAAGAAAAAAAAAACATAAACACAAAGAACAGAAGCAATTATTGAAGGCCACGACTTCATCAAATGTGTCTGCACTGAGAGCATCGTTCTTAGTGGCTAACTGCATTGCTATAGCTAGGAAGCCCTTTACTATTGGTGAAGAGTTGATCCTGCCTGCTGCTAAAGACTTTTGCCATAAAATTTTACGAGAGGCTAGAGTTCAAAAGGTGGCACATGTTCCTCTTTCAGCTAGCACCGTAACTAGATGAATTGATGAAATAGCAGAGGATATTGAGGCACAATCATTAGAGGATTAATGGGTCACTGTGGTACACAATCCAGGTTGACGAGTCTACCGAGGTTGACAAGAAGGCAACAATACTTCTTTTTGTGTGATATATTTTTCAGAAAGATGTGCATGAGGATACATTATGTGCACTTTTGTTGCCAACCAACATCACAGCTGCAGAACTATTCAAGTCTTTGAATGATTACATGTCAGGAAAACTGAATTTGTCATTTTGTGTCTGTATATGCATGGACGGAGCTACTGCCATGACTGGATGACTTTCTGGTTTCACTGTTTAGGTCAAGAAGGTCCCTTCTGAATGTGAGTCTACATACTGTGTCATCCACAGAGAAATGCTAGTTAGCTAAAAAATGTCACCTGAACTAAACAACATTTTGCAAGATGTGATTAAAATTATCAACCACATTAAAGTACATGCCCTTAACTCACGTCTATTTGTGCAGCTCTGTGAGGAGATGGATGCAGAGCCGCTCCAGAGATTTCTTTTGAAAAACAGTCACCACTGGCAGCACATTTCAGTGACACAGAATGGGTCACAAAACTTGCTTACTTTTGTGACATATTCAACCTGCTCAATGAACTCAATCTGTCACTTCAGGGGAGAACAACAACTGTGTTCAAGTCGGCAGATAAAGTGGCCGCATTCAAAGCCAAATTGGAATTATTGGGATTTTTGACATGTTTCAAACATTAGCAGAGATTTTGAAAGAGACTGAGCCAGGGCCTTCTTTCTCCCAGCTGGTGCATGACCACCTATCTCAGCTTTCAAAAGAATTTGAGCATTACTTCCCAACCACAAAAGACCCCCAAACTTGGAAAGAATGGGTCTGTGACCCATTTGTAAATAAGCCAGGTGAATCAACTTTGTCCATGCTAGAAAGGGATCAACTCCTTGAGATCACAAATGACTGTGGCCTTAAAAGTATATTTGAGACAACTTAAAATCTCCATACATTCTGGATTAAAGTCAAGGCAAAATATCCTGAGATTGTCACAAAAGCACTGAAAAGCCTGTTTCCATTTGCAACATCCTATCTTTGTGAAACAGGGTTTTCTGAGTGACAGCAACCAAAATGAGATTACAGAGTAGACTGAACATAAGCAACACACTTCGGGTGTTGCTGTCTGCCGTCATCCCCAGATGGGACTATCTAGTTGCAGGAAAACAAGATCAGGGCTCCCAATTCTGCATTATCATAAGTTGTATAATTATTTCGTTATATATTACAATGTAATAATAATAGAGATAAAGTGCACAATAAATGTAATGCACTTGAATCATCCCAAAACCATCCCCCCCCCCACTGCCCTGGTCCATGGAAAAATTGTCTTCCATGAAACTGGTCCCTGGTGCCAAAAATGTTGAGGACCACTGTCCTAGATCACCAAACAGATAAGCCACCTCTCCATTCCTGAAGAGAGTGTCAGGGGGTGGGTGGAGAAAAACTGGAAATGCCCACCTGTAAGTTTCCTTTCTGGGCGCTGGAAAGGAACTGCATTCTCCTCTGTGGAAGTATGATGAGTGTGAATGTGTTTCCCCCACAATGGAGAAAGCACTCAATTAAAGTCACAAAATTTGAGCATGAATCCAAATCTGCTACTTATCTGTACTTTTCCCTTGTGCAGATTATTTACATTTTAGACCTTCGTATTCTCATGAGAAAAATGAGTATGATAATTCCTACTTCACAGAAATTTTCTGAGATTATAATAAGAAGCATTGGTGTGATGAAGGCAACCAGTAAATGACAGAATAGATTATAATTACTTACAGTAAAAATAATCTCTTTGAGCCTCAGTCCAAATAAAAATTGTTGGAAAATTGTATAAGACAGCATGTATGATATTAAAATACCTGCTATTCAACAAATGTTTTGTTTTAAAATGTCTTTGTCTTTAGTTAAAGAATGGAAAAAGGCCACATCTGTTTTCTATGATCCCAACCTCCTCTCTTGGTCCTCTGCCCTTTCTTTCCTTAGACCCCAGTGTGTAATCTGCTGTCCTCCCCACAGAGATTTGGGACCCCTGTGCTTCCTTCTCTCCCCCACTAATATACATTACTAGGGAAAGGATTTATTATATGCATACCTATATACACACAATAGGGCCTCTCCCTAATAATGTGTATTGATGTGATGTGTACTGTACATATATACACATACCTTCATACACACACATATGGTACATATGGCATCATATGACATAATGTGAATTTAAGTACATTCTTATTTCCCATCATAATTTTTAGTTGTAAACTCTATGTTTCTGTTCCTTTTTATGCAAAATTTCTGGGACCATAAAACATGTAGACAAAATTATTTAGAGGTCATTTGAATAATAAAATATTGTATTATAAAAGACATGTACAATTTTAAAACAATAAAGTTTTGAACCTGTAAAAAATATGTATAAGAGATTTGAGGAATTCCTAAAAGGTCATATTTAGTTCCTCTGAAATCATATAATATTGGCCAACATCTGTATCACTTACACACAAAACAAGCCCTACTGGGACCTGGGCTATTGAAGATGATGTCTCCATGGTTGTTATTTAGGCTCACTTACAGGCTACTGGTATAGGACCCTAATGTCATTTTCAGTCTTGGCTAGAGCAGAGAAATTCCTAGGGTGAGGCCTGAGGAACTAGGAATTGGGGCAGCTGGACTCCCTTCCTTCGTAGGGAAGGAAGAGTGAAGTTGGTAGAACTGTAAAAAGGAGTATGTAGACAGATTGAAATAGAACCAGAACCAGAACCATTTGATTTGAATTCTTTTGTGCAAAGCTATTTGTATTGTGTCTTCCTAAACTCATTTAGTTATGTCTCAGCAAATGTGAAGATCAAAATCCAAGCAAGCAAACTGGCAACTCTGTTCATCATCAAAATTTGGAGCTATATCTTGATGCAGAAAAAGAGTATTTTTGAAAATGCTTGAAATGTTGACACAGTGCATTCAGGGTAAAGCATCCAAATGTATTATTTCAGCACTTGTTGTGTCCACTTTTAGTGAAATGAGGAAAATCTGAATTCAAACATGTATAAACTGTCTTTTATTGTGCAAATTCTTGTCTTCAAGCATTTCTTTTTTAATATGAGGGTTTGTTTTGCCAGATCTAAAATGACTTTCCAGTGGAAAGGGGAGGCTAAATTCTCACAAGCTGGAGCATCGGATTTTACATTATAAATGCCTACTTCAATGTCAAGAAGTAATGTTAGCAGAAAGCATAATAGAAGCCAAGTCTATCATCAATTCTAAAATAGAAATAATGTTGTTAACTAACAGCCATTGCATATTCACTAGGTGCCTGAGAATGTTCCAAGCCCTTCACCATGCATTAACTCATTTGAATGAAGGTTAAATAATTCATTATTTAATGGATTATTATTTAATTCATATATAATCACTTGATATATATTCGTTGATGTGAATTGTACATCATAGTTGGGTGTGCCTTATTCCATGGAGGTTATCTTTAGATTCCACATGGTTCTCTTAATTCACAGTAGGAGTACACTCTTAGCAGAGGATTTTGGAGACTGCTGGATATGAATTTACATGCCCATCTCCACCTGCCATTCTGCAAGATCTTGACCTACTACTTCCTTCCTGAATAAAGAGGGGTAAATACAGGGGAACCCAAGGATTTTCCCAAGTATTATCAATCCATAGTGAATAGAAGGAAACCACAACAGGGGTTACAGAGCATCTTTTCTAATCTCCCCTGCCTACACTTTAGTACCATTAGGATTCTTTCATTCCTTGTTGGTCTTGCCTTTTGCTAAGTCTAAATTGACCACAGGAGATAAGTAGCTCTCCGGGTTTTCCTCATTCTGCCTTCCTTCCCAGGACTGAAAAAACAAAAAAAATGAGGTGACAGGAAATGGCTTCTGCTCTTGAGGAGTTTTCTGCATGTTTTCTTTAAGGTGAGTTCTACACTTTTAGTCTGCATTTCACCAAATTGGGTGGAAAATTAATAAACATTTTCTGTATATTGTTCATTGTTCTAACCCAGCTTCTGGGGCAGAATGGAGTTACAAAATAATCCCAATATTTCCAGTCTTTTGTTTTTAATTTTTAAATTTTATTTCTAAGGCTACCACTTTTCAAAGCTCATGGGAATTGTGCCTTTCTCTCCATGAGGTGGGAGCTCCTAGAGAGCAAAGACCATCAGAGACCCTCAATTGCAGAAGTGAGCTCACCTGCCTGGCTTTCCCTGCCTATTCCAACAGCTCTCCCTCCCATTACCATCAACGGATGATATGTCATGGCTGATATTTGATGGTATGTCTGTAAGGGCATTAAAATTATTTTAAAATTGTTCCTTTTTTCTTCTTCTTGAGAGCTTCTGAGATCCAGTATAACTCTCCACTTGCCATCTGCAACTTTAATATGTAATACCTAACTCAAACTTGATGTGGTCAAAATGGAATTCTTAATTCTCACTAAACCTCCCCCTTTCTGTAGACACACATCAAACCTGCTTCTCTTTTCCATTTGGTGCAAAAGAAAAACCAAAGGGTTACCTTGATTGCCCCTTTTCCATCTTTTTTTGTGCTAAGCTCAGTTTGGGTGCATGAGGTACAGCCTAAAGAATACATTTTATTAGTGACCTTTAAAGGCAAATCTTAACAAAATCCCCTGTTTTCTTATTGTCCAACTGAGAAGCACACAATACTGTGATTCTGTCAGGTCGGCAGTTGTCTTTTCTTGGTTCTTGGTGTGCTCTTGGCCAAAGAATGACCAGACACGCCAAAAGCAAGGTAAGCATGAAATGAAGTTTATTGAGGAAAGGCAAGATAGGTTTACAGAGCAAGAACAAGATATAGGTTTACATAGCAAGAGCAAGATACGTTTGCCACAGATGACAAACGGGCCCCCTGTCATAACAAGAGGCCCTGGTTATGGTCTGTGGTCTTGTTTTATAGTGTCTGGATTGGACCCTCCTCGTGGTTCAGAAGTCACCACCGAACCACTCTGATGGACAGTTAATGACATGACAATTAGCCTTTCCAAATCCTACTGTGCCTGGGCTGAGGGATTCCCTGCATTCTTCTGCCAATTAGCATGGCATTCTTCCTTCCCCCAGGTGTGGCAATTGCTGGAGGCAGGATTAAGGTGGCACAGAACCAAGACAGGGTGCCTGCCCTTGTCCTTCTTCCCCAGGTTGGGCAACTGCTTCAGGCAACACCAATGGGAGCTGCCCACCTTTGACCTTAGGATATCCGGAGGTCCCTTACTATCTTACCTAATAATTCTGCTGGCACGTGCTTAGGGACAGTGGTCTGGGGAAGAGACCCTGAGTCCTTCCATTTTACATTGAGTTGAGCATGAAAATAGCCTTATTTACAAGAAAAGTCAGAGTTCACAGACCACACAGTCTCGGTTCAGATGCCAGTTGAGCAAGAAGTTTTCTAAGAAGTCCAATTGGGACCACCTTTGGCTTTGCTGGATTTGGACTGGTAGAGAAAGGAAGTCACTTCTAGTGAGAAGCTCAGTTTGGGTGCAGCTCTTCCACCTACTAAATGAGTAGCCCCCAATACCAGGCCAGGTCAGAGCTAAGCAAACCTGAGTTTCAGGGATAATTCACCATACAGTCTTGCTTATTTCTCCACACCTCCCACACTCCCACATTAGATGTTGCTGGCTCTATTTAAAGACTTCATATCATTCAATTCATTTTCATCTCATCTGCTGGCACCCAAGCCAAAGTCACCATCATCTTTTACCTTGATGATAGCAATTATTTTTCAAGTGGTCTCTCTGCTTTTAACATCTTCTCCATGGCTTCAATCAATTGCCCTCCTCACCTGCCCCACTCCAACCCCATAATCCTCTCTTCATAGCAGCCAGAGTAAGTTTTAAAAATGACATCGGAGCATACCACTCACTTATAACACTGCAATGACTTCCCATTAGGCTTAGAATAAAATCTCATACTATTTATAGAGTTTTACAGTCTGGTCTGATTCCTGTCTACCTCTCTAACTGGGTCTCTTTTTGGTTCCTTACCAATTATGCTCTAGTCACACTTGTCTTATTTCTGCCCTTTGAATATTCCAAGCTGACTTTTTTTTATGGTGTTTGCGTTTGCGATCTTTCTGGCTGCCGTGCTTGGCAATCATGTCTGTTAAGCATTGACTATTTCTTGTCAGCTAAAATGTCATCAGTGGAGCAAAGCCCCCCCCCCAACCACAAGTAGTACCACATTCAACCCTTCCAGTCACTCTTCATTGTAATACTTATTAGTTTCTAAGTTTATTATGTTTATTTTTTTGAATTTACATGATTGTTATTCACCTTTCACCCATGCAAAAATATATGCTCCTTTAAGCACAGACCATATCAATATTATTTATAGATGTATTCTACATTATAAGGGCTTTGTAAATATTAATAGTTGAAGAATATTTAAGTAACTTCTATGGCATAAGTATTTTGAATACATATCATAAACATGTTGTCATGAGTTTATGGTGGTTTTAAAACATAGCCTAAATTTATTGATACTCCTCCTTACAAGAGATGAGAGTAGGTCAGCAAATTTTTTTTTCCATAAAGGGAGCTAGAGGTTAAATATTTACATTGTGGTCTATACAGTCTCTATTGCAGCTACTCAATTCTGCTGTCATGCAAAAGTAGTCATGAATATGAACAAATGTTTATGGACAATACATAATCAGATGAGCAAGGCTGTGTTCCAAAAAGATAGTGGGCCAGATTTGGTCCATGGGCTGGGGTTTGCCTACATGTTCCTTAGACCAACTGTCCCCAACCTTTTTGGCACCAAGGACTGGTTTCATAGAAGACAATATTTCCACAGACTGGGGCTGGGACATGGAGCTCAGGTGGTGATGCAAGCGATGGGGAGCAACTGTAAATACAGATGAAACTTCACTCACTTGTCTGCTGCTCATGTCCTGCTGTGCAGCCCGGTTCCTAACAGGCCATGGACCAGTACCCGTCTATGGCCTGGGGGTTGGGGACTGCAGCCTTAGACAATTCTAGCCTCAGTCATTAATTTGCTTCTAGTCTTTGAGCTATGCCAGTTGATGCCACATGAAGTAGAGATGAATTTTCCCCGCTAAGCCTTGCCTAAATTGCAGATTTGTGAGCAAAATAAGTACTTTAAGTTGTATTAAGATGCTAAGTTTGAGGTGGTTTGTTATGCATGAATAGCTGACTAGAACACAGTTAAAGCCAAACTTTTTCAAGTACAAAATTCAGTTCTGTATTACATGCTAGGTGAGAGTTAACTCCTCTGTATTTGAAATATTTCCATACATATATGCTATAATATCAGGTCAAATTCATGTGACAATTTAAAAATTGGCATCTGAGCATGTTATAAATCATAGTATTTCAATTATAATGATGACTTACAGTATTTTTAACATGTATGATATTTATTGACTGTGACTAGATGCATGCAAAGTGTGGATGAAAGCCTCAACTTCTTAAGTTCAAAATAAAATACTCAAAACATTCAAAGTAGAGTAATTGTAGAATCAATTTTGTAATTAGAGTCAGTTTGGGCTATTGTGAAGTTGCATGCATTTTTTTTTTTCAGAAAAATACCTTCACAAATACCTTGTCCTATGGGAAAAGAGAAACAATTTGCTCATTTATAGTCAAATATAGAAAATTAAAATAGTTTTCTCTAGGAATTTCAGACCTCAGGCACAACTTTTACATGGAATATACATCTATGTTAGGAAAATATATAGAGACTTTGTTAAACTTACAAACAGACATTTTCATTCTAGTGCACATGTAAAGAAAAGTGCAATCTTAAGAGAGAGTTTTTGTAAGAAAGATTTTTGAAATTTTGAGGGTTTTTTACATTAAAAGAATATTAATATGGATATTTTAGTTTCTTCAATAAACTTGTGGCCTTATATTAAGAAAGTTCATGCCCTTAAAACTCATTTTTGCATATGGCACAGAATTTCAGAAAATTCACGATAGTGTGCACATCACATGAGCTTTAACTAAATGTAATGTGGATTTCACAAATTACTGGTCAGTTTTCAATCTTTTGTTTGCATACACTTGGAATGATTTATCTTATAATCCTGTTCCATATTGTAGCTTTTTCTTCTACCATTTATGTCATTAATGTCATTAATGTGGCAAATGCATAGGTATAAATGTTCTAACACACACTTTCCTTCTTCCAAATAGTGACCAATATTAGTAGAAGTAACACCTGACCTTCAGATCTTCTGTCTAGAGAGATTAATGACAAGTGCTTTGGTTTGTAAACTGTGAGAAAACAAAGAATCAGAAAAGATGCTCAAATAGAAATGCCATTATAAATGACAAGAATCTTGAGCTTTCTCAACTAAGGTAGGGAAATTGAGAAGAGGAATAGAAATAAGTGCAGTGTTATTTGTAAATACGGAGATTTCTTTTCTGGGCAATTAGTAGGAAATAATATATTTAATATCAAATAATAAAAATTTAATAGTACAGATGCTTTTTAAATGCCTGAGCACTGCACAAAAAAATTTGCTGCAGCATCTTAAGGTGATGCACGTTTCTCAAATTCCTTTAAATGAAAATTCAAGTAACTTGGGAAATTGTGTCAGGGTAACCTGATATTTTCCTTTTAGTCTGGGTCAAATATGCATTAAATGGACAATTCCGTCAAAACTGTTTGAGATCTCACCTTTTTTAGTTTTCTCAAAGTGTCACCTTCATGGTTGTCTGTTCTGATGCTTCAGGTTTCTGTGTTTAACAGGAAAGGTGCTAACAGATATAGGATTTTCTGAAGTGCTTTTCCCCCCATTCTGCTGCTGCTGTTTTTGTTTCAGGGGATTTGACAGCTGCTTTTTAGTTCCCTGATAGCTTAGGAAAACCAGCTCTGTAAGCATGTTAATTTTCTTCCCTTTAGAAAAAGCTTGCTAATCTCATGAGGTATTGCAAAGTTTAAATTGAAGTAAATAGAAAAATTGCTAAGTTAAGGAAAAAAATGTTCCACAGAGCTTCTGATGAGTGGGAACACATCTGCCACACAATAGAATATGACATCCTTCAGCTCACTGCTTTCCCAGGACATGTGAAAGAATTGTCGCTGTTTAGTATGCATCTGGTTTGGAGCACCAGCAGGTAAAAGTTTAATTACTGATGTATGTGTTACTTGACCTGTGGATTATGTGGGAGTGGTATTGTCTCATTTACTGCTTTTCCCCATGGAAACTATTCTTCCAAAAGACGTCTTCGGACTAACAAGTCCTGGCCTCTTATTGTTTGTCATTTTTTGTTTGAATTTTCATTTTCCTTGAAGAGGCATGCTGACAGTAGTTGTGAGCCATTCAAGACCATATCTGGGTTTCAAATGCTATTCTTTCCACAATGCTCATGCCAATGAGAGTGACATAGGTCTGTATATATGTGCATGTTAAATATGGAGTCAACAATGAAGAATGCAACATTCAGAACCATTTGGAGGATTCAGGGTACAATAAATCCTGACAAACATTTTCAAAAGTGTACAAATGCAATAGTATTTCTTGTACTTACTGTTTCAAGCCATTAAATTTTGGAGTAATTTGTTATACAACAATGATAACTAATACATAGCTTATCTCTTAGGCCCAGTAAATCATAGCACAACCTACCTACCCTATTGAATAAAGTACAGAGCACACATATGTTTCATTACTCATTCTGTGCCCATGTCCTTGTTTTCTATCCTCACAACTTGGAAAAATATTCAGCACATTGGATCTTCCACATCCCCCACTCAGGGTTTTCTTTGTTGTTCCCCCATCTCTAAGGCCCTGAAACTGACCTGATTATTTTACAACATAATTTTGATATGTTAATCCAGATCACTTATAGTTACAGACATGTGAGTCTATTATTCAACATATGGGAATAATCCTCTAACTTTCTCAATATCTGAAAATTAAGGTCACTTCCCCAAAGGTGGAATGAAAAGATGCCACACTTTTTAATGCTTAACCCTGGACATGGCACATACATTTTATTGGCCTACAGAAGTCACGTTGTCAAACTCATCATCGATAGAGTGGGACTGAATGGGCGATGAATAATAATATACTCAACCACAATAAATGAATTCACATTCCAACATTTTGATTGAAAGGGGATGAAAATTCTAAATACTACTACATTTTTCTCTTTTCTCATCATCTTTCTTGACATTTTTCTTTTTTTCCTTCTTCTTTATCCCTCAGATTAATGCTTTTAATAACTGCTTTAAGCTATGCTCATCATTTCTCCTGCATAATCCATTTGATATTGAATTATATTTCTTCTTTGATTTAAGTAGCTTATTATAACTAGTTATTCTGAGTCATAAAGTACATAAAATATTTTATGTTTCTATACGGTATTAACTTTAACACATATATATTAACATTTGTCTTTTTTAATTTTTCTGCAGTTATTCTTTCTCCATAACTGAAAATAAAAAAGTTACCTTTTTCAATTTAAATCTCTCAAATTTTGATGACTACTATAACTGATTATTGGTATAGTTGTCCAAATTACATACTAATGCGGACATGAGATTCTTTCTCTCCTTTGTTATATAATTGGAATAATGTACAAATAAGCTCTATTCTCTATTTGAAAATTGGATTTACCTCTTTAAATAAAATGTACTTCTGACTGAGTTTTTCCAAAGGAATATGATAAAAAGCTTTTCAAGTATTAAAGAATTGAAAGAAACATTTAACCTTGTATGTACTGGGACATGAATTGAGGTCTTAAAGATTAAATAATTTGCCTACTGTCAAGAAGAAAAGCAGAATTCAAACCCAGCATTTTAGCTTCATATTCTACCAGGACCGTATAGTACATTGTGTATTTCCTTTCCTCCTTATCCAGTTTTTTTCCTATTTTTTCCTCTCTTTTTCTCCTTCCTTCTCTCTCTTTTTAACATTCATTGACTACTTTGAGCCTTTGTAACAACAAATAAAAAAATTTATAAAAAAAGAGTTGCCCAATGCCTCTCAATATATCACAATACATTAAGTCATTAATAATTGAATGTCAATTGGTTCCTCACATTATCTTCTCCTGTGAGATCAGGGGTACAGGGGTGACAGCAGAAAGTTCTATTACAGGCATGAGGTGGAAGTAAGAAAAGAGAAGGGAAGAGTGGGCCACATGAAGATTTCATCCACTTCATATTTAGCCTCGGCTTCTCAAATACTTATTCACTTGATGCATAAAGATTATTTTACCACAAGACTGTGTTTGAAAAATACTTTTGAAAGGGTTAAATGCAGCCTTTTGCCAGTGATTGATTCCTGGGAATTTTAATAAGCCTGAGCTCCTGCAATTCAGCAGATAACAGTCACCAGGATTGCTGTGCGTACAGAACTGCACAGTGTCATGTTTTCATGGCTGCACAATTCTTGTAGAAATTGCTCTTGGAATGACCCAGCATCATAGACGACAAATCCACAAGGTGTTGGAGAAACTATCACAATGCTAAAATTCTCACTGGGGCCATGACCTTTGGGTTTGGAAGGCAGCTGAACTGGAAGAATGGTAGTAACTAACTGAAGACTGTTGTCAGTCCCTATCAAATGGTTACCTGCAAAAAGATGTGTCCCTCCGCAATGGCAGGTGAACCGTCCTCCGGTATGCTGGAGCGCTTCATTCTGAGTCCTTGCGTGTGTAGGTGGGGAAAAGATTTGCGTCAGCACAGCACATGGTAAGAGTCCAAATAGAGTCATTCTGGTGCTCAGTGTCCCAACGCCCAGAGTAATTAATTCCACACACTGTGGCTGAGTGCTGTGACTGTGTTCAAGTGAGGTGATGAGGTGTCCAGCCCTGAAGCGTACGGTTGCGTGACTTCTTTATTATAAACATGATGGAAAAGTAATAGTTTTTGCTACATGGCATTGCAGTGCTTCCACTCAGGAAATGAATTTTTATGTGTTGGATCTCTTATGAATTCTGTGTGATTTTGTCCCAGGAGTGTAAGAAAAACTGCTCTTTTTATACTACTAAGTGATGCAATGTGTAGCCTAAACAGATGGAAACAGCTTGACTTTAGCATAAGTGTTAGAATATGCAGTTTAAGTGTAGAAATCCACAAGGTACAACTAACAGAATATCTTTATCATTTAAAAGGCCTATCAAGTTTATATCGACAAAGGAATTGAGGCACTGCTGCCTGAGGTTTTTAAAAAAATAATTTTTGTATGAAATTAACAGAGAGTTTCAAACATCTGTGCTTCAGGAAAGATAAAGCATAAAAAGAACTTAAAATGGTAATTGGTACATAGTAAGTGCTTATTAAACATTAGCTACCATTATTTTTATTAATGTTAATTAGATTTTTCTTTATCCAGGCCAAAAAGAAAAAAAGACCTATTTTACATTAAGTACTCTGTTAATAGATACCAGGAACTTTTCAGTATGTTGTATCCTAATAAGCCATTTTTCCACAAAATATGAGTCTTAAAATAGTTGCTGAATAGTCACTTCTAACCTTTGGAATTCTGTCTTGCATAATGTTATTATTTTCATATTTATCTCTCGTACTTTTCTTATTAAAAACACCTAGAAAAGGCAAAACTCATATGAATTCTTAAATGCAGTTTTAGAATGCTATTGTTAAACAGTATACATGTTTAAAAATGAACATCAGCAGTACCCAAGAGAACTGGACTAATGGTAAAACTGTGAGGTTGTGAGGTTTAGCTTTGCCCCTGTTACCTTGCTATTCTGGGCTTCTTTTCATCCTTTACCTACTTTGCTTTTTTTGCTGCTCCCCTACTTATTCCCTCATCCACGCTTAGGGGTTAGGGGTACTAGGGCACCCCCAATAGTTAACATCCATAAGAAAGACATCTAATAAAATAAACAGATTTTAAAATGTTAGCAATTTAATATACTATTCCCCACATGCTTATTTACATTTTAAAAGTAGATTTGGAGAAACAAGAAATTCTTAACCTAAAGGACTGATTCATTAATCTCTATTATCAGTGACAGATCAATGGATGTCCTTCCAATGCTTTTCAAATCACACCAATCAAATTGGCAGCTATTTTACCTGTGGGTAAGGATGGTCCTTGTACCAATGCTGTTGCCATAGTGTAAGTCAGGTACATTTCAATGATACATTATATTTTTTGTCTACTTCTTCTAGAGTATTATTTTAAACACGACTATTAGTTTGAAAGAGTCAATATTTGTTTGCAGAACTTTATCTTAAAACTGGAGAACACTTTAAACAAGTGAAACTCCATCTGATTGCAGACGTTTATTGAACTTGATTTATGTTATTAGGTATGCATTGGACATAGTGCAAGTATTCTGATTCATAATTTAACAGCGCCATGCCATAAAAGCGGGTAGGCAATGTCAAAAGAATCATAGTTACTCTTTTCATTTATTTGGACATTTTATTTCAAATGAATAATTATTCATTCAAATTTAAGAATAGTAAAATTTCAGTGTAATGAATTAAGCAAAAACGGTAGTACTCACAGCATTTCTCTCATGATTGTTAATGATCACTTTAGAGATGAAAGCTAAGTGTTAAGGTTGGACGACACTGGGAAGGGTAGCTCTGGGAATGAGGATGTCCTTCACACCTGTGAAATAAGATCTAGACTGTAAACAAATTGTTTCATTTCTTCTGCTTTCCACTCTGAGCCAATCATTTAGTGCAGCCACATTAAAAACACCCCAGTTATATATCTCATGGTGTTAACCTAGCAATAAGAGCTTTTTTTTCGTGTTGGAACCGCGAGGTTACCGGTAGAAATCGCATTGGGCCTCCTGCAACACTAAGCACCTCCTCTCTCTCTTGAGGCCAGTAGATCCTAATTTGATCCAGGCTTTGTGTACCTTTTCTTATGACAATAGTCCTTCTTGAGAGCAAGGTAGTAACCAATGAAGTAACAAAGAGTGTGTATTACTATGAGGTCTAACACTGAGGATCAAGGACGCATGGGTGATGGAAAAGTAAAACAAGATCAATGATCAGCTACCCAACCGAATCCTGTAACATAAAGGGAGAGTTCAGCTAAGATGGAAAAGTAGGCAATGGACTGTTTTAACATACTTTTTGGCATTTTACTTGAAAATACATAGGATTTTTGTATTTTTAGATGAGTGTGCCAATTTTATTTTTTTTTACTAAAATGATAAATAGAACAGTAAATGAACTCTTAACAATCATATGTTGTTTTAAATAAATATGCTTTTGTTCATTCCAGTTCATTCCATGTTTGAGAATTTTTTTAACCATGATTTTTGATTATTTGGGACCTCCTCCATTTATTGCCCTCATTCATTGAAATGTGTCTGTATCTAAAATGCCAAATAAATCTTTAGCATGAGATATGTTGAGGCAAATTTACAAATCATTTTCATGAGAATGTTGTGATTTTTCAGGTATCAGTGCATTCTCATACAGAATGACTTTTGCAAAAAAAATAAAAACAAGGTCAAAAACAACAACGGATATTTTCATTCCCTATCACATTGCTAACCACCTTTAAACCACCAGGGTTAGGGTAGATGCTTGAGCTCTCTTGGATTTCTAGGCTGGAAATATTGGTATTTTAAAATCAGACATCTCAGTGTTATGGGTACATGTGTATGGATAATATTACTTCTATCTTTCACTAACCTATTTCAGACAGTTCACAAAATAGCTTTTTTTTTAATATAGCCATACATTTTTGGTTACAAATTATATCAATTTCTTCTGTAATGACTGTCACCAGCAAAAGATTCAGAATGGGCTTCTGTATGGGCACATTTCGGGGCAATTTCTTCTAGGGTGTTCTGAGGAAATGTGTTACCTAGACTTACACATTGCTTCTCATTGGCCAATATATTCTATGTTATGGATCTATATTTCATTTTACTGGTTTCCCTACAGAGCAAATGCAATCTTAGAAGTTTGTAGTGTAATACAAAACTAATAGTATGAAGTTTTCTGCCAGATTCAGGGAAAGAAAATTGGATAATGCCACTATACTACCCAATATATATCAATTATACCTACTGAGTAAATTTTTTTTGAAATGTCTTCTCAATAAATCGTAATTATAAAGTTTTATTAAATATTTTCAATATATATGTTTATTGTAACATACAGTTTAAATAATACAAATTCATTTCTACTTGAGAGGCTGTAGTGTTTTATTAACTTGTTAAAATCTTATACCTTTTATTATAGAATAAGTTGACCAATGTAGTTTCTAGATGTCTGAATATTATTTATCTAACTTCTTCCAGTCTACCAAAAAATATGGATTTCAAAAGTGCCTATAATAATCTAACAGAATCTATCTAATTGTTAAGGAATCCTATTTAGGGAAGTGTTTCATTTCAGAGACACTAATCTCATTTAGAGTTTCCTTAAATACACAAGAACTCAAGTTTTTAAACCAATCAGAATACTGGATTTACATAAGAACTGATGATTTAACTATCATAGTCTGCCTAGAACATCCATTATGGGCATTCATTATGTCTACATCTAGCATAGCAAGCTATAGAAGCAATAGCTAACCACAGACTCAGTTTCTTTTGCATTGAAAATAAAAATCTTAGCTTAGTATGAACTTTTTCTCCATAAATACCTTTAGCTTGCCTTGGCATTTATGCAGCAGCCGGATACCATTATCCAGTGACACATTCTATCCCACTGACATTATCACTCAAAGATGGTCGATTTCATTTTCAGGAAGGTCCCCGAGAGCCACAGACACATTGCAATTAATCACACAACCACAGTTGCTAGCTGAGTCACATTACTCTTGAAAAGAAAAAGTAAGAAGAACACAAATGTACTAATGCATATTTAAATTTCATATTTAGCTCCCAAACAACTGACGAATTATAGAATATCTTCACATGAAGGATATCTTTATGTTTAATCCATGCCTACTGTCATATATAAATACCAAAATTAGTTTAAATAGTTTGCTTTGTGGATATAGAATAAAAAGCTGGGCCAGATGCTCTGGGAAAGGTGCAGTGATTGCATCTATCAGGTAACATATGAGTGGAAATGAGCAGGGAGCTTTAAAGTTAGTCAAGCAAAGCTAGATATGGCTCAGATGAGGCCTAGGCGATAAAGGTAAACAGAATGCAGGTTGGGCAAGTGGCAGGTATCAGGAGGTCAATGAAATCACTGCTGGGATCAAACAAGGCTGAGGCACAACAGAAGGTGAAGGGCAGAGGCAGTGATCCCGGCCACTGGGTCTGAAAGAGCTTCAGTCAGAGGCAGTCTGGCTCTCCAGAGAGTTTTTCAGGAAAGAATTTCCCTGGGCATTGTTAGAATTTTCTGTAGAATGGGTTTTGGACTCATTCAATTGATCAAACTCTGTGTCTTTATCTCTCTCTTATTATGAAAAAAGTAATATCCGCATGTGTCAGTTCAAGTCTTTGGGGAGCCTTGAAATTACTTTTCTCAAAATTTTTTTTTAGTTGTTGTGTTGGAAGTTGGAATTATGTCTTGTGACCTGATATGGAATTCCACCGGGCTGTATGTGTCATGTGATGATACAGCAAGCTGGTGGCAGTTTTCCTCTTAACCTCTTATTAAGGAGGAAGAAGGTCAAACGTTTATTAAATCTTCTAATATAACACCAGAGGCCTCAAGTGTTTCACCAATAAGGAAACCAAGACTCAGCAAAATCAAAAAGTGTAAGCCAGGTATGAGTTCTTTAATAGGTGAGCTGATACTACGGGCCTGGCCTCTTGATGGTGAGACCAGCGACCTTTCTACTTTATCAAATCACCTCTCCTATTTTACTCAGTCTAGGACAGAGGCTGGGCTAGTATTAGAGCACTTGACATAGATTTTATGGAATAAAATTGTGAAAGCATTTTCTGTGAAATGTTTCCTTTTGTAATGTAAATGGAAGGCTATCAAGCTTGGTTAGCTGAATAGAGAAATTGAATTTTCAAAGTCTTCCCATTGCTATCCATAATTGTGAAAAGAGCTCAAAATATCAGATCATATTGTTATTTTCCACATTACAATTTAAGGTTGAATGAACTCCTTAAGTCTATTAAGGTGCACATAATTTTAAACCTCCTCCAAACAGCCCCCCAAAAAACTAGCAACACTTTTTAGAGTTAGAAGTGTTTATCAATAAAATAAGCACAATGATGTACAGATATGAAATGAATAACACAGAGAATTAAAGTTCTTGGGGATTTGTTTAAACTTTCTGGAATACAGTTTCTTAATATATAAAATATGGGCAAATAGAGGAAAGATAGAATACTGGTAAGGTACAGATGGTAGTACCAAATTTCCTGGTTAAAATCCTCTGCCACTTGTTAGGTATGTATTCTTGGGTAAGTTTTCTATGGATTAATCTTTCTGTGTGTAAAATGGGGCTAATTATAGAGTCCAGCTGTCCCGAAAATGAAATGAGTAAATATACAAATAACACTTAGAAAGGTGATTGGGCCATAGTAAGTGTTTTGTTAGATTTAGGTGTTATGGTAGTAAACTGTAATATACATTCTAGAACTACAGTTAAATAATTCTATAAATATATATGATAATTTTTTTTTAAATTTGAATTTTATAATAACTAGAGGCTATTATTTTTACTTTTTAGAAGGAAAAAAGCTAATTTACTCTTGATTTATGTAACTAGGATTAATTATGTGTTACCTGACCATAAATATATGTAATTTTAATCAGTGAATCTCAACCACCGAGCATAGTTAGATGTTTGTGTTAGATAGCTGATATGCTTCGCATTACTAACATCAGCTTTCTGTGGCACAGAGGCTCAATAATGATGGATGCGATCTAAGTTTCCTTGTCAATGTGGTGTTGGGAGATGATTCTGATACGTCTCTCTCCCAATCAAATGGGTTTCCTACCATCAACTCCAATTAAGAATTACTATTAGATCTATTTGCACCATTAGATCTATTTGCAAAACCAAATGTTAGCAGAATATGTTCAAGCTAGCTCATCAATTAGCTAGTTTAATAAAAATAAAAAATACAATAAATAAATGTGATACTTCTTTACCCCTTTTAAAACTGTTGGAAGTAGGTGGAGAAGGAGGCACTGAAGTTACCCACTTGACATGGGATAGTGGCTTTGGGATGAACCTGATGATGAGTTATGGCACCATTAAAAATCCCCAGTCAGCTAGATAATTGCAGAATAACCTCTCATCAAACATGGGCAATATGTCTCTTATAATAACACTTTTTGATTCATATTTAATTTCATTATGCAGGTGCTCTGACCTGCCTAATACTCTTCCCTGATATCTTGTCTTTTTTCTATTATCTCACAACTCTCTGGGCAGCCTGCCAACATCAATCACCCGACAATTGTCGATAGAGCATCTACATGGAGGTAGACACTACAGTGAGGTCTAGAAACACAACTATAAAAAGACACCATCTCTCTCTTAAAGAAATAACTCGTGTGAAAGGAAAATTAACAGGCAATTAAAATTTATTGTACTAAGTGCTATGATAATGGCACCTCAGATAGGCACTTAATTCTGTAAGCAGAGGGTGGCAAATGAGTCAGAAATGTCTTATGGAGGTGTTAACATCTAACCTGGAACCTTAAAGCTTGGGTGGGAGAAACACATTCTAGACATAGGGAACAGTAGTGCAGAAAGTCCAAAGCAAAATTAAGCATTTAATTTAGAGAATAGCCAGTAATTTAGTATGGCTGGAACATAAAATATTGAGTGAGGTATAACGAAGATGACTAGAGAGATAAGATCATGGAAGGCTTTAAAAGCTATGAAACAAATTTGGAAATATCCCAAACATTGAGAAGTTTAATAGAGTTATTGTCATAATCAGATTTGAATTTTAGACTTGTCACGCTGACTGTACTGGGGATATTAAACAAGGACAAGACCAGACAGGGACATCTATTAGAAAAGTATTTCATTCATGGTAGAAATCAGTAATCGATGGGCTAATCTGAAGTTATGCTGTTGGAGATGACTGAACGACACTCAGAAATATTAAGAAAGTAGAGTTGATTGGATTTACGGAAGGGAGAAATCAAATGGGACACCTAGATATCATGCTTGGATGACCAAATGGAAGTGGGGGCCATTTCTGACACAGGGAACTTAGGAAATAGGACAGGTTGCAGTGAAAGACGAACATTCAGCTTTGGGAATGTTGTGACTAAGTGTTCCCAAGCTATAGAAGGGAAGATATTCAATAGAATTCAATATACAGGTAAGGAAGAAATGAAAGTCTGGGGTGGAAATATAGATTTGGGAGTTATTAGGAGACAGATGTAATTGAAGAGTTGAAGTGGATGAGATCAATCCTGAGAAAAATGGCATTTTAAGGAATAAGCAGGAGAGAATCTGGTGAAAAACAGTACAAGAGAGCAGGTGGAAAAGTCAACAGCTGGGGAGTTTAAGGTCACAGCCCAAAAGGAGGCAACCCTTCACATAAGATAAATACTGAACCTTGTCCGTTAGATTTAGCGTCAAGATTATTGTTGGTTTCAGCAATGGCAGTTTCCGCGACTTGTTGGTAAGACACTAGAGTACAGAGTTTGAGGAGTGAATCCAAGATAAGGAGGTGAAAACATTCAGTGTAAGAAACCATTTTAAGAACTTTGGCTAGGAAGTAGGGGAAAAAGAGCAATAACACATTGGGATGAGGAAGGGAATAAAATAATAAAAATTTTAAAAAATGAAAAAGGGATGTAAGCATGTTTAAATACTAAATGGAAAAAAAACCCCTAGAGATCAAGATGTTTCTGATACAGTACAAGGAAGGAATATTAATCGTAACAAGGTCCCTACACAGAAAAGAAGCAGAGGAAAGAGGGAAATAGGAGCTTTAACACAGGTGGAAAATTTACTATACACAGGAAAACAATTTTGACAAAAGGGAGGCAGCATGATAAATACCCATGCGGGTAAATGGGTAAGCGAGATGGAAGGAAATAGGTGGAGTCTTTTTCTGATGGTTCTATTTTCTTTGTGGGGTTTGAGACTGCTATTGGCTATGAGGCAGCAGGAAGATGTAGAATAGGAGGTTTACTGGAAAGAGAGATGATTCAGAAAAGCCACTGTGAAGCATGAAAGAGAACAAAAGAGAACTGATGATTAAAGGGACATGGCAGGATGTTAGAGTCCCAGCATGATGCTAAGATGCACAGAAGGCCCAGTTTGAACTAGAAACTATAAATTTGCAATGCCTCCAATTTTCAAGGTTGTGCAATTTCTTTTCCAGACTTGTTCAGCATCCCTTTTAGAGCAGTTGAGAAAGCAGACTATTTGAATTTCCAGGATTGTGATTTTTGCCAATCGAGTACAATGAAAGGACAAAGAATTAACAGACAAGAACACTGTCAAGGGAGTGATTGAAGTGATGGACAGCAAAATCTAGACTTCTTATGGAAAGAAAAATAAACAGTAGTGACCCAGTTTTTAAAGAACAGATACACACCAAAAAATCAAGTTATAGAAATTAAAGAGAAGGCTGCGATCAAAGAAGAATGTTTGAATTTAAGATTTTTGCATTTGTGAATCCTGAACATACTGTTTAAAATAAAGTTAGGCAATTGAATGTTGCCATTTTTGCAAATGGTTATTTTATCATACAAAATGAAATCTTATCCTGCAGGATTTTTAACAATGTACTGATATAGACTAATAAAACAAATGATGTCTGGAAACTAAGGAATAGATCACTATTTACGTATGATTTGATGTTGAAAATTGAGAAATTTTACAAGGTCAAGCCAACTGTTATAGTAATCTCATTTGTCAATTCTAATGCCATCAACATTTTTACTTTTAATTATATTTTCTCAGCGCAAAAAATAAAAAAATGTTAAGTCCCAGTTCTATTTTTCAAGAGATTTCTAAGAATTCCTTTTCAGATAGAGAGATTGACAGATAAGCAGGAGAGAGAGTGAGAGACAGGGTTAACAACTGTTCTAATTCAGGAAAACTCAAGCTGACTCAGTTCTGTTCAATACAAATGTACACATGTGTGAGGTTTCCTCTATCACCACACAGCCAAGTGTTCAGTGCCCAACTTTTATATAAGAGGTGAGTTTAAAAAGTTAGTTTGTAAGGGGACATATCATATCCACAGGGATAAATCATGTGTAGACTGAGCAAAGGGAGGCATTTGTCAATTAAAAAAAAGTAAAAATAAAAATAAATGCAGAAAAAAGTAAAGAGGGAAATAAAAAGTCATGTGCAAATCCACCTTAGTATCCGTTCTTCTATATATAACACACAAATGCAGAGGCACAAATTATTTTATAAAACTTGATTCATATTGTATATTCTGTTCTGTACCTTGCTTTCTTTTCATTTAGTAAAATCAAACAGATATTGAACATTGATAGATATTTATCTAAATGATCATTTTAGTCATGGAAAAAAATCTATAACAACACCGTAAGTTTTGTTTACTTTTAAATTTACTATTATTAACCAATTTCCTATTAAGAAATATTTAATTTCATTGTTTTTGACTATTATACATTTATGGAGATTTATATAAGATAATGATGATGTTTTAAATCAGTGGGAAAACAATTATATTAATATGATATATATTAATTGGATTTCTGGAATTTATTTTTAAAAAATTATATTCCCCTTTCACATTATACACAATAATAACTTGTACATGGAGCAAATATTTAAAAATAAAAAGAAAATACTATTGGAAGAAAATAAAAACCAGGGTTGTTTTTTTTTTAATCTTTAGATGGGGAACTTCTGAAGCAGGGCTCAAAGTCCAAAACCCAGAAAGGAAGAGGCTGGCTTAGCTTTGGACTCCCGTCATATTTGATACTTATCTTCATAACGTGTTTTAACACATTCAAGGCAAATTCTTCCACGTCAGTCTTCATTTTCAAAAACTATCCTAGCTGTTCTCAGACATTATTCTTTCAAATAAACTTTAGAATCATTTGGATGATCTCTGTCTCTCACTACCCCTAAAAGAAGCCAATTGGGATAGAGGTTAGCAATGTATCAGGTGTATGGATTAGATGGAGTAGAATTGTTATATTTGCAGGATTGAAAATTCCAGTTTATAAATTGTCTTTGACTTTGTAAATGAATATGTTTTATTAATAACATTCAAAAGGTATTAGTATGCAAATGTATAAGACACTGGTTAACCAATTAAAATATAGTTTATTTAGGTGAAACTCAAATGAGATTTCAAGCCCTTTGCAATAACCATAGGATCTTTAGTGGTTCGTATCCCACAGTTTGGAAATCATTGTCTCAAAAAATAATTTGGTTTTTGTTTGGTGCGTTGCTCTTTATCTGGGGATGTGAAAGAGCTGAATTCCAGAGCTTATATGTTCCTTTGTTTAGAGGCCTCACCTTGAAGGATTTCCCCTCTCGTAGATGACTTAATCCAGCTCATGTCAGTTCTGAATTTTTACACACTGATAGATTAAAAGATGCCTTTCCAAATCTAGGAGTTAGTGATTTTACATCTATTTATATTTCATCTATCATTCTATACTGAAGAATTTAGAAAAAAAGTTCAACTATCACTTTTATAATGACCTTCAAAGTTATTATTAATAGTTTAAATACCTTTCCGCAAAAAAGAATTCACACCAGTGTCATTTTCCATAGCTGAAACAGTGCAATATGAACACAACATTGTGATATTTCTTTTACAGTCTACCTTCTTATGCAGAATGGAAGGTTATTATTAACTAATTTCAAATTATGGTTTCAGGTGGTAATGTTCTAACTAATTTGTTTCTGGAACAAAATAATTTTCTAATCATTGTTATGGAGTTTTATGCTAGCCATAATTGTATTTTTTTCATGATCAAGAAGAAAGATTAATTCAAAACTTGTTTTAACTGCTTTTTATTAAACCTTAACTGAATTTCATTGGGTTAAATTTGGTAATTTTCCAATCTAAGTGTATTTTAGGCTGGTGCCAAGACTAATTCAATTGCTTCTCTTCTAGATTCATAGGTTTCATAAAAAGTTCATTTTATGTTAGCTTAGGGCTTTTCTGCCTAGAGAGGATTATGGCATTTGTCACAAGGGTGCCAAGATTTATTATGAGAAAAAAGAAAATAATTTGTAAATTTTACAATTGAAATGACTATATTTAGAATGCTTAATAATGGCACTTAAGAGACAACAGTGTTTGTACATTCTTATGCTAATTAGCCAATTCACTGTTGCCTTTCTTAATTGTGAAAGGTGGTTTTAGTGCAGAGTTCTGTGCTGTGTGTTATAAAAGATCAAGACCTTAACTTTTATTGGGGCTTTCAGTGAAATTGGGACATTTTCTTCTGCACAAATGCTGTCACATCACAGAAGGCACAAAACTGATCTGCTATTTTTTACTGGAGGATAGCTTTCACGGAATAGATATAGGACATCGTGGGACCTGTGCTTTTCTTAATGTGTTTCATTGTTTGCAAGGAAGGCTGACTGTATTGTCATTATCATTCTGGTCACATCATAGAGAGAGCCTGGAATTTTAATAACTGCCCTATTCAGTGAATTATAGTTGTTTGATGTAGAAATTTGACAGTATTGTGATTAGCCAGCTAGGGCTACCCCTTCCCCTTGGTGTTCTAATAAGGCTGCTCTATCTAGACCTGCAGGCATCTTGGATGCTGTACAAAGAGGTAACTGAAATGATGAAGTGCTGTATATTATTTATAGCCTCAATTTGCTGAACTAGCTTGTTTTGTGTTGGTTTTGAGTGAAGGGAGAGATCAGGCAACTCTAAATGATTTCCATTTGTGTCCTCTGGGTATGGTGCTCAGTTCACTGCACCCTTTAATTTAAAAGATGGCTTTACTTCTCAGATGAAAGTGATTGTGCCAGAACCTGGCTTGAGCCAACTGCAGAACTAAATGGGGATTTGAAAAAGCTAGTGCATGCCCCTAAATGCTTTAATGTACTACCAGGGAGTAACTTTGGCAAGGGTAGGGGCCAAAGTTTCATTAATCATTTCAAATTCAAGAAAAACAACTGTTATTTTTATTACTCGAAGAGAATTAGTAAAACCTTTCTTAAATCATGTTGCAAGTGACCTTTATATGAGGCTCTAGTCTAATGGTGACATGATTCTTCTTTTTTTTTTAATTTCTCATTGGAAGAGACACAAGAATGTGTTTTTTTCTCTCTCCATCCATCCGTCCATCCCTCCATTTATCTAACTAGCCAATAAAGTTAATTAAATGTCTACTGGATGTCATTTACCTGTGTGTGCAATATTTACTGTTTAGTATGTGATATATATATAATTATATATATATGCTCAATGCTGGTGATACAGGATGGATATAATCCAATTTCACTATTGAAAGTAGTAGCTGAAGCACATGTTAACAGGCCATTACCAGACAATATGCTAAGTAGCATGACAGTGGTATGAATATTATGCTATAGATCCATAGATGAAGGACACTCAGTCCACCTAGGAAGAAGTGACACAGTACGGAAAAACTTCCCCTAAGAGTTCATCCTTGAGTTGAGATTTCAGAGCAAGTAGATAATACCAAGTAAAATAGGGAAAAGTGTCCCTGACTGAGGGAAAAGCTATGTTGGGAGTGAGCAGAAAAATGTACGTGATAGAGACCTGGTCTTTGAGAGGCAACAGTAGTGGAGGAAGCAGAAAAAAATACAACCAATAGGTGAAGTGCTACCTAGAGCTACGTAAAAGTGCTATGGGAATACTTTACCATCTATATAAGATTCATTTGGTCTTATATGTAGAAAAGGCAAACAGAAAGACATCTCTGAAATTGCCTTTTATGTTTCCAAGGATGACTGATTATCAATATAAGGTTAAATAAATGTACTCTGACTTTAATTGCAGAAAGGAAGTAAGCACTGGAGTTAATGCAGTCATTCAGTACATAAGTAGTAATAATAAGGTGACCAGTTTTGAGATGATGATGAAATAAATGATTCAACGGCAGCTTCTGTGGCAAATCCTTTATATTCATCATTTTATTTAGTCCTTGAAGCAACTGTATGAGGTTAAAACTAACAGATTCCAATTTCATGGTCTAGGACACTGAGCCTTGGGTATGTTTAGCAACCTGCTGAGTTACAGTGCTGGACTCTATCCCAGCTCTGCCTCCCTCTAGAAGTACATGTTTAACCAATCTGCTATTCTGTCTACATTAGGCCAGGTACTGTACTAGGCACTAGAGTTGTAATAAAATGCTGGGAGACTACAGCCAAGAATTTCTGAGAATGCTTTCAATTTCAAGGAGGATTTAAAAGATTTGACAAACAGAGATTATCTATATTTGAGAGTGTTGTAATACTCCACAGTTGTATGGTATATTTTGTGGATATATTTGCCTTTGGGAGTTGTGCTTCATACATTCTTTCCTGGCCTCTGGGCATTCTTCACTCTCGGACAGCATGCATCTCTGGAATCTTCTTGAGCTAAGAATCTCAGGAAAGAAAAATTTGAGTTTGTGTATAGAATTAGTGACCACAACTAGCAGTCTTTTCTGAGCTACCTATAATTAAGGGTTTAATGCTGATATCTAGAATAGTGGAATACATTTTTATTTTGATACTTTGTGACCCACAACAAAATCATACCAAACATTGTTATTCTTTTATGTTTTGGGGTGTATGTTAGCCTAATATGGCTGACAGATCAGACTTCATAATAGCAAATCTGCCACGCCACATCCTTACTACATTGATAATTTTAGTAGGTAGGTGCTATTTAGTATAAGATGCAGTGCACTTCTGCTGGATATAATAGAGAAGGATTTCATGCTTTTCTAAGTTCTACAGCTATTTCACCTTTTAAAAGAATATCAACATAACTACTGTACAGATGCTTTTATTAAAGAAAGTCTACCAAGGCTTAAATGGTATCATAAATTTTATAGCAACTTGCTGAAGGAAATCATGGTATGATATTAGATAATACAAAAAGAAGGCTTCTTGGACCAGGTTTGACCTTTTCCATTATACTCCTTGCCTTTATTTGCAATTCCAGATAGATGCCAAACATTTCAATCCATCTTCCATATCTCAGCCTGTTTCATATTTCCAATTTCTGTGTTTTTGTGCTGTGTTTTATATAACTTCTTTAGATCATTCTTCCCACGCACTATTTTTCTCATCTATGTCTTATTTGCTTTCTAAGCTAAGTCTGCTAAGTTTTTAATTTAAATATTACATTTTTCTTCTATGAAACATATTTAATTTTTATTTGGATCTATTTGATCATTTTCATGATCAATATATGTCTCTCACATACTTTGTATTCCTTCTCTAGTTCTTTAAACATAACAGATGCATTTGTTTTATATTTTGTTTAATAATTCCAATATTTGAGGCCTTAGGTGTTATTCTGTTGTTTCTAGCTCATGGAACTTGGTCCCTTTGTGTGTTTTCACTCCAATTTTTGGCTGTGCAAGCATTTTCCTTGGGCCTTTTGCTCTTACTGGTAGGAAGGTTTGGAGACTCCGGGAACTCACAGGGAGCTATAGGGGATGCATAATTTTATTTCTTAAGGTACCTTATGGGTTCTTGGTCATTCATTTTATTACTATATATGATCTATTACTTTGAAAAGTTTTAGAGAATGAGAGTAGGGGCATTTTTCCTTTTCTCTGCTTATTTGTGGAATACTTAATAGCTAGAAATGACATTTAGATCTACTGGATGTTTTGTTATTTGGAGATCTATTCAATGGCTTCCTCTGAAAATACTTACTCACAGCTAACATTTATGGATAGCTTCCGGAAACAGAATAGGGACAGTTTTGCTGCATTTGATAACCAAATTAAGTGATTGCCAATCAGATTTGTTAATATTCTGAGTTCATTCGGGTAGCACCAGAATTTGAGCAGAAACTTACTGAGGGTAAGTCTCTGAGGTGAGCCAAAAAAAGCAGTCTGCACGAAGGGCTCAATTCTGAAATTAAGTAAGTTTTCTAAGATGATGGAGAAGGAGCATGTCTGACAGGGGAGGGGTAATGGGGTGATTTGAATGCATTGCATAGAAGAACATTTTTTATGCCTTTATTGATTCAGTTGTTAATGAAGCACATCCCTCTTGCAAAGTATGTTTTAAGAAACCACATTAGTGATTTCTTTAAAAAGTCTTTACACTTTTGCCTGTTGTTGGTGAAAGAGTGACTATGCAAAAGTAAGTTATGTGAGATAGGATGTCTGCTCAAGGGATCCTGAGTATAGTGATAACAAAATGTTAAGTCAGGAAGCAATAATCAAGGCAGAATAAGGTAATATACACTTTATCTTAGTGTGTAAGTTATGCACATATATACACACACACACCTTTTCATGGACTATATATTTAATTCACTTTTAAGTAGGAATGAATTTTTAAGATTTCCTAGTTAAAATCCCTTGTCATAAAAATAATAAAACAAATAAATTAAATTATTTCCTCCCAGTCAGAAATAGGATCATGACCCAGATTTTCAGAATCCTGGTCTCATAGTTACTCTATTACCCTGTTTTGCCTGAATTAGTAAGTTGAAATCTACATTTTAGTTAAATAAAAGGAGAGGGGCAACAAACATTGCCTTAGTATGAGAAAATATATAAGGTACTTGTATGAACATAACATTCATAAAGTATAATTCACATCATAAATTCTTAACTTATTTTGTTCCAAAATACACTTGTTAATAGACTACAAAATTTACTTTATAACATCTCCAAAGCTCTTTTCAAAGCCACACTTATTGCTGTCATATCACAATTCCAGATTTAACTACTTAAACTCAGACACCAAAGTTTTAAATGAACAGAGCTTGCAAAAAGATCACAAGTGAACCGAGATTACAAAAAATGATTGATTGATTGATAGACAATATGGTCTGTTGGCCACCACTATTGGAGCCCATCTGTTGGGATGGCATGGCACCTGCTAGCCTGTGTGTATGACAGAATCCATATATGGGTAGCCAGGTAAATTTGCCTAATTTCGTGTCTACTGTTTGAGAAGTATAGTCGACCTTCTGTCTGTAGGGTTCACACCCATGGATTCAACCAGTGGTGATTGAAAATATTCAGAAAAAAAAATTGCATCCATACTGAACACGGACAGACTTTTTTCTTGTCATTAGCCCCAAAACAATAGAATACAACAACTATTTGCATAGAACTTATATTTTATTAGGTATTATGAGTAATGTAGGGATGATTTAAAATATATGGGACAATTGCATAGGTTATATGCAAATACTATGCCATTTTATATCAGGGACTTAAGCATTCACAAATTTTGGTATCCAACAGAGGTCCTGGAACCAATTCCTCATGGATACAGAGGGATGGCTGTATTCAGTGAGTGTTAGATACCTCTTCACAAAAATTAGTGCAATTTATAACATGTGATTAGATTGATGCTCATATTTAAACTTTCTATTTTGATTTACTATTTATTTTGTTCCATAAGAAGTACAGGATTTAGGAGTGGGTGGGAAATGCAAAAGTTAATAAGAAAGCTCCTGTTGAAGAGTCTAGAGTAATAGTAGCAAGGAAAAGATAGAAATAATCACAATACTATAAGGGGTGTTATTCAAATACATACAGTGGTGCTACTGGAATGCAGATTTGGGAATAATTAACTCTGCCTGTGGAAGTTAGATGGAGCTTCACAGAGGAAGCAGACATTGAAGTAGCAGTTTGCGAGATTTGAGGGCTGTAAAAAGTACTTCAAAAGCAGACCATGCAGAATAAAATGATGTAACAGCATGGAATATTCAGGAATGGTGAGGGATTTAGTGTGGCTGGAACATGTAACATACAGAGGCTGGACAGCAGAGAGGGGGTGGTGGAAGATAAAGCTGGAAGGCAAACTAGAGGAGTTTTGCAAGGCGGCTCATCCCCCATTCTCTAGAAAACACAGGAAACAATGGTTATCAACCAGTTTTAACAGTGCGTATTGAGATCCGATTTGTGTTACAGAAAAATAACCTGGTATCATTAGGGAAGAAAAAATGGAAAAAGGAGGAAGTGAAGCAGTGGTTGCTAAATACAGCTCCTCTGCAGCAGTAAACAGTCGCCTCTACCTCACGCAAACAAGCAGTCCAAGTAAACTGTGTGCATGTTGCATTGTGCTTCTTACACAAATGCAACTTCAAAGTATTTGCCTAGCTCCACCCTTACCTAGGGATTTCCAGTCTAATTATCTTTTCTGTAGACATTCTGGACCTGCTTCCCATTCCACCCCCCAAAAAAACCCAAACAAAAACAAACCAGAATACCACTTAGAATACTAGAGAAGTCATCCAAAAAAGAGATGGGTATTAACATCAATTGGTGGCTGCTTATATGGTCAAGAATAAATGGAAGACACTATGGATTAATTGAATGGAAGGTAATAACTTGACCAAGATAAATATTGTAGATGGTAGAACATGTTTAAGGATCAAAGAAATAAGTTTGGTTCTGAGCATATTATTTGTGTTGGTCTATAGCAGAAAAATTTGAATAGTGGTTTGTAGACCATATTTTCTATAGAAACTAATGTACCGTGCATTATCCTATTAGTTCCATGATTGCTTTTCAAAGAATAGGTTTATTTCTTTTTTACCCAGCCTTATTATTAATGGGTATGATGATATGCTTGAGAATAATCCTCAGTACATTTGTTGCTATGAAACAATATAGCTCTCTGAACATTGTCAGTTGTGTATGTCTTCAATGGATGTCCTAATTATGTCTGTAGTTCCATAGATTACTAGTAAAATTTAGACCATTTTCTAAGATTCTATACTTGTTGCTAACAGAGATTGCAAAGATGACCAATAAAACAAGAAGGTCCTGTTTTGGAGGGACAAGAACTGTAAATGCTTTTTTAAATTATTATTTAAAGATATCTCATTTTACTCAAGATATATTGAATAATTATCAAAATAAATTTAAAGTAAAATCAATTTCATTTACATGAATTAAAAGATAGCAACACATTATTTCACTGGATTAAGGATTACAGGAGACATCTACAAGCAATTCTATACTCTGACTCATCTACATACATATTTAATCTATATCTGCTTGTACTCAATGATCTAGAAAAAAATAACAAGATTTCTTTTTTTAAGGAAAGTTTTTGTTGCTGTATAGAGAGAACCCATATGGTCCAAGATGTTTTCACCCCACCTATTCTCCTAGCTGGCTCCTTCTCAGCCTTAAGGTTTCAGCTCTAAATCACCTGCTCAGAGAGGTCTTCACTTAACCTCTCTATCAAATGTAGCCAGTTCATCTCTCTTGCATGTTACCCCTCCTCCACGTACTTGCTTCCTAGCACTTGTCACTATCTGACATCACCTTGTTTATTTATTTGTTTAATTGTTCAGTGTTTGTCCTAGAATGTCAGCTCCCGGTGTATGTGTGGGGGTGGGGGGGTGAGGTGGTTAGCATCACGGTGTTCTCAGTGCCTAGATCCCTGTCTGGGAGTGTGAGCAACGTGTTAATGTAAGAGAGAAAGAACAAAGGGATAAATGAATAACTTAGACATATATGTGAAGAAAAGAGGCATCTGAAATGGCACTATTTTTCAGAATGACAATTTAAGTCAGGGAAAAACATTCCATCCGTCATCTGCTACCTTTTAAGTGCCTATAGAAAGAAGAAAGAAACTTACCAGTAGTTACCTAGAGAGGAAGAAAATATGGATTATGGATTTTCCTTGTTAGCATTAAATTAAAACTTTTTGACAGAGAGCCGCAGGAAATGCTGTATCAGAAAAGAGATATTAGACCTATTATGTAAGTGAAATTACTCTGTCACGTGGAGAGTACTGACAGATGGTGGTATAAATCATCCTTATAGCATTCTTAACTGGGAAATTTAATATAAACCTTTGTTGGAAATCAGTAAAATTCCAGACACAAGGCCAAAATCTCCAGGGAACAATTAACAGTTGCTATGAAATCACAGAATCTCTAACATACCAAACCAATAACACTCACTCTTAAAGCCTACATGAGGAGGGAAACATAACCAACAATATAGTCTATCAAACACTTTTATTTTAGACTGTCTGGGAGTAGGAACTGCCACATTTTTGAGGGTCAATCCAACATTTTGGTTTCTGGCCAGCCCACAATCTCTCACTATCTAGTACCTTCTGAGCCATTTTACACATCAACAGTAAGACTGGCCAGCTGCATCCTCACATGCACATCCTTTGACGCACTCACATTGTTGCTACTTATTTTGAATTTTTATTCTCTGTCTTTATAGCTTGTTTTATTCTTTAAGATTTATATAAATTTTTAACACCTTCATTTTGTTGTTGTTGCTGTTTGCTTGCTTGCTTATTTTAAAAAATTTTTTATCAATACATAATAAATGTACATATTTGGGGGTATATGTGAAAATTTAATATATTTATGTAATTTATAAAAATCAAATCAGTGTAATTGGTATATCGAGCACCTTAAAAATTTGTCTTTTCTTTATGCTAGAAACATTGTTTGCTTGCTTTCATTTCACTTCCCTTAAATCTGGAATATTATTGGGGTACTTCTTTTCTGAACCAATGACCTTTCCTTGTTCCTCTGCTCTCTCTCCAACCCACCACAAAAATTCAGAGTGTGCTATTTCTCTAGCGATCCGAACTATTTTGTCTTTGTTTGAGCTATATCCTAAACTGTCCCATATTCTTCTTTCAGAATCTTTTTTTTAATTTTCTAGGTCTCCTTTCTTCAGTATGGACACTGTTCTTTTTTCACTTTCAGTGTCAATTTCCATTGTATAGCTGTCAGCTGTCTACGTGTCACCTGCATCTGTGGTTGTAGGTGTGCTTACTGTTGTGTTTTCAATGCATTAACCCCCCTCGCCAGAATTTTGACTTGATATTTTTCTTTTCACATGTAAATATAGGGATCCTAAATAATCAGTTAAACAGCAAATTGGCTCTGATCTCAGATGTTCTGCAGACACAGTTTTGAATACCTAGTGGTCATGTGAAGTCACTGAATTGTAGTATTTTCACAACTATTTCATCTTTCTAAACCACGAGACAAATGACAGCTTAGTGTAGGAAAAAGAATGTTTTGACCAATTATGGAAACATGTTTGTGATCTGCCTAAAATTCTAAACATAATCACAAACACAGCCATGACAGTTTTTTTAATTAGCTGTTATAAAAAAGTATATAACTTATATGTAAAATAAATGTATTTTAATAAAATTTTATAAAATTATAGAATTTTGGGAATTTAGAGATCTGTGTCTAATTTTATAGGTAAAGAAACTGAGACAGAGAGAGATTAACTCTCTTAGCAACGTCCAGATCTTTTCTCTGTAAGTCCTATGTTCATTTCACTTTACGTTTTGGAACTTTGTACATCATACACTCATGACTGACATTGTCCTAAAAAATGTGAGCAAAACCCAAGTGATGCTAAAACCTGCATGTGTGCTTCATCTTTCCACAGTCAGCCACCTCCACTTTTGTTATAGACATGGGCAGGTACTAGAATTTTCCTCTTTCCTACATGTGGGTTTAGTGGCCTCTGTAAGCCACATTATGTACTGTCTGTTGATTTCCTTGTAGTCCTTCACAACCACCTACTGAGACAGTGATGTAAGAGGTGGAAACAGGAAATAAATGCATCAGCTTCTCCTTTCCTGCATGTGGAGATGCTAACTGTACTGTTATAAGGACTCATAAAACTCAGTTGGATAAGGGGAATCACTCCCTATAGGTATACTTGGCAAAGCATCATTGTGTTTCATATTTTGTTTAAGCATACTTTTTCTCTTCTTTTCTGTTTTCCACAAAGGCTTATTGAGCATTATGAGACAAGCCTTATGCTAGGCATTTGGAAAACAAAAAGGAATACATCTCTATTACCTATCTTCCAGGAACTCACAGTCTAGGAGGAAGGGGACAAATAAACAGACAACAATAATAGGATGAAGTAAGTGATGTAATGACGGGAAGCTCATTCTGCAACAGAGACACATAAGAGGGACATCTAATCCAGAAAAGAAGGTCAAGAGAAATTTCCCTGGAGCCACAACACCTGTGCCAAGTCTCCTAGGAGCATCTTAGATCATCAGAGACCAGAGAGTCAAATCAGAGAACATGTGGGCCATGACAATGATTTTGAATTTCATAGATTATGTCATGGCCACTTCCTAGCTAAACTCATGGCTGCTCCAGAGAGGCTAACACCAGGGATGGCCCTTCTTGAAGGTGTTGGTGTTATTCGTCAGTCAGTTACTCTGACTAGGTTAGGCTATTTTGCGATATAAATTCTAAAATCCCAATGACTTAACACAATAAAAGCTTATTTCTCAATCATACCAAGTTCAATGCAGGACAAATGAACTTCCTCCATCTTGTAACTACACCATTTGGCTTGAAACATTGCTGCCTGCTAGGTTCAAAACAGATTGTGGATTCACAAGAATTAGGGAAAAGTGCTTTGGAAAGTTTTTTGGGATTTTGGGACAGAGGTTATATGTCAACTTTTTTATTTGAAGGGGGTACTTAGTGGGAAGGACACTAAACTGGAGGTCAAGAGATCTTGGACAATTATAAGATCCTTCAAAATGATAATTCCCATTCCACTCAAATAAAGCTAATGCCTATTTCACAGATTCACTGGAAAAATAAGGTATCTCAGTCTCCCTAGTACAGTGTCAGGAATATGGCTGCATTCAAAAATCTTGCATGCATTCTTTCAAAAATATTTCTTGAATAGCTATCATGTGTCAAGTGTTATCCTCAATTCTAGAGGCAAAACAAAAAAGGCATATTTTCCCTACCCTTAAGCAGCTCAATTCTAGTGGGGGGCTGGGAAATAAAAACACAAGGAAATAAATAAAATAGTTATAAGCTGTAATAATTGCATGAAGAAAACCAACAGCAGCAGTGAGAGAGAATAGCAATGGCATATTTCAGATTGGCTTGTTGATTTTATCACCTGTCATCAAGAGGTCACTATTTCTGAATCGCATAGATTTAAGAGACTATTGCTGCAAGTGTAAAATAGATAATATATATTTGTTTTAACCTTTCCTTTCAATTCTGACATACTTGCTGTTTGGCCTTGGGTGATCTCTGTTGGGTCAAAAAATCTAGTAATTCAGTTACAATGACTTAGTTTTATTGCTAGTTATGAACATGTAACTTATACCCACTCTGCCTTCTACTCTGTCCAAATATGATTAGTTATTTTAGCATGGAAAGGTAAATAATTAAAAAGTTGGGGCAACAAGGGATTTGGGCACAGATTGCTGTGATTCACAACAGCATTTTATTTTGAGTCATGTGTAAAAGGAAATGTCTGCTTTGTAAGTTATAGCCTTTTAAATGCTGAAACTTGGCAATGTCTAAATCTATAGACTTACTTGTTTTTTAGCAGAAGAATCAACCTTTAGTGACTTGAATCATCTAAGTTACAATTTTACTACTCAAACTGTTCTCCTTTCTGCTGTATAATAGAGCTGCAGGATTTTTAGAGCTATTTTTAGCCAGATGATAATTTATGTAGGGCTCATTAAGTGGAACACGTAGTTCTATCTATAAAAGGGTTTTTTGGAAGGAAAAAAAAGTATTCCTAAGAGACTTTGGGAGTTAATTACCCCTCCTTGATCTAAGAATGTGTTGTAATAAGAATTTATAAAAAGAGAAGACAATATAGATTTCCAATTCTCATATTAACCACTTGGGCCAACTTCTAAAATCAACCTGTTTTTCAGTTTCTAAAACCTTAACACACATAATTTGAGTTTAAATTCAGCTGAGCCTCACATCATGCAATGTCCAGGTAGGAAGATACCTGAGGAGAATGGTTCCTGAAGTTGACAGGTGGTTAGAATCTCCTAGTGAGCTTATAAGGTATATCCATTCCTGGATTCTGTCCTAGTCATACTAAATCAAATCCTAACAGGGTAGGGCCAAGGAATCTGTATGTTTACCAAATTCTCAAGATAATGAGCTGCTAAATTTGAAAATTTCTTTAAAGTGCAGTTGAGGGCACTGAGGTTCAATGTCATAATGGGAATGTAAGGTATAAAAAGTAAATGGGAAAGTCATTTATTTACTTATTCATTTTTTTAATTAATATTTATTTTCCCATGTGCATAGTACTCAGAGGCAGGGGATGCAAAGAGTATGTCAGAATTGAAAGGAAAGGTTAAAACAAATATATATTATCTACTTTACACTTGCAGCAATAGTCTCTTAAATCTATGCGATTCAGAAATAGTGACCTCTTGATGACAGGTGATAAAATCAACAAGCCAATCTGAAATATGCCATTGCTATTCTCTCTCACTGCTGCTGTTGGTTTTCTTCATGCAATTATTACAGCTTATAACTATTTTATTTATTTCCTTGTGTTTTTATTTCCCAGCCCCCCACTAGAATTGAGCTGCTTAAGGGTAGGGAAAATATGCCTTTTTTGTGAAAAATTATGATCCCTGACTTCAGGTATGTAATATCCTTGTCAGCATCAATGGGTTATGATAATATAGATAGGGGTGTGTACAGGATGTGTCTGGGTATGTTTTTTTTCCCCTAGAGCATCAAAGAGTGCATATATGTTATTTTCTTTTTGAAAAACCATGAGATGGAGTTAATAACATTCCCAAACTACTCTTCCTCCTTTTCTATTTGATTTTAAGCAGCGATATTACACACATGATTAACAGATTTCCCCCATGGGAACAACAAATTAAATTTAAAAGAATAAAAGTCAACATTTATTAAATGTTTACACTATTCTAAGCACTGTACTAAGTACCTTACATGTGTTCATATATACTCTCCATAGTAACCTTATGAAATGGGGACTATCATTATTCCTATTTTATAAGTGATGACTGAGACACAGAAAGGTTAAGTAACGTGTCCAAAGTCACACTGCCTGTAGGTAGAAGTGCCAGAAGTTGAGCTCCAGGATTGGTGTGCTTACTTACCACATGAAAGTGCCTCTGGAATAAAGAAAGGACAAAAATAATTTTTGGCATAAAAAACCCCATGTTACATTGTTGCTAGTAACAAATAAGACAATGGCAGTCTGACATTCAACAAGAGGGAAATCACTGGGATAAATATGCATTACAAACTCTTTGTTTCCACTTCCAAAAAATACACACCACCTCCTCCAACAAGAAAGATACCAACTACAGGTAAACAGTACACTCTATAGACCCTGGAGAAAAATAAATCACCATGAGATTTAACAACAATCAATTTTTCACTGCATACTAATCAAGCAGATAGAAAGAGGGCCATGGCAAGTGATTTACTTAATTAAATCTTCGAGGGAAGAGAGTTAGTTAGTTCATGGAGCTGTATGCTTTACATATTGACAAAAACCAGCAATGTCAACAGCACGAAATGTGTATCATTTTAACAATGATGAATACAAATGCGTAGGATGCTCTGTCTGCCTCTACTAAATGTGACAGAGCCTGCTTTATGTCAGAAAAATCAAGAGACTTCTATTTGGCAACTGGTGCCTGGGTCCTGTTGTTCCCATTAACTTACCTTTGGATGTGTGGCAATTCATTTCTCAGGGAATTCTCTTGAGGCTGTTCTGGCAACTGAAAATACCAGGCAGTGTTGAGTAATAAATGTGGCTTGGTGAGTATTCTTATTAAGGAAATAGACAAATTGCTTCCTTAGTCCTTGGAGTCTTTTGGCCATCTGGGATTCACATTAGGTTATTCTGGAACCTGCTGTCAGCTTTCTCCAGTTCTACAGTGTCCCTTCCATCTTCTCAAATGTTAATCAAGGTTTGACTATATCAGTCGGTGTAGTCTGGGTTATGCTCCAATAACAAATAAACCTCAAATTTCAGAGGCTAAACCCAATCAAAAAATGTATATCTTGCTCATGTTACATGTGCAGCACAGAGGGGCATGGGAGATGGAAATTTTGGGCTTATTATAACCCTCTAAGGACTCAGGCTGAAGGAAAACCCATCTTAGCATGAGTGTTTATGATAACCAAGGGAAGGAAAGGGAAGGTGGCAATTACACACTGGCTCATAAGGCTTCTGTCTGGAAGAAATGGATGTCACTTCAGATTGTCTTTTACGTGCCAAAGCAAGTCACATGATTTTGACTAATTTTAACGGGAATGGGGTAAAGACATGAAACAGAATATATATCGATAGTCTTCATGGAAAATAAAAAAATATATAGGAGTCTTAGACATGCTGGTGAGTGCTGAATATTTAGGAGCACCCGCAACCTGATCTCTTGGACTTCTAGATGCTTGACTTAATAAATACCCTTTCTTGTCTTAAAAGTCTTCCAGTATTGCAGCCTAGGGCTAGCCTTGGCTATTTAAGATATTTGCTTCTCTAAAGATTAAGGAGAAGACAGGGTTAGAAGCAAAGAGTTTGGATCATAAGCTTTCTGAGAGGCCTATGTGCTGTGTTTAAAAATGAAAACTTAATAGTTCTTGTCTAAAAACCAAAACAGATGACAGGTGATTACGTGTTCCCTACTGCAATCTACTCAAGGCTTTCCAAAAATGTCTAAAAGGCTTGCCTAAGCAACACTTGTGTCAACCCCCCCTCATCACTGCTCCCTCTGGTCTAGGTGGTTGGTTTTTTGGTTAATTGTAAATATTACTTTCATACTTATGGAGTTGTGAACAACTGTGGAATGGAGTTGTGTCCATGGTCTAATTCTCCAATGGCCACCTGCAGAGCTGACTCTACCATGCAAGAGTTCACCCCACATAACTGCCACACCACACCAAATAGTATCTTCTCCAATGCCAAAAGCTATACCATTGCTGATATCATAGTTTCTAATTTTGAAGCAGGGGTAAGCTAATTCCACAGTCTTCTTCTGTAGGACAAACACGAAAGGAATATTTTAGGTCATTAACAATTTCTCTTCACTTTCAATTTACATTTTATAAGAGTGTGACTTGGTGCCATAGGTTTCATTGATCTCACCAGTAGATACAGCATAATATGCTTGGAAAGAACATAAAAAGAAAATAAAATGAGCATTTTTTCCAATTTATCCTTACATTTCAATTTTCTTCCTGGTAAGCCCAAGGTAAAGAATGTACCAATACATTCCAACCAAAGTCACTACTTTTGGGTCCTCCAAAGTACTTTCTCCCAGTGGAAATAGTGGACCTTGAAATCACTAATTTGCCAGGGATTCACATAGTAAATCTTCATCCAACCTACCAGCAAGTCCTATTGTCTCCATTTTCAAATTTTAAATCTGCCCTTTTCCTACCACCTCCACCACAACTACCTTAGTCCAAGTCACTATCATGTCTTATCTGGGTTATTTAAATAACTTCCTACATGACTTTTATGATTCTACTCTTGCTCTGCTGTGTTCTATTCTCCACCCAATAGCCAAAATAAATTAGCTCTTTTTTGCAGTAACTCAGTCACTTCCTGTTCATAACCATCTAACAGGTTCATATTGTAGACAGAGTGAGATCCAAGTTCTTCTATAGCAGCATGTAAAGCTCCATACAATTGAAGCCTTAGCTTCTACCACTCTTCTCTTCTCTTCTCTGTTCCAGCCAAATAGGCCAACTTACTTTTCCTTGACACAACAAATATGCTCAGGGTTTTTGTGCAAGTTATTTTTTTTTTCTCATTGCATGAAATCTTTCCCCCAAAACATTCCCATTGTTTGCTCTTTAACTTGATTTAAGTGTCTGGTCAAATGCCCCCTCTCAGAGAATTTTTTCTTGGCTGTCCTTTTAGTTTTTTACTGCTATATAGAAAGCACCCCCAAACTTAGTAGCTTAAGGCAATAAGTACTTATTATTTCACACAGTTTATGTGGGTCATAAATCTGGAATCAGCTTAGCTTGATGGTTCTTATGCAGAGGTTTCAGTCAAGTTGACACCCAAGGGGGTATTCATGCGAAGGCTTGACTGGGGATGGAGGACCCATTTCCAAGGTGGCTCACTCACAAACCTGACAAGTTAAGGCTCATTGTCTTCAGAAGGCCTCACCTTATCACGTGGATGTGTTCTAAGGATGACTGAATGTCTTTACAACATGGTGGCTGGCTTTTCCCAGAACAAATGGTTGAAGACAGAACAAGAAAGAAGTCCCAATACTGTTCATAAATTAATCTTGGAAGACAGCACACGTTCTCTTCCATTTTACCCTATTTGTTGGAATACTAAATCCAACCCCTGCTAAGAGGAGAGAAATTAGACTCCACCTCTTGAAGGGAGGAATATCAAAGAATTTGTAGACATTTAAAAAGACCACCATAACTAAAACTATATTCTCTGTACCACTCCTTCCACAACAACTTATCCCTGCACCCTGCTTCATTTATCTTTATGTCATTTATCACTCATGATATTTCTTTAAAATGACAATAAAATGAAGTTAAGAATATGGATTTTGAGACCAGATTTTTAAAATTCAAATCCCAAGTCTACAACTTACAGAAAATAAAACCTTGGACAAATTACATAACTTCTCTGTGCCTTAGTTTTCAGATCTGTGAAATTGGCCACTGATAGAACCTGCCTTAAGGGGTTGTGGTAAGAAATAAAAGAATAGACAATTACAGAGAGAAAGAGAGAGAGAGAGAACTTAGGACAATGTTTAATACAGAGTAAATGCCATAGAAGTGTCACATATTATTATTATTAATTTTTATAAACAAGTATTTGTTCATTTTTCCCTCACTGGAATATGATTTGCAGCAGTGGGAGAAACATGTTCACTGTCATGTTCTTGGTGCTTAGATTTTCAAAAATAGGTGTTGACTGAATTTATGCTCTAGAAGGCAAAGATATTTAGTTGTATGGTTCATCTTTGACAAATAAAAATGTACTTTATTTAATAATGTATCCATACATTTCTCCATTCAAAATGTTTTTGTTGAGTGCTTTTCAAAAGTCTGACAGGGGCACCTATTTAAAGCTATCATCCTTCTACCTAGATATAAATTAGTGTTATATCAGATGAAATTAGTTAGAGTAGAAGAACCAAAGAAAGATTAGGACAAAGAAACTAAAAAGGAATTAAAATAACCTGTGATTATGCCCAGAGTTATTATATTAAAAGTTAGACAATTTATAATTGCCAGTAAATTGTCTCAAAGGGAAATATGTAGGTTGAACTGCTATATCTGTTTATATAACATTAAAAATCATTAATTAACTTTGAACAATTGTGAGAGAAGTACCCAGGTAAGGAATGAGAGCCTTGGTACATATAAGATATAATTTGGTAAATGCTGTTAGGGTTTCTGTCTCGCTTCTCTCAGGGGAGTATATCGTGCTTTCTAAGTTCAATTTCAATGACAATCCTAAGATTTCTTAACAAATTGATGATCCAGGAAAAGTAGAGGTCTATCATACACTTTCTTTCAAAATCCAGAATTCAAAAGTTTAAACAAATTTGAAACATAAAATTTGTATTTTAATTGTACAGTATATGAGGACTCCACAGCGTGTCCCATTTTACCTGAACCAGTGCAAGCCAACAAGAATGTGACTCACACAGCTGTCTACATTACCCATCAACCACAAACAGACTCGTAGCCCAGGGCCCATTTGGAAGAGATCTGAAAACACGTCATGCCTGTGTGTTACCACTACACTCACTCTTGTGCTTGCAGTTTGCTTTCTGGAGTTGTTTAAGGGAAACCTGAAGTCCCCTTACACTGCATGTAATGGATGAAAAAATGGCAGTGCTGTGTCAGAAAGGTCTGCAGGTTAACAAATCCCAGGCCACCCAACCACAGGTACGACCGTGTGCTCTTATGTGAATCTGCTGTGGGCCTGAGAAACAAACAGCAACCAGAAACAGTGCACTCCTTTTCACTGATTGCTTTTAGCAAGAACCCTGGTAATGAGGGAACAGATCGAGGCAAAGTCTGCAGCACACTGACCTTGGTTTATAGATGGTCATTGCTGCTTTTCTTGATTATGTTATGCTCATTTTATTTTTGCTGCTCATGGGAACTTACACAAAAAGGTGTTGTGTATATTCTGTTTGTTTAGCATAGTGGATTAGAATGATAGTTGCAAAATTATACTCTACTTCTAATTAAGGAATAAATAAACTAAATCTATTTCTGCCTATTGTAAAGAAAAACAAATACTAATCTTTCAAATAAGGTACTTATGCAAAACAGATAACAAAAATAGCTTTTAAATAAGGTACTTAAGCAAGACAGATAAATTAAAATTTGAATTGTTTCATGGAAATATTATGGAGAGATCAGATAGTGAGTATATTACTAATTGCAGAAATATTATAATTTTGGAATAATATATTATAAACACATTAGAATATAAATGGGAAGATATCCTACTATTTTCTTTCATTAATTCATTTAATAATTAAATGTGTATTATACTTATTATACATCTGGCGTGTGCTGGGCATTGAGGATACAAGGTAGACAAAACATAAACAGTCTCTGAACTCTGGGCTCTTATGTCAGCATTGAGTGTAGGGAACACAAACATTGCACAAATAATCACACAAAATATAGGGGTTAGGGTATGTCTGTGCAAGTCCTTTGAGAAACAACTATAGTGATTTATTCATTCCAGCAACACTTATTGAGTACCTACTACGTGTGCTCCTTGTTTAGGGCATATAGTAGTAAACAAAATAGGCAAAAATCTGTTTTTATTGAATAAAATAGGCAAAAGTCTCTGCTTTTAGAGAAGTAATAAACAAAATAAGTAGATAAATTCTAGGCAAAAGTATATCAAACAGAGTTGTGGTTAGTAATAGGAGTAGATGTGATCAGGAAGGGCTCAAGTTGAGGTAGTAGATAGAAAGAGTAGGGCCTTCTAGCCCATTTCAAAGGCATTGGCTTGTATCATGGTAAGATAGGACACTGTACAGAGTTTTGAGGAGTGGCAAGGTCTGACATGTCTTAAGAAGATCACTCTGGCTGTAAGGAACAGAGGGAGAAGCAGGGAGACGAGTGAGAAGTCTATTCCACGCACCAGACACAAATGAGTGTGGCTCAGATATTGGTGGCAATGTTACAGATAGTGAAAAGTGGTTGTTTTTGGATGTAGTTTCAAGGTAGAGCAACAAAGCTGACTGCTGGATTGGATAAAAAATAGAAAAAGAGAGGAGCCAGGGGTAAATCTAGAAACTTTTGAAATAGTGAGGGCTTTTAAGGAAGTCTGCCTTGAAAGAGTGACCATTGAGTTGATATTTGAAGGAATAATAGGAATTAACTAGAAAAGAGTACGGAAGGACAGAACATGTATGTTGAGAGTTGATTATGTTCCTAGGACCCCTTCTCCTAGGAAATTGAAAGGAAGAACGGACCCTTGTTTATTAAGCTATTAATTAACAAAAGATATTGAAATTAGAGTAGATGTATTATACTTATAGAACTTTTAGAGAAGATATTATATGCAACATTTTGTACCACAGAAGCAGCACATATGGCACTGTATTGATCATAAATTCTTAAATTAGGCTTTATATTAATTAGGTTTATTGTACATAAATTTAATAAATTTCATTTCAAAATTACTATAATAAAATGTTTTTCTTGACACTATTTATCTGTACCCAAGCAAGAAGAAGAAAACGCAAGTTGCATATTTCCAAAATTACATCACAATGCTCCTCTTTAACAAAACAGAAAGGAATGGAGACTAGAATGTGTGTCTTGGTAATATTAATATAACACCCTGGCCGTTCTGGAGATTTCTACTATAAATAAATTAGGAAACTTCCTGCCTGCTTATAAAGATTCAAAGCACACACTTAACCTGGATGTGAACTAAATCTGATCACGTATTAAATAAATCTAAGTAAATAGGTATAGCATCTGCAAATATGTGCAATATTCCCAAACAATTTCTCTTTCTGTCAAATATTTACATCTTTTAATAGTTTCATGTTTATTTTACTTATTAAATAATTGCTCATCTCTTTTCTGTTTCTTAAACAGTACTTATATAAAAGAAATCATAACAAAATGGCAGTGCCACCTATGTCATGTTTAATGTATTTTCAATCATTGTACTTTCATTTTACTTCAGTTTTTATGGTTTGTGTTTGTATTTTTTTACAACAGCTTCTAGAAGTACTTAGTCTTAGAAGAGGTTTAACCAATTTCAAAAATTATTTTATTTAACACATTAACTGCCATGTGAGTTGGATTTAACCCTTGCTAATTTTGAGTCTGGGGCCCTGTGAAGCATATGTAACTCACATGTCTCTACCTTGGCAGCCGCGTGGAGATTTACTGCAATTTCGGTTAGAACACCAGGGTTACTTTCAACAAAGTCAGAAATCTTCATGTTATTTCCTGAAACTGGACCCCAGGTCAGAGAACTTACAGTAGTCACTACAGGTTTTTCAGAAATATCTGATAAAGAATCACTCTCACTGAAATCGGCTACAACTACTTTGATTTTTTCAGTAATAGATTTTGAACAACCTTCCCCACGGGAAAGATTTGCATGTAATGTTCTTCTAGTTTTTCTTGGTGGGCTGCAACTGCTATCAGAACTGTCCCTACTGTCTCCACTAGGACGGCACTCCTCTGAATCATCACCAAATAGATCAGCATCTTCATCACTCATGTCCAAAACTTCATTCACCATTTCCTCCAAAAATTCCTTGCACTCATTTTCTCTAGACATTTTCTCAATGAAAATGAAAAATGCAAAATAAACTTATGTGATGATCACAGCTCTGATCATAGAAGCTATACTAAAGTAGAACTGGTGGCTAGGTGAGAAGGTCCATAGCATGCCTGTGCACTGTGAAACCTCTGCTTATTGTTTTTGCTGTCAATTGGCACGTCTCCCCCACCTCCTGTCACCCTGCTCCAGCCGGCTACCCAAGAGCACCACATGTGCTGGACTGTGTTCTCCGATTACCATAACTTCTGGTTGCACATTTCCCCTTGAATGTTTCCCTGGTGGCACTTTGAACAAAACCGAATGATAGTATGTGGCAACATGACGTTGCACATACTTAAGGGGTATGATTCAGAGGTTGTCATCCAGGACCACCCAAGATCCACTCTAGACACAACTAAATACCTGTGGAATGACAAAAGACCCAATTCTCAGAAACAAATTCAATAAGTATGTCGTGAGTCACATACAACTTACGTGGCATGCAGTGTAAGAATTGATTCTAGCACGTGAGTTGCATATAACTCACACACAGAACACAATAAAAAATAACAAATTTTTCATTAAATTAGAAAGAATCATTTTGTTTCCCAAGTTTTTATTCTATTTTCATAATAAAACACCGTGGCTCCAAGGAAAAATTTTTTTTTTTCTAGTGTGGCAATGTGTTAAACTGCCCAAAGCTATGATAATAAAAGACATCAAAGTCTTTGTATTATACTATTTTTAAAACTAAGACTGGTCAAGTTTGGTTTGATTTTTCTAAAGGCGGAAATCAGAAGTATCAGGACAGGATGTATAGAATTATGACAAGGAAGCTCTCCCAGCATGGAGCTGATAGAATAAAGGAAACCCTGTCAGGAACACACCTGGCTACAGGCTCTTATTGTAATGTGATGTATCTCATCTTCTGGTTTGGAAATAGTAGTGAATTACCCAAATCACATTCTCCAAAAGTATGGAAACTCCAATATGTTTTGGGGAGAAAAAATGGGTTCTATTTTTCCTTTTGTGGTTAAGTTATATTGAGATGACTTGTATGATGATCCAACACGTACTCAGTTCAGAAAAATCAGTCATTTAATAAGTCATTTTAGTTATTAACAAAATAAAACAACTTTTACAATAGTGGTTAGCATTACAAAGACAGAAATATACATATGCAATTATTTTTTATTTGATTTTTCTGGCATTGGCTAAAAATATATATATATGTGTGTGTGTGTATATATATGTGTGTGTGTGTGTGAGTGTGTATATTTATATACATATATTTTTCCCCTCAATAAAGACATTTGTTTTCTATGGGATAAAGTTACAACATTATCCAAGTGACTCTTGCAATTCTTATGCTTTGGGGGATTTTCTTAGGGCAAGTTTTTGAAGGGAGCCACATACTAGGAGAAGTGATGAGAAACCATTGTTACAGCTGTCTTCTGTACAGGACACAAGGATTGATTTTATATAAACCAAAACTCTGGCCTAATGCTACCAGGACATCTTTAACAAATGTGAAATGTCAAACCCATTTTATCTTAAGGTTCCATTATAATCTAAAAATAAAAGTGATTCACAAATTATAAAAACTGTAACAAATAAAGTGAACACAAGTCATGTCCAATTCCTGGTTCATGGGTTTTTTTTTTGTCCATCTTGGCTATGTGGTGTCATTAACATCTCCAGTTTACTTCCTTCCTCACTGTATCTGCCACATATGGTTATTCCAATGACAAGCTATCTTATGAATTAAGGTATTATTAAAAATCACCTAATGTTCACAGAATCCTCCAGTTTTATAATTGCTTTTTAATGATGCTTATACAAGAGTTCTCTGGAGAAGAAATGAAATGCATTATTGCTATATGCTGTTTATGTCCCCCCCAAAATCTATATGTTGAAACCTAATTCCCAATGTGGTAGTATTAGAGGGTAGGGTATTTGGGAAGTAATTAGGTAATGAAAGTGAGGCTTTCATGGGTGAGATTATAAAAGAGACCCCAGAGAGCTAGCTAGCCCCTTCTACCGTGTAGGAACACAGCATGAAGGCACCATCTATGCACTAGGAATTGGGCCTTCACCAGACGTTGAATCTGCTGTTAGCTTGTCCTGTACTTCCCAGCCTGCAGAACTGTGAGAAATAAATTTCTGTTGTTTGTAAGCCACCCAGTCTATGGTACCCTGTTAGAGCAGCCTGAACAGACGAAGGCAATTATTATCCCCCATTTTATTGATGATAAAAGTGAAGGTTTTAGAAATACTGAGCTCATCTTTGTATGTATGAGGTGACATTGTGACATTGATTATTTTTATTATCACTACCTCATTTACTGAGGCTCTTCTCTGCAGCTCAAGCACACTGAATACTTTTGCCTAAGTGAAAGCATTCTCCTGCTGAAGTTTTCTGTGCAAAGTCTACTTACAGTGAGTTTTTTTTTCATCTACTTGAAGCATGCTTGAGGAGTTCTCCAAGCAGGGATTGCTAATGGTTTTTATAAAGGACTATCTGTCAGCCTTCGCATCCTTTACACATCGTTGAGTTTTAAAGTGCCAGACTGTGGCAGCTTACTACATAACATGGTCTTAATAAACCTATCAATTGGAGACTTGGCTCAGCAGCATTTCAAAAGCCTCATACTGGCCCCAGGTGCATTTGAGGAAAATGTCCCCTCTCAGCAGGAACATGTGAAAACCTAAATGTAGCACAGGCCCTGGTTTAAAAAAAGGCCCCAAAACATCAAGGATTACTGAAAGTGTGAATCCAAATTCTGCCTTTAAACCCATATTAACAACTCTCATTCAACTCTGTGAGGAGTCCGAAGTACTGCTTCAAGGGTCAGTCTTTGTTGCTTGAGTTTTATATTCTTAAATAATGCTGGTGACCTTCTTTCAAGAGTGAGGTCTGCTCAGGGCATCCCTTTAGATGGAGGATAACTCACTTATAATAGCTAAATCAGGACTGAAGAGTTAGAGCTTATTGGCAAATAGACTCAATTTAGATGTGGGCTGTTATGCTAAAGAAAAGTGCTACTTTGGCAACCTGAGGTCAAAGTTCACTTTTTTATTCAAATTTCACATCACTAGCCTATTCCTGGAGTCCCATGTGAGGTGGGTAGAATATTGTCCTCTTTTCATAATAGATACTCTAACTGTTAGAACATACTATCTGTCTGGTTACTGGCAACTAATATCTCTCAGTTCTTCTCTAGGAATAGGCTCATTCTTTATTTCATAGTACACAAGAGCAGGATGTTTTATGTGGAGACAGAATATGTAGTTGAATATCACCTGATATAAGGGGACTATAAAGTCTTACCTTTCCAAATATCTCTTCCATTTTCTGGATGTCATCTTCAAGAGTTCCCAATTTTGAAGGGGTCCTTGTACTCCAATGTATAAATTTTTACTCAAATGTTAGCAGTCACCATCAAAACATTATAAATAAGTTTATTTTATTATATGGCTGCCAGTATATCAAAGGAAGAGATGCCAACACAATCAAGTTTTTTTTTTAAATTTCAGAATATTACAGGGGTACTAATGTTTTGGTTACATAAATTGCTTTTGTACCCTTTGAATCAAAGTTATAAGTGTACCCATCCCCCAGATAGTGTGCATTATACCCATTAGGTGTGAATTTACCTATCTTCTCCTCCCCTCTCCCACCTGATTTCCAATGAATGTTATTTCCATATGTGCATGTAAGTGTTGATCAATTAGTTATAACTTAATGGAGAGTACATGTGGTGTTTATTTTTCCATTCTTGTGATACTTCACTTAGAATAATGGTCTCCAGTTCCATCCAGGTTAATACAGGAGGTATTAGTTCACCTTTTTTTCTTATGGCTGGGTAGTACTCCATGGTATACATATACTACATTTTATTAATCTACTCATGTACTGATGGGCACTTGGGTTGTTTCCACATCTTTGCAATTGTTAATTGTGCTGCTATAAACATTCGAGTGCAGGTGTCTTTCCAGATGGTTTAACACCCAAATTTTATCAGACCTACAAAGAAGAACTGGTACTCATACTGCAGAAATTATTCATTAACATTGAGAAGAAAGGAATTATCCCCAACACATTTTACAAAGCCAATATCACCTCGATTCCAAAGCCAGGAAAGGACTCAACAAAAAAAGAAAACTCCAGACCAATACCCCTTATGAATATAGATGCAAAAATTCTCAATAAAATCCTAGCAAACTGAATTCAGCTGCTCATCAAAAAAGAAAATCCATCATGACCAAGTGGGATTCACCCTGGAGATGCAGGGATGGTTCAACATATGCAAATCTATAAATGTTATTCACCACATAAATAGAAGTGAAAACAAAGACCATATGATCCTCTCATTAGATGCAGAAAAAGCATTTGACAAAATTCAGTGCACTTTTATGACAAGAACGCCTAACAAAATAGGCACTGATGGAACTTACCTCAAAATGATAAAAGCCATATATGACAAACCCACAGCCAACATCATACTGAACACGGAAAAATTGAAAGCATTCCTGCTTAGAACTGGAACCAGACAAGTTTGCCCACTATTACCACTTCTATTCAACATAGTGCTGGAAGTCCTAGCCAAAGCAATCACACAAGAGAATGAAAGCAAGGGTATCCAAATGGGGGCAGAAAAGGTCAAAATCCCACTCTTTGCTGATGATATGATCTTTTATCTAGAAAATCCCAAAGATTCTGCCAAGAGACTACTGGAATTGATAAATAAATTCAGCAAAGTCTCAGGTTACAAAATCAACATACGCAAATCAGTAACATACATATACACCAACAACAGTCAAACTGAGAACACAATCAAGGACTCAATATTTTTCACAATAGCAGCAAAGAAAATAAAATACCTAGGAATTTATTTAACTAAGTCTTTCACCTAATGAGGTGAAAGACTTTACAGGGAAAACTATGAAACACCGAGGAAGGGAATAGCAGAGGATGTAAACAGATGGAAAAACAAACCATGCTCATGGATCGGCAGAATCAACATTGTTAAAATGTCTATACTACCCAAAGTGATCTGCAGATTCAGTGTAATCCCTATTAAAATAACAACATCATTTTTCACAGATGTAGGAAAAATAATTCTATGCTTTGTATGGAACTGGAGAAGACCCTGTATAGCCAAAGCTACCTTAAGCAAAAAGAACAAATCAGAAGGCATCAGTTTACCAGACTTCAAGCTATACTACAATGCTATAGTAACCAAAACAGCATGGTACTGGCTCAAGTTTTGATTAGGAGATGAAAGGACAGGGGACTATGACATCCTTTTCAGGGGGGTGAAATGTAGGTGAAGGCCTTTGAATATATAGAAAATTTTTTCATTTCTTCTATTTGCAACTAACCTGTACAACTGTAATCTTTCAATGCATTTTTACTGACTTTCTGTATTATTTAAGACATTGTGGTATTGGGAGATAAAATAAACAATTTAAATCATGGCAGCTGCCCTCAGAGGGAGAGATATGGAGATGTAAAGGTGTGTGTGTCTGTGTGTCTTTGTGTGTGTGTATATATATACATGTGTAATATGGGGAAACATTGGCAATTAATCATAAAGATTTAAGCGAAGTTCTGTATATAAACAGAGGTATTAGAGGTTAATATTTTATCAGATGGACTGGGCTCAACTCAGAGGGGAGCTGGTATTTGCACTCTCCCTGAGTAATGATGAGAATCAGGAAAGGCAGGACAGGAGAGGAAGGACTCCTGGGCAAGAGAATGACAGGACTGGACATATTAATTTGGTGAAGGGTGTGGTGTGGGGGAAATGGAAAGTAATTCTAGTTTTCTGGTATAGTTAAATTCTTATAAAGATAAAGACAGGTGGGAAGGGGTATACAGAAGGCTGGAAGGCCATTATAAGGGTTTTGGAATTAATAATGTAGGAAATAGAAGTTAATAAAAGGGTTATAAACAGAGGAGTGATGTGATCAGTTCTATGTTTTATGAAGGAAACAGCAAAAAGGAGAATGACTTGGGAAGAGCACAGAGGCTATTACAGCAGTTTGGTCAAGAAAAGAAATAAAAAGAAAACAGAAACTATGAAAGTCTGACTAAGGCAATGGAAAGAAAATAACTTAGGAGGAAACTAGGATAGAACATCAAAAGGATTTTATGACTTAGATGCAGGCATTGGAGCAAAGGGTATCCTGGAAAGAAGACTATGTAAAGGAAAGGACAACCAATTGTTCAGAGAAAGGGATATTTAATGAAAAAAAAAAGTTTTCTTATTATCCCTTGTGCCACTCCTGACTGATATCGTAATAATGGTATTGACAATTGTGTTAGATAGATTATAAGTGTTTAAACTAATCCTCACAACAAACCTGATACACGGATATTATTAATGCTTTACAGAGAAGAAAACAAATACAGAAAGGCTAAGTGTATTAGAAAAATCTAGATAGCTGCTATGTTACAAAAAAGGGTAAAATTCTAATATATTTCCTCCCATTTTAATCATCTGAACACTCCATCAGAGTTCCCTCATACACACATAACACATAGATCTATGATTAGGATAAAGTGTTTTTATTATTTTGTGTGTTTGTTTCTTGTTTTGTGAACACAATGAGGGGATTTTCTTTCTAGGCCAGGAGTAGGAAAAACAAAAGCAAAACAAATAGGCCAATCAAAAATATAAAATGTTGAAATATTGAAGGTAAAATTTACAAGAGTAAAGAAAGTTAGAAATAAGTTCTTTTGCAACTAATTCCTGGATCTGGCAAGAAGGGATATAGTCTTTGTTATTCCTTTGAAATTGATGCCTATAGTGACACCTTATCTTTCTATAGTTATTAGAGTATAAATTTTCTTTTAACATTTCATTTTAAATAATGTTAGTGAATTTTATAATTTATTTTCCACTCAAAACAACCTTTTTTAGTGGATAAGACTGTTTCTTTTATGATAATTTTATAGGTGAGGGAATTTAGAATTTTTGATGTAGCAATTAAATAACAAAACTGGAACTTGAACCTTAATCTTCTGACTCAAGGTCTGGGATTCGTTCCACGATCCCACATTACCTAAGACAAATATGGTATAATATCTAAAGGCAAGCAATTTCTATCATAAGGAAAAAATTTAAGAGTTAATTTTTTAAACTGCCCTTCTGTCTCTGAAAGATTTTAAAGAGGAAGCCGCAAGCTGGGAATGCTTCATTTATCTTATCTCTCTGACAAGGAATAAGTAGTATTTGGGAATTCCCTAGAGCCAATGATGTCTATTATGCACTGACAGAGCTTCCTGTAATTAAAGGCTGTATTACATTTGGATGGAAGTGGCAAGCTCCCTTCTGGAAGTGTATAGCCATATGCAAGCTTTTATTTAATAAAAAAGAAATCAGAAATCAATCAAAAGTGAGATTTGTTAAGATTAAGATGTTAAATAAAGCCATGTTCAGGGCAGAGTTGAAAAAATCTTTTTCTCTGTGTTGGTACAAAGTTAAGGAGCTTCTGCAACCACACAAAGAATTTTATTTTAGAAGTCAGTGGAAAAGAGAGATTATTTGTTGGTCTGAGTGGAAGACCACAGAACTTTTCAAAAGATTTGGTGAACAGATGCTTTTAAAAACTCTTACCAGCTCAGCCTTCACTCCTAGTAATTTCAAACAAAGCAGGAGGTCAGAGCATTAATGTTATTTTCCTTCCTTTTTCTGTAGTCCTCTTGGCTAACCACTGATAGAGAACAGCCTGGAGCAGCCTTGAGAAATCCCCATGGTGAAAACACATCAATGTCAGCTTTAAACTGGGGGCTTGTTTTCAGCTTGAACTAATTTTTCCAGTTTCTCCCTTATTTTACCTGTTCCTAACCATGTTAAAAATGAGGCAATATCCATGACCTATCTCTAAAAATATGCTAATTTTGTTTGGGTTTCTATCATGAATTTGTCATTTCTTACCCATGCTGAATTCTACATAAGTTTTCATGAATAAGGAGGCAAGACAGTAGATAAAGAATTAGTGGTGGCTTTTGCTAGAGGCAATATTTTCCACTATAGAAGATGCTGTCTTAGTTTGAGATCCCTAGAGACAGATCTTGAGATGAAGATTCGTGTCCAAGAGACACATTAAAGAGGTCCTCCCTGGAGACACTGTTATGGAAGGGCTGAAGCAGGATAAGGAAGACAGAGAAGCCAGCTACTGTGGTTTGAATGTTTGTGTCCCCTAAAATTCATATGTTGAAACCTAATCACCAATGTGATAGTTTTAGGAGGTGGGGCCTTTAAGAGGTGGTTAGATCATGAGGACAGAACCCTCATGAATGGGATTAGTTTGCCCTTATAAAAGAGGCCACAAAGAGTTCCCTCACCCGTTCTGCCATGTGAGGACACAGTGAAAAGGCACCATCTGTGTATCAGAGAGCTGGCCCTCACCATACACAAAATCTGCTGATGACTTGATCTTTGACTTCCCATCCTCCAAAACAATGAAAAATAAATGTCTATTGTTTATAAGCCACCCACTTTATACTGTTTTTATTATATCAGTTCAAACTGAGTAAGACACCAGCAAAGGTACAATTTCCAGCAAATCCTCCTGAGGATAGTCTCAGTGTTACATTCCAGGGGAAATTATTTTACCCTGAAGTCAGAGAGTTAGACTTTCTACTCCCTTACCTTTTGGTCATTTACCGCAACTGCCCCTTGGAGAATGTCAATGCCCAGAAATGCCAGCTCCAGTAGCCTGAGGGCAGTCCTAGAAGTATTGTTTCACAGGCAAGTTGGAAAAAATGTATTTCAAAGCTGGGGGAGGTAATCACAGAAACAGTATAAAAGGTCCAAGGGATCTAGGCAGATGACTGACTATGGACCCACCAGTTGGTTTAAAAAAAAGAAGTAGAGCTGCAGTAAGGATTTGTATTTACTCTCCTAGATCCCATAAAAATTCCTAAAGTTGATTGTGAAACAAATGATGATTAGTTCTGGAGTAGAACTGAGTCTTTCAAGAACTGAGATTAGATAAGGTTGAGGTACTAGGAAAGATAGGGAGAGGGAGGCAGGCAGGGCACACTACAGTAGTTACTTAAAGTGGTGGCAAAGTGGTTGGTATGAAATAAAAACCCTTGGGATAAGTTAATTACAATTCTGAATAGGCTATTTTGAAATACTTATAACTATTTTTACCTAAACACTCACTGTAGGCAAAAAAAAAAAATCCAGAACACCAATGGCAATCTCAGCTCTTTTAGAAGCAAGCAAGTGCTTATTTACTCCCTTTGCACTGACTTTTTAAGGCTGGATAAGCTGCCTTGATCTGCTCTCCTGCATTTTCCTCTGTGATCTGCTTTGCCAACTCCAAATTGGAGAATGTATTACTAAAGCAGCAGAATTTGGTGACAGCTTTGTATCTCCAGTGAACATCTCTCCTTGCTACAGCTGTGCTTCGCTCCACTGCACCATTCGGATTCAGAGCATGGCTACATCCAGGATAGTAAGCAGCTGTTAAAGAGTGGGTAGAGTTGAGAGTTTGCAAATAAGGTGTTCAGGAAAAAGAATTATAAGCTCTGGTCAAGCAATGAGACTTGGTTTCTGGTAATCAACTGTACAGATGGATCAACCTCATTTCATTGTGAGAAAGGATGTTGCATAGCTCATACATCTACAAATTATGACAACCATGTGAATTGCAGACAGAGTCATTAAGAGCATATTTTGAATCTACAATAACTTCTCAGAAATAATCACCATTATTATTTACAACTGCATAATAATAACACTGCCAGAATTGCCAATTTCCTAAATAAAAGCCAAAAACATACATTTTGAAATCTGGGAAACAGACTAATAGTATCTGGAAAACAGATTATTAAAGGTGGGATGGTGTCCAGGCTGAGAGTGCTTTAGCTGCTTCTCTCTGTCTGCAGAACTAGGTAGTACTTTATGTGCATGTAGTGTGTGGAATTGTTCCTGTCAGCTCACTACCCCAAAACCACCTACCACTCTATCCACTTGGAGTGCATCAAAAGGCCCTTTGCCCTCTGGCTTTGGTTGTATTGCCCAGAAGCGCTGGGAGGACACTGCAAGGTGCAGGAGAGTGATATCAGAGTATTTCTTCCCTGACTCCCTCCATCCTGGCTTGTGGAGGAAACTACAGCTCTCTCTTAGGAATTTGGTAACTGTTCCCTCCCCTTAAAGTTTAGAATAAGGGCTGCTCATGTGTTCTTCTTGTTGCTAGTCTGTTTTCCCACTGTTTCCTACTGTTTTCCAATGAGGCCAGCCCTAGGAACACTTATACATCCCCTGCTGGTTTCCTGGAACCCTGCTCATACCTCTGCAAATAGTTCCTTTATTAAACTCTACTAAATGTCCCCATTTGAGCAAGCTCTTCGGGACTTGATCAAAACAGGAAGGTGGAATTGCTTTACCCTAGAAGACATGCCTGTTATTAAATCTATCATCTATCATTCCCACATCATTCCTTATCCCTTTGTAAGCATTAGATTATTTGTGAGCAGCACAGCTATCCTCAGACCCAGACAACAAGGGGCCGTGTTCCAGGCCCCACACTTTCAAAAGCTTCACTAACCATGATCACTCCCAAAAGTAACAAAAATAAATTTTTTAAAAAACACCTGGGTGCCTCTGTCACTTGAAATCCAATGCTCAGTGCTGGTGAAATGCTAAACTCTGCTCTCATAACTAGCAATGGTAGTCCCCAAGGAAATATTTCTCCACATTTTTGCTATGGTCCTGTTTTCCAAAGGTTTAAAGGTTTGGAGTTGTGCTTCTGCTAATATGGGAGACAGATACTACTTCAGGAAAGAGCCGAGTACTGGAAGCCCATAGGTAAGACAGAAGAATAACATCAAATTTTTTTTCAGAAATGAATGCAGAAATTTCTTGCATAATGCAATATCATCTCCTAGTAGTGTAGAGTACCCATTTTCTTTTTTCTCTTCCTGTTCCAATTTATAGTTCTGGAGTTAATCATGAATTAGAATGGGGTTGTCCCAACAGTTGCACAAAGTGGTAGAAGAAACAATTGTGAAACTAAACAATCCTCATTTCTTTTAGATTTCTGTGTGTGTGTGTGCACATATATATATATATAGATATGTATGTCTAAATTTAACATGCGTAAAGCTTACTGGAATTGCAAGTAATTTTATTTTAATAAAAAGTTATAATAAAATTAAATAAAACTCTAAAAAATAATTCAATTTTCTTTAATTTTAATATTTAAATTTTAATATTTATTAATTATAATTGATGTTTCCTTTGGCTTTTAATAGTTTTCAACATTTTAGAAGAAAAAGAGATTTTGAAAATAATCTTAATATTTCAATCTTTAACATTCACTTTATGATTTTAATGAAGAATATATGTAAGTTGTGGACTTTAATAAAATTACACTTTAATTTTGAATTCTTTAGACCAGGGATTGGCAAACTTTTTCTGCAAAGGTCCAGATGTTGAATATTTTAGGCTTTGCCAGTCATGTATTCTTTGTCACTACTACTCAAATCTGAAAATTGTAGTGCAAAAGCAGCCTAAGACAATATATAAGTGAATGGAAAGACTATGTTCTAATGAAACTTTATTTACAAAAATAGCCAGCCCACCAGTCTTAGCTCCCCAAAAATTGCTTTAGATCATCATTATAATAGGATGAAATTTATGTGAAAATCTTGTTATAATGACATAATTAGTCATTGTACTTACATTTTATTCAGTTAGTATAAATGATTTATCAATTATGTGTTTATGTCATTACTTCTCAAAACAGCCTGATCCATCAACAGAACACGCAGATGTGATAATAGTAATTATGTTTGGTCTTCTGATACTTTGCCTACTTTTAGCCATAAAGAAACCATAGGTTTATAGAAATATTAAAAATTTAGTTGTTTGAAGTATATTTATCAAGCCTGCCTTAAAAACATATTTCATTTAATAGTTTGTTAATTTTTACATTATATATATTTAGACATATGGTATGTGAACTTCAGTGGTACTATTGCCCCAGGCTCAAACGAATTTTGGGGTGGACCTGATTAGCTATTTTCCTCTCTAGGAGCAATCTTATCAAAAGACAAAGTTTGCGTTATTCCAGAAGTTGCAAACTGACAACCTTCAGGCTGTGTTTAACTTACTCGTCTTGGATCTGTCACATTCACAAAAATGTGAATTAGTTACACACTAATTCCATGTGAAAACCTAGAGTTTGCTATTTAAAAATCTGGCAAAACCAGATCTCCCTCTACAGGACTCAGAAGCCCCCTTTAGGCAAGGCCCGTGGTCTCCAGTTTGCTAATCATCAGCACCACCCATAGCTCCAACCCAGCTGGCCAATTTCACCATTCATATTGCTGGCCTGCCCTCTATCGGTTTTGTTTTTGAAACTATTTCACACTGTTGGAAACTGGCCCTACATAATTTGTATCCTCATTGCAGTAATTGCCCCTGCCCAAAACAAAACACACAAACAAATAAAACCAGCCAACAAAGCAACAACAAAAATGGCAGCTGCTTTTCATGCCAAGCACCTCTAGTCTTTTGGTTTTCCTTTAGGGTATGGAGTTGGTGATGCTCCTCTGATTGCTCCATGCTCCTTACCTCTAATTAATAGAGGAAAAGAGAATGAGCAACAGAGTTTGCACCAATGTTTTCATATTTTCCAAAACAGCACTTCAATTTGACCATTATGGAACTGTGTTCACCAGCCACTCTATAGAAAAGGTCTAGCTGCTGACAACATAACTATGATAAAAGGATGTTACCTGATATTCATATCAATTATTAATATAAGAAAAAATAAATCAGCCTTTCTGTAAAAAAAAATATTAAAGAGGACAAAGGGACTTTGACCAGGATTTTAATTGCTAGCAGGGATAATTTATGAGAGGAAAGGTGTAGATACAAAGAAGAACTTGGCTGAGGAGTGGAACCCTTTCTTTTTCCCAGCAAGGCCCACAGAGGAAGCATTTAGAATTAAGGAGATAAAGGAAGGGAGTTATCTGCTGCCCTGCAGAGCACTGCAGTGACATCATACAGTGACTCAATCCAGACACTGCTTTGAAAATTAACTTAGGAAAATGATTTGCTTACTTAGTGGTTTAGCCTTTTGGGGGTGTGTATGTGTGTGTGCTGTATGTTCTTGGCCCAGTATTTATCTACTGGAACAGTGATTGTCGACATTTGACTGCAGCCTAAAGTAAGAAGTGCATTTTATATTGTGACTATATGTAAATACACACACTAAATTATATGATTTTATTTTATTTTATTTTTAACTATTATGTGTACATAATAGTTGTATATGTTTATAGGGTACATGTGGTGTTTTGATACAGGCACACAATGTGAATTGATCAAATCAAGTTAATTGGGGCATCCATCACCTCAGGCATTTATCACTTCTTTGTGTTAGGAACATTCCAATTCCACTCTTTTAGTTATTTTAAGGTATACCCTAACTTATTGTTGATTATAGCCACTTTGTTGTGCTACCATATATTGTACATTCTATTTAGCTATCTAACTATATTTTTGCACCCATTAACCATCCCCACTTTATCCCACCCCCACACTACCCTTTCCAGACTTTGGTAACTGTCATTCTACTCTCTGTCTCCATGAGATCAATGGTTTTTAATAATTAGCTCGAACATATGACTGAGGATACTTGAGATTTGTCTTTCTGTGCTTAACACAATGTTCCAGTTCCATCCATGTTGCTGCAAATGGCAGGATTTCATTCTTTTTGTGGCTATATAATATTCCCTTGTGTATATGTACCGCAATTTCTTTATCCATTCATCCATTAATGGACACTTAGGTTGATTCCAAATCTTCGCTATTGTGAATAGTGCTGCAATAAACATGGAAATGCAGATATCTTTTCCATGTACTGAATTTTCTTCCTGTGGATATATACCCAGCAGTGGGATTGCTGGGTCATATGGTAGTTCTAGTTTTATTTTTTTGAGGAACCTCCATAATGTCCTCCATAGTGGTTGCACTAATTTACATTCCCATCATTAGGGTATGAAGGTTCCCCTCTCTCCACATCCTCACCAGCATTCATTATTGCTTGTCGTTTTGATAAAAGCCATTTTAACTGGGGTGAGATGATATCACATTGTAGTTGTGATCTTCTTTTCTCTGATGACTGATAATGTTGAGCATTTTTTTCATGTACCTCTTGGTCACTTGTATGTCTCCTTTCAAGAAACGTCTATGCATATCTGTTGCCCGTTTTTTAATCAGATTATTAGATTTTTTTCCTATCATGTTGTTGGAGATCCTCATATATTCTAGTTATTAATCCCTTGTCAGATGGGTAGTTTGTAAATATTTCGTCCCCTTCCAGTAGGTTGTCTCTTCACTTTGTTGACTATTTCCTTTGCTATACAGAAGCTTTTTAGTTTGATGTGATCCTATTTGTCCAATTTTGCTTTAGTTGCCTGGGCTTTGGGGGTATTACTCAAGAACTATTTGCCCAGACCAATGTCTTGAAGTGTTTTCCCAGTGTTTTCTTTTAGTGGTTTCATAGTTTCAGGTCTTAGATTTAAGTCTTTAATCCATTTTGACTTGATTTTTGTATATCGTTAGAGATAAGGGTCTAATTTCATTCTTCCATACACGGATATCCAGTGTTCCCACCACCATTTATTGAAGAGACTGTCTTTTCCCCACTGTATGTTCTTGACACCTTTGTCAAAGAAAAGTTCACTGTAGATGTGTGGATTTATTTCTGGGTTCTCTATTATGTTCCATCAGGCTATGTGTCTGTTTCTATGCCAGTATCATGCTGTTTTGGTTACTATGGCTCTATAGTGTCATTTGAAGTCAGATAATGTGATTCCTCCAGTTTTGTTCTTTTTGCTCAGAATGGCTTTCACTATACTGGATCTTTTATGGTTCCATATAAATTTTAGGATTATTTTTTCTATTTCAATGACGAATGTCTTTGGTATTTTGATGGGGATTGCAATAAATCTGTAGATTACTTTGGGTAGTATAGACATTTTAATAATATTGATTCTTCCCATCCATGAGCATGGAATATCTTTCCATGTTACAGGCCTCATAGAATGAGTTTGGGAGTATCCCTTCTCCTTGATTTTTCTGAATAGTTTAAGTAGAATTGGTATTAGTTCTTTTTTGAATGCTTGGTAGAATTCAGGAGTGAAGCCTTCAGGTCCTGGGCTTTTCTCTGATGGGAGAATTTTTATTACTTCTTCTATCTTGTTACTTGTTATTGGTTTGTTCAGGTTTTGGATTTCTTCCTGGTTCAATCTTGGTAGTCTATATGTGTCTAGGATTTATCCATTTCTTCTAGGTTTTCCAGTTCATTCGTATATAGTTGCTCATAGTAGTCTCTCATGATCCCTGGGATTTCTGTGTAATGTCTCCTTTTTCATCTCTGATTTTATTTATTTCGGTCTTCTCTCTTAGTTAATGTGGCTAAAGGTGTGTCTATTTTGTTTATCTTTTCAAAAAAACAACTTTTTATTTCATTGATCCTCTGCATTTATTTATTTATTTTTTTGGTTTCAATTTCATTTATCTCTGCTCTGATCTTCATTATTTCTTTTCTTATACTAAGTTTTAGTTTTGTTTTTGCTCTTGCTTTTCTAGTTCTTTGGGACACATTGTTAGGTTATTTGTTTGAAGCTGTTCTACTTTTTTTATGTAGCCAGTCATTGCTGTAAACTTTCCTCTTGTTACTACTGTTGCTGTATCCCATAGGTTTTGATATGTTGTATTTTCATTTTCATTTATTTTGAGAATTTAAAAAATGTCCTTGTTAATTTCTTCATCTACCCACCTGTCTTTCAGGAGCACATTGTTTAATTTCCATGTGTTTGTATATTTTCCAATGTTCCTCTTGTTATTGATTTCTAGTTTTATTCTGTAGTGGTCAGAGAAAATACTTGGTATGATTTTAATTTTTTTTTTAATTTTTCGAGACTTGCTTTGTGATCTAACACATGGTCTATCTTTGAGAATGATCCATGAGCTGAGGAGAAGAAAATGAATTCTACAGCTATTGGATGAAACATTCTTAATTATCAATTAGGCCCATTTGGTCTCCAATGATTATTGTATTGGGGTCTAATCTCTCTATTTAGCTCCAAAAATGTCTGCTTTATATATCTAGGTGCTCCAGTGTTGGGTGCATATATATTTAGAATTGTTATATCTTCTTGTTGAATTGACCCCTTTATCATTATATAATGACTTTCTTTGTCTCTTTTTACAGTTTTTGTCTTGAAATCTATTTTAACTGATAGAAGTATAGCCACTCCTGCTCTTTTTTGGTTTCCATTTGTGTGGAATATCTTTTTCTATTCTTTTATTTTCAGTCTATGTGTGTCTATAGTTGTAGTGGGTTTCTTGCTGACAGCATATAGTTGGCTCTTGTTTTTCTAATCCATTCAGCTGCTCTGTGTCTTTTCATTGGAGAGTTTAGTCCATTTACATTCAATGTTATTTTTGATAGGTAAGGACTTACTACTGCCATGTTGTTATTTGATTTCTGGTTGTTTTGTGATCCTCTCTTTCTTTTTTACTTCCTTCCTGTCTTCCTTTGTTAAAAGTTATTTTCAATCACAAGAATGGAAAAACAAATACCACATGTACTCAATAATAAATTAGAATTAATAGATCCACACTTATGCGCACATATGGAAGTAAAACTCAAGGGAAATCAAGTAGGTGGGGGGGAGGAGGGGATGTGTAAATTCACACACAACGGGTACAATGCACACTAACTAGGTGAAGGGCACACTTATAACTTTGACTCAAACTGTACAAAAGCAAAATATGTAACCAAAACATGTGTACCCCCATAATATTCTAAATTTAGAATTTTATTAAATTCCAAAATTTAATAAAAAAAGAAAGACAACCTATAAAATGGGAGAGGATATTTGCAAATCATATATTTGGTAATGGTCTTGTATCCAGCATATACAAAGAACTCTTAAAACTCAACAATGATAAAGATAAATAAAGATTTTAAAGACACTTTAAAAATGAGCAAAAGCCAGGCACTATGACGCACATCTGTAATCCCAGCACTGTAGGTAGCCAAGGTGGGAGGATTATGCATATGTTTTCATATATTTTTACATGCATGGTCTATTTTTCATAAGCATACATAAACATACAAAATAAAAAATAAATTACCCCTGCAAAAACTATAAAGAAAGAGGGAAAGAAGAAGAAACTGGTAATGCTTTAAATAAATCTAAGCATACATGCATTGTGTAACCATATATTATGCTGAAACCATATATTATGTTGGTGAATAAATAAAGTGGGTCTAAAATATCCCCACAAAGTAGCATGTGAGGTAAGACAGTGGTGTATAGAAATGAAAGGCACTAAGTTCTGTATCTTTTAGGAGGAGGTGAGATACACCTGTTAACATGATGGACTTTCGCACAGTGCATCAGAAAACATGTACAACAATATTCATGGAACATTCTTTGTAATAGCAAGAGAACTGGAAACAACCCAAATGTACATCAGTACAGGAATGGATATATAAAGGATGGTATATGTATACATCAGGGGTGGGGAACCTTTTCATGTTGGAAGGCCACATTAATTTAGCTATAATAAAATAAGGCCACATTCAAGAAATTCCAATTAGATATACTTAAAAATGTACATTATTTTGTAAAAATCTAACTACTATGTACTTAATAATTTCAAAAAATGGAAACTATTTTTTAATTTTAAAGTTAACTAACATTTTAATTTAAAAAGTGATTTTCTCTGGTAGTGTGTTTTTTCTTGCTTTTTATTTTTTGAATATCTGTTGTTGGTTTTTTGACTTGAAGTTACCATGTGGCTCACAAAAATTATTTTATAACCAATTATTTTAAACATATGACAACTCTGCTTACAAATAAACAAATAAATAAACAAGCGAAGAGAAATCTGACAAAAATTCTACCCTTTAACTCCAACCCCCCCTTTTTAACTTTTTGCTGTTTCCATCCATATCTTTTTATACTATCTGTCTCTCAAAAGGTTGTTGTAGTTATTTTTGATAGGTTTGTCTTTTGGCTTACCTACTCAAGATATAAATGGCTTATACACTGCAATTACAGCAATAGAGTATTCTATATTTGTGTGCTTACTGTTACCAGTGTGTTGTACACCTTCAGATGATTTCTTATTGTTCATTATGTCCTTTTCTTTCAGATTAAAGAACTCTTTTTAGCATTTCTTATAAGATATGACTGGTGTTGATGAAATCCCTCAGCTTTTGTTTGTCTGGGAACATCTTTATTTCTCCTTCATGTTTGAAGGATATTTTTCTAGTACATAATATTCTAGATTAAGGGTTTTTTTCCCTTCAGCACTTTGAATATGTCATGCCACTCTCTCCTGGCCTCAGGTTTCCGCTGAGAAGTCTGCTGCCAGACATATTGGAGCTCCTTTACATATTTTTTTCTTTTTTCTTGCTTCCTTTAGGATCTTTTATTTATCTGTGAAACTTTGGGAGAACAATTGTTACATGCCTTGAGGTAGTCTTGTTTGAGTTAAATCTGCTTGGTATTCTATGACCTTCTTGTACCTGAATAATGATATCTTTCTCTAGGTTTGGAAAGTTCTCTTTTATTATTTCTTTGAATAAATTTTCTACCCCAATCTCTCTCTCTCTACTTCATCTTTAAGGCCTGTAACACTTAGATTTTCCCTTTTTAGGCTATGTTCTAGATTTTGTAGGCATGCTTTATTCTTTTTTATTCTTTTTAATCTTCTGACTGTGTATTTTCAAATAGCCTGTCTTTAAGCTCACTAATTTTTTCTTCTGCTTGGTCAATTCTACTTTTGAGAGATTCAATTGAATTCTTAAGCTCCAGAATTTCTGCTTAATTATTTTTTTTATTATTTCAATCTCTTTTTAAATTTTCTCTGATAGGCTTCTGAATTCCTTCTCTGTGTTGTTTTGAAGTTCATTGAACTTCTTCAGGACAGATTTTTTTGAATTATTTGTCTGAAAGGTCACATATATCCATCACTCCAGGATTGGTTACTGGTACCTTATTTGGTGAGATCATGTTTTCCTGGATGTTGTCAATGTTTGTGGATGTGCGTCAATGTCTCAGCATTGAAGAGTTAGGTATTTATTTTAATCTTCAGAGTGTGTACTTGTTTGAATCTGTTCTTATTGAGAAGCCTTTCCAGATATTCAAAGGTAATTGTGTGCTGTGATCTAAGTCTTTGGTCACCACCACCATATCACACTGGTTATGCCCGAAGCCCAGTAATGCTGTAACTCTTGCAGACTCTTGGTGGTACCACCTTGGCAGACTTGGGTAAGATATAAGAGAATTCTCAGGATTACCAGGCAATGTCTTTCACTTTCTTCACTTACTCTCTGTGCTAGTTTGCTGGAGTTGGAAGAGGAGTGATGTGGGCTCTTCCTGGCTACCTCTGATGTTTATTCAAAGCCCAAGGGATCTTTATTCAGCAGGTGGCAAATACCACCAGGCCTCGGTCCTTCCCTTCAGGGCAGCATATTTCCTTCTTGCCTAGGGTGGGTCCAGAAATGCCATCCAGGAGCTAAGACCCAGACTCAGAATCTTCAGGGGTCTGCTTGGTACTTTATTTTACTGTGCCTAAGCTGGTACCCAAGTTGCAAAACTACATCCTCTGAACTCTTCCCATTCCTTTCCCCAAGTGGAAGAAGACTCTCCCTGTGTTGCACCACCTGGAGTGGGAGGAGGGGTGACACAGGCGTGGCCACCAGTGCTCAGTCTCACTCGGTCACATGTACCCCATGTCCACTGTCTCTGAGCCAGCAGAACTGCTGGAATTGCCCAAGGACTGCAGCCCTTGTGGCCCAATTGTCTTACCATTTTATTCCAAGCCCCAGGCTGCTTTTTGTCAGCTGGTGGTGGGGCTAGCCAGCACTCGAATTTTAGGGCAGAGGATTTCCCCTTGGCTGGGCTGGTCTAAATTCTCCCTCTATGGGCACTGGCAGAATTCTGCCCTGTGCTGTGCTGTCCGGTGCCATAGTGGCCCTGAGTTCCAATGAAAAGTCCCATAATCACTTCGTTCTCTCTCCCCCCAGCACACAGATTCTCTCTCCACTTGGCGTACTTGTGCAGCACTGCAGGGAGCTGGCGGAGGGGTGGCATAGGCAATGCAAGATTGTCTTTTCTGCTTTCTTCAGTGCCTCTTTCTTTGATATCATGTTAAAACCAGGTCATATGATCATTCACCTGATTTTTTGTTCTTCTGAAAATGCTTGCTTGGGTGGATAGTTGTGAGTTTGGTGTCTTGTGTGGAAGGACCATCACTGGAGTTTTCTATTCTGCCATTTGCTCTGCCCTCACCAGTAAATTATATAATTTTAGAAAAACGTTTTCATAAAATAATACCTACTGTTATACTACTTGTGATACACACTGACATTTTCTATCTTTTCCAATCTCAAGTGAAAAAAAAATCTGATAGCAATACTCTGAATTGTGCATCCTCAGTGGGGTGATACTGCCCCCAAAGGGGAAAAATGGCTTCTTAGAGACAAAGAAAACTTAGTATGATGGTTTGTGGCCCTCCAAAGGGTCACAGTACATAAATAGGTACGGAGTATGTCTGTGGTATTAAAATTTTATAGGAGTGGGGTATTATTGAAAGAAATGGCTTAAAAGTCTCCCTAGAAGGCAGTTTAAAAAATTAAGAAACACTGCAAAACTGATTTACAGTTGGAAAAACACTGTGTTGAAAAATTCAGAAAACAAAGCAAATGTGCCTACAATTCACATTGATACAGAGAAGGCAAATGAGACCAAACATGCAGAGCCCACAGCACTTTCAGCATTTTTGGAAAGACCCAGAACCCCAAAACCCTAGTCCCATTTTTTTCTGCGGAACTTACAATGTCAGCTGCCTTTCTAAAACTACCACCCTCCCGCTTCCTATTGTTCCAGATTAAACAAATTTCCTCTTCTCTACATTAAGAAGTTATGAGCCTATCTCCAGTTCTACTGAGATAAAAGAAGAAAGGAGACCATTGTTGGGACTCAGAAAACAGTACCCCAAAATGAAGGCCTCAGAAGTAAAAGATTTTTTCTGACTTTCTCCTGTCCTCCTGCCTCTCAGTCGCTTTCTCCCCTGAGGCCACCCATGGAAACTAGAATCTCTCTTCTCCATGGCAGGTCATAGAAACCAGAACATCTTCCTGAAAACAAGCCATAAAACTAAAATTATTCTGTGCCAAACTGGCCATAAAGAAGTTATCTGACCTACCTTACTTGACTGTAGGTGATAAGACCCCCATTCAAGAGAGGGCCCTACATCCAGAAGGAAGGAATGCATGCTCAGAGAGGCAAAGACAAATCTAGACAGACAGGCCTGCTTGATTTCCCCACTTAGAGTATTAGCATTAGATCCTGCCCATTTTGTCCAATCATATTTCTACACAGCTGTTGAACCTAAGCACAAAAATAGAAAACTTCCCCTGTATCTTTGAGTCTTCATTCTGAGGGTTCTCATGCATACATGTTAAAATAAATTTGTATCCACCCTTTGATACAGCAATCCCTCACTACTGGGTATTTATCCAGAAGGAAAAAAAGACATTTTATAAAAAAGACACTTGCACTCAAATATTTATAGCAGCATAATTCACAGTCGCAAAGATGTGGAGACAACCCAAGCACCCATCAACCCAAGCACCCATGAATAGATTACTAAAATGTGGTATATGTACACCATGGAATATTACTCAGCCATAAGAAAATGGTGAACTAATACCTTTTGTAACAACCTGGATGGAAATAGACACCATCCTCCTAAGTGAAGTATCACAAGAATGGAAAAACAAACACCACATCTACTCACTATTAAATTGGAACTAAAGATGAACACTCATGTGTACATATGATAGTAAAATTCAACAGAAATGAAGCAGGTGGGAGGGGGAGGAGGGGTTGGGTAAATTCACACCTAACGGGTACAATGCACAATATCTGGCTGATGGACACACTTATAACTTTGACTCAAACTTTGCAAAAGTGATTCATGTAACCAAAATATTTGTACCCTTGTAATATTCTGAAATAAAAAAAATTTCATAAAAACAAAACAAAACAAATTTGTATGCCTTTTCTCCTATTAACCAATCTGCCTCATATCAGTGATTTTTCAGTGAACACTTAGAGGGCCAAGAACCTTGATCACTGCACTATTATAATAAAGTCTCAGGTAAAAATTTTAAATTGAGCTGATTTTTTTTAGAAACAAGGTGTCATTCTGTTGCCCAGGCTGGACTGCAGTGGCATGATCATAGTTCACTGCAGTCTTGAACTCCTGGCCTCAAGTGATCCTTCTTGTCTTGGGCTCCCAAAGTGCTGGGATTATAGGCGTGAACCACTGCACCCAGCCTGGGCTGATCTTAAGAACCAAAACTGGTCATAAAACTGTGAAATCCTCCCAAGATATAATTTAAGGAAAAGAAATGGAGACTGAAGTTTTAAGCCAGCTATTAGGGGGAAGTTGATATTTTTAGTGTTTATATCACAAAGGGTTAAGACTATTTAATGAACTGATTATATTTGCCAGCATTTTTTCCCACTTCACTGTTTCTATTACTCTTTCTTTTTTTCCTGTCTCTGTGTTTCCACTGCTGAACCATCTCATTGGTAAACTTTATAACATTAAAAAATAATGAATATTATTAATACCTTCATATTAGAAAAGGAGATATTTTAAATAAATTTTCTTTTTGCACCAAGTCTAATATCCAAGAGTATGCAGAAATATGTTTTCCTATTCATAAAGTAAATTTGAATATACTTACTATTCACTGCAAGAAATGACACCAAAGTTTGCAGCAGTGTCTGCAAATAATTGCACTTTACAGTGCCAATTGGTATTACCCTCAGCTCCTAGAAAGCTGTAGTTGCAATAACAGATGAATAGGATGTGAGCAATGGAGGACGAGGTAATATGCACCCCAGTTTCTTCCTATCCTTATGTTGATTAAGCTAGTCACAGCTTTAGTCACAAAATGCAGATGTTTGTTAGCATTTTAGTCAATATGCTGTCTGTCAGAGGTATGATATGGGTTAGTACACCCATTCTGAACTGGGAAGCAAGGAAACTGCAGTGAAACTGGATTATGCACCTGCTGTGTTCAGAGAATGGTGAAAAAGCTGAGGCACAGAGATGACCAAAGAGTCAAATTACACCCTGTAGGTGGACAGGAGAAGGGAGAGAAAGCACAAGGCTATGTTTATCGTGAAAATGTTTCTTTTTAAATAGTATGTTTTAACAGGACATATTTTGTTTGCTTTTTCTAAGAGGATATAGGGACACATTGAGATGAAAACCAGCAAGGAATAGACCATTTCCTGTGAAATGCATTTCTCTTGTTCCAGATTTTAGTACTTCATGGTCCCAGAGGGGCATTTTGAACTATTCACGTTCATTTACTCTTCTCTAAAACGAAAATTTATCGTCACTTTAAAGAATAGCATCTGATGTCCAGATCCAAGATGATGAAAAATTCTGTCTTTCATGATATCATTACAGATATTTTTGTTCTGTAAATCAGTTTATTTGGTAATGATACAGTATGATTTATAATGAAGTCCTGTGTAAGCATTTTTTCAGAAGTTCATGAACTTAATACCATTCTGGAAGCATCGTTCAAAATGAGAGGACTCGTCTTTAAATAAACAAACAAACACACACATACATAGCCTTATTGGACATTTAGTGAAGAATATACAGAGTATTACTGTTACAATATCATCATGATTTATCAGACTACTACTCAAATTTTTTTAAACCATCAATATATATTTTCCTCTGTATATTTCTTCTGTGCCTCTTATTGTTTAAAATATGTGACTCATAAAATACAGAGCAAAGAACAATTTTAAAGGGAAGGTAACCCAGACAACTGAATTTTCTTTAGGCTGGAAACCTCTTGTAACATAAGGTTACCTCTAATGGGAAATCTCTACATGTGTCATAATACTGTCTTTAGGTGTCCTTTGAACAAATTACAAAAATGTGGCTTCCTTTTGTTTTTTGAATGAGTTAACTTTTATGCCTGGTAAAGTTCTCCTTTTCCATTTATAACTTACATTAAAAAAAGAAGTTTCAGATAGCAGAATATACTCATTATGGCTGCATTGACACCTTTCAGATACTTTTGAAAATAGATCATCACTTTTCAACCAGTTTGGTTAACAAGGTTAGCTAATAGTGATGGGTAACAGTGGAATGGCTGCCTTTTGCAGTAACTTACACTGTAGGGAGTATTGTAAGCTATCAATTAATCAGATTCGAACATTTATTACTCAAGATTTACTGGAGGAGATGGCAAGAGCCTCCTAATTATGCAATAGTTTAAAAATATCTGTTTTATTCTTTTCTTTTTTGTTTGAAATTTCAGGTTTCTTTGGACTGAGAAATTACAAAATATAGACACATTTTTAGTTTTATATCTTTAAAAAATCCTCATTTTCCTGTCTAATTAAGGGTCTTCTTTTCTTGGCTTATTCTGTAATATATCGTATTGTATCCTACCGTTATATTCTGGCTTGTCTGGACAATACTGCAATAAATTGTGATGGCTGACAGAGCATTAAGTGAATTTCAATAAATTATGAGAGACTTCATTCTGCCAGCTATGCAAAAAAAACCACTTGACACCTCAATAAAAAGCAAAAAGGGAAGCTTTAAAAATGAATCTCTAAAATCTGAATATTAGTCCCATATTTTTCGTTCTGTACCAATTGTTACATATAGGGAGGAAAACTGAATAAATGCTTTTCAAAACTCTGTTAATATATTAATATCATAACAAATACTATAATCTTTATATAAAGTCCTTCAAAACTGAGTTTATTAAAAATTTTGATACACTTTTCCCTTTTAAAATTGTTTAACATTTTTAAACTTTTTCTAAAAAAGTGTTACATTTGTTATTGCTAATAATTTATCATCATTCCTATCACGTAATTAGTCTCTGGCCAATAAAAGATTATTGTTTTCTCGAGGATATATTGAAGGCTCACATCTCATCATCATGTGTATTTAACATGGCTATTAGAAGGGGGTTTACACACACTGTGGTGATCATATAATTTATCATCCAAACCAGACACTGAAAGAGGGTGCTATTCAGATGTGACATCTGGACTACCAGAGAAAACCAGCTTAGCCAAGAACAAACCAGTTATGTACAGCTCCTCTATGCATTGCAGATGCCCAGTACAATGTTTTTGTTCATTTAAATACCTGTTGCTCATTCTATCAATGTTTCCAATGACAGATTTAAATTATCTTTTTCAAACATTTGCAATAAACCTACTATTTAATGTGCGGAGGGAGGAAGAACGTGTTATACACATTTGCTCTTACTTAAATAATTTTAATTCTAATTTTTCACTTCTCTTTTTTATAAGTTGCTTTGAATTAACTTTGTTTCTCTTTTGTCATTCTATTTTCTCCCTTTTCCCTCCCCTTCTCTCCATGAATTTCATGCCTGAGTGACCATGGGTGGGTGAGGGTGGAACAAATGTTTGGTGACTGAAATTACGAGAGAAGGTGGAAGGTGCAGTCTGAGAGTATTCAGAGGGAGGTGGGCGTCTCCCTGGGGAGCTGTGTCCCAGCTGTGTGGGACAGGAATGGGACAACCAACTTCTGTATGTACAAACTTCCAAACAATCCCCACCCCCACCTCCCACTCCCAGCTCTGGCTTCACTGTTGCTCTGTGTCACCCAGTGCATCCACGACGTGAGCCTCTCAGAGATTCTGAAGAATAAAATCTGTATTTGCAATGAAGGTCGTTACCTCAAAGCTCTCATCCTTTTACTGAATCAGTTATCTGTCAATCTTCTTCCTAGCCTTCAAAAATCTGTTGAAATACTTAAGCTTCTGCAGTCTCCTGTCCCAATCAGTTAGCTTTTGTGAATGTACTCTTTTAAAATTCCTTTATTTTTTTACTTTGAAGTTTTGGAGGAGAAAGAAGATGAACAATTGTACATTTATTTTATTTCCTTCAAACATAAGTCTTTCAGAATAATAGTTTCAAAGCTTAAATCTGATGATATCAGTTCTCTTAGGTTAATTGTGAAACCTTTGATGTTGCCTCTGAATATATCGTCATACTCATCTTGGACTTTGTGCCCTCATTTTCTTTATCCAAACCCTCCCCCCACCACACACGGGTCTTTCCTGGTTCTTTGAATGTATCATGCTTTTGTCATAGGCCTCATTCCCTCTGAAGATAGCTTTTCTTTCCATCTTTGCATTATTATGATTTTGCTGGGTTAGGGGAGAGGAGCAGGGCAAGGGGAGAAGAGTTATCGTAGAAATTCAAAGTTGTTTTTTAATTTAAATTTTTATTGAGATAACTTTAAATTTATATGTAGGTGTAATAAAAATAATACAGAGAGATCCTCTGTGACCTTCATCCACTTTTTTCCCAGTTTAACATTTTTCAAAGTATAGCACAATACCACAACCAAGATATTGACATCAATAAGTCCACCTATCCTAAGATTTCCCTAGTTTTACTTGTACTCATTTCTATTTGTGTCAGTGTGTCTGTGTGTATTTAGTTCTATACAATTTTATTACATGTGTAGGTTCATGTATCCACTACCGCAGTTAAGATACTGAATATTTCTATTGTTGCAAGGATCCTTTGTGCTGCCGTTTTATAACACAGCCCCCACAGAACTCCTCTCAATTTCTAAAATTTTGTCATTTCAAAAGTATTCTATAAATGGAATCATATAATTTTTAACCTTTTGGGATTGACTTTTTCCACTCAGCACAATTCCTTGATCTATTCAAGCTGTGGCATGTATCAAGTAGTTTCTTTCTTTGTATCGCTGATTGGTATTTATGGCTGAGTGGTGTACATGTACCACAGTTTTTTTAAGTGTAAACCCATTGCAGGACATCTGGCCTGTGGCAGTTTTTGGCTGTTATAAATGCAGCCACTGTGAACATTTGTGTTAAATGTTTGTGTGATCATTCTTAACTCTTCTTCTAGTGAAGACTTATCCAAGGGAGGGTATGATTTCATTGCATTGCATCATTTCCTTCAGTTTAAGGCACTTATCATAGTTGTAATTTTCCATCTACATAAATATGATCATTTAATTATAGTTAATAAGTTCTAATGGACCTTAAGCTCCACGAGGCCAGGAATTATGTCTTTTTCAATCATTGTTTTTCTACTGCCTAATATAATGCCTTACTATGGAATGAATGTTTGTGTTGCCCCAAAACTTTTATGTTGAAGCCTAATCCCCAATGTGATGGTATCTGGAAATGGGACCTAAGGGAGGTAATTAGGTCATAAAAGTAGAGCCCCCATGAATGGGATTAGTGCCCTTGTACGAAGTGACATTAGAAAATTTGCTTCCTCTCTCTCTGCTCTCTGCCATGTGAAGACAGAGCAAGAAAATGGCCAACAGCAAACCAGGAAAGGAGCCCTATCAGAACCTGACCATGCTGGCATCCTGATCTTGGACTTCCCAGCCTCCAGAACTATGAGAAATAATTCTGCTGTTTAAGTCACCTAGTCTATTTATGGTTTTCTGATATATCAGCACTAACTGATTGAGACATGCCTCACACAGAGATATTTGTGAAATGAATTGTTGACTAAATGAGGCCATAATAATGGTAGACAATTTATAAAATATTACCTATTTAGTCTTATTAAATCTCTGAAATGTACAAATTTATAGTTATTGTAGAGATGAAGAAAATTAAGCAATTTATTCAAATCACTCTGCCCAAAAGTAGACAAGGTAGAACTCAAATGCTTATCTGTTTGATTTCAAAACTCCTGCTCTTTCCACTAAACTGTTCTTTTTCTTGCAGCTATGAAATTAATTAGAGTTTTTATGATGGAGCAATTCAACTGTAACCACAGAGAAGCAACTGTGACAAAAATACAATATTCAATTGATAACTCAATACAATGATATAATGAAATAAAAACAATCACCACCACTTTTTGTTTTATGATAGACTAAATGAAGAAAGCATACATAGCTCCTATATAATTTGCAGTGTGCAGGTGTGAAAATCTCTATTTTGTAAGACACAATAAGCCTGGACATATTTGGTAATCACTGTGTTAATACAGAGTAATTGCACAGCTATTTCTTTCTTACCGATTATATGGTAGTTTTACTTGGAATGACCACAAAAATGAAAAACTTCTAGCTCCTAGTAAATGACTGCCTTATAATTACAAAACAATTACATAGTTACTTAGGCCTGGAAATATAACACATGGTACAAATTCTGTATATTTTTCTGCCACAGCTGCCAAAGTCCAAGGCTATTAGTCCTTTTAGGAATTGCCCCTAGGACTTTCAAAAATTCTCAAAAACTTTAACTTCTCTGGGAAGAGAAAAATATGTCACAAGGGAGTTAGCCTTTCTCATTAAACTAGAATTTTCAGTGACCCAAAAGCTATTGCACCGTAAAAATTGTCAGTAATGGTAATAACAGAACTCTTTGGCCTAACCCTGGTGAGACCAGTTGGCTGTGATTACTCAAGAAAAAGCCAATTAACCTAGTGAAATCTTTGTGAATTTCTATGTGTCACAAAGTCAACTTGATACATAGGACTTGTGGCAGTTATTAACTTATTCAACTTTTCTGTCCCTTAAAATATTGACTTTAGTATGTTTGCCTGCCCATACTATATTTATTTCCACCTTGTATCCTATTAAAACATTATATCATGTGCATGGTAGAATATTATGTGTACAGAATGGTCATTAGTTATGACACCAGTTCTGCCTGTTTGGTATTTGAGATGGGATTTTTTTAAAGGAAGTGAAAGATAAAACAGAGTGGATATGTAATTTAAAGCCATTAAAGTGGAAACTAGACTGGAATATAATTTCAGCCTCAGATCTTAGGATATTCAGTTAGCATTTTTAATTATTTCTATGTTGACATAATATAATGCTTTAATAGAGCAAAGAATGAAAAATATTTTTAATTTAACTTGTGAATCTGAATTCATTCTTTAATAGACACAAACAGTATCAAAACACTTTGTTTTCATAATAAACAAAATCCGATATGGGATTCTAGTTCCATGTATAATTGACTAACTGGTATAAGACTTATTATCTTACTGTAAATAGGTCTTAAGTTGAACTATTTATATATGTATACTTATATAATGTACAAAATACATAATTATAAGTTATATATTTTATATAAAATATGCACAATTATATATATAATTATTTATTTGTATCTATATGAGGTATCTATTTTCAATCACTGGCAATAAGCAGTACCTGGCTGTGATCCTATAAGGAAGGAAAAATAATGAAGCAAGGTCCGTGTCACCTCAACTTTCTGCCTGAGGCAGAACAAAAACAACAATAGTATTCCTGGGCAAACAAGAACAGAGATAAAAATTCAGTATTGATGAGAACAGTGGAATTTTTAGGATATTTAATATGAGGATAGAGCCTAGAAAAGAAACTCCAAAATGTTCTTTGGGGTCCCTTTTCATTGTTGGCCAAATACTCAGCTGTGCATTAATAGGATGAGACTCTATGGGCTGTGGAAGAGAACAGCCCACTGAGGACCCTATTGACTCAACCAAGATGCCAGACTTCATATAGTAATAGGAGACATTAGGGTTCCAACCATTCAGAGTAGCGAGATGAGGCTGAATAGTCTATGCTCTCAGTTAACATTCTAGAAGAGCCACACCTAATTACATGGTAAAGGCCTTTTTTAGACCCGTACTTCAAAAGTCTAAAAACAGTTCTCCATAAGATAAAGGAGATCTACCAGTAAATTTACCACTTGCCAAAGAAAATGCAACATGTCATATATAAAGTTAGTAAAGTCCATATGCTTCACAATGTAACATGCACAATGTCCACCATTATATTTTTAAAAACTCAACATATGAAGAATTAGAAAAATGTGGACCCAAACCAGGAGAAACAAGAGAAATAGATCAAGAAATGACAGCATTTTTGGTATTAGAAAACAAGGGCTTTAAACCATACGTGATAAATACATTCCAAAATTTAAAGCTAAAGGTGGAAACATGAGTGAGCAGATGTATCTTCTCAAAAGAAAAATGAAAATTATAAAAAAAGGGAAATTCTGGAACTAAAGAATACAATTTCCAAAATGAAAATGGCATTAGATAGATTTAACAGCAGCTTTGACACTGAAAAAGGATAGGTAAGTGAACTGAAAACAAGTCAACCAAAACTGTCAAGAAAGAAAAACAAAAAGAGAAAGAACACAAAAAACCCACAATTTTCAGTGAACTTTGAGACACCATCAGTAAGTCTAACATGAAAGTAAATAGATCACAGAAGAAAATAAAAAGAAAAATTAGGGCATAAAAAAATTGAATGTAGCCAGATATTTTCCAAATATGACTAAAAAAATTATCTAAGAAGCTCAACAAACCCCAACTAAGAAAAAGTAGGAAAACCACATTCAGGAATATGATGATCAATTGCCAAAAACTAAAAGTAAAGAAAATCATCTTAAAAGCAATCAAAATTAAAAAAAAAATACATCACATATGGGGAAAATCATAATGGAGACTGCTGACTAGTTATCATAAACCATGCAAGCCAAAAGAAAATGGAACCAGATTTTTCAAATGCTAAATGAGGAAAAAAATTGCAGTCAACTTAGAATTCATTATATAACAAAAATATGCTTCAAAAATGTCATTGAAATGGCATTGGATTAGGAAAAACTAAACACCAGTAGATCTGTACTACAATAAATGTTAAAGTAAGTACTTCAGCTTAAAGGAAATAGTACCTGAAAGAAACCTTGAGTCACACAAAAGAATAAGGAAGATTAGAGAATATAAATATGTGGATGAATACATTTTTTAAAGTTTTATCTTATATATTAATTTATTAAGAAATATAACTGACTGATAAAAGCTAAAATGATACAATTTGTTATAGGGTTATAATATATTTTTATTTTTAATTTTTTAATTTCAGAATATTACAGGGGTACAAACGTTTTGTTTACATGAATTACTTTTGTACAGTTTGAATCAAAGTTATAAGTATGCATAAGTATGCCTATCACACAGATAGTGTGCATTTTACCCATTAGGTGTGAATTTACCATTCCCCACCTCCCCCCACCCGCTTCCTTCATTTCCATTGAATTTTACTTTGATATGTACACATAAGTGCTGATTATTAGTTCCAATTTAATAGTGAGTACATGTGGTGTTTGTTTTTCCATTCTTGCAATACACCACTTAGAGGAATGGTCTCCTGTTCCATCCAGGTTGTTAGAGAAGGTATTAGTTCACCATTTTTTTTATGGCTCAGTAGTACTCCATGGTACACATATACCACATTTTATTAATCCATTCATGTATTGATGGGCACTTGGGTTGATTCCACATTTTTGCAATTGTGAATTGTGCAGCAATAAGCATTCAAGTACAAGTGCCTTTTTGATACAATAACTTTTTTTCCTTTGGATAAATCCCCAGTAGTGGCATTGGTGGGTCAAATGGTAGGTCCATTTTTAGTTCTTTGAGGTATCTCCATACTACTTTCCTATACAGGTTGTACTCATTTCCAGTCCCACAAACAGTGTTTAAGTGCTCCTTTCTCTCTGCATCCACACCAGCATCTGTTGTTTTGGGACTTTTTGATAAAAACCATTCTCACTGGAGTTAGGTGATAACTCATTGTGTTTTTGATTTGCATTTCCCTGATGATTAGAGACATTGAGCACGTTTTCATGTTTATTTGCCATCAGTCTACCTTCTTTGGAAAAGCTTCTGTTCATGTCTTTTGCCCATTTTTTAATGGGGTTGTTTGAATTTTTCTTCCTGATTTGCCTGAGTTCTTTGTAGATTCTGGCTATCAGTCTTTTATCAGATGTATAACATGCAAATGTTTTCTCATTCTGTAGGTTGTCTATTTGCTCTTTTGATTGTTTCCTTGGCTGTGCAGAAGCTTTTTAATTTAATCAAGTCCCATTTATGAATTTTTATTGTTGCTGCGATTGCTTTTGGGGTCTTCTTCATAAATTCTTTGCTTCGGCTGATATCTAGAAGAGTTTTTCCAATATTTTCTTCTAGAATTCTTATACTTTCATGGCTTAGATTTAAGCCAATTACCTTTTGTGAATTAATATTTGTGAGTGCTGAGAGGTATGGATCTTGTTTCAGTCTTCTACATGTGGCTATCCAATTTTTCCAGCACCATTTATTGAATAGGGATACTTTTCCCCAGTGTATGTTTTTGTCTGCTTTGTCAAGGATCAGATGGCAATATGAGGATGGTTTTATATCTGGGTTCTCTGTTCTGATCCATTGGTCTATGTCTCTGTTCTTATGCCAGTACCATGCTACTGCCTTGTAGTATAGCTTGAAGTCTGATAAAGTGATGCCTCCCAACTTGTTCTTTTCACTTAAGGTTGCCTTTGCTATTTAGGGTGTTTTCTGGTTCCAAATGAAGTATAGAATTATTTTTCCTAGATCTGTGAAAAATGATGTTGGTATTTTAATAGGGATTACATTGAATCTGTAGATAACTTTGGGTAGTATAGACATTTTAACAATGCTGATTCTGCCAATCCATGAGCATGGTATGTTTTTCCATCTATTCCCTTCCTCAGTGTTTTGTAGTTCTCCCTATAGAGGTCTTTCACCTCCCTGGGTAAATATATTCCTATGCATTTTATTTTCTTTGTTGCTATTGTGAAAGGTATTGAGTCTTTGATTTGGTTCTCAGTTTGTCTGTTGTTGGCATGTATGAATGCTACTGATTTGTGTATACTGATTTCATAGCCTGGGACTTTGCTGAGTCTCTTGGCGAGGCTTTGGGGTCTTCTAGATGTAAAATCTTATCATCAGCAAAGAGTGATAGCTTGACCCCTTCTTTCCTTGTTTAGATATTCTTGATTTCCTTGTCTTGCCTGATTGCTCTGGCTAGGACTTCCACCACTATGTTGAATAGAAGTGGTGATGGTGGGCAACTTTTTCTGGTTCCAGTCCTAAGTGGGAATGTTTTCAATTTTTCCCCTTTCAGTATGATGTTGGTTGTGGATTGTCATATATGTCTTTCATAATTTTGAGTCATGTCCCATCATTGCCTATTTTGTTAAGCATTCTTATAAAATGGTGCTGAATTTCATCAAATGTTTTTTCTGCATCTATTGAGAGGATCGTATGGTCTATGGTTTTGCTTCTATTTAAATGGTGAATTACATTTACACATTTGTGGGTATTGAACCATCCTTGCAACTCTGGGATGAAGCCCACTTGGTGTTGGTTGACTTTTTTTTTTTTTTTTGACGTACAGCTGAATTAGGTTTCCTATAATTTTATTGGGAATTTTTTATCTATATTCATAAGGGATAGTAGTATGTAGCTTTCTTTTTTTGTTGTGTCCTTTCCTGGCTTTGGTATGAGGGTGATATTGTCTTCATAGAACAACTTGTGGAGGACTCCTTCCTTCTCAATGTTATGAAATAATATCTGCAGTAGAGGTACAAGTTCTTCTTTGTATGTCAGTAAAATTTGGCTGTGAAACCATCTGGTCTGGGATTTGTTTTTGTTGGAAGATTTTTTATTGCTGCTTCAATTTCGTTACTTGATATTGGTCTGTTCTGGAGTTCTAATTCTTCCTGATTGAGCCTAGGGAGGTTGTGTGTTTCCAACAATTCATACATTCCCTCCACACTTTCAAGTTTATGTGCATACAGATTTTTATATATTCAGTGATGATATTTTGTTTTTTCATGGTATCAGTTGTAATTTATTTTTTTTCATATCTGATTGAGATTATTAGGATCCTTTCTTTTCTGTGTCTGGTTAATCTAGCATGAGGACTTTCTATTTTATTTATCTTTTCAATGACCCAACTTTTTCTTTCATTGATATTCTGTATAATTCTTTTGTTATCAATTTCCTTTAGTTCTGCTCTGACTTTGGTTATTTCTTTTCTTCTGCTGGGTTTGGGATTTGCTTATTCTTCCTTTGTCAGTTCCCTGAGGTGATTCATTAGATTGTTGATTTGTGATATTTCTGTCTTTTGGATGTAAGCATTTAAGGCTATGAATTTTGTTCGTAGGACTGCTGTTGGTGAATCCCACATATTTTGATAACTTTTGTCCCATTTGTCATTTAATTTGAAGAATCTTTTGATTTCCATCTTAACTTCCTTCTTGACCCAATAATCATTCATCAGTAGCTTGTTTAGTTTCTATACCTTTGTGTAGAATTGAGGGTTTTTGTTGGAATTGATTTCTAATTTTACTCCACTGTTGTTTGAGAAGATACAAGGTATAATTTCTATTTTTTTTTTAATTTGCTGAGACACATTTTGTGTACTAGAATGTGATCAATCTTAGCGAATGTTCCATGAGCCGATGAGCAGAACATATCTTCAATGTTTTTTGCATAGAATGTTCTGGAAATGCCTTTTAGGCCCATTTGTTCTAGAATTCCACTTAAGTCAGATGTTTCTTTGCTTATTTTCTGCTTGGAGGATCTATCCCGTTATGAGAGTGGGATATTGAAGTCCCCGACTATTACAATGCTGCTGTTTATCATTTTGTTTAGATCAAGTAGGGTTTGCTTTATGAATCTGGGCACACCTGTATTAGGTGCATAAATATTTAGCATTGTTATGTCTTCTTGTTTAACTGTTCCCTTCACCTTTATATAATGACCATATTTGTCTTTCTTTACTTTTGCTGATTTGAAGTTTATTTTATCTGATATGAGAATGGCTACACCAGCTTTCTTTTGATTTCCATTTGAGTGGAATATTGTTTTCCATCCCCTCACCTTGAGTCTGAATGAGTCCTTGCAGGTTAGATGTGTTTCCTGGAGACAGCAAATACTTGGCTTGTTTTTTTTTTTATCCATTCAGCCATCCTCTGCCTCTTTAGTGGAGAATTCAAGCATTCACATTTATTGAAATAAAATTGATAAGTTAGGTGGATTTCTGTTCATCCTGTTGAGTAGAACTTTATTGCTCTTTTTTTTTTTAACCTCTTGAGCCATTGTGGTATCTGGGCTCTGCCCTTTAGCTTTTGGGTGATTTTACACTGGCGGGTTTTGTTGTGCTGATCTATGTATTGCAGATCTGAGTACTTCCTGCAGGGGCCAGTCTGGTCTTGACAAATTCCCTCAGCATTTGCTTGTCTGAGAAAGTCTTTATTTCTCCCTCACAAACAAAACTTAGTTTTGCAAGATAGAAAATTCTAGACTGGCCACAATTCTGTTTGTGAAGACTGAGAATGGGCCCTTCTGGCTTGTAAGTTCTCCGTTGAGAAGTCTGTAGTTAGTCTAATCAGTTTTCCTTTGTAAGTTACCTGCTGTTTTTGCCTTATGGCTTAGAGGAGTGTCTGTTTCGTGTTTACTTTTTCCAATCTAATGACTATGTGTTATGGTGATTGCCTCTTTATGATGAATCTCTCAGGAGTCCTTTGAGCTTCTTTTAGCTGGATATTTAGATTCCTAGCAAGGCTAGGACCAATTTCCTCAATTTTCCCTCAAATAGGTTTTCCAGACTTTGTGTATTTTCTTCTTCACCCTCAGGAATGCCTATGATTCTTATGTTAGGCCTCTTTACATACTCCCATATTTCTTTTAGACTTTGTTTGTTCCTCTTATTTCTCGGTTCATTTTCTTTGACTGACTTGTTTAACTCAAAGGTGTTGTCTTCAAGCTCTGAGCTTCTTTCTTCTGCCTAATATAACCTGTTCTTAAGGCTTTCCACTGTGTTTTATAATTCCTTGAATGAATTTTTCATTTCCAGAAGTTCTGTTTGATTTTTCTTTAATAATTTAAATTCTTTGGTGAATTCTTCATTTGTTTCCTACACTGTTTTTGTGGTTTCTTTTTGTTGGGTTTCTATTTTTCTTGTATTTCATTGAGCTTCCTTACAATGCATATTTGAAATTCTTCATCTGTCCTTTCAATCTTTTTGCTTTTGTTGATATCCCTTGGTAAGGAGTTATTGTTTTATTTTGGGGCTGTACTTTCACTTTGATTTTTCATGTTTACAGAATTCTTTCGCTGATTCCTTCTCATCTGGCCTCTCATTCATGAGCTGGGGTTTCTCATCCTGGCTTACAGGCTGCCTCCTAGTCCCTGAAGATTGATCCCTGACTGTGTTAGGGAGAGGAGTACTCACCCTGAGTTGCCTATGGGATGTTATAGCAGGCTTGAAGAACCTCGCTGGTTACCTCTGACCTGCTGTCTTCACTTCTTCCCAGCAGTGTGTAGTGAGTTAGGTCCCCCAGCTTAATCTCCAAGATGGTGGGTGGTACTTGTGAGTACAAATCAGCCCTTCCCTGTTTGCTTGAGTAGGAAGGTCCTATGCTTAGCTATGTGGTTGCTCCCCCATCATAGATTGAAATTTGCATGGAAGAGCCAGTTGCTGAGATGTTCTTTTGTGTCCATGGTAAGCTCTCATCCCCCTGGTGGGGCATACGAATGCCCCAAGCTTTAGTGGAGACCCTGTAGCTCCCAGTGTGTTGCTTGGTCTCCACTCCCCCTGAGGTCATGGTAGGAGGAAGACAGATCATGGCTGGATAGAGAGAGCCTGAGAGGCTTTGAAAACTTCAGTGGGGCTCACAGGTTGCTTACCCAGCCACTAGGGGGGAGCCGCTGGTAGATAGTTCATGATAACGTCTCCAAGCTGGGAACCTGTTCTCATATGAGTGCTGAGGCCCTGGGTCAGGTTCTTTCTGCCATTGTCCACTAGCTCAGGTTTCTCTTCAAGATGGGATGAGCACCCTCCCAATTCACTCCCTGGAACTCCAGAGCACTCTCCCATCAGCTCAGTCTGCATGAGCTCCCTCACTGCCCAGGACTGCCTTTTGAACTACCCTTGAGTCCATGTGTTTGTCCCACTAGCGTGCATCTCCACAGGACACTGGCAGGTAGGGTGATCCCCAATTGTGCACTCCTGTTGCAGCACAAGACCCCTAGGGGAGAGAGGTAGGCTTCTCTTTCTGCAAGGGCCTTTGTCAGTGGCATGCTACTGCCAGGGAAAAGGAGCCACTCAGGAGTTTCTTGGTTCAAACTGCACTACCTATTGTAATGAGTGGGGGGAGAGGCCATTGATAACATTCAGCCAGTTGTACCTGGGGCATTCAGTTGTCATGGGAACCAGGGACTAGGCTAATTCTTTCAGACTGCAGCACCCATATCCAATATGGCAGCTCTCCAGCAGGAGTGGAGAATGGGGCACACTCACAGATCCCCACTCCTCAGCTTCCCCCACACTCTCCCATTCAATATACTCATGAGGGTTTCCTTGCTACCCAGGTCTAGGACCGAGACAACCTCTCCTCTGCATCATCCCACACCGCTCTAGTGTTTCTGTGTGTGGGGGGAACTGGGTCCAATCCACCTGTCTAAGCCACCAGTGTGCAATCCTTGAAATGCTGGGAGGCAGAAAGGTCACAAATTGCAGTAGCCTCACTCTCAGTGGGGGGCTCTGCCAGAAACATGCACCTGGCTTGGAAAAGCAGCTGTTTGTGGGCTTCTCAGAACAGAGTACTCTCACAGTTGCAATGAGGGGGAGGGGCCACTGCCACCAACCAGCGGGAGACAAATTTACTTTCTCAAATGCCCTGAATGGAAGAGGCACATAGGAGGGAGGAAGTGTCTAGGTGTAAGAAAGCTGGCACTCAGGACTCTTGTGGCACTCTCCCGAATGGTGTCCCTTTCAAATACTCAAACTCCTGGGGTTTGCTGGTTCTGCCTGCTATTCCTATTTAGCTACCTTGCCTGGGATCACAGAGGGTGGAGGTGCTTCCAATATGTTCCCTGTCACTCTGTACACCAAAGGTACCTACGTGGATGGGGGAACCCTCTTACCCATATACTGGGCTCCAAACCTCTCTGGGTTTGATCTGTACCACCGTCTTCTCCTCTCTGTCTTCTTCTTTCTCAGCTTTGCAGTTTTTATTGGTGGGGTCATCAGATGTCTCTCTTGTCTGTCCCTGTGATCCACACCTGAGCTTCAATTGCTTTCCGCTCTCCTCTGTCCAGTATTCTACCTCCCAGCTGAGGTGATCCAACAAGTAATGTCTCTAGTTGGACATCTTAGCTCCCTCTTGTATAATATGTTTTTTAAATATATGTGACAAAATAGTGCAGAGCGTGAGAAGAAATAAATGAAAATATTTCTAATGTAAAATTCTTATGTTACATGTGAAGTGGTACAATATTAATTCACTAATGACTATAACTAGCTAAGGATGACTATCATATTCCCTAGAGCAATTGATGTAAAAATAAAATAAAGAGAGATAGCTAAAATGTCAATAGAGATATAATTAAAGAATAAGGATCCTTAATTAACACAAAAATGATAAAAAAGGAGAAAAAGGAAAAAAATGTATATTAAATTGGACAAGGAGAAAACAAGTAGCTAGGTGGAGAACTTAAATTCAACATTTACAGTGAATGTAAATGGCCAATACATTACAATGAAAAAAAGGAGATTTAATTTTAGATTTAAAAAAGCAATACCATTCTATGCTGTTTATAAGAAATACACTTGAAATATAAGAACAATAACTGGTTTTATGTAGAAGAATAATTATCTCTGTTAATAACTGATAAAATAGACTTTGAAACCAGGCATAAGCCCAGAGAAAAACAGAAATATTCCATAATGGTAAAAGGGTTAATTTTTCAAGAATACATAACACACCTAAATTTGTATGCATCTAATAACTCAGCTTTAAAATATGTAAATCAAAAACTGACAGCAGTTAGACAAATCTACGACTGGATTTGAAGATGTCAAGATTTCAACTGACAATATTATCAACCTGCTTCATCTATTATAATTCACATTTGTAAATCACCTCACCCAATAACTCATTGAATCCATATGGAGCATTCATCAGGGTACACCATATGCTAGTCCACAAATAATTTTCAAAACACCTCAATGCCTTGAAATAATTCAAAGAACATTGGCCAGAACAGAACAAAATTAGGAATCAATATCAAAGAGATATCTGGTAAATTCCTAAATATTTATAAATTGAGCCACCTACTTTTTTTTTTAATTTCAGAATATTAAGGAGGTACAAACATTTAAGTTACATGTATTTCCCCTGCACCACCTGAGCCAGAGCTACCAGCGTGTCCATCCCCCAAACAGTGCGTACGGAGCCCATTAGGTGTGGATTTACCCATCCCCTCCCCCTCTACCTGCCCAACACTTGATCAATGTTACTTCCATATGTGCACATAGGTATTGATCAATTAGTACTAATCTGATGCTGAGTACATGTGGTGTCTATTTTTGCAATTTCTTGATACTTCACTTAGAAGAACGGGCTCTAGCTTCATCCAGGATGATACAAGAGGTGTTAGTTTACCATTGTTTTTTGTGAGCCACCTACTTATAAATCTCATATAACTCAAATAAAAAATACCATGGAAATTAGAAAATAGGTTGACTAATAATAAAAAAATTAGAATAGAATTTGTGAGATGTAACTGAGGTAGTGTTTAGAGAAATATTTATACCTTTAGTGATGCATATTAGAAAAGAATAGTTCAAAATAAATTCTTTAAGCTTTCATGTTAAGAAACTAGAAAAAACAGAGGAAAATAAATCTTAAGTAAATTGAAAGATATGCTAATGATAAGAACAAAGAAAAAGTAAAATAGAAAACAGACAAGCAGTGAGAATTATCAAAGCCAAAAATTTGTCTTTGAATAAATTAATTAATTTTCTAGCAAGACTAATCAAGAATGAAAGGGATAGAGAAAAACATAATCTCTGAAATGAAAGGGAGAATAATATTAGAGATCTCAGAAATATTAAAAGTATTATAGGGGTATATCACAAAGAACTTCATGCTAATACATCCAACAGTTAAGATGAAATGAAAAAATTATTTGAAAAAGACAATTTATGAAATATAACCCAATAAAAAGTATAAAAGCTTAATAAACATATATTTACTGAAGAAATTGCACTATTATCAAAGCCTTTCCATTTAGTAAACCTAAGTCCAAGACTGTCACTGGTGAATTTTATCCAACACAAATATAAAAAAATAAGACCAATCCTCCACAAATTCCATTAGAAAATTGAGGAAAAGGAAACACTTCTCAAGTAATTTTAGGAAGCCAGAATAAAATTCTGATATAAAAACCTGACCAGGGCATCAGATCCCCTACCTCATACCACATACACTAAAATCAATTCATAGAGAATCATTAAATGAATCATCCAAGCTCAAATAATACATCATCTAGAAAAAATAAAACACAAGAGAAAATTCACATGCCCTGTAGATAGGCACACTTTTCCCTAGAATGTAGAAATCACTAACAGTAAAAGAAAATAATAATTTGCTGTTCATCAAACTTCTGTTTGTTAAATATCCTCATTAAGAAAGTGAATATGGCAAGCTACAGACAGAGAAAATACATTTGCTAAAGAAATTACATCAAGAATATACGAAGCACTCTACAGGTCAACACCAAAAAGACAATGTAGTTTTTAAAAAAACAGACAGAAAGTTTGAGTCAATTTGAGAGAGAAGTATATAATAAAAATAAGCCCGTGAAAAGTGCTCATCAGCATCAGTCATAAAGGAGAGGCACATTAAAACCACAATGAGATACCACTACATACTCACTAGTATGTGTACAGTTAAACAAGGTTGACAACAATAAATGTGTGACAACCAAATCTCTAATTCATTACTGAAGAAAGTATAAAATGTAACAATTACTGTGGTAAATGGTTTGGCAGTTACCTTAAAGTTAAACGTATATTTAACCCTTTGAGGTAACTATAGAGTTGCACCACTTCTGACCTCCTTTTACTAAAGAACTTGCTTTTCATCTAAGATTGGTCCAATTAGTTGATAGCCTCTAGTTGTATCACCTTCATGACTCTATTTATTGTTCAAGCATAAGCCAGACTCTTGTGGGGGGCCGCTGTCCAACCCTGTTCGTCACAGGCAGATGAGTGCCTGGTCCTTTATGTGCCACATGAGAATCTTCTAATGGGAAGTTTTTGCTCCAAAGACCTCCCTTGTTTGGCTGAGACTTTGTCAGGTCTGCGTCACAGTTCAGGCTCTTTCAGCCTAATTATGCTTCCTCTGGCCTGTTCATTCGCTGATATTAGATCTACATTACAGTTTGATGGCATTTTTCCCCTAAAACTGCATGTTTCCCTTTTAAATTTTATAGGTATTATCCTCAAAAACTTCTTGCACTTACTCTATCCCAGTGTTGGATTTCCCAGAGTACCTGAATATCAAGGAAAGTGAAGGATCAGAGAGTTTACTTCATTTGTAAGCAAATATTAACTAGCTAGACTGCCAAGATTTAATGGATAATGACAAGAGAAAGGAGATTCTTAGTTCAGAAATAAAGAACTTTATTGCTCATGGCACAGGAGGCTGCATAAGCTTCATGTTTCCAAGGTTTCCACTTGCCCCCCTCTTTGCCACCTGGGTGATGCAGAATGGCCCACGTGGATGCTGAGCACGAAGTAGATTGTGTCACACATGAGGAAACCTGAACATAGAAAATTCCAGTCTTGTAAAAGGCTTCATGCAAACCTTACCAAACTTTGACCTGGGGAAAGACATTATCTTTATTATCATGAGCCACAAAGTTCTGTCCTCTGCCCAGAAGGGTGACACTGTCTCTGACTTTCAATGTTAACTATACAAAGATTCTTCCAAAGATAGTAGAGAAGAAAAGCTGCTCATGCCTCTGCTCACAATTCATGCATAAATGTGAGTCCATGGAGAATTGTCTCCTGACACTAAATCTAGCAACTATTTTCTTTTTTCTTAGATGTTTTCTCAAAAGAAATAAAAATATTTTTCCACACAAAAAAAGGCCTGTAATAGGTTCTTCATAGGAGTTTTACTCAAAATAGCCCCTAACTGGCAAAAGAAATGTTTATCAATAGGAAAATAGATCAACAATTTTTGGAATCTTTATACCTAGAAATATTAGTTAACAATAAATATTAACAAACTAGATACACACAATAACAAGGATGAATCTCAGAAATGCATGAAAGAAGAAAAGAATGAAAGACAGAAGGAAAGAGCGTGTAGGGAGGGAAGTAGGAGAAGGAGGGAGGGAAGGAGTAAGGAAGGAAAAAAGGGAGGAAGGAAGGGAGAAAGGCAAAGAGAAGGAGAAAGAGAGAAAAAGGGAAAGAAACAAAACAGACTGTTACGGGCTGAATGCTTATGTCTCCCCAAAATTCATATGTTGGAGCTTTAACCCCCAATGTGATGGCCATCAAAGGTGAGGACTTTGAGAAGGTAATCAGGGTTAGGTGTTGTCATAGGGTGAGGCCCTGAACTGACAGAATCATAAGGACCCTGCCCCTATAAGAAGCAGCACTAGAGGGTGTTGCCCCTCCTCACTCCCCCCGCCGCCTTCCCTCTGCCTCTCCTCCCCAGATGCACGCACCAAGGAAAGGCCTTGTAAGCACATGGGGAGAAGGAAGCTACTTGCAAGCCATGAAGAGCATCATTACCAGAACTGGACCATGCTGGCATCCTGGTCTCAGACTTCTAGCCTACAGTACCACAAGAAAATTAATTTCTATTGTTTACACCACCCAGTCTGTGATATTTTGTTATGCAAGCTCAAGCAGACTAATATAAAGACAAAAACATTGTATGAGTCCATTTACGTGAAATTCTCAAACAGGAACTATATCCTGATGTAAATCACTAGAATGGGTATCTTTGGACAGAATGGGAGAATTCATTGGGGATGTAAGGGAAATTTCAGAAGTAATGGAGATGTTTTATGTCTTGACAGGGTGTAGTTAAATGAATGAATATATGCATTTGTCAAAACTCATTTAACGGCACATTTAAGCCCTGTGCAGTTCACAGTATGTAAATTATGCTTCAATAAAAATTTATATATTCAATATAAAAGTAAATGTATTTATAGTTAATAGTCAAGTTTTCGAATATATTTACAATTTTATTTTTTTCTACTTTCAATTTTATTTGTGAATTTTTTTCTGCTCTGATAAATTGATCTATAGTGTCAACACAAACTCAGTAAAAATTCCAGAGGCTTTTTTTAAAATAAAAATTGACAAGCTGATTCCAAAACACATATGGAAATGCAAAAGATTTAAAAGTGGCAAAACATTCTTGACAAAAAAGAACAAAACTGGAGGATTTATGGTATGTATTTCAGTACTTTCTATTAATCTAATAATGAAGATAGTGTGGTAGAAATTATGGTTTAGCTCCATACTATAATAAATAAGCTTAAACAATAATAATAATGAATTATTGAATTAATTATTTTTACATTTAATTTTTGAGATTTACTTAATATATTAACTTAAGATATGCTTAGTGTGGATTGGCCTAACCATACAAGACACAAAAATAGGCCACAATTCTTTTGAATATTTAATAATCTGATTTATGGATACCATTTTTAAAAAGGTATACACTATTTAGAGTTTATGAGATATGGTCTCTTTTTTCTTGTTCATATTTCTCTCTCCCTTTTGAACACTGCCATTTATTTTTGAAACTTTTTTTATGATGATGAACAAAGGCACTCAGAGGCATTCAAATATTTAAAAAGAAAATATATTGCTCAAAGAGGCCCATTTTCTGGTTGTCAGAACAAAATCATTGTTTTCAGTAAGGCAAAGAAATTTATGTTTTGGTTTCCTCAGTAGTAGATATTTCTTAAAATGCTACAAAAGCATGGCATGGATTCAAATGGTAATAACAGATTCAACTACCTAATGTGAAAGATGCAGTATGCCCTAATTAAATACTAAAAAATAAGCAAATATTTTATAATGTCTATATTACTACTTGCTATTCTAAATACTAATAATTTTTGGTCTTTGTTCTAAGAGACTAAAGAACATGACTATTTTTCTAATCTTAGAATCTGAAGTGCCAAAACAATGCCTATTATCAATTCCTTCCTTTATTAATTCAATCAATAATGATTTATCAAATACTAGCTATATGTCTGGTACTTTTAGGTCCTGGCACTGTTAATTACATAGAATGCAGTCAATAAATGTTGGTTGTGCTCATCTATGAATAAATAAAGGGATACATGTGCATGGTTAACCTAAGGTAAAAAGCTAAGCACAGAACTTCAAAGGGTACAACTGTGGTAAACAGTTTTGTTGGTGGTTACAATGCCTTCTAACCTCATACTACAGCTCAATGTAAGAAGAAAAGTTGTTTTTTTACATATATATTTTTATACTCAAGTCAATTTTATGGAGCATTGTCATGCCTTTAAATTTATGAGTTTGAATTTCTTCTTCTATGAATTTTCTTTTTAACAAGTTCATTAACATTTATTAATATATGATAAAATGCACTTATTTAAAGTGTAAAATGTTATACTTTTTAACATATGTGTGTATCTGTCTGACCAATATACAATCAAAATAATGAACATATATATCACACTCAAAAGGTTTTCTCATCACCCTTTGTCAACCCTTCTTCCTGTTTTCTCTTTCTGTTCACCCCATCTCCTACCTCACTCCATGTACAAACAGTATCTTAAAATGGATCAATGAACTAAATGTAAGAACTAAAAATATAAAGCTCTTGAAAGAAAACATAAGGGTAAACCTTCATAACCTCAGATTTGTCAATGAATTTTTATATTTGACACCAAAAACACAAGAAACAATAAAAAACAGATATATTGGACTTTCTTAAAATTAAAAACTTTATACATCAAAGCACATTATCAAGAAAGTAAAGTGAAAGTCTGGAAGCTTTTCCTTTAAGATCAAGAACAAGACAAGGATGCCCATTCATGCCACTTTCATTAAACATAGCACTGGAAGTCCTAGCCAGAGCAATTCAGCAAGAAAAAGAAATAAAAGATATCCAAATTGGTGGGGGAAAAAAAAAAAAAAGAAGAAGAAGTAAAATTGTCTGTCTTTGCAAAGGGCATAATCTTACATACAGAAAACTCTAAAGACTCCACCAAATAAACTGTTAGAACCAATAAACAAATTCAGTAAAGTTTCAGGATACAAAGCCAACATACAAAAATCAGTTTTGTTTCTATGCACTAACAAAAAACTGCCCAAGAAAGAAATTAAGAAAATATTCCTATTTACAAAACATCACAAAGAATAAAATATTTAGGAAGAAATTTAACTAAGGAAGTGAAAGATCTCTGCACTGACAACTGTAAGACGTTGATCAAAGAAATTGAAAGTGACACAAATAAATGAACAAATGTCCTGTATTCATGGATTGGAAGAATTAGTGTTGTCAAAATTTCCATACTACCCAAAGTGATCTACATATTTAATGCAATCCATGTCAAAATTCCAATGGCATTTTTCACAGAAATGAAACAAAAAACCTTAAAATTGCTATGAAACCTAAAAGATGCCAAATAACTAAAGCAATCTTGGTAAGCAGAACAAAGCTGGAAGCATCATATTTCCTAATTTCAAATTTTATTACAAATCTACAGTAATTGAAACTGTATGGTACTAGCATAAAAACACACACATAAACCAACAGAGGAGAATAGAAATCCCAGAAAAAAACATGCATATACAGTTAACTAATTCTGGACAAAGGAACCAAGAACACACAATAAGGAAAGGGTAGTCTCTGCAATATTGTTGGGAAAACTGGATAGCCACATGCAAACAAATAAAATTGGATGTTTATCTCACACCATACACAAAAATTAACTCAAAATGTAGTAAAGACTTAAACATAAATACTGGCTATAAAACTCCCAGAAAAAACATAAGGGGAAAGCTCCATAACATTGGTTTACACTGATTTTTTTGGATATGACACTAAAGCACAGGCAACATAAACAAAAATAAACAAGTGGGACTACATTTAACTAAAAAGTTTCTGTACAGCAAAGGAAACAATCAACAAAATGAAAAGGCAACCTACAGAATGGGAGAAAATATTTGTAATCCATATATTCAATAAGAGGGTAATATCCAAATGTACAAGGAACATATCTTAGCCATTTTCTGCTGCTGTAACAGAATACCTGAGACTAGGTAATTTATAAAGGAAAGAGGTTCATTTAGTTCATGATGCTGGAGGCTGAGAGGTCCAAGATCAGGCAGCCAGATCTGGTGAGCTTTTGGTGAGGGCTTCATGCTGCCTCTTAACATGGAAGAAAAGCAGATGGGGAGGTGGACACCTGCAAAGACAAAATGCGAGAGGCAGCCTCCCTTTATAACAACCTATTCTCCAGGTAGCTAATCCAGTCCTGTGCGAGTGAGAACTCACTCTTGCAAGAAAGGCATTAATCCCTCCTTTTAGCAATCTAATCACCTCTTAAAGGTACCACCTCCCAACACTGCCACATTGAGGACCAAGCCTCAACATGTGTTATGGTGGGGACAAACCATATTTAAACCACAGAAGAACACATACAACTCAATAGCAAAAACAAAAACCTCGATTAAAAAATAGGCAAAGGACTTGAATATACATTTGTCCAGAGAAGACATATGAATAGCCAAAAGATAAATGAAAAGGTGCTCAACATTACCAATAATCAGGGAAACGCAAATCAAAACTACAATGAGATGTCCATCTCATATCTATTAGGATGACTATTATCAAAAAATCAAAAGATAACAAGTATTTGGGAGCATATGGAGAAAAGAGAACCCTTATACTCTGTTGTTGGGACTGTAAATTGGTACAGCCTTTATGGAGGATAATGCAGTTCATTGGGAAAGTTAAAAATGGAATTACCATATGATCCAGCAATCCCATTTCTGGTTATATATCCAAAGGAAATAAAATCAATATCGCAAGAGATATCTGCACCCTGATGTTCATTGCAACATTATTCACAATAACCAAGATATGGAAACTGTCTAAGTGTTCACTGATGGATGAATAGTATGTGTAAATGTGTGTGTGTGTAATGGAATATTATTCAGCCTTAAAAAAGAAGGAAATTCTTCCATTTGCAATAACATATTGCTGGCCCTGGAGGACATTATGCGAAGTGAAATAAGCCAGTCACAGAAAGACATACTGCGTGATCTCACTTTTATGTGGAATCCAAGAGAGTCAAACTCATAGAAAGAGAGTTGAATGGTGGTTACCAGAGATTAGGGAAGGGAAATGGGTAGATGTTGGTCAAAGTGTACAAATTTTCAGTTACAGGATGAGTAAATTCTGGAGACCTGATGTACCACATGGTGACTATGGTTAATAATAATATATACATGTATATTTGAAATTTGCTGACAGTAGATCTTAGGTACTCTCACTGCACACACACACACACACACACAGATAACTATGTGAGGGAATGGATATATTAATAGCTTGATTGTGGTAATCATTTTATAGTGTATACATATATCAAAACATCATGTTGTACACCTAGAATATTTAAAATTTTAATTTATCAGTTACACTTCAATAAAGCTGAAATTACTGTTCATTAATACCTTGGGAACAAGATGATTATTATTAAAGATTTTTCTAAGCTTTGCAAGGGTTTAGAACTACTGAGAATTTTATGATAAAATATATATGTTTGTACTTGACATACTATCTATTCTCCCTAATTTATATGTATTTTTGTATTTATGCTAGCATTAATTACTTTGATTAATTTTTCTGTCCTTCTGCCAAAACCCACTATTTTTTTAGTTTATTTCCTCAGTTTTCAAATTCTAAACCCAAATGATATAATTTTATTTTCTGATCTTAATTATCTTTTGCTTTTATTTTCCCCTTTCTTTGCATACCATGTTCTGGAGACACAGCACTACCTAGTGACACTTATGAACTAATTTAAAATATTTTTTCTGAATTTAAATGTTCAACAATAGAAGAATGATTAACTAAGTTGTGGTAATCCTTTCTATAAAATATTCTACATTAAATAATATTTTCTAAAAATATGTAATGATGGGGAAAATTATAATGATAAATTGCTGAAGTGTTAAAATAAGAATAGAAAGGTATGACTTGAAATTGTCTCATTAATAGCCTTCATTTCCTCTTTATAACAGTTTTATTAATTGCCTAAGCATAATATATGAATTCACAAAATAATTTTCAGAAATTGGTAGAGCAAAATGCTGTTTTCCATTAATGCCCCTCCCAATATTGTGAGAATATTTGTTAAAGTCTCATGTACGAGAAAGTGTGAATTTAAAAAATCTAACTGAATTAGAATCTACTTAAAAGATTTTCCAGAGAAAGCTAAATTAATTTGAAGAAATAATAAATGCCTTCTAAATCTTAATCTTCATTTGGTAATAGGGTGATAAGTCCTGAGGAATTAAATAGTTGGGGCTAATGGTGAGAACAAATGTCTAAGATTGAAACTTATTAGCTAAAATTATTTTACCATAGAGTTTATTTAGTCCAGTATCATGTATAATATTCTTTTGAAAAGAAGTTTTATAAGTTAATTTTCATCCTCTGCAAAACAGACCATTACTTGTTCTGCTGTCTGGTTCACCTCCTGAGAATTTTAGTTGGTACATAACCAATTTTATTGCAGTTTCATATGACCTTTTTGAATATCTTTTCTGCCTTTTGAATATCTTTTCTGTTTCTATAATATTAAGCATCCTTGGTACAAGAATGAATAAATGGTTCATTCATGTATTTTTAGATCAACACATTATATCTTTTGTTTAATATTGGCCCAACCACAATTTTTACCAATTAATATACTTTGTCTGATTTTCTTAAAAAGGAACAAATAATTTTTTCTTCTACCCTTAGGTCTATGAATCAAAAAATTATAACATTTTCTTCTCCATTTAACTAGAAGAAAGGGATTACAAAAATAAAATTAGAGCTATAAATTCAAATTTTGTTTCTCCAATTGAGATCATAGACAATTGCTTAAGAAGTATTAGTTATTACAGGAAACCCATGTAGACCTTAAAAGTATATGACCGTTTTTAATTTGTGATATTGGGACAGTAGTTATCACTTCATAGTCACATTGGATAACACTTTCCTTGCGCGATAGTTTCGTATTAGACAAGTAGTTCCACAGCTGTAAATTTTCACTGGTTAGGATTTAACGATAATATAAGAGTGCAAAAGACAGCACTTCACCTCTTCCTCTGCCATTTCAAAGTTATATAAACCAGCTTATTTTGACTTGTGGCAGGAGCTCTCTTCATTACATTCCAGCATTTCTCAAGTGGAATCACAGCCAGCTGACTTTAGACGCAGGTGTTTTTCTGAAATAATTTGGGGAAAGTTATGAGCATGTGTATTGGCACTTGGAGTGAGTAGCGTGATATGAATATTTGAATTATATTATCTCGTAAAATTTTGATTAATGGTTAATTGGAGGCATAGTAGGAAATTCTTTGCAACTTTGTGTGAATATCTTAAGGGAAATTCTTCATGGAACGTGCCATATCCTAAATTTTAAAGTAAATTTTGTTTTGATTCAAACATTCACCCATCATTTTTTTCCTTGGTGAATAACAGAAATACTATTTTATTCTAGGGATCTGATCAGAAGCTGTAAAAAAGCACAGATTTAGCAAATGCTAGTTCTGTAGAAGACTTAAATCAGAAAATTGGAATTTAATTGGTGTGGTGAGAGAGAAGGTTAGTGAAGTTGCAGCCCCATTTTATGGATGGATTAACATGAGCTTAATTAAATGCATTCTATCCCCTATGGTTGCATGGATGTGTGATGAAATTAAAGATGAAAATAAACACAGATTGGGGTAATCAACTACTTTATTTATATGTGAGTAAAAATTTAGAGACCAGTTTTTAGTGCTTTGTGGGTCTGATTGGTTTTTGTTTGTTTGTTTATTTTGTTTTTGTTTGGTTTTTTGTGTTTTTTTGAAAGCACTTTCCTTAGGGTTCTTGCCTATTCCCTTATTCTATGCTGGAAAAATAGTGAGGATGATCTATTTAAAGCAGAAGGAATTTTTACTAATGGATTTCTGGATTGAGTATTACTAATAGCTGTTTTAAAGCATTAATTTTAGTTCTGAAGAATTTTATGAAAAACTCTTCATTGGAGTAAACAACATGGTAAAAATATCAAGTACTCAGAAAATGAAGCATACTGAATTTTTTTCTTTGGATGTGCTCTTAGAGGATAGAATTTTATGTTTTTTGAAGCATATTCACTTTTTTCTCATTTAATTGTTACAAAATGAATTCTGCAAATATGAATGCTTACATTCAAGAAAGCTATGCAATAGAGTGAGGTATTTAAAGATTTTAAAATATCTGATATAAGCTTTTGATTCTTTTCATTTTCTTCCATGAGCAAGGCACAACATTTTCTACCCGCTCTCCGACACACAACAGTTATTGATTGTGTTGTTTGCTTGGCCTGTGGCATAAGCTGGCTTGTAGTACTTCCTGTGGAAATGCTCATGTCTTATGTGACCCTCTTCTTGATTTCAAGAACAAAGTCTTTTTTCCTATGAAACTCTCATAGCACAGAAAAGTATCTAGTGCACAGTAGTTGATTCCATAACTTGCTGTTTTCACCTTTAATATCTCTTAGAATCAAAATCATACATCACAAAACTGGAGCCATGCATGAGGCCAAAATTCTAAGCAACACTTTTTTCCCCTTTGTTTTAAAACCCAGAGAATAACAAGTTCTTCTTTATGTCAAGCAGCTGGATGGGATATCTATCTTTCTTTGCATAACAACTGCTTTCTTTAATCGGTGGATTGGAGTCCCACTAGCTTACTATATAAGTAAAGTGCATATCATTCATAAAACTTACACTCAGTTGAAAATGATCAAATGCTTCTGACAAAAAAAAGGCAGTTATAGTGTATTATCCTGGCATGAAGATGGTCAGCTGGCAGTGTCATTTGTTTTATTTTAATGGGTGGCAATAATGCATTAAAAGCTATTTTATTAAAAGTTAATATTTACTTTTGAATAAGTGGATTTAGGTAGGCATGAGAAAAATCTTCACTTAGCTATTAAGTCACTTTTATATTATCCAAAGCAAAAGCCACACACCAAATGTATGTAAATCACTGACTTTCAGAGCACCAAAGGGAATGTACTTTCTACTATAACTTAAATCTAATAAAATCAACTGAAAATGATAGTCATTAGTTAGCTGTGCCTTGATAGGACTTCCTGTGGACTGATATAAATTCACTATTTGAAATGAATTTTCTTACAGTCCACAGTGGGCATTTAATTTTTTTCTTCAAAGCAGATTTAAATTTGATATTTAATGTGTGGTGGTTGGCTTTTAAAAAAAACATTTTAGGTAGCATGTTGTGTAGTTGTAACTTGTATTTAGTCTTCAAATGCTATGAGCCTGTGTGAAATGCATAGAATAGATAGTGATAATCACCAGTGGAGACATACTAATTATTGTAAAACTCAAACCAAATCCTAGTGGGAGAAAAATATATTCATACATACAACTTGCATCTTGATCTAGGAGCAGATTTATAGAAATTGGAGAGCAAGTATGTATAAAATATTAAGTAAGTATGTATAACTTATTAATTTTAAGAAAAAGTTAAATTATTTTAGGTTTAGATATTGAAAATAATGCCAATATTTCTAAATTCATCATGTAATAATCCTATAGCACTGCAAAGGTATGCATATAAACATGTATATTGAGTGTGATGTGAGGTACAAATTTCAGATACATCCATTCAAGTATATTGAGAATCAACAAGGGAAAATAAGGTAGGGAAAAATCTTTTTAAAATGGCATATACACATGTCATCATAGAGAATAGATGAATTTCAAAATTCCTACAGCGTGTTTTGCTATATAGCTACAGCAGAAAATTCAGTGGGAATACCTAATCTGTGACATTGTTCAGGAAGTTTAGCTATTGGAATTTCAGGAGAAAACTTTCACTGTGAATTTGTAGCAAAAGCCACCCAAATGGCCTTACATAACATACCTTGCATTTCTTTATTTCCTACCAAAGATCCCATTGTGCATAAATATGAAAGTACTTTAATTATCTCTGTTTCCAAATTATTTGCTGGGGATCTCTGAAAGAGTATTTACCTCTTCCTGGCCAGTATAATATTAAGTATGTGATAGATGTTATTAATTAGCTTGTGTGGGTCTGTGGATTTTGAAAGCTAATTGTATCACATACTTTTCATATGATAACAGCAATTGAACTTTAGGGAAAGGTATTACAACATTTTTTTTCTAATTTTTGCCATATTTTTCCTGGGTCTGCAAGTTGCTAAAGTATTTTGTGCAGTTTTACCATTGAAGAGGAAAAAAATAGTAAGGAATTTTCTCATGAAAACAGATGAAAATAAGCACGAACAGGCAAGCAGATCAAAGAGAAAGACAAATAACTCCTAGATAAAGATCTATAAACATATTAAGAAGATTCATGAAGTTTAGCTGTATATCAATACAAATTAAGTCAAATGAGATGCCAGTTACAGCTATTAATTTATTTATATTTCTAAATTACTAGTATCTAATTGCTAGGTTGTGTTAAAATGTATATATTTAATATACAAACCATATAAATATATACTTATACATAGGGTTAGTAACAATTTAACTAAGTAAACTCCTGTGGGAAAAGTATTTTTACCCTTTAACTCTCACCCTTGGGAAGTTTTTCTGAAGAAATAACAAAGGTATCTATGTGACAGAAAAGCCCAGACTTCACCACTATACCATATATACATGTAACACAATTTATCTTGTACCCACAACTCTATTAAAATAAAAACTTAAAAATTTTTTAAAAAAGAAATGTTAAAAATTTCTTTAAAAATAAAAATTGTTCATTAATCTCTCAAAAAAATATTATCTACGTGATTGGATTCCTTAGAACATTTAAAAAAATTATTTCCTTTTACTTCAGCACTGTGCTCTTATTTGTCCTGATCACCTTTCTGTTTCCAGCTTTTTATCTCTTCTTTGAGAAACCTGTTGAGACCTTAAAGTGATGTATTTGAGATAATAAAGAAACTGGGAATGGATGAAGAGGAACCAAACGATGAGATAGCATATTATGAGAGGGTCAGAATAGAGAGGAGACACGTCACTATCTAACACTGGGCAAAGCAGGAACATTTCCCAAATAACGTAGATTTCATATTCTATTGATGCTTACTCTACAAGATCTACATCACGTCATCCTGGAAAATGGAGGGGCCTGTGCATGCAGTTGGTTGCACACAGGTAGGAATGGAAGCAGAAAAAATGCACACAAAAATCCTCAGTGTTAGGGCAGTTTCTGGATTAGAAAAGAAAACAAAAATGTTATAGAAAATCAGAAGCTTCTCTGTCTGCCAATAGTTCCATCATAATGAGTGATCATCTCTCCCGGGGGTTGAGAGGATTGTACGTCATGAGTAGGCCTCCTTTGAATCAACCGGCCTCTGCCCCAGGGATGCTGTCAGTAAAGCAAAGTACTGGGGTCAAGGGGGTGGAAGAAGTCTGCATTCTTTTCCCTTGAAAAGATGATGAAATTTCTGAAGCAATATTGTATATTTCATAAAGTCTTATTTTTTACCCTTCTAGTTTATATTTCACTCTAGATTCTCCAGAAGAAAAGGACCAAAAAAAATGTTCTACCTGTTAAGTATCAGAGCAAAAATGCTTAGGTATGGGTCATGTGATGTTGAATTTGAATCCATATGTCACTAATAATATAACTTTGCTTGTGAATGAATTTTTAAAAATTGATATATTTGTTTTAGAAAATAGAAATCTCATGGATATCAGAAAAGTTTGAGTGTCAGATATTTATTGGCTCTTTTTACCTTGCACAAAGTATAAGCATAATCTGGAACTATCTTAGTGAACCGAAATATTTTGTCAACAGCAATTCTCATTTTCAGTTGTCTTATCTAGAAATGTGTGATATAACTTTGTGATGACTACCTTTCTGCATTAAGCCTGATACCTGAAGAGCTAGCTGTGGTTTGGGGCTTTGAGGAGGGTGGGAAGGAGTTTAAAACTTACTGTGAACCAATGATACAATGATACTGAGTAGCAATGGCCTTATCTCCTTATCAATTTATTTGGTAATGACACAAGGCAGAGTAGCATGCAGTGAGCTGTTCCATCCCCAAGTCCTGTTGGCAGAGCTGATCACAATAACTCTATTGCTCATATCAGTGAGCTAAGAACATGTGACACGGAACAACCCAGGGAAGCAGATGTGTTAGTACCAAAGCAACAGCCACTTTTTCTCCTTCACAACAGCAAAATCTACCTTTGTAAATCTCACGCACTTGTGGCCGTGAACATGCCAATTTCTCCTTCAGTTCAGTATCTTTATAGTTTATGTCTATGTGAAAGTTTTCTTTATTGTTCTCTGCCTTTATATATAACAATCAATCCATTGGTATCGTTTTCTAATATTAAAAGTTTCTAATTCTAGCTGCTCTGAAATGTTTTTCTTCTTCCTGCTTTAAAATATTTCCATTGGCTTTTATCAGTAAAGCCAAGTTATGTGACCTTTAGGAGAAGCAAAATATCCTAAGAACATTGCCAGATTTGCTGCTTGGGAAAATGCATTGGGCAGACAACTGTGATAGATATAGTATAATTGGACATAGAAGCCATGCTGATAACAGGAATGAGGAGAAAACTACTCTGAGAGTTTATGGATGCTGGGGTTGGGGTGGGGGGGGAGAGAGAGAGAGAGAGGGAAGGAGAGAAGCAGACACTGGGTCATAAAGTCACATCCTGCATTTGCACAAACTTGCTTCAGTCGACAACTGGTTCACTTCACCAGCACCATAAGCCACTTAAATCACATTCTGTTTGCCTCATGTCACAACAAAATTAAAAATGGGGAGTTCTGAGGTTAAAATAGGCAGATTAGATGAACTTCATGAATTCTCTGAATAGGTCAGAGCCCTACACTAAGCAAGACTTTGCATTTTCTTTTGTAGCAAATTGCCCTGCACTAGAGTAATAAATCATGCCATATTTTATTACTAAACCTGGGAACTCAAATCAAGGATCAATGAGACTTCAAAAAGTCATGAAGAGCTGGTAGCAGCATGCAAGGCCATAGGTCTTCAAAAACTTCACCTTACTTATTTTGTTTTTCTCAACTTTTTCATTTCACCCTACCTTTTCACAAGTTTTCATGAGTATTAGAAGAGGCAGTTACTAAATCCAGACACTAGGATCAAGTCAACCTAAAACTCTCTTAAATACAGATTTCAAAAAAAAGACTTTTTGGAGAAATCCACTTAAGTCACGATGTCTTCATTTTCTACAGATAGAGTGAAAATAATTATTTCCAAATAATTGCCAAATGTACCTAGAATATTTAAAACTATTTACATAAGCATTTCTTAAATACTTCAAAAACTTTTCACAGGACACTCAACTTCGTAATTTTTCTCTCCTACTTGAGTTTTTAATATAAGTTATGCCTTTATCAATATATTGTGAAACTGTAACACAATTATTTCTGTTGGGATTTCAAAGTTGTTTTGTTCAGTAATCTAATAGAATTCAAAATATTAAGAATGCAATGGAGCATTGTTCATACAATATGCTAATAAGCTATGCAAAGAGGTAAACTTCCTCTCATTTTGTCTGATTTGAATGATTACATCGGTTCCCACACATTGGCTCACATACACACACACCAATGTCTATATGTTGGAGCATACATATCTGTCTATGTATATTAATTTATCTGCTTTGTCATAATAAAGTCTTGATTCTCATATTCACAGCTTATACTACACAAGAGGAGTGTCAAATACTATCAGTTAAATTAGCAAGGACATTTTCAGGGAAATTGATTTCTGGAGTCTGAAATCCCTGAAATCACTCAAAGTCCTTGCTGCTTTTCAGGTGCCCCATTAATCTTTATAGGATTCTATTGACATTGGTAGCTGCTGCTTTCCTGTGCAGTGCTTAGGGCAGATGTGAGCAGAGCATCATGGGCCAGAGATTCAGGTTTAATTCAACAGAACTCACATTACACCTTTAAACTAAACAGAAAATTATATAGAAGGTATTTGTAAAGACAGGGGTGTAAATTACAACAATGGTACTGAACTATTCCTTGATGAAGCTGGTTTCAGGGAAGAGCTTGTTTCTTGAATTACTTCCCTTGCCATTTTATGTGGCTCAAAATTTAATAAGAGTGTGTCTCAAAGCCAAGAAAGTGTTTCTCGTTCAAATTCTGCCTCCTCTGCTGAGTATTTAGGAAGCAGCTAGGACTAAAATTGTTGGTGGTGGGAGAACAAAAAAAGAAAGTGGATCCAAATCTGTAGACCTATCTATAGAGATAAAAAAAGCTACCAATGAGATTGAAACTTAAAATAATAAATAAGGTGAAACCATAAAAAATACTACAGGGTAACAATGCTTTATTATCAAACCCAGCTGGAGCTATATTGGGTAGTCTGAGCCATAATTTGATGATAATTCTGTAAAACTGTCTTTCCCTGAAAGACAAAGATAGAAAGTTCCTCTGGATTTTCAGAATTTTTAACAACAGTTGTAGTTCTCTTACAGGTAAGAAGATTAAAAGCCAAAGATACTTAGCAAGAAGTAGTTTTAAAAATTGTTAGAATTATTTCTAGGGAAACAAAGCATGTGGTTAGTTTCCTTTCTAGCCTATCCCTTGCAAACTCTGTCACCATTGTGATCTCTTTCTTTGATTCAATTTTCAGAGTCGAGCAATCAGCAATCTATTTGCGAATGTAGGACACTCAAATGAACTCTTTCTGTCCACATATTCTAATTTGTGTATGCAATCTAGATGGTGTGCTTAAGAAATAGTGGTGAGTTACTGAAAATATGAGTAATTCCACAGCAGACATTTAAAAATAACTGAGGCAGGAATAATGACTAGGTGGTGAACAGTAAAAGACCTTAATGAGCACAGCAATGACATTATCCCATTGCTTGGGAAGTCAGAATAAGTATGTTAAACCTTGAGATACAATCCTTTTTCCAAAGCAGAATCCTCTTTCTTCTGAAAATGAGAGAAATTAAATATAGACAGACATATAAAAAGGATTTACGCCATTTTTAAGGTAATTTATTTTCAGTGCTTACTTTCTCAGCTTTATTTTCTGTATTAAACTCTATAAAAGCTCTCTTGATTAAGTTCCCCAATCATCTCTGAGTAAAGCAGTCCAAAACATACATGGATTTGGTCATAAAGTACATTTTATTTCTCTTGTCAAAACAACAAAACAAGTCAGGAGGATATCTGGAATCACATAAAACAGACTCAAGAGAAGGAGAGATGCATTAAAATCTTCTAATATCTGACATTCATAGAGAATAACTGCACGAGGATGATTCAGACACTTATGCTTGATATTAACCTGAAGAAAACATTCACTTTTTGTTGTAAGAATTGCATATGTGCAGGCTTTGCTTATAATTCTTCCTCTGGGTATACTGATAAAATTGAAGGAACAAAAGATTCAAATATTCAAGTTGACCTCCCATTTCACCAAAAAAAAAAAAATGATGATGTTTATATGAATTATATATCACTGTCACTTTAAATAGATGTTGGAAAAAGATAATTTGGATGCATACTCCCATCAGAAACTTTAAATGTGAAGATTCCTTGTACACATAGGCAAGAGTTTTTTAAAACAACTTAAACATTGATCCTCATACACCTTCACTGGGGCTGATCCATGACTTTGATAGACTACATGATTGCCCAAGACAACACGGCCGGCAAAATGCAGACACGACAGAGGACAGCTCCACTGCAGGCCGCAAGAATCTTTTTAAAATAAGAACCACACCCAAAGTTTACAACTGCTGTGGACTGAATGTTTGTGCCCCTCCCCAAAATTCATATGTTGAAGCCTAAATCCACAATGTGATGGTATTTGGAGGTAGGACCTCTGGGAACTAATTAGGTCATTGGGGGAAGCCCTAATGAATGGGATTAGCACCCTTACAAGGAGATAAAGAGACCAGAGTTCTCTTTCAGCCGTAAGAGCATGCTATAAGAATATGGCCATCTGTAAACCAGGAGGAGGGCCCTCACCAAGAATCTGACCATACTGGTACCCTGGTCTGGAACTTCCAGCTTCCATAACTATGAAAAATAAATGTTTGCCATTTAAGCCATCCAGTCAATGGTACTTTGTTATTGCAGCTCGAACTAAGACAACAACCTTAGACAGATCATAAAATTTTCCTTGTGCTTTCCAGTATACAAAATAAATGGATTTGAGTTCATCTAATCCTTATAACAACTCAGTGGGCCAGGTAATAACTCAATGGGTCAAGATCTTCATATTACCAATGAGGAAGAAAAAAAACGAGGTTTGGGACATTGTGTGACTTACATAATGTCATAGATCTGATAAATGAATTAGCTGGGATAAGACTGCCATTCTTCATGCTACTAGGTTAATGTTCTTTCCATTATACGAGCTTTTCTAAACCTTTTTTACCATCCCTATTTTTTGCCTTTTCTTATATGGGCTTTGTGTTTTGAAGGATAGTGTCAACTAAATGAAACACTTTTATCAAATGGTAGCCCTATAGCCCTATCATGAGTAAATGTGGCACTTCCCCGTGGTCTTGAACATGAAACAGCTTGGGCAAACTTCTTAGGCTCTTAGAACATGAGGAGACTCACTGTACAGCCATCCCACTCCTCCCGGGGAAGACAACCCCGGGGCCTATTGGTCCTTCATACACCAGTGTCAATTTGTCTGCTTTTCTTCTGCTGCTCATGAAGCTTGAGGATGACATTTGGGTGACTGTAGAGGGAAATGGAAAATTTCACAACAGTTAGCAGCCTGGTTAGAGATGACTAGGAACAGGGAGGAGAAGGAGGGTATTGCATACTTCATAATTTTTACTCCAATGCTGACCTTGCTTCATATGTAAAATGAAAAACAGCAATGAGACAATGGTTGTAATTTAATGACTAAAGTAAATGGTTTACTGCAGGTCAAATGGATTATTTTTAGTCTTCACAATGAGCAAATCTACTCACTGCCTGATTCATGTTGTCAAATGATGCACAGTTGACTATAAAAATAACTGAACATGACAGATAATTTGAACTGTGCCCAGTTAGCAACTACATGATTGGTGCTAACTTTTTAAAAGCATCTTGCTGTAGTCCATAATGGCAAAGTTCTACACAGATGTTAAAAAAGTAGCAGGCTTCAACCCCAACCAGAACATTATGAAAATGCAGTCTACTCAATGATGAAAAGGAATGTTAGGAGGCCCCTAACTAATACAATTCTGGTCACACTGTAGAGTTAGGAAATATGAATCTACTTTATCCGTCAATTACACTTTAGGTAATACTGTTAAGCCTTAAGTTAGCAATTAAATTCAAACAGACAATCTAATATTCACAAAAGACACATTGCATGTATGTTAGCTTTATAGTTTGTGCATTTTCCTTTGCACCTTTAATAATTTTTATTATGTACAATACAAACTCCTTAGCAGACCATGTCTTTTGTGAGGAATCTTCAGATAACTATTACTGTCTCCTGTACACACTCCTATTTAGTCACACCAAACTGCTTGAGATTCCCTTTATCTCGTGTTGCTCTTTCATGTCACTGCATCTTTCCATGGGACCACCTCTCCCCGTTGAAATGTCCCTACACTTATCAACTTGATGAATTCTTATTTATCATTTACAATCTTCTTTGTGAAGTCTTTTTTGATGTCTCCCTTTTCTCCTCACTCCAAGCAGAGTTAGGGATTCTCTTTTATTTAATCCTGTGGTGTTTTTCGATAGAGGGCCCCTGTTAGGGTCTTTTTCACATTTCATTAGCCATCCACTCACTGCCCCTCCCTACAACGCAAGCCCCAGAAAGAAAGAACCATAGTATATTGATATGTGAATCCTTGAAGTTTAGCTCAAAACCTTGCACAAAGCAAGGGTTCAGTAAATATTTGTTGAATAAATATCTTAGGTCAGATTTCCTAGAAGCAGAGCATGAGACCAAAATTCTTATGTAGTGATTTATTGAGGGGGTGCTCTTAGGAGAAACCTGCAAGGAAGCCAGGGTAACATGAAAAGGAACCAAACAAGTCAGTGATTTCAGCTGAGGTTTAGGCTCGGCCTGATGCCAGGGTGGCTCTGGAGCATGAGGGACACCCTAGAGTTGTTACCTCTTGAGGCAAGAATGCTCCCCTTAAGAACCCTAATCCCATTCAGTTATTAGCTGTGGGCCACCTGGGAAAAGGGGAAACATAAAAAGTCCCACACATTTCCAAACAAGACGGTTTCAGTCTGCCCAAGAAGTCTCTAGAGAAGGGGTACAGTTGGGTGACGTTAGTCGTCATGGCTCACGGCAACCACGGGGTGGGGACACTGGCCCAGGAAGGGGTCCTGGATAGGATAACAACAGTGTTTAGTGCCCTCTCCCATAGATGAAAGTATTTAAGACTTTTTATACATAGAAAACACATTCCTGGTAAAAATTCAACTAATAGGAATTTTCAAAATTCGGGAAGTACAAATTTCTGCATCAGCACTTCGAGTGTTCTTTTTACCAAAATAAACCCAGCAACTGAAAATGAATAGGAAATGAAAATGTGGCTATTATGTGGCAAGTACAAACTCATTCTTCAAAGTATTGTTGATAATGATACACGTGGAATAGGGTGATGAATGTGCCATATGAGAAAGAGTCCAGAGTTAGGCGTCAGTCACGTCAGACATCCAGTTCCAATTCCAGTTTTGCCTGCGTAACGGGGGCAGGTCACTACACCTCTCGTCTCAGTTTCCTCCTTTGAGAAAAGGTGATAATACGATTCTGGTAAAGATTAGACAAAATATATATTATAGGACTTTACAAGGTGCTTAAAATTAATATAAAGTTAGTGTGGTGTTATCATATATCATTTCACTTTATTCACTTACCATGTTCAAAAACAAATACAGCTCTGAGCAGAACATTCTCCTGGTATTCTCCGGCAGTGCGAGTCCTCTTTCAATATTCTAGGAATTTTTCTGAAGTGTAGGATGCATAGTAGGGAAGAAGCTAGGCAGTTTCTCACGTTCAGCTCCAAGACCACATCTAACCCCCTTAGATAAAATTTCCCCTTCCTCCAATTATTCTTTATCATTACCTTAATTTACTGTCTTCAGAGCACTAATCACTATGCAAAATTGTTTAAAGTTATTACCTTTTTCGGTTTTATTCTCTACTTTTCTCCCGAGTAAAATCTAACCTCTTTAAGGGCAGCTACCTTCTTTCTTGTTCAGTGCAACATCATTGATATAAACCCTGCCTAGCACATTGTTGATGGTAGATAAATAATTGATCAACTGTCTTGCAGCTACTTTAAATTACTTTATCAAAATCTCATGCTTGTTTTAACTTACAGGTGACGTTAAATGTGTTTCCACTTAGAAGAGATCAAAGGCCACACATGCTATAGCTGTTCTGTGCCCTATGTGAGCTCATTTAGTCTCAAAGAGGCAGGCATATCACTAGTGTTATATTCGCTTACCCATTATGATAACTCTTAGGAGACTCATGTTTCAGATTCCCAGTTTTAGCAAAGTTCTATCCACTTCAAAATACTTCTATTACTCAGTGAATTTAGTCAATAGACAAATCATAGAATTGTCATATAGTTCTTGAACCAGCATGATAACCAAAAAGTGCTATTTCATAATTTCTGATATTTCTATGTGCATTGTCATATTTTATCCTGGGAGTGTCTCTGGACATAGTAGGGTCTTGCTTATTCACTTTCATTTCAAAATTTGCTGTTGACATCTAGTCTGCTTTCTCACTAGGGTCTTTAGGCGTATTTAAATATGAATTCATATTTTTCTAACTTATGATATCTTTTAAGATGTTTTGGGTTCTTAATCTGCTTGATTATGCTTACAGTTAGATGTGAATAACAGTCTCACCTTTCCCCCCTCTATGTTGTTTCACAGAACATATCCACAATTGGATCCCTAGATGACTAAATTATGAGTTATTAGTAATATCAATATCAATAAAAAACAAAGAAAGAAGAGGTTCAAAGTTTTATATCATTACATAAAGCATGCACGGATATCTGAGGGCTTCTGGTCTTGACTTATATTTACCCCTCACCTAGTTGTTGATGGGCAGAAATATATGAGTCAGGGCAGTTCTCATTGTTTTGACTACATCCTCCTCTACCTGTTGATACACCTGCAAGAGATGATTCAACTCTGCAGCAGAAGATGCAGGATGTCAAAGAATGCAGAATAATTATCTGAGAAATGCTGTGTTTTCTTTGGCTTTAGAGGTGAATATATGTATTTATAGTAACACAACCCCAAGAGTTGTATTCCCTCTATGTATTTTAATAATCTTTTTTTTTGTTGTTGTTGTTATGTATAGAAAAATCTCACAAAATTCAAACATGCTGCAGACCAGATCAAATGTGATATCATGTTTGACCAGGTAGTTTACCAAATACTTGTTGAGAAAGTAAAATGTATTCAAAGATATAAGGATAGTACATTGAGCAACTCTACTTATTTTCAGTTTCACATCTAAATTTGAAATACACACACTAAATAACTAGACTTGATTTCATTTGCAACCTATAATGTCTGCTCCTTCCAAAGTGATGGATGAATTATGTAAAGAAAATATAACTGAGTCCATAACTTCTGAGTTAGAAAATTGTTTCTCTTCATTTACCAAATTACTCAATGACAATTTAATGGGTAAAGGGGGAAAAGAAACACTAAAAAAGCAAGTGAAAATCTAGTCTCTCAGAATGAATGAGATTAGAATTTTTCAGATAAATACTTTAGACTCCATCAATGAAAAAGCACCTTATTAAAAAATGAATGTTTAATATTGGAAAGAAATTAAATTCCCAAGATCCCTGATAAAAATTTCATTGCATTTCCAAATTAAACAACTCTTCCAGGGAGTGTTCAATGTGTCAGTCACCCTTAATAATTGAATTTGCTCCAAGAAATAAGCAAATAGAGAGCTTCTGACTTTTATTCTGTGTCTTCATCACATTGGAAAACTTCAAAATTTGAAATTTAATTTGATCATTTGTTTCCTAGACTCACTTCTTGATTTTGTGGGCTAAAAGTAGATGCCACATTTATCTTGACATTGACTTTCTCCCCTTATGATGGCACAGAACAAACAACCAAACAGAAAGATTGTGAAATCATGTAATTTAGGGCTGTAGTGATCATTGGTGTTATCCACAGATTTGTGTGTTTCTAGATTCACAAACATCTCTTTTTACAACCTAGCTTTAAAGTTTCCTGCGCTATGTTAGCTTGCTAAGTGTCCTTGCTCCTAAAAGAAAAATAGTAAGGCACATGAAATGTGCTAGGGTATAAATGTTTGGGGACGATATTTGCTAAGTCCTTTAAATATGAATTTCTACCATCCTAGGAACTATCACATAGAGGGATTTCATTGTAAAATTTCAAGACCTACAATTGATGGGTGTCATAAGCAGTGTTCAAGTGTGTTATTCTATGTCAAATAGTGTGTGTTTGCTTCCATACTAGTCTATATTTATGTACACATTAAGCACATTGTTTTACAGGTTTAAGCACTTTTTGTAATAAATGAAAGGAGTAAAATAAATTATTATACTAAATTCCAGTAGCTTTTATTTAACTAATTATACTCTGTTCCTTTTTTTTTATCATATGACAATGCAGACAAAAACAACAAACTGAAGAGAAGAAAAGCATGACAGACATGAGTCCAAGGACCACAATTGGCCACAGACACGTGGTGATTTTCATCTCAATAACAGCTACAAAGCCATATTTCTCATCCAACTACATTTCTAACTAATTTCACTCTCCTCTGGCTTTTATCAGTCCTCACTTGGCTTGAAATAGTTCTTTGTATAAGGTAATTTTGCACAATACCCAGATGGACAATTTATTTTTATATATTATTTTTATTTATAAATGCAATATATATTTTGCTATACATTTAGCAAATGTAGACAAGAACAAAATAAGGAAAGTGTACTTATTACACATCACCATAAAAAGTCACTATTAACTTTCTGTTGTATGCACATATAATTTGTAAAAATGGCATCATACGGTACATTCTGTTTTGCCATCTACTATTGTCACTTCATAATCTGTTATGAAGAAGTTTCCATTTCAATTAATATATTTCATTCTATAGTTGGTATTCATTATCACGAATCTGCAACAATCCTACTTGTGACTAAACCATCCTGGAAAGAAGCCTGATAGTTCTTCTTCGATCAGCATCCAGATCTTATATTGTTTTCTTTTACTTAATTTTTTCTGGAACAAGTTGTGCTTCCACGACCTATATTCTCAGATATCTGATCTACTCAGGAAATTTTTATCCTACTCTTTTTTGAGTATTAATTTGTTTTCATTCATCCTGTGTTTTCTTCAGGAATATAGACCATCTGGGTGTTGGATCTCTTTTGTCACTTCATTATCACATTCTATTTGCTCTTCTGTCATTGTTGTGACCCTTTATTCTACATCCTCTTAAATATGGTTTTTACATCACTGATTTTCTTTTGCCATGGCCTTTCATGTCGTGTCATGTTCCTTCCTATTTCTAATATAATTTAAAATTATGTTATGACATTTTCCTGTTTCTTTCTTAAACTCTACCAACATGATAAAGTGCTGTTATGTTGAAGAACTTTAATCTCTTTTTCATAGAAATCACGTCTAACTTTATTTCCTGAGAGCGAAAACAGATTCTGTCTAATTTTTACTTTCATTTCCTGTTTAACATATTTTTAGAAACTATTACCTTTATCTATTTTTTAAAGTACTTTTTTATATATTGTAGAACAGTTTTAATAAGTCCCCTGTTAAATTTTTTCTTAAATGAAGAGATAATACCTTTGAACTTATATTTTTCTCCTAAATGTTATGAATGCATACTCTTTACATCTACTTACTCTCTTGGTACCTTATGCTCAGATAGGAAGCCTAATGTTAAACTAGAGTTTGAATAAACAGAGGTGGTATCAGAGATTGAACATTGTCCCAGGAGGGAATATCCTTCCCTGTTTAATTTCTTTTCTCTGTTTGTTAAAACTACTTTCAGATACTAGCTTTCATTATCTAAATTTCCATGCATCCTGGTCTCCATTCTGGATAGGTGGCATAGTTACGGTGAGCTTTCTTCAAATAGTTGCTGTCAGTTTTACAGGAGGAAGTATTGCTGGGTCAGAGAAGTCCCCTAAAGCGTCACATTGGGTATCATCACATCGGAAGCGTATCCATCATGCAATGCCCTTTTAGAGAAACTCAGCTCTTACAAGCGATCTCTATGATCCTTCCAGCAAAGAAGTTTCGGAGTGCTGTTGAATCATTACAATAAACCAAGAATCAAGTGGATTGGTATCCACTTGGCACAGGACACCAGAAACAGGAATTCTATATTTTATTTTTTAAATCTTACTGCTGATTTTTGAATGAGTTAAATAAATGGGCCAATGCAAAAAGAGTGTTCAATATATAAAACCATCCTCATACAGTCATCTGATCTTTGACAAATTACACAAAAACATACACTGGGGAAAAGATTCCCTATTCAGTAAATGGTGCTGGGAAAACTGGATGGCCACATGTAGAAGACTGAAACTAGATCCACACCTATCACCTCTCACAAAAATCAACTCATGATGGATAACAGACTTAAACCTAAGATGTGAAACCATAAGAATTCTAGAAAAAAACGTTGGAAGAACTCTTATGGACATTGGCCTAGGCAAAGAATTTATGAAGAAGACCCCCAAAGCAATCACAGCAGCAACAAAAATAAATAAATGGGACCTGATCAAATTGAAAAGCTTTGGCACAGCCAAGGAAACTATCACTAGAGTGAACAGACAACCTACAGAACAGGAGAAAATATCTGCATGCTACACATCTGATAAAGGGCTGATAACCAGAATCTATACAGAACTTAGGAAAATCAACAAGAAAAAATCAAACAACCCCATTAAAAAATGGACAAAGGACATGAACAGAAACTTTTCAAAAGAAGACAGAATAATGGCCAGCAAATATATAAAAAATTGCTCAACTTCTCTAATCATTAGGAAAACACAAATCAAAACCACAATAAGATATCACTTAACTCCAGTGAGATTGGCTCATATCAAAAAGTCCCAAAACAACAAATGTTGGCTGGGATGTGGACAGATAGGAACACTCATACCCTGCTGGTGGGACTGCAAATTAGTACAACCTCTGTGGAAAGTAATATGGAGATACCTCAAAGAACTAAAAATAGAACTACCATTTGATCCAGAAATCCCAATACTGGGTATTTACCCAAAGGAAAAAAAGACATTCTATAATAAAGACAACTGCACGTGAATGTTTATAGCAGCACAATTCACAATTGCAAAGATGGGGAAACAACCCAGGTGCCTATCAATACATGAGTGGATTAATAAAATGTGGTATATGTATACCATGGAGTATTACTCAGCAGTAAAAATCAATGGTGAACTGATACATCTAGTATTATCGTGGATGGGGCTAGAGCCCATTCTTAAAAGCAAAGTATCACAAGAATGGAAAAACAAGCACCACTGGTACTCACCATCAAATTGGTACTAACTGATCAATGCTTATGTCACACATGGCAATAATATTCATCAGGGGGCAGGCAGGCGGGAGGTGGGTGGAGGGGATGGGAAAACTCTCACTGAATGGGTGCAGGGTGCACAGTTTGGAGGATGTCCATGACTGTAGCTCTTACATGGGCAGTGCATGGGCAATATATATAACCAAAGTGTTGTACCTCCATAATATTCTGAAATAAAAGGAAAAAAAGGAGTGTTCAATAGAACTCTTTTATATTTCATGTTAAAATTATTCCATAATCTGTACTTTTCTTCCTCTTTATGTGCATAAGTATATATAGATACAGATATATTAGAATATGTGTATAGATATATGAGTATATATAAACATATATACATACATATATAAGCATATATTAATACATACATAATGAAACCTCCTTATATACTTTATTTACTAAATTTTTGCAGAAAATGTAAAGTTACATATTTGTTTAAAAGATTACATAAGGACTGATTATAAAATATAATTAAAATCTCTCCTTTTGGCATTTCAATGAATGTTTAATTTTGAATTTCCTAGGGATTACAACAAATACAAATAAATTATACATTTTTCATATTGTCGTCAATTAAAACATACTAATAATTCAGATTAGAAAACATTTTTGAACTAAATTTTAAAATTATATATCATAATGCAAGTTCTATTCACTGGCCATTGTACAACATAACAGACAAATTATATTTAGTTTTCTAAAACGTGTAAAGCTACGAATATTATGCCTCTATAATTGTAATTAACCCTGATGATCATTGCTAGTCTAAAGGATCCGTGATGAAGTTTATAAGAGATATTAAGAGTTCTGATACCTGGAATACGACTGATTATTATTTACTACTTCAAGATGAAGTGACATAAAATGAAACAAACAATCACCAGAATAGCATATAATACAAATCCACTTACATTCTGCAGTGTAGCTCAGTGGTTCTCAAACTCTGGCGCATTAGAGTACCCTGGAGGGCTTGTTAACATTCAGATTTCTGGCTCCATCCCCAGAGTGTCTGATTCAGTAGGTCTTAAGTAGGGGTTTGGAGTTTGCATTTCTGGCAAGTTCCCAGATGATGCTGGTGGTCTGGGACCCACACTTTGATAATCACACTTCCAGGGTATTCTGTGTTGGGGGAATACTATTCAGAGGATAGTTTTAAAATTCATGTGGCTATACAGGTAAAAATATAAAAACAATATTTGAAGAAGAAACATTCCATTAATGTATTCATTGTAATGATACTATGTTAACATTTATGTAGGCCTCATTTAACCCTCAAAACAATCCTGTGAATATAACTCATTATCACCGTTTTACAACTAACAGAACTGAAACTCAGAGAACATGAGTGAGAGAACCCAGGGAAGAATCCATGTATCTTAATTCTCAACCAGTATTATTTTTGAACAATATGGTATACATGGCTACATTTTCTCATTACAGAGGAATATATGACAGTTGCTGGGGATTTATGCAAATTTTTTTATCCTTTAGTTTGTATGCTTTCATCTGATACATCTGAAACAACAGCAATTATAGGAAAAGCAGGTCAACATCAGATCACCAAAAATTTGTGATTCAATTTTCTCCTCTTGCATATAGTATGTTATATAAACTAAGTACAGGCAGGATGCGATTCTTGCTTTATTTTGTTTTTTCATCTTTGTTTTTGGTTACTACAGAGAACCTGTGGCTGGAACACCCTCAGTAAGAATTGGAGAAGGGAACTCCATGTCATCATGCTTGCTGGCTTAGTCTGTAGAGATTCTGCAGGTATTAGAAGACGTTTTTAATATGATATGACCATCTTTCTTATTCCCCCCTCTGTATTTCAGTATCATTTTCCTGTACTACAAGTGTTTATAGAGGGACTTCTTAAAACTTATAGCTAATGCTAGAATTCCAGCATTTTGTGTTAAAAAATGTGTATCTATAGAATGTGATGCCAACTTCATAGGGATAGCCCAAATTTATTCTGGTATCACATGTATCCCCCAAATATGTACAACTAGGATATAGCAATAAAAAAATAGAGAAAAAGAAAGCTTCTATTTCTTTTCCTCCTCCTCTCTCTCCAGCCAAAGGCATACAAAATAGCAATTTTTCTAATAGGTAGCATTAGGACAGAGCCTATGGGGGCACACCATGTATCAACCACTCTTTTACCGTATTTCTTTTTCTCCTGCTCCCCAAGCTAGGGAGAAAATTGAAGCTCTGGAGATCAACGGGCTTTTGATGAAAGTAAAGTGCAAAAGATGCCAAGGATATAGTAAAACACATGTAATCGTGTCTCAACCAGAGAATTGGCATGAAACCAGAGTGCTGTGTGTGACTCTGCAAATATTCAAGATTATGATTGATGTGGTAAAAATTGTTCAAGCCTCCTTGTAACTCTGCTTTACAGTGCAGCTGGTAAATGGATTCTATTATGTTAGAAGACAGGGCCATTAGGAAAAAAAAAGAAAAGAAAGAGAGAGGGAGAAAACAAATACGTGTCAACCTGGGGATTGTGCCAATGGCCAAGTGTAAAGTTAGTTAGATTATTAAAATGTTTGGTTAGTTTCAGATTACTGTGCTAGATAAGAGTCTACACACTTTAATTTCATTATGTCTACATCTTCAGTAAGTGAAAAAAGGTATACTAATCAAATTAAGATTACAAAGTTATGGGATTTCACCCAGCCATAAGTCTCCCTTAACTCATAACTCTCTGAGTGGTTTGATTCGGTGTTTGAGATAGTTTTAAAATAATAAAATATGAAGTTGGTGCATGTAAGTATTTCTTAGATTTACCTTCTCATAAAAATGACAAAAAGTGACAAGAAAAAAAATTCTTTTAATATGTGAAAGAATAGGGAGAAAATTCAGCATTGCTCAGCACTCTTAACATAGACTTTGGACCTACCATTTTTTATTGTTTTATCCATTTACATGACTATCTTCCCAACTATACTATAAACTATTAGAAAGCAGGGATCTTTGACATCTGCAGCTCATAACTGTGAGTTCTCAATATATGTTTGTTGAATAAATGGAAAGAAGCACAAATGTTTGTGTCATTTTACATATTCTTGTTTTTTGCTAAGGAGGTAACTATACAAGAGAGGCAATAGGAAAATATCAAATTTAATCGTAGAAGAGAACCTAAGTGCTCTAAATTTGAGTTCAGGGCTCTAGAAACTAAAATACATAAATAAATAAATAAATAAATAAATAAAATTAATATTATATCTACTCAGGAGTGATTTTGAAAGTTCTATATAAAAGCATCATTCAGATTAGGCTTAACTAGTGAGTGGGAAAATTAGTAATTCATTTAACACCTGAATTCCAATTTCTGATTGCTTTTATAAAATTGAAGTGAAGCTCTTAAAATTTCTGATTTTGACAACACACCCTATGTGAATGCCATGGAGTGATCAACTTCAAAGCTCTAGGCCTTTCCCTTTCTCCACTCATATATACACGAGCTCATTATTTCCCTCTCTTCCTGCTCAAATGTCACCTCACCGGAGGTCTTTCCTACCATCCTGTCCCAAAAACATTTCTTTTACCACTTGATTTTCTACCTCTTGTTCTGCTCTCCCTTTATATAATATCACCCCCTGATAAATATTTACCCAGGAGTAAATATACAAATATTTAACAATCAATATGGGGGTGCCAGTACCAATCAGGCTAGGTGCCTACCAGACTCCAACTGGGCCAGATGTTAACCTTCTAGAGCCTAGGTCTAGAGGAAGCCTAGAGGGTCTGTTGTGGCCAGGGCAAGGGTGGTTTACTTGAGGGACTACTTACCATGTAGTAAGGAAATATTTTAATATTTTGCAATGTGTACAGTCATACCAGTCCATCCCAGTGGAATATCATTCCTGTATTTACTTGACATTTTTGATTCTACATTTGGGACTGGATCTCTTGTCTTCAGAATATAAGCTTTATAAATAAAAGTAGGGGTTCTGTTTTGTCCACTGTCGTATCCTTAGGGTCTGGAACAGTGCTCTCTATATAGTAGGTGCATGATAAATTGCTGTTGAATGAATGAACAAATAGATAATAAGTAATAAATTTATGTGATGCAGGGAAAAATTCTCTCAAAACTTGTCATTTCTTTCCTATATATTATAGAAATATACTTGATAGAAATGTATTTATAGTAGCTCAACATTATTTTCCAATATTTCACAGTAGCCTTTTTAATTTTAGCACTATAATAGATTCTCAAATTTATATGTGTTAATGGCTACATAGCTGAATTCTGAAAAAAGGAATAGTCAAACACTTCTGATACAGCACTTCATTATTAATATGTTATGAGTCTATAATATTTGCATATATTTATTTGAAAATTATAGATGCCTTCTACTAATATTATTATATTCATAAAACATACCCCAAATTAGAAATGTTAAAATGAGATCAAGATGTATTAAGCAATATTAATTATATTTACATTCTATTTATTATTGTTAAAATTTTACACTAAAACACTACTAATTAATATCTAATTAATTAATTATGGTGACTTTTAGTACTAGCAATATTATTTAATGTATCTTATTTTTCTGGGAATTATTGCTATAATATTTTATGATACATTAGGACAAAATTTCTGGTTTTAAGTTAATTTAATTCATTTTATTTCTATGGCTCTTATAGGTAAAAAAGACAACCTTACAAAGATACAAAGAACCAAATACAAGAAGAGATCAGCAGCTACACTAATCAAACCATTATACTCATTTTAAAATTTCATCTGTATGAGCAATTATGCAAAAGATTGTGTTGAAATTCAGCTTGTCAATTTCTATCTTTCCTAGTGTCTGTCTATTGTTCTTTCAAACAACTTAGAAGGAGTTAAATGGTATAATTTTTAGCTAATAAATTTAAAATCTCCTGAAACTCCTCATTTGTAATATTTAAAATAGTTTAAAATTTTTCTTTTTTTGTTATTTCAGAATATTATGGGGGTACAAACACTTTGGTTACATATATTGCCTATGCATTGCCCAAGTCAGAGCTACAATCATGCATGTCCCCCAGACAGTGCACCCTGCACCCATTAGGTATGAGTTTTCCCATCCCCTCCACCCCCCTCCCACCTGCCCAACCCCTGATGAATATTATTTCCATGTGTGCACATAAGTATTGATCAGTTACTACCAATTTAATGGTAAGTACCAGTGGTTCTTGTTTTTCCATTTTTGTGATACTTCGCTTCAAAGTAAATCTGCTTTTTATTGGCTTCATTTTATACGTACAGCACATAGATGACACTCATGTAAATTTGGGGAAGTAATTATCTAACTAGGCAAACATCTCTAAACAACTGTTCTCAACAAAATGTTCTCTTCATAAAATGGTAATTTTTTTGAAAAACTATTACTTCCTCATAATTTTCAAACATTACTCTTACCTTGAAGGGGCAGATTTTATTCATTTTTCTCTATCTGCTTGGTACTATGCTAGTGGCCACTGTTAAATTTGAAATATTGCTTTATATAACCTTTCATAATTACTTCTTTTCTTATTACAAATTATGTAAAGATATCAATATTTGGATTGGTAGAATTCAAACCCACAGAAGTTGGCATACATAAATTGCGGTTTGCCATATGGCACCAGAGGAGAATGATGGAGCGTGATGGTGCTGCCAACACCTACGTGCTACAAGTGTCCTCTTTCTGCAGCAAAACTTGAGTGTAGAGGAAGTAACTTTCTGACATACAGATCCAGGAAGGGCGTCAAGGTCAAGGCAGTAATTAAATTAAAGCTTAATTCCTTTTTCATATTCAAGAAAAAATAGAAAGGGATTGTTAGGGACAGAAGAACAAGGGAGAGGTAATGGAAATCAGAAAAACTGAAAGGAGAAAACAGTTATAGAAAAGCAATAAGGAGGAAATAGTTACAGAAAAATAACCAGGGGAAACGGTTATTTTGGTCTTAAAGAATGGGGTGATTAGGCCATGGAACACTGACCACCAGTCAGGGAATGGGAATGGAACTTTCCCCACAGTACGTATAACATAACCTTTAAGTCATGTCCAAACATAGAAAGGAATTCAGTCCTAATTATTAACTAACCTTCACCTAAACATAAAGCATATAAAAAGGAAAATGTGGAACTAAACAGGGTCTTCTCCACTCACGGAGACAGACTCATTTCCCCTTAGGAAATGTCTTTGCTTTCCTCTCCTATACTATCTTATAACTTCACCACTTCCAATAAGTTCTTCACGCATACTTGCTGAGTGTCTGTCATCTCTCCCCATCGTGTGGGCCCGGCTTGTGATTCTTCCAAGCCAGGAGCCCAAGAACTGGGGCAGCACTTCAAAGTCCGGCCATGGACTGTGAACCGTGACAGGATTTCTAATACCTCCCACACCCCAAAACAACTGTTTGCACCCACTCTTGTGAGTATGCACTCCACTTTGGAAATAGCTATCTGGAGTCTAAAGATATAACTGCCATTGACCACTGCTAAATATTTTGACTTTGAGCATATTCTATTTAAAAACAAATTCCCTATTCTTTGTAAAATAAACCCACTTGACAAAATTAAACACTCAGGTTTTTTTTTCTCTTTAAAATGTTATCTAGACAATAAGCCTTTATATAAAGAAAAAAATTATTCAGACCCATGTTTTCAGTTTTTGCAAGAGATTAATGTGTAGTTACTAATCAACTTCATTAGTTTCAGGCTGCTTGCTTAGGTCTTTATATTTAGGAAAAAGAGCTTCAGAGAAGATTAGATTTGATGGGGATTATAAATTGATATGTGTTAATGTCAGCTTTTATATCCTGTTCTTATTGAAATTTTCTTTTCCAATATCTCTTCGTAGTCACTTCTTCATTCTACTAAACTTAAAAAATTGACTGTTATCATACAAGATATCAGTAGAAATGTCCACATATAGATTCTACTTGTTTCTTTTGTTGCATTTGACCTTATGTTTCAATGTTTTCAAGTCAATTTTCTTTTGAGAATTTTTTGAAGACACTTGAGTTGTCTTTTTAAAATCCATATATTTTGCCTATCTTAAATATCATGGTAACTTTAATATTTTACTAATGATATGTAAGATTGTAGGTACAAAAATATCTCAAGCTGTGATCAGAAAAATAATCTTCCATCTTCTCTTGCAGAGCATCCAAGGGGATGGGAAGAGGAAGCTGTGAAATTGACAGCCGGTTGTAAGGCTCCAAACTGTCACAATAATTTGAAGGCAGATTAGTTTTACATATTGTCTATTATCATACTCACAAAGGGGCAATGACAAAGGGTCTGTTTCCTGTTTGGCTCTGCATAAATCAGATCTTCCTGTGAGAAGCTTTTCTGTGAAATTGAGGCCGGGAAGCAGGTTAGGGAGAAACCAAGGAAAACATGTTCTGCAATTGAAAGCAGCACTGCAGAGCCTTAATTTAATATCTTTAGCAAGAGAGGCTAAACTAAAACTTTTTCTGAAGAACTCAATCAAACTCACATTTTTTTTCCTTGATTATTTACATAAAACATGCCTATGAGGGGTACAGATACTTGCAAAAATTTATTATCGCCATTTATTATCTGTGTGTGTGTGCACATAAAATTGTGTATGTGTGCTTGTGTGGGAGGGATGTTTATGCATTTAGTGGATAACTTGTTTTTCTAATGTGGTTCATGCAACCCAAGCCAAGCAAAGCACAGGGTTAGCAAATAAATCTTCCATCACCTAAGAAGAAAACATGCCAAAATAAAAGCAGCACATTACACTTTGGCACGATACTGGTTGTTTTTGGTTTTACTATTTTTAGGATTCTAGTTTATCTATGCACAACCTTGGACTTGCTTTGCATTTCCATCCTGGTCTTCTGAGTGCAATTGACTATTTAAAATTGTTTGAGGTAACAGTGGCAAGCCAGAAAGACTGAGTGTTTTTCAAATCTATACTTAGGATTTTGCAAGTCTTTATAAAATTTTGCCTTAATACTTGAACTCAAAATGTTGAGAATGCCAAAAGCCATGGACCAATAAAGCAAATAAATCCTAGAGGGCTATATCATGGTGCTTACATTTTGCTTAAGCATTGATAGAATCCAAACTCCAATTGGATTGAACCTATTGCTTAAGCATATGACCAGATTTTCACTTTTGGTTTACTTTCTCATATTTATTTGACCTGTGCTATTCCCTCAAAACCAAGTGTGGACATTTGTCTGGAGAGCTAACACAGCACTAGCATAACAGTGGAAAAGCTGGACCCTGTTCCATTCCAGTCCAGGGATTAAGTCTTATCTGGAATTGGAATCTGGAGGGAAGTGCAAATATATGGGGGATTCCAGAGCTATATAAAGAGGAAGAATGCAATGGGGTTAATAGACCACAGAATTCGAGAAGACACTTTGATCCAGTCCAGGGTACTAAGACAGAGGACAGAATCCTGGGATCCCTCCAATTCCGTGTCATGTTACAGGTGCTATGAATCTATAAAAAATCCACAAGAATGTGGCAGAATGATGAAATGAGGTACAAACTAATTTTGGTTATGCTACTTTTACACTGCATAGTTTCTGTGTTACGCATAGTTTCTCTTTTCCATAGCCTAGCATGTTCCAAGGTCATCCTGAGAAGAACCTTATAAGGACTGAGATGGGCTTAAAAGTGCCAGCTAATGCCTGGTTATAATTAACTACATAAACTTCATTAAGTTGTTTAAAAATCTCTGCTCCCTGGTTCTGGTTCCTGCCTTTAAAATAGAGGGTTAATTGCTTTTATATCATATGGGTACACCCCTGAAAATAAACTATGATAAAAGATATGGCAGAACTTTAGATATAAAATTGTTGTGTTCTGTAATTTAGACTTCCAAAAGCCTCAACATTTGAGTGAAAGATGCAGAAGTATAAATTAAAAAAAAAAAAACTTTACTCTCCTAAATAGTTCTAAAATGTGTGTTCTTGAAATGAAGCGTATCACTTCTCAGGTCTACATTAAATATCTTACTGAGTCTCTAAATTTAGGCATATTAATTTTTTTTTATAGAGCTGGGGTTTCACTCTGTCACCCAGGCTGGAGTGCAGTGGCAAGATCATAGCTCACTGCAACCTCAAACTCCTGGGCTCAAGCGATCTTCCTGCCTCGGCCTACTGTGTAGCTGGCACTACAGGTGCCTGCCACCATGCCTAGCAGAAATAGGATCTTGCTATATTGCCCAGGCTGGTCTCAAACTCCTGGGCTGACTGATCCCCCACCTGAGCTTCCCAAAATGCTGGCATCACAGGCGTGAGACACCGTGCCTAGCCTAAATTTTTGCAAAATTTCTCAGCATATTAGAAAAGACACCCCTGAGGGGTGGTAAAGGAGTTTTGAGAAGTAAATGCAGTGATAGAAGTAACAGCTCCTTAAAAGGAAAGACATCAAAAACTAAAAAATAAACATAGAAAAGCACCACAAAAATAATTTTCTTCTTTTTTTACACATAAGAGTTCTCAGAAAGTGTCAAACAGAAATCACTGTTCTTCCAACCATCTAAATTTTCAGACATTTATTTTACTATAGAAATCTCAAAATCTGTTTAGAGAGATAGTAACTGGTTCATCAAAACATCCAAACACAACCCAAAGTGTACGTTTAGTTTGAGCGTTGCTCAAGCTCAAATTTCTGTGCTGTGTCCATGCTTGAAATAAATAGCAATCATTAACAATGAGTTCTAAACCCTTTTAAATAAAGTAATTTTTTTTGCCTTGAGCACACTCTGATACAAGTGGTGTTTTATTTTTCTGATGTTCATTTTCTATTCATTCTTTGGTTTATATATTCTTTCACATCTATAACTTTATCATATATTTCTAAGTGTGACATTATTCATGTCCACTGTTAGGTCACCATACTTGCTATTTTTCTAAATATTGAAATTTTTCATGCTGCATCATACTCCGTATATTTCTCCCTTGATCCACTTTTGGGCCTTCACCGTGTTTGTGTTTTGGTTAGAAGAGAAAGCAGTGAGGAGAGGGAAGAGTAACTTCAATAAACTGTTCACCACAGAGGGCTCGATGGCAGCCATTATCCTGCATGAATCACAGAATGGAAAACTGAAGTGACATTAACGTTCAAGAATCTCGAAGGCTGACAAAGTAGTGCATGGCTATCAGATTCTTCAGCAGAGCAAGGGCATTAGAAAAAAAGGTCCCAGGAGTCCCCCTGTAAGCTACCCAATTAGGGTTATTAATTTTTTAAATCATTTTAGGGATTTAATTTTGCTGTCTTCCCTTAGAGGAGTCCATTTCCATTCTCTAATCCCTGTCAAGTTCTTCTGAATATTTGAGGTTGTCTGAAACTCACCTTGTAACTTATAAAGATACAGAATACAATGAATAATGTTCTAAAACCCTGAAAGAATTTATATGCTTTCCCAAGTTTCTCCTACCCACTAGGGAACAGCTTAGCCATTGAGTGAAGTGAAAGCCAAGCAGAGAAGCCTGGCGATGAGGTGAAGACAGTGTGGTATCTATTAAATAATATAATGTTATTCATTGTGGAGTTTAACTAGTTGGCAAAAATAAACTGTAACCCCTCACTCCTTATAACAAGAGGAGCATTTTCTTGGAACTTTTCTCTGTTCAATTCAGTTAATAAAAAAAGTACCTGATCCACTGAAATTCTGCTTGTTAAATGCTAAAATGTTTGTGTGGGAGTTATTAGTACAGTTTTCCACATAGTACAGGTTTTCATTTTTTTAGGCACATCACAAGATTACACTCCTGGCTTTGTTGTGAGTGATGGACCTATGTGATTGATTCCATGAGTCCTTCCAGAACATTTAATTGCTAATTTGAGACCCTCCAAATGTCTATCTCATTTTATTTCTGCCAGGAGCCCAATAAAGTTTCAGACATTGGCTCTTCCATCAGCCAGGGTCTTCAACAAAGGGCAAACCACATAGAGACCCCCTAGTAAATTCATGATGGACATGTATCATGAGCAGGAAATATTACATGTACTTTATTAAGACACCAAGAATTGGGTATGTGGTTACTGCAATATAACCCAGTCTATCCCAACTGATACAGTACATGACTTCAACAATCCAACACTTTAAAAAAGTTGCAATTTTATCCTTTAAAATATTTTAATACAGCAACATTGCTCATTTTCTAACATCTGAACTCTGTAAATACAGACTGTTTCAATTGTAAAATATTTTCCTATTCATGGATAAAAGATCATGAGTTTTAATGATCCGTAGAGTTTATCCTGAACTTTGACAAGGCACAGTGACACTAAACATCAATCACATGGTAATTTGCAGTTATCATTGGGCTGCTATCATGTGCATATTAAAAGCAAAAACTTCAAATACACACAAGAAATCATTTTTGTATTCTAATACTACTATGCTTGTATGCTCAAAAATAAACTTGGGAGTTGATCAATTCCACTGGGAAGTAGTCATTAAAATACATGAGTACATGCTGCTGGTACAGGATTTTGACACAAATTCATTTGTTTTTCACTGTGTCACTATGTCTCAGGGCATGTTAAGTTTCATTTACTACATGTATGAGACTTAGAGAACATGGACATTTTGGTCAGGCAACTACAGATGATTCTGTAGTTTCATCTCAACACCTGATTCCACAGATGATGAAAATAATTTATTGAAGTCTGACTTCCTTTCTGTGGAGGGAAAGAATGAAGTCTCTGACAGGTACTTTTCTCTTTTGTGTCTGAAAGCACCTAGTTATGCCTCTGCTTTTGAAACTTGTCTACCTCATCTCCAATCTATTGTAATTTTAAGTTGAAGAAAATACATCAAAACAATTTCCATCTTTCCCTAAATTAAGGATTTAAAGTGTAATATTGAACTTTATCCTTTGACAAGTATTGTACACTGTGAATATCACTCCTTTCCAGAACCTTAGTGACTGTTGCGCTGTGCTATTCATGCTTACTTTCCAGAATCGGGTGGTACTCAAATATCTTCCCCTTTTTAGACATTTGAAGATTTCTCGTGCAATCTATAATGAAAGCAAAGAGGTAGGGGTAAAGCGAAAGGATTGAAGATCAAAAGCATCAGACCTATGACAGAAGAAGCCAGTTATTATTTGATGGGAGAAATGCTGAAGTACAAGGTTGAAAAGGACAAGAGATAATCATACACTGAAAAGCATAAAGTGAGAATCCTGTTGGTTAAACAAGATTTAGAAATCCAACACAAAAATGAGTTTGGTACACCAACTCCAAAAGATATTTTTTTAATTTTGTCATCTCAATATTAATTTTCTGAACTCTTCCAGGGAACTAGAGTGATGTCAAATACAATGAGGCCTAGTGAGGTACTGACTTATGTGAGTCAAATTGCACATTGTTAAGATTAATTTTCTTTGAGAGAAATAGAAACCAAAAAAGGTGAGGCTCTGACATTTCATTTTCTATGTGAGAGAAAGGAGCATATATATTATCTTCATTTCATATAAATTTATAAAAGTCAGGTCCTAATTTGTGATAGGTGCATGCTATGATTAGAAAAGTAGATTGTAGGGATGTGACAAGCTTTATAAAAGAAATTTCAGAAAGAGGACACATTTATTTGTAAGGGACTGACCAATATAAAGTTGACATTTCAAAATTTCCTTTTATGCAAAGGCAAGATCCTAGTAGGCCTTCTTGTTTATATGGCTATAGAACTATGCTCTACAATGCACAGAGGTTGCTATCATCCTAGAAAAGGTAGGCTTTTTTATGGTAAATCAAATAGAGTGAAACTTATGCTAGAGATGGCAGCACATGATAGGGGTACCAGGGCTGGACTCACATGTATCCACCAGGCAATTTTATTATGAGAACCATGGGGATTCAGGAATATCATGTGTTTTTCTGAGGCCTCTGCAGCAGAAGTGTGCCTGGCATTTCTATTAAAACCATGCTAAATTTCCTCATTTCTTAAAATAACATCCCCAGTGTGATCTGTGAGATATGAGTGAATTCTGAGATAGCAAGTGGATTTTGGCCTGTTAGATGTGGTTACTGTTGCCAGATGTTGTACTGCCTGCCATAATTGGTGCTCCCCTGACTCCTTGCGAGCCTCCCTGTAGAAAATGAAGTCTCCCTACCCTATTGAACTCATGGTTGGGTCAATGAAACATGAATGTCAATGTAGTGAATCATTGTCAATATCTCGGAATGAAGAAAACATGGATCAGAATGTCAGCCACCCAAAGGCTCATGAAAAAATAAATGTACTTTTTTATTGTAAACCTCTGAGATTTGGGACTTGTTTGTAACTGCAGCATAACCTACTTGTCCTGAAAAATACACAAATCAATAATAAAAGTGGAATGCTGCAACAACAAAATCTACATTATGTGGCACTGGCTTTGGAAACTGGGCTATATACAGTGAGAAAATAGTTATCTAAAGCTAGAAAAATGGTTATTAATGTTACACTTTGGGAAAACATTCTGAAAAAAACATTACTTGCAATAAAGTGAACAATAAATAATGTCTCTAATAAGCTTATTAATTTAGGTTAAAAAAAAGTAGGAAAAGAGACTGCTTATAAGATTAGTTAGTTTCTATTGGATGCTTTTTTAAATAGTTAATACCTGTATAACAAAGAAGTGATCCCAGAAAAGAAAAATGAAAAAAAAAAAAAAAGAATTGGCCTGTTTATAAGCAAGAATAAAATAACATTTTCGAGAGTTCAGAAATTCAGGGACTTGCAAGGTTGAACAGTGCTATTGATGCTCATCTAATCAGTACAAGATAAAACTGAGGGCCCTTTGAGTGACAGCCTGAGACAAGGACAAAATCCAGAGTTTTCCCATTGCACCCTTAGCTAAATGAACGGTTTACACTGATCCTAGGAAAACCTTCACATGGCTCAGGAAACAATGGCTTAAAGACAACACGTCGGGGTATGACTCTCCCATTAAAACCTTATAGGCTCGAAGTACCTACAATTAAATCTATTTAATTTAATTTAGTTATTTAATGGGCATGTGAATGCTCACAAACAGAAAAGATAGCAAGACTCAAATATCAAGTATCTAATCATATTGGATATTTTAATATTACTTTGCTTACATTATATATTCATACATTGTCTGTTCTGCTCTTGTATGTTTGGTGTATGTATGTGTGTATGTGCTCACCAACATGTGGCAGGGCATGGTCAGATAACTTTTCCTTTGATTCTCTATCCAGACGTGCTGTACAGACTCCCAGACATGACTGAGAGATCTCGGGCTTTGAATTGAAAGCAGAAACTGAATGGGTCTATTGCATTGTTTTGCTGTGTCAGAGGAAGAGAAGCAAATTTTAGTGACTCCAGGCTGACTCCTGTAGACTGTATTTCTGTTCACTCACATTCAGTACCTTTTCCCTTTGCATCCCTCCAGAGGATGATTTTGCATTTTCCAGCAAATGGTGAAAGTGCTGTGCTTTCCTTGGATGCTCTTAAGATCCTAGTTTACCTTTCTGAGTGTTGCCCCTGTTATCTCCCAAGTGCTTTCTAAAGCCAACACCTGAATCTGTATTTTGGAGGCCTGTCCTTGGCTACTGGAGGTACTGGCCTCTCCCGCTCCATGGCTATTAACCAACGCCTAGGGGGGTGAAGGAGGGTGAAAATCCCAGCCTCCTCATCTCCAGTGGGAAGAGTAATCTGCACAGCAAAGTTCTCCCATGGGGTGGTGAGGTCGGGCTGAAGCTTAATGTCCCCTGAACTTTTACCTGGCTTTGTTCCCTTCCATGTCCTCCTTCCCCCAACCATGACAAGCTCCTTGGGAACTCATTCTTTATAAACCACTTGCATATAAATCCTCATCTCAGGGTCTGCTCCTGGGAACCCAATCTAAAACACACCCTCATCCTATTGAACTCACCTGTGGCTGTGCGATGGCTCTGGTTCTGGAAATGTCAGTTGAAGTAACATATACCATTCTCAACAGAAATTCTAAGGCCAGGAGGCATCGCGTCATGCTCTCTGTCCTCTGTAACAACTGGCAACATTTTAGCTAGAGGTTGGTCCAGTAGCCAAGGTCCTGGAGTGGAGACGACACAGGTCAGAGCCACAGCCAACCTTTGATGGACTTGTAATAAGACTTGCCTTTGTTGTTATAAGTCCATGAGATACCAGGGTCCTTTGTTACCACAGCATAATCTAGCCTATTTTAGCTAACACAACAAGATTCCACTGATAATGCAGCCTCAGACGTGGATTGTAATTTGACAAAAGTCAATTTATGGCTACTCTCTGTTGCTGTGAGAGATAGCTGCTGCTCTGCCTATGGAGTAGCCTTCCTTCTGTTTCTTTGTTGCTTCAAAAAATTTGCTTTTGCTTTAAAAAATAAACCAATTTATAAGAATACATTTAGTGCCCATAACTTACTCACCATGGTGATGACATGGAGGTATATAACACAGTCTCTACTGAAAGTATTATCTAATTAAGAAGATAGAGATAATTCTGAAGAGCTTCTTTGATATAGATTTTTAAGCAATTTAGTATAATTCAGTAATTCCAGAAAGACACATTATCTGGATCAGTGCGCAGTCTCCTCATTCATTTTGACACTAGATAATGTTCAGTTCCATTTCACTCGTTTGAGAATGCACCTGATTTACTAATTAAAGATTTTTTTTGTTGGGTTCCAAGATTCCAAGCATGATTACTTGGTCACAAGAACCAATAATCAAGAACCAAGATTCTGAGTAATAGAAACCTTGAACAATATAAGGATAGGAGTTCTCAGTTTCTAAACAAACTGATGGCATATTGTTATACAAAATGCTGCAAGCTTATTGATAACATATGCTCTGACATATCAGGGAGGTAGTCTTGACAGAGAAATGACTTTTAGAATAACTGTAACTTGTGCATATTGTGATTTTTTTGTGTGGTCTTCCTGAAATGGGTTTTGTCTTTGGCTTTCCCCAAAACTCACATGTTCAACTCACATGAACAGTTCAACTCACATGAAACTATTCAAGGATATTAACAACAGAATGTTTAACAAATAACGGCCAGCAAAAGATGAGAAAAGGGATAGATCAACAAACTAAAAAGTGGCTCATAAAAAAGCTTTACTGTAAAGGATGAATAAGAATCACACGGGAATGAAAGAAAACATTTCACTTGAGAATAACATGAGCCCAAACATGCGGCAGACTCAGGCATAGTGTGAGGAAGTATATTCTGGAGATGCCCATTATCTAGGGCTAGAGGTTCACGTTGAGCACCAGAGGAAAATTAAATATTTGCTGTTATAGGCTAACATCATTTCTGCAAAATTTCAGAATGTAACATGGTCCTAAATATATCTATCAGGGCCATTGTGATAATGTTACACGTGGGTAGAAGAAGATCAAGTGTCTCTCAACCTCATTAGTACAACAATTACTTAATCAGACAGTCTCTTTTCTGAATTTCCTGAGCAAATATTTACATTCTGGTTTGTAAGGCCACAGGGTCACACAGAGCCAAAGGAGCATCAGTCACATAGAAGACAATGTGACTAGCTCTCCTAGAGTTCTGCAGTGTAGAGACTCTACTTCCAAACATGACATGAGGATTATTAGTGTGGGGGTGAGGAGAAAAGGGATAAAGAAAGCAGAAGCCTAGGAACAGGAAATAAAGGTAAGAAAAATAATGACTGATGCTTATGTTGTACCAGAGACCGTTACTTGTTTCCACCTATGAGGGGATGCAATGTTCTATTCCCATTTTACAGATCAGAAAATTGACTCACAGAATGATTAACTTGCTCAAGTTCTCAATCTGAGAACTATGAAGCTAGCACCTAAATTCAAGTCTTTCTGAATCTCAAATACGCTTGCTTTTAACCACTATATAACATGGTTTTCCTACTGTCCTAATTCTTTTTTTCTCATCTGGTTTCCAGAAGTAGGGCCAAGATATTTCTGAATTATTATCACACACCACATACAGTTTTAATCTTGAAAAAGATACTAGGTAGCTCCTAATTATAACTTTGATTGACTTTCTTTTTTTGGCTTTCTTGAACTTTGTTAAAGAATAATAGTATATATAATTATGAAGGCCCATCCTATGATGATGCTTTAATACACCTATATGGATATAACACTATGTTTTTATAGCTTTATGTAATATTAATAACTTGAAATAATTTTTAATTCACCATTTCTATTTGCGATGAAGTTTTATTTTTTTTTAAGTTGCTCATCTGATGGCTAATGAAAGAACTGAAGAAGGCTGGAGATGAGGATTTCTAAATGATATAACATTTCTCTTTTTTATACAATGATGTAGGCACCATACTCATCTTTTTCTATGGTACTTCTTTTCTTCACTCTTTTTGCACTGTTAGGCAATACTCAATCACCAATGCAAAATGTGAGGAGAACTTCATAGCTTCTACGTGCTGTTCTATTTTGTTTTGGTTTTGTTTTTGTTTTCCTGAATTCTTATATATTCATGAGTCTGGGTGCCTCATTCTTAAGCTCTAGGAAGTTTGTTTGATTTTTATCATATTTCACTTTATCCTCAAGTCCCCAAACATTTCAGGAATGCTGTAAATGAAATAGTCATTTACATGGAGATCATAGGTTTTCCTCAGGTCAGTGTTTGGAAATCATACTAGTCAGGTGTACTGTGATAATATGTTAATCATTATAAAATTATTTTAAATATATTTGTTTTACTATAGCATTTATTAAACATTATTTAACTTCAAACAGCCATCACATTAAGGCATTTAAAGGAAAGGAATGCAACTTTCTTTTTCTATTTCATTTATTATTAATTATCTGGTTCCCAAAGCCCCAACAATAATATTTGAAACAGCTGGATGCTCTCCTTTTTTGCTGTCACGTGATGCCTTTCCTGAGAACTGCCTTTGGATCACTCTGCAAATAAATGAATTTGCTGTATTTTCATTCCCAGTCTTACAGGCAACTCACTGGAATATCACTTTTTATATTCTACTAAACTCGTCTGTCTGCATTTATTGCAGGAGAAAGAAACTGGCCACGCTGAATATCTATTCTTTTCCCTTTAGACTCTCTGAGAGACTCACATAACCTTGCCCATAAATGAGTAACCTATGCCTATAGTACTCACTAAATCATCAATTTGAGCCAGTTAGTAGATGATCAATTTATGATGTTACTCTATTTTAATTCCCCTTATAAACAATGATTATTGGTCTAGATACAATTATTCAACCTCGTAAATAACATTGGTAAATGTTGCAGACAATATTTCTTAACTTCAATCAATTTATCATTTGAGTTTTAAAAATTAACAGCATTCAGAGCACTGGAAAGGCCTATAGGCAATTCACTTATATTTTGGATAAAACATGTGGCCCTTCTAATATTCCTGACTTAGTTATCAACCCTCAGCTTGACAAAGATATACCTCTTCTATTCATCAGATAAGGCCACTGATTCAATAATGCTTTCCTTTTAAGGTTTGAATTTTAAAGCCTGGGAAAGATTGAAATTCTTTAAACTACAGTGATTTGAAAGAAATGCTATAGATTTGATATTTGTCTGACTTATAGTAAAAATATAATTTACATAGATATAGATATATAAATATAGATTTGGCATTCTAGCTATCTCTAAGGCATGTTAAAAAATAGTGCCAAATAACTGTGATAGCTTTGCAAAGACATAATTGCAGAGTCTATAGGAATGCATAAACTCTATACTGTAATATCTACAGGTCAAATCGATTGTCTACTAGAAACACTTGTGTTTTAGTAAGTATGCATTTAAAACTAAATGTTAGCAAAAGTGTTATATAAATGTCTGTGAAAGATACAGAAAATGAAGTAGTATTAACAGGGCAGCATTATGTGTAAGAACTTGGGCTCTTAGGCTAGATAGCCTGGTTCTGAATTCCAGTTCTGCCACATACTAATAGTTTGTCCTTGGTAAGGTCACTAAGCCATTCTGAACCTCAGTTGCATATTCTGTAAAATAAGGATAACACTAGTACTTACCTCACAGAGTTTGTGTGAGCATTAAATAAGTTAGTGTGCATAAAATGCTTAGAAGAGTGACTAGTATAGGAGTGTTAGGAAATGCTATTTAAGCATTAGCTATTATTATCAATCCAACAGACTTAAAACACCAAATTAGTCAATTCAATTTAAGAGCTGGTCTGAAAGAAGAACAATTTAACCAATAAATCATTTACTGTTATATGGTACAATTTTGATAGGACTCTGAATATAAACTGGGGGTATATATGCTTTTGGATTAGTATTGCATCTGGCTATTAGGGTTTTTTAAAAATAAAATAAAATTTTAAACATTAATTTATTTTTGCTATTTATTTTTATCCTCTCAATTCTCTCCTGAGATGCACATCAAATGAAAAACCCTGCTCTCATGAAAATTAAGTTTGATAAATATCTTACTGTCGTATTGGCCAAAACCTGCTAAGAATTTTCCACATTACAAAATCAATGGTACTGAGCGATGAATTGCAGCCATGGTTTATAATGACACATGCTTTGCTGCTTTAGGGAGGATCAGTTCACTGGCCTGAAGGGTGGTGGGAGAAACCTCATTCTTTTCCCCACAGGATGAAGTCTGATGCAGAAATGTTGACTCAACATGAGAAAGAAAGTTGAGGAGCCGTTTTTCTTTTGAAAAAACAAACAACAAAGAATTGTTTGTTTTTATTGTTTTACTCCTCTCCTACACAAACACTCTCATCTTTCATCTTCCAAAATCCAATGACAAAAATTACTTTCAATAATTATAAAAATATTGTCTTTCCAATAATCTGTGTGAGAGTATGATACAGTATTGAACTTGAAGAGAAGTGAACATGGCCAATTCTAGGATGTAGGTGTTGCAGGACAAGGACAGGTCAAGAATGATTCTCATTTTTCTGACAAGAGCTATTGAGTACATGGTGGTAAAATTTACTGAATTGGGAGAACTGGAGAAGGAGGAGAAGGCGGCTTGGGGGAAAGGATCATGCATTATGTTATTGGGCATAATGCATGTGAGTTGTCTAGGAAATATCCAGGTTGAGTTTTGAGTAGAGATATTCATTCAGGCTCTGGGGAATTGGTTGCAGGAACTGAATTGGGAATGTTCAGAAATAGATGAGAAAGCTCAGTGAGTACATAAGATTGAAGAAAGTGCATTATGAGAAGAAAGCAAGCTGAGAACCACATCTTGAAAAGCCAACACGGACTGGTTGAGTGGACAAGGAGGAGCCAGCAAAGAAGAATGAGAAAGATAAGGCAGACAGAGGACAAAAAACTTCAGAAGAGTTGTGAATTATAGAAGCAAGGACATGAGTTTCACAAAAGAACAAATGTTTCCGAGTGAAGCCCACCCAGGAATATTATGTCTACAGTGGGAATCACTTAAGACGTGTCATGAAATAGATTAGCAGAATCACATTAGTTATAGTCAAAATAAAGTAGTTACATGTTCTCTGAATATCAGAGCAGTAACGTGAATGAATTTTGAAATCCTATTACATATATATGATTTTTAAATTGTAGAAATATTACTTAAGTAGTAGATGTTTTACGTGTAACCAAGTTAATCTGTTCATTTTTAAAATCAGGAATTATAATAGCTACCATTTATTGGACACCTGCTGCTTGCCGTATTTATTTATAATGTTTAAACAGGTATAAATATTACAATCATTTATCGTTGAGTAATCTGAGACTCAGTTTCAGAAACTTGACACAATTCCTCATAGCTAATTCATAGTAGACTAGAAACAAACCTAGATCTGAGATTCATTGTCCAAGAATTCAAACTATTTCTATTATAGTGAGGTATCAATAAGTTTCTGTAAGGACAACAACAGAAAAAAAAAGAATCCAGATGAAAATAAAAGGAAAAATCTTTAATCATTCAATACAACTGGAGAAATATGAAACACTTCCTTCAGTACCAAGAAGCGATTTCTGAATTCCCTAGAAATATTTTCCAATATTAGTCAGCTATTTTCCTTCTATTCTTTTTAAGCAGTAGTCTGTGGATTTTTATCTTGTTAAAGAAGAATGCCAAACAAGGTATTAAACAAAAGTTAGGTGTGAATTCAAGAGAAATAAATCATATACTGGACAATGAGAGCAATGGATCAATGGGTGTACCAGTTTCCTTGCCATTGTGTATTTCAGTATGCATAATGTAAGCATTGAGCATATAAAGTATATTTTCTTATGAGTTTATTCAATATAAGGACAAATGTTCCATGTACGGAGTACGAATACCTCTTTTCAAACATGTTAGTTCCAGCAGTATAAATTCTCGCAAGGTTTATTGGGAAACAAACAAACAAAAGATCAAGGAAAATAAACTGAATTTAAGAATATTTATTTATTTAAAGACAAATAAAAGCAAAGTATCTTCTATTCTAAACCGTAGTTGGGAGATATGTGCAAACCACCTGCAAGAAATGTTTCAGATCATAAAATATAAATACACAAAATATTGAAAACAAAATTTGAAAGGGACATATTCAGTTACAGTGAGCATGTAGTTGGGATTAGACCATGTCATAATACACAAGGAAGAGAGGATCTGTTGCAGCCATAAACAATGAAACAGGATAATGAATTCTGGACATTGACTCTTCTCTCCTGTGTTCAGTTTAAAGCCCCATGACTTCCACACGGCTCACTAGACACCCCGAAACATGATTCTCCTAAAAGTTAATTCTCGCCTTTAGGCAAGAGCTTTGCTGGTTGAAGCAGGACCATAACAGGCACGGAGGGACTTTCTTCATCAGGGGTGGCATCGGGGGCAGTTGAATCAAGATCTTAGAACACTCGTTCACTGAGCCCAAATTTTAAGCTTGGGAATGTCTTCTGTGTGAGAATATTTTCTCCAATTACTTCCATACCATCTCAGACACAGAAGTAATCAGTTCCAGTAATTATCTATTGAAAAAGTTACTTGAAGTTACTGTCATTCCACATGGAATTTATGCTTTTCAATGAGAACAAACAAGTCGGCCTGGATTGATTTTCTTACATTTAAAAAAAATTAATTAATTAATTAATTTGGTGAGGGTAGCACTCAAGAGAGATTTGGGAAAATGCAGAGATGGATTTTGCAAAGACAGATAAGACATTTAGAAAAGCATACATAACAGATGGGAGAGTGGTAAGAGCATTAGTGAGGAGAAAAATTTATTTTTTGAGAATGTCTGTCATGTTAAATAATTACTATATCTGTAGTTAGAGAGGACACAGTTATGTGATTACGAATTCTTGGAAATAGTCTGTATTTTATCTTCATAGAAATGGAATCTAATAAATTATTAGATTTAGAAGAACATTTTTTTCTTAGTAAATTTTTTATCTAGAGCTTTGTGATTGCCAGGTACAATATTAACCAAGAAAGCTCGTGGATAAAAGGGAGTATGATGGCTTTAGGGCTAAAGCTTCCCATCAAGCCCTTATCTGCTAGTCAAATACTTTAGGACTTTGTATTTCACTCTGTTTATCTCTGTTATTCTTTCCCTTTTTTTTGTTTTTCGATGTTATTTTCAGACAATCTCTCTAAACACAGATGATTGGCAGGTCTGGGTTCCTGTTTATAGCTACTTCCTAGGTGGAAAAGCATTTCTTCTTCATCAGTTGCCACAAATTCCCAAAATGATGTCAGGTGGTTCTTGTAACATTTTCAACCTTGAATACATCATTGAATCCAGATGTGTGGAATCAGCCTGGCTCTCTGGATAATGTGAACACTCATTCCTGAAGAGGGGGCAGCAATTAGCGCCACCAAAACATATGGACAGAAAGCAGGAAATCTGGGTTCTGGGAGTGGATGGTAGACAGAGCCTAGGGTGGTCACCCTAGGAAAAAATACTAAGGTATGGGAGAAATAATAAGAAGGTTGTTGAATGATTTCCTTCTTGTGGCCAAAGAGAAGTGGGCCAAGAACACTGTATAATGCATTAACTGCCATATGAGTTGTATTTAACTCATGCTAGTTTTGAGCCTGGGGCCTTGTGAAGCATATAACTCAGACGTCTCTTTACCTTGGGAGCCACGTGGTGCGCAGGCAACTCACGCCGCCATGCTGTGGCATACATGTTATGTGATGGGTGGCCCCCTAGGCAAAACCCTGCAGTTGGTTCGTGTAAATCTTACTTGTTGATGCTCTTATTGTCACAATCAATATTGGCAATTTAATTCTAAAAACGTGGATTAAATGAATAGAAGTCAATAAATTTCATTTTTCTATTTATGTTTACCGTTAAATTACACTTAAGCCTGACAAGTCAAGAAAAACACTTTACCCTTGTGAATTATTTTTCAAGTTTTCACATTACTCTTTACATTACTAATTTTCAAGTATTTGTTATTTTTTTATTAAAAAACACAGAAAACAACAAAACATAACAAATTTTTCATTGCATTAGATAGGATCATTTTGTTTTTGAAGTTTTTATTCTATTTTCGTAATAAAACACCGTGGTTGCAAGGAAAAAAATTTTTTTTCTAGTGTGGCGGTCAATGTGTTAAATTTAACCAACTAGAACAGAGAGCCCAGCTGAGACCAAATGGCACAGTTTCCTTTCCAGGTTGCCTCAGATGCAGGGTCCCTTTCTGTCACAGAAGAAGAATACAGTGCTTGCTTTGGCAGCACACATACTAAAATTGGGACAATACAGAGAAAATTAGCATGGCCCCTGCACAAGGATGACATGCAAATTCGTGAATTGTTCTATATTTTTTAAAATTAAAAAATCAAGAAAAAGAAAAAAAAAGAAGAAGAATACAATAGTTTAGAGGAGTCTTCCTGAGTCCCCCAAAAAGCTTCAGAACTTACTAATTCTCTGATGTTGGACAGGATCTTTAACATCTGTGTGCCTAACATTCTTCGTTTGTAAAAGGTGTATAAAAATATTGCCTCTTTCAGAGGGCTGCTGTGAGGAGTAGCTGAAAGTGTAAAGTGCTTAGGATCGCATATGGTATGTAAAAAGATTATATAAATGTTTGTCATTATTGTTGTTTTTATTAATGAAATTACAATGAGAAAAAACACAGACAAATATGAACATATGTAGGGATGACACAACATATGATATTAGAAGCTCATCCTTAGATGGGAAGGCAGAAGGGATTTGAGTTGAATATAAAGTGAGCACACATAGGAAACGACTAAGGCTTACTCGGTTATGGTACCAGCTGCTTCATTCTCCCTGTTGTGTGTTTGTGACCAGAGTAAAACCTAGTATTTATCATTAAATTTTTCTAACTTATAACACTTGTGGGTATCACTTCCTGGAGGAAATTGTGGTAGGCAGCCTCTTAGACGGTCCCAATGATCCCTTTCTCTGGGTCTTCATGTCCTGGTGTAACTCTCTCCTCTTGGATGTGTGCTGGACTAAGTAACCTGCTTCTAGTGAATAGAATATGGCAGAATTGATGGAATGGATGCCATTTCTGCGAGTTGATTATAAAACTGCTATGGATTCTGTCTGGCCATGCTTGCACGTGTGTGCACTTTCTCTCTCTCTCCCAGGTAAATCATTAAGCCACAGTGCAATTTCATGCCAAAGAGTGGTACACTATGACTGAACAGTCACTCTAGTTAATTGGACAGATCAAAAGCTTATTTTAATTTTTTATAACTGAAATTTTTTCATGCCATCTTTCCTGCTCAGCAGAGGGGGAATCATTTTTAGATCAATTTGGTAAATTCATTCTAAACCAATACCTTTTATTCTATCCTCAGTAATAAAATATCCTCTCAGAAAATAGTCAACCAAATTCAACTATTATTCTCTCAGTCATTGTTCACTATTGTCAATTTTCTTTTTGAGCTTCCTCCCCAATTCTCCATGCTTGTTTTTTGCCCAAGCAAGTGAGGAAGGGGCATCTGCTTTTGTGGTCGAGGGAATGTGAAATTGCGCAGTTTATTCATTGTCATTTCTCTGTGGCTTCTGACAGCTGGTGTTTTCATATCACCCTGTGTTGCCCCTGGTGCAATGGCAAATAAGGCAGACTCTATCCTGTAGAACATGTGGTAGCTCTTGAGCACTCAGCTAGGCAGCCTCTGCAGCCTTCCAGCACAGAGTTCATGTGAAAGAACCGCAGATTCTCTTTGTCTCCCTGAGCTGTCTTTTGGGTGAGCAGCAATGTGGTTCAAGCCCCAGCTACTATTTATTGTGTTCTTTGAGCTTATCAGAAATCTTGAAGTCAGCACCACTCACCTAGGATTGCTATATATGATGGTCTCTAAGATGGTACCCAATGACAAGGTCTCTCTCTCTCTCTCTTCTCTCTCTCTCTCTCTCTCATTGCTTACTTCAGGGGAAGTCAGGTGCCACGCTGCATGGAAGTCTTGTGGAGAGGATCATGTGGCAAGAAACTGAAGGGGGCATCAAACCAACAGGTAGTGAGAAGTGCAGGACCCACAGGGCCTTCCCTCATTCCCGCAATCCAAGATGAACAGAGCCCACATGAGTAAGCTTGGAAGTGGACAAAATCCCATTAGAGTCTTCAGTAGAGACTACAGGCTTTGATGAAAGATTGACTGCCACCTCATAAGAGACTTTGAGCCAGAGGTACCTAGCTAGGCCATGTCTGGGTACTCGACCTATAGAAACTGATAATAAATGTTTGTTTTATAAACTTTCAAGTTGTGGGGTAATTTGTTACACAGCAATAGATAACTAATACACCATGCCAACCTACCATTGTTTTATATTACTTCCCCCAAGCCCCAGCATTACTGAAAGTTCCTGCAGGTCATGCATATATCAAAGTCTAGATTATAAATTGGTTCCATTCCCTTTTTCCAGAAACTGTGCCCAAACTACAGAGGGGATTCTCTTGGTGTGATGAACATTTATAGGATGACATATTAAGCATCCTTTTCCCCATTCCCAAGAGCAAAGGAAAGACAAATTACCCAAGTCTAAAGCTCCACAGAGCCTGTTGTCCCTATCCCTCCTATCCCTACTCCAGTAACACCCACGTTCCTTCTTTACCATCTTTTGGCAAAGGCTGCAAAAACAGTTCTTTCTTACTTGAAACTTGTTCAGCCTGAGAAAGCTGGGAATAAGGCTTCCTTTACATTTAATTGTTTGAAATGGTGTGTTATTATACTCACATGTGAGCTCTCCCCACAGTAATCCATACACCTCCCACATAGTCATCATAAAGGAACAGACAGCTGGTAAACCAGAAAAAAGAGAAAGAAACCCCTTGATGATAATTTGCATTATAGCGTAGCAGAATTCTCTAAGGAAGAGATCAACGGAAGCTCTTCTTGTGGATGAGGCGGAATTTGCGCTGAATCTTAAAGGATTGGGGGGCTTGTATAAAAAGGCTGGAGGTCTATGGTCATTTCAGAAAGGAAAAAAACTTGTGCAAAGGGCACTAGGATTGAAACTGCATGTGGGAGCATAGTGCAAAGAAGTACCTTACAGGAACAAGGTTGTTTGTTGGACAGTTGAAAGAGAAAGATTCCCGCAGTGCTGCATTGCTCAGGTCTGACCATTATCTGTAGGATGTTTTTGAGCAGAGGAATAAGCAATAAAATTAATGACTTCACAAGTATGATTAGATGGCAATGGATAATAAATCAAAGAATAAATATTTATTTAGGGCTTTCTCTGAGTAAGGCGTAGCACTCAAAGCATGGGCAGAGTAGACATGGTTGCTACACTTCACTGTGAAAGACCATAATTATACAAATAGCAATTTATATAATTTTAACCTGTAAAATGCCAGGAAGTTGAAATTCAGTGTTACCTGTAAGGCTGCAATGGTAAAACTTCTTGGAGTAATGCTTTCCTAAAGATTTTTTTTAAATTTACCTTTCTGTTTTGGGGTAATTGTAGATTTACATGCAGTGGTAAGAAATAATACAGAGAAATCCCACGTACCCTTTCCTCTGTTTTTCCGAGTGGTAACATCTTGCATAAGTATAGTACAATATTACAATCAGTACTACAGCACAATTGCTGGGTTGTATAGTGAATATATATGTATTTTAAGACTGTCCAATTACTTTCCAGAGTGTCTGTAGCATTTTACGTTCTCTGCAACAATGTATGAGTGGTCTGGTTTTTCTACATCTTCCCCAATATTTGCTTTTGTCACTATTTTTTATTTTGGCCAGTCTGATAGGTGTGTAGAGATAACTTATTGTGATTGCAATTTGCTTCTTCCAAATGTCTAATGTGTTGTACATCTTTTCATGTGCTTATTTGCTATCTGTTCATGTCTTTTGTCCATTTTCTATTAGATTGTTTATCTTAACGTTGTGTCTTCAGAGTTCTTTATATGTTCAATATGCATGTGATTTTCAAGTTTTTCTCCCAGTTTATATCTTGTCTTTTCATCCTCTTAAAGGGGTCTTTCACAGACCAAAAGTTTTCAATATTTGATTAGGTCTAATTTATCAATTTTTCTTTTATGATTCATGCTTTTAGTGTCAAGCCTAAGAACTCTTTTTGTTGTACTAGATACTGAAGATTTTCTCTAGTTTTTAAAAAGTTTTATAGTTTTAATTTCCATTTAAGTCCATGATATATTTTAAGTAAATTTTTGTATGATGTGAGAGACTTAGGTTGAGGTTCTTTTTTTTTCTCCCTATAGATGTCTAATTACTCCAATACTATTTGTTGAAGAGCCTTTCTTTCCTCCATTGAATTAAATATACACCTTTGTCAAAAATCAGTTAGGAATACTTGTGTGGGTTGATTTCTATGTTCTTAAATTTATTCCATTGACTATGCGTCTATCCCTCTGCCAATAACACACTGTCTTGATAACTATGGCTGTATAGTAGCCTTGAAATGAAGTAGAGTGATTCCTTTATAATTCCCTTTCAAAAATTTTAGTTATTCTATTACCTTTGCATTTCATGTAAGTTTTCAAATAATCTGCCTGTATCTGTGAAATATCTTGCTGGGATTTTGACAGAATTACATTAAACCTGTATATAAATTTGGGAAGAATTGACATCTTTACTATGTTGAATATTCCAAACAGTGAGCATGTTATAATCTGTCCATTTACTTGGATCATCCTTGTCTTCTTTCATTAGCATTTTGTAGTTTTTAGCAAAAAAATTCTATACATATTTTAGATTCACACCTAAGAATTTTTTTCTTTCTTTCTTTTTTTTTTTTTGTGATTTTAAATGACATGATCTTCTTTTCATTTTGATGTCCATGTGTTCATTATGGAAAAATAGAAATGCCTTTCTTGCCGTCTGCACTGGTCCAAACTTCTAGCACTATGTTAAATAAGAGTGGTAAATGTGGACATTCTCTCATTGTTTCCAATCTTAAAGGAAAAGCATTCAATTTTCCACCTTTAAATGTATTGTTATCTGTAGATATTTTGTGGATACTTTTCATCAAGTTGAGAACATTCCCTTTATTCCTATATTTCTGGGAGATTTTGACACAAATTGGCAGTGGATTTAGTCACAACCTTTTTCTGCATTGATTGGTATGATATGAAATGTTCCTTCTTTAGTCTGTTCATAGGACAGATTACAATAATTAATTTTTGAATATTGAATAGTGCTTGCATCCCTGGCATAAACTTTACTTGATCATGGTGTATAATCTTTTTTATATATTGCTGAATTCTATATACTAATATAGAATTTTGTTAAGGGGTTTTGCATCTATAATCATGAGGGATATTGGTCTGTCATCTTCTTCTGTAAATTTCCCTCTCAGCACTGCGTTAGCTGTGTCCTACAAATTATGATACATTGTATTTTCATTTTCATTCAATAAAATGGATTTTTAAAAATTTCTCTTGATACTTTTTCTTTGACCCATGGGTTATTTAGAAGGACTTCCTTTAGTTTCAAAGTGTGTGGAGATTTTGTAGTTAATTTTTGTTATTGATTTCACTTTTAATTCCATTTGGTCAGAGAACACACTCTGTGTGATTTCAAATATTTTAAATCTGGCAAGATTTGTTTTATGGCACAAAATGCTGTCTGTCTGGGTATATGTTTCTGAATGTTTTAAAAAGAATGTGTATTCTGTTGTCAAGATGAGTAGTCTATAAGTGCCCATTCTGTTGGTTGATGATATTGAGTTTCTTCTATATTCTTGTTAATTTTCTGTCTAATTGTCTGTCACTTGCTTAGAAAGTTGTGTCTAAGTTTTCAACTATTTTTGTATATATATACTCCAAATATAAATGACAAAAATATTTTATTTCTTTCATTCTACCATATTTTGCTGCCTTTTTTTGTTTTTAGAATATACATATATAAGATTACTAGGTCTGTTTGGTTGATTAATCCTTTTATCATTATATAATGTTCCATTCTACCTCTGATAATTTTCTTTGCTTTAAATTCTAATTTTCCTAATAATTATATAACCTCTCTTTGTTTCTTTTCACTAATGTTTGAATAATGTATATTTGCCTCCCTTTTATTTTCAGTCTACCCATGTCATTATATTTGAAGTGAGGTTCTTAATAATAACATACAATTGGGTCATAATTTTTAATCCATTCTGCCAATCTTTGTCCTTTAGTTGGTATGTTTAGATTTTTATATTTAATGTAATAATTTATATCTTAGGGCTTAAATCTGCAGCTTTATTTTTTATTTTCTCTGTGTTTTTGTTTTTTAATTTCAATTGTCCTGCCTCTTATGGTTTATATGAACATATTTCAAAATTCTTTTTTGGTTTATCAAAAGTGCTTTTAAGTGTATGGCTTTGTCTAGCTTTGTTAGTGGTTGCTTTAGTTATTAAATTACATATACATCAATTATCACAATACAATGGTGTCATGATTTTACCAGTTCAAGTGAAATGTAGAAACCTTATCTCCTTCTATGTCTCCTTACATTCCAATATTTATAATTGTCTTAAAATTTCCTCTGTATATTTCCTCTATATCTATATATTTGGCTGAGAGGTATTCCAAAAAATATATTTCCTCTGCATACATTTAGAACCATATCAAAAAGTGTTGTAGTTTTTGCTTTCCCCCCTCAAACATGATTTGGAAGACTTAAGAGAAGAAGGAAAGTCTGTGATATTTACCTATCTTTTTACTTACCATATTATTTCTTTTTCCCTTTTGTTCCCAAATTCCTTTACCTATTGATTATTTTCTGTTTAGAGAATGTTCTTTAGCCATTCTTTTACAGTAGGGCTACTGGTGAAAGATTCTTTTAATTTACCTTATCCAAAAATGTCCTAATTTTCCCTTCATTCCTAGAGGATATTTTTACTAGATATGATATTCCAGATTGACAATTCTTTGTCAACACTTGAAAAATGTTATGTCTCTTCCTTTTGTCTTCTATGTTTCCCGATAAGAAATCCTTCATCATTGAAAATATTTTCCCCATAGGTAACATGGCATTTTTTTCACTGCTCTCAAATTTTTTTTATCATTAGATTTCAGAGGCTTAGCTAATATATGTCTTGGTATAGATTTCTTTGGGTTTTATGATGTTTGGGGTTTGTTCAGCTTCTTGATTCTTTAGGTTTATGTCTATAGCAAAATTTGGGAGTTTTTCAGTCATTATTTCTTTGAGTACTTTTTCAACCCTTCCTTTTTCCTCTCCTTCCACAAGTCTGTAATGTATTTTAGTGGTGATGGGAAATGATAAGTTTTAATCAAAGAATTTGCATCATTAAGCTTTTAATGAGAAACAAACCAACCCATAACTTAGTGGTTTAAAACAACAATTATTTAATTATCTCACAACTCAGTGGGTTGGCAATTTGTTTTGGTCTTTGTAGGGCAGTTTTGCAACTGGTCTCATCTGGTCTTATCCGTCTTCAGCTGGCTGCTATATTGGCTGTAGGATGACTGGTCTAGGAGGTCTGCACTGGGATGGATTGTCTCTACTCCACATGTTCCCCCACATTCTAGTAGACCGACCTGAGCTTTCTTACATGGTAGTAGAGGTTTTACAAGAGCTGTGAGAAGCAAGTGCCAAGTGTGTAAGAGTTTTTCAAGGCTCTGCTGTGATCATGCCTGCTAATGCCTCCTTGACCAAAGTAAGTCACATGAGCAACCCAAATTCAAGCGATGGAAAAATAGACTCTATTTCTCATGGCAGGAGAAGATTTTTACAATGTATTCTGAGGATATTATGATCAGAGTCACCTTTTTAAAAGATTATTTGATACCATGAGAGGTATGAATTGCAGGAAGCAGGAATTGAGGCTGAGAGATCAGTTTCAATATGAGGAGAGAGAGAATTAGAGGTTTAAAATACACTTTGGGGCTAGCATTGATGAGAGATAGATTATGCATGAGTAAGCAAGAAAGGGTAACTTACGCATTACTATTAGGCTTCTGTCTTGAGCAAGTTGGTGAATACTAGTGACATTTATTGAATTGGAAACTCTAGAAATGGCAAGATAAAAAATGAGTAATAAGTTCAGTTTTTGGATAAGTTTCACTTGAGGTACTAAAAGGCATCGAAGTGGAAATATTGACTACACAGCTCAATAAAGGGCCAGGATTTTAGAAAAGAGTTTGGGCCTGGAGAAAAAGATCTGTGAGGTATCAAGTTATTTATCATAACTTTCACTATAGGCATGGATGAGTTAAATGATAACATCCATAAGAGTTTTATGGTTCTAAAAATATAAAGGACAGAGCAAATGCAAGTTTCCATTGAGTTCAACTATCTTTAATAGTAGTCAGAAAGATATTTTATATATTATTTTCTTATCAAGCACAAATGCCTTTAGTATTTGTTTAAAAGATGTGCACATCTTAAAAGACAAATAAATCCAAAATCTAATCTCAGTTATCACCAATGGTGATATACATCTTGCACTTCTACATTTCATGAGTGGGAAGATGGGTTAAGTGATGTATATGTCACAAGAAGTCAGGGACATAAGAGAATAGAATCATATTTATCATGGTGTTATGTAACCATTGATACAACAACTTTAAATAGAGTCTAGTCTGTCTAATCAGGGTTGCCAGCAAGAATCCACCCGGTAATATGATGAGACAATATTCAAAAGTATTTGGGATGATATTTGACTTAGGTACAAGTCGTGAGAAGTGAAATAGATGTATCAAAGCAGTTACTATGACCAGTCAAAATTTCTGACCATATGTAACTTCTGTTATATGTGCATATTTCTTAGTGTATATGCATCTTTAAACTCTAGGGAAATTTGGAATAATGTAAACACATATTTAAAAGGAAGTAAATTAAGATTTTTTTTATCTTGGGTAGAAATCTAAACATCAGTTTTTTGTATGTGTGAAATTTAATAGAATTTGACCTGTTTGAGTGACAGCTTTGTAAACCTAATTTAAAATAAGCTATTGAATAATTGATTCAGAATGGTGATTTGCAAGTTGAAATCTTCCTGAGTTTATGTACAGTATATTGTGAATATTTCTATAAACTTAAATCATACAATATTAAAAGTTAACTTCTTGAATTTATAAAAATCCTTAATATTTGAGAAGACTTTTTGTCATAAAATCAAAATGTTTAAAATAAATCTAAAATATATTTTATTTCTAAATTCTGTTTAAAATGTTTGAGCTGTTTAACTGCCTTTGTAAATGTGACCAAGTAGTATTTAAAGTCCATTTAAAGATGCTTTTGTTTCTAAATAGTATCTGAGAAAGAAGTAGAGTTTTGAATTTGTAACTTTAGTATGTTGAATTTAAAATAAAATCATAAAACTCTGTAAAGTCTTTCTTACATACAAAATCTACCCTGAGCTCAATACAACTAGGAAAGAAGTTAGAAGACAGTTGCATAAATGGAGGAAATTAGTTACATAGAGGAGCAAAAAGAGGGGACTTTGAAGAGGTAGTACAGTGGGATATGAAATGAAGCAAACACAAAACTAAAACCAGAATGGGATGCCGGGGGTCTTGGGAGAGAATGAGGCTTGTGCTGTACAATGTCTTTTTGAGGTGAATGCTTAATGCAATGACCAAGAACAAAACCAAAATTGACAGCTAGCAAACAGCAAGGTGAGAAGATCCTCCTCATGCTCCTGCTTGGACATCTGGAGCCCCATTTTCTTGGGCAAAAAACTCCCATCTAGTTCTTTCACTACCTCCAACTTCAATGCTCCATGACAAGGGGAGAGAAGACTTGTAAGAATGAGCTTGTCCACATTGGTTGTGCTGGTGGTGAAGGAGGGGATGCTAAAGCAAACCCTGAGCTCATAAGAGGTCATTGTAATCCTACCCATGTGGAATAGGCTCATTGTTCTATCCCTTCATTCCCCCAGAATTGGAAGATACATTAAGTGTCCTCTTTGCTTCCTACTCTCACAATCATACATGTTCCTGTATACATGTATAAAACTCCGCATGCCTTTGCAGCTCATGCTATAAAACTGTCTCTTCTCTTTGTTTTCAACCACTGGCATTTTAATAATTATATTTATTTATTTTATATTTATTTTAAAACACAAAATAAGATCTAACTGATAATCTTTCTTTTCTTGCTAGGCCCTTTTCCCATCCTGGGTGACTTCTGTGTCATCAATGTCCTGCTCCACAATTCGTCCACATTATCATCTTCAGTGATTATTCGTCCCATTCCAGTGCAGCCATTTACTCCCATGGCCCCATCCTGAACCTTGTTGTTCCTTGGAACTATTCTGCTTTTGATATCATAGAGGCAGAATCACAGAGATGATAACCTCCTAGCTTTCCAACATCCCAAATAGTAATCAAGTCTATTTCTCTCCATGCTTACCATCATCCACCCATTACACACTCATCACATCATCATCTCTTTCCTGAATTATTTCTTCCACTTCTTAACTGATCTCTCTGCTTCTGGCTTGTAACTCATTCCTGTCTACTCTCCTATCTTCAGGGTTCTTTCTATATAAAATGCAAATTAGATCATTGCTCTTAGGACAGTGTCTAGACTCCTGAACATATGTACTTTGCTTGAGCCCATTTTTTTTCACTTTAACTCTCATACTGCCCCGCATCCACCTCTCCACCCCAGCAAGACTGAAATTCATTGAATTCTCCAGAGGTTCCATATACTGTTACCCATAAGCCTTCACATGCACTTATTCGGCCTGAAATATCAACCTCACCACTACCTATCAATTCCACCCCCACCATACCTTCCTTATCTAACTCTTTTCTACACATTCTGTAGGTCCTCACTTAAATTTTCCTTTTTATATGAAGTTTGCTCTAAAATTCTCTTGATACAGGCTCTCCACACTGGATGTAGTACTCTTATTTTTATACTCCTGATGTAGTTTCTACTTCACAATAGATAATTTATTATACTTTATTATAATTGAATTGTTCTCTGCAGGTTCTTTAATTAATATACATTAATATACTTAGGAAGAATTAGACATTCCTAAACTCTTCACTGTCTATATGCTATGGTCTGAGGAATAAAACAATGTTATATTTATTAATAGAAATATTTCCTAGTTCAGGTTTGCATTGTATCTTTGCCTGATAAAAAATATTTACACCATAAGGAAGAATGTTTGAAGAGAAGGGGCAATGAAGATTCACTGATAATTACGTGATTTTAATATTTATTATTTCATAAGACCCCCTTTTTAGTGCTTATAATAATGCATTGCAATTAGCTGGGCATATATAATAAAAACTGATATTTGTTAATTATTATATGCTAGCCATAATGGCACTTTGCATGTATTTGCTCATTTGTCTTCACACCTTATTAAAAAGTATTACTCTGGTCCTAGTTCATTTTCTGTTGCTATAACTGAATACCTGAGACTGGGAAATTTATAAAGAAAAGAAATTTATTTCTCACAGTTCTGGAGCCTAGGAAGTCCAGGAGCATGGTGCCAGCATCTGCTTAATGTCATCCCATGGCAGAAGGCGGAAGTGAGCTCATGAGACAGAGACCACAAGAGCAAGCCTAGCTTACTTTTATAACAACCCACTCATGAAAACTAACTCACTCCCATGAAACAGCATTAATCCATTCATGAGGGCTCTGCCTTCATGACCCAATCACCTCCTAAAGGCCCCATTCTTAATACTATTACACTGGCAATTAAGTTTCCAACATATAAAATTTGGGAGACACTTTCAAATCATAGCACTCCTATTAGCACAATTTAGGAAATAAGGAAACTGAGGCCAATAAAACTTAAGTAACTTGCCAAAGGTTTGTAATTTTTCCAGGTGGTGAAAACAATATGTGCACTTGGGTAGTTACATGCCAGGGCCTTCTCATTGAACCACTCAAATATTTTAGCAAAAGAGTAACCTCATTATGAGGGCAGAAGGGTAGTGGCTTATGTGCCAAATAATGTGATTCTAAGAAATCAGCAACGAAGTTGAAACACGACCCTATTTACCATTCTCAAGCTAGTTCAATATGGGTTCTATTTATTTATTATTACCTGAATAGCTCATACTACCTGTCATATTGAACATCATTACATATTTTTATTTTATACTGATATTCATGATAAACAGACATGATTGATCTAGGGGATAAAAAATGGAAAGCACTGCTTGCCACTCTTTTTTATCTAATAAAAAGTAACCAAGTATCCTGTGAAAAGTACATTTACTTAATGAGGAGATATCATGTGGCCTACCGTGGCAACAAAATCAAGCACCTTGCCAAGAGCTTATTCAATAAGTATGGATTGGTTAGTCCCAAATTCTTAATTAAGTGTCCTTTTCTCTAAATTCCCTGAAGTATAGGCCATTTTACTAATAGATACAAATACCATTGGCACAGAAATGACTTCTTTTGCACTAAGAAAAAAATCACGCATGCCAAGAGAATGGACAGAACAGCCTAGTGATACTGATTCCCTAAACTCTGTGTTATTACTCCAAACTCATAAAGCTAAGAACAAAACTCAAGTGAGGATGGTTTATATAGCATGTGATTGGCATTTGTGTAATGGGGTGGCAGGTGGGAGGAAGCAGTTAGAAAGAGGGTCAGCTAATGCATTTCCAATATTAGGACAAGAATAGGTCCCTGCATTTTTACATTTTTGTTTATTTGTTCACTCATTCATTTGTTCATTCATTTATTCATGCATGCATACATTTGTTTATTCTTTATATCAGGAATTCATATACATGAATCCAGGGGAAAAACAAGTATTTTTAATCAAAGAAAGGTACAACCCTTTTCTAGAAGTGCTGGAACCCACTGACAAATAGCAAATTCAGACAGTGTCCACCCATCCCAATCTGTTTAAAACAAAAACATAAAGAAATACCATATGTAAACAATTACCATTCTTACGTTAATACCTTTTGTATGACTTATATATTCACAAATAACCCTGTCTTAAGATGAAAAGGATATCAATCTAAAATAAAATTTATTTTTAAAAAATCATGAAACAGCAATGTTTATGAAATTTAGAATAAAACACAAATCCTATTTTTACTAACTTCTATTTATAAGAATTTCTGTAATTTCCTGAAATATTTGGAGCTTAAATTTTCTGCTACAAAATGAGGACATCGGTACCTGTCCTATTTCAAGCAGATTGAAGATCAAATTTGAGGAAACACTTTGTAAATTCTAAAGGATTATGAACATGTTTGTGATTATAATGGTGTGCTGTTTATTACCTTCCCAGTTAAGCCTTAGTAGTTCTTGCAATTACTAAATCAGTATTCATGTAGAATATACCATTCAGAAATCTCCAGAGATCTCTTAACGAGATTATATAAGAGCAAATATTTTATCCAGTATTGAAATGCATCACCTTTGAAAGTTAATGGATCAATCACCTAATAGGAAGAATAACTATAATGGTTTACAACAGAAATCTTTCTTTCAACTGACATTCTAAAGGGAGTTAAGTGGGAGGGAAGCAATTATTCAGAGTGGATAACTGTGCTCAGAAGTGGAAAAAGTGACCTGGAATGTTAAATAAGTTTGAGTAGACAGATGTTTAAAGATGCATACATCAGGGCTAAAGAAATGATTTTCCTACTTTTGTTTTAAACTTTTTAAAAAAATCTAAATTTAAAAAAATTTAAATTAAACATTAAAAAGTAAACATCTAAATAAACTTTTAATTTTTTCAGTATAATTTGCCTAGAACTAGCATTTATGATCTTTGAATTTAAGTCATTTATAGCTATCTTCTTTTCTCATCTGTTTATTGAAGACAAATCTATATGATTTAAGCTGCTATCTTACTAATTTATTTTTTTAAATTTTCCCCAGGGACTATTCCAAGGAGCACAATTCCTAGGAGAGATTCTTGAAAAAATAATTTTTTTTTTCAGTTCTACAGTCAAACTGTTTGGGAACCCCTGATTACCATGCATATTTCTTGGAGATTGACCAATGCATATTAGCATATTAAAGACTTTGCATCTTCTTATTGTAGAGAAATGTATTTATACCAGTGTTTTTCAATTTTTTCTTTTATTTTTTTGGCTATGGAGGGGTAATGTTCCTAGTGGTTAGGCACACAGCCTCTGCAGCCAGGCCACCTAAGCTCCACACCAGGCCCTGCCGTAGACATTGACTTTCTGTCCCCAAGTTTCCTCACCTTTAAAATGTGGGTTTTAATTGTACATCGGTCACTCGGTCTGTATAAGGATTATCTGTGGTGACGTTTGTATAGTACTCAGAGCATTGCCTGACTTACAGTTGTTTATTTAAAAAATAATATAAACTTTCCTTTCTTGCTCCATTTTTCCAGAGCCCTGCTACTTCAGGGACTATTGAAACTGAAGGGAAAAATTCCAATTTTAATAGCTCCCAAGACTGTAGGCTCCTTGAGGCATAGAGAAGTCAAATAATTTGCCTGAGTCATAGTGGTTGAGATCAAAACCCAAACAACTTTTGGCACTGGTCCTTATTATGTCATTTTCTCAGAAAGAAACATTTAATAGGAACTTATGAAAAGAAGTGATGCCTCAGGTGGCCACGAGATGATGGATCCCTGCACCCACACTCCAGAAAATATTCTTTATGTAGAATTTTTTGGTATTATTATATTGGTATATATTGGTATATACAATATATATTATATTGGTATATATTTTTGGTATTATTATATTTGGTATATATTATATATTATATAGAATAATTTTGGTAAAAGATGTCTCAGACCCTCTCGCAAAACTCATGGACCTCTGGAAGAGTTAGGTAGGCGTCTTTATGAGGATGTAACCATGCTACAGGCATTGTTTATTGAGTTTGCTGCAGGAATACCTTGGTAAGCAGGAGTTAAACTTTGGTCATTATGGTGGTTTTGCTTCAAGATGGTGTTACTCTCGCCATGCAACAGACTGTTCTCCTGCGCTATACCCCTCAAAGCCAGCCCTTGCAATCTCATGTGCTTGCCTTTTCAGTGAGTCTCTAAGCCTAGAGAGAGGGTGCTTAATACTGTACAGCTTTAGCAGCCATATGTTGGCTCCATCGGAGGCAGATGCTGCAGCAACAATGATGTCAAAAACAAGACAGTAGCAACATATAATACCTCAACTAAGAAGCAGCTTCTGCCACCAGGTACTCTAGGACCCAAGCCAGCTATGAAGCCAATCATTCAAAGTGGGGGTTTGCCCTGAGAGATTGGTTGTTTGGGTTTTCATATCAATCATTAATTTAGTGATATTATCTGATTCATCGGGAATATAAACAAAACATTCAGTTTTTATGATTGCACAAGTCCGTCCTCATGCAGCAGTAAGTGTGTCTAAAGCCGTGTGGTTTTGGAGTACAGTCTTTCTCATAAGACTAACTGTCGTATTTAAAAGAGTGATTTCCATGCAGCTATTGTTCATAGCTTTCTTTGTATAATTCATTAGAACTTCCACATGCCAAAGAACATCTTCGGTGCCCAGCTGAGGTAGGAACATAGACGCCAAATGATCATACTAGTGGAAAACAGATGAGGCCCAGTGGGATTCCAAATAAGGGAGATTTTTAGGCTCTGTAAATGTGTGAACTATCTGGCCTTGTGCTCATGTATAACCCAAAGAACATCTTCCTAACCATCCAGGGGGTAACCAAAGCCACAAGTTGGTGTGAAGTTCCAAATGGAAGTTTCATTTGGGGCAAACAAATAGATTCCTAAATGCAGTGCCCATTCTGTAGCATGCGGATCAGGACTTTGTAATATTGTAGTATGTAAATATCAGTCTCTTGGTGTCCATCCCATATGCCTTCTGCTATTTGGCCAGGAATCTTTAGAATGATTCTTTTGTTCCCAACATAGGAGGAGAAGTTGACTAAGCTGTCCAAAAGATGGAGTTAACCAAAGAAACCCATCACATATTTGGGTTATACTATTGCAGTAGCAGGTCATTGTGGTGTTGCAAGGTGGAGAGTGAGTTAGTTTCACTGATGGAAAGACTATTCCCATGTCCCTTTTCAGGAAGGGTAGTATTAACGGGCTATTTTGTTATTTTACCTCTAGTCATACTTGTATTCAACACCTTCATGTAATTTTGAGATGCAGTAGTATAGTCCTCATATTCTATCCAATCTTGTCCTTGGAAGGGAGATGCCTACCATGGCAAGCCAGAAGCCCTGGAGAGTGGAATGGGGCTACATTCTCAACAGATGTTTTTCTGCAAATCATCAGCATAGTCTTGGGCCCATGATAGGAAGATGTTTGCTTCATAAGCAACAGCTGGTGATAGTGGCAATAGAATATAATGACTAAGGATGAAAAGAAAGAAACTTAGTGGGTACCTCAAGGGAAAGTATTCTCTATCTATTGGGATTACACTAGTTGCATCACTGAGGGTAGTTAAAAAACATGCAGTTCTTGGTTTTTTCAAAGGAGCAGTATACCATACATGTTTCCCAGAGGATAAAATGTTAGCAGCTGTAGTTAGAATAATTTGGTTGGGAGAATACCACACCTAGAAACCCATCACAATGCCACAGGGCATGGGCATTTCTCCTGTCTATTTATAGCACATGACTGTAGATCTGGTGTTCAATATGATCAATGGAGACCATTCTAACTGTCCCCACTCTCTGGCAGGAAATAGCATCTCCAGGCTGGGGGTATTTGCCATTTTAAGCCCCAGTTGAGTGCCCCCATTCCTAGTAGTATGTCCGTTGGGAGGTGGGGGAAGAAGAAGTATAGGAGTAGACTGGGAGATAGCCAAGGGGGCAGAGGGCTGGATTGTCCTTAAAATATAGTGACTTCCTAACAGCTGTTTCAAGCTGTTTACCATGTTCTCAATTGCGTCCAGAGTGTGTATCATATCAAGCAGGACACATTCAAAGGGCTGTCCACTCTGTGATAAATTGGCAAGACTAAATTATATAGGACCTCTCCCTGTAAGTCAAGACAGAAAGTAGAACTGCTACTGGACTATTGCAAGGATTTTCTCGTAAGTGAGCTAATCAAACCAGTACTATTAAAGGTTTAGGCTCAGGCACTCAGCAATGTGTATGGATATCCCCATATATTCACAGTGACTGAGGGGCCATTTTGCTGGACATGACATATAAGATTGGGCCAGGGAGCATGATATGTAATGGCGTTTTCACCTCCCGTATAATTCCCAAGCAGCAGAGTTAATTGAGAGGAAAAAATGGCCTATTAAAAGCACAGATTCAAATTTACCAGGGAAACCTACCTTGTATAGGTGGATGAATATTTTATCTGTAGCCTTTATTTCTTTAAAATCAACCAAAGAAGGGATGCCTGCCTCATATGACCAGTTGGGACAACCATTTCCCAAGCCTACCACTGTGTGTATAGTAATAACTGAGGCAACTGCTTTGCTCCAAGACCTGGTTGACAACCACCATGTTTTGCACCTGTTCCTTATATTTAACCATTGCACTAAATACATCTCAGAGCAATAAATAGAAGATCATGATTTTATGTAACTTATTGCCTAAAAATATTTGTTCCAAGTGAACTTTTGTTTTCTAAAGCTCATAAAAGATTATTTTTGATTTTAGATTATAGGCAGCTAGGACCAGAAGAATTTTACTGTCCTTTCAAAATTGGTCCAATTATACAAAAATCTTGGTAGTGTTTGTTGCTTAAATCAAAGTTGAGAATCAAAATACAGAGACAAAATCAAATATAATATTTTCAATCAAAATCTATTCAAATATTAACCAAAATAAAAATAACTAGAAAGGAATATAATATGCTGGTGTGGGACTAGGTGGTGGTGGGGAGAAGGGACAGTACATTAAAATAATTTTATGATATTTTAGTTAGCAAGCAAGCAAGAAAGAATGTAAACAAATCTGTTATGTTCCTTTTCATTCCATTTGGGTGGTTTTAAGATGATTAGAGAACTATATTTACCATTTCAAGTCATCACTGCTCCTTTTAGTTAAATTTCTGTGATAGCTACAATTTTCTACCTTCTTGCTTCAAAGATTCTTTTTGAGCAAGGAATTAAGAAATTCTTGTGACATTATTAAAAAGAAAAATGCCTGGAGTTATCCTTATTAAAATGACATAAGTAGACTATCTTCTAAGCATATTTACCCAGTTTGCGAGAGCAGTGTAGGTATTTATTTTGCACTTAGCATTGTGCTGCAGTGATAAATTGGGATGTATTTCTTCAACCCTATTTCAACATTTTTTACAAACTTGCATGGGATTTTATGTGAAGTTTACAGGAAAAATAATTAACATATAAAACAACTAGAGTGAAATAATTTGGAAAATCAAATACCAAAATATGTGTTAGATCACTAAGAATAGGAGAGATCTATAAGATCTGAGCTGATTTCATAAAATATGTACTGGATTTTTGCAAGGGTTAGGAAAACAAGGGCCTGCATTTAGTACTGTGGTGTGAATGAATAAATATGGATTTGGTCATATTATGGGGGGCTTCAACACTGGCCTAAGGGGTTTGTAATGTGATAGGCTGCCTTATGTGGTAGTAATTTGGCCATCCCTCCAGAAGTTGAAGTGGAAGTCTCCTGTCAGATGCTGTGCATTGGGACTTCTTTTATTGAGTATAAGAAGAAACTAAATCAGCCTCCCACATTTTTCTTCTTTATATTTTAAAATATTTAATTGACAAATAAAGATTGTATATTTCAAGGCATGCAATGTGGTAATTTGATATATGTATACAGTGTACAATGTTTATCACGATCAAATTAATACTGTACATTAGGTCCCCAGAGCTTGCTCATCTTATAACTTAAAGTTTGTCTCCTTTCACCAATATCACCTCTTTTCCCCCACACTTCAGCCCCAGAAAACACTGTTCTATTCAGCTTCAATGAGTTCAACTTTTTTAGATTCCAAAGATAAATGAGATCATTCAGTATTTCTCTTTCTGTGTCTGATTTATTTCACTTAGCATAACGTCTTCCAGGTTCACCCATGTGTTGCAAATGGCAAGATTTCCTTCATTTTTAAGGCTGATTAATATTCCATTGTATATGCATTGAATACAACTTCTGAATTCATTCACCAGTTGAAAGACACCTAGGTTGTTTCCACATCCAGGCTACGGTGAATAATACTGCAATGAACATGAGGGTGCAGACAGCTCTTCATACAATTCAGCAATTGCACTTCTGAGTACGTATCAACATTGTCCTTTTTAAACAACTTTCCTCTTATTCTGAGCTACCTCTCCTATTCATGTTCTATATACTAGTATTTCCCAAGTTTAGTTATTAAAACATGTGTATTAGCCACATTAATATGTGTTATGAAAAATTTGTAACCACATTAATTTGGTAAATGATGAGTTAGGCCAAGTTATACAAATCTTTTTACCATAGGACTCTTAAAAACTTTTAATATTCTTATGTTCATACTGATTCTCCAAAAGTAAGACACTGCATAGTTTGCTAAATTTTTTTATCTTGGGAATACGATGGGTTTTTTTCCCCCCACAAAGAATGCTATAGGATTTAGTGGTGTAAGTAAACAACTTCAATAAATGCCTAAGAAATGGACTTCAAAGGATCTGCCAATAATGAAATTTTACAAATAGAATAGTTTTTAAATTGTATCTATTATTTAATAGATACAAAAAATAAAACCATTTCAAGTCAATATTTGGAATATATTGTCTTGAAGATAGTGAGATACCTCATAGTCAAAAAGGATAGCTATATTTTTCAATTTTAATGTAAAAATTAACACTTCAGATGTGTGTTTGTCTTGTTGAACTTGGCATATGCTGAGGAAATAATGCTTAAGATACATAAAAAATAATAATTAGAAAATAATCTTTGAATACTATAAAAATCTCTATGCACATGAACTTGAAAACATTGAGGAAATGGACAAATTCTTGGAAACAAACAACCTCCCTAGGCTCAATCACGAAGAAATAGAACTCCTGAACAGAATGATATCAAGTAATGAAATTGAAGCACCAATAAAAAAATCTTCCAAGAAAAATCCTAGATCAGATGGTTTCACAGCCGAATTTTACCAGACATACAAAGAACAAGTACCTATACTGCAGAAATTACTTCATAACATAGAGAAGGAAGGAATCCTTTCCAACTCATTCTATAAAACTAATATCACCCTGATACCAAAGCCAGAAAAGGACACAACAAAAGAAGAAAACTATAGACCAATATCCCTTATGAATATAGAGGCAAAAATTCCCAATAAATTCCTAGTAAACCAAAATCAGCTGCACATCAAAAAAAAATCCACCACAATCAATCAGGCTTCATCTCAGAGTTGCAAGGATGGTTCAATATACACAAATCTATAAACATGTATCACCACGTGAATAAAAGCAAAAACAGACCATATGATCCATATGATCCTGTCAATAGATGCAGAAAAGCATTTGACAAATTCAGCACCTTTTTATGATAACAACTCCTAAGATAATAGGCATAGATAGAACATAACTCAATATTGTAAAAGCCATATATGACAAACCCACACCCAACATCATACTGAAAAGGGGAAAATTGAAAGCATTCCTGCTTATAACTGTAACAAGACAAGGTTGCCCACTGTCACCACTTCTATTCAACATAGTACTGGAAGTCTTAGCCAGAGCAATAAGGCAAGAGAAGGAAATCAAGGGTATCCAAATGGGGAAAGAAGAGGTCAAACTATCATTCTTTGCTGACAATATGATGTCATATCCAGAAAACCACAAAGACTGCCAAGAGAATCCTTAAATTGATAAATAAATTCATCAAAGTCTCAGGCTACAAAATCAATGTACACAAATCAGTAGCATTCCTATACACCAACAACAGTCAAGCTGAGAATCAAATCAAAGACTCAGTAGCTTTCACAATAGCAACAAAGAAAATAAAATACCTGGGAATATATTTAACCAAGGGGTGAAAGACCTCTACAGGGAGAACTATGAAACACTGAAGAAGGAAACTGCAGAGGATGTAAACAAGTGGAAAAATATGTCATGCTCATGGATTGGCAGAATCAACATTGTTAAAATGTCTATACTACCCAAAGTGATTTACAGATTCAATGCAATCCCCATCAAAGTACCAACATCATTTTGCAGATTTAGAAAAAATAATTTTGCACTTCATATGGAACCAGGAAAGACCCCAAATAGCCAAGGCAACCTTAAGCAAAAAGAACAAATCAGGGGGCATCACTTTACCAGACTTCAAGCTATACTACAGGCTATTGTAACCAAAACAGCATGGTCACAAGAACAGAGACCTAGAAAAACAGATCAGAACAGAAAACCCAGATATAAAACCATCCTCATATTGTCATCTGATCTTTCACAAAGCAGACAAAAACATACACTGGGGAAAAGAATCCCTATTCAATAAATGGTGCTGGGAAAATTGGATAGCCACATGTAGAAGACTGAAACTGGATCCACACCTCTCACAGCTCACAAAAATTAATTCACAATGGATAACAGACTTAAACCTAAGTCATGAAACTATAAGAATCTAGAAGAAGAGGTTGGAAAAACTCTTCTGGATATCAGCCTAGGCAAAGAATTTATGAAGAAGACCCCAAAAGCAATCATGTCAACAAGAAAAATAATGGGACCTGACTAAACTAAAAAGCTTCTGCATAGCCAAGGAGATAATCAATAGAGCACATAGACAACTTACAGAATGGGAGAAAATATTTCATACTATACATCCAATAAAGGGCTAATAACCAGAATCTATGAAGAATTCAAGCAAATCACAAGATAACATCAAACAACCCCATTAAAAAGTGGGCAAAAAACATGAACAGAAGCTTTTCAAAAGAAGATAGACTAATGGCCAGTAAGCATATGAAAATATGCTCAATGTCTCTAATCATCAGAGAAATGCAAATCAAAACCACAATGAGATATCACTTAACTTCTGTGAGAGTGGCTTTTATCAAAAAGTCCCAAAACAACAGATGCTGGCGTGGAGCAGAGAGAAAGGAACTCTTATACACTGTTGGTGGGACTGCAAACTAGTACAACCTCTATGGAAAGTAGTATGGAGATACCTCAAAGAACGGAAAGTACACCTACCATTTGATCCAGTAATCCCATTACTGTGTATTTACCAACAGAAAAAAGGTCATTTTATAAAAACGACACTTGCACTCGAAAGTTTATAGCAACACAATTCACAATCTCAAAGATGTGGCAACAACCCAAGTGCCCATCAATACATGAATGGATTAATAAAATGTGGTATATATATACCATGGAGTATTACTCAGCCATAAAAAAGTGGTGAACTACTGCCTTTTGTAACAACCTGGATGGAACTGGATACCATCCTTTTAAGTGAAGTATCACAAGAATGGAAAAACAAAAACCACAGAAACTCACTAAGTTGGAACTAATAGATCAACACTCATGGGCACATATGCTAGTAAAATTCAACAGAAATCAAGCAGGTGGGAGGAGGGAAGAGGAGATGGGTGAATTCACACCTAATGGGTACAGTGCACATTATCTGGGTGATGGACATACTCAATCTGTACAAAAGCAATTCATGTAGCCAAAACATTTGTACCCCTGTAATATTCTGAAATTATAAAAAAGAAAATGATTGTCTAAGTAATTTATTATTTCCCTGATTATTAGTGATGTTGAGCATATTTTTTTATATTTTTTGGCCATTTGTTTGTGTTCTTTCAAGAAATGTCTATTCAGATCCTTTGCCCATTTTTAATTGGATTATTTGTTGTTGTTGAGTTTGAGTTTCTTGTATATTCTGGATATTAATCCCTTGTCAATGAATAGTTTGCACCTATCTTCTACCATTCTACAGGTTGTCTCTTCACTATGTTTATTTTTTCTTTTGCTGTGCATAAGCTTATTAGTTTGATATAATCTCATTTGCCCATTTTTGTTTCTATTGCCTGTGCTTTGAAGTCTTACCCATAAAAATCTTTGCCCAGATTAATGTCATGAAGCTTTTCCCCTATGTTTTCATCTAGTAGTTTTATAGTTTTGAGTCATATATTTAAATCTTTAAAACATTTTAAGTTGTTTTTGTATATGTTGAAACATAGGGTTCTATTTTCATTCTTCCCCATATAGGTATCCAATTTTCCCAGCAACATTTATTGAAGAAGGTATCCTTCACCCAATGTACGATCTTGGTGCTTTTGTCAAAAATCAGTTGTCTATAAATATGTGGATTTATTTCTGAGTTCTCTATTCTGCCCCAGTTATCTATGTGTCTGTTATATCAGTAACACGCTGTTTTGGTTACTATATCTTTGTAGTGTATTTTGAAGTCAGAAAGTGTGATGCCTTCAGCTTTGTTTTCTTGCTCAGGATTTCTTTAGATACTCAGGGTCTTTTGTGGTCCCATACAAATGTTAGGATTTCGTTTATATTTCTGTAGGGAATATCATTGGTATTTTGATAGAAATTACACTGAATCTGTAAATCACTTTGGGTAGTATGGTCATTTTAAAATAATTAATTGTTCCAATCAATGAACATGGAATGTCTTTGAATTTTTTATGTGTGTATTATTCAATATATTTTATCACTATTTTGTAGTTGTCATCGTAGAGAACTTTCATCTCCTTGGTTAAATTTATATCTAGGCAATTTATTTATTTTTTGTAGCTATTATAAATGGTATTGCTTTCTTGATTTTTTTTTTTCAGCTAGGTCATTATTGGCATATGGAAAAACTACTTATTTTTGTATGTTGATTTTGTATCCTGAAGTTTTACTGAATTCACTTATAACTTCTAAGAGTTTTGTTTGGTGGCGTCTTTAGGTTTTTCTAGAGAGAAGATCATGTTATCTACAACGAGGGACAGCTTGACTTCCTCTTTTCCAATCTGGATGCCTTTTGGTTCTTTCTCTTGCCTAATTGTTCTGGCTAGGAGCTTCAGTACTATGCTGAATAGGAGTAAGGAAGGTGGGAATCCTTGTCTTGTTTCAGTTTTTAGAGGGCAAGCTTTCAGCTTATCCTCATTCAGTTTCATGTTAGCTGTGGGTTTGTCATATATGGCCTTGATTGTGTTGAAGTACATTCCTTCTGTACATAATTTGTAGAGAGTTTTTGAACAGATGAATAGATGTTGAATTTTATCAAATGCTTTCTCTGCATCTATTGAGGTGATCATATGGCTTTTGTTCTTCATTCTGTTGATATGATGTCACATTTATTGATTTGTATATGTTGAATCATTCTTGCATTGCTGGGATAAATAGCATTTCATGATGATACACAATCTTTTTCACATTCTTTTGGATTTACTTTGCTAGTATTTTACTGAAAACTTTTGCATTTATATTTATCAGGGATATTGACCTATAGTATTCTCTTTTTCTGTTGTTGTTGTGTTCTTGTCTGGTTTTGGTATCAGGGTAATGCTGGCCTTGTAGAATGAGTTAGAAAGAATTCTCTCCTCTTCAATTTCTTGGACTAGTTTGAAAAGTATTAGTGTTAATTTTTCTTTAAATGCTTGGAAGAATTCATAAGTGAAGCAATCTGCTCCTGGAATTTTCTTTCTTGAGAAACTTTTTATTACTGCTTCAATCTCCTTACTTGTTATTGGTCTGTTCACATTTTCTATTTCTTCCTGATTCAATCTTGGTAGGCTGCATATGTCCATGAATTTATCCATTTCCTACAGGTTTTCTGATTTTTTGGCGTATAGTTGTTCAAAACAGTTTCAAATGAGCGGTTTTATTTCTGTGGTAATCAGTGATAATATCTCCTTTTTTGTTTCTGATTTATTTGGGTCTTCTCTTTTTTTCTTAGTTTGTCTTGCAAGTGGCTTGCTGATTTTGTCTTTTCAAAACACTAACTTTTCATTTTGTTGATCTTTTGTATTTTTTCCTAGGCGTGAGGTGGCTGTTGGTGATGGCAGTGGGCCCTGGGTAGGTGACTCAGGTTCTAGGGTGTGATTACATGAGGTCCCTTTGTCCTGGGGGAAAATTCCTTGCTGTTCTGGAGTGCCTGTGCCTCAGGTTGTAGGGTACTGCATGGGCTCAGGTGCTGAGGTCACACTTGTACTGCTGGGTCCAGCTGGTGTGCTAATGCTGCAGCTTTCTGGGTGAATGTGGTGGGATGTCAGCAGAGCCCTAGGGATGTGGATATGCCGGGGCTGTTGGCCCCAGGGCAGTGTGTAGTATGGTGGTGGCTCTGCTCTTAAAATGATGATGTGCTGCGGCAGCCTGGGTCCTGGTGGGTGTGGGAACCCAGTGTGAATTTCCTCTCTGGATTAATGCAGTTGTGTAGACTCTGGGCAGCTCCCTATACTAGACTTAGGGCCTACAAGGACTGTGTAGTTCTCCTGTAGCTAGGATTGCAGGCATCCATGGTGAGAAAGTAGATTGCTGGGACTCTCCCACTTATATTTTCCCCACAGTCGAGAGCCCCTCCTGGCTCTGAGCTGATCCTAGCCTGGCAGTTCACTACTTCTGCACTGTCATCCTGAGTCTCTGTGCCTCAGTGGGTCTGTGTCATTTCTTTGCTGAATTTCAGTGTTCTCTCCTAGACATTCCATTTAATTTGTGGTTATCTATTTTCCGTTTTGTTTTTTTCTTTGTGGAGGAGGTGAGTACTGGCCATTTCTAGTCAGCTGTCTTGATGAAGTAGGTCTTTTCTACTCACCTATTTTTGAAAAGTTTTTTCTCATTTTTCCCAGCTTTGTAGGTATGATTCCCATTAAACCACCAAGGTCAGATTTAAGCTTTGTTTCCTAGAATTTGTCTTCCCTTAGTTCCTTCAGTCAGAAGTGCTCCCTGTTTCACTCTAAGGGCTTCTTGAAAAACAGTTTTTCTTCCCCAGCCTGGAAATATCTCTGGTGTTATGGAAAAGGATCCTGACTTCCAGAAATGGACCAGGCCTCTTTCTTTGGATCCTTCTTCCTCTGTTGAGCTTCTTTTTGAGTCCACTGGTCAGTGGAAGCACTCCACCACCGAATCATCCCCTCTTTGCAAAAGGTATGTCAAGACTTGACGCTCTACCGGCAGCACCAAGATCTGCATCCCATACCTCCCCGTTATTAATAAAAGAAAAAGTTAGGGTGAAATTGACTGTCTGCCACGATGAAATAATTTTACTAAGATCTGAAGATCGATTAAAAGAAAAATCGTAATTCAGCAATGTCTCATAATAATTGGGAAAATCGAATTTCGATTGCTCTTTGGCACAAACAAGACGAACTAGCTGGAAAAATGAGTTGATGCACTTCCCTGCACTCTTCCCTTTGGGATTTCAAACATCTGTCCTGCACCCTAGACCGAGAGCTGGAAATGCAGCAGCTCAAGAGTACATCCACTGCTTGCAGCCAGCAGATCCCCACATTGGGAATTCACAGTTCAGTCAAGAAAAAGGGAGACAGGGCATAAGCACTCATTTTGGGAAGAGGTGAAAGGTCAATATATTTTGTTGAACTTTTCAGTGAGGTCTTCAGCAAGTGTCAAGTAATCAAAAACACTTTTAGTTTAACCTTTGGTCTGTCAAACTGAGAACAAAATATAATCATGGTCATAAAGCCTTCGCTATTGTAAATAAGAAAAGTAGTTAAAGGTTACTATATGGCAAAAGCACATTGTTTATTTTTTTTCAAGAGCAAATGGAAGAGAAAGAAAATTTATGCTCTACATAGGAATTGTATTTAGAAAGGATATTAATTTCTAGTTTTATAAAAATCTATTGCAGGGCTGTTAATTTACAGCCCTGCTGTAAATTTTAGAATTTAGAATTTTTAGAAAAATCTAATGAAGAATCCAAAGAGAAATCTATGTCACTAGATAGAAAACATGACTCTAAATTTTGTGCTAAAGCAAGAGAAATCACACCTTTGAAATAAAATTGTGCACTTAAACACATACACAGACACACGCACAAACACACATGCATATACACACACACACCAATTAGGCAACTGAGAGATTACCGTATGCCTGGCAGGGATTGCCAATTTGCATGGTTTTGAATAATGTTCATCGCTCCTATTCAGGTCACTTTCTATAATTCAGACTTTTTCAAAAACACTCCACTTTTTCAGTTTTCAGTGTGCTATTTTTAGTGATAAAGAGTTGCCATTAGGGAGAAAGAAATAGGGTTCTCCCTCTTTTGTTAAAAGACACCTATTCTGCAGTAGAAATGCTTATGTATTTTTTACTTGTTCTCTAGCATTTACTTAAACTTTGACATGGAAAGCTTGATGTCTTTCATGGCAAATTATTCCGTTCTTACCTTTTTTTGTTGTTAAGGTGACTAGGTTCTGTTATGTTATCATTATTTTAAATGCAAGTGTGTTTTAAAATTCCTAGCTATTTTAGGCAGGTCATTCAAATCTTTTGAAAGACATTAGTATATCATTTCCAGGGAAGCTGAGTTTATTGAATCTTTCAAATACTCTCTGCTTAGGTTGGCCGTCATCACATCATCAGTTGTGAGGTATATAAATAACCTCATTTTAACATGTGGGAAATAATAAAAAAGACTCCTTCTGGATGTTAAGATATAAAATTAAACTCCAGGTGCTTCTTGGAGTTATTTGGAACATTTTCCTGTTGTCAATGTGGAAATCCTGTCACTCAGGGCAGGGATCTGTTGCCATGGGGAAGCAAAAGCTGCATCATTTGACAAGTTGGCAGTTGCTACAGTTGGCAGAAAAAGAAAACACTTGGAGACAGGTATTAGAAGATGGCTGTTCACCAGGGATTGGTGAACTGGCTGGGAAATACATTAATTATTCTTCTTTCTCTTTCATAAACATTTGTTTATGCATAAAGATTCCCGTAATGCTTTAGGCACATCAATCCTTAAACTTAGATATAATCATGTCTTTTAACCATATAAATTCACATGCATCCAAGCATTTAACTGGTTCATTACACTTTTTGGAATAATGACATGTTAGATAAAAAATTTAGTATTAACTTGGACTTGGCTATGGCTTCCAAGAGAGTCAAATATCAAATTGTTAGGTAAGAAGGTTGAAGTCCTCTTTTGTTCAGTCCTAGTGAGGTTCCATTAAAGATATCGTATTCCATTTCATTCCTGCAGTATCCTTAAAAAGGTTAACAACTAGGCAAAATTTCAGAGAAGAACAAGAAACATTAAGAGGATTAAAGAATTGATTTTTCAATAAAACAACTACCCCCTACACAGACTTAAAATAGTGTGCCAATTATTAATTTCCCTTTAACTTCAGTGGGACACCCTCTATCTAGGAAGAGAGTAAGTCATCTTCCATCTCTCTAATACAAACCCACTATAGCCCAGATTTGACCTAAATCGAGTGGGACTCAGACCCTGATTAAGATATTTTAACATTTGGAATTACTAGAGTATGTGGCATTGTCCAGTCCAGTCTCTTCTATATAATGATATTTTTGCCTCGTCCTCAAGAGTATAAAAAAGTAACTCTATTTTTTTTCAACCAGAATTATCTTTAATTCTAGATGGGAGTAAGAATAGTTGGATTTTCAAAGTATATTTCCAAAACAGGCTACTGTGGTAAGACAACATATTATCAAGTAGAAGAGGTATCAAGGAAGTTGTTTCCTCTACATTTACTGAGCAAGCTTCTCTTGAAAGTATTCTTATGAAGGTAGAAGAGATAGGACCTCTCTTTGTTTCTTACAGAGTTAAGCAATGTGAGAATGCTCTTTGTGGCAAAGGCTTGTTCTTATATAATTTGATTTTTGAGCTGTGTCAATTACAGTTCCTTGTACATAGTGAAGTCTTAGTAAATACATGTCTTTAAAATAATATTCATGTAAATATTTTCAAAGGAGGGCATAGAACTTATTGGAAACTTATAGTGGAAAAATATAAAAAAGAAGATAGGTATCTAAAATTTTAGATGATAAAGTCCAACTTATAAACTAGAAATTTACTTGAGCGATTGAATTTAAAATGGAAAATGCACTTGGCATAATTTTAAAAATTATAATTTGATTCTTAGATCAGTTCTAGAAAATTTAAAGATAGGCTGAATATTGCACATTTTGTACTATGGAATGTATTAATATATAATTGCTCACAAAAGAAAGTGGTAGCTAATTCGTTTAGAATAAACTGAAAAAATAATATACTTAGTGTAAGTTTATAAGTAATGTTGGGTTTGGGAGTGAGGACAGGAGTTAGCCTCTGCTGAATATATAGTATGTTACAGGTACTATGCTAGGTACATTTTTCCTAGCAATTTCTAAACAAGAAAATAAAGGCTCAGTGTTTGTGGTGTTCAAATTCACTAAGTAAGTGCACTGGACATTAAAAGACAGATCTATTAGATTCTAAAATCTAAATTTTATCATAGTTCCTTATTGCTTTCCAATACGATGGATTTAAATATAATTGCATACCTGCTCTTTTTAAATTAGTGGTTATTCTCTCAAATTCAATTCTTGTTGCTATTATTTATTCATCTCTTAAACAAAGTTTGTCTATCCATCCAGTTGTGTTGATCACTGTTTTTTTCTAACCTCTTCCTTGTCATCTGTTTACTGTGCTGATTTTTCCTACCTGCAGGTGTCAGGTGTCTTCAAGCTGCTCAACTCTAATATTTTTTACCTTTGACAAAAATTCTTCCCTTGACCTACTTTAGTCAGGCCCCTCTGAGCACTTTTCTCATCTAGGTCTCAACTTTGGGCTTCCACGTCAGTCTTTGCATCACCCCATTTTAGCAAAAATCTTGCCAAGTTGGGTTATAAAAAACTCCTTCACTCTTAACATCTCATGACCTTTGATATCTGATCATCCTTACCTGCCTTCAGCAAGAATCCTGTTAAGTTGGTTTAGCCAGAATCCTGCTCCTCTTGATGTTCACTCTTAGTAATTTTCCATCCACTGACCCACCAGCCTGCTCCTCAGCTATAAATTTTCACGTTTCCTTGCTGTATTAGGAATTCAGCCAAGTTCTACACTGAAGTGTCTTCCCCTATTGCAGTAGTTCCTAAAAATCTGTTTTTACTATTTTAGCCACTGTCTGGCTCTGGCTTCCTTTCACGCCTCCACTACAAAAAGCCACAAAGTCATAATTTGCCTCCAAGATCTGAAATTCTAGAACTTCTTTCTCTCTGATGTCAACTGCTCATCTTTTCACCTTCACCAATTCCTAATGTTGATGGAACCAGTTCTTCATACGCATTTTTAAAACTTGAAGAGGACAGAGGTAATAATAATGGGGGCATGCTATAAGCGAACAATAAAATATTCATGCAAACCCCTTTATCTGTACAAGAGATTCCAGTTTAAAAATTACTTTACATGTATTTTCTCAAGATTAGACCTCAACTGGGAACTCTATATTTCAACATACTCTACTTCTTAATAAATATGTATGTAAACACATACTGACTCTATTTTAAACCAAAAGAAAAGTGAATGAAATTAGCATTACTCCAGTGTAGCCCGTTGGATCAAAACATTCTCTCCTCCTTGGAAAGACTTTGACAAAAAAGTAGGTAACCTTTTGTGAGATTCTCTGTAATTGTAGGTGTAATATTTCATTTTAGTGATTGTAATTGTTCCAGAACAGGGGATTTTATCCCTTCCCTTGTAATACTTATGCCTTTAGGGATCTAGCTGAAAATTTGTCATTAAACTGCTCTGCATTAGATGCTTCTCATTATGTTCTTTATTTTCAAATAGAAGAGTCACAGAATTTGCACCAGAATAGTGATGCTACACTGCCCATTTGCATTCTGGTTTAGATGTGATACAAACCTGTGTTGTTGGCCAGTGGCAGTAGCCCAACTTGCCCCTTTTCCAGTCTATTATTGTTTAAAAGAAACATTATATTATCTTTCAGAGTCATCAGTAGAGCACAGAATTCTTCTATGCTGGTTGCTATAGAATGAAAGGTCTATGTTATAGTATAGTGAAAAGAATTATGGATATGGCATGAGAAAGATTTCATTTGAGTCTTGGTCCTTCACCTTAATAGCTGTGCTACTCAAGCTTCATGATACTTTGTTTTCCAAACTGTAAAATGGGGATAAAAGTAGCTACTTAGCTAAGCTGTTGCAATATTAAATGAGATTAGATTTATTAACAGCTAGCATTGTGTGTAGCGTGCGTAGGAAGTGCTTTTTAACTGGCTGCTATTCTTCATATTATGTAGATCGTTCTTCAGAGAGTAATTGGTATGAGGTTATTCAGTGCAATGTAACCATTTGTTCATTAAACCTTTGTTTTTAGGGTGAAATTAGTATTTAGTTATGTTATGGTGCCAGGATAGAATTTTATACAGTTTGCTATTGTACAGTTTCCTTCTTTTTAAACAGTATCTTGTACTTAATGACAACAGGGGGGTGGCATGGGGGGAGACAAAGAGAAAGAACGAGAGAGAGAGAATTGAATTAACCAAGGAGATAAGGGATAAGTAAATGTAAGTGTATTTTCTCTATTTAGGAACATAAATATCTAAGAAGGTCCAGGTAAATTATGTTACTCAAAAAAGCAAAGAATAAATTTTGCATAATATCAACAACATGAATATTCTCTCTCTGTAATAAGGAGCAATGCAGTGCAAGGAGTGGTTTGGGAAGTAAAGGTAGACCCTTGAAACCTTCAACAGCTACCAAAGCCACTTTGAATTAAATATACTTGCTAAGTAGCAATCCCACGCTCTGCAAATACAGCTTTAAGATCTGCCCCTTGATATGTCCTATCAACTAAATGGTTAAGCTACATCTGGATATGCCACTGCCTCTACCTATCACTAACTCTTAAATCCTCTGTTTACCTGCTTTTGCTTATTTTGTGCTTCTCTGATATTCTCCTACTTATGAAGGTTTTATTTTGTTTTGTTTTTGTTTTGTGTCTCATCAGTAGAGCCCTTTATTTCTTTCACCTAACTGCCCTATATCACACTTACTTATATACACTTTGTATATTCCCCCCAAAAATGTTCAGGTCTTCTTTTGATCTGGTGTAAACTTCAGCTTTTTATCTAAATGAGTCTCTTTCAAGCTCTAGTTCCACAGTTACACTGGGCATTTCATTGGTGTTATCTATAATCCATCTATTCTCCTAACTTCATTATATTTTTAAAATCATAACACTCTGCTCCTAGAAAACCTACCAGGAAAACTGAAATCATATACAAATTTATACTTTCCAATTGGTCTCCAAATCCTGCCCAGTTGACCTTTCTCTATTGTAACAGCGTAATGATTCTACTGAAGTTGGCCTTTTGCCATCTCTGAAAGTGCCATTGTTTTTTTCTTACCTTATCTCTAGTTAGAGATTAGTTGGCAGTTTCTGATCGGTTGAGCTGAAGTTTAGTTTTACTGTTTATACTGAGTTGGGTTTTGGTTTGCTTACTTAGGAATCCAGGGTCCTGAAGCCACTTCAGCCTTATGGCCTCCCAATTAATTATTTTAACAGAACATTTGAAATTTCTGGCCAGTGAAAAGAGCAAGTGATGAATTTACTATTATATTTTTGCCTTGCATTCTCAGAGCCCAGAACTTTGCCTTGCAAAGTATAGACCTTAAGGCAAGAGCATGGGCACCACCTGGGGGCTTGTTAGAAATGCAGAATCTTGGGTCCCATCCCAGACCTACCAAATCAGAATCTTCAGTCTGCAAGAATTCCAGGAAATTTAAATGTACAGTAAAGTTTACAAAGCACTGCCTAAGATTGCAAGCTTCTTGAAGGTAAAAGCCATATAAATAAAAAAGGCTGTGAAATTTGATTTCCTTAGTAAATTCCTAGGATGGAGTAGCATGTTTGTGAGCAAATGTGGATATGGCCAATCACCCCTTTCAATATAATCAGAACTAACAGGCAGCGCAGTCTACAATTACTATCAAGAGACCTTATTGCTCTCCTTTTCCTTGCCCCTGCCCAGGCCATTCCATTAACTGATCCCTGGGAAACATTTCATTGACAAGTGCAGCAACTGGTTTGATTTCCCTTTCAGTTTACATTTGCAAGCAAAAAAGGAAGGAGGAGGGATAAAGGAAGAACATTACAAACAGCATAATGCAAATGAGGCCCCTTTAAACAGCAAGCAATCTGCATAGGTACATGCCTTATGCTGTAATCCCAAATGTAATCATTAGACTGCTTTCCCACTAGGGAAAGGGAAGACATTGAGTACTATTGAACATTGCCAATTTTTATAGTGGATCAGCTTGAAAATATTTAGCACAGATGTTTCTGTAATTGTGACACACTGGGAAAATTCACATGTTCAATAGCCCTCTAACTCTCTCTCCCATCTGTGCAGTGCGATGGTCCACAGTTATTGCACAGGGCCATTACATGAAACAGAGAGTAATGGGGGCTGGCTCAGGACCTATAGAAAGACTTTCTTGCACCATCTGTGCTCCTCTATTTGCTTGCAGGTATATGTGTGTTTGCACTTATTTATGGTTGTTGCTATCACATACCTAACAGGCTGCATCTATTTCCAGCACTCTGTGGTTAAACAGAGCTTTGCCCACAACCGTGATCTGGAGAGAATGAGTGGAATAGGGAATTGGAACACAGAAACACCACTTTTCTTTCCTTGGCTCCAGTTTCAATTCTAATCAAGGTCAGTAATGCCTGAAAGTTTTTTATGGGTTTCTGGTTGTTTGGTGTATGCAAAGTAAGCTAACTGACTCATTTGGCTTCCCAGTGAACAGTTGCCCAGGTCACAAATCATTGGCTTCACGTTTTTTTATCTGAGCAAAGAGATCTAGCAGAGGGTTCTTTCTGAGTATTCCAGTCCTCAGTGTTCTCATTCTCTTCTCTCAGATCCAGTATTCTGAATCCAGCTTCTGTATCTGAGCCCCATTGTTTGGCTCCTAGTCATGCCCTATCTTTCCTTGGCTGTTCCTCTACTCCGACTCTTGGTTTGTCCTCCACTAACTAGATTACAGATTCGCTAAGGATAGAGATCTCTTCTGTTATTCCCCCTTCATTCCCACCATGGCTCACATAGTTCTGAATTTGTTACTCTGTGATGATGGAATTAATATAAATATGATTATCTATCATTTACTAGCATAGAAATTCTTTTGAGATAATAGTTGAAATATACTATGGGAGTATAAAGATTGGACTCTTCCGTCTTTCATGATATGTTACATTTTCCTCTAGGCTCTGGCCTCTAGTCATGCAGACACTTGCAAACACCAACCTGTGTGAAGAAACACTTGCAAAATACCTAACTGTTTATCTGACTTTTTTCTCCTGCAACAAACTACAAGGCCAACAATGTTTTCAAACTACTCAATCATTTTTAATGTGACCCCAGAAACATTTTAATACAGTATTTTCATTTATTTTGCAAGTAATTTGCAGGTTGAGTAAGCTATCCTGCCTATATTGCTCATAAATTGAGGTATGTCTGTCTCATTATCATCACAGCCACCTTAGAAGAGCTACTAAGCCAAATTAAGTAGCTAATTTTATCTTTAAACAATGTTTACCAATTATAAAGCTTTAGAAAATAGTATACTTGGATTCTGACCTAAAGAGATAAGAAACAATTCTAATTTTATGTTTTATATCTCAACAACTATTTCGTGCCATGCCACAGCCTAAAGTCACACATCACTATTACTAGAGTCAGATGCATATTTTTGGTGAAGGAATTCTTATATCTACATAAAAGGGAGTTTTGACATAAATGGTTCCAATAATTAAAATAAACATTATTATATCTGCTCAACTAAACACATTGTGAGAACATAAGAACAAATATAGGGTTGACTTATTATTTATTTTTTTCAATCATTGATTGAATTTTCATTCAGCAAATATTGATTGCATATCTGTTATATGTTAAGCATAAGCCAGAGTCTTGATACACCAATATGAAAAAATAAAACAATTGTGGTATCTTTCTTCTTAAGGCTTGCAATCCATTAGGTATATAGGAAAACAAATGAGCAATTAAAATATAGTATGATGTGTTGGGTCTTTATATGGATAGTACAGGGTATCATGAAAGCCCATAGGAGACACCTAACTCTTACAGCTTCCCCTAAGATATAACATCTTAGCAGATATCTGAAAGATAGCATTTTCCAGAAGTGGAGAGCAATATTATGTTGCTTCAAAAAAGGACCATCTCTGAAGTTCTAGAGGCAAGAGACATGATATAGAGTAATTATGTACTCAAAATTAGTACTGTACAATTTCAGATTATAGCCAACAGATCATTTCCCAGATATGTAGAACCTAAGATAGAGAATGAGAGACTGAGAGAGAGAGAGAGAGAGAGAAACATTCATTCTTAAAACCCACCATGCTATGCAAAATTGTGCAATAAAAACCACTAGGCTTATGGAAAAATTGGCTTGGGGCACAAAAGTCAAAAACTTTATCAGCAACACACAAAAATATAAAGACCTAATAAAAATGTTGGCACAGTTTTACATGTGTTAAATTGTTAAGAAATACATAAGTATTCAATAAATACAGCATTTTACCTTGAAAAAGACCTGACGTCTGATTGTGGAAGTGGGTATCAGAAGGGTTGCTGTTTGTGAGTTATTGTGAAATGTTACAAGGAGAGTTATCTGAAATTGGATGGAAAATTGTCACATCAGATGTGGAAGGGTATATTAAGTTTCCCCTTACTACCAGAACAAATTATCACAGATTAGCAGTTTCCATGAGTCAGAGGTCTGGGAATAGTGTGACTTTAGCTGGTTCTCTGCTCTGGGTTTCAAAATCAAGGTGTCAGATATTGGCAGGGCTGTGTGTTCCCTCCTAGAGCCTCTGGGCAAGAATCAATCCACTTCCAAGCTCAGCCAGTTGTTGCAGAATTCATTTCTCGAGGGATATATGTTGTGGTCCCATTTTCCTGCTGGCTGTTTGAGGAAGGTTGCCCTTAGCTCCTACGGGTCTCTCTCCAGTCCTTGCACGTGGCCCCTGGATCAGAACCAGTAACTTCCAATGCTTGGAAACTCTTCAACTCCACTTCTGCTTCATGCCTCTGACTCCAGCCATAGAAAGTTCATTTAAGGGATCATATGATTAGATTAGGCCCACTGGATAATCTAGGATAATATTCCTTAATTAGGGCAGTGATTGGTAACTTTTATTACACCTAGGAAGTCCTTTCACCAGTAGCATAATAGTCACAGGTTCCAAGGATTAGGGTATGGACATCTTTGGGAGCTTTTCTGTTTACCACAAGGGGTATCATTCATAAGACATATGGTGGACTGAGGTAGCTGGTAGATGTCTGAGGTGTGTGCATTTTACGTATGGTCATGCTGTGCTTAAAGACAGAAATATATTCTAAAAAATGCATCCTAAGGCAATTATGTCACTGTGCAAACATTATAGAGTACACTTACACAAATCTAGAAGGTATAGTCTACTACACACCTAGACTATAATGTATAGCCTGTTGCTCCTAGGCCACATACCTGTACAGCATGCTACTGTACTGAAAACTGTAGGAAATTGTAATACAATGGTGTTTGTGTATCTATACATATCTAAACAGAGAAAAGTTACAGCAAAAATATGGCATTATAATCTTATGGGATGAGCTTCATATATGCAGTCTGTTGATCAAAACATTGTTATATGGCACATGACTGTATTCCCATGTGGCTTGATTCTTCTGGGTGCTGATTTTTGCATAAACTAGTACTGCTCATGGAAGAAATAATACATTAACAAACATGAAAATTGTGTTATGCTCAAATTTTTCCTAAAATTCCAATTATGTTGGAACAAATCTGTGTTTTCAAAATAACCACTATAGCAGAATTGATTGTATATAGTTTATAGAAAGGTAATTAAAGTTGGCTTTTACAAATATGAGTATAATGGCAGGCTCAAAGGCACAATGGGTGCAGAAATCTGCCCAATCTCATATCTATTCTAACTATAGGAATCTGGGCTAAGACATATTTTTCTAGGCCCTGATTTCCTCATAGGTAAAATAAGGCATTTGGCCAAATAGTCTCACAGGTCCCTTCCATATAGAAAATAATTTTCATAATAAATCCAAATTCTTACTAAAGGTATAAATATCTTATTAATAAGATTTAAAGAAGTGATGACTATTTTCATATTTATAGATGAGTACATCTGGATAAAAGTTCCATCTAAGGCCATCATCCAAAAAAATGACATTTTTATACATTTATGAGATCAAAGAAAGATATATATTTTTTGAATATATTTTGAATGAATATATTTTTGGCCCTAGGAACGTGCATGGAAATAACTGAAATCCAAGGAAGAAATATAAAGGATGATAGGTTCTAAACACTAGCTGGTGATGAAATACAAGGGGTCTTCAAGAAGTTTACAAAAAAATGCATATTTTTATGCACCAAAACAAACTTGTACTAACTTTTTATAACGTCTAAACAGGATCTAGTTTAAGGCACTAAGAAGGATAAGACCTCAGTTTAAAATGAGCACTTGTCAGAGTAACATGAATTCCGCAAAAATTGAAGCAAGAACGAACATCAAATTTAAGGTGAAGCTTGGGTGGAAGAATGGTGAAATCATTGATGCATTACAAAAAGTTTATGGGAACAATGCCCTCCCCCTCCCCCAAAAAATCAGCAGTTTGCAAATGGATAACTCATTTTAAGAAGGGATGAGATGATGTTGAAGATGAAGTCCACAGCGGTAGACCATGCACATCAATTTGCAAGAAAAAAAATCATCTTATTCATGCCTGAATTGAAAAGGATTGACAATCAACAGCAGAAACAATAGCCAACACCACAGGCATCTGAACTGTGTAGCTTATACAATTTTGACTGTAAGTTAAAGTTGAGCAAATTTTCCACTTGATAGGTGCCAAAACCATTGTGCCCAGATCAGCTGCAGATAAGAGCAGAGCTTTTAATGGACATTTTAAATAAGTACGACCAAGATCCTAAAGCATTTATTCAAAGAATTGTAACAGGAGATGAAACATGGCTTTATCAGTACTATCCTCAAGACAAAGCACAATCAAAGCAAAGGCTTTCAAGAGATGGAAGTGGTCCAGTCAAAGCAAAAGCAGATTGGTCAGTGGCAAAGGTCATGGCAACAGGTTTTGGGGATGCTCAAGGCATTTTGCTTATTGACTTTCTGGAGAGCCAATGAGTGAAAACGTTTGGTTACTATGAGAGTGATTTGAGAAAGTTGAACACAGCTTTAGCTGAAAAATGCCTGGGAAAGCTTCACCATAGAATCTTTCTCCACCATCACAATGCATCCTGCTCATTCCTTTCGTCAAACAAGGTCAGTCATTTCTATGGGAAATCATTAGGCAACCACCTTACAGGCCTGATTTGGCCCCTCCTGACTTCTTTTTGTTTCCTAGTCTTTAAAATGAATCTGTAAAAGGCACCCATTTTCTTCACACAATGTTAAAAAGACTGTATTTACTTGGTTAAATTCCCAGGACCCCCAGTTCTTTAGGAATAGACTAAGTGGCTGGTATCATTACTTACAAAACTGTCTTGAACTTGATGGAGCTTATGTTGAAACATAAAGTTCATATTTTTTCATTTTTATTTTTTAATTCCAATCTTCTATGAACTTTTTGAAGTCTCTTTGTATATGCATTTTTCTTTTAGAAAAATAAATACTATATAGAATGTTTTCACTTGAGCTAATGCCCTAGACACTTGAATGCAGATATTTTGATTAAGGTATGATTTTAGGCATTGCCAAATATATCAAAGAATAAAACAGAGAGGTAGTCAGCCCAGTGACAATATTACCCCTTTATCTGAATCAATTCATTAAACTTCCCCCCAAACTGTCAGTTAAGGAAGAGACAGATGCCTGTGCTCAAGTGCTCAGCAAGGGCTATTTGGTCAGAACTAAAAAATATTCTTCCTGGCAATGATGTTTTATTTTTTAAGAAATTCCTTGAACATCTGTGACTTCTTAGGTTTCTTACTAAATTGTGTAGGAGGTAAAAATTGCACGGTCTCAGGCCTTATCAAAAATTCACAGACGCAATAGTGAAGCCCTTCGTCACCATGCTATCTTCTATTTAATTCAACTCACATCTAAGAGGAATGAATCAAAAGGAAGTTCCATTAGATGTTGCTAAATTGCAGTTTCCAAGAGACTCCTTCTTTCCTTATCAGCTATCAGTCCTGATAAGCTGCCTGTTACAGCTGACATTGGAACTTTGGTAGCAGATTACATCACCTCACACGGTGGAGTCTAAGTCATTGAGTCCCTTGCTTTCCTTCTCAACATCCTGTCCCTTCATCTGTCTTCATATTTCCTACATGCTGAGTTGCATACCCCTTCTCTGGATTCTCTCTGTGTCTTGTGATTGTTACTCTTAGAGCATGTGTTATATTACAGCATCCTTGTTGGCTTGCTCTTTTGGGTTAGCTACTAGACTGTGAGCTTTAGGAGGGCAGGGGCTGTGTCTTATGTCTCTTTATCTTCTCAGTATTTAGAACTGAAAATTACAGGAAGGGCTCAATAAATGTGTGTTTGTGTGTTGAATAAATGATGTCAGTGATGGTGGCACCATCAATTGTCAAATTGAACCCTCTCAGTAGACCAGGCTTAAAGAATATGATATTCTAAACTGAAAACCATCCTTCACAATATAAGCCCTGTAATTTTAAACTCTTCTAGCCCATGATCAGTGATTTCATTAGAGTTGACACAAATGGGAAGCAAGTTTATGTGTTCAGTACCTATGTGGCCCATTGGCTTCCTCAAATTTCATTCATATATTAATATTTTATGTCAAAAGAGGTCACATGGGAGAAGGGACACATCTTAGGAATATTTAGTGTAACCAATAGCCACCCAAAGGAAACAATTTAATAATCATATTTTAATGTTAATCGTATGCTAATCAGTGTTATTATCAAATATAAAAGTCAGAATATTCTACTCATTCTTGAAATGAAAGAATATGGGATTATATGGCAAAGTATTTCAGGGTTACTTTTTGTTTTGTGTTTTTGTATACAAAGAAGAACTCATTCACATTTCTATACTCAGTAATATATCTGGTTTATAGATCAGGAAACATTTTTGAAAAAACAATCAAATCTGCTTTATTATTTTGGGGCTCTGATTAAATACTGAGATGATTCAGAGTAAAAACCACCAAAAAAAATCAGTCTATTTATCCATGAGCATATGAAAATTTACATAATGATAGGCCTTAGCTCACAAAAGACATGATGTCATGAACCTTGATAAATTGATCTATTTATTTTAAAAAATCAGTCTATGTAGAAGGTAGTTTAAAAGAGAGAAGATTTGCAAGATAGAAGTTATTAAATCTTCAATCTAACTTTTTTTTGAAGTCTCAATATTATTTTAACTCCTTATTAATTGGTACATGTAAATTTTAGTCTCATGCCTTTTTTGATCACTTATTTCAACTTGTCAAGTGTCAAATTTTTTTGGACCTCAATCTCTTTATGTGGAAAATTCAAGAGCTGAGGAAATGAATCCTAAGGTCCCTTTTACCTATACTAGTTTACCATATTTGTTAACACAATATTTAAACTTAATTGAACTAGACAGAGCTCAGACAAATATTTCTGATCTTCAAGTTCCACTTGAGCTTCCTTTCCTGAATAGCAAAATATAGCTTGATTACTGTCTTCCCACTGCAACCCAGAGTTCAGACTCTCTCTCTCTCTGTCTCGAATAAGCCACGCTGAAGTAGGGAAACAGAAGCCTCCACTCCACAGACTGCAGATAATAGGAATGTCCACTGGGGAGACTTAGGTTTCAGTTAATCAGGGTACTAAGAAGAGGCTAATACTCTAAGAAAATGTGTTTTGTAATAGAATTAGGTCCCAGAGGGCACAGCTTCAAGAGTTGAGAGAGAGAGAAATGAAAAGTGAGTCTGGATGTGGAGTTGGCAAAAAAATGTGATATCTGGATGAGACAATAAATGATCAAACAGGTTTATATTTTAGGAGACACCTGAAGAGAACAGAGACGAATGACATGAATAGAATGAACTATTTTAGTGTAATTGTAAGATTATGATTTGGGAATGAGGCAAACACAACCAGGATGCTGTTTAATAGTCATATAACACTGGCTAGTTGTTTAACCCTATGAGCCACCGTTTCCTGATCTGTGAAATTGGATTAATAATAATTGGTTTGGAGAAGTCAATTATATTAGGCACATAAACACTTAGCACAGTGCCTATCATATTTTAGATTATTACAAATTTCTGCAGCAAATCTTATTACGATTGCCTTCATAGCAGTCAGGCCAGCACCTTGCAGTTTCCTCGCTTCTGAAAGGAGGGTCTTGGGGGATATTATCGTTTGTGGAAATAAAATTTGATGGTTTTCAATTCAGTGTGGCTCAACGCCCCTAGCAATAGTCTTTCTGCCAGATATCTCACCTGTTTCCATATCATTTCTCAGTTTGGGCCTCATTCTAATACATACGTAAGTGAGGCTGGCTGTTTAGGAAAGGGAGGTGGATCCCCTCAATCATTCATTTACTCAGTAAGTATTTTCGGAGTACCTAACACGAGCTAAGCACCTGTTGTGTGTGAAGACACAATGGTAATTAAAAGCAGATATTTTTTCTTCTCTTGTAGAGCTTAGAATCTAGAGTTGAGGAAAGATAATCAAATCGCCACCTATGTTAAATTGATTTTATGTTAAATTCTGCAAAGGAGAGGTATACAATGTTTGGAGAATCTACAGAGAGTTGGATGTCACCTTAAGGAGGTCAGAGAGGGATCCCTCGAGGCTGAGGACTAAGGACTTGATGCTTGAGCTAAGATCTGAAGACATTAGGAGTTTATGGGATGAAGACAAAAGAAAATTTCAATAAGGAAGAGCTGCATGAGAAAAGGCCCCGTGTTGGGAAAGGGGCATGGGATAATGCAGAATTGACTGAGAAGCAGACCACCTGAAATTTAGAGGGTTACAGGGGTTGAAAGAGAAGAGAGGAGCCAGGAGAGGGAGGTAGGAGCAAGAACCACTTTGTCCTGCTTGGAAGCATAAGAAAGCTGCTGAGGGAGAGAAAGATTGCATTATCTGGCTTCTGTGTGCAGAGTGGAATGACAAGGGCCTGGGTGGGCAAGAGAAGGCCAGGCAGAAGGAGGGCTATTTACTAGCAGAGACTGAATTCAAGGACGGGTGGTGGAGGTGAAGAAGGAGATGAAAATGGTACCAATCACAGGGGTAAGGACACTTTCAGAAGAGCTAGTTTGAGGAGAAAGAACTAGAGATGGAGATCCCTTTGGAAGATCCAGAAAAAGCTGTTCAATAGGCAACTGTACCTACAAGATTGGACCTCAGAGAAGAGGACTGGAATGGCAATAGGAAGGTATGAGTTATTCACACGGATGTGGACGTTGAAGTCACATGTATGAATGAGGATGAATAAAGAGGAGACTAGAGCAATAAAAGGAGAATGGCTGGGACAGTCTGGAGTCCCTTTGACATTTAGAGGCAAGGAAGAGAGGTGAGTCTGAGAGACAGGGACTGAACAGAGAGGTAGAAGAGAAACCTTGAGAGTCTCATGAACTTGCCTTTCCATGTCAGATATCCATCTGACATGATTTCTGGTCATATTTGACCTAATTGTTAATAATACAAAACCAATTAAGATGGAAATAGTAAGCTTACTATAGAAAGTTTCTATATATATATAAAGAAACAACTTATTGTTTGCATTAGCCTTGCATGTGTTACTATTTAGAAAACTTGATTAAATGTAATAAAATCCATGTGATTATTTTCATAAAACTAGAAACCTTGAAATGGAAGGATAACCTTCCATGGTTATATTAGCAAAACTGCATTTAATTTAATCAATTTCTTATTCATTATTATCTATGTGGTTTCCTGCAGTATTGTAAGATGTATTTCTTTTTATGCCTCTGTTGTCTACCTACCCCTTATTTTGTTAGATGTAGTAATAGACCTATGTAAAATATTTTAACTTTTAATGACTAATTTCAATCTGACACTCTTGGGGGAATTTGACTAAGAAATACATTTGCTATTGATGGGCTAGCTTTGCTAGAAGAAATTTGTAAGAAGACACTTTCTGACTATGTAGATATGCTATTCATTTTCATATCCACCCCCCCTCCAATTTGGCAGCTATTAATAGTTTTTGCCCGAACTTATTTTTAGTATCATGGTTGCAAAATGGTAATTTTCTAACTCTATCAGTCCTTCTATATTTGTCAGTTGGCATTCTGCTTCAAGGAAGTAGGTTGTAACACATTACCACCTTTATTAATTTTGTGTGTGCTCACATTGTCCCAGATTTAGCTAGGGAGAGCCTCTTCAAGCTGCCTTCTATCTCCTTTTAGCTTGCCTTCATATGTATTTATATATGTTTTAATATACATTATTACTTTATGGCCCATATACCTTTCCTAACCTGGTCCTTAATCAGCCATTTCCTTAAGGATCTCTGGCTCCTTTCAGTGGAAAATGGAAACTAGAAACCAAAATGTAAGTCCTAGTTATGCTCATTAGGGCAAATATCTTTTAAATGAAATTCTAATGCTATTCTTTCTTTAGCCTCCCAGAAAATAAAACAACCAACTATGAAACAGATAAACAAAAATGTATTCTTAAATTGAGTTGATATCAAATGGTAGAATTTAGGTAAAATTTCTACAGCACTGTCTGCAAATGTTATCAGACATTCATTATTATAATTTAGTATGCCAAAAATTTATCAGGCTTGGACTCATTCTTATAAAAATTAAACTCATTTTGACCCTATGTTTAGATAGGTAGACTTTGAAATAATTAGGATTTGAAGACTTTGAAATTTGCATTCCCTCTCATCTTAACCGAATTAAAGCAATACTAGATATAGTTAAATTTTTGTTAAATATTATAAAATATTATTTTGCTAAGATTCTAAGTTTCTTTCCACGGCATGAACTAATTGTACGATTTAAAATTAATGGCTTGGTTATGCACATCTTTTGTTAATAATTAGACATTTAAGTGGGTGTAAAATGTGAACTTGTTTTTACTAAGGCCCACACTGTCTTAAATTCAAGCTAGTCTTTGCACTAGGTGAGAACATAGCTCAGTTCATGAGAGTTAATTAAATCCACAATCTGGCTATGGTTCCCCACTAACCAAGTTTTTGTTGTTGTTGATTATAACACTTATCAGCACCTGATACTATTTGACGATTTTGTTCATTTGTTTACTTTCTTTCTCATCCATTAAATATGTGTTCTAGGAGGCCTGGAGCTGTTGTTCAAGCTCAGTGCTTGAAAAGGACCTGACCTATAGCAGATACTGAATACGTAGTTGTTGAATGAATAAATAAATCATACATAGAAGGAATCAAAGTACAGAGTGGATTATGACTTACTATTAAAAAAATATGTCATGGTAAACTGTACTATGGGGAATCTGGGAAGAAATGGGTCAAAATATGATGCTCAGGACAAATAGATTGCAATATATTTCAAGAAAGTAATGACTCCAGTTCTTATTCTTAGCATATCCTCAAGTTAAGTGTTCATATAAATAGAAACATAAAATTTTTCACTTTGGGGTTAAATTGCCTTTTATCTTAAATAAGTAAAGATTTAAACTATAATTAGAAATGTAGTGAAATTAATGTGTGAGCATGAAACCACTAAGTTTTAAGGGAATTCTAGATCACAAGTGAAGGTTAAGTTAAAAAAAAAAACAGGTTATAACATCATGGTGCTATTATACCAGTATATGATGTTTTATACATGAAAATTAAATATAAAGAATAACATCTATATTCTTGGTGCTGTATATATCAACTCATTTAGTTCTCACAATGACCCTTCATGAAATTGGTATTATTATAGCCTTTTATAGAGCTTAAATCATTTGTCTGTACACATATCTAGTCACCATGCTGATTTCTGGGCACCCATAATTACAATTTTTCACTCTTAACTAAACTTCTTCCTATTTCCAGAAGGCTAATATCTATGTTTCAGTGATTGTGTGAACATGCTGCTTTCTGCAACTAGAAGCACTTTTCTTTAAAAAAAAAAAATCTGGTGTGATCTGAGGAGTATACAGAGTAATCAGAGGATCAACGTCTGGCAGAGAATTACAAATCGGAATCATGGCAGAGGTCCAAACAAGTGGCCCTTTTAAAGAGGCAAAGAAGAAAGAAGGATCTGGGTATACAGCAATGTTCAGAGACCAGGAAGAGCACAGGAGAGAGAGATTTCAAAGGAAGCTGCTCAAAGAAATAGCTCTGGCTTTTTATAGGTTGTTGTTGACCCATAAAAATGGAACTGAAATAGAACAGAGCTAACAGTAGCCTACCATGTACCAGACCAACAAGTTTAATCCAAAGAAGGGAGCTGAGTCATCATGTACCGGGTTGTCCGCATTCCTGCCTGGTGGGGAGGAGGCTAAAGGCGGTGGAAGATCAGTCAAGACTGGGCTCTGGCTGAGGTTGCCCTGGTGGAATTGAAACTTAAGAACCCTGAGTGTTGGAAACATTGAGTTTGCATGAAGGTTTCTTTATTAATAAGACAAACAACATATGGAAAATATATTTCTATAAAAAATACCCACATTATGTCAGGGGTACTTATGAAGGTAGAAAACTAAAAACCCTCTGTGGAAAGACAGCCATCTTTTCTTCATACCAGTGCTATCCCTTAAATGCCACAAATGCCTTGATCATGACATTTATCATATTGCATTGCAATTATATATTTATATGACTTTTTATGTGAGATAGCAATGACCTTGCCTTATTCATTTTTTTAAACACCAAGGCTTAGCGGAGTACCTGGTACACAGAAAGCATTCAACGTACTTTTGCTGAATCACTGAATTCTCTCTTTGCAGATTGAAAGATGTGGCAATTGTGCAAGAGGAAAGGTCACTTTTAGAAATGATGTTCTTCAAATGCTATGAGAATGAAGCCCAGAAACTGCCATTGTCATTCAGAACATTTGGCATCAAGAAATCCTGATTATTTATTAGTGAAGGAGAGTCAGAAATGGCTTTATATTGACAGGATTCAGGGAAAGGTGTTTATGAATATTTTTGTGTTTGCAACCTGGTTCATTAATGGTTGCAAAGCTCACTAGTTACTTTGTAATGCCAGTTAGAAGAGAATGCTCCTATACGATTGTTTTTTCCCAAAGTACTATTTGAAGATTATTGAGGGTTTTGCCAAGATTATAGAAAACAACATGTTTCCTCTGGAAATATGCAAACACTAGACTGATATTGCTGGAAGCTCCTGCATGAACTTAGAGAAATTTCCTTTTGTTACTCCAAAGAGTGGCATAAAAGATTTTGAGTAAAAAGATACAACAATTTAAATATTAAGAAGTATTTCTGGAGATTTCATGTCATGAGGCATTCTGATTACAGAAGGTTTTATCAACATGTTCTCCAAATAACGGGACAGCATTTATGTCACAGGGCATTTATTTTTTCTGACATATGAGAGTTTCTTTCTCCCTATCCAGAGAGAAACTCTCAGGAAAGAAACTCTCCGGGTAGGGAGTTTCTTTCTTCCTATCAGAGAAAGAAACTCTTGTAGTATATACAAAGTGGCTTTTGATGATGGGAAATAGAAAACACAGGGTGCTCTAGAAGGGTAAGCTGGGTCTCTAACTTCATTTTGGGAGTTGTGAAAGGTCTGAGAAGTCTTCCTTGAGGAAATACGTTCAGACTGAAACTCAAGTAGAGTAGCATTGGTCAAGGGACCTCATTTTCCCCATAGGCTGTAAAAAGAATCCAGATTTTTAAATTGACAATAAATTTCTGAACAATACTATTTCTATATCTTCAGCTCTCTTTACACTATATATGTATAGTGTTAATTTTTAGTTAGAGTTTTGATAAAGAAATTGTATGGTTATTAGGAAAAATAGTCACATCTGTCTTAGATTTTATTATGTATAAAATTTGTGTTATGTATAATATTTACTAATGGAGAAAACATTGTTTAATATCTTGATAATTTGTTTACTTTCCTTATAATTTGGCAGTACTATAGATTGAATATTTGTGCCCTCCCCCCCCACCAATTTATATGTTAAATCTTGACTCTCAATGTGATAGTGTTAGGAGGTACAGCCTTTGGGAGGTGATTAGGTCGTGAGGATGGAGCCCTCATAAATGGGATGAGTGTCCTTATAAAAGAGCCTGTAGGGAGATCCCTAGTCCTTTCCACCATTGAGGACACAGAGAAAAGACTGGCAGGAAGTAGACACGCACCAGACCCAAATCTGCCCATGCCTTGATCTTGGCCTTCACTGCCACCAAATCTGTGAAAGAGAAGTTTCTCCTGTTTATGAACCACCCAGTTTATGGTATTCTTTTATATCAGCCTAAATAGACTAAGACAGGCAGTATAATTCCAATCAGCAAAAATCATTCTATATTAGAAAAAAGTGACATACTAGTAGATTTTGCAAATGATTCACTAAGCTATATAAAAGGCACCTTACACACTAAAGTAGTCAGACATATTTTCCAGAGATCTCATCTCAACAGAAACAAGTTAAAAATCCAATAATAACTATTGGACTCCCATAAAAAAACAGGCTGTGTTCAGGGGCTCACACCTGTAATCGCAGCACTTTGGGAAGCCCCAGCGGGAGGCAACAGAGGAAGATCCAGTCTCTACCAAAAAAAACAAAAATGAAAGAAAAACAGTAACTGGGCATAGTGTTACCTGACTATAGTCACAGCTAATTGGACAATTTTTTAATTGTGTTCTTTTCTTACTGGGTTTTGAAATTCCTATACATATTATGGATAAAAGTCGTTTGTCAGATGCTTTGGAAATACTTTCTCCAAATCTGGAGCTTGCCTTTTCATTCTTTTAACATTGTTTTAAAAAACCAAAAGTGTTTTATTTGATGAAGTTAATGTTTATTTCTTTTATACATTGTACTATTAGTGTCATATATAAGAATCTTTAGCTGAGCAAAATGATGCACATCTGTAGTCCCAGCTACTCCGGAGGCTGAGGCAGGAAGATTGCTTTGAGCCCAGGAGTTTGAGGCTGCAGTGAGCTGTGATCACACCACTGCACTCCAGCCTGGGTGACAGAGTGAGACCCTGTCTCCAAAAAAAAATACAAAAACAATTAGATGTGTTTAAGTTGCAACACTTATATTCCTTTGGTATTTGAGACTAAGTATTATTTTAAAGAAATTTATGAACAAAATAATAACAACAAAGGATATATTTAACATTCTCTCTCTCCTCTCTCTTTTTCTCTCTCTCCCTTTCTTTCTCTCTCTAATAGCATTGGTTTGAACAAACCTATATTGTGTTGGGACTGAGCTACCATAGCCTATTTTTATGATGTCACATACCTGGCAAGAATCTGATCGTATTTATATCTATAAAATGTAGTATACTACTATAAAATTATTTAAACAGCATAGTTTAAATACTTACCCTAACGACTATATAATTGTGCCAGGCCATGAATAAACCAGTGTGTGTGGCAAAAAGATCTTCCCACCTTGGATATTGTAAATTGCTAAGATTTGGCTTCTTATTATTTTATTTCTTGGGGATTTTGTTTTTTCTTCCAACTTTGAAAATTCACAAATGTACTTTTTGTAGGTACATGAAAATTTTTGTAGGTACTTTTTGTAGGAAATGAAATTTTCCATAATAGAAAACAAATTCTTCCACTACCTAGAAGGAGCGTTCAAGTTAGGAAGAAACCTCAAAGGTCATTCAATCTAGGCATGAATTCTTTCTACAACACACCTATCAAGTGGTGTTCAAGCCACTGCTTGAATGCTATCCCTGACAGGGCGCTTCACTGCTGCAGAGGCAGCCTGTTCCCCTGATGTCAACCCTGGCTTAGATGTGTATTCTTCTTTTGAGCCCAAATACATATTTTTTATTAATTTCTACCAGTTTCTAATTCTACCCCTTATCTCAGGGCCATGTTGAGTGTGTCTAACCCTCTGGCTCAAACTCCATGAGCCAGCCCCAGAGATATTTGAATGTGGCTCTTGCTCCTTTGTGAGGTTAGCAGCCCTGAGAATTAGGACTGATCATGGGGTCTCAGCTTGTGTATAGTTCTTGATGTGTGAGGGTTTGGGGGTGAGGGGAGTTAGACAGGTCCTACTGAGAAGTGGGAGGGAAACAAGAGGGCACTAGCCACCTGGAGAAGGTATCACGAGGATGGATGGAAGGAAACAGAGCCTGCTAGTTGGTATGTTTAAATGCACACATGGCTGACTTCACAGTTTGCCTAAGAGTATCTGTAAAATGTGTCATGTTAAAGTGATATTTTACTTAATCTCTTCTTTCAATAAGAAAATCCCAAACATACTACTAGGGCTCAAAATAAAATCAACTATAATTAATCAGTGGCTATAAGGCCAGTGTGCCATTGCTATGGTTTGAAAGTGTCTCCAAAAACACATGTGTTGGAAACTTAGTCCCTTATGCAGCAGTGTTGGAAGGTGGGGCCTAATGAGAGGTGATTAGGCCATAAGAGCTCTTCCCTTATGAATGGATAAATGCTGTTATCAAGGGAGTGGGTTTGTTATAACAGGGAGAGTTGGTCCCTTTTCTCTCTCTCTCACCCTCTCTTTGGTCTTCCAACATGAGATGACTCAGAAAGAAGGCTCTTGCCAGATATGGCCCCTTGATCTTGGACTTTTCCAACTCCAACTCCAGAACCATGAGCCAATACATTTCCGTTACTTATATATTACCCAGTCTGTGGTATTTTGTTACAGTAACACAAAATAAACTAAGAAAGCCATCAATAAAACATAGTGGTTAAGAGAGTAGACTCTGAGGTCAGACTACCTCAGTTCATACCCCAAATCCATTGTAAAGGCTGTTTGATCTGTGGGTCTCAATGTCCTTATTTATAAAAGGAGGGTAATGATATAACCTACTTCATCTTATAGCTGTGAGGATTAAGTGAGCTGCTATAATATATTCATCGTGTATTCATTTATTTCAACATTGCTTTATGTCTTCTATAAGCCAGCTGCCTTGCTTATTGTCACACCATTTGAAGGAGGGAGAAATTTGCTTTTGAATGTTAGAACAAATGGTGTAACACTGTACTTCTCCATTATATTCTCCTTCATTAATATTTTCAATAATTTTATATTAAACCACAGATTTAGGAAGTAAAATTAACTGGCTCCAAAATTTTTGATAGTTTAATTTAGTCAACAGACTGTTCATGGCTCTAGCAAAGTATCAGTGCATTTTAGTTAGGAAGAAAACACAGAGAAATCTTTTGTCACTGACTTTTGTGTGTCATTTTTTTTTCACTAGACTATCTTTGCTTGAAAAATAAATCTCTGAAAAACCTTGCTTTTTACATCATATTTTTTATGAGAAAGAATGTCAAATATTTTTCAAGAAAAAAAATCCAGTGTTGAACTTAAACTGATTGAAATACATAAAATAAATGAACAGTTTTTACTTTGTGTTACCAAGATCATTTATTTCAATTGCAACAAGGTTCTTTCTTGTAAACAATCTTTCTAGATTTGAATGACCTCTGTGAAGAAAAAGAAGAAGGAAAAAAAAACCCCTACAAACTCAGTTTATATCCTTAGCTTCTTCAGTGCAAACCATATTTCATAAATAGATCAGCATTCATGCCTGTTGGTTTGTCTTCTTAACAAAGAAGTCAAGGACAAAATATTCTCACATTGGCTTTCCTATTGTGTTAGACTGAATAATTATAATATTTGTGGTTGAGATTATCACTACGTATTTTAAAATTTTGAATGGCAACAAACTCTTTTCGTTGTTATTTCTTTCATAAGAAAATACAAGGTTAGCAGGCTGTTCCTTAGTATGTGTTTTCAAGTATTAAGAATAATTAGGTACTTACTAAAGCTTGCAAAAATATGTGAATAAATGATAAAAGAGAATCAAATGAAAAATTGTACATTCTTATAAATGACTTTAAACTGAGAAAAGAGCAATTTCCACATCCATGCCAAAGAAGATGCAATTGGTCCTTGCCCTAATGCCTCAACCAAGACCAAGAAAACTACAGTAAATTGTGTCTCTGACTGTTCTCAGTTCATAGTATGGACATTTGACCTCATGTTGCAAAAGAGGTCAACGACAAACTATGGAAGGGAATGTTATATTGGCTGTGAATGCTACTTGAAACATGATTCTGTGCCATCTTACTTTTTTTTTAACATGACAATTATCACTGTTTGGGAGTGCTTTCTCAACTCATTTTAGAAGCTTGCCTTTGTAATCTTTCTTCTTGCACATAGAAGGGCAATGGCGAAATTAGTGTCCATGGTCTCTTGCCTGTGCAAGACTGTGACATTCAACCTAATGTATCATCAACCTAAAATTTTTTTTATGGAATTGGAAGAAGTTTTCAAATCACCTATTTTAACCACAACATATACAGAAGAGTAAACTGAAGCCCAACTGGACAATGTAGCATTATGTTTAGGGGCATGGGTAATGTAATGATTGCAAACCTTCACTTCTATTGTCTAAATGTTTGACTTGGTTACCTCACTCCTATTGTCTAAATGTTGAGCAAGGTTACTTTTATAACTACCAGGCCTTACTTTCCTTATTTATGTGATGATCTCCAAAACAGTGTCACCCTCACTGGTTGTGAGGAGTAAATAAGAAAAGGCCTATACAACAGTTCAGTGTGTTCCATTACCAAATTAGGTTTGGTGGGGGCATCTTAAGCTGATTTAATCTATTAATAATTTCACATTGATCATATTTTGGGGTCTTTACTTCTCTTCATACAACCACCCCTCTGGATATACATACCCTAAGCAGTTACCCATAGGGAGTGGGCTTGACGGAGATCTGACAAACAATTTCCAGGTGCAGATAAATGGCCATCCTACCAGGCAAGCCCCTAGCAATGTATTGGTCCTTGTGAACACATTGTCTCTCAGCAGATAGTAGGTAGAAGCATAGCTTGTTACTGACTTGGCTTTCAAGTAGCTTACAAGTGCCTCCTTTGTGCTGGAGAAAGACAGTGGTTCTCTGATTGATTGAATGATGCTTGCACTCTCTCAATAATATCATGATCCTTTTTCTGAATTCTTACCTCATAAAACATTTTAATCTAGTCCAGGAGCTTACACGTACACACAAACATACTCACACACTACAGGGACTCAAAATATTTTTTTCTGTCTCATAGTTTGACTTTGGAAGATAAAATTCAAGTATCTTGTTGTACTGGTTTTTTATTTCTACAAAATAGCAGACAGTATTAATTGCTTACACTATATTCCTTCTCTACTTCTTATAATGGAACTTCAATAAAATTTAGGGTGGCAATTTTCTCAGTTAAAACTTTATTTCACCTATCCAGATTCCCTGGTGGTTAGGACTGACTTTAGGTCTCAAATATGGCCAATAAGATATAAGGAGAAATCAACTAAGGTTGGGTTTCCAGATAAGCTATTATTTTCCTGACTGAAAAAAATAAAAAGACCAACCTGACCATGGCTATTCTGCCTTTCTCCCCTTTTCCCTTCCTTGGGCACTGATATAATGCCTGCATGTGGAGCTTCCATCGCTTGACTGTGAGAATGGACAAATAATGAGGATGGTGCAACAGAAAGTTAAAATGAATCTTGGTCTTTGACAACTTTTTGAGCAACTTTTTTTGATAACCATCCTCAGACTCTACACTTCAAGACTTAGTGCTGTATGATAAAAGGGAAATTTACGCATTTGCAAACTCTAACTTATGTTCAAAGCAATCCCCTTCTTCATAAAATATAAGGAGATCCATACGTAGCCATTTGGGTTGCAGTAGATGGGAGAAGAGATGAGAATATTCCCAAAGCATAATTGAAGTAATTGAATAATAGGAACAGCATTATTACAAATGAATACTTTGAAATATTCTCCTGTAACATATGCAAATTGCCTATCAGTCATACAGTAATGATGTTACAAGTTGGAGTTAATTGATTGTATTTTTGTGGCAGAGTGAGAACTAGAAAACATGTTTTCTGACTCCATTTCCAATGTTCTTTTCATTAAACCACTATGTGTATCAGTAACCCAAGCACAAGTGAGAGCCTAAAACCAGTAATTCACTCTATGAATTTTGTATCGCTCCCTTAGGAAGGAGCCCAGAACATCACTAGTAGACTGGAAAATAGTCTATGACTCCTTATTGGAACTTTGTTTCTCTACCCCAGAGAAATTATAATTTTATTGTTGTTGTTTTCCTAACCACAAACTTCTTTGTCAGTGTGATGAAGCCAATAGCCTCTTTCTAGAATAATTTGTGTAAATGCACAAAATAACCTGCAAAGAGTTCGATAAAATTAAAAAAAATTAAATGTGGGTATAAAAACACCAGTGATCGAGAAGTTTATAAATCAATTCTTCCTAGAGTTGTAGGATTCATGTCCTGACAATTTTGGAAAAGTGTTTTTTTCAATAATGGGTTATTGCCATTATGACAGAAGACCATTTTAAAGAAGAGAAACAAATATCTGCCATTAAAACAGGGGACTATCCCTTTGTTCAGCCTTCCTATGATAAGAGTTTTGATGGCTATCAATGTTAAGATGGATTTTCACAAGCTTACGCATTCACACATGCAAACAAATAAAAATAAAGTAGTACGTGAAGCTGACACCAACTGAGGTCATTATTGGGTGTTTTGAACATCTCAGAATGTAGCCAGCTACAGGACCACATAATTATGTGATGATCAAGCAAGTTGTATGCATAGAGTAGGGTCCTGTGGCCTATCAGATGGAACAGGTCATTCAGATAATCAAAATAAGATTAACAGGCTTTAGGAGTGGGGAAAGAGAAGTCATCAAATGTGGGAGATGGGGAAATACATGATATCAGTCATGTATGTATTTATAGGCATTCCAATTTCTACCCATTGCAAATGAGAGCAAAGGGCTTTCCAAGATTTGGAATTAACATCAGGTAAAATATAACTCAATTATATATTAAATTAGTGGTCTTTTATACAATGAAATAGCTTTATAATATTATAATTACTCTCAATATCAACATTAATTTTATTATCTGTACAATATATAGTTCTCAATCACTTAAAGGAAAACAAATACTTTTCCTATGCAATGCATGTAATAATTACCTAATAAATGGCTATGGATTGTGTTGAATTTCTTATTGGTTCCTTTATGCTTTCTTGACAGTGAAGAAAATCAAAACTCATAAAGAGAGTAAATCACTACCCTGCAGGAAAAAAAAAAAAGATTTTTTCTCCTCTCTCTCCTCCCTTAAACCATGCTTGTACCAGTTGCACTCAAACATGTCAGAAAATTTTTTTATATTTCAAGCTATGAGCATATTCACAAGATGAAAATCTGTAAGCATGATTTGTGCATCATTCCTTTATAGCAAATATGAAATTTGGTAATTTCCTTTTGACCCAAGGACCAAGGGGTTGCATAGCTTTCAACCTTGTCAGTCTCCTTGGTGCCTGGGGAAACACTACATTTCATCTTCAACTCTGGCTGTAACTTTAGTTCCAGCTGGGAACCAGCCCAACTTATTTTTTTCCATTTGTGTAGCTTCTAGAAGCCAGTCCTGAAAGCCTGAAAGTCAGTCCTGGATAGTTGCTTTCAGAGTCTTTCGTCTGTCTTTCTGTCTTTCTCTCTTTCTCTCTCTCTCTCTCTTTCTTTCTTTCTGTAATATTTTGGCAAAGGATTAAACTAGAACAAACTTCAGAGATCTGACCAGCCAACACAGACATGGGTCAGTGGAAACCAGGAAATTGCAGCATCCAAAACTATTCTGTCAGTGGTTTCTGCATCTAAATTTGTGGAAACATATGATCACGTCAGCGTATGGGACTTTGATCTTGATTGTGCCTTGAGACGTAAGAACATTGTATAACTGTGAGAGAATGTCTGACTATGTTCCTCTGAGTTTGTCATGCCACACATTTGATAATATTGAGGACTTGAGAAGATGCAAAGTTGTACTAGGACCATTATGTAGTGTTGTAAAAAGTAAATACATCTTTCAAATTATCTGGAAAGCTTCTTTAAGTAAAATTAGATCAGTCTCAACTTTGGTTTTATATTGTCATACTACTAGGTTCCTTTCAACTTTAAATAACTTAGAAACTCATTTGCTTCCTTTCAGTGCTCAAAGTAGAAAGTATTTTTTCTTATTAATGAAATAGCATTGATATATTTCAACTAGAAAATGACAAAATAAGTTGATTAGTGAAATGCAGAATATTATCTACTACCTCTAAACCAAAGCCTACATGGCATTAAGAATAGAAATGAGTTTTCTCACAGAAGGGTATCATTGTTTATTTAACTGTGAGTTAAAATAAATGTATTTTTTTCCAGCAGGCATGCCTAATATAGCCGTAGTATTTACAAATTGCTTCCAATTGTTTAAACAAACTTAAGTTCAAAGCTTTCTGCTTACATTTTGACGCTACCAAAAACACTGATCTTCAGTTTTTGTTAACACTTCAAATCCAAAAGGCATTATGTATATATATCATTGCTAGGATTCCTATAAAGTATGTTTACATCACCACATCATATTAGTGCTAAAGCTTTATGCATTGTGCACATGAGGATAGGTGTTTGAAACCAGAATGGTTACGATTTTTTAGATGTTGTATGTTAAAAATAATCAGAAATATGACATTCATTATGATTCACTCAACAGACGGGATTAAGCAAAAACCACTTACCAGGCTCTGTTATAGATGAATAAGATACAATCTCTGGCCTCAATGTGTCTACACTTAGTGGAATAAGTCTGTATAAGAGCAATTGAAAATAATTATAAGTGCTATAATGGAAGTTTTATGGGTTCTCAAAGGAGGAGCATTAGAGAGAATAAATTGAAGATGATGGTTACAGAGAAGATGAGGGAGAAATCAATCCTGAAAAAAACCTAAAGATTTAGAAGAGGGTATAATTCATGAAGTGAGGTGACACTGGTGATTGGAAGAGTAGTTGAACAAGGAAGAGCAGAGGCTACAATTGGCGTTTCATACAAGTGACCTTGGAAGCAACTTTTTGAGATTTCTCATCTGTAAATTGAGGATGAATCATTTAAGAATCAAACAAAATAATTAATATGAGTTGCCTAGCACAAATCTCAACACATACTAACCACGAAATAAATTTTTGTTTCTTTCCCCTACCACTGAATGTGAGTGAATGAGCCTTCAGATGGTTATAGTCACCAACCGTGGAATCCCCCAGAAGAGCCAGATGAGAACCCTGACACTGTGCTGTAAAGACACATCATTCCAGCTATGCCCTGTTCAAATTTCTGACACTCAGAGTTCATGAGCATAGTAAATGATTGTTTCATACCATAAGTTTTAGGTAACTTGTTATCCAGCATTAGACAACTAGAATACTCTCCCACCCCAAATCACAAACCTAAACCTGGATTTATCAGCAGAGACCAGAGCTGAATAGGATCATTCACTATGAAGGTGAACTTGTAAGTATAGTGTTAGAACAAGACTGGGAAGTCTCAGGGTCAGTGCAATGAAACTAAGAGATTAGAAGAACAAAGGTTGTAAGTGTGTGTGGTCAGAGAATGGGATGTTAAAGATTAAGACTCAGTGAAGCAATTTTACTTAATGGAAAGTTTTCTTTACTTTATAAGATGCTGTGAAGTTGACTCCATTGAAGTTTATAAGGACTTGAAAATGCATTAGAAAAAGTCTATTGAAAAGGGTATTATTAGAAATATAGTTTTGTGATAGCATTTATTATTGCTCACAGTAATAATGATGGTAACATATCCCCCTTAATTCTTTGCCATAGTCAAAACTGTGCAGAAGAATATCGTTCCTTCCTAATTGTTCAAAAATAATTGAGATGAAAAGACAGGAACACCACTACCAGCATCAGTCTCCTGTCATGATAATCAACTGCAGCACATCAGGGAGTAACCAAAGGCATGTCATCTGCCTTTACTGTGAGGGAAACAATGCAGAAATAGCTGCTACTTACAATGGTGACCTGAGTGAGCTATTTAACAACCAGCAAAATGAGTGCCAACTTTCAGACTATGCATTTTGAAGAAAACAGAAATTACCACAAAATATACCACGTAGGAGCTAAAGTTCTTTTTTGTAACATCAATCAATGTACAACGCTTCAGGGAAAAAACAAATATAGCAACAATAGAAATACACCAGCTACAGAGGACAGCTGAATCCATTCATCCATGTTTGATGGTAGACTGATGGATTGTAAAAAAAAAAAAAAAAAAATTCAGGGAAAAAGAAATGACAGTAACTGTTGGAATAATATGGTCCCAAAAGAAGAATGGATGATTAAAGACAAAGTTCATGAGGAGACTTCACATTGGAAAAGAGACTATTATTCTTATATGTCATGAACAAAAAAAAACACTGCAAGTGAACTCAGAGACACGCTGAGTTGGAGAAGTTGATAGGAGGAAATCATAAATGCTATCCTCAGCCATCTCATGAAGAATGTAATTCAACTCAACAGCTGAGGCTCCTGTGTATAGTCAAAAACACTGTCAAAAATAATATTCAGAATAAGAAATTGTGGAAGGAGGTCTATATCATCAATAATATATAAATCTCCAGTACCCAAAAATTTATCCTTAAACTGAAGTAGGTGTCTTAGACATGTTTCTAAGTAAATTCAAAAAATTAAAAAGATATGGTATTAACATATAGTGAGAGGTAACAGGCACAACTAGCACATTTCTGAGGAAAATATATAAAAAGAGATTAAAATATTTATAATAAATAACAGTTTGTGAAACTCCAAGTGTTGGCCATGCCCTCAACTCCCTTCTGAGAAGAGGTTAAAAGAGGTTCTTTCTATTCAGTTTCAAGTTCTGTGACTCTGCTACACTGCCATATTTTAAAGATCAGGGCCTTAGCTAAACTTGTAAAAACCCAATAGCCTATGAGGTTATCTCAAGATTATCTCAAGATATCTGCCCAATAGGATCATACCATATTGAATGATGACAAATTGATCTAATTCATTTTCTCTCCAATAATGTTATATCATACAATATCAAGAAATAAAGAATAATAATAACATAAATATGGTAGTAGAAACAAAATGTACAGGTACACAATCAGGCTCCTTATGCAAAACTCTATAACTTGGGATATATGCAGTATCTTCAGTATAACTCAACAGTATGGTTCATAATAGGAATCAAGTCCTTGACTTAACACCTGAATTGCAAAGTGCAAGATGCCCAAGAATCATACAAATTGGATTCCTATGCAAAATTATGGCTGTAACACTGTTTTCTGGAAAATGAAGTTGCCAAAATAATGAGTTTCTTATATGCTTTGTCCAGCCATTCAACATATTTCCTAAGAAAATATGCTGACTTTTGAATGAATGTAGTCATTTAAAGTGTATTTATGTTAATAGAAATTATAGCCTTAATTTCCAACAACAGTGGGATGGTTAAATAAATTATGATATAGGCAAATGACAAATTTTATTTATGTGATAAATTGGTTTTTATTAAGAATGTAATTGAAAATGGTATTATATTCACAATATAATATTAATAAAAATAATGGACTTAAATTATTTATTTCATTTTATTATAATTTTGTAAACACAGAGAGATAGTTATAGAAAAAAAGAAAAGTAAATTTATCAACATTAATGTTAATGGTGACAAGTGTGGGGCTGGAAAATAGGTAATTTTCTTTCTTTATATCTCGTCTGTTTTCTTAACATTCTATAGTTACAGAAGGTATTTGATAATTATGAAATATTAATATTAAAAAGAGTCACTTGAAACTAAACATTGAGGAGAGAAAGATAATGTCTTGCTTAAAATACACATTTTTAGTACTTTAGAAATTACTTGCTCAAGTACAACAGTAATATTAATTCCTATCTCTCATCATCATATTAATAGAATAAAGGGTCTCAAACCAAAATACTGTTTCAAGAGCTTCTCCCCATTTCTGCTAGACAGCCAATGGTCCGCTATAGTTTTCAGAGTAATCTAGGTACTTTCTTACAGGTATCTTGAAGTGGTGACCAGAGATTTAACAAGTAGAGTATCAAAATTCTCTCAAGTCATTAATATCAATTGAAGGTCAGAATGTTAGTAGACAAGGTACATACTGAATACTGTTTTCATCCACATGAATTGGGATAAATAACACTATCTTCCAAGTCACCATCATCTCTCACCTGAAATAACTTCCTAACTGAACTTCCTGCTTTTTCCTTTGGATCCCTGTAGTCTGTTTCAACATGACAGCTAGAGTGATCCTTTTCAATCATAAGGATTATTTAACTTCTCTACCCCAAACTCTTCAAAGGTTTCTCATTACACGGAGAATAAAAGCACAAATGCTGCCAACAGGCTTTATGTGATCTGACTCCTCCTTCTCTGCACTATCACCACCCACCTCTCTTTTGTTGGCTCACTGCATTCCAGACACACTGGGCTCCTCGCTAGTTCCTTGAGCACACTAGCAAAATCCTAGCCCGGTTGTTCTCTCTGCCTGGAATTCCTTTTAGTTGGATATCCGCATAGCTGAGGCCCCATCTCAACATTTGCTTTTCTTCAAATGTTGTTACCTTTTCCATGAGGCCTTCAGTGATAACCATTTTGAAATTGTAACCAGTACCTCATACACACCTGATTCCCATTACCCTCCTTCTTCTCATCTTTTTCTATAGAATTTAAGGCATTTTTTAATATTCAAAATAATTCACTTATTTATGATGTCTACTATTTACTCTTTACCTCTACCTACTAGAATATAAACTCACAAAGGCAGTGATCCAATGTATCTCAAGTACATCAGTGTTCCTGGCATATAGTAGGTGCTTAAGAAACATTTAACAAATGAAAGAGTAAACGAATAAATGTACACATTTTTGATGCTTAGAAAAAGGAAAAATTTAAATTCATTAAAATGAAAACAAGTAAGCATAAATTTCCCAACAATACATTTACAGCTTTTTAAACAAATATGTTGCCTCTTAATATTAGAGTTTATCTTAGATAACCTGGAAATTCCATTCCAACTTTTTGAAAGATAATTACTGAGGCAAAGTCATCTGGATAACACTGAAAATTTGTGCTTCCCCTAGTTGTTGCAAGAAAGAAACTGCCTAGCCAGGGACTACAGTTCTCTGCTACATGGCTAGTTCCCACCAGTGGAATTTGAGTGAAAATGACCTGTTTCACTTTCAAACAAAGGTGGTTAAGTGAGTGCATCTATTTCCAAACCATCTCTTTACCTTTTTGTCTGCTGGAAGCAGAGGAATTCAAGACATTAGAGAATAGTTATAACAAGGTAGAAAAAAAAATCCTACATCCTTGAAACACTACATGGAGGAAAAAGCCACCTGCCAACCATCAACATCTGCATTTGACTGTTACAGGAGTAAAGAATATATATTTATTGTGTTAAGTCACTGAAACTTGTGGATCTATTTGATATAGCAGCTGGCATAACCCTAAATGCAAGTCTCAGAAAAGAATTTAGGAGCCAAAGTTGGGCATCATAAATTTTCATATGGTTACAACTATAGGATCCTTGGTCTTACAGAACTGTGCTATTCAAGTGCCCAGTCAGTAATACTTAATTTCCCAGGATGAACCATTGTGGCTAAGTGACATTTGTAGAGTCAAATAACTGAAGAAGCTGTTTATAAGAACAGGGTACATAGAAAGTCTGGTTGTGCAATCAAAATTTATTTGGAATGTAAGTATAAGAAAAAGAATATAATAGACAAATTAAATGAGTATGGTTAGTTGGAGGTCATGGTAAAGGATTAAACCACACTAGTATGCTTGAGGGACTGGTAAAAGCATATATAAAAGAGTTATGGTGTGAAAGAAGCAGCTTTAGTTTGTGATTGTGGAGATAGAATAGTTCTGTTTCACTCACCGTATTAGAAGAAAGTGATATATCATTAAAGGCTAGTGACATCAAAGAGAGAAATATATTGCACTTCAGGAGCAAAGTGTATCTTTAATAGAGACGTTGCAATTTTTGAGGAGAGCAGAAACTTCTTTTTATAGTGAAGTAATTTCAAAGATTGAAATTGGTCTCAAATGGCAGAGGTCTGTGATAGTGATGATTAGAAAAGAGATGTAGAGTTCAACGGCACAGAATTTGAGTGGAAAGAAGAGAAAGGAAGAAGGAAAATAGATAAGTGGAAAGTTGTCTATAGAGCCAGAAGTGATCAACTGAGGGGAGTCAAAATTAAAGCTGAAATAAAATATCTTCAGCTGTGCCTCCAAATTTTAATAAAGACAATGAATGCATTATCACAATTTTTTTTGTTGTAATCATTCATTTGTTCATGTCCCCACTACACATTGGTATCTTTAACAAATAACATCTACTATGTCTGATTGTAATTGCATGCTTACTTATGACTCTCACACACTGGTCTGTGAGATCCCTCTGTAAATATAATAGACACTTAAGTATGTGCTTTTCAAGTAAGTTAATAAATGAATGGGAAGATGTGTGAATAGATGATTGCCTCCCAGAACATGTGCAAAATGGACTGAATGGCCAATGCCAGTCTGAGATGAATATAAAGAGAATTCATAAACCCATTTTTCAGATTCTAGTCTGAATCTTTTCATTTTCTGAGTTTCAAACTTTTAAAAAAGAGCACAAGAGCTCTTCTCTCTAGCGAAAGTATGAATGTTTTTTCTAGATATGGTCTCTCTGCTTAAGAGAGGAAATGTATAACTTTTGGGAGAGGAGGTTATTCTAAGCAGGGGGATGTATTTGAATAAAGACTTGGAGATATCATAACTATTTATAACTTAAGAAGATGGAGAATATAAAATCACACAGTAGACAATCATTGTAGGGGAAATATGTATAGATTAAAAGTTTGAAGATATGAGTTCTAGATCATATTGTACAAGGTAATAACAATAACATTCACCATTTAGAAGTTATATGATTAAAAAAATGAAAAAAGTAATACAGTGACCATTCTACATGGTAATTTTTAGGTAATTAACTGGATAATAATAATTGACTTTGTATTACATTCGGGAGTCATCAAAAACCCTTTACTGCATTATTTAATCAGTTTTTGAATGATAACCAAGTCTTCCTATGCCCACCATTTTGTAATTATGGAAATTGAAGCTTACCAAGGTAAGTAACCAGTCCTAGCCCATGCTACTGGTAGTGCTGAAGAAATATTTGAACCCAGGTCTCTGACATCACACCTGGAGCTCTGGTATGCTGCACTGGTTTTTTAATGCCAAAAAATATATGTGAAAATGTGCCCATGAGAGCAATGTTTCAGTCATCATAGATATTTACATGCAATGTAGATACTCATTTTTCTACTTAAACTGTTTCCATCACCTATATCTCCAATACCTACCTATGTAGACAAATTCTGTTTGTTACTCAAAGTTATTTGAAATGCAGTCTTCTCTCTAAAGCAGTCTCAGTTCACAAAACCTAGAAAAGTGTTATCTCCTTTAATAATCTTTAAAAACATTTTTAAAAAACTCAATAATGAAGGTAGAACCTCCCTTGGCTAAGAGTTTTTAGCCAGATGTATAACTGTCCAATAAGAGTGTGGTTGCCTAGAGGCCAGAAATGGAGTCTTAGGCATCCTTTTCATCCTATGGAGCCTTGCTTATCGTAGGTAGGTGCCCAATGAATGACTATGATATTGGATCATTTGGAAAAAGCATAAGTGCTGAACATATGAAAGATATTACAATTTTCATATGATTATTGATCTCTTCCTAGAATTCTAGAATTCCCAGAATTAATGAACTCTACCTAGAATTCAGAATTAAAAAATACATTTTTTCCATAAAATGCAGTCTGTTTTATTCATGTCCTGCTACAGTCAAAAAGAAATTCTGAAGACAACTTCCTCAATAAGACTATCACCTTACAATCTAAATATCAAGAAATGAAAATATCATTGCCCCATATCCCTATTTAGAGTCAATTAAAAATCCTTTAATTTCTGAATAAAATATAAAAAAGGTGTCCTGTTTGCCAAAGCTGGGAAAATTGGCTTCACAGTTGGCTGACTGGTTCATTCAGCAAGAAATTGGTAAACTTTCAAAGACCAGAAAAAATGCATTTCACACAGTGCCAAGAATTATATAGTTGCTGAGCAAACTAGGAGTTAAAGAACTCAGGCAAATTAGAGCTAGCTTGGAAAAATAAGAAACAGATCAAATCCTTATCGACCCTCTTAAGATAAACTAATACCCTAACACTTGGGCCTATTCCATTGAATTTTCCATTGTAAACTTACTTTCCTTCTTACTGTAGTAAACATGAAGTCTTAAAACTCTTATGAATCTTTATAGTCTATGGCCTTCTCTTCAGTTCCATGTTCCTGAGTTTTCTTCCCAGGTTCTGTCAAGCTAGCTCACCTTTCTCAGGATACAGGTTTCCTTTTTTCCTTTCAAGGGAAGGGAATGCTTGGTGTTTGTCTAGATATTATGACTACAATGTATGACGTGCCTCCTACTAGTTGGGATATAGCAGAAAATGTCTCTTTCTCTGTCTTCCTGGGAAGTTGAGAGGAAGTTTTGCCATTTACAGTGTTTAATGTATTTCCTGTAAATGTGTAGGAAATGTCTGTTTGAAGTTCTGAAGCAAACTACCTTGATGTTCACAGAGATGAGACAAACCACTTGATGAAAGAAATTATATTCAAGAAAGAATCTTATAAGAGGAAGGCAGCCTATTTATTTACATGAAGATCAAAGAACCTTTGCATGAATTGATACTACATTTTTTTTCTGAGTGATTTGCAAAGAATAATCTACATGGCTAAATGAGAAAAGTGGTAAGTCTTTATGGAATTTATTTTGGTTTTATGTACTAAAAAATACTCAGCATACTAAGATGATATACTTGTAAAATGTGTCTTTTTCAGGAAATATTTTATATTTTCCATACTGATCCATCTTAAAGTATAATGAAATAAATTAAGATCATATTTCATTGATATTTTGGCTGTTTTGCTTTTTAAGAAATATCCAATAATTTGGCTTATATGAACACAATGAAAGCCACACTTAACAAATAACTGCTATCAATGATTAAAGGCCTTTATAATCAAAGCCAGTAGAGTATTGTACAGATGCCAGGATAATTTAATACAACAAACAGAATTTCTCTAAATACCCAAGACCATAATGATTTGCTGCCTAATACCATATTCTTCTCTCTATAAAAGAATGGATGTTGTCCTCAAATGAGTAACTTACAAGTGATGTTTCATGTGAGAGAAAACCACACACATTCTTAAATCATTAGCTTTTTCCTTCTTTATGTAATCTGCCTCCTTTTGCTCTCTTACTAAGGTTGACTAAGCTTTAAAGCATAGGAAGGGAGGCAAAAACGCAATCAACTTCAAAAATCACTTTGGCACAGCACAGCAAAATGCATCCAATTAAAACATTAAACAGTGTGCTAATAATTATATTTCCTATAGTGCCTTTTCATCAAGGATTTCAAAGGCATATTTACAATTTCTCAATTATCCTTTAGACATCTCTCATTTTGATTGCTGGCAAGTCCTCCTCCTTCTCCCTTCCTAGCCCACACTCAGAGTTCTAACTGAATTTGATGAAGGGCAATCATTTTGCCTTCCAAATCTGCTAGCCTTGGCTTCTCCTTCATCTTCCCTTGCCTTTGCTCAGCTAGCTGAGTGACTGGTTCTGAGTAATTTGTAAGCAGAAGTTGGCCAGTTCTAAAATGTTAAAAATTTGAATTATAGGCTTTTAAAAATAAATGAACTTTTATGACTTTCAGTCATAAGCACTTAGCTCAAAGCCCACTACCAAAATTTTGCCTCCACAAGCAAAAGGTGATTAACAAAGAGCATAAGTTAAGCATGCTAATTAGTGCTTTTAAGACTCCTATAAACAGTAGCATCTTTAAATAGATTATCTGTAAATGTGTTGCCACTGCCCTAATAGCTCAAGTGTGCCTTTAAAGTATTTTTTAATTCTTTTGTTATTTCAGAATATTACAGGGGTACAAGCGTGCTTTGGTTACATAAATTGCCTTTGCACCGCCTGAGTCAGAGCTACAAGCGTGCCCATCCCCCAGATAGTGGGCACTACACCCCTTAGGTGCGAATTTACCCATCCCCTACTTCCCCCTCCCACCTTCCTGACATCCAATGAATGTTACTTCCATATGTGCACATAAGTGTTGATCAATTAGTACCAATTTAATGATGAATACATGTGGTGCTTTTTCTCCATTCTTGTGATATTTCACTTAGAAGAATGGTCTCCAGCTCCATCCAGGATAATATAAGAGATAGTTCACCATTTTCTATTATGGTTGAGTAGTACTCTTTAAAGTATTTTTTAAAAAACAGATATATAAAGTTGTATTAATCTTTGGCTTAAGCCTTGTATAGATTATCAAAATTCCAAATTAGTGGGGTCTAACCAAAAAATTTTACTCAATGAGGTTACTTTCTTCTACAACTGCCCATGATTTTTAATCTTTTAACAGGCCCTTCCTGGACTTCTGTAATTAAACTTATTTTTCCTGCTTTAACAAGGGATTATCTTATCATATATATTTTTTTCTTTTTATATTTTCTTCCTTCCGAACAAGAATATTTATCTTCTCATTTTGTTATGTCATTTCATTTTTGAGGCTTAGTTTTTAACTACTCTGAGTTGGTACTTCCTTTTTCTTGAAATTCCTTTACATGATTCGAGTATTTGAAAAACTTGCCTTAAACTAAATTAGAATCCCTTACAATCAGAGTGTAAATGGCACAAAATGCAAAGTCCTAAAAACATGTAAAATTTTATTCCAAACTTGTCATTCACTATCCATGCATCATTTAGCAATCCAGATAAATTCACTGGTACTCAGCATCCTTATTTTTAAAACAAAGTGAATGGCCTTAATATGTCTTTAAATATTAAAAACCGTACAGTTTAAAGTTAAAATTTCTTATTAAGTGCCATGAAGTTCCTGTTACATCATTATCCAAAAGCAATAAAGCAACATACATTGGAGACCTACACTGTACAAGGTGCTATATTAATAAGGCACATACTAATATGAAAATGAACAGGAAACGGTCCTTCTTTCCTTAATTCTTACATTTGTATGCATTTTCCTGTCCGTTTTCATATAGGGTATCTAATTTGATGCTCATAACAACTTATGAGATAGAAAAGAAAGCTATTATTGGAAAATAATGGCATTTAGAAAATAATGGCAACTAGTTTCAAAGAGATCAAGCATTAATTAGAAAATTCTAGAGCTAATGAGGGAGGCTGAACTAAAACTACATAAGGTGTTATTATTGTTACATGTTGATTAGTGTGCACTGTTCTTGAATGCCATTCTTTAGGCCTGTCTTCCTGAACTACTTAATACTGTCCCACTGTGAAATAGGCATTACAATTTTGTATTTACTTCTAATGTTTCTCAAAGGGAACCTTGTTTAATGATACAACATTTGCAAATCTCTTTGAATAAAGAAATCATTTAAATGCAAAGTATCCCTGAACATTATCCCCTTTACTCTCCCACTGGGTTCATAAAAATTAAATAGGGCTGACTGAGATCTTTTAGGAGCATAAAAGTGTCGTAAATTGACTCTTTGCACCTTGCCACACCACCCCTCCTGGAAAAACTGTGCACCTCATGCGGATCTCTAAGTGAGGTTATGATGCCCAGGCCATAAGCCCTCCATAGAGCGTAGCAGGGGAAACTGACAAGCTGAAAACCTTTCCTGAACTTGTACTTAGTCTTGAATCAGCAGGCAGTGGGAATCAGCTTCTCACACAGCTCAAGCAAATGCACGGACAGAGATTAGGTTTTCACAGGAGGGAAAATCAGGGCTCTTGGTATAAAAAATGATGCCGTATGAAAGAGACAGAATTTGGCACAATTTGCACCTCTACTGCCACTGGCCGTTGTATTCACCTCCTCTTCCTCTTTTCCTCTTAATATTTCATTAATGTTCAAGAATTTTCATTTGTATGTATCTATCTTTCTCCTCACTCATTCCGCATTGTTTTCTATTGCCACTTCCAATAGAGGCCCTTAACGTGTCCTTGAAACATTCTGCCATTGTTATTCTAACTGGTTTTCTGCTTGAGTTTCTTAATAAATTAAACTTCCCCAAATCCAACTATCATTGATCCCTTCCTTGCCTTGAATATGCCCCTACATCTATCAAATATGACCTCCAAACATCACTTTAGGATATTAAAAAAAATTTTTTTTTAAAAACCCTTCTCAAGCAGTGCCTGATTTTCTAATTTATCCAGGCTGATACTTAAGAAGCTCTCTTATTTATTACAGATTCTGATGTATCATATTCCCCCATATGTATGTTATCTTCATCTGTATACCAAATATTTTACAAAGTCATGCTTAGACTTCATAGAATTATGAATTTTTAAAATTATTGATATAAGATTTACATTCAGTGAAAGGCATAGATTTTAAATAAAAACTCTTGAGTTTTAACAAATATATACATTCCGTAAACAACACCCCCAAAAAAGATATAGAACATTCTCCAATCTAGAAAGTTCTCATTCAATAAATCCTCATGATCCTATAAATTGCTAGTCTTCTGATTTTTAATATGATGGATTAATTTTTTCTTTGTCAAAAACTTCCTGAAAATGAAATCATGTAGTATGTACGCCCTTGTATCTGGCTTCTTAGCAATTTTGCATACATTCTAGATAACATTTATCAGGTTGAAGAAATTTCTTTCAATTTTTGTTTTGCAGAATGTTTTTATCACGACTGCATTTTGAATTTTGTCAAATATATTTTCCTCATCTACAGAAATGATTACATGGCTCTCCTGTATTATGCTGTTATAATTTTAATTAATTTTTTGAATTTTATTTATTCTATTTATTTATTTAAAGACAGGGTCTTGCTCTGTCACCCAGGCTGGAGTACAGAAGCACAATCATAGCTCACTGTAACCTCCAACTCCTGGGTTCAAGTGATTCTCCTGCCTCAGCTTCCTGAGTAGCTGGGACTACAGACGCCAACCACCACTCCTGGCCAACTTTTTTTTAAAGAGACAGGGTCTTTTGTAAGAGATGGGGCCTCACTATGTTTCTCAGGCTGGTCTCAAATTCCTGGCCTCAGGTGGTTCTCTTGCCTTGGTTCCCCAAATCGCTGGGATTACAGGTATTAGCCATCACACCCAGCCAATTTTTTGAATTTTAAACTGACTTTGCATTTATGGGATAAAGTCAAATTTCTCATGCTATATAATACTTGTTATATACTGTCAGGTTGGATTTCCTACATTTAAAAAACAATTAGAAAATAATGGCAACTAGTTTCAAAGAGATCAAGCATTAATTAGAAAATTCTAGAGCTAATGAGGGAGGCTGAACTAAAACTACATAAGGTGTTATTATTGTTACATGTTGAATACTGTTATAAGTGGTCTGTAATTTTTTTTCTTGTACTTCATCCAGTTTGTTATTGTGATACTGCTGGCTTCACAAAATCAGTTGGGAAGTATTCCCTCTTCCTCTGTTTACTGAACAAGATTGTGTGAGGCTGATATTATTTCTCCCTTAAATGTTTGGTAGAAATCACAAGTGCCATCATATTGGCTTGGAATTTTCTTTGTCGGAAGATTTTTAATTACCAGTTTATTTTCTTTAATAGATATAGGACAATTTAAACTTTTTATTCATGCTTGAGTCAGTTTTCACAATTTTTGATTTTCAAAATTTTTTTTCATTGCATCTAAGTTGGTGAATTTATTGGCATAAAGTTGTTCATCATATTCCCTCATCTTCATTTTACTGACTTTAGGATCTGTAGCAATGTCCTCTCTTTAATTTTGATACTGATAATGTATATTTTATCTATCTTTTTATTAAACAATCCAGGGGCTAATCAATTGTAATATTTTTTCCAAAAAACAATTTATGGGTTTTTTTTTTTGTGGCTGCACATTTTATATTTTACTGATTGACAATCATCAATCTTTTCTTCTGATACAAATTTTGGGTTAATTTGCATTTCTTTTTTTAGCGTCCTGATTGGAAGAATAGATTATTGATTTTGAACCATTTTTCTTTTCTTATGTAAGTATTTAAGCTATGTTTTTCTCTCTAAAATCTGCTTTACCTGTAATTCATATGATATACATGTATATATAACATATATACATTCCATTTACATAAAATTCAAAATACTTTAAAATTTTCCTTGTGACTTCTTAGGCCCTAGATGATTTATAAGTACTTTCGATAGCTTTATTCAGATATAAGTCACATACTATACACCTTGCACGTTTAAAATTTACAATTTAATGGCTTTTACATATGGTCCCCACGTTATGGACAAGATATGTTCCTTAGAACACCTTTAGGTCGGATTTGTATGTAACTCAGATCCCTGATGAACAGGGCATATATGGTAATCATAATAATAATAACAATACTATAATAGCTCATGTGTGTTAATAACAATACACTGTAATACTTTTATAATAAAAATAATACCCATGTACTATGATAATAAGTTACAGAAATTACTGTGCTCTTTCTTTCAATTCAAACAAACAGAACATAAAAACAAACTCATACAAAAAGTTTAGATAGGAGATAGGAAAAATTTCAAAAAAGAATATTAAAGGTTAATACTCACCTAATGTCTCATCAATGTCTTGCTTACTGGAAAGGGCATTTCTGAGGCAAGAAGGTAGGCTGACATTCATCGTAAAATAATGATGGAGACGGTGCTGGAGAGGATGGAGCAGGAGCTGGAGAATCAGGATTCGATTCTGTTGCTGGAAGACAGGAGCTTATCACTGATGTTGGTTTCTTGAAAAAGGTATCTAGGGTTTTTTGAATAGCCTTTTTCTTTTTTTCATCATAAATGGCCTTGTAGCAGCTGATGTTCTGACTAACTGTGCGGTAAACCTTTGTAAACCGCTCAATGTTAAGACCTTGCTCCTTAAGCTTAGCAAATCCTGCTCCAGTGAGACTAAAGGCTTCAGTTAATTCTTTTGCCGTAAACTTTCTTGGCTCTGAGTCTTCTGATTTTTCGTGTTCTTGTGTTTCTATCAGCTGCTTCTCTATCTGTGAGACTAGCCGCTAGCTAAAGATGGTGCACCACTGAACTGCTTACGCCATGCGGGTTTGTTTACATGCATGGAAGAAACTAGTTCCTGAATTTTTAATTTAATTATTTAATTATAAATTATCCTTATGGGGAGCCTTGGGAGCCTGTTTCTAAGTACTGAATGCTGTAAGTCCGGTTGTCTGTAACCTAGGGACTGCCTGTATTTATTGAGTTGTGCAATTATCACCAGAATCAATTTTAGGATATTTTATTACCCAAAATGAAACCTATACTCCTTAGCTGTTACTCCTCAATCCCCACTCCCACCCCCAGCCCTGGGAAACCACTAATCTACTCCTTGTCTCCATAGATTTGTCTATTCTGGGCATTTAATACAAATGGAATCTTGTAATCAATATGTGGTCCTTTTGATTGGCTTCTTTTACTAAGTATAATGTTTTCAAGTCATATCCATGTGGTAGCATATCTTAGTGCTTTCTTTCCATTGTCAAATGATATTCCATTTTATGGATATACTAGATTTTATTTATCCATTGATCAGTTGATGACAATTTGGTTTGTTTCTACTCTTTGGCTATTATATGCCACTATACACATTTATATACATGTTTTTGGGTCTACATATGTATTCATTTCTCTTGGGTAAATACCTAGAAGTGGAGTTGCCAGATCACATGGTAACATTATGTTTAATGAACTGAGAGACTGTTTCCCAAAAGGGCCACGTCATTTTACATTTCCACCAGCAGTGCGTGAAGTTTCCAATTTCTCCATAGCTTTGCCAATAGTTGTAACTTTCTGTCTTTTTGATTCTAGCCATCTTAGTGGATGTGAAGTGGAATCTTTGTGGTTTTGGTTTGCATTTCCCAATGAATAATGATGTTGAGCATTTTATATGTGCTTATTGGCCATTTGTATGTCTTTTTTAGAGAAATGTTGATTCAGATCCTTTGCCCATTTTTGAATTGGGGTGTCTTTTTACTATTGAATTGTAAGAGTTTGATATATATTCTAGAAATGTCTCTTGTCAAATATGCTATTTGCAAATATTCCTTCCATTCTGTAGGTTTTCTTTTCATGGTGTCTTTTGAAACACAAAAGTAATTGCTTCATGATGTTCAGTTGATCTGTGGTTTCTTTTGCTGCTTGTGTTTTGGTGTCATACCTAAGAATCCATTGCCAAATCCAAGGTTATAAAGATTTATCCCAATGTTTCTTCCAAGTGTTTCATTGTCTTTCTTTTAGGTTTAGGTCTTCGATCCATTTTGAGTTAATATTTGTATATGATATTAGGTAAGGGTCCTACTTCATTCTTTTGCATGTGGATATACAAATTTTCTGAATCATATTGGCACTCTTGTCAAAAAAACATTGGATCATATATGTGAGGGTTTTTCTGGGTTGTCTGTTCTATTCCATTGGACTACATATCTCTCTTTATGTCAGTACCATAGTGTTTTGATTACTTGTAGCTTTGTAGAAAGTTTTGAAACCAGGAAGTATAAGCCCTTCAAATTTGTTCTTTTTCAAGATTGTTCTTCCTATTCTGGGTTCCTCAAATTTCTACATGAATTTTAGAATCAGTTTGTCAATTTTTGCAACAATGTCAGCTGGGATTTTGACAGAGGTTGCACTGAATTTATAGATTGCTTTGGAAAGTATTATCATCTTAACAATAGTAAGTCTTCTAATCCATGTGCACAGGATGTCTTTTGATTTAGTTATGTCTTCTTTTATATTTTTGAACAATGTTTCCTGGTCATCAGAGTATAATTTTTGTACTTCATTTGTTAAATTTATACATAGGTATTTTAATCCTTTTGATGATATGTAAATGGAATTGTTTTCTTAATTTTATTTTTGGTATAAAAGTGTCTTTTTAACACCCAATTTTTTGTGCCTTTCCAAATATCTTTCTGATATTGACTTCTAATATAATTTCATTTTTGTTCATTTTATCTATCCATTACTAAGACAGAAATGTTAAAATCTCCATCAATAATTGTAAATTTACCTATTTCTCACTTTAGTTTTATCAGTTTTTGCTTCATGGATTTTTGAAGCTTTGTTATTGAGTGTTTACACAATTAGGATTGTTAAGTATTCTTAAATTGGATCATTTATCATTATGCAATATAATATTCCTCTTTATCTAACTTTTCTTCATTTTAAGTCTACTTTGTCTAATATTAATATACTCACTCCTTCTTTCTCTTACTGTTTGCATGGAATTATTTTTGCTTCTAATATATATGTCTTTATAATTTAAGTCAATTTATTTAAAAAAGCATATCTTTTTAACTAATACAATAACATGTCTTCTTATTAAAATATCTAAGCCCATTATATTTAATGTAAGTATAAATCTGGTTAAATTTAAATCTATCATCTTGCTATTTCTGAGAAAATTTCACCTATGTTATGTGTTCATTTTTTCCTGCCTCCATTTGGATTTATTGAATAATTTTAGTATTCTATTTTATTTATACTCTTGGCTTACTAGCAATTTTTTCATGATGGCTCTAATATTTATGAGATTAACACCCTTAAATTGTAGAATGTCTTCAAATCATACAATATAACCTCACAGATAATGTAAGAATTTTCAAGTTTATTCTTCCATTTTCTCCTTCCTATTCTTTGTGCTATTTTTAGACACATCTACTTGTACATCTTATACATACATTATAAACCCACAGTACATTGGTTTTTGCTTAAATAATTGATTATATTTTCTTAAAAATAAAAATGAGAAAACTGTCTTTTATTTATTTACCCACACGTTTACCAGTTTCCGTGCTCTTCATTCCTTTATGTGAATCTGTGCATTCTGTAGTTGATTGGTTGTGTTATTCCAGAGTTGTTAAGTAGGTTGAGGTAGTTGATCAGCGTTATTAAAGTTACGCATAACTTTACTAATTATTGCTTGACTTACCAAATAACAAGACATGGCTGTTAAAATATCCAATTATGATTTTGGATTTAAATATTCTTTACTATAGTTCTCTCATCTTTTTCTTAATTTTGAAGCTCTGTCATTAGGTACACATGTATTTTGGATTTTTATATCATCTTGATGAATTGACTTTTATCATTATGAAGTGATCCTCTTTATCTCTGGTCATACCTCTTTCCTTGAAGTCTACCTTGTATGATATTAGTATAGGTACACTAGTGTAATGGTTAATTTTATGTGTAAAATTGGCTGGGCCATGGGGTACACAGCTATTTGGTCAAATATTATTCCGAGTGTTACTGCGAGAGTGTTTGGATGACACTGACGTCTAAATTGGTGGACTCTGAGTAAAGCAGAATGCCTTCCAATTAGGTGAAGGTTTGAATAGAACAAAAATACTGGCCTCCCTTGAGCAAGAAAGAATTCTCCAACAGACTGCCTTTGGATTTTATATGCAACATCAGCTCTTTCTGACTCTACAGTTGTCTGCCAATCTTCCATCTCACACTGGAACATCGGCTCTCCTGGGTCTCCAGCCTTTTGGCCCACCTGTAGATTTTGGACTTGCCAGCTTCCATAATCATGTGAGCCAATTCCTTATAATAACTCTCTCTCCCCCCGCTGCCTCCATACACACACCCCCCACACCCTCCACACACACACTCTATTCTATTTTTCTGGAGAACCCTGACTAATACAACTAGCTTTCTCATATTTACTTTCACATGGTGTTTTTTTTTTCTATCTTATTACTTCCATGTGCAACCACTCATGATTGGGGTTATACTTTGCAGGTACTTGGGCTTCCTCTCTGTTCAACTTCCTTCTTTCCTGCTTCCTGACTCACAAATTTAAGACACTTCAGCAGCCCTGAGCTCTAATATCTTCCCCATCCTCAGCAAGACCACCATACAAAAGTGTATTCCACATAGCATATCATAAGTAAATCCTTATTGATTCACATCTTACATATAGAATCTGAAAACGTGGATACATGGGTAAGGTGGGGTTAAATTCTCTCTTGATCCAAACAGGAGATAAACTACTTCAGACCTGCCATTTTCTTTCATTCATGTAACATGTATTATACTGTGTCCTACTTCATACTGATGCAAAAGTAAATAAAACTCAGAATGTAGAAGTAAAAACAGACAAAGCCATAAACAAGATGAATATTTTTTAATAATATAAAAATGTACTAAATTCTATGAAAGAGAGTGTCTCCAATTCAGAGAAAGTTTGACAGAGGACTTGACATTTAGAATATGGGACTTAACCAAGTTTAACAGATAGTAAAGGGCATATAAGATAGGAGAAATAGTATATAAAAACCACCAAGGGATAGAAGAACATGGAATGTTTAAGATAGCAATTGTAAAATAATTGTTAGTGGTCCAGATAACAGATGATTTAAGTTTTGTGGGCCATGTGATATCGGTTGCCACTACTCAACTCTATTGCTGTAGCATGAAAGCAGCTATAAGCAATACATAAATGAATGGGCTTAGTTGTATTCCAATAAAATTTATTTGTTGACAGTGGGCTGGATTTGGCCTGTGGACCATAGTTTGATATCCCCTGATTTAGGTTATAGAAAGTAATCCATATTACTGGGTTGTGGGATATATGTTAGGTAATGCCTAGAGAAGAAATTTCTAAGATAGATGTGACCAGATCATTTGGTTTATTTCTACTATGCCAAGGAGTTCAATATTTTTCCCGAAGAAAGTAAATAATCACTAATATTATTGAGGCAATATAATTATATGATAAAAATTAGATTTTGTGAAATAACTTTGGTGCTAATAGCCAAGAGAATATACTAACTAGAGAGCTAGAAGAGGTAAAAAGTTCTATTAGAATGACCTATTAGTATTCAACAGACTGAAAATGAGGTGATTGATAACAGTGGGGAGTAAAAGAAAGATAGAAATATAAGAGCTATGTAAGTGGTTGTTGAAGATATGGGAGTAGAATGAGAGCCTCTACAGATATCATCCAGTAGGCAAAACAAAAAGTACCAAGGATAAAACTTGGGGAAACAGCAAAATTATTTGAAGAGACACTGGGTTTGGGGGGTGGGGGAATGAGCAAAAAGACATCAAAAATGTAAGAAGCAAGACAAAGTTATATGAATAGCCATTTTAAATCCTGGCAATAAGCAAAATGCACATTGAAACAATGAACTGTTATTCTTTATCTATCAGATTTTCAAAAATTAGAGAATTAGATGATGATTAGTGATGGCTGTCATGTGGGAAATCAGGTATTTTTGAGTGCTGAGTGAAAGCATGGCCTTTTGTAGTCACCTTGCAGAGCAATCTCACAGTTTTTATTCAATTCCACTATGTGTTTACTCTATAACTCAGTAATTCCACTTCTGAGTTTATTTTCCAGAGAAATGCTCATGTGACACTTATGGGGGAAGTATGGGTTATTTATCAAATCATCATCTGTGAAAGTGGGAAGTTAAAGACAAACTAAAGGCTTATATATGGGGAAATAGACAATGTGGAAAATCCATAGCATGTGTGATAGATGTATTATTGTCAAAATATTTCCTGCACTGCTTATAAGATCCTCCCTATTGGGCCCATGCTGTGAAAAGATTATATTTCCCACCCCATCTATGTCACACATGACAATCTGACTTACCTTGGCCATTGAAATGGGTGGAAATGACATGTACCCTTTCTAAGCAGAAGCTTTAAGAAATACAGCATGGTTTCTCTGGGTCTTCTGTTCTTCTGTCACAATCACGGCTATATTCCAGACAGGGGCTCTTCCTTAAACCTAGATCCCAGGGTGAAGAGGATGTAGGGTAGAGGCACAGACAACATGTAATGCAAGTAAGAATTAAACTTCTGTTTTCATAAGTCATTAGAATCCAGGTGATGTTTGTTATTGCAGCACAACCTCACAAATGCTGATGGGTACTCTGGAATACTATGTAGCACTTAGAAGGAGCTAATTAAATGTACGCAAAACAACATATTTGGATCTTAAGTACCTAGTGAGGAGTGAAAAAAGGAAGTCAAGTGTGAGGTCCCTCATGCAATACCAGTAAAACAAGTTAAACACGTAAACGAGCCAAACTGCACATGGTAGAAGGATATGTACAGATTCAATGGCACACACCAAAGACATTAGAACATTTGCCTGTGGGAAATGTGGGAAGAAGAATGAGAATGGGGAATAAGGCTAAAAAGATCCAAATCAACAAAAGGCTATTAACCTACATGTGAGTTTGCATACATGCACACTAGATACAGCCTTCAAAAAATGTTAAATATATGGATAGTAATGAAGAGTATAATTAACTCAACTCTCTGCATCTGAGGAGCAAACCAGGAAACAAGGAAAAAATATTAAAGGGAGAGGGAAAAAAAGAGAGAAAAAACAAGTGTTAGGGAAGCCTATAGAGGAGGATGTTTCACCAAGTAGGCAGAAATTTAATGATACTAAATGCCACAAAAAGTCAAAGAAGAATTTACAGGTGACTATTTGTTTTGCCTATTATCATGTCCCTAATGCAATCCTATGTTTCTATAATTGCAGGTATTATGAAAGCATGGGGTTGATCTAGAATGGAAATTTGGAAGCCGTTTTTCAGGGAACTGTGTGATTGCATCTACCCTTCCCTCCTAACATTTTTTAGGAGTAAAGCGGATTTGACAGCATTACTTGTGTGTCTCAGCTGGAAAAAAAAAATTCTTTTCACTTCTTTTGTGGTGACATCACCTTAGAGGTGTTGGCCAACTTACAAGATTTTGTGGAAAGTCCCTTTGACATTCAACAAAAATTGTCAGATCACTTCCATTCTCCTCTTTGAGAGATTATGGTGGTCTCATTCCAGAACACATAATAGTTACCTTGAGAAAAGCCTTTATTTCCTTGCTGTGATTTCTATTTTCTGAGCTCATTGGAATAGTCTTTGTTAGCTCAATACAGAAGTGGGTACCTAGCAGGTATGGGCTGGCTTCAGTTCCATTTTATTCTCCAGGTGCACTCTGTGTCCTTGGCAGAATATTGGAGGACATAATCCTTTGCACAGCAATGCACGTAGCTTTAGTCCCCTGATTTCATATTTGCCTCAAAGAATTGAATTCGTGGCAAAATGAAGTGTTGTTCTGTAGTTTAGCACCAGATAGCCATAATCCAAGTTTTTGATGGCTACATTATTATACAATTTTTATGACCTGGGAGTTTCCTGATATGATACATAATTTTCTCTTTTTCTCATGCTTATTTTATGGGAAAGACGTTGAGAAGTTTGTGATAAAGAAGGAGAATATTAATTTCTCAAAGAGAGCACGTTTAGCTCTATATTCCCAGTAGGAAAAAAAATGAATAAGAGAAAGAAAGATAAGAAAATAATACAGAAATTAAGGAAGATAATTTATTTTTAAATTGGAATTGAAATTAGAAAAAAATTTAAAAATGTAAATAATGAAAGTAGATTATAGTATGTGAATAGGTTGAGGGATATTGGTATTTAATTCTTACCCTCAATTCACTTCCATCTCTCACAAAATTTTCCCAGGATAGATTATGTTTTAAGAAAATTAGTTTGAGTAGATGATAAAACAAAACCTTCTTAAAGTTGATCCAAAGAACAACAGTCCTAAGAGGTACTTCTTGAAACACGAATGGGAAATACTATATTGGAAACGCTCAGTGCACACTAATATATTAGAAGCTCTGAGAAGAACTGACTAAAAGGAACTTGTTCAGCTTGACTTAATATGATTTTTTCCAAACTTATCTGAGCATAGAAAAGTTTTTTGGTTTTTTTTTTGGTTTTTGTTGGTTTTTTTTTTCATAATAGCTAACAATATGCTTTAGAACTAAAACTTTCTGGAGTATGCTATGGTAAATGTGTCTAAGGTATTTGCGTGTTAAAAACTTAAAACTTGATTAGTACAGCTTCTGACAGATAATATTCACTCGGTAAATATTTTTCTATAATTTAAAGCCAATGAATGTACATTATTTTAGTTGATTACCTAAATAATACCTTGAGATAATCAGGATAGTTGTCATAATCCCTGTTGAACAGAAAAGGAATGAAGGTTAGTAGGATAAGCAAATTCTCAAGGTCACACATCTAGTTGATTGAGGGAGTTGTGAATTAAAGGAGATTGTTTTATTCAACTACTGGTTTTTTCCCACTTGTTTCAACTTATTGATCAAATGTCTAATTTATTTAGTGCTATAGATTGCCACATTGTATAATTGATGCCCCCCAAATATTTCTAAAAGCAAATATGCTGTAACAGTGTAGAGTGATCAAATGAATAGAATAATGATTAAATTTTTGCTCATGTTTCTAGTGTATAGCCCAGGTATCAGAAAGAACTGAAGAGATAAGATAAAGATAATATTCTTAAGGGGGAGGCAAAATCAGTTTTAATCACTGTTGCCTTTTTACCTTAGGCTTTTAACAGAAGCCAAATACTGGGATCATGGCATTCATTTGGGCATGAGCCATAATGAAGCCAGGACATACTATTTTTCACTGAGCAGTGGAAATGGCACTCTGAATTATTTCAAATATGAATAAATATTATAATATATTCTAAAATTCCCACCAGCATAAAATGACCTATAAATTAACATAAATTCTATAAAATTCTACAGTCTTGTTTACCGGTCCGACCCTGCAGTAGAATGACTCTAGCAAAGATCTAGCCCAATAGGTATGGGAAGCATCATGGAGCCATCGAGCATCGTGCTGACAGGACAGTGCTGAGAGCAAGCGCCAAGGAGGGGCAAGCAAGCGTGTACATCCTGGACATTGCTGAGACATGCTTCTAGAAATTTGCTCAGGAACTTGTCAGTAACTTTTAATCTAATTATCTGCATTATATATCTCACAATTCAATGTTCCAATAAACTTCCATAGTCATAATTATTCACATAAATCAATTCTCTAAGAATACATTATTCTAGTTTTTTACTTCTGATTTTTTAACATTTAAATGGGCTTAATACATTATTTAAAATGGGCAAAATAATTCTTGTCAAAAAACTAAATCTGCAACATATTGCTATTATTATAATTTCAAGGATTAGTTATAATGCATATACCTAGGAGCATTTAATCTACCATGCCTCATTGGTAAGTTGGTAAATGGTAGGATATTCTAATGTAATTTCCTTTCTCTCATTGTACAGGTTGTATCTACACCAGAAAAGACCACTTTGGAAAAGTCTGTATTTTCTAGCCCTTTTGTGCCTTGCTTTTCTAGGCCTTTTGTGCAAGTTTTACCAATTCTCACCAATGGGATATGAACAGAAGTGATATAGGACATTATTCAGTTGCAGCCATGAACAATAGGCCATGTATTCCCCTTGTCCCCTTACCCTTCCTGTGGCTGAGAGATAGAGGAAACTTGAACCTGAGGTGGAGGCTGTATGTTGAAAATGGCAGATCTGCCTCTATGGCCTTGGACCATCTATGTCTGGACTGCAACATGAGAGAGAAATAAACTAACTTCTTTAGTCACTGTATTTGGGATCCCTTGTTACAGCAGTTTAGCCTAACACACACAGTGAGTGGCATGAAAACACATTCACAAAAGAAATTACTGGTTGAAGAAATGATGTTTTATTTATCTTTGCATCTACCATGATATCTAATGAATGCTGTTAAATGAATGAATACAATTATATATTGCATTAAATAGATCACCTTTGGAAACTATGACAATAGCTAGTAAGTTGACTTATTTTCCTCTGTGGATATTTTATAATGTTTTTGAGAAGGGGTTTGATTGTTACTTAAAAATATGATGTTAATGTCACTGTCTCATAGGCAAATAGTCTGGATTAAGTAGAGGTGAATAAATAAATAGTCTGGATAAATTAGATAATTTAGCTCCATCTTCAATAGATTTTGTTTTAGTTTTGTTTTTTTTATTTTATTTTGACATGTGGATAAGTCACTCAGTGACTCACTTAAAGATTCTTTAAGTAAATATTCTATCTGATGCATATGGAGTTCAGTTTAAGTTATGGGGCAGTGGATGAAATGATTACTGTTTTACCATTTGTTGTGATTATATCGTGCTTTAATAGTTCATTTACTCAATATAATTTGTTTCTTAGATTACTGGATAATGGTTTTGAGGATAAGGCAGTATTTTAGTCTCTTTTGTATCCCATAATTTGCATAATGCCTGGTAAGTGGAAGAATGAATAAATGGATGAATGGATCAAAGAATGATATGCCATTAAAATACTCCCACTTTGTGTTACTATGTGCGGCTTCAAAAGCTGGATGTGTAATAGGAGCACACTCCCCTCTTTTTCTCACCCTATGCTTTTCTAGGAATTATTGATATGAAGAGCCTGCTGTGGTTCTTGTGAAATAGTCTCAGGTCTACTATGACTGTGTTATGTTCCAGAGTCAGAGACCTACCTTCTCTCTCTCCTGAGGGGATAAAATTCCTTCCTACCATACACTTATATGTACACTGGGTACCCTTCCCTTACTATAATAATTGGATGTTAATATGAACTTTGTGTGCTGAAAATTGGTTATGGAGCCTAATTGGCTGGACTAGGAGGAGGAAATCTCACAATCTTGATATACTTTCCTTATTCACAAAGAAAGGTCAAAGGCAAACAAAATAATAAAACTGTTTTCTAAAGAAAATATTTTAAATAATTTAAAATAATTTCTTAAATATAAAAATTCTTTATACACTAGCCTACTCTTTTGGCATTTTAGTTTCTTGCTCTTTTAACTTCAATTGGCAACCTATCAGAGACGTGAAGGAATTTTTAAAAATCTACTCTTTTAAATTGCATTTTAATCAAAAGTTAAGGGGGAAATAAGACTGTGTTAAAATTCTATCTAGAAGCTGAAAAAAGTTATTTTCAGACAATTTGAAGGAATCAATTAAAAATGCATTTTTCCAGACTGTCAAGAAATAAACAATCATGAGGTCTGCAGATATGTGTCCAGCAGGTGTTCTCGTTTCCTTCTTTTAAATGAGGCTTACTCACCTGGAGCAATCAACTATATACAACACTAACCAATTTCTCCTGATAAAAAGGATGTGCCAGGTAAGCCAAAGAGGTTGTGAATGTTCAGAACACTAACCAGTACCTTATTTCAGGTAAAATATCAGCAGGTTTCAAGTCTAGATGAAGTCACTTGAGTTTCAAGACTCTTGAAACTACTGGTTGAGGCCTTTTGGCCAAAAGCTATTCTAAATCAATAAAGTGCCCAAGATTACCTAAAAGCTTATGTGTTTTTGCTCTCTAAGATTTAAGTAGAGTTTTCTATTTAGAACCTAGAGAGTACAATTGTTAGAAAAATATTTAAAACTCATTAAATATAGTTCGAATTGTATGCATTTGTTCTTAGGTGTCCATTGCTTATATTTTTAGAATTTTGCTCTTAATTGTAAAGGTACTTAAAACTATTAAATTAATGGTCCTAATTGACACTTATTTGACAGTAAAACTATTTGGGTAAAAAAGATCATACTTGTAAAGAAAGACTCAAATCAGAGATGAAAAAGGAGACATTATATCTGATACCATAGAAACACAAAGATCACAAGAAACTGTTATGAACAGCTATATACCAACAAATTTAAGAACATAGAAGAAACAAATAAACTCCTGGATGCATACAACCTACCAAGATTAAATTTTGAAGAAATAAAAAAATGTGAATAGACTATAATGAGTTAAGTGATTAGAAAGAGATTGAAAATAAAAAGTCCTTTATCAAAGAAAAACACAGGACTTAATGGCTTCACTGTGAATTTTACCTTATATTTAAAGAAGAACTAATACCAATTTTCTTTAAACTATTACAAAAAATTGAAGAGGAGAGAATACTTCAAACTCATTTTATGAACGCTGCATATCCTGATTCCAAAATCAGATGAGGATACAACAAGATAAGAAAACTACAGGCCGATATCCCTGATGAATATGGATACAAAAATTTTCAACAAGATATTAGAAAACCAAATTCAACAGCACACATTAAAAAGATCACTTACCATGATCAAGTGGTATTCATCCCAGGAATACAATGATGGTTCAACATATGCAAATCAATAAATCTGATACACCACATAAACAGAATAAAAGACAAATAAAAATGAACATTTCAGTAGACATAGAAAAAGCACTTGACAAAATTTAACGTCCTTTCATGGTAAAAACTCTCAATAAATTAGGTATAAAAGATATGTACTGTAACACAGTAAAAGCCATACATAACAAACCCACACCTAACATAATACTGAACAGGTGAAAGCTAAAAGCTTTTACTCTAAGAACTGAAACAAGACAAGGATGCCCACTTTCACCACTCCTAGCCAACATAGTACTGGAAGTTGTAGTCAGAGCAGTTAGGCAAGAGAAAGATATAAAAGGCTTCCAAATTGGAGAGGAGGAAGTCAAATTGTTCCTGTTTGTAGATGACATGATCTCATACATAGAAAACCCTAAAGACCCCACCAACCACTATCAGAACTAAAAAACAAATTCAGTAAAGTTGCAGGACACAAAATCAGCATACAAAAATCAATAGAGATTCAATACACAAATAGTAAACTATCTTAGAAAGAAATCAGGAAAACAATTTCATTTAAATAGCTAAAATAAAATAAAATACCTGGAAATAAACTTAACCAAGGAAGTGAAAAATCTCTACATTGAAAACTGCAAAACGTGATGAAAGAAATTGAAGAAGACACAAATAAATAGAAAGATATCTTATGTTCATAGATTGGAAAAATTAATATTTTTTAAATGGCCATACTACCCAAAAGCAATCTATAGATTTGATGTAATCCCTATGAAAATGCCAACGACAAAAATTGAAAAAACAATCCTAAAATTCATGTGGAACCAGCAAAGACCTTAAATACCCAAAGAAATCCTGAGCAAAAAGAACAAAGCTAAAAGCATCACACTTCCTGACTTCAAAACATAGTACAAAGCTATGGTAACCAAAGCAGCATGGTACTGGCATAAAAACAGACACATAGGCCAATGGAACAGAATAGAGAGTGCAGAAATAAATTCATGCACCCATAGCCAACTGATTTTCAAAAAAGTTTCCAAGAACACACATTGGGGAAAAGAAAGTATACTCAATAATTGGTGCTGGGAAAATTGGATATCCATGTGCAGAACCATGAGACTAGATCCTTAAGTTCTGGTGCTCTATTGTACAATATGGTGAGGATGGTTAACAGTAAGGTAGTGTATATTACAAAATAACTGGAAGAGAGGCTTTTGAATGTTTTTGCTGCAAAAGAATGATAAACTCATGAGGTGATGAATATGCTAAGTACCGTAATTTGATCATTATACAATACATATATGCACTGAAACATCAAATTGGACCCCACAATATGTGCAATATGTCAATTAAAGAAATTATTTTAAAAAGAGTACATGTTTTCAACTTGGATGATATGCTTATTATAACCGTATTTAGAGCAGTTTTTGGATGAGTCTTGATTTTAAAAATACATTCTGACTTAGAATTCAAAATCGTGGCTAGCGTGATTAATATTATTTCTCTCTTAATTATCTTACTTGAAGGAAACCCAGCAGAATGAGTTAGGCTGACAATATCAGGTCTCACTCTTCCTCTCTAGTGGCAAATGTACAAATTACAAGCATTCTTCTCAGGAAGAATTAGCAAGTTTCCCAAGGAGGGTTGGTTGACCTTGTAAATTGAAAGCCAAAATAACAAGCAAATGTCACAAGTATTAAACAAATAAAAAATTCCCCTGAATATCTGAATTTTCCCACTTATGATTTAATTTGCCTCTGAAAGTATGGCAATTGTTATTATTATTACAAAAATGTGATAACGATTCTTAATGGAACAAGTGTTTATCAGTAGTAGATAAGTGTATTATCGGTACGGCCTTTGATTACGTCAGTAAATGACCCAATGTAATGAAATCCCAGGGCATGTCTACAAAGCATAGCATGTAGAGAAGATTCAAGAATTATTAAAAGATTAGATCTTCTATTTCCTCTGTTATTTTTGACTCTGTGTTTAAATTCCATGCTTCTTGGTATACATATGAGAAGATAAATTTCCAAATACATTTGTATGTGTGTGTGTGTTGAACTCTACTTTATTAGGTTGCTGTGGTCTTGGTTACCGCTTATATTTTTCAGATTGCCTAGTCATATATCCAGACTAATATGGCTATGTTAGGTAAACTGATGTGGTTACTACAGAAAGTTTTACAAGATATGAAGGCATTTTATATGCTTCAATAATAGTTACAAAAAAAGCTTGCAACCTAAGAAAAAAAAGCTTTTATTAAGAAAAATAAAAAAGCCAAGCCTCTTTTATCAACCACCAACCATGCGGTACAATTTTAAACAGCTTTTTAGCCGAGTGTTTTTTTTTCTGCTCAGTGACTGGTTTAAAATGCTGCTAAGTCTGTGGACCAACAACTTTTGATTAGCTGTGTCGGGTGAGTCCTCTTAGAAACACCGCACAGTTGCAGTTCAATGCTTCCATTTTAACATACCCTATTAAGGGTTACACAGAGTCATCTAAAGAGATTAATAATTAAGGAGGAGAAGGAGAAGGAAAGGAAAAAGGTTTTTCAAGAAATCAGAGAATTTAACAGAAACACAGTATCTTTATGTGGTGGGTGGGATGTTTTGAATGGGGGGAACAGTGGTGGAAGTGGACAGAATTTTCACCAGTTTACTTATGATTTTTAATACATTACAATGTCAATTTTGGTTATTTAAGTACTGGATAGTAATTCTGGTTATGCATTGCCATTAGAAAGTGAGAGTTACAGGAGGCGAATTATATTGTTCTTATATCACAAACGTACATCAAGAGTTTTTCCTTATTTAAGGAGAAATGATGTTGGAGGTTTAATTGTACTGATGATCTACTGTTTTGAAAGCATCTTTCGGTATCCTAATAATTTCACTCAAAGGCTACACTGTAGCAATTTTGCAAGTAAGTATTCATTTTACTTCAGCTATGCTCATGATTTCATTCTATAATTTCTAAGTTTTAAAATTTGAATTGTATTAACTTTGAAAACCTATTACGACTTTCTTTTTTCTTTCTTCCCTTGCTTCTTACCTCCCTCCTTATATCCCTTTTCACCTCCTCTCTCTTCTCTCTTTCTTATTCTCTCTTTCCTTGTATTTCTTCCTTTTGATCAAATTAAAGTCAAATAAAGAAGGTGACTCTTTTTAGGGACTTAGCATGGTTCATGTGACTACATAACTGAGATAATTTGATTATTTGAATAATTCCTCCTAGGTATTTCTAAATAAATACACACAATATAAGATAATATACTACAGTTTCACTTGAGTGGTAGTCATATTCTTCTATTATCAGATGAAAAAAATATATCACTTTTAATGCCTGATGCAGCAGTCCATGGCCTCGCCGTGACCATACTAAAAGTCTTGAAACAATTCTCAGATCCTAAAGATAAGTACTAGCTTATTTTCTGGGTATTAAAAGCTCTAATGGTTTGGTGCCTGCTTACTTCTTTGCAATATTTACAATGACTCCCTCTAACACCCTGAACTAGAGCCGCCCTACTCAATTCGCTGGTCATCAAGACAAGTTCTTCTACGATACCATGCCACTTCTCACGTTTGTGTTCTTTCCTCCCCACTTTTTAAAGAAACTTCCATTGATTTTGAAGAAGCATCCAAAGACAGTATCTTCCTTCATCACCCAGGAAAAATAGCTGTTCTCTTTCAGCCCTGGCAGGCCCTGGTACTTGCTTGTATTCTCGCCATTAACGTTACACACCTTATGTGTCCCAAGCTCTTGGAAGGCATATATTTGTCTTGCTCATCTTTTTATTCTTACGATTTGAGTATTACAATGCCTTGCAAGTGGAAAGGCATTAATATATTGACTGTTAAGTGACTAAAATGATAAATAATAAAAAGTTATAGAGCACTTAATAGATGCCAAGAATTGCTTCAGGTACATTAGATATTTTAAATCAATAAATTTAATCCTTACAACAGCTATCTGTGGTATTTCTCAGGTGAGAAAACTGATATACCGAGATGTTAAATAATTTCCCTAAGGTCACACTGCTAGTAGGACAGGTGCAGCATTTGAACTCCGGAAGACTGCTTCTGGAATTCAGCTTTATAACCCTCACCAATTCACTTCCTGGCTTAAAGACCTTCAGTGTCTCCTCATCTTCTACAGAATAAATTTCTCTTTTGTTAGTAGAGCAAAAGAGTCTCTTCATTTTATGGCCACTGCATAGACTTATCCTCTAGATCCCCAAAGCTGCTCTCATATTTGTCGCTCTGCTAACACACACTGTTTTTTCATGCCACTATCTGTATATTTTTTCTCTGCTTGGAAAGATCTCCACCCCAAACCCTTCACTTATCTGCCTGAGAAAGGTATTACCATCTTGTGAGAATATTCAACCATTGCTATTTCTCTGAAGTCTTCGAGATGGTTCTTCCCTGAGATTTACACTCCTCAGTACCAAAGTATATAAGGAAATGCTGGTTAGACAGAGGCAAATTTTAAGAACCACTGTTTATTCATTGTTATAAAAACAAATGAAAGTATTAGAATCAGATTTTGGAGAGATAAAGCAGGCACTATAATGTCATAAACCAAAAACCAAATAAAGACTTGCTTTGCACAAAACTACAAGTTCCAGTTGATTCCCTTTGTTGCCTTTTGGCTTAATTTATAAGCAATACAAATTTTTATAACAGGTATGGTAGAGTAGCAATAAAAATCAAGTTGTCAACATATGGTTTCCTATCCAGATAGTTTGTGAGATTAATGCATCTGCCTATGGCTTATGCATTGCTAACTCCAGTGCCACATAAATGAAACGTCATAAGCAGCAACGTGTGCTTTATTATTTAATTTGTGACTTATCTTTGAATGGGACAGAGAATCATTGTCCTTCCAATAGTTTCTATATTTTGTTTTATGAGTCCCATCCGTGAGTAGTCTGGTTGTTGATGACTACTTCATGTTAAATAGCTGATAATCTGATAGGGAAACCTGGGGCACAAGTAAACAGCTAATGCCAGTGGAAAGGTAATTAAATGTTGTACACAGATATTCTGTAGCCCACAGAGAGAGCCCAGCAAGATGTACTCTCATTTCAATGGTAGGGAAAAGACAAAATGAAATAAAATAAAACAAAAGAAAACAGAAAAATCAGCTTGCTTTAAAGAGAAGACACGATTTAAGGTTTCACTCTGGAAAATTAGCTATATTCAGCCTTGTACACCTTTTCATATTCAGCTTTTTAATTTTTTTCCTATAGTTCTCTTAGGACTGGCAATTGGTATCTTGTAATTTTAGCATTTCCAACTAACTTAAGCGTCATGCCTTAAACCATTCAAGTTTCCTCTTCATCGAATGGAATCCTAGGAGGAATGCCTCAAACGGCCAGGGAATTAGCCATGGTATGCTGAGAGTACATTTAAGTACAAATAATACGAACTCAAAAGAATGATTTGGATTTAGACTGGGTTAGTCACTACTAGTTTTATGAATTCAACAAGTTATATAATCGCTTTGAATGAGAGCTTTCTTAGTTATAAAATATATATTCAATGGAGTTAATTTGAAGATTAAACAAAACTACATAATTTAATAACCTGGCTTATAATATTCATAGCAGAATCTATATTTCTTATAACCAGGAGATTAGATGAACTTCTGCATCATGAGGTCGCAACTAACCATAATTTTTTTAAACTAAATGTCATATGCACTTTAAAACAGACTGTGGGAAGAATAATTCCTTAAGAAAAGAAAAACCACATGAAAAATGGTATTCCAGATGAAATTATTATTCTGGTAAGGGATATTTAATAGTCAAAGTCCTAAAGAATTTAAGATTTTTTTGCATAATTAATGTGAAAAATGCTTTAAGTACTAATGCTATTCTTTGTTTTATGTTATTGATTATGACAGAAAATTAATCAATTAATTCTTAAAAACACTGCTTTTTGCTTTAAATTTGTACCTTGGTGCTCTCTCTCCCCTATATCGAACTTTAGATAACCCTAATTTTGCATTCATTTGAAATTTGAGTTTCAACATTTATTGATTTAATGGGGTTATAGAATACTGTCCTTTTAATTTATACCATAATGCAGTGACAGTCACGGCCAAGGAGGATTTTATAAGCAGCTATTGTTGGTTGAGCAAAGGCCAATATTGTAAGAGATGAGGCTGAGAGATTGGATTATTAAGACAAAGGTGGGTGTCCTGAGGTTGATATGAATGCAGCAGACCAGAAAACACAGTTTTACATATATTGCTCAAAACAAATAATACAAACCCAATGGTTGTACTGACTTTCTTGCAAAGGTGAATGCTGGACTTTTAAGGTCCATGTTGATTTCTTGTCAGTGTACAATTGTGGACAAATTTAATCCTATGTGACCATGATTTAATATACATAAAGACAGTGATACAGATGCAGTTCAAACTCAATCTGCTAGATGCTTTATCATTAACTAAATTTTCTCCAGGGTCTTTTAAGTGTAATGACTTTTAAAGTAATACCAAAAGTGGTTTCTACTACAGACTGTACATACCTCTGGGCTCTCCATTCCATCTAGAGCCTTCTTGTACTCACCATAAAGATCTTCCTACAAAACTACATAAAAAAATTTTTTATACTACTTATGTGCCCCATTTTAAGCACTAAAGAGTAAAGGTATATTTACCGGGAAGAACATTATGCTAAATGAGGAGCAATAAATCAGTCTTCAATTTAAAGTACAAGAGAGAAAAAATTGACCAAGTGTTAGTTTTATTATCATCCTACAGCAAAAAATAAGGAAAATATATTCAACTGCTAATCTAGAAAACACATGAACTGTATATCAATACATGCACCTATATGGTATAGTTATTAAAAATATTTTATGAGTTATTTAGACATAAAAGGATGGATATGGAAAAAAGAAAATACTTTGAAATAAAATGACTGAGATTTTTTAAGTAAAGCCTTTGCATCTTTTTATTATATCAAAAAAGAAAAAAAAAGCAATAACTTTAAGTGTGCTTCTTCTAAAGTAGTGTTAGTTCAGAAAAACAAGGTTTCTTTATTGCAAAAGAGTGTCAGAAAAGGCCACGTATGTTTAATCCATAGTCTAAATGTGTCAGTGGGAGAAAGAGAGAAAAAGCAATTGGGAGAGAACCATTAATTTTTGACAACCTGATAGATCTGAAATGAAATCTTGTACTTTTAACACATAATCTCCTAATTACTACTTTGAGAATTTTGAATAAGTTTATAGGCAATTTGGGTTTATTTTTCTGTTAATTATAATTTTTCCTTCCTTTCCTATTGAGTAGTTTGTCTTTTTTGCTTATTGATGCAAACACTTATTATGGATACTGATTTCTTCCACGTTGTAGGAGTATATATGTTCAACAGGTACCTTCATATAAATATGGAGTAGACAATATGCAAGAGATTGTGAGACCTCAAATTTGGATGATGAGTAGCCTTGGAAAGGAAGGAAAGGAAAAGATTGGTGTAGGGTGTATTATCAACCCTTTAACATTTTATTTGCTAAATTTTTTACAGTAAATATGGCCAAATGATAAGACCTGTTTAACCCTGCCTGAGAATGGCTCTGTAACTGGAGGGTCAGCCCTGTCAGGGACAAGGGTCTTTGTGGCTTACCAGGTAAGCTCAGATTGGCATAGGTTCTAGTCAAGGGTAGGAGGAATCTGGAATAGGACGTAGGAAGGGGAGAAAATGAATACCAGTTCCAAGCTCGAGACCAGCAGCAAGAGCATGAACTATCGTTCATCTTGCTGACCTTCCTCTTTTTAAGTTTTCTCAGGACAAGAAACCAACCAAAATCCTGAAGAAGCTGCTCCCAGGTGAGGTGAACTTAACCAAGAAGCACGTGGATCCAAGTATCTCAAGAGGCGGATTGCAGTTGATGTTGTGTTTTATCATCCTATTCTCCTCTCAGGATTGAGGTATCCATCCCCGGATTGCTGGGAAGGTTAGATGCTGACAGCTATTAGCTTCATGCCACTGTGGACAAAGGAAGCTTCCTCGCCTAAGGAGCTACCCCTTCCCCAGGGCAGTTGGCCACCAGTGACTGGACCACGGAGAAGTACAAAGACCTGAGTCCTTCATCTTAATTTGAGATTCTCTGAAGGGCCACCCTAGTTCAGAGCTCCCTGTGGAAAAGGCTGAAGCCATTATTTCCACTGTGACACATTTATCCTCACCTTGTGCCCACTCTGGCTTCCTTTGCTCCTTCAAAATTATTGTTAGTGAAAGCACTCTTCAATCAACCAAATCTCAAAGCCTCAGACTCTGTCTCTAGGCAGCCCTATTTACGACAAGGCTCTGTGCTTTAAAAGATAAAGATAGAGGGAAATTATGTGTAGTTTATATTAAAGTTGTAAGCCTAATTCAGTAAGTAGGAAAAGAGGTGAGAATTCAGGGTTGAAGCTTTTAATGCATAAGTCAGTGCTTGTGAATGCAGTATGCTTGTACTTAACTTCTGAGGAATCTGAGCAAAATAGGGCACAGAAAAGTTCAGAAGCCTTGAGAGGGATCTCTGTTTATGAAATTTTTGAAGATAGATTGGTCCATTTTCATATATGCAGAGTTTTAGGCAATTTAATAGTCCCTTTTTAAATTTGTTAATCTACTCAACATCTATGAAAACATTCCTGTATGATAGTTACTGTACCAAGCACAGATAATTCAAACAAGATGCAGTCCACAAGTGCAAGGAACTTATAAGCTAGTAAGAATATAGACACTAAACCAAAAGTGACAAACTGTAATAGATGCTGTAATAGCCGTGTGCATAAGATCCTATACTAGTATATGGGATAAAAATAGATGTACTGGATGGAGGGCAGCTGAAGGCTTCCTGGAGCAAGTGAAGATTGAGTTGACCCCTGAAGGACAAAAAGAAATTATTCACGCAGGGGACAGGGGAAGAGGGATTGGAAAACATTTATATAGGAATGATAACATGTTCTGAGACACTTGAGGGAATGAATCAGATGCCATTCAGAATAAGTAATATAAAAAAATATTGCAAAATAAGTCTAGAGGTCCAGGTAGTGGTCTGGTTGTTGTTGTTTCTGGGTATAAAGGAAGTGGGTTTGAATTTAATCCTGTTGGATTTGGGATGGGCACTTTGAAGAAATTAAAATGTAGGAATTGTACAATCAGACTTATGTTTTACAAAGATTACTCTGAACATAGGCCACTCCACCTTCGTTACTCATTTAAAAGTTCAAATATGTAATCTCACAATGTCCTGGATAACTATCCAATGACATGCAGAGTCATCATTTTTGTAAGCATGATTTTCTAAGACTTAATAACCTGATACAAATAATTCGGACCTGTCAGTCAGATGCCCAATGATATGGGCAGTGTTGCAGGAACTGACAATGGATGATGAAGCACCCTGGGGCTGCAACAAGGAGAAACCGTCATGACAACCAGAACTGAATGGTTATTGAACTCCAGTTTCTCACCATTAGAACTGAGGCCCTGGAAAAGTTAAATTAAATTTTAAATTACATTAAAATTAAATTTCACTGGGGAGGTAGGTAACTAGGAAAAGTCTAAAAAGCCTCCTGGGCTGGGGGTGGGGGTTAGCAACCACAAAAAATAAAAGTGGATATACCTTTTCCTACAGGAACCTCCTAGTGGTCAGACTTCAGGGGAAGCCAGAATGCATTGGAACTTAGGTGATGTCAACCATAAAAGTCAGCCCGGATTTCAAGGGAGCTCAGCTGATGTCTTCTGTAGAAATCACTTTAGGGAAAAGAGCAGATGGAGAAGGCTGGACAGTGTGTGAAGACAGAAACAGAAGTTACTTAGCACATGATTCAAACATCCCTGCAAGATGAAGCACAGAGTCACCCCTCTCTCTCTCCTCCCTCTCTCTTTCTCTCTAATGAGTAAGGCTGGGCCAAATGATTTCAGGAGTGAAATTATCAAGCCTTCCTCCTGTATTCTTCATCTTTTCCTCTATTTTTTGGAACACATTAATTACAGCTATTTTAAAGTCCTTGTCTGCTAACTATTATTTACTGGATCATGTGTAGTCTGCTTCTATTGTCTTTTGTTTCCTGTTAGGAGTTGTATTTACTTTTTATATTACATGAAACCTCGTGCATAGAAGAATCTTAGAGGATTTAGATGGTGTTGCATTCTACCCAAAAGAATATCTTCCTTTTGTGGTTAGGCAAATAGAATGGGTGAGAGACTGATCTCTTAGATATAGTAAGGGATTGTACTGGATTGGGGCTGGATGGTAGTTTTGGTGAAACTCAGTCTACCTCTGTTCATCCTGTATGTAGTGCAAGACTCTTCCATGGTATTTGTCTCCTGAACCTTAAAATGGTTTGAGGAGACTTCATTTGTTACTTCATCTTGGCTTTCTAGCCTCTTCTCCGAGGCAGCAAATTTGGGAAATGTTTTGTGGGGGTTGCCAATTACATATCGAAGTACACACTCCCTCCCTTTAGTGCATTTTTGTTTCCTGATCATGGAAAGATTGAAGGAGATTCACTCTTTTTAAGAAGAGTTTGGCTGAGCTGTCCGGGTTATTTCACTGCCCCAGAATTTAGCAAAAGTCGCTGTATTTGAGTTTTCTCAAATGTCAGGTTTATCACCCCAGTCTTATGTGAGAACACGAAATTTTCTGGTTTCTCTTTTCCCCCCAGCAGAGTCCTTTTGCCCAGGCTAATGCTGAACCTTAGTCCACATCCAGAGCCAGCAGATGTCCCCAGAGCTAAAACCACCTGTGATCATCAGCTCACTTGGAGTGATTCTCTCTTCTCTATAATTAGAGTTCATCTAGTCATCATTGCTTTTACAGTTCTTTGATGCCTTTAAAAATTTGATTCCCTTTTGTAATTTCCTGTCATTTTTCAAGTTATTGCAGTATAAGCATTGGCCTTACTGACCTACTTTTGTATCAATTTTTAATGTCAAAACTTTTCAGGCAATTTTTGCTCCCAACATAATAATTTGACTTTCATCATTCATAGATATAAAAAATTCATAATGAAGAAAGCTATCACACATGCATTGATAGGTTTCAATAAATTTGAATTTTACTAATCACAACAGAGTTTATAAGCATCTGAAAAATAATACTACATGTGGGTTATACTGTAATTTCAGACCAAAGGCAAAATATTGTGGCATATAGATTCACAAAATATTTGCATGGTCACAATTTATGGATTGACAGCCACGGGATTAGGTGTTTTATTCAGACATATGAAATGATTAGCCTGGGCAAGAATCAATCAAATTCTGCCAATTCTAAATCCAGATCTCAAAACTCTGCAACCTCCTCATTTAAAAATGAATTTGTGAGCAAATTAAATATTGGTGTGTGTCTTCTGTGAAAAAGTTTTGGGTTCGGGAAATTTTGGTTAAGTAGCCTTTTGCACAAGCGGGATCACATAATATTAACTGTTACGTGGCATTATCATTACTATTAAGAAATCAACATTTTTTTTTTCAAAGGAATAATGTAATGGGATGATTCTGGAGGTAGTAATGTCTATTCATTCTGCCTGCTTTCAATAAGGAATCCAGGTTCTTTGTGTATTCCTAGCTCAAAGGATTTTTGTTGTTAGGCTAAAACACAAGTTGTTCTCAGACATTCTGTTTTCTAGGCTTTGTTTCCTGGATACCTGAGTCCTGAATGGGATAATGTCAAAGGGGGATTGGGTTTTAGGGTTTGGTGAATGAGAGTAAAAAGAAATGGGGCTTGGAGGGTCCTTCCCCTGGGGTAACACTGGTGATAGTGAGGTCTTCAAAGGGGTGGCTGCTAGACCCGAGTTATAGGCATTCCCAGAATGGAGAGTCTTGTCATCCATAGTGATATACTTTTAAGTGACTGATATGTAAGTAATCATGTGGCTTAACAAAAGAGAATGTCACTGAAGGTCTGATGATTAGAGGCTTTTCCCTAGTTCTCGCATATCCAGACAACTTTTCTTAATTATTTTATGACTCTAGGGAAAGAAAGACAGTGACCATAACAACGGAGATTGACGTTTCTGAAGTCAGTTGAATAGGATCTCAGAGTCATATTTAAATAAATTTTAAAGTTGACAGATTTTGCTTTCCCAATTTTGTGATTTCAAATTCACACATGCAATGATGATATAAGTACAAAAATGGGCATTAAATAAATCAAATCATTTGTTAGTGACAATATAGATATAAAGGCATCAATATTGGGTAGATCCTTGGACTGTATTCCAGGATTTACCATTTCCCCAAGAAAATTGGAAAAAGAAAAGCCTCAATCCTGGGACACACATTATCAACTTGAACTTAAACTTTTGGTGTATTTTATGTGTGTACACATAGTTAATAAAGCATCTTCAAATTCTTTAAGTACTTTGTAAACTATAGGAACTCTTAAAGAGAGTTTCAGAACCAGCCTAGGAAAGAGCTGAGTAAGAGGGAGGTGATTCTGGGTTTGGTGCAAAAGGCTGTATAAGGCATGGACATCTCACTGAAGCACCAGCTGTAGGAAGTATCCTTCCTAGGCCCTTTAAATGAGGTAGTGACCTTGTGTCTCTCCCTACACCAGGACTCTTCCTAGCAAATGCCATACTGTTGTTCTACACTTATACTTTACTCAGTAAAATGGCAGTACCTGAAGAGTTAATATTTCTAAAGAAAAAAATGACAGGAGCTTTCTTATAGAAATTATTTGCAAAAATATGTCCCATTGTAAAATGTAAGGATTAATGTATTAATCAGAGCATTGTGAACTCTCACATTAAGAGGCTTTATTATGCTAATTAACTTGTAAATGAAGAATGGAGTGATTCTCCCATTATTGCATATCATTCTTAAGGGCCTGATGTAGAAAAATAAAGATGTCCTTTATGCTTGCAAATGATGCCAAATTGTGGATCAGGAGTCTATTTTAGTGAAAAAGTCACCTTATTTTTTCGAGTTGCTACATATCCATTAAGCTTTATATTTAGTTTTATTCAGCCCATGAAATTTACAAAAGAAATATCTGCTTAGGAAGTAAATAACACAAGACAACTTTGGAAGTTTATTTCTTCACAATCTCCCATTGAAAAGCCAATGTATCAAAACTAAAACAAATCTCAGGGCATCTTTACTATAGGCAAAAATTGCTAATCTGGGGGTTATATACTAGTCAAAGGAAGTGTATTGTTTACCTTGTAGTGTTTTGCTTTGATTTTTAAAAATTTGAATTTTTGTTAATTTTTTAAATTTGAGAGATTACATACTAAAATCCTGATTTCTGGATTTTGGTTGGAAATTAGAAGATGTGACAATACTAGAGTAGTGTTCATACCTGGCAAGAATTATCTAAAGCTGAATAGCAGCTATTGCTACTAAACAGATATGTTCCCCAGTTCGTGTTAAATGTTAGGTTCAGTATAACATCATAGTTTATGCTATTGTCCTTCTTAAAACAGAATTACAAGGAAAGTGATATATTCTTATAATCTGTCTCTATCAAAAGTGAGAAAATGAAGGATAAACATAGCTTCCATCTTCAAGAAAAATATTGGAAAACACTTTTTTGTGTAAAATAACACTCCATTTTTATGTTAAAAATGATTCTACTTGAAAAATACTACAAAAGTACATAATAATATCTACCTCATTGTTAAATGTAGCAACCAGCATAAGAAAAGTGTGTCGAAAAACTCAATGAACTGATGAACTGAATTTCATCATGGTTTATTTTTGTATTTTGTTGATTTTTGTTTGGAAGTCAAATTCTGTTATAAATATACTTATTTATTACATAAAAATAGCACCAAAACCTTTTATAGATTTTAAATTTATAATTGAGGATCTATTGAATGTAGCACAAAGTATGTGTAGCAAGCATTTGCAGATGTAAATCTACCTCAAAATACTGTAGCTCATCTTATTGAAGGTACTGATAGAACAAGATGTGGGGAACAGTAAAATCATTCTATTTCAGTTAATTAAAAATTAGACATTTAAAATACCACCTAGTTATCCATATTTCTCCTGTTGTAATGAAAATTAGTGAACATCTTGGGCCTGGAGCTTTTGAGAAGCATAATACTAAGCAATGGCATATTTTTGTCTGTTGAGTATTTTTCGATTTTTAATTGGTTAAAATGAGTAAACACAAACACAGATGCCTTTTCATAGTCAGTAACAGCAGATTTGACATTAAAATTAAAACTAGTGTGGCAATGTTTTTTAAGAAAATGACGCTTAAATCAATTTATTGCTTTCAGAAATTCTTAAGATAAAACATTAAAATGGAATACATTAGGACTTGGCAATTAATAACATAAAGTGACCATTTAAGAAACCATCTTTGCTTAATTAATCAGTACACAATAGAACAGCTTATAGTGCTATCAGGAATTTAGGTAACTTGGTCTTGACCCAATTATAGAAATTGATTTTCTCATGTCTCCAATGGTAAATCTTTACTTTTCAACAAACATTGACTCAAAGATTCAGACCTTTTGGTTGATACAATCAATCTTCTTTTTAATAAATCCTAGGTTATTAACAATCAGTTACACAACTATCTGGCTAAAGTCAACAATTCCTGGTTAAGTTGTATCTTTAAAAAATTTATTTGGCAAAAAAATAATAGAGATCATTTTGTTTTGCTGAAATGAGTTTCCAGAAAAAACAGTGATGAACCAACTGCATTCTAATATTGTGGATCTCAAGACTTAAATCCAGTGAATGTATTCTCATTTCTAACATTGTGAAAATTAATGTACGTTGTTTAGTTAGCCTTTAATAATCAGTGTTGATAGTTAGCAGTATAAAAACTAGAGATTAATATGCAGTGTAATGGGGTCCTGAGACCAAGTATGACAGCATTAAAGTAATATATTTTTACAAATATCCCTGGAGTAGTTACCATAAAACACATGCACATACACCTACAGACCCACACATTTGGATAACACCTATATTTGCAAACAGCTGTCTCCTATTATGAGGCTATTTATTCTAGATGAAAAATTCAAGGATAAATTCTTAAGTCTTGCCATGCAAATAACTGAGAAATTACAATGAAATCTTGGTACAAAAGAAGAGTTGTTAGATCTCTAGTTCCAATTGAAAATTCAATTTTAAAAGAAAATAATCAATCAACTATATATTATTTTCTATTTTGAATTTAAGATATGAAATTCCAAAACATACCTTCTTTTCATATTAATGTACTGTATTTTAGAAAAAGTAAAGATGATATTTCTAGCATCTATTTTGTTTTATTTCATTTTGTTTTAGCAGTTCACTTTTGTAATACTAGAAACATGTTGGTTATTTACATTATCTCCCTAGCCTTGTAGGCATTTGAATTTGTGGCTCTGATCCACACTAAAGAACCTGGTTGTGGTTATTCTGTTATTATGCTATTCAATTTCATTTAATTCAATATAATTAAATTTTATTCAATTTAATTCATTTATTAATTCAATCACTGTTTAATATGATAACATTTTCTTCCCCCACAAACTACCAACTTGTGTTGGCTTTTGGGGCATAATAAACCACCATAAAACTTGACATGTTATATTTTCATGTTCATTTGTTTTGAGAAATTTTTAAATTTTCTTCTTAATCTCTTCATTGCTCTACTGGTCATTCAGGAGCATATGGTTTAATTTCCATGTGTTTGTACATTTTCCAATGTTCCTGTTGTTATTGATTTCTAGTTTTATTCCATTGTGGTCAGAGAAAATACTTCTTATGATTTCAATTTTTTTTTAATTTTTTGAGGCTTGTTTTGTGGCCTAATATATGATCTAGCCTTGAGAATGGTCCATGAGCTGAGGCAAAGAATGTGAAATCTACAGGTGTGGGATGAAAAGTTCTGTAAATATCTATTAGGTCTATTTGGTCTATAATTCAGATTAGTCCAATGTTTTATTGTTAATTTTCCTTCTGGATTATCTGTCTAATGCTGAAAGTGGAGTGTTGGGATCTCTCTCACTTGAGCTCTGACACTATATGCTTTATATAGCTGGGTGCTCCACTGTTGGGTGCATATATATTTAGCATTGATATATCCTCTTGCTGAATTGACCCTTTATCATTATATAATGACCTTCTTTGTCTCTTTTTATAGTTTTTGTCTTGAAATCTATTTTATCTGATAAAAGTATAGTTACTCCTTCTCTTTTTTGTTTTCATTTGCATGGAATGTATTTTTCCATTTCTTTATTTGCAGTCTGTTTGTGTCTATATAGGTGAAGTGTGTTTTGTGCAGAAAACATATAGTTGGCTCCTGTTTTTTAATCCATTCAGCCACTCTACGTCTTTTGATTGGAGAGTCAGTCCATTCACTTTCAATGTTATTAGTGATAGGTAAGGACTTAATACTGCCATGTTGTTACTTGGATTTCTGGGTGTTTTGTGGTTCTCTCTTTCTTCCTTCCTTCCTGTCTTCCTTTGTTAAATATAATTTTCTCTGATAGTGCTTTTTAATTTCTTATTTTTCATTTTTTGTGCATCTCTTGTGGGTTTTTTGATTTGAACTTACCATGAGGTTTGCAAAAAACATTTTATAACCAATTATTTTAAACATATGATAACTTTGCTTATAAACAAACAAATAAACTTCTTGGGTAATACCCCAAAAGCACAGGTAACCAAAGCAAAATTGGACAAAGGGGATCACATCAAGCTAAAAAGCTTCTGCACAGCAAAGAAAACAGTCAACAAAGTGAAGAGGCAACCCACTGAATGGGGGAAAGTATTTGCAAACTAACCTTTATTAATCCCTTGTCAGATTATCTGGTTATATAAGGAGCTCCAACAACTCAATAGAAAAAAATCAAATAATCCAATTAGAATATGGGCAAAAGATCTGAACAGACATCTCTAAAAAGAAGACATACAGATGGCCAACAAGTGTGTGAAAGAATGCTCAACGTCATTAGTCATCAGAGAAATGCAAATCAAAACTACAATGAGATATCATCTCAACCCGGTTAAAATTGCTTTTATCAAAAAGACAGGCCATAACAAGTGCTCATAAGGATGTGGAGAAAGGGGAACCCTCGTACACGGTTAGTGGGAGTGTACATTAGTGAAACCACTATGGAAAACATTATAGAGGTTCCTCAAAAAACTGAAAATAGAGCTACCATATGACCTAGCAATCTCGCTACTGGGTGTACATTGAAAGGATGGGACTTTAGCATATCGAAAAGATATCTGCACTCCCATGCCTTTTGCAGCACTATTCACAGTAGCTAAGTTTTGGAATCAATCTAAGTGCTCATCAACAGATGAACGGATAAAGAAATAAGGATACATATACACAAATGATTATTATATAGCCACAAAAAATAATAAAATCCTGCCATTTGCAACAACATGGATGGAACTGGAGAACATTATGTTAGGTGAAATAAGCAGAGCACAAAAAGATAAATCTCACATGTTCTCAGTCATATGTGGGAGCTAAATATTGAAAACAACTGTTCTCCTGGAGATAGAGAATAGAATGATGGTTATCAGAGGCTGGGAAGTGTAGTGGGGAGGGGGCAATAAAGTGGGGATGGTTAATGGGTGCAAAAATGTAGTTAGATAGTTAGATAGAATGAATAATATTTGATAGCACAACAAAGTGCCTATAATCAACGATATGTTAGTGTATACTTTAAAATAACTAAAAGAGTGGAAGTGAAATCTTCCTAACACAAAGAAATGTTAAGTGCCTGAGGTGGTGGAGACCTCAATTACCCTGCTTTGATTATTCATATTGTAGGCCTGTTTCATAACATCACATGTACCCTATAAAGACATACAATTATTATGTACCCATAATAATTAAAAATTAAAAATTTAAAAAACCTCAAAACTATAGTTAATAATATAGTATTATATGCTGATATATTTACCAAGAGAATATATTTTTGGTGTTCTTACCACATACAAATAAAAGGTAACTATGGAAGGTGATGAATAGATTAATTTGCTTAAACATAGCATTCATTTCACTGTGTTCATGTATACTATAATAGAATGTCATACACTTTAATATATATAATTTTTAAAAAGGAAAGTTAAAAGGCAAGGCACTGACTGGGAAAAATACTTATTATAAATGTATCAATCAGGTTTGTGTCAGAACATATGAAGAAAAATTCTAGAATACATGAGAAATAAGACAATCCAATTAAAAAATGGGCGAAGACTTGAACAGAAATTTCACATAAGAAGACATACAAGTAACCAATAAAAATTAAAAAATAGTGTTTAAATCACTGGTCATCAGATAAATGCAAAAGAAAACTTCAATGAGATAGAACTACGTATTTATTAGACTGTCTAAAAGTAAAATGATGGAAAACCTAGATAATGATAGATATGTGAAGCAGCTCTTGTGTTTTGCAGTGGAAGTGTAAAACAGTACAAGCACTTCAGAAATGTCTTACAATTTCTATTATAGTTAAACATACACCTTCCTATACCCCAGAAATTCTATTCCTTTCAATCTTGAAATTCCTGAGAAGATTAAAATAATATATCCATAAAAAGCCTGTAGCAGTATTTTTATAGCATTTGAATGCAACTCATGTCTAGTAACAAAACCATGAATGGTTAAACAAATGAAGGCGTATTATATAGCAGAATATTACATAGGAATGGTGGAAGCTAAAACTAGTTTCATTGTGTTGAGAAATAAATGAAAGGGGAAACATAAAACCATTGTGTAAACTGCGCCTTGTATAAAATTTATCTTCAGTGGGATATTATTGCTCTGTAGGTGGCACTTTGGACACAAATGTATGCATGAGTGTTTTCACAATAATTGGAAGGTACTGATGATGTTTACTAAGGGGTGTGTCAAGAAAGCCAGACTTTTGGCAATTCACGAGACAGTACCAAATAACAAAGATTTTTCCTACATCCTGACCAGCTTCTGAAATATCTCTTGGATAGTCACATAGTTCAAAAAAATAAACAACCACCACCAAAAATAAAATCCAACCGTTAAGAGTTTCCTTTGCCTAACACACCACTCCATTTAATATATAAATGAAAATTGTTTTGCATAGTTTTGATACATACGCTGTATTTTCCAGGAAAGCAACCATCATGTAAATCAACAGAAGATGTTCCCCTGTTTGCTAAGAGGTGTTCACAATTTCAGAAAATCACAACACGAATAGCAACGTTGATGTTGAGAACTCCAGCACAGCACATGTGTCAGTCTCATTTGTAGCTTTTGCATTAATGAATAGCCTACATATAGGTGCAAGCAACTTATTATTTCATTGTGTCTTCTACATGTAGTCATGTCCAGGCATTTTCAAACTGAAATGTATGTTATTTTATTGCAAGATACTTTTATCATTTTTATTTATATTACATTTATGGCTTTGTGTTAATTTTTTAAAAATGTATAGTATATAGAATGTTATCTGTGCATTTTATTTTTTGGATAGAAGTTTGAGTGTTAAAAATATTTGTAATAAAAGGAAGATGTCAAGTCTGCTAGGGTCTAGAATTGCAGTTTTTGAAACTTGTGAAAAGAAAAAAAATGTGCTGATAACTAAATATATTTTTAAATTATTTTAATTTAATGTAAAATTGTAAAGCTGAGATGTTAAGTATATTTATAGACATAAAAAGAGGCAGAAATGGAAAGGAGGATGAATGCACAGAAGTACAATCTGAGTAGTACTAACTCAAAGGGATTGAATAGGGTGGTTAGAAATATAGTTTGTCTTAGTGTACCTAATAACAAGATATGCCTGATAAATCCTACATCGGTTATCATCTATATCAGAGAGTCTTAGTGTATATTTCTGAGTAATTTATTGCTGTTTTCATGTGATCATTGTCTCACCCATTTGACCCTAAGCTCCCTGAGTAGAGGGACCAGGTACTTCAAACACATACATTGTCATACAAGTTGACATGTGTTAAATGATCTCACAGTGAATTGTCCATCGGAGGATGGAGCTTGACATAAATGCCGGATGCAGCATGCTGGTGGGATAATGAAGGGCCGGGGGAGATAGAATGCATAGTCAACTTTGTTCCTAATAATGCAGCTCTCCTCTCCTCTCCCTACTTGTTTCTGTCTCTGACCTTAAAATTCCAGAGAATGGATGAGAACGGGATCCCAGCAGAACATAACGGATGACTTGACTTTGACCTTTGAAAAAGTCAAGCTTTAAGTAACAGGTGTGGCTGGTAGGATAAATTGCCTTGGCAATAGAGGGCAAGTACCCCATGTGCTGGATCAGGTTAAAGTTACTGCGTCTTGTGATACTGTCTCACTGTGCCTTGATATTTCTCTACAACAAGGCTTTAGAGATATTCACATTTTGATCCTAATGGTAACAGCATGAAACTATTCTTATCTCTGTTTTTCAGATGAGGAAACTCAAGCAGGAGGTTATGTGACTTGGGTAAAATCAGTCAAGAAATCAGCAGGTTGAAAACAAACATTGGATCTCCCAAGGTCAAAACTTGTGTTCCAAAGAGACATGTTACCAAATCATGCAGAAATATAATAATTGAAAGGAAATATCTCTGAATTTGTTCTTCCATATTTTGATTGCTTGAAGTCAGGTAAAATAAAATAGGAGACACTATAAAAACTTATATATCTTGAAAAATATTTACCTTATATTACAATATTAAGTAACATGTGCAATGCTCAGAAGGTATCTTCTCAGTTATGTGCAAGTTGTATTTGACATACTTACTGAAATTTTAAAATGTGAATTCCATTTCAGGATTTAACAGTAACTCATTTGATATTGCTTTCATCATGTCAATTATTTAGATTTCAAGTGATCCATACAATCAAAATATGAATTTCCTTTTAAGTCTAATGTTTTTTAAACACATTTTTAGAGTATATCTCACAGGAACCACCCAGGAGTGGTTAGGGGTCACCTATTATTCATCGTGATTTTAAAGACAGACATCAACAAACAAGGCAGATTATCAGCCTCAGAAAAATAGACTGCAACTCCTTATCATGAGACTATGTTCAATATTTTACAAAGTCTATTAGATATTCATTCATATTCTGAGACATTAGGTATTCATTCATAATTTCCATATCAAATTATGGAAAACATTAACATTATCATTGTCCTTGTTATCAGCATGATCATTGTTGTCCTTTGGCACTCTATTGTTCCTTTTACAGATTTCTTTTTACCCATAGTACTTGTTACAGTCTGATCTTCATATTCTAGAATTGCAAGCTCCTTGTAAGAGGAGATTTTTTGCCATTATTTTTCTCTTTTTATGTTTCCTGCACTTATAAAAGTGATCTGCACATAGCATGTGCCTAATAAATATTGATTTTATAATATTAATATAAGAAATTATGATGTAGAGTTTGATTAAGGCTTTTCTGGGTTCATATATTTTATACAAGTCCACGTAATTCATCTATGCATAGAGCTACTTATTGAATATTCACACTATGCTTAAAAGCTTTGTATGCCAAATTGGACACTACAAAAGATATGATGTATTTTTCTTGTCCTCAAGGAACTACAATTCTATACAATTTTACAACAAGTAAACAACTGAACCAAAATATGATTGTCAAAATTTGCCAGCCAGAGAGTAATAATAAATACTTGTTGAGGAATAAATGGGTATTTTATTGGAGTAAGAGTTAACTTCCATGGAGGAGAAAAAAGAGAAAATGTAGAAGGAAATAAAGAACTTTACTACATACAGTTTTAGAACTAACATATTTAGACATTTATCCTTATTTAGTGTTTTCACAAAACTAACTAATGCACAAATACATTAGTATTTGGATATAATCTATCCAATACAGAAAGGAGCATTTAAATCCTTCCACCAAGTGTTGAACAGATATGGCTATACATTATTTTTAATAAAGAAAGTCTATTATGCCATTTTTTTCTGAAACCTTAGATAAGGTTGTCAGTCCTAAATTCAATCCAAATACTCTCTTTTGTTCTTAAAGTCATATCCTAGGAACAAGCACAGAGTATGATTACTAGGTGTGCAATAAATCCTACCCACATTAATGAATTAAAAAAAGGCAAAGAAAGAAAAGTTAGAAATTTCACCCAAATATTATACATAAATGCAATTACATTATTGTAATTTTTCATTTTTACCGCTAATATTTCTACATTATCTCAATCCATATGGTTATAATTATAAGCATCAATTACACTCAATGAGTTACACTGAAAGAATTAAACCCTGCCGTTCATCTCTTAAGCCAATATATTCTGAGTAAATGTGGATATATGGCATTACCTTTAGCTTCAAAGAGCCCTTTGTGGAGAAAACACATTTGAGAATAGACAATTGCAATACAGATTGATAAGCAAAAAGTAAAGGGGAGTAAAGATTCTGTGGCTACTCAATCTTTTCTTTGAGAGTCAGGGTATAGAGTATTAGACAACACAGACTAGACTTAAGCTACATGTAAAATAACCTCTTACTCTCAAGGCTTAATATATAACATTACATTCCTCAATCATGCAATGTCTACTATAGGTTTATAAGGAAAATTTGTTCCACATGGTCTTCCAGGGATCGAATCAGTGATGCTGGTCCATTTGCTGGTCTCCTATGCATTAGATAACAAAGGCTAGAGAATCACTCAGGGTCTTTTGACTGCCTCATACTCAATGTGGCACACATCATACACATCACATTTCACTGACCAGAAATGCACAGAGGCTAGGAAGTATAGTTTCTCATTTACCCATGAAAGAAAATATAATTGGATAATTTCCAACATGATAGGCTTTCCTGATTTAGAGATATCAAAAGTGAGAGCTGAAAATTGGGTATTACTTCCAGTTATTTCTTGCCAATGAATTATAGATAATTAGCTCAGCTCCTTCCCAAACTTCACACAGATTTTAATATGAATTAAAAACGCATTGGTATGATTTGAATGTTTGTGTCCCCATAAAATTGATATGTTGAAACTTAATCCCTAATGTGATGATATTAGGAGGTGTGGCCTTTGGGAGGTAAATAGGTCATGAGAGCAGAGCCCTCGTGAATGGGATTAGTGCCCTTTAAGAGGCCCCCCAGAGGGCTGCCTTGCTACTTTCAGGTTGTGAGGACACATCTGGAGAGCACCAACTGTGAACCAGAGAGCTGTCCCTCACCAGACATTGAATTGGCATACACATTGATCATGGGCTTCTCAGTCTTCAGAACAGTGAAAAGTACATTTCTATTATTTATGAGTATTTTGTTTAGCAGCCCAAACAGACTAAGAGAAGCATTAACTATTGGGGAAAAAAATTTAAAAGCTGACAGTTGAGTTGACTGGATACCTTGGCCATGTGTTGAAAGTAAATTGATAAGTATTAACTGAATTAGCTTACCAAATAAAGTTAAGGCTAAGACAGTAGGGCAGGAAGCCCTACTGGTTTGCATGGCAGAATCCCAGAAAGACTGAAGAATTTTGAGTTTGAAGCCATATATGATATATGAATCAAGTATTAGGAATATGAAAGACTTTTTAATTCAAGGTGTTAAATGGGTCTGAAAACAGAAAGTTTGGTTGAAAAGTCTTTTAATAAATGTTAAGAAAGGCACAGCACTATCCCTATTCACTTAGCCAGAAAACTATCCTACACAAACAGCAAGAAAGTCTGAAAATTTATTCTCAAGAGTAGTTGAAACAAAAAGGCTGTGAACCCTGGGCCACCAGAGTCTGGTTCTGCATTGAAAACAGGGGGACTAAGTGGAAATTCACATAGTAAGTTGTGAAGGCTCTTCTTTAATAGCCTCCTTTCATTATGTTTTTCAGAATTCTGGAATTTGATCTCAGCCAAGAGGACTCTTTTTGGTAAGGAAAAAAGTCCTATTGATAACATTTTGAACTTTCTCAATGAAATCTTACCTTAGTATTGTCTCCATGCAAAATATTTTAATGGCCTGATATTAATTATGAGCTAACATTTAAGAGTCACTAGATATTTTCAGACAACCTCCAAGTGAAAGAAAAATACCAAAGGAAATAAAGAGTAAAAAAAGCAACATGGAAAATACAGAAGCATGACAGGGAACAAACTAGATAGAAGCAAACTAATCCTCAGAGAGATAAGACATTGATTCCATGAAAAAGAAAAAAAGAAAAAAAGAGAGAGAGGACAGTACAGAAAATTAGAACAAATTATAGAACAAATAATTTAATAAATTCTCTGACATTAAAAACATGAGAGCTTATAGGTGGGACTTGTGATTCTCATCAAGATGAAGTAACAAGAAACAGATTTACCCTCCTACTTCAAATCATCAAAAATGGACAAAATGTATGAAATAATGGATGACAATTCAGTGGATATCATGCAACAAGGGACAATAATCCCAAAATTGAGAAACAAATGAAGTGAGCAGCCCTGTAATAAGCTCAACTATTCTTTCAGACTCCCTGCCTGGAAGAAAAGAACTGAGGATCTGGACAGAACAATCCAGATAGGGTTCCCCAACAGAAAAGAAGAGAGAAGCTCAGAGAGAGAGCCCTGGGGTCTACGGAGAGTTGCCCTCAGCTGTTCAGCTGAGTACTGAGTAATGCATACCTGCAAGGTAGCCCTCTGAAGCCAGGAAAGAATCACTTGAAAGGACTAGAAGAACCAGTGCCCAGGGCTCACACAGGACTGGGAATAATGCCTGTTCCCACCACCCGGACTCAAAATCCTCAAGATCTGTGGTGAACTTAGTAGCGTACACAGAAGTGTCTTACTTTAGTAGTGAGGAGAAAAAAAAAAAAAACTATCATAGAAAGAAAACTAAGAATATTTATATCAATATAAATTAAACAAGGCAAAATTCACATTGTGATGCATCCGGTAAAAAATTAACAGGCATAACAAGCAATAGGAAAAAAAGACACACAATGGGGAGAAAAAAATCAATCAAAATCGACCCAGAACTGACTTGGGTACTAGAATTAGCAGAAAAGATCATTAAAACAGCTATTCTAAATGCATTCCACATGTTTAAAAACATAAGGTGAGACAAGGAAGACTTTTAAAAGACCCAAATCAAACTGCTAAAAATGAAAACTAAAATATCCGAGATAAGAAATACACTCAATGAGATTAACAACAGATTACATATTGCAGGAAAAAAAGATAAGTAAACCTGAAGATATAGCAATAGAAACTATCCAAAATGAAGCACAGAGGAAAAAGAGAATTAAAAAATGAACAGAGCATTAGTGAGATGCAGGTCAACTTCAAGTGGCATCAGATATATGTAATTGGAATCTATGAAAGGGGTAGGGAAGAACAGAATATATCTGAAGGAGTAATGGCTGAAAACTTTTGAAATTTGGTGAAAATTTTAAAACCACGGGTCCACAAATCTCAATGAATCCTAAACCCTAAAAGCATGGGGAAAAAAGGAAACTAGACTAAGTCACAGAATAATCAAATTTCTTAAAACCAGTAATACAGAGAAAATTGTAGAAATAGCCAGAGTGAAAAGACAGGCTATATACAAAGAAACAAATATAATTATGGCAACAGCTTTATTATCAAAAGCAATGCAAGCAAGAAGATAGTAGAGGGACATTTTTAAAATACCAAAAGACAAAAATACCTGTAATCCTGAAAGTCATCAGAGAGAAAAAGAATTAATCACATAGCAACAGCTAGTAGTAAGACAGGCATTGCCTTTCTAACTCTAACATCTGAAGTTAGCAGGCAATGGAATATTGTTATCAATGTTCAGACAAAGAAATTATTTCAAACTTTGATTTCTTTACCTAAACTACCAATCAATTTCGAGGAAAAGATATTTTCAGGCACACAAGCTCTCATAACATTTACCTCTCATGTTCCCATTTCTTAGGAACTCATTGGTGCATTTATTGTACTATAATCCAAAAAAGAGAAAAAAATGGGACTCGGGAAATAGAGGATTCAACATAGGAGAAAAAAGAAGAGAATTCCAAGACAATGTTATAAAGTCTTAAAGAATGTAGACAGCAAGTCTAGAGAGCTTCACATACAGGCTCCAGTTCAAGAAAAGAGAAAAAGTACTGATAATTACCTTTCCAAGTTAAGAAGAAATTCTACTGGAGATTCTGGAGTTAACAGCAGATAAATAAGGCAGTTATTAACTCCAGTGAAAACAGATAGTTATACAAGAAAGTATTATATAATTATAACATACTACCCTGCTCAGCTGCAAGTAAGATTTAAAGTTATAATATGAACACTGATTATTAGTTTAACAAAATTATTATATAATTACACTGGCATGATATATATGATTACATATGTGCATTTAATATTATCATGGCATAAAATAAAGAATGGCAAAATTCATGCTAAGTATTTAAATTTTTAATTTTTCTTTACATAAAATTACATTAAATAACAAAAATAAAACATCAGAAGTTGAAACGGAGAACACAGATTAAAAAAACACTTTATATTTCAATACCTTTGATAGTATTTTTTCCTCCTCCTTTTAGAAAAGGGGTCTCATATTTTCATTTTGCACATGGTCCTGCCAATTACGTAGCTGCTCCTACTTTGAGAATCAAGATTTGAGGGGGTGTGGAAGGTGAGGAAAGGGGGAACTTTTGTTGTCCATATAATTTCATTAGATTTTTTAAATGAGAAATATGTATTGCTTTACTGGAAACAAAAATTGAAATTAAAGTAATAGCAGCAATAGGTAAAATTGGCCAAGAACTTACTCGGCAGAGGAACCATGTGTGAAAACAATGTGAGGTGTCGGATACGGTGAATTTTGAGAATCGGAATAGCCTAGGCCAGAACATAAAGTAGGGATGTGACAAAATGAATAGATTGGGAACAGTTTAGGACAGATCGTGAAGAGTCATGATCCATGTTAAGGAGCTTCGAAATGATTCTTCAAGTGATGGGCAGATACTGAAGAGTTGTTAAACAGGTGCAGTTTTACTTACAGCAGATTCAATTACACAGTAGTGATGGAGACACTTCAGGGAACAGCTATACTTTTGACATTAGGCCCTCTCTAGTAATTGTAATACATATATAATGATTAGAAAATGAGATGCTTGAATGAACCATAGAAACAAATTGCAAATCAGTGCATCAGGATTTATTTTAAAGTAATGTGCAGGAGTTTATCAACGTGATCAAATTCTACCACAATACTTTCAGGATCAAAACAAAAAGAACACTCTAGTTTTTTTAAAGAAACATTTGAAGAAATATTTTTTATGAGTGATTATTTTTACTTTCCCTACATAGCGTATTATTTTATCTAGTTACTTTATAGAAAATGTCTAGAAAATGCTTTCAGATCTTTCTCCCCAGTTCATTTACAGAAAAAAGATTTTATTTCAATTGTATAAATGTCTTGGGATCTTCTTAAGCAGACCGATTCTTGTCTAAATGCGATGGCATTTTTGCTTAGGAAGAAAAGTTAAGCAGACAGTTATTCAACTCTACTGAGTAATCATCAGAGCTAGACAGCTTAAATTTCTAGAGATGATAAATAGCTATATAGGCACAGGTAAAGCTACAATTTTTTAGGAAAATGGGGGGGATGATGAAAATCAACAATGAGCCTCTGAAGAACAGAAAAATGCAAATGCCCCTCATGTTCCCTCAATGATCTGCCAAAAATGTATTTAAAATGTTAAACTATTGTTACAATTTGAAAGCATAAAAAGTGTATCAGCTGAAAACAGAAAATGGAAGAGATAACAGAATCACAAATTTGTGGATTTTTCCTCTTTTAATAACTGACAAAAACTCTTTGATCAAGTGGATTCTGTTGACAGAGACTTTTTTGCAGCACATGGACGCTTTTATCCGGAAGCTATGAAACAGAAAAACTGTTCATAAAGATTGCTTTGAATGTCAGTTTCCCTGTATTATGCAAGTTTAGGGATTTGAAATACCCAAAAATGTGTGAGATAAAAGATACAATGCAACATATACTCTAGCACAAGGTAATTTATTACCATTAGTATCATTAAATAGCACATTCTTCTAGCAAACATTGCTCCCCATTCAGAATTTATGCTAACCGGCTCTATGCTATTTTTTTTCTGATACAAATTATTTTGGACAGTATAAATTTCTCTTGAAACAACATATGTAGTCAGTTTAATCTGGGAGTTTTCCCTGTTAATTCAGACACAGATCTTGAAAACCATATACATTTAGTTCAATAACAGTAGACTCGCTGAGAAGAAGATAGAAGAAAAGAAGTTTTTTATGGTTAAAAAAGAGGAGAAAAAGAAGACCTAAGGTGAAACTAGCTGTCAGTAGCTTGTTAAAATTCATGCATCTTTAGGAAAAACTAATTATATCAGATTTTAACCATGTTTTATAAGAGGGAGGTTTCTGTTTGCATTCATTAACATAATTGGCACAGTAGAAATTTTAAATGGCCTTTCACCTTTGGATATGGGGTTGCAGTTTTAGCAACAGTCTTTCAAAAACAGTAAAATAATTTAATAGAAGTTCAGGATTCTAAAGTTTTATTAGAAAGGAAATACAGATCTTTTGTGTAAAAGGAATCTTTATAGTTTGGCCATGGGAAGACTTTGGAATAAAATAATAAATATTTTACAATTAACTGCTTTATGGAAGAAAGTCTGAGTAGGGGTTAGCAACCAGGATAATTCTGGGGTTTTCTTCTTTCCTGGCACGTATAGCACTGCTCCTAATAATACCTGGCTGGGAAAGCAGGGTATAGGGATGACATAAATTGACTATTATACTGCAAGTTTAACATTTAAATGTTTGTTCAGAAAAGTTCTAATTAAAATAAACAGTTACACACTACATGAGAGAAGATATATAGACATGATTATTAGACTTTTATAGATTATAGATTATTTATAAGGAGGTTTGAGCTTTTCAGTCCTTTTTTTAAATTTATCTTTAACCCAACATAGGAAATTCTCAGAAAAGAAATAAATGGGAAAATTCAAACAAATTGCAAGCTTCAGAAGTTTTTAAGAGATTGTAAGACTAAGACTGTTTCAGTAAACATGCACTTGGCTTTTTGTCTGTGTGGTTCTGGAATGATTGTGAAATATCTTGGGACCTCTCATCTTTTTATTTCCCTCCATGATCCATGGATTTTTCCTTCTTTCACTCATACGGATTTAGTGCTATGGCCAATTGATGTTTTAAAAAATCTACGCTTTGTCCCTCATGGATACACCAACTTCCAGGGAAGAGCTAATTACAGAAGGCTATTAATGCCAAAATGGTTCGGATTCAATCAGTCGAAAACAGTGAGTAGAAAAATTGTTCAATCCCTAGGTTGTTAGGTCTTTGTGGGGAAAGTCTGGAGTCACAAAATCGGGCAGGATGTACTTCTGCACATCCCGTCCTCCTCTCCAGCTATGGATTCATTTCTTTTCTTTAAATCTTGTCTTTAAAGCTTCCATTTCTCTTTATTTTATGATTAAATCTCCTGTTGAAAGCCATTTATTTTACTTTGGATGATAGATTGCTTGTTGAGAGAAATTGGACTGCATTAATTTATCTACTGTTCTAAGTATTGGGAGAATCTTGTAATCTACAATAAAATGTCACAAATATCAAAAAAACATTATAATATCTGCTGTAAAAATATTTCTATACCTAAAATTTACTATAAGAAAAGACCTTAAAATACCAATATTTCATTTTATTGACAAGCTAACAAAGATGTGAAAACCTAAGTTAATGTATGTTCTATTACATGCATATAGAGACATTTTTTATTAAAGGAAAATATCATCTTTTGTACTGGTGACGGCCACAGTTTGGTGGGGTAGGGAAATTTCATCAAGATTTGCTAATCGCATAAGCAATTATATGTAGATTTCCAAGCTGTCATATAAGATCTTGAGAGAGAAAATTTTTGCCTTTACTCTCCTCACTATGACTGCTATTAGGATTTTTGTTTGTTTGTTTGCTTTAAAAAAAGATGACTCCAGCTGATTCCAGGAAAGCAGCAACTTTCATAATAACCCAAATCTGTCATTTGTAACCTGATGCCCTTTAAGAATTGCAAACTCCTAGAATGTGCTATTGCCATAATACAAGCTAACCTGAATGAAATGTTTACTACTTGTTTTCACTCTACAAACTCATCTCATCTTCACAACAAACTATAAGTGCTATTGTCATCCCTATCACAGAGATGAGAAACTGAAGCAAAAAGAACTTTGATAATGTTCCAAGGTGGGAGTTGGGGTGCAAGTCAGATGATCTGAGTCTAAAGTTTTGTTAAAATTGGCAATTAGGCTAAAATTGTCATTCATGCCTTAACAACTTTACGGTACTTTACTTTCTATTACTAGAACTACTTCACTTGATGGTTCACTCTGTCCCTGTCCTTGTGTTAATAGGATGGAGTTATATTCTTTGTATTTTTGTTTAATATTTATTTTATCAGGTTCTTTTGTGCCGATATATCTTGTTTTTCTGTCTGTTCTACTTGGTATTGTAGTGGTGGGTATGTATGACAATTGAAGGCATAGACATACAAAGTTTCTCAAATCATTCTTTCTCTCTCTCTCTCTCTCTCTCTCTCTCTCACACACACACACACACACACACACAAATACTACTCAGCAATAAAAACCAACGGTGAATTAACTCATCTGATATTATCCTGGATGAAGCTAGAGCCCATTCTTCAAAGTGAAGTATCACAAGAATGGAAAAACAAGCACCACTGGTACTCAGCATCAAATTGGTACTAAATGATCAATACTTATGTCACACATGGCAATAATATTCGTCAGGGGGCGGGCAGGCGGGAAGGGGGTGGAGGGGATGGGAAAACTCTCACTGAATGGGTGTGGGGAGCACAGTTTGGGGGATGTCCACGAGTGTAGCTCTTACATGGGCAGTGCATGGGCAATATATATAACCAAAGTGTTGTACCTCCATAATATTCTGAAATGAAATAAAAGGAAAAAATAATAAGATAAGACAAAGAAATCAGAAGAAGCCATTTTTCTTGTTAGACATTACCACTAAATAAGCAGTACATATACAGTACTTAAAAATTCTCTCTCTCCTTCATATTGAAGTCTTTATGGATAAAATGATATGATGCCTGGTTTTTGCTTTAAAGTACAGGAGGAAAAAGGTTATATGTATATAAAAATAAGATTGGTAAAATGTTGCTAATTCTTGCAGTTGGGTGATAGATATGTAAAGCTTCATTATATCATTTTTTCTGCGTTTTGTGTTTAAAATTTCCATAATAAAAAAGTTTAAAAATGTTAAAAAAATTAAAATTAAAATTCTTTTTGATAATTATATGAGAATATGAGGAAATATTTTTGAGAGACATGCTTAAGAGGATAAAATAATTTTAATTTATATGCAGATTTTTAAAGAGATTTTTGATATAAGAATTTTGCAACAATAATATCCTGGTAAACATCAAAGGATGCCAAGTGTTTGCTTAGGCAGAACCTTAAGGAATTGCAGGACCCTGTTGGAATCACAACAAACCAAGACATGATCGTCACTTTTCATGTCCAGAAATTCAAGTGTGTCAGTGTGCTCAAGAAGCATTTTTCCATGTATTCCAAACACACCAGAGACTATTGTATAAATTAAATTGCTAGGGAACTAATTTCTAATAAGAATTATAGTTACCAAATAGAGTGGATCTTTCATGTTTAGTGGTCAGAGCACTCTTTCCCTGTCCACAAATTTGTGATTGAAAACAAATTATCAACTGAAGGTTGCTCTCTGAGCACAAAGTGGATCAAGGAGAATTATAAAGGACTTCCCAAACTGAAGTGTCTTTGTTGTGAAATTTTGGTGACTACCCAAGTACTCATTCCTGGGAGGGTCAAGTTATAAGGAAGAGTGTTTCTTGCTGCATTTCCCCTATACCATGTAATATTTTGTCATTGTGTGGTAACTAACATTTTAACCCCCTATTATTAATTAAAAGATTTTTTTAACTAAGCAATCTATATGCTCATCAATTTTATGAAGACCTAAGAAGTTACAAGTATACATACACAAGTATATTTCAGAAACTATTATTCATATTAGCTTTGTTAAAGTTAAGTCCTTTAGAAGAGACATCATGGAAAATCTCTCCAGTAGATTTGTGGGGAAACCCTTTCTGTATATGGGAAATGTTTCATCACATTCATGTGTAGAGCTAGACAATAAAAATGATATGAATCAGAAATAATATCTGGGACTCCTTCTTATATTCCTATCAGTTCCATTTTTGTCTTTCTACCATTTCAATTTTGTTAAAATTGTCATTCAATGACCACTTAAAAATTATTAGACGCTTCAAAGCTTTATTGGATTTGGAGTTAATGTGATGCCAAAAACGTAACTGACAATTGCCCTGAGTATTCATTTCTCTCCCAATTCACAGACAATCAAATTCATTCCTACCATATGAGACCTAGGCATCGTCAGTCACTCGGTCTATCAAAACAGTCAATCTACATAATGGGAAAATGTTAAAAATCCTGGGGTCAGGAAAGAGCTCTTGCTACATGAAAGCTACAGAATATTTTATTAACAAATCACAGCAAGTTCAGCTATGGATGCATTCAGCATAGGCTGAAGAAATATTATTTTGCTCTATCTTTCTTCCCAAATGAGGTAGAAAATAGGGTTTTTGAGGTTAAAGTATCTTTTTGTACAAACTTTCTTGGAAAAAAGAAAAGAAATTTCCCACCATCTCACTTTTTAATCTATAACATGAGTGCATTTTTAAATCTGTTATTGGAAAGAGGTAGAATGAAGTTTTATAACCTGACCTTACATGTAAGTATCTATCCTGTTTCACTCTCCAAATCAGTGTAGAAAACAAAATGTCAGTTAATACTTAGCAAATAGATAATAAGACTCTTCTAATTCATCCATGCTTGCCAACTGTTACCAAAACATAGGATTAGTTGGTCTTCCAGAAGTTCCTTTATGTGTTTGTTCTTGTAGTAATTCTAGTAAGTAGCCTAAATTTTAAAGTAAACAAGTTGTTTAAAGATTTGAAGAGGGAAGAACTGCAGAGGGAAAAGATCTTAATTAAGTTTGAGATTTTAAGGAAGAAAATCATAAATCAGCAAAAATAAAGACATACAATTAAAAAATATTAGTACATTTAATACAGCAGGGCTCATAGGTTACTCTGAAAGAATTTGTAGATATTGACTCATCGATGATAATTATTAAGTATATTAAATAGATAAGGTTTTCAAATTACTCTCAGTGTTTCATGTCAAAATAAGTCTCATGTTTCAAAACTACTTTGGAGTCATTTATAATGTTCACATAATAGTTTATCAGGGTCTTTTGACATAATAAGGGCAGAGTCCGTGAAGTAGGTCAACAGAGCCAAACCAAGGTGAAACATACTAAAAACTCACTGTGGAGATTCCTCAAAGAACTAAAATAGACCTACCGTTCGATCCAGCAATCGCACTACTGGATATATCTACCCAAAGGAAAATAAGTCATTATATAAGAAAGACACCTGCAAATCATAATTACAAAGATATGGAATCTACCTAAGTGCACATCAACTGATGAGTGGATAAAAAAATGTGATATAAATATATATATTGTGTATATATACACAGTGTGTGTATATATATTTATATATACATATACACATACACATATACACCATGGAATACTACTCATCCATAAAAAGGAAGGAAATAATGTCTTTAGCAGCAACTTGGATGGAACTGGAGACCATTATCCTAAGTGAAGGATCTCAGGAATGGAAAAACAAACACCACATGTTCTCACTTATAAGTGGGAGCTAAACAACGGGTGTGCATGGTCATACAGAGTGGTATAATGGACATTGGAGACTCAGAAGGGGGGAGGTGGGAAGGGGACAAGGGATGAAAAATTACCTATCAGGTACAATGAACACAATTTGAGTGACGGGCACACTAAAAGCCCTGACTTCACCAATATACAATTTATCCATGTAACAAAAAACATTTGTACTCCCTAAAGCTGTTGAAATAAATAAATTAATTTACAAAAGAAAAGAAGAGAGTTTCAGTTTGGGAATTTTAGACACGAGAACATTCTGTAAAATTGCATTTAATAAAAAAGGCCAAAAAGAAAACTGTGGCACAGACCTCTTCATAAGGTGAGTGTTTAAGACTCAACTAAAGATTTGTCTTTTGAAAGCTTAGAGAAAGAAAAATGGTGCAAACACTTCATCATCATGTGGTTCTCAGCAAGAATAGAGAATGAAGGGTTGAGGTAGGGTAGAAAATGAACCCACAGCTCTAAAAGGAGTTCGACCTCCATGCACATTTTTTGAAGAGGGTTATAACTGTTTAATATGTCTTTTAAAGGGTAATTTAAAGCAAGAAACGTATTGAAAGTGAAAGAAATATGCTACGTGATTCATCAAATATAAAGAGCATAGTTACGCAGTGCCAAGCAAAATAGAACTGAGGACTGTTCTTGTCTCCTTGCCAGACCCTCTGCTTCTTAGGACCTGGGGAAGCAAGATTGCTTTCTTCTCACTGGGCAGCATTCCCTTTCTCCCTGTGGGTTTCCCCTCTTCTTTCGTTTTCTTTAGTCATCTTTGACTTTGTGTGGTTTATATATTCAAATATCTATTGTACCTCATTGTGTGCTAGTCACTGATGTTTGAAGTGGAAGACACGGTCCCTGTCATTGGAGAGCTCATGCACTGAACAAGCTGCAAACAAAACAAATAAACCAAACCCCAAACCCCAAAGGCAGACCCATATCAATGATGATTTATGCTGTTAGACGTTTTCTTTACATGCCGATTGGCCATTTATAGCTTCTTTTATGTACTGACTGTTCAAGATTTTTGCCACATTTTACTGGGTTCTTTGTAATTTTAGTACTGAATCTTAGAAGTTTTAATATATTATGAATGCAAGTCCTATGTCAGCTATTTCTGTCACAAATATTTCCTCTCAGTCCACTTGTCTGCTTGTTTCATTAATAATGTCTTTTAATAATTTAATTTTTATTCTCTGTTTTTCCTATTTGTTTGCTTTCTTTCTCGGTTCTTTGAGGGTTTAGTCAAGAATATTTTCACACTTCATTTGGTATCTTTTATGGACATTTTAGATATGCCTGTCTGTGTTTTTTTTTAGTGGTGGCTAAATATCCAATTTCAACTTATCTACTTTCAAAAATGATTCCACTATTTCATAAACAATATATAAATTTTTACCTAGTATATTTACAATATTACAACTTTATCCTTTATGTTTTGTTGTCATGTGGTAATTCTTTTGCTTATACTATAAACCTCATATTACATTATTATTTTTATTTTTAAAAGTCAAAACTATTTTAAAAAGATTTAAAGATACAAACACACATATGTGTAATATGTACAAAATAACTTTTAAAAGGCCTATGTCAAACAATATATACTTTCTGAAGGTCTTTGATCCATCCTCCAGAATCAGGTTTCTATCTGGTGTTAAATTCCTTTAATAGTAAATTTTTTTAACATGTATTGCAGGTCTAATGGAAATAACTTTTTTTCAGTTTATATCTAGCTGAAGATGTCCTCATTTCACTTTTGTTTTTAAAAAATGGCATAATTTCCATTGATAAATTTCTCCACTTTTAGTATATTTAATTGGACATTCCTCATCTTTTGCTAGGCCTTTAGTGTGGGAGGTGAGTCAATCTAAGCAAAAATTGAGCTGGGTTTGGGTTTTCTTCTTACTTTTGTTACCCTCCATTTATCACAGGCTTCAACTATATCCAGTACCACCTTGTTTTTATGGTGGGGCTAGTTTATCAGATAGTTTTTCTTCATTTCAGTTCCACCCTTAGCTTTAGGTGTTCCGATTGCACCTGGGACTCATAAAAGATCTCCCCACACTCTATCTTGTCCCCTTAGTAGACGAGTGTTACTGTTATTCAACACTGGCGAGCCTAGCGGTAGTGGTGTAGTGTATTCTGTTGTTCTGTCTAAGCTTCAGTCTTCAGCAGGTATTGGGTCTCTGGGTCTCAGGAATTCTCAGGTCTTAGGGATTCTGTCATTCCTTCAGCTGGAGGAGACGTCTAATGGTCTAGGCCAAGATGTTTTCCCTCTCTTGTCTGTCTCTGGGACATTGTGTTTTATTTTTATCTTCCTTATTTCCAGCTGCAATGGTTTTTTACCAGTGCTCTAGCAGTGACAGTATTTGCTCCCCTTTCCCCAGAAGCTTAAAGCTTTTGCTCCCGGAGGAGAAAAGGCAGAAGAAAGGTTTTGTGTTTTTCCTATAGCAGCTGCTATTCTCCTACCACACCCTAAGCAATGAGGACTTGACTATTCTTTCTGAAGTGGAATCCAACATTATCATTGCCAGTTTCACTGTTTCAACATCCTATATGTTTCATTCACAGTGCTTTCTAGAATTCATATTGTATTTAATGAATTAATTTATTTGTTTTTGTCTGTTTCACCCGTAAGATAATAACCCCGTTAGGTAAGAGAATAGGTCTGCTTTTTGACTTTCATATCCTAGATTCTGTAATCTAGGATATGAAAGTTAAGGGCCTAGATTATAGATGCGACTCAGAAAACATGTTGGAATGAAAAAATGAATGCCTTTATTTTTTGGTGGGGGATTCATTTTATATTTTTGATAATTTTTTGTTTTGGTTTAATTTCAAACTTACAGAAAAGTTGCAAGAATAATTTGAGAAAATCACATATGCCCATTACCCAAGTAATTAATCCAATTAATTGTTATCTTCTTTCTTTGTCTCTCCCTCTGCGTGTATACGTATATATATAATTATTTTTCTAAACAATTTGAAATTAATTTAGAGACATTTATCCCTTTTATCCTATTCATCCCTTAACTATATCAGCATGTATTTTCTAAGAATAAGGGCTTTGTGTTGCATAGCAATAGTACAATTATTGAATTCTGGTAATTTAAAACTTTAAATTGATGCATTGTTATTATCGTCTCAATAGTTCGTATTCAAATTTTGTTGATTTCTCAATTTTGTCCTTCACAGATTTTTTTTTCTTTGTCCAGGATTCAATTAAGTATCAAGCATTGACTTTAGCTGGCATTTGGTTTGTGTTAACTTTTAAACTGGAATAGTTATGCAGCTTTCTTTGTCTTATATGAGCCTGATAATTTTGAAAAGTACTTGTTTTCTTTTATAAAATATCCATCAAATAAAGTTTGTGTCCTATTTCCTTAGGATGAGATTTGGATTATACATTCAGTCATGCATATCCAGAAGAGGTGTTGTGTTCTTCCCAGTGTATCATATCAGACAAAATAAGATGCCAATTCATTTCAATAAGCATTCTATATTGTTGTCTTGAAGGCAATTCCAAATTCCAAAATTAAAAAAGGTCTAGTAAAAAGAGGTTGGAAATCTGAGTAGAGCTGTTTTTGGTATCATAGTATTAGAGATACACACATTGGAGTTAAGTACCTACCAAGGCAAAGTGGCCCAGGTAAATATCACTGACTCAGCTGGACCCCTAGAAAGTAGAAGAAATCAATAAATAGAATAAATCTTACAAAGCCTGCAACCAAGTGTTCACTCATCTTAATTCCTGATTTGATTGAGGTAATCTCTCCCTACATTAACTGCAGAAAAATTGTAATTTTTATAGAAAATGCCTGACATTCAATAAAAATGTACAAAATATACAAAGAAATAGTGCTAGACCTAGAAAGGAAAAAAAAATAGAAACAGACCAACATGAGATCCAGGTATTAGGGTTATTAGACATAATGTTTAAAATAACTTTGATTATTATAGTAAAGAAACAGATACCAAGAAATAGAATTTTATCACAAAACTGGAATAATAGAAAAAGCAAAAATATCTAACTAAAAAAATACAATACATTTTAATTAGTATACTATAGCAAGTAAGAGACAGCTAAAGAAAGAATAAGTAAATTCAATGATAATAGAAATTTCCAGATTGGAAAATGGTCAAAAAAACAGAGTTAAGATGTGTGGGGGTGGGGAGGGAACCATAAGTATTAAGGAAGATCTAATGCACAGGGCTAGTGTTCATATTATTGGAGTCCCACAACAAGGGGAGCTAGAATGTGTAGAAGAAATGTTTGAAGATATACTGGAAGAGAAGTTTCCAAAATTAAGAAAACAATTCAAACCACAATTTCAAAGAACACTATAAACATGAAGTAAGATGAATACCAAAAAAAAAAAAAAAACTTAGCTACATCATAATAAAACACTTCAAATAAAAAATGATAAGAAAAGTTTAAAAGAGTCAGAGATAAAAGTCATATTATACTCAAAGGTGCAAAAATAAGTGTGTCAGTTGCCTTCTCAACAGAATAATGAAAACCAGAATACAGTCAAATGAAAAATTTTATCTGGGGTTTAAATTTATGTTTCCATAAAATGCATACACACTATAAGAAAAAGTTAGGGAGCAAGGATAAATTCAGTCAAAGTGTTCTAACTGAAAATCAAGGAGAGAGAAATCAAACTGTAGTAATAAACAGAAATAAAATAATATAGTAGAATTAAATTCAAATAAACAGCAGTAATAAAACATACATGACCTAAATACTGTAATAATTACTGATTATAATAAAAATAAACAGTAAGAAATATATGTCTACAAGATTAAATAAAAAGCAAGGATAGATTGACTAAAAAAGAGTGGAAAGGAAAGTTATAGCATGAAAACATTAGTTAAAAGCAAGCTGACATATTTAGATTAATACTAGATTAATTATAAAATAGAATTACAGAAAAGATGTTTTATAGAACTAAATAGGAATTTTTATAATAATAAAATGGTCATTACAACAGGAAAGTATAATAATTCAAAATTTCTATGTAACTAATAACACATCTTCAAAGATATAAAGCACTAATTTAAATAAATAAAGGAAAAATTGACAAATGCACTAAATTGGAGAGTTTAGTACAATTTTGCCGTTTCCCAAATTAGATAAAACAATAGTATATGAATGATGCAATCCAAAACTTTCAAATGATTTTATATATAGAATTTTACATGCAATTGGCAAAATACATACTAAGTTCAAGTGTGCATGAAATTTTTAGCAAAATTGATAATTATACTGCATTAAGCAAATCACAATGTCAGAAGATTAAAATCAGATGTTTATTTTGATTAGAATGAACTTAAGCTACTAACCAACACACAAAATAATTAAACACTCCAAAATATTTAAAAATTAATATATTTCTGTATAAGCTATGGGCCAAAAAAGAAATTACAATGAATTTTTTAAATATTTCAAAGTCAAATGGTAATAAAATTATCATATCTCAAAATAAATGAGAGGCAACAAAAGCGGTGCTTGGGAGCACTTCATAAGCACGAATGCACTTGTTTGGAAAGAAGAAAGGACAAGAATTTATATTGTGTATCTTAAGAAGTTACTTTATCTATTCATTTTTATTTTTAATTTTTTAACTTTTTTTGAGACAGAGTCTCACTATGTCACCCTGGTTAGAGTGCAGTGGTGTCATCATCGCTCACTGCAACCTCAAACTTCTAGGCTTAAGCAATCATCCTGCCTCAGCCTCCCGATTAGCTGGGACTATAGGCACTTGCCACCATGCCTGGCAAATTTTTTCTATTTTTAGTAGAAATGGGGGTCTTGCTCTTACTCAAGCTGGTCTCGAACTGCTGGCCTCAAGCGATCCTCCCCTCTCAGCTTCCCTGAGTGCTGGGATTACAGGCATGAGCCACCATGCCCAGCTGAGAAGTTACCTCTAAAAATTAAAATAAAGTATAAGGAAGAAAAAAAGGTAAAAGTATAAACCTTGACATAGAAAATATGTGTAAAATAGAGAAAATCAACCAAACATTGGCTCATTTACATGGCTAATAAAAATTGATAAAATCCTTGAAAATCTGAGAAAAATAGAAATGAACAAAATGTTATTGATAGGAAATGATAAAGGAGAGATTATCATAAATTTTAAAGACATAAAAAACATATAAGTTATCTTATGCTACAAATTTGACAGTTTGGATAAAATAGGCAAATTCCTAGAAGAACAAAATTTACCTAAAGTGACTCACAAAAAAGCTTTAAAAAAATTCTTTCAATTATTAAAGAAATTAAATCTTTAGTTGAAAAACGTCCCACAATAAAATCTCTAGAGTAGATGATGGCTTCAGTGATGAGTTTTCCAAACATTTATGAAATACATAAGACAATACTACACAAACTTGTCCAGAGAATTAAAAAGGAGGAAATACTAGTGACTTTGTTTCACAAGGTCGACAGGTTGACCCGATTTTAATATCAAATGAAAATTTTAAGCCAATTACTCTCATGAACACAGAGAAAAATTCTAAGTTAGTATATTCAATTTTTAGAAAATAAAGTTCCTCAATATACAAAAAGATTATATATTAGGCTGAATTGAGATTATATGAAGAATGCAAAATGTTTAATAATTGAAAAATTAACCAATATAATTTACATATATAGAATAAAGAGAAAAGTCATGTGAATATACCCATAGATGTTGAACAAAAGTTTGATATTAACTGAACATCTATTTATAATGTAAAACTACCTAACAGTATCAGGTGGCTTCTGACTTTAATAAAGTGTATCAAAATAATAATAAATATATAACATAATAAATAGTAAATAAATGAAAAATATATCAAAATGGTAAATCATCAATAATAGGAATAATTAATAAATAAAAATTAAAAGGCATATTCAAATAAAGCAAGCATGATATTTAATGATGAAATATTGAATGCTTTCTACCTGAGATTTTGAACAACACAAGTTTCCTACTATCATCCTTTCTATTTGTTTGAGGTCATATCTGGTAAAAGAAGGCCAAGAAAAAAATACTTATGAATTGAAAAGGTAGAAATAAAACTTTCACTTTGTGTGCACAGTGACTTCTCTCCAAATAGTACAATGTGAAAAGGGAAAAAAAACAGTAATTTTACTATGCAAAATCATGACAAACTCTACCTCAGCCAGGTGATCAAGGTGACCAAGGTCAGGAGTTATATAGATAGGGTGCGCTTTTGATATAATGTGATAAAAAATGGCATGTATGCCCTTGTGACCTTCCTCTGCAAAATCTATAACCCTGTTCTCATCATGAGGAAATTATCAGACAAATTCCAATAGAGAATCATCCTATAATATACTTTATTCCTCAAAATTCTTAAGGCCATTAAAAACACGTAAAGTCTGAGGAAACTGTTGCAGCCTACAGGAGCCTAAGGAGTCACAATTACTAAATGTATTGTGGTATCTGGGATGGGATCCTGAGGCAGATAAAGGACATTAGGTAAAAACCAAGGAAACCCTAATAAACGATGGACTTACATTAATAATAATCTACCAATATTGGTTCATTAAGTGTGACAAATGTACAAAACTAAAGTAAGATAGTAAGAATTGGAGAAATGTTGTGGGGTATATAAGAACCGTTTGTACCATCTTAACATTTTTTCTGTAAATAAAACTGTTCTAAAATAAAAAAATTATACACACACACACATATTTTACTTACAAAAAAATATATGTATTGAAAAGTTTCTCCCTAAAGGTAAAGGGCATTTCTTCCAAAATAGGTGCTATAAATCTAGCTGATTCAGGTCTAAGTATATAGTGTAAATAAAGCTGAAGTCTCATGAAATTGTTCATACCAAAATCCCCAAAGGTGTGAGTTAGACTTGTTCAATATCCATGTCACATCATGAAAAAAGTCTCGTTTTTCAGGAAAAAGTAAAATTAATTTTCCATCACAATTTGGACTGTTGCAAATAGAATACAATCTCCTATTGGTAACAAAATCACTTATATCACGCTCATAACAGTTGGTTTTTAAAAATGGGTTGCAGTGACAGATTTCATTGTTCATCCTTTGGGAGTCTATTTATAACATTATTTATATGTCAATTTGATGGTGTTCTTTCATCATAAAACCTACTTAATTTAAAGTTAATTGGGTCATAAAGAAAATGCAAACCAAGGGGAAAAGCTTGTTATATTTAGGGGTGAAGTTATTTGTAGTAGGTGTTGGTAGAGAAAATTGTTGGCTGTAGAAAGTTAAAGCACAAATTGAAACAAGACCTTTTGGTGACATTTATAAAACATAAATGTTACATAGATCACAATGAAAGTTTAATGAAGACATGCAGAATTGCTTCAAAGATTAACAAACTTACATTACTTCGAATAATGAAAAATATTACCTATGATCCTTAGCCAATATAGTGCATATTGCTATATATCCCTTAATTTTAAAATTTTTATTCTTTCTAACTCTAAATCTAAAGATAAAACATGCATACTTCTTTCATTAATATATAACTGCTACAAAACAATTATTTTTTCTACATAAAAATGTAGCACAGTATATTTATTAATATCTTAAGACAAAATATAATTAGTTATTAGATGTGTCAGGGAAGGAAACCTCATGGCCCCTTATCATGTTTCTGAAGCTTCATTCTCCTTTCCACAAGTGGAACATTTTTGAGAAGACATTTTGGGTCTCTTGGTTCCCCTCGCATAAGAAGTGAGCCATCGTTATGATTCAAATGTATTAGCTTCAGTGCACATCGTCCTTTATATCGTCAGCACTCAGTTCTGCTTCCTCCTTTCAAAAATACCCTAAATTTTCAAGTCTTGATGTTTAGATGGAAGAGATCACCCAGTTCCAAGGATGGAACATTTCTGGCTTAAACCGATCAGTATATTTCTACACTCTTTTTCAGTTTTTGGCTCAAGGTTAGACATGGTAATCAGATTTAAACAATAGCTTTAATTTGGTGATGGGTATGAAACTGTTCTACAACAGTGTGAGATATGTGCAGTTACACACTCTATCCATCTCCTTCTTCTCCTTCTTGATCTTTCTCTGCCATCTCTCTCTTCCTTTTATTCTCTCTGCATTTGGATGAGAAATCAAGTAGCCCCGAGAGCTGTTGGTGGCCATGTTGCAATCACAAAAGAAAACAGCTATGGGATCACTGAACCCACAAAAAGCTGAGTGGAAGCAGGGAAATAAACTATATTCTTAGTGACATCATAGACTTTGAAATTAAATCAACTCTTAAGTCCACCTGACTGCTAGCCTTCCTAGTTGCATGAGTTACTAAAGCCCCTTACTATTTAAGCCAATTGGTTGTTGTCATCTATAGTATTGAGAGATCTGAGTTTCTAACAAATACATTAGTGTGTGGATCACAATGAAATATTACTCCTATATGTCATGCTGTGTTTCTCACCTAAATTGTCTATGTTCAAGCAAAGCGGGCTCTCTACTCTGGCTCTGCTTCCATGCACAAAGACTACATGGGTAAGGCCTCATAGGTGAGAAGGGAGACTCACGATTTCTCTTGCTTTGAGAATTTGGGAAAGCTTTTTGTACATTTGTGGAACAATGGGGACACTATATCCAGAAAGACACAATGTCCAAAGAGGATACAATGTGAGAGCCGTAGAGAAGTAGAGGCCACATTTACCTGGCTGATTGAATCAGCCTTTTCTGGGAGTTAATTGGTATAGGTACATGAAATGGGTCAATTTATTCATAAAAATTATGTCTATAAACACAGTTTAAAATGCTCTCCTGTAACCACTTTGAATATAAAAACTATATCTGATATATGTTGCTTCACAGTAGATGCATTTTAGGAAGCAGTTGAACAGATAGCCTATGATCCATTCATTTTCTTTATGAAGGTTGGGGGTATGCTACTGTGGAAAGAAAAAAAAGAAAGTGATCCAGCTAATCTCTTTGTCAATTAGACATTTAAGTAAATGATCTAACGATAGTCTCAGAGATAGAGACCTCCATCTATTGAATGCCTTTAGCAAGATATACCTGGCCAAAAGATTAATTATATTCAGAAACTATAGAGCATGTGCCCATGGAAAATGTCATGTAAGCTATATAACTCTTTGCAGTATAAAATGGAGATTTTTAATAATTTAAATAATCTCTGTTGGGTGAGGTAACCAATGAAAATTATTTAAAGACCTCATTTATTTTTCTGGACAAGAGGTGCATGTCCAAGGCAAGAATATTTTATCCATCGTTTTCAATTGTTTTCTGAAGGAGAGATGTTATGATATTTAGTCTGTCATAGTATTAGAAATGATGATTTTGATATTTATATTTCTACTCAGAAGTACAAATATGAATTAATACATAAGTGGCACATCCAGAAGTAAATGATGCCATTTTTAAAAGGCTAATTAATAGTAACTTCATTATAAGAGTAAAATATGGATTTGAGCAGGGCCACTGAATTGGCCTGAAAATCACATGTAGGGCCATTTTCTTAAATTTTTATTTTGTATCTAACATTGATGTATTTTTGTCAGGGCATCCAAAAAGTCCATTTTTATGCCCACAAGTTACTCTTTTAGCCTCTTTTTATTTTGTTGCTTAATTTAAAAACAGGGTCTCCTGTGAATATTACTATTTCTTCTAAATGAAATGTATGGCTTGGCTTCTTTTTCTTTCCTTAACATGTATATAATGTCTCTGGGTTTTATTTTATTAAGAACTCTAGAAAAAATATTAAATATCACTTATTAATAATGAAAATATATTTTTTCTCAAAAAATTCATGTTGAATGAGATATATGAATAACAGATATAGGAGTTAAAAGTATACATAGTATCTTTCCTCCGATTTGTTTCAAGTATTTCATACAGACCACAATATTAAAAAAATGCTAATATGTGAATCTCAAAATCATTTCTCTAAATTAAAGAATCCAGAAAAAAGAGTACATGATATTTGATTTAATTTATAAAAATTACACATCAATCCATAGTGACCATAACCAGATCAGTGACTGGGTCCAGACACAGATAAAGCTTTGCATTTTGAAGGGGCATAAAGAATCTTTTGTGGGTGATGAAATGTTCTGTGTCTTGTTCGTGGTTGTGGTTTTATGACTGTACACAACTCACAAGACTGATCAAATTGTATTCCTTAAATGAATGCAACTTGTTGTATATATGTTATTCCTAATAAAATTAAAAAGGAAAATGCTTGGGATAAATAACATTCCTTTCTATGACTGTATGATCTCACAGGAAGAATAAGAAGGTAAAAATTACTGATTTTGGTGTGTGTATAAGGGAGTATAGGTTTAAAAAAGACATCAGAGAAAGAATGTAGAAATACTGAACTCCTGTTTTGTTTCATCTCCTCTCTCAAGGATAATAATCCTAAAAATGATGAACAAAATAAATACTTTCAAGAGTAAATTCAACATTTAGGTATATGAGATCAGAATAAAAACGTATTCATTTTAAAATAATTTCAATTCTTTTGATTCAGACAAAATTGATCAAAATATACTGGAAGAATTTAAAGACATAACTAAAAAACTCAATATTCTTAATCCTAGAGACTATTTGGAGAAAGAAAGGAAGAAATGATAAAAAAAAAATTGATTTTAAAAAACTGACAACGTGAAACTGTTAACTAATCCCTAAAGAAAGAACACAGATTCTGGAACTAGGGAAAAGTAAACCATGCAGAAGTCTGGCCAATTTGAGAATAAATTACTAAAGTGATTATTTGTGAATACTTTTAGGAAAAAATGTACAGATTTCTTGGAGTCAGTATGGATTCACTAAGAACAAGTTATGATTAACACAAACTTCACTTTTTAATATGAGTAGTCAATACACAATTAAGGCAAGTGCCTTAGGATATACATTTCAATGATGTAACAATTCTTGAGGGCAAAAAAATATGTAGATTATAATAACTATTATATTATATTAGAAATATTAACAAGAATACTTTATGCCAATAAATTCAACTTAACTTTCCATTCTACTGTGAGGTTTTTTGGTTGATCACTAAAGTAAGGTTAACCTCAAAGGAGTTCTCTATAGCAGAACAAAGTTAAATATCAAATATTAGTCATGGTTTATGAGGCCTTAACTATATGACTTCTAATGAATTTATAAGCACTCTGTTTACAATAATTTCCATTTATTTTATGCTTCCTTATTAATTTCTACCAAGATAATGATATTAGAATTTGTAGCAGGTGAATAAATAAATTTGATATAAAGTTGTGTTTACTCAAAAAGGATTAATATAAATCTGAAGTATTTAATTCACCTATTAGCATAATAACCTTTGATACTATTTGAAATTACCCTATTTTTTTTCTCATAATATTATTTAAAGTATCAAAATTCAGCATATCACCTTTGGGTTTCTTTGATGTCATAAGATGATAAGAATATTAAAATAACATAAATATACAATTTTATATATGGATTTTTCTATGGTAAATTTTTAATACAATGTATTAATATGTATTATAAGTTAAATTGTGCTTGAAAAACTAAGTGAACTTTAGAAGAGGAAGTATTTTTTATAATGAATAAAAATATAAATTTGGTGATGTATTTTATTGAGAATATAAATACAAAATCCAAGCAAGTCTTATAATAATATAAGGACCTATAGAGACATATACTTATTTATATAAATACCTTTTCACTCAGTTGCTCACATATTTGAAAATATCTATTGAAAATGAAAAGTAAAACGTGGCTCTCACTCAATGTTTTGTGCAAAATCCACTTTCTGATATACTTAAATCAATTTACATTCCATTATGAGGGTTCAATATAGATGTCTTTAAGTTTTCCCATAATTTCTGAAAGACAATGGTATAGAAATCAAGAAAAAAACCCAAATGACACATAGTAATAATAGTCACAAACATTTGTGTTGTTATTTACAGAATACAAGTATTCTTGTTAGCACTGTCTTTTTTTTTTTTTTTTGGTTCTTTCTTTCTTTATTTATTTTTTTAATTAATTTTTTTAATTTCAGAATATCATGGGGGTACAACACTTCGGCCACACACATTGCCCTGTTCTGCCCGTGTCAGAGCCACAATCGTGGTCATCTCCCAAACTGTGTTCCCCACATCTATTCAGTGAGAGTTTTTCCCATCCCTTCCAACCCCCTCTCACCCGCCCGCCCTCAGATGAATGTTATTGCCCTGTGTGATGTAAATGTTCATCAGTTAGTACCAGTTTGATGGTGAGTACCAGTGGTGCTTGTTTTTCCAATCCTGTGACACTTTGCTTCGAAGAATGGGTTCTAGCTCCAACCAGGATAATACCAGATGTGTTAATTCACTGTTGTTCCTTATTGCTGAGTAATACTCCATGGTATACATATACCACATTTTATTGATCCACTCGTGTATTGATGGGCACCTGGGTTGTTTCCACGACTTCGCAATTGTGAATTGTTGTTAGCACTTTCTATGCTGGCAAGACTATAGGTGTGCTGGGGGTGCACAGTTTTTGCTTTGTGCTTAATTATACCTATAGCTTTATTTCTCATACATATCCTTGTATGATTATAAGAAAAAAGATATATGAGGCGTATTTATCGATATCATGACTCTGACAACATTTTTCCTTGTTGCACAAAAACTCAGATTATGGTCATACGTTTCCATGAAAATAGGACATATAAGAATATTAAGATTTTTAGCTTCACTCTTTAATTCTTTTATTTGGACATAAAATTAGATCTTTACTTGATTGGACTGCCTTATTTACATCAGTTATATCTGATAGCCCAGCTTTATTCATGTTTTGCTCTACAAAAAGTATGTCTTGGCAAGTTGCACATCAGCAAATGGAATTGAGCACAGCAAACGAATTCAACAAATGTGTTGAATTTTCCTCCAAAAATATATTCTGGACAGACTCTTGTAAATCTAATGGCCATATCATTATATTGTAAAAATTATGCTGACTCTGTCTTTGATAAATTTACTCTGTATAATTAGTCAAAGCTATCAGCTTAGCAGTTTTAAAAAACTCCTCTTCGTTGACTATACCTTCAAATAGATTAAACTCATTTTTATTCCCCTTGGCAATAGTGTGTTATGTAGGTCACAATAACTGGATAACCCTTTCTGATTCATTTTATTGTGCCTTACCAAAAAAAAAAAAAAAGTGAAAATGTGGCCTATGTTCTGCTTTGCTTCATACTTTAGAGAAGTTTGAATTCGTCAGCAAGTCTTTTTACTGCTTATTGTTTGAAGACTAAAACATAAATCAGCAGAAATAAAAATTGTTTACATAAATGCCCCCATTTGCTTTGTTTCTATTGATATAAAAGCCACTGAAAATTAGCAATTAAGACAGGCTACATAAAAGTGAGTATATATCATACTATAATTTTTTGATCATCCTAAAAAATTTTGCTCATCTTGCATTTTGACTTGAAACAGTACGACCTAAAACTAAAATAAAACTAAGTCATAAAGTTCTTTGTGTCAGAAATTTTCAGTTAAAAAAATTATGCATATTTTTGTTTCTTATAAACTTTAACAACATTTGACTTAAACTATTTAGGTCACCTTTTCAGGTATACTATAGATTTTTTTAAATTGTCATAAAATTACATACAGTAAAATGCACACACATTAAGTGTACAGTTTGATGGGTTTTGACAAATGTAGACAGTCATTTAACCAATATCCAATGAAAATACTGAAGTCTGCTTTAATTCTCATCCACTCTCCCTGCTTTAGACTTCGCCACTACTCTGATTTCTTGCCTCAAAGATTAGTTTTGCCTGCTTTATTACTTCTTGTAAGTGGAATCATACAATATGCACGCTTTATATCCTGCTTCCTTCACCCAAGATAATGTTTTTGAGATTATCACATATACTATGTGGTATCTTTTTGTTATATAGTAAGGCATTTTATAAATAGTCCATATGGTGTTTATCCAATCTTCTGTTAGTATACATTTGTGTTGTTTCCACTTTTTTCTTTTTTGCTATTATGAATAAAGCTGTAATAAACATCCTCGTTAAAAGTTTTTATGGTAAATGTAAGTTTTATTTTATAGCTGGGAAGGTGTGCCGGCTACTGATTTACAGTCTCTGAATTTCAAATTCACAAATATGGCCTGCTCTGGGAAAATGGATCTGGGCCGTTGCACTTTCCTTGTCAATTGGCACGATTTTAAACTTTGTCAATAGAGGGCGCCAGAGACACGTTGCAGGAAAAGGGGGGTTGCTCGCAGATTCCAGTGTGCCTCTCTGCAGGTTTCTGCATTATGGACTACTTGTCTAACTTCTGCCGTCTATTAATACAACACACGCAGCTTCTTAAACATCCGACTCCTGCTGTGAATGGCAGGCAATAGCACCCAGTAAACAACATCTTCCCTTGGCACTTTCCCCTGGGGAAGTTTTGCGGGAGAATGCCTCCAATGAAATACCTCTCCATGAACAGCTTTCCCCAGCACCCTTCAGGACAGATTGTAGAATAGCTCCAGGGTGTGGAGTTCCAGCTAGTTCTGTAGGCACAGCATAACAAACCTTCTCTGCCATCCAGTGAGCCTGAACTGTGAGCCTTCTGAGGAGTGGGCTCCTTTTCCTTGGGTGCTCCAGCTCAGTCTTAGGGATAGTAGTTGCTCCTTATATGTTCTCTTCCTGTATTCTTTAAAGTTCTCTTTACTTCTTTAACCTCTAATTTTTTGTTATACTTAATTTTATTTTTATTTTGTATATTTATTTTTTGTAGAGACAGGGTCTTGCTATATTGCCCAGGCTGGTCTCAAATTCCTGGGCTCAAGCTATCCTCCTTCCTGGGCCTCCCAAAGTGCTGGGATTACAGACATGAGCCACCACACCTGTACTGATGATCTTTACGTTAAACTTTCCCTCTCAAATTGCTCACGGTGTCTCTCTTCTGATTGAACCAAGACTGATAACAGGGTAGAATTGCTGGATCTTGTGGTCACTGCATGTTTAACTTTATTAGAAACTGCCAAGCAATTTCCTAACTGATTATATAATGTTATACTCCCACCAAAAATGTAGGCATTTTGTAGACACCCCATATCTTTCCTACCATTAGATATTATGTAGTTTTAAAACACTTTAGTTATTCTAATGTGTGTGCAATAGTTGCTGTGGTTTTACTTTGCAATTCTCTGAAGAGCAGTAATGTTAAACATATTTTCATGTGCTCTGCCATTTATATGCTATCCTTTGTGAAATGGCTTTCCAAATCTATTGCCAATTTTAAAAAATAGGTTACATTTTTATAGCTGTTTTATAGAAATCTTTATACAGGCAGGGTACAGGTCCATTGTCAGATAAATATATTGCCAGTATTTTCTCTTACTCTGTGTCCTACTTTTTTATTTCTTAACTTCATCTTTTGTGGAACAGAAATTTTTAATATTGATGAAGTTAAATTTACAAATTTTTAAACTTTAGTACCATCTCAAATTAATCAAATTAATTAATCTGCCTCAAATTAATGTTTGTGCACATTGTATGTAGTAGTCAGTGTTCATTTTCCCCATATTACTATCTAATTTTTCCAGCACTATATGATGAAAAGATGTTCCTTTTTCCATTGAATTGCACTGAAACTTTTTAATTCCTTTTCTTCCATTATTGCCATTGGCCATAACCAGCAGTGCAATGTTGACTAGAAGTCACCAGATGGGACATCCTGCTCTGATCTCAATCTTAGGGTAAAAGCATTCCATATTTTTCAGTAAGTGATTTCTTTTTATAGCTTTATTGAGGTATAAATGGCATACAGCAAACTACACATGACAAAATGTACGGTATGATAAATTTTGATATATGTATACAGCTGTGAAGTCTTCACTGCAATCAAGATGGTAGACAAATCCATTACCCTCAAAAGTTTCCTCTGTAATCTCTCTCTTTTACCCCTCCTGCCTTTTACCACCAAGCAACCAGCCAACCAACTATTGCTGCTGATTAGTTTGTGTTTTACAGAATTGTATATAAATGGAATGATACAACATGTGGTCTTTTTTGCCAGGTTTCTCTCACTCAACATAATTATTTATAGGTCCATTCACATTGTTGCAGTATGTATCAATAGTTCATTCAGTTTTATTGCTGACTGATATTCCATTGTATGGATATACCATAATTTTTCATCCAATCATTTGTTGATGGACATCTGGGTTATTTCCTGTTTTTGCTTGTTATAAGTAAAGCTGCTACGAGCATTTGTGTATAAGTTTTTGTGTGGACATGTCTTTCATTTCTGTTGGGTAAATGCTGAGTAGTTAAATAGCTAAGTCATTGTGTAGGTGTATACTGAACTTGTAAAGCAATTCCCCAACTGTGTTCCAAAGTGGTTATACATTTTATATTCCCACCAGTATGTATAAGAATTCTTTTTGTTACACATTCTTGCCAACATTGTATAATCAATCTCAGCCATTCTAATAAGTGAGCACTGGTATCTCATAGTGATATTAATTTGTATTTCCTTAATAGTGACATTGCAAATCTTTTCATATGCTAATTTGTCATCCATATATTGTCTTTGGTGAATTATCAATCAAATCTATTGTCTATTTTTTAAAAAGTGTTCATTCTCCCATTTTTGCTTTTTCTGAGCTCAAACATATCCTTTAACACATATGTGATTTGCAATTGTTTTTCCCAGTCTCTGACTTGTATATTAACTCTCTTCACAGTCCCTTTTGAAGAGCAGAAGTACTTAATGAAGGGTAATTCATCATTTGTTTCTTTTGGATATTGTGATTTGGGTTTTGTATCTAAGACACCTTTGTGCAACTCAACAATTGTACAATTTTAGATGTATTTTGGAATAAGATTCATTTGGAACAGTCGGCCAGTTAATTTTCTATGTAGTGTGAGGTATGGATGGAAGTTCATTTTGGGGCATATAGATATCCAGTTTTTCCAACATCATTAGTTGAAAAGACTATTCCTGTTTCATTTGAAATGCCTTTTGCTTCTTTATCAGAAATCACTGGATCTTCTATCCAGGCCACTAAAACTTTCTCCATATCAGCAATAAGGCTGTTTTGCTTTCTTATTCTACTCATTGGAGTAGAACTTTTAATTTCCTTCAAGAACTTTTTCTTTGCATTCACAACTTGGCTAACTGTCTGGCACAAGAGGGCTAGTCTTTGGCCTATCTCATCTTTCAACACGCTGAGCTTAATTATTTCTAAGTTTTGATTAAAAATGAGTGATGTGTGACTCTTTTTTCACTTGAACATTAGAGGCTATTGTAAGGTTTTTAACTGGATTAATATATTTAATGGGTTGTTTCTCAGAATCAGGAGGCCTGAGGAAAGGGAGAGAGATGGGGAACAGTTGGCCAGTGGAGCAGTCATAACACACACAACATTTATAAGTTTGCTGTCTTATATGGTGCAGTTTGTGTTGCCCAAAAACAGTTGAGATAGTAACATTAAAGATCACTAATCACTGATCACTATAAAATATATAATATTAATGAAAAGATTAGAAATATTGCGGAAATTACTAAAATGTGACACAGAGATGTGAAGTGAACACATGCTGTTTGAAAAGTGGTGCCCATATACTTGTTCAACACAGGGTTGCCACAAACTTTACATTTGTAAAAGACACAATATCTGCAATGTGTAATAAAACAAGATATGTCTGTTTCCTATTCTTAGAAGGACCTGTTCAATTATTTTGTTATTGTTTGCTTATCTTTTTCTTTATCAGTTTTATGAATTCTTTTAAAATCTTCTATAACACCCTATTATAGATATATACATATATGGGTGTATGTAGGTACACACACAAAACACATATATGCATATTGCAACTATCTTCCCTTACTTTGAGATCACCTTTTGGTCCTTAATACATACAGCTAATACTATTCACATAAATTTCAAAAAAGTAAAAAACTAAATACATTATGGAATATAGGTATATGTGGTAAACTCCACAAAGTAGAAATAAAAGGAATAAAAACCACAAAAGCCAGGATTGCATATCCCTTGAATGAGAAGGTGTGGGCTGTAATCACATCTAAATTTCTATTTCTTAGACTATGGTGGATACCTTAATGTGCATTCCATTTTTATTCCTTTTACCCTACACATACATTATAAATATCCTTATATGTATTTAATATGTTATATGTATATATAATTTGTAACATATATTTAATATATTATAGAAACAGACAATTTACATGAAGACAATGGGGTAATACTTTCAAATTTTCAAGGAAAATTTAAACATAGATTATTATTATGTAGTTAAAGTACTATGTAAATGTGAAGATGAAGTAAATATTCTCTGAGCGAAAAGTCTTTAGAAGTTTTTTCACAAAACTTCCATTTTTCAAAGTAGCAATATTAAAAAAATTCAGCAAAAAAAAGAAATGATTCACATTGGGAATACTGAGCAGTAGGGATTAAGTGTAAATTAAAAATAGTAAATTTGTTGTAAAATTAATGAAGTGGAATTATGTGTATAAAAATGAAAATATGAACTTCTTAACACTAAGTGAAATAAATTAGAATTTAGAAATATAATGAATAATTAGAAAAAATATGCAAATTGAATACCACTAAAACATTGTGTGATTTTCAAATGTTAGCATATATAGTATTAACCCTATGTAAGACAGAATCAAAGGGCATATTAAAGTTATTAGTGTGGATATTTGTTGGCACGAAAAAAATCAGGAAAGGTGAAGCATAAAGCTGGTGACAGAGTAACACAGGGACAGAAGTTAGAGGAAAGCAAAGGAGAAGCCTGTTGTATATCCACAAAGATGGACAATCTGATGAACTCAGTCACGTGTACCTTAAGTTAGAAAGAGTCAGTGGGGTAAAGTACCTGTGAAGATGTATGGTGAATGGAGCAGTATAATGACCTCAATTATGAATAGATCATTTTTAAAAAAAGAGTGAGAGCAATCCCATTTGGTGTTTGGGAGTACAGTACAGAAAGTGGTTAACTGTAGATTTTGTTGAAAATGTACAGTTAAATTGCATATTAAAATAATAAGGCAAACTAAAGTTTAGAAATGGAAAAAGGAGGGTGTTGCTATGAAGGGATAACACAACACGAGGGAGATTTGTAGTGATAGTACAGTTAATTGTCTTAAGTGTTGTTTCACAGGCTATAGTTGTGTAGAGATACACACACAACACACACAAGTGCATATGAAATCTTAATCGACTGTGTAGATTGTGCCAATGCCAATTTCTTGGGTTTGATATGTACTATAGTTATGTCAGGTGTTAACATTGGGGGATACAAGGAGAAAGGTCACAGGACTTCCTTATACATTTCTTTGCAACCCCCTGTAAATCTATAATTATTTCAAAATAAAAAGTTTTTCAAAAATGACAACAGAAAAATGATCAGAAATTGAATGCATAATTTTGAAAGTAGTAGGCAGAAAAAAAAGAGCTAATTGGATACTGAGAAAACAAGATTGAAATTTAATAAGCTAAAAATTCAATTAAGAAAGTTAGCAAATAAAAACAACAGCAACAAGCCAGGCATAGTGGCATGTGCCTGTAATCTCAGCTACTCAGGAGGCTGAGGTAGGAAGATCGCTTGAGCTCAGGAGTTCGATGGCAGCCTGGGCAACATAGCAAGACCCTGTCTTTAAAAAAATAAAATAAAATAAATTAACAACAAAACTAAGAATATAAATGAGCAAAAATAATAAAATAAAAATCAATGAAACTAGAAATTAACAAAAAATTTTAAATTTCTTTGACCTTGCTAATAAAATGAAAATGTCATTGAAAGGACTGTTCAAGAAAAAAATGAAAAAAATACATAACCAAAAAATATATAAAAATGGACAGAAGTAACTTGTTTTTCCCTGTAAATGTTTAGCATAACTGTGAAAAATTTTTGTAACACTAAATCTGAGTATTCTTCTGAAACATACTTTTTATTATTATTTACCAAGAGAGTTTTATTTACCCTTTAAGAAAGAAATAATTCCTATTTAATATACAATGTTCCAGAAAATAGAAAGAGAATAGAAGCTACCCAAATAGCTTAATGAAACTATTTAAGACACAGTACCAATATTGGACAGCAAGAAAGAAACTAGCATGGGCATAAATGCAAAAGCTTAAATATTGAGAAGCAATTCAGTGAATACAAAATAATAATAATTGATCCAAGGGTACAGTCAAGAAATGTGAAGGTGACTCAAAATTTAAAGATCTATTATTGTAAGTCATCATATTACCATATTAAAGCAGGAGATTATTATTATCTTAATAGCTGCCCCACTTTCAAATTTAAAAAAATACAACACTCATTCATAGTAAAATCTCTAAGCAAAACAGGTTTAGAAGAAAATGCTTTTTAACCTAATAAATAGCACCTATCAAAAAAAACTATAGCAAAAATCATATTAATGCTAAAACCTCAGAGTTATTACTATTAAAGTCAGAAACAGGTCTTAGGATGCATATCATGCCTTTTTGTTTGCCATAGCTTTCTGCCAATTAAACTTGTTACTGCACATCTTAATCAAACCAATAAGGGAAGAAAAAGAAACATTTAAATGAAAAATAAACTAAAAAGTTTCTGCACAGCAAAGGAAACAATAAAAAAAATCAAAAGGCAACACATAGAATGGGAGAAAATATTTGGAAACCATATATCTGATAAGGGGTTAATATAAAAATTTATACAACCCAATAGCAGAAAAACAAACAAGCCAATCAATTAAAAAAATGAGCAAAGGACCTCAATAGACATTTTTCCAAAGAAGACATACAAACAGCAACAGGTATATGAAAAAGTGCTTAACATCACTAATCATCAGGGAAATGCAAATCAAAACCACAATGAGATGTTAGGATGAGTTAGGATGGACTTGATCAAAAAGTCCAAAGATAACAAGTGTTGGCCGGGATGTGAAGAACAGGGAAAATGTATTCATTGTTGGTAGGAATGTAAATTGGTATAGCTATTATGAAGATTATAAAGGTTCATCAAAAAATTAAAAATAGAATTATTATACAACACAGCAATCCCACTTCTGGGTTCCACAGAAAATAAAATCACTATCTGCAAAGATAGTGATCAAAGAAATATCTGCACCCGCATATTCATTGCAGCATTATTCACAATAGCCAAGATATGGAAATAATCTTAACGTCCATTGATAGATGAATGGATAAAAGTTGTGGGATATACCCCAAATAACAAATGTTGGCGGGGATGTGGACAGGTAGGAACACTCATACACTGCTGGTGGGACTGCAAATTAGTACAACCTCTATGGAAAAGAATATGGAGATATCTCAAAGAATTAAAAGTAGAATTACCATTTGACCCAGCAATCCCACTACTGGGTATTTATCCAAAAGAAAAAAAGACATTTTATAATAAAGACATCTGCTCTCGAATGTTCATAGCAGCACAATTCACAATTGCAAAGTTGTGGAAACAACCCAGGTGCCCATCAATACACGAGTGGATCAATAAAATGTGGTATATGTATACCATGGAGTATTACTCAGCAATAAGGAACAATAGTGAATTAACACATCTGGTATTATCCTGGTCGGAGCTAGAACCCATTCTTCGAAGCGAAGTGTCACAGGATTGGAAAAACAAGCATCACTGGTACTCACCATCAAACTGGTACTAACTGATGAACACTTACATCACACAGGGCAATAACATTCATCAGGGGGCGGGCGGGCGGGAGGGGGGTGGAAGGGATGGGAAAAACTCTCACTGAATGGATGTGGGGAGCACAGTTTGGGAGATGACCACGATTGTGGCTCTGACACGGGCAGAACAGGGGCAATGTGTATGGCCAAAATGTTGTACCCCCATGATATTCTGAAATTAAAAAAAAAAAAAAAAAAAAAAAAAAAAAGTTGTGGGATATATTATACATACACACACACAGAGATAAGAAAATATTGTTCAGCCTTAAGAAAGAGGAACGTCTTACTTTTTGCAAGAAAATGCATGAACCTGGAGGATATTATACTAACTGAAATAAGCCAGACACAGAAAGACAAATACTGCATGATCTCATTTACATGTGATATCTAAGTGTTCTCACCACACACACACACACACACACACACACACACACACAGGTAACCACGTGAGGTGATGGATATGTCAGTTAGCTTGATTGTAGTAATCATTTAACAACATATATATACCAAAACATGTTGTACCCCTTGAATATATACGATTGTTATTTGTTAATTATACTTCGATAAAGCTTTAAAAAATTGGATATTTAAAGGAGTTAAATGAACGTCCAGAGGTCGCCAGACTCTAGACTGAGCAATACTTTTCACGCTCAGGGCTAAGGAGCCACATAGGAAAAGAGCAAAGGCCTCCATTCAAATGAGAGTCACATTCCACCTGTCCAAGGAGCTGTTTTGACTGTCTGAACTGATATCCTTTGTGATTTTCCTCTATGCAGTGAGGTCATATATCATCAGATTTGATAGGAGCAAGTGGAGGTCAGAATTCACAGAAGCCTGAGTGTTGGTCATTGAGCAAAAGTGGCAGTCATCTATTCCCCAGGATTCAGTCCAGTATGGTCCTTGGAGGGAGCCACATTTCTTCATCAGTTCATGATACTCCTGCTCAGGGCCTTCTTCATAGGCATGTGAGCAGTAGTCCCCTGAGACCTGCACTCAGAGGGGCCCTGTTCTTGAAGTGATGTTTTCAAATTCTTAACAAAATTTGTGTTTTGCATTTGTGTTTGGGAAATGAAGTCCAGTAAGACAATAGAGCATGACCATGGCTCTTTGAGACTCAGCTCACCTGATGACTCACCTCCTTCCTCCTCCCAAGCAAAATGTTCTCTGCAACCTGCTCTTCAGCCCTGGTGCCCACCTGGCTTAGTCTACTCTTCCCCCATCTCTCCTCCTTTGACACAATAGTATGGGGGGAGGCCCACCTTCCATTACAGCCCTCCAACCCTGGAGGAGGCCTTGGCACAGGGGTGTGCACAGTGAGCAGAGCATGGGTGTGCTGCCCCTGACCTCTTGGGAGTGGAGAAAGAAGGTAACCCCATCCACACCAGCCTGGCAGCACCACAACAGGTTCGGCTGTCACCCAGCCATGATCCAGAGTATTGAGTGTCCCCAGAGTGGAGGTTGCAACCTCTTGGGGGTCTACAGTTGTCTGTGGGTTGGGGTGGCCCCCTATTGGAAGGGCAAATGATTTCTCTGCCCCACTTTGGGTCCTGAATTTTTGTTTTGCACTGGGCCTTATAAATCATGCAGCTGACTCTATAATGTCCCCCAAAAAAGATATAAATTGGCAGAGGAGGTACATTCTCTAGTCCTATATGGGGAGGAGATGGAATAGCTAGAGACCTCCCCTCCCCAGGCTGGGAGGCTGGTGAAACAGAGTCCCATTACAGTAGCCACCATTTGTGGATCGTAAGCTCTGCCAGTCACTGTTAGGTCAACAGCCTAAGAATTCTATAAGGGAAGTCCTATAATCTTCACTATGGTGATGGCAAATTAACAAATTATTTAACTTTTCTATTTTGCCATCAGTACAATGGCAAGTTTTTCTAAGTTTTTCTTAGAAAAATTTAGAAAAAAAATTTTATAGGGAAAGGAGATTTTTAAGTTGAGTAGTTCTTTGATAGGACTCTTAAGGAGGGATAGTATGATAAATGCCTTAAAGCATGCCACAATGTGGCCCCTTTTAGGGTCTACAGGTATTTTCTTTCAGCAGGTATGATTTGAGCTTAGGTGCAGCTTTCAGAAGGGGAAGTAGAGAGACAGCATGAGATCAGATGGAACATTAGTCAGAGTCAATGAGGAGAAGTATTACTTGCCTTTTAGGCAACTGGGGTTCAGTGGATGTTTTTGGCAGGGCAGTAAGATGAACAGGCTTGCATTTTAATAAAAATCTCTCCTTTGTGGGATGAGGAATGGATCAGCAAGATGTGAAAAAAGGACCAAGGGAATAGCAAATTTAAAGACTAGGTGGAGGCAAAAAGTGGTTTTACGACAAAGAGAGGAAAAGGCTCCAAAGGTCAGGTGGGTAGAAAAGGGAGCGGACTTACCTAGGTCATTTACCTGGGCCAAGGTGGGGAGTACAGGGCAAAGAGTGATCAACAGTGCCCAAGGCCTCAGAAATAGAACAGCTATTTTCATACCATTGGGTTTTGCAATTACAAGGTGGTGGTAAATATTCCCACTGCAGTTTTATGGTATGTTTGATGTAGAAGCCTTATTTTGTGATTTAGGTATAAGTGGAATTTAAAGTCATAGCCAAAGTAAATAGAGTAAATTTAGTTTTATCTGAAGGCAAGAGACAGGAGAAAGTGACATGAGAGGGAAACATGTTGAGTACAGGGGACCTTTGCTGTTTTTTTAAAAGACAGAATTTCCTACCTCATATTCCCAAGGTACATTTTTTAAAAGTCTTCTGGTGAAGCATTTACTGTGTTTGCCTTGCTAATGATAAATTTAAGTATTTATCTCTGACAGTAATCTCAACTGGTTGATGAGCTCTTGGAGGACAGGGATTATATTTTATTCATTATTTTAATCCCCATAGCATGTAGTTTCCAGATGCATAAGAAATGACAATTTAATAAAATGTAATTCATTAGTATGTAGTATTTCATCTTTCAAATGATTCTCAAACATTTTGTGTTGAATAGCAAATCTTGCCAGCAGTGAAATGAAAAATGCCTCAAGTATGTCTTTCTAATGACAGTCAGCATCATAGAGAGCAGTGGTTCTCAAAGTGTGGTCCCCAAACCAGCACCATGAGCATCATCTGGGACATTGTTAGAAATACAGATTCTCCAGTCCCACTCAGACCCTCTGAGTAGAAACTCTGGGGCTGAGCCCAGCAAACTGTGTATTGACAAGCCCTCGAGGGCTTCTGATTTGTCTTGATGATGCAGGAAGTGCGCCAGTGAACGGACGAAGGTACCTGAACTTCGCACGTGGGTTCTTGGCTTTGTGCTGGAAAGAATTCAAGAGCAGGCCAACTAGCAACAGAAAGTGTATTGAGCGAGAGACAGACAACCGATCCTTCTCCATAGACAGAGTAGGAGTCCTTTCCCGAGCAGGAGGGGCACCCCTTATGGGACAATGGTAACATTTTTATGTGTTCAAAAACCCTGTTAGGAAACAGCCATACCTGACCAGTATTGTCTTGTGGTCAGGCCATAAAGGTTAATCATAAACAGAAAGGTAAGCACAGTTTGTAAAGCATCCAACTTAGTGATTCATACATCCTCTCATGGTCCCGGGCCAGTGGCATGCTGGCCACTTCCTTGTCCAGGGTGGTTAGGGTTTGGTATAGGCCAAAATGGCTACACTCAGGCTGTCTCAACCTTCTTCTTCTGCCTTATCCCTATATTACTAAAATTTGAGAACCATTGACGCAGAGAAACAATTCCCTTGGATTTAACCATATCTGTTTTCACACCTCACTTTTATCACTTATAAGCCAAGTGCAGTCAGGATGTTATTAATAATTCCAGAATGCAGTTTCCTTAAGCAAGAAAGGTGGGGTTGTCCAGGAGAAGTTGTTACGAGAATTGAGTGAAAAGCGTTTAACTCACTGTCTGAGACAATGTCGGTGTTAAATACATGCTAATTTTCCCATCCAATATAAAATGTGTTGCTATTATGGAATTACAGTTTCATAGAGGAGCCTGGAAATAGCAAAGTTAAAAAAAGGAAGGATGGGAATCAATGTAGGCTGAGCACTTCCTTCCATTTAGTTATTGTCCTGGGTATTTTCATTTAGTGTCATCCAGATTTGAACAAAGCCGGTCTCACAACATCTATTTTATTTTTAGCATCACTCTTTACCTCTGTGCCAAGAATGAGTACATTAATTGCAAAAACAAACAAAACAAAAGATTTCCATAAAGAATTCCGAGTTTTCACTTCACAGCCTTAAATCCTTTTTCATTTTCAAACTAGGGGGAAAAAATCATCCTATGGTGAATGCTTTAATAGCAAGATTCTAAAGAAGGAAGATTTCTCATATTTGGGAAAAATAAAGGCACTAATGCTTGTTTGCCCTGTAAAAGCTTTTTATTTTCTGTCAGGAATGGAAAGATAAAAGGATCAATCACAAGGAAAGGCATGCATTTTTCAGAGCTTTGTCTCTTGCTATTGTTCAGCTTTAGCAAAGGTTTTAAAACAGCTTCCTATAAACAGCACTTATTCATACTGCTCACATTTTCATATAGCTTCCCCCCCATCCTCTACCTTTAAATGCAAGGTCAGCTCAACACTGTTATGAAGGAAACCCTTCTGAAATCACACTTCCCCCTCTCTTTCATGCCTCAAATATATATCTCTGAGCCCTGTTCTTGAATTGACATACATTTAAAAACAATTCAATCATGGATTGATCAGCTGATCCACTGACACACAGACTACAGCTTGCTCTTGCCATTGTCTCTCTTTGTTGCTAGTTGTCCTTTGTTTGAATCCTGCAGCATCAGCCCTGACTGCAATAATTGATTGACTGAGCTATGCCACAGGGCACAAAATAACAAAGGAAGAAAAATATGAACAGTTAGTGAAAGAAGCCCCGGGGAAAAGACATAAATAAACGTAGTGTACCCAAATAATGCAGTGCTGGTGGAATCCTAACCAGGACAAGAAAAACCAGGTGACAATGTCTTTATTTTAATGTTCAAGAGGTGAATTCAAGGACAGACATTGTGTTCCAAGGACAACAAGGCTTCAAATGATCATTTCCTGAGGTCATTGGGTAAAACACACACACTTAGATAATGCTGAACCTAAATGGCCATCACACTTTCAGCCCTTTCGATAATATGGTAATTGCTATTTTAGAGAAGTCTATATAGATAATTGTCAAGTCAATAAATACAGACTGGCTACATTTCTGCTAACATTTGCTTATAAATTTATTGAGTGAATCTTTCAGAATTCAGCACTTAGCCTTTGCCAGGAATTTGAATAGGACCTAATAAAATCCCTACTTTCTATGAGGTTTGTATATGCATAAGGAAATCACAGCCTTTAAAAAATCTCAGGGTTGGAAAGGAAGTCAGATAATCCTGCTACCTTGTAATGATTCATTTGGGAAAAGCAAAGTTATTATATCAAGTCTTGTCTATTGCAAACTCACACGCAATTCATAACGGGCAGAAGCTCAGCATTTGGGCACATTGATGACAATTTATGTAGCAAGTTTCAGAAAAAAATTAATAAATCAGTAAAAAGATCATTTTGAGCTAGGTGCCTTTTGCAAGAGGGCACACCATTCATATTGTATTAAATGAAGAGACTTCTTAAAATGTCATTGTTTATACCTAAGTGGGCTAATTTCTTAAGACTTTCTTCTCTTTCCTCCCTCCCTATCTTCCATTTTCCTTCCTTTCCTCCCTCTCTTTCCTCCCTCCTTCCTTCTATAAGCTAAAGGCTAGTTAAAAGCTAGTTGCAGAATCAATCTCAGGAATTGTTTAGAAACACACCTAACAAAGCCATTCATTCAAGAATATGAGGCTGAGGAGAGAGAGTGGATTAGATCTAGACTGCTCTACACACGAAATTAACAGAATTTGTGTGAGGTACAGTCACCTGGGAGATTGGAAGAATATCTGAGCAATTGCTCTGAAATAGCTACCTGTGAAGAATTCTCAGAAGCTAGAATGAGTTACAGATTTTTATGACCAGTTACATTTCACTTGTTAAAAATATTTGCTGGGAAGTGCTGTAATATCATGCCTTTTTGTTTCCTCAAGACCTTAATAGATTATGCTCATATTAAATAATTTTATGTTAAGTGGAGTTGAACAAAAATTAAAAAAACAAAACATGTGTTTCAGCTCTGGATTGACACAGTGCAGAGAGAAAAATCCCAGATAAAGAGAAATGTTCAAGATCAAGATTTCAACAGAAATTAGTTGCTAACTTTTACTTGAAGGAGCCCAGGAAATTTCACCCCAAAATATGACTCCTTGGTACAAAGAATATTTTGAATTAAAGGCCTTTAAAGATCAAGAAACACTGGAAGGGGCTTTCCCTCTATCTGCATAAACTGGACTGACCAGATCAAAAGATCAATGTGTTACTGAATGCTCAGCACTTGTCCTCAAGGCCGCATCAGAAGAATGAGTACAAGTGATTTGAAGAGAAGGAAAGAGAAGTTTATTACTTCGTTGGCAAAGAAGGGAAAATGGTAGACCTCCTCATCTCAAAATCCAAATTTCCTAAACATAAGCAGAAATACAGAGATTTAAAGGGAGGGCCCTCAGTTCTAGGCTACTGTGTTAGTGATGCTAATCTTCCCATCTCTGCCAAAGACAAAGCCCCACCTGGGCCCACCTGGGGGCCTGGCTGGCTGGGATGGCTGAGCTATCTCCTGTAACACAAAGAGCAAAAGACTTAACCCGCTCCTCCCAACCACTGGCCTGAGGCAGGGATGCAGGTGGTAGCTCTCTCGAAAAGGAGTGGAGGATGTTTTAAAGAGACAGAAAATATTTTTCCCATTTTTTTCAGTCCATTCTCTCTGTTACAAAAGGGGGCAATTGACATCCCTTCCTCTCCCAACTATCTCAATGTATTGCAGGAAAGAAGATCAAGAATGCAAGCAGACCTGGCCCAAATTATATTAAACACAATACCTGTCTCTCGGGCTAATTTAATTTGCAAAGAGAAACATTTACAAGTTAACCTGTCTACCCCATCCATTTGTTCTCCCCAGTACCATTTGTCACCCCTAAACAGAATTACCTGTATTTCATATTTCCCCTCCCCTCCAAAAAGACAGGTATAAAAATATCTGAACTTCATTGGGATATTGGGTAATCACTATGTGATTCTCCCTATGTGCGTGGTATTGGTAAATAAACCTTTCTCTTATTAATCTGCTTTAATTGTAGGTTGTTCTTTCAGTGACCTTTCTTGGGAAAGGGCAAGTTTCTCCTCATCCCTACATACTTAAAAAAAAAAAAACAAAACCACCAAACATGTGTTATGGGCTTCTGTGGATTTTCTCCTTTACTCTGAGGAGAGGACTGATTATTTTTCTCATGTTCTAAATTGAGGGAATAGAAGCACAGAGAAAGTTATTCACTCCCTTAAAGGCATACAACTAATTAGTAATGCAAATAGGCTTCAAACCTGGGAAGTGAGACATCAGTCACAGAAAATAGATAGATAGATAGATAATAGATAAAAGATAGATAGACATTTGTTAAAATGTCTGTCTATTTTTCCAAATAAAATATCTGTGTTATTCTGACATCAAAAGATAATCATTAATATCTGCTATGGATACATAGTGTGTTTTTAAACATAGCTGTTGAACTATTTCCTCTGTAATGTAACTTCTCTTACATGATTCACACACACTGGGAGTGGTGGTTTAATGACTGAATTAATCTTTACAGGTGTGACACACTCTATTGTGAATGCATAGGAAGAAGTGGTAATGAATTTTATCAACCTTTTGTAAAAGAAGGAATGGGCTGAAAAAAAATGGCAAAAAATATTTTCTGTCTCTTTAAAAATTCCCCCACTCCTTTTGGGAACTGCCTCATGACCTGCATCCCTGCCTCGGGCAGGTGGTCAGGAGGGGCAGGGGAATGTCTTTTGTTCTTGGTGTCACAGGAGATAGCTCAGCCATCCCAGGCCCAGTGCCAGCCTCCCAGGGGGGTAGAGATAACAGGTTTTGTCTTCAGCAGAGATAGGATGATTAGAATCATTGATGACAATAGCCTAGAACTGAGGGCCTTCCCTTTAAAACTCTGCATTTCTGCTTATGGACAGGAAATTTGGACTTTCAGATAAGAGTCTGTCATTTTCTCTCCTTTGCCATCAAAGTAACAAACTTCTCTTTCCTTCTCCTCAAACCACTTGTGCTCCTTTTTCTGATGCAGCCTCAAAGACAAGTGCCGAGTTTTGGTAACAATTTTGCTTGTTAAAATGAACCCAAAGCGTGTAATAGTAGGCTGTGCTGCTTATTCAATCCTAGTACATGCAACTCCAAATAATTAGATCCTAATCACACATGTGCCTATCTGCTTTTGTCCTAGAAAGGAATCTCATGTCTTAAATGCCAAATTACTGATTATAGAGGAAATGTGGGAATTACTAAGACTTTTTTTATTGATCATAGTGGTTCTCAGAAGTGTCTCAGTAAACTAAAGCTAAAATTTTTTCATGGTCTTTTCCATAGGTTTGTTGTTAATATCTTTTATTTTTCTATTTACAGATACCACACACATTAAAAGACCTACCTTTGTAAAAATGTGTGCTCTTTTCTAAAGTAATAGAAATCCTTTCTTTTAAAATATTCTTTAAAGAAGTCAGTAAACATGATTTAACTTCAAGGAAACTTTACAAAATAAAACAAGGAATACAAATTGGCATGTATAATGTAGTTCTGTTACTTAAAAAATAAACATATTTAACTTCCTTCAGCAGAGGTGGAATTACAGTAACTATCCTCTTTCTTGAAACAACTAAGCAATAAGACAAAATGTATGAAATAACAGTTCTCATGCTATTGGACATCAAGCAAAGAAGAGCTGTGATTCCTTACAGACAAGACACAAACAAGGACACAGCTATGATATCCCCATCATAATGCTTCCAGGCTGTGGAGCAGGGCCAGAGGGAGTGGCACCCAGGCTGAGACTGTTCCCCAGAATTGAAAAGACTAAGCTGAGGGTTCAGTAAGCCAAGAAGGCTAGAGTTCACAGGACAGAGTATGAAAGAGGAAAAAGCTGAATGGAGAGAGAACGCTAAAGATTTGCAGAGGGTTTCCTCAAGTACTTATTTGAGTACTTAGCCTTTGCATGTCAGGAAATACTTGAGGTAGAAAATTACATGGAAGGACTGAGGAAACTCCTACCAAATCTCACACAAAACTGATAACAGTACCTATTCCCCACAGCCAGAGTAGAAAATCTTATAATTCATGGTGTATTGATCAGAATATTAAGAAGGGTTATATCTTCTGAGAGAGGAGAATTAGTTCTAGACTAAGTGCTTCTTTGGTTATACCTAAAAAGACCCCAAAAGATCAAACTGTTTTTAGTTAAGTACATTAAGAACAAAGCTCAAAAAACCATTTTGGTGATTACAGAAATAATGAGCATCCAATAGGGTAAAATTTATAATGGTTGAAATTTAATTAAAAAAATTACTATTACCATCCACCCAGGTTCATTGCCTGCTGCCCAAGAGAAAGCCAATACCCTGAGACAGCAGGTGTTACAGCAGAGAAAGAATTTAATCCCACATAGTGCTAAGTGGAAAGATGGGAGGAATTTCTCAAATCCACCACTCAGAGAATTTGGGAGTTTTTAAAGGTTTTTAAAGACAATTTGTCAGGCCAAGATTAGGCAATTAGGTTTGCTAATTGGCTAGGTTTGGAGCAAAATTATAGAGGTATAGAAATCATGTTCAGTTCCTGGGGTCACAATTCCAGTTGAGTCAGATTCTTGGTATGGGCTGCTGGTCTGGGTAGGTCAGCCAATCCACTGGAATGAGTGACCTGGAAGATATCTCAGAAACTACCTTTAGGTTTCAAAAGGGTATTGTTATCTATGGAGAGAGTTAAGAATCTTTATGACCACCAGCTATGGGACTCCAGAGTAGCAATTATGGACAGTGACTAATTATTACCATTATTTAAGCTAGGCCTATTCCTTCACAGAGTTTTGGGGCCCTTATCCCAGTTCTCACCTTGAACCCCTTTATTGATTTGTGTAAAGGGCAGTTTCTTTACCAGGCATACAAAAAAGGACTTTTAAAAGGATATTATATGTGTATTTCATATGTTCAAAAATATAGAGGATATGTTGGATATGTTAAAAAGAGACATCAGAATATAAAAGTGTCCCAAATCAAATTTCTAGAGGTGAAATCTTTAATATCTCCTATTAAAAAATCCACTGAGTGATGTTAGTAGTAGATCATAAATTTCAGAAGAAAAATTGATAACTTGAAGACAGCAACAGAAACAAACCATAATGAAACACTCACACAAAGAATTCAACAACAACAAAAGAGCATTAGTGAACTGTGAAACAGCCAAACATATGTGTAATTAAAGAATAGGCAGAAAACAAAACTTTGAAAAAAATAGTAGATCACAGTTTTTTGACTTTGATGAAAACTGTAAATTTACAGATCCAAGAACTTCAGTGAATCACTGAACCACAAGTACAAGAAATATGAAGAAAAGTAAAAAAAGTATACAAGGCATATCATAATCAAATTGCTTAAAACCAGTAATAAATAAAGACAATTTTTTTCAACAGGCAGAAGGGAAAAAAAAGAGACATCACATAAACAAGAAGAAAGATAAGAATGGCAGTGGATTTCTTTTTGGAAACAATAGAAGCAGGATTTGTAGCACAATGTTTAAAGTATTGAAAGGAAAAAAATCAACTTAGAATACTTTACCCATCAAAAATATCTTTCAAACATGAAAGGGAAATAAAGACTTTTTCGGAAATAAAAAAGCTAGAAGAATTCATCACAAACAGACTTGCAAGAAATGTTAAAGTAAGTACTTTAAACAGAAGGAAAATGACAGTGAATAGAAACCAGGATTTACACAATGAAAGGAAGATCACTAGACATGATAACTGCTCAGGTAAATATAGAGATTTTATTTCATATTATGTAAATTTCTTGAAAAGATAATCGGATGTTTTAAGCAAAGTAACAGCAATGTGTTGTGGAGATTATAACATGTGGAAGTAAGATGATGGCAACAATAGCACAAAGGCTGGGAATAGAAAAATGTAAATATATTGCTGTAAAGCTGTTATGTGTATGCAAAGTAACATGATAATATAATATCACTTTAATATGCATTCAGATAAGTCATAGGTGTATACAGTAAATTATACGGCACCAACTAAACATGAGCCAACAAAGGTGATAAAAGTCAATCATAAAAAACACATAATCCAAAAATAGGAAAGAAAGGGGAAACAAAGAACAGATGGGGCAAAAAAAAAAAAAAAGCAAATGGGTAACTTTCCGTTATCCTAGATGAATAAGTTCTAGAGATGTGCTATACAACATAGTGCCTATAGTCTATAGTTAACAAAACTGCATTGTGAACTTTAAAATTTGTTAAGAGGGTAGATCTCATCTAAAGTGTTCTTACCACAAAAAATGGGGGAGAGGAACACAAAGGAAGTGCTGGAGGTGAAGACATATCTATTATTACCTTGCTTGCAGTAATGATTTCCTGGGTGTTTGCATATGCCCAAACTCATTGAATCATGTACATTAAATATGTACAGTGTTTTGTATATCAGTTATACCTCAATAAAGCTGTTTAAAAATAAGTGAGTAAATATTATCTGCATGATTTAAACAAGATTTGGAAGAAGGATACTACATATAGCAATGTGGAGATGGAATGGTATATGTGCCCCCTTCTAAGATGTAGATTTGTTCAGAGGAAAATGAAGAACAACTGTGTAGAAATTCATGAAGTTGAGATAGAATTGCACTGGAGAGCAAGTGGAAAGGGAGCCAAGTAGAAGGGATTCATTGCATGAACATACCACAGACTGATTAGAGAGACAAAACGAATAATCTCCAGAGGCAGATCAGTAAATTGGCTCTGACTAAGTTAGAGCAGAGATGGAGCATTTCACCTCCTCCCCTGCCACCATGATCCCCTCAACTGTGGATCATTCAGTGATGATGTTTGGGTGTTCAGGAAATAGACATCTTTTCATCTAGGTTATTTTTCACTGAAATTTGAAGAAATTTATATCAGAAAAAAGGAAGTAAACATTATTTGCAGAGATGATAATCATTTATGCAGAAAAATCATAGGAAATCTGCAAAAGTGCAACTAGAACTAATAAGTGAATTTAGCAAGGTTGCATAATACAAGATAAATACACCAAAAAATCTACTTGTATTCATGTTAGATGTAGACAATTGGACATTGAAATAAAACAAAATATCATACATAATTGTGCATCACTTACCTGATTAAAATTAAAAAGACTGATGAAATTGTGACAGAAAGTAATCACTAGTTGGCTTTGCATAGGTAGGCAAGGGGGGAAAGGGAGGGAGAAACTATAAAGATTATAAGGAAATTTTGCGGGTGATAGGCATGAGGAAGCATTGGAGGGTATAGATATGATTATTATCTTGACCATAGTAATAGTTTCATGGGTGTATACATATGTCAAAACTTATCACATTGTACACTCTAAATATATAAAGAATGAATTCAGAGATAGCTTCCAGAATTAGATGGAGAGATATAAAACATATAGATCTGATTTAGCACCATCATTAAAATGTTCACAATGAGAAACTAAGAAAAAATTTTTACCTTAGTAAGGATGATCTATTTGTAATCCAGGAAACCATTTGGATTTGGTGTATGTAAGTGGACATATGTGCATGTGTGTATGTATATATACACTTTAGGTATAAACAATTAAACATTGAAATAAAATGAAATATCATACATAATAGCAAATCACTTACCTGACAAAGGTAAGTGACATCCATTTATACATTTTTATATATATCCATGTAACGTATTTTTTTTATTTTTGAAATAAGTTTAAGCATAAATTCCATCTCACAAGGTTGTGAAAATTAAATGAGTTAATGGATTTAAAGTATTCACAATACTAGCTGATCCAAGGTAAGTTAAGTCTTTAAATACTAGATGTTATTTCTGGTCAGAATTAGTTTCTTTGTGTATTCATAATGATTTTTGAAATATCATCAATAAACATTTTAAAGAAATTTTTATCTTCCCCTCTCAATCCAGCATTGCCCATTTGGTTAATAGTTATCTCGATATGTTTCTCAAAATTAATATTTTAACATGCTAAATGTACCTAAATAACCTGAAGAATATGTTTTGCGTTATCTATCAGTAGTAACTTACTTTTTACGGCTATACAATTCCTTTGAGATTGCTCGTTTCATTTTATTTCCTTTCCACTTATGTAATTTTAAATTACAAAGAATTTTTAGCATAAATGTAATTGACCTTAGAACCTCTCAAATGTAGCAGATAACTATCTCTCTGGCTAAAGTTTACTGTTTTTCCATGAAGATATATCATATATATTCACTGTGGAGTGAGAGAGAAGAAAAATTGCTTCAGAAAAATTAACCAAAGTTAGTTCAAAATGCAGTTATTTTTATTACTAATTTGTCTTAGTATTTTTCATTGTCTAGTCTTGGAAAAGGTCATCTACAAATAAAACAAACTTTTCTTTACAATATATAACCAATCAGGAAGCAGGAGAATAAACATCTATAGATGCAAGTCTCCACTTTAAAATTTAAATATTTATGTTGTCATGAAGAAAGCCACAAGATATATAGACTCACGATGGACATCTTACCTAAAGAAATAAACATATTTGTCTTATTTGCAGAGCATGGACTTTCTCTCTCTCTCCCTCTGTCTCTCTCTCTATATGTATACACACACACACGCTTACACACATTCTCATACATATGGAGTGTGTACACACATACAAAATAGATATATATATCCATATATAACCATATATATATCTCTATGCATATTTTGTATATGTATGTAATATTTACACTACATTTGAGAACAAATTCTGATACATTAGTGTGTAATGCATGCCCACATTTGTGTATACATATATGTACTTATATATGCCATGGTTTGTTAATATTTTGTGTACATGAAACTAGTAAAACATTTTTTAATTTATTGTGTATAGGCATATAAACCGTATGTGAATGTTCTTTCATTATGGGCAAAACTATAGAAGTTGGAATTGGTTAGGTGGGATAAAAGAGGCAAATGTGAATTGTTATATGTGAACTTGGTCAATGCAAATTTTGCAAGCTGTACATAAATTTTGTAGACCTAAATGATTTTTGAAAACTATTTCCATGGCTGTTTATGTCTCATGTGGAAATCTAAATGGGATCTTACAGGAACTGGATTAAAGAATTTAGCTGTTGTCAAATATTGCTGGTCTCTGCTTTTTAATTTTTCTTCCCCTCAGAGTTCTCTTGCCTTAGACTTAGTAGGTCAAAAGTAGAACTCTCTAGCTAATATTTTTTCTTCCTATTGTGCAAAGGAATTCTTCTCTAATGCTTACATCATTGAGTTCTGCTGTAAAATGCTGTGCACTGCAGTTTTGCTTTGAAATGAATGATCTTCTTTTTTGTTTCAAGGTAAACAATTTTCTGCAGTGTTTTTTTGCACATTGTTAAGAGTCATCCTATGGCTTAGATGTAGAAGGGGATTTTTTAAAAAAATCACTGCTGCGAACAACTAACTGATCATCAATGCTTCCTTTTTCTTCTTGCTTTTGTATTGGACTTCGTCCCTGTCTGTCCTCTATGACACATCAGGATATGACTAGCTGGCACTGCTCACAGTTGAAGCAGTTTAATCTTTGTTAGAAAAGTACTCTGTTCCTCAGAAGTCACGTAACATCTTAGGAAGAATGGTTGATTAAATTGTTTTTGCCAGGAGTTACACTTATCTGACCCCAAATTTTCTTTCTGTAAGATTTGGAACTTTCCGTCTTCTTTCACTTTAGAGGATATAATCAGTCTCAATTTCTCCCTATATGTGCATGCTTTGTGTTCTTTAAGCATTTTTCAAAGAAAGAGTGATTTTCAGTTGTTCTGAACTCATCTGCCAGTGTGAAAGCCTACATCGTTCAGCATTTTAAGCAGCAGAGATAAAACTTTTTAAACTTCCAATTGGAGATTTGTATTCTGGACAATGAATAAATGGTTGTATTTCATAAATGGCATTTTGCCTCATTGTCTGTATCATTTCTTCCATTAAACTAGACTATGTGCATATTAAAGCTGGGTGAATGATTTGGCAAGAGATTGGTATGCACCAGCTGAAAAAGGAAGTGCTGCCTTGCTGAGAGCTAGTCTGCTTTTTTTACTTCACTTTTCCTATAACTTGAGAGAACAATGACAGTGGATGTTCTTTAGGACCGCCTTTAAAGACAATGAAGGAGATTTCTGTGACAATGGGTGGAAATAAAGTACAGGGACAGAACCAGACAGGCATACAAAATATAGTGTTTCTTCGGGTAATAAGGGGTGAAAGCGGGGAGAAAAAGAATTTTTCATTATTATAAACATTGTGAAAATCCGTGTGTTTTATTAGTTCATCTATGTGAATGCGTAATTTGGAAGAGATTATACTTCTCTAAGTATTAAACTATTTTATAAATTTATAACTATTTGGAGGACAATTTCATAGAACACATAAATTAGTTTTCTGTATGTGTGTTTCTAGATTGCTCAGCAAAATATAATAGTATTTTAAATATATATATGCACAGCTTGAGCATTGAAAGTGAATAGATGACATTTGGAAATAAAAAGTAAAAAAAAATCTGAAAAATATCATTTGAAAGTGGAAAAAATTGCATAGTTTTATAATATTTAAATTATTCTGACTAATAAAGGGAATAAAACTTTATAGAAAATAGGAAAATAAAGCATCTTCATTAAAAATTCCTGAATTTTCTTGTTGGTCGATCACACTAGAATGATTTTAAATAGCACTTCATGATAACATGTTTGACTAGAGACCATGGAAAAGGGACATTGAAGAAAACATGTTTAATAATTTATAATTGATAAATGTTCATTTAAAAGGATTTAAACATTTACAATGAGAAATATGTTACCAAATGTGTGTGCAAATATTACTCTATTCTGTTTTTAATATTCAATATGCTTAATGTTCTCTGTTCAATATGCTTAACCAGGAAATAACCATAGCAGATTGATGTATAAAACAACCATCTTTAAATACACATTTGATTCAACACTACCATAATGATATTTTGCCAAAGATAAGTTTTTTCATGATGACAAAATAAATTCTTGTTGTAGCCAAACACTTGCATTTGCTTTGCCTTGTGCAGGTGTCTATAATATTCTTCTAGATAAATGCTTTCTGTCAAAACGGCAGTTTTGTTTTCCTTTTGTGAAAACTGCTTTGAAACAAAAATGAGTTTGATTTTGCTTTTTTGGAACATGTGAGAAAGTTATTTCTTCACTTCTCCCACTTGGTATTTCCCACCAGTTTAATTTTTTTTAATGTTTTAACTATGTTTTGCACAATTTCTTTTTTGTGCAAAATTCTTTATAACGCTAGCTGCCTCCTATGCCTCTCCATTACCGGATTACTATTTGTTTTAATCATGTATATTCATGGAGCACCAGCCATTTCTAGTCAGTTAGCTGTTGATAATGTGTTTTTGCAGACTATGAGAATGCTATCACTTTTATTAATTATAACTAAAAATTAGCTACCACTATAAACAGTAGCAATAGCTAACTTACAAGAAGCCCCATGAAACAGCAACATCCTTTCTTCATACTCCAATACTCAGAAAAAAATCATGTTTTCTGTCTGTAATATTAGTAAAAGAAACAGAGCTCTCAGCTAAACTTGCTATAATAAATTAGGAAATAGAAAAAAAAAGTGTTTTGATCCCTATAGGAGAAAGAGAAGAACCATATAGTTTCACATTTTCAAACTTATCCTGTTCTTTTACCAAATCTCAAGTGGTTGCTTTGGGTTCCATTACTTTATTTTTGGGAACTCTTTTGAAAGTTCAGCTACAAAGTTAAGAGGGATATTAAAGAATACCTGGGCTATGATTGTCTTCTACCCAATTAAGTGTAATTAGCATATAAATCATATACACATTTTCATGGATGGAGATCATTGAAAGAACATGTTGTAAAGAATTTTTCATTGTAACCGAATAAGCAAAGTCTTTTACTATGGACTATGATATGGTACGAATTTAGCTTATTACAGACTAAACTAAACTACTTCTAACAATACTCATTAGATTAAAAACTTTTAGAAATTCTATGAAATTTTATTTTCACTAATCCTGAGTTTTATGATGAGTCTAACCATGAGTCTTTCTTTTAAGGAAATCAAACCATTTTCATTTATACTTCAGATTTGAAAGGCCATTCCTTATTGTTAATTAAGCTTTTTGTGAGGTAATTGTAGATTCACATCCAGTTATAAGAAATAATACATAGAGATTTCATGTATCCATTACCCAGTTACCAGCTATGGGATTATCTTGCAAAACTTTAGTACAATATCACAACTAGAATATTGACATTGATGCAATCAACATAAAGAACATTTCAATCGCTGCAATGACCCCTCCTGTTGCCCTTGCATATTCACAACCATTTCCTCTCATTAACCATTGACAATCACTAATCCATCTCTACAAATTTATCATTTCAAAAATGTTATAGAAATGGAATCCTATGGTGTGGGATACCTTTTGGGATAGACTTTTTTCACTCAGCATAGTTCTCTGGAGATTTATCCAAGGAGCTGCATGAACATAAGTTAATGCCCAAGAATGCAATTGCTATTCATTCATACTGTGGTCATATGATAATATCATGATTAATTTTTAAGTAACTGCCAACTGTCAAACTGTTTTTCAGAGTGACTATACCCTTTTACGTCTGCATTAAAAAATTTGAGTGATAGAGTTTCTCTGCATCCTCACCAGCATTTGGTGTTGTCACTATTGTTTATTTTATCCATTCTGATAGATGTGTAGTCGTATCCCATTTGTGGTTTTAATTTGTATTTCTCTAATAGCTAATAATGTTAAACATCTTTTTATGTGCTTGTTTGCAATTGGTATATACTCTTTGGTGAAATATCCATTCATATATTTTGTCCTTTTTCTAAGGGATTTCTTGTTGTTGTTGTTGTTACTGTTGAGTTTTGAAAGTCCTTTATGTATTCTGGACAATAGTTCTGTTTTAGATATGTGGCTTGCAAATATTTTCTCCTTCTCTGTAGCGTATCTTTTCGTGCTCCTTACGGGGTCTTTAGTGGAGCAAAAGATTTTAATTTTAACAAAGTCCAATTTATCAATTTTTTAAAAATTGTATGAATCATGCTTTTGGTCCATAAAAACATGGACCAAAGAACTCTAAGATCTCTGCCTAATCCTAGAGCTCAACAAATTTCCGCTAGTTCTATCTGTATTACATTTAAGTCTATGATCCATTTTGAGTTAATTTTGTATGAGGTTTGAAGTTTACATCTAGCTACTTTTTTTTTTTCTTCCTGAAGAAGCTAAATATTCCAACACCGTTTGTTGGAAAGGTTATCCTTCCTACATTGTATTGATTTTGTGATTTTGTCAAATATCAATTGAGCATATCATTGTTAGTCTTATTTCTGGGTTCTCTATTCTGTTCCATTAATCCGTGTGTCTATTTTCCACTAATAGCACAGTCTTGAGAATTGTAGCTATAGAATGTTTTGAAATTGAATAGATTTCTCCCCTTATTATTCATTTTCAAAATTGTTTTAGCCTTCCTAGTTCTTTTGCCTTTCCATATATAGTTGACCCTTAAACAAGACAAGTTTAAATTGTGTGGTTTCACTTATATGTGAATTTTTTTCAATAAAAGTTACACCAAATGTACCTACCTCTCCTGCCTCCTTTTCCGCATCTTCCATCTCTGCCACCTCTGCCACCCCTGAGATAGGAAGACCAACTCCTACACTTTCTCCTCCTCCTCAGGCTACTCAATGTGAAGATGACAAGAATGAAGACCTCTATGATGATCCACTTTCACTTAATGAATAGTAAATATATTTTGTCTTCCTTATGATTTTCTTAATATTTTCTTTTCCCTAGCTTACTTTATTGTAAGAGTACAATATATAATACATATAACATGCAAAATGTGTGTTAATAGACTATGTTATCGGTAAGGCTCTTGGTCAATAGTAGTCTATTAGTAGTTAAGTTTTGGGGAAGTCAAAAGCTATACATAGATTTTTACTGCACAGAAGTTCAGCACTCTTAATCCCTATATTGTTCAAGGGCCAACTGTACATTTTAGAATAATCATGTCTGTATATCAGCAAAACATCTTGCTTGGATTTTGACAGGAATCTTGTGAAAACATGTATATCTTTATGGAGAATGGACATATTTACTATGTTGAATTTCCAACCCTTAAACATGGTATATCTCTTCATTTATTTAGATCTCTTTTGATTTATTTCATCAATGTTTTCTAGTTTTAGCATACCAGTCCTATACATTTTTTTAGATATATACATTTAGTTTGAGAGATTATAAACGGCTTCATACTTTTAATTTTGGTGTTTCAATGTCCATTACTAATATATAGATACATAACTGACTTTTGTATGTTGATCTTGCATCATGCAACATTGCTGAGCTCAGTTATTAGTTCTAGAATATTTTTTCTTAGATATCTTGGATATTTCTACATTGACAATCATATCATCTATAAATAGGAACAGATTTTTTTCTGATTCATATGCCTTTCATTTTCTTTTCCTACCTTATTGCAAAAACTTTCAATACCATGTTGAATAAGATTAGTGACAGTGGACATCCTTGCTGTATTTTTATTCTTAAGGGGAAACACATTCAGTCTTTCTTCCTTAAACACTTTGCAGTATTCTTCAGTAAACCATGTGGGTCTGGAGATTGCTTTTCCTACAAGTTTTGAGTTGTTAATAGTTTTTTTAATAGTTATAGATGAATTCAAATTATTTATTTCATATTGGGTTAATTTGGCTGTGCTTTCAAGAAATTGATCTAGTGCATCAAGTTGTCCAATTTATTGTTTTCTTTTTTCTTTTTCTTTCTTTTTTTTGTTTTGAGACAGGGTTTCACTCTGTCACCTGTCACATGGCTAGCATGCAGTGGGGTCATCATAGCTTACTGCAACCTCAAACTCCTGGGCTTGAGTGATCCCCTTGCCTCAGCCTCCCAAGTAGCTGGGACTACAGGCATATACCACCACTCTCAGCTAAATGTTGTCCAATTTATGTGTGTAGAATAGTTTATAGTATTGCCTTATTTTCCTTTTGATGTCTGCAGAGACTACAGTGATATGCCTTTTTCTGATATTGGTAATTGAGATTTTCCTTTGAGATCTTCTTGGTGCTTGGTATGACAAATGACTTTCTATTAAAACCTGGATATATGGAGTACTGTGTAATTAGAATCTTAGTCTTATTTAAATCTTTATTTTTATTTGGCATTCTCTGACTCCCATCTTGTAGAGGAAGGGGAGGTGGACCTCATTATATCCAGAATGGGATAGAAATGCACATTCTACAGTTGACATTTGTTAATGTTACAGATGGGGAGTGTCCCCTTTTAGTAGTGGTAGAAGATGGCATTCCTAGTTTCCCAGTGGGCCACTTCTTATACCATCAGTGACTGAGAGGGTTTGCAGTGCCCTATTACTGCTGCCCATGTGGCCTCCATTGACACCACTGGGAGTGTGGCCTCATTACCATAGGGAAGTGGTGAATGTTTTGACTCTCCACTGACTATTAGAAGACATCACATATATAAAAATAAAACAATAGTGTAACATGAACAATGACTTATCAAAAAAGAGTGCATTGAGATGATGACACAATTTTCTACATAATATTTTAATGGAGGATTCAAATGCACACTACACAGAAATCATTAGATTAGATGATAAACTTAAGAAAATCTAGAATAAGGAAGAAAAGAATAAAATTAAATAATAATTTTAAAACATAACAGTTAGCCTTAAAGCAAGATGGTGGAATAGGAAGCTTTGGACTCTCCTTCCCTGCATGGACACACTGACTCAATAGCAGCACACAGATCAATTCCCTTTGTGAGAAATATAGACACCAGTAGAGTCCCCTGCATCCAGTTTATTGCAAAACCAGCCATATCAAATTCAATAGGAGAATTGGAGACACTTTCTCACCATAGTTACCACCCCTGGCATACTACCATATAGTCAGGAAGAAGCCTCCAGCTCTCAGATTCTCTCCGAGGAGGAAAAGAGTTGGATTATACATACAATGTCCCAACTTTTCCTGATGTTTCCTGAGAATTTAGCTTCTATCTTGCTTTTCTTGGGCCTCTGATATGATCCAGCATTATTTAGACCCCTGGGGGCTACTAGCAGCTCAAAAGGCAGCAGTTTGAACTACAATGTACCATTTGCTAAAGCTCCTCCCCTGTCTCAGTGCAGAGACAGAGACAGAGAGAGAGAGAGAAGGAGGGAGGGAGTAAGAGAAAACAAATAGCTCCTAACTTACCTGTGGGGAGAAAAAGAATTGGACCTATCATCAAGCATTTCAACTTCTCCAAATGCTGCCTGAGGGATTGACTTCTGTCTCACCTATCTTGGAGCACTGATAGGGCTAGGTATATGAATAACAAAACAGTGGTTATAACTAGCACAAAGGTTTGAGAGATCCACAGAAGCTCTGGCTGGATCGAGTGGTGAAGGCCTTCTCCCCTATGAGGCCAATCCATGAAGACCAAAAGAGAAGGAAATTTTTCTAATGCATAGATACCAACCCAAAGAGTCAAGGTAAATGAAGAAATAAGGGAACACAATCTGAACAAAGAAATAAGATAAAACTCCAGAAACCTGACCCTGATGAAATGAAGATATACAAATTTCCTGACAGAAAATTCAAAATGTCCATTATGAAAATGGTAATGAGTTCAGGAGAACAATGAACAACCAAAGTGAGAAACCTAACAATGAGATAGAAAATTTAAAAAAAAAAGAACCAAACAGAACTCTTGGAGTTGAATAATACAATAACTGAATTGGAAATTTAATAAAAGGTTCAACAGCACACTAGAGGAACCAGAAGAAAGAATCAGTAAACCCAAAGACAGATCATATGCAAGTATCCATTCAGATGAGCAAAAGAAAAAGAATGAGAAAGAGTGAAAAAAGCTTTAGGGACTTATGGGGCATCATCAAGTGGATCAATATATGCATTATTGCATATATTGCATATATTAAATATTGCATAGGTTTCAGAAAGAGAAAAAAGAGAAGGATCAAGAAGTTTATTCAAAGAAATAGTGGCTTAAAACTTTCCCAAAATGGGGAAAAAAACAGACATCTAGATTCAGGAAGCCCAAAGGATAATAAATAAGATGAATCCAAAGAAATTAGCATTGAAACACATTATAATTGAACTTTCAAAAGTCAAAACAGAGAATTTTAAAAGCAGCAAGATAAAAGCAACTTCATATACAAGAGGACAACAATAAGGCTATAAGCAGATTTTTCAGCAGAAACCTTGCAAACCAGAAGGAAGTGGGATGATATATTCAAAGTGCTAAAAGGGGAAAAAAAAGTGTCACCTATGAATACTACACCTGGTAAAACTGACCTTCAAAAATAAAGGAGAGATGAAGACTTTCCTAGATAAACAAAAGCTGAAGGAGTTCATCACCACTACACCTGCCTTATAAGAAATGTATTTTTTTACAGAAATAGAAAAAACCCTAAAATTCATATAAATTCTGAAAGGATCCTAAATAGCCAAAACAATGAGAAAGAATAAGAAAGAGTGAAGAAAGTTTTAGGGACTTATAGAACAACATTAAGTGGACCAATATATCCATAATGGAAGCCCCAGAAGGAGAAGAAAGAGAAAGGACCAAAAAGTTTATTCAAAGAAATAGTGGCTTAAAACTTCCCACAAGTGAGGAAGGAAATGGACATCCAGATTCAGGAAGCCCAAAGGAACACAAATAAGAATCTAGCAAAGATTCATAAAAATAGACACATATATCAATGTCTGAAGAATAGAGTAGAAATAACCTAAATATATATGATCAACTGATTTTCAACATAGGTACCAAGAATACACAATTCAGAAAGGATAAGCATTAACAAATGGTGTTAACAAAATTGGGTATTCACATACAAAGAATAAAATTGGACCTTTATCTTACACTGTACACAAAAAATCAACTCAAAATTTATTAAAGACTTCAATATAAAACCTGAAACTATAAAATTTCTGGAAAAAGAGCATAGGGATAAATTTTTATGATCTGGATCATAACAATGATTTCTTGAATATGACAACAAAAGTATAGACAATAAAAGCAAAAATAGACAAGTGTGACTACATCAAACTATAAAGCTCTGCACAACAAAGGAAACAATCAACATAGTAAAAATGCAACTTATAGAATGGAAGAAAACATTTGCAGACCGTATGTCTGATAGGAAGTTAATACATAAGATATAAAAGGAAACCCTACAACTCAATAGCAAAAAACTAACAGAAAAATTTAAAACGATCTAAGGACTTGAATAGACACTTCTCCAAAGAAATACAAATGGCCAGCAAGTGTATGAAAAGATGCTTCATGTCACTAATCATTAGGGAACTGTAAATCAAAAGCACAATGAGATAGCACCTCACACCTGTTAAGTTGGATATTATATATATGACAAAAAGAAGACAACAAGTGACGGAGAAGATTTGAAGACATTGGAACCTTTGTACATGGTTGGAGCGGGAATGCAAGATGGTACAGATGCTGGTTTATGTGGTAGAGCAACCTTACTTCTGGATATATATGCAAAAGAATTTAAGTCAGGATCTCAAAGAGATACCAGCACTCTCATATTTGTTGCAACACTATTCACAATAACCAAAATCTGGAAACAACTAAAATGTCCGTTGATGGATGAATGCGTAAAGAAAATGTGGTACATATATCTAATGTAATATTATTCAGCCTTGAAAAAGAAAGAAATCCTGCAAAATGTGACAAGATGGTTGGACCTTAGGGATATTATACCAAGTAAAATAATTCAGCCAAAGAAGGGCAAATACTGCATGATTACACCTATATGAGGTATCTAAAGTAGTCAAACTTAGAACCATAAAAGAAAATGGTAGTTGTCAGGGGCTTGGGCAAGGGGAAAGTGGGAGTTGCTAATTAATTGGTATAGTTTCAGTTACATGGGATGAATAAATTCTAGAGATCTACCATATATAGTTTACGGTACTGTATTGTACACTTAAAAATCTGTTCACAGGGTACATCTCATGTTAAGTGTTCTCATCACAATAAAAATAAAATAAATAAAAAGGAGGAGGAGGAGGAGAAAGAAGAGGAGAAGAAAACAGACCTAAGAGGCAGACTTATGCATTTAATATTATTTCAAATGTGGGGCAAGTGGTCAGAATACTGGAAAGAGCAGCATCACAAATATAATAATCACAAGAAAAGTTAAGAGCTTAGAAATGAATTAAGTACGATTTAGCCAAAAACTAAGAAAAAATAATATAAACATTAGTAAAATTTCTGAATTTAAAAATTTTCAGAGAATGTGTTAAGACAAGAAAAATGTAGGGTATGAAAGAAAAGAGTGGAGTAAAATTACTATTAATTATAGACAATATGATTTTCTACTTAAGACTCCAAATTACTCAAAATACTTCTTGAGATATTCGTTAAATGCCACTTTGAAATACTGAAGATAATATTCAGATAATAATATAACAATGAACATTTACTTGTTTACTGTGGCCAGATTTGTGAGTACTTAATGGATATCTCACACGCATTATAAGGTAGTTATTATTATTATTATTTTCACTTTACAGATGAGAAACCGAGGCATAGAGAAAGTAAGTATCCTGTCCAAGTTCACATGCCGGTGGTAAGTAGCACATTAACAGTACCTGAACACTTTTTTCTCCTAGAAACAAAATTAAAATCCACTAGGATTCTAATTCATGTACACAAAATTAGCTGTTATTGGGAAAAATGGTATTACTCACAGGAACTGGAGATCAAGAAGAGGGACAGAAACTAGGGTTAGGCAGGAGATGTGGGACCTAGGGAAGATCTTCAGAAGCCCCTGAATCTTCCCTCACAGAGTCAGCAAGGGAGAATAGATTGACCCAGCTTGGGCCAAGTGCCTACTCCTGTGTTGGTGGCTGGGATGTGGAAGTGAGGTGGACGTTGGTTGATTAAAAAGCCTCAAAACAAATACATAGAGTTGGGTGAGCATAGTTCTGAAAGGGAAAGAGTGCAAGGAGACACAAATTATATATACATTTGAGACCTGGACTCTTTAAGGGGGAAGGAGGGAAGAGTTAGGCAATAGCAGGCAGTGTAAATCCACTACCATAATAACAAATGGATTGATTTCCTGCTGGAACCTGAACATATTATCTGCTTTAAAGATTACTTGAGGGCACATTGAAGAGTCTTATGTTGGTAACTTTCTATCTAGGATTCATTCTAAGTGGCTTTTACTCTTTCTATCTTGAATAAAATCAAAGAGATGACCCTGAATGAAGTATACTCCAGAGAGCTTGAGAGAGCTAAATATTGTTTTTCACTCAAACTAGTGACTTTTGAAAGTACACGTCTTATAGTACCAACAGTTATTGCACAGAAGTTTAATTAATAGCTGCTAGTTTAGTCTGTTTTATTAGTGATGGGATACCTTTTATTGGAATCCTTTTGATATTTACATTGCCATAAGACAGACCTTCACTAGTCATATTGTTATAGATATTATAGAAATTTAAAGGCAAACTTCTGAAATAATTGTTTTGCATAAACCAGAATTTCTCAACCTTGGCATTTTTGACATTTTTGGATAGATAATTCTTTGTTTGGCATATGGGGACTGTCCTGTCCATTGTAGGATAGTTACAAGAATCTCCGGTCTCTACCCATTAGATGCCAGTAGCACCATTACAGCTGCGACAATCAAAAATGTCTCAAGACATTGTCAGATATTTCCTGAAGGGCAAAAAGTCCTGAGTTGAGAACCACTATTGTAAATAAAGGAGGGAATTCTTGCCAACAGAATTAGTGGAACACCTAAAATACACACTGCAATGCATAGGCAACATATATAACCAAAGTGCTGTACCCCCATAATATTCTGAAATAAAAGAAAAAAAAATACACACTGCAAAAGATTGGTGTGTGATATGATTAAAAGGACAAAGTACTACTGATCGAAGAAAGTCCAACCGCAGTGTTCTGAGGGAACTTGACACGCACACTTTTTGATTAGAAAACCACCCTAGGAAGTGCTTCCCAACTGTGAATACACAATTAGAATAATCTGCGGGAGGTAAAAAAAAATACTGATTCTTAAACCACAATCTATATTAATTTGTATCAACAATTTGGTGGTGGACCTAGACATTTTTATTTTTGAGAAGTTCCCCCAAGGTATTGTAATATATAGCAATTTAATATGCACTGATCGAAAGTGACTATTCTTGAAAATCCACCAGAATCAAGCCCAGAAATATATGCAGAGGACACCACCCCTGGATTCCTGCTTGAGTATTCACAAGAATTGTATCATACACAGGAGGTACAGAGACAAAGTGCCTCAGGGCACTGCTCCAATGATTTCCAGCACCAGAAATCCATATCCTAACTGGTTGATTATTGCAACAAACTGAATAAAGGAAATGTACAGATTAAGGTATTCTCTGATGAACTGGTAATTATAATATTGATAAAATTTTACATACAATATTGCATCTGTCTGTATACGGATCCAGACATTGCACTAGTTTACTAGAAAGCTAGGTCTTACATTTTTAGCATTATACAAGAAATCCTTGAGCAAATTTCAGCTAGTTGTTGGTCTATAATGCTATACAAATGGTCCTGGATTTAACAGCAGATCTGATTCCCTGTCCATCTGCTTCTGGCCTATAGGTCTAACTTCATCATATGATCTGAATCAATTTTGATCATAGGAGGACTTAAAATAATCAAGCAAATACATAAACTTTAAACCAATATACAAGGCACTAAAAATCAGTCAAAAATATTGAGATTGGGGATGTACTTGGTAAGAATTTTCCAAATAATTCTTGTTCCAGTGATTTATTTATTGAGGGATACTCACCGGAGACAGGGCGTGAGGAAAGCAGTATGTGGCAGAGGGAAAAAATAACGAAACAAGAATGTGATCTCAGTGGGAGACTAGCTTTAGTCTTATCCTATAAGGAATACTCATTACAGGGCAGAGTTAGCTCCACCTTGAGGCAAGGGGGACCACCTTTTAGACTCCCTGCCAGTTAATCATTAGCTAATTTGCTGGGGAGGGAAAAGCCTTCTGAGATTCTGTTTGGTTGGGTGCAATTCTTTGGATAAAAGGTGTCTGATGTGTTGTTGGGCAACACGCATAGCAGCTATGGGACTGGTGCATCTGCTGGTAAAGTGGATCTGGGCCCATCACCAATAGTATCCACTAGAATGTATAACACAATCACTTCATTTGATATTTTCAGATACAGTTTTGTATTTTAAACATCACTGAATCAGGAAATGTGAACTGGCCATATAATGTTAGGATATCTGCATTTCTTTTTACTTTAGCCATATCTAATCAAAGCTTCCTTGCCATTTTCAGGAAGACATTTTCCAGGGGTACCCAACCTATGGTGCGTTGTATAATTATTTCATTATATATTATAATGTAATAATAATAGAAATAAAGTGCACAATAAATGTAATGTGCTTGAATCATCCCAAAACCATTCCCCCTCTTCCCTGGTCCATGGAAAAATTGTCTTCCATGAAAATGGTCCCTGGTGCCAAAAAGGTTGGTGAACACTGTACATAACCAAGCATGCTGGTGATACACAGCTCACTAAGATCAGATCACCTATTTCCAAAAAAACAAAAAAGGTGAGCTTTTATGTGCCTAACTCCCCTCCTCCCCTTTTTAAACTGAGAAACAAAAATCCAAAAATAAACAAATATTTCATAGAATGTATGGATTCTTTTATTCAACAAATGTTTATTTCAGTGCCCTCTACATACCTGACAATGCTATGAATTTTTGATACAAAAGTACAGAAAAATACACAATTTCTGGAGATAGTCCTCATAGAGCTTTCATTCTATTCGAGGAAGTAAACAAATCAAAAAAACTAGTTTAGGTGGCAATAAGTGCTATCGGAAAAAATAAGGCAGAGTAAAGGCATGGATGCTGGTGGACATGGGCATAAATAGACGCTGTTTTAGATCAGATGGCTAAGGGAGGCATCTCCGATAAGTTGACAGCTAAACAGAGAGCTAGCTGAATGGCATGAAGAGGAAAGCACTACAAATAGAGAATTTCCTCTATCTAAGAATTTAGATAATAGTCAATTACAGAATTTTCTCTAGGCTAAAAGTGTTATGTTAAAAACATATTAACACAAAATGCCTTAATAAATCTGGTGGTGGTTTTCCATCAATAAAGGGTAAGGCATGGATGACTCTGTTAGTCAACATGGTGTCATAGCACCAATAGTCATTTGTCACTGCCAGTCGCTAATGACAAGATGTCTTTGAGCTGTACTAAAGGAGTGAGGTGTCAACACAGATTTGGTGTCTGATTTGAAAAACAAAGATATTTGTGAAACTACTGTAAGAAACCACCAAGAGTGTGCAGTCAGGAATTAACTTCTTAGAAGTCTAATGCATGCTTCACAAAATAAATCCTCATTATTTTCACTATAAATTTTTAGGTGTAATTTTATTATAATCTAAAGCTTATAAAATTTAATTTTTTCTGAAGGATAGAGGAGCATAAAAGGGGCCATTGATTCTAACAAGCTTCTCTTAGAGGGGCATAACAGGCTTGACCTTAGGAAACAGAAAACAATGTAACGACATTTTACAATTGTCAAAGAGATGAAAGATGAAGTCAAATAAAACTGTTTATAGTATCCCATACAACGAATAACTAGGGATTTTAGATTAGATTGTGAGCAGTGAGCTTAATATCAATTTAATTTATTAAATCTGTAGGAACCAAAATTTTAATAATTTATAGCACTTTTCCACTTACCGCCTTATGGACTGTTACAGGTCTCAGAGCATACTGAAGGAAAAAGAGATTTTGCAACCTATTTATACACATTTTAAATATGGATAGCTTTCAACTGCTTAGAGTAGCTTTAAAAAACTCAGTCACCTCTTAAATAAACTAGGTTTTGTTGTAAAAATTAGAGTGATTTTTGTTTTCTTAACCATATGACACCTGCAAAAGTCATATTTTAAAATGTACTACATGCAATAGAATAAATTGCATATGGAAATACTGGAGGATTGTTGGAAACATTGGCTGTTTACCACAGCACATAGTTTCATTTTATTTCAAGAACAATATTCAATACCTAATTATTGATGAAAATCCAAGTCGATTTCCTACTAAAATTTCCTTTATCAAAATTTGAGACTCTTTTTATTCTTACTATCAGATTTCTGAGTAAAATAATATCCTTGGAAATAAATGGAAATATTTAATTTCTAATAATATCATCATTGTGAGTCAATTATTTACAGTGTTACGAACAGATGGTTTAATCAGAGAATTGAAGCATGAAGACTCGTCCTGGTCCTATATCACTGACAATACATTGTTTCACAGATCTACAGAGAGTCCTTGAACTTTGACTTATGAACCATACATTGCATGCTGCTGAAATAGTTATACTATATTTGGAAGAGCCCAGATTGTGTATGCTGCTGATGGTATGTGCTCACCTCTTCATATTTTAGTCAATTATACCTACGTTAAAATAGGTTATAAAGAGTTATAACAGAATTTTCAGAATCTAAAATATTTCTCTAGGCTTAAGTAAACCTCACTTGCCTGCAAGCAGTGACTCCAGGAAAGATATTTCCACATTCCATGTTAATTATGCCTGATATAAAAAAACCTTTTTTTTTAATTATTGGAAAAAATAACTTTAGGGCCTTGGTAAGAAACTCCATTTCTTGTTCCCTTCCTCAAGTCAATTATATGCATCTTCCAAAAACAAAACCTTTTCTAAGTCAGAGGTTTGATCAATAAGGATTCTATTCTACTTGTTAGAAGTTTGAGTGCCCAACAACTGGACTCATTTTACAATTTTAGTGTCATTTGTTTAACACTAGAAAGTAGCATTTAAAACATGTACTTGTGTACTTATAAATATTCTGAAAACAATAACCATTGATTCATTGGTTGCTAATTCTAGATATGAATTTTCTATTTTCCCCAAGATGTTCACATTCCTTAAATTAAGGCATTGGTTATATAATATGAATTAGAATCCCTGACACTTATGTAATTGGCAAGCGTATTAACATAGCATTTGTATAGCAATTAATGAGACTCTTAAAAGCATGTTAAATATAATATAATATGCGGATAACATAAGCACATTGTTTGAGTCATTAAAGAATAATGAGTTTTTATTTTTCTTCCAAATGGTAAAAAAAGGGAAGCACTGTGACTCACCTTTAAAAGATGTGAGAGTTTTAGAGATTTGTAGACAGAGTTTATATGGAGTGAAAGATGCACATCTGTAGGAAGTCTACTCAATATTTGAATGTCTAAGTATCCCACACTGTGTCAGGTGATGGTGGGGGGAGAAATACCTAAGTTCACTTAAGCAAAGACTTTCTGTAATATTTCCTTATTAATACTGGGAGCAGGAACTCAGGAAAATTTAGTTTAGCATCTAAATTGAGAGTCAAATATGACTAAGATTTGACCAGCAAATAAGAGGAAGATAACTCTTTCTGGAGGATGGAGAATCATGTGTATAATAGTTTGATGTTTCCATATTCTTTAATATTTCTGAAAGAAGATATATAAAACTCAAAAAGTATCAGAAACTCTAAACCACATTAAGCTCTTGACTAATAAACTTTTAGATTTAAAAAAAAAACATGTAAAGGAATGAAATCAGAAGCATGACCAAGAGGTGTGCCAAGTACAAGTCGATCACTTTGATCATAGCTTCAAATAATCTACTTTTGTAAAAATTTACATGTTAGCATGAAATTGGAGAAATCAGTATAAGCAAAACAGGAAAGGATAAGGTTACAGGGTGGAGTCTTTCTTCTATAATTTTCCCTCACTAAGAACTTAGACCCTTCCTTAGGATTTTCACCCTGATTCTAGAACCTAGATACTGTATACCTCTGATTGGAACAATTTGACTTGAAAAACATAGGAATGAAGAATAAAAACAAAACTTTAAGAACATACAGATCCCATAGTTTTGTACACAGTTGTGCATTGTTTTTATCATAATTAAAGACTAACTAAAAGAAATTAGACACTAAGCACAATCCAGAAAAATGTCAGCTACTCAGTATTTGCTAAGGGTTAATCACCTCCTCCTTCATACTCAGAATTGTGCCTCCTTCCTCCTTCCCAAATCCTATACTGTAATATTGACCTTCTAGTTCTTAATACTCTGCACTCAGTAAGTAAGAGGGACAGGGAGGGTCCTGCAAGCTATCCACCCCAATGCTGACCAAGGGTTACCTTCCAGACAAGTACACATTTTATTTTAACTAAGAATATGGCTTCCAATTCTGATGTGGTGTTTCACACTGGTGAACTGAATTGGGCCATATGTTAGCCTCAGGGATATTTGTGATCTGCCCTCTTGCCTAAGGCACAAACTAAAAGCAAGCAAAGTTTCCCCATTTATTACTTTCCCTTAGAATAGTGTTTCTCAAAAAGTGATCCAGAGGTCACAGGCATCAGAATCATCTGGGATGTGTAGTAAAAATGCACATGCTCCATCTCCTTCACTCATGCCCTACACACATACAGTGAATCAGAACCTCTGGAAGTGGTTTCTGGGAATCTGTAGCTTCAACACTCTATAGAGGTGATTCTGAAGGTTATTTTGAGCTCTTCCCAAGAAGCCCTGATTGGTGGTGCTTAAGGTCTTACCCCTTAGGCACAAAGAGACCCCAAAAAGGTTTATCAAAGGAAAACAGGAATATGTGTCCAAATTCATGTGCAGTTAAACGCATCTTACTAACAGTCGAACTCATCTACCTAGAATTTCTCTGATGTCTTGATCCTCAGGGTGAATGGAGGAAATGAGTGTCAGGCACGGGGCCACCCCTGACACTCGAGGAAGTGCACATGTCTTGTATCTAAATACTTCTAAATGCTTAACAAGTGATAAATGAAGCTAAAAAGCTGTTAAATAAAGTATGGTTCATCCTCCTCCTTTGATAAACATTCCTTTATTGGACCTGGAAGCTAGGTCCAATTTAGAATTTTCAGATTGTTTGAAGTTTCATGTCAGTACTTCATGGCACAGCAGAACCAGCTCCAGACCCTCAAGCTCCAACCCATAGCCCAGGCTTTCTGATCTCTGTCTACCTATACCTTGGGGGAGCCTCACAAACATAAAAGAGAACACATTCTCCAAGTACAGGTGCTATCCATCCTCAGCCACACAAAGAGCTGTTCCTTGGCCATAACCAGTCCTCAGGCCTCACATGGAATTCTTCTGTGTGGTCTGGAGGGAGTGCCACAGGCTTTTGTAGGCCTGACACCTTTGCCTGAGGAATTCTCACCCTGCTGGAAAAATATGGCTGGAGGAAGACCACACCTGGCCTTGATAAAGCACTGGGCCAGAGGCAGGAATACTCAGTCTTTCTTATTTGCATGGATCCTTAGTATTTAAATAGTATCTAATCTAAGTTTCTGACTGATTGATTCATTCATTTGCCAAGAATTTATTGAGCAGTATGGCAAGTATTAGTATAGACATTTGGGATATCATAGTGAATAAAACAGCTCTTGCCCTTGTGGAGCTTACATTCTAAAGGTTTTTGAATCCCTTCTATAGCCTACCTAGCACTTGCCCTCTGCAGTCCTCTTGAAAATATCCATTGACAGACAATGCAGTTTCTTTCATTGTTAGCTACTGTTTTCAGCTCTTTTTTTTTCCCCATTGGATATGTGGACACCTTCCCAAGATAGTGAAAACTTTATTGCAATTAATTTATTATACATGGAAGAAAACACTCTTTGGGGTTGCAAACCATTTTTTAAGCTAAGAAAAATAAAGAAAAAGAACAGTTATCATTATATTATGAACTGCTCCGTGGCCATAATTTGATTTTCCAGTTCATTTGATATTCTGAACTTGTTTCTAATAAAAGGACAAACTAGAAGTTAGAAGAATTTATAAACATATCTCTTAAAGTTCATAAACTGAAAAGTTTGTAAACTCCTGCACTTTTTGAAATGAAAATATTTTAATCACTGTTTAAAATGTACAAAACCATTAAGTTTACAATGCAAAGAATTATCACAATACCCAATTTCATGTGAGAAAAGTGAGGGTCAGATATTTTAAATATGGTACATAGTACTGCTAGGTTAGCTGACAACTCACCAAAAATATCACCGGGAATACCTGTTGATCCAACAAAACTAAGTTAATTAGACTTAGAACAGTAGGGTAAACATCTTCTTGGTAGCACCTCAGAAGTGAGAACTCTGGGGAGGATATTTATAGTGTTTTGGGCCTTGCTGGATACTTTCAAGGGTTTTAGGACCTGAGCTGAATGATTTTAGGGTGGGTTATGCAAGATGGGGTACTGGTTGGAGTCAGCAGAGTTTGTGATATAGGAACTTTGGATTGGGAGGCATAGCAAGAAGAGGGTCTTTAAATGCATATATACAAGTCAGCTGTGTTAGTATTTCACTGTCATGTCTCCTAGGAACTAGTATTTTCTGGAGAAAGTACCTAGACTAGTTTTACTCGGTCCCTGTGTTGCTTAGATTGTTTGTTAAAAAAAACAGGGGTGTATGCTTTGCCCTGGAATTGATTAGCAAAGGAACAAGAAACATGGTGGCTTCAGTTGCTAGCTGAACCTCAACATTTTTCTTTTAATAAATCGCTGTTGTAAGAAAATTGGATGCTATTTAGGTTTATTTCATTTAACAAAAGAGGAAAATATAGCATCTTCTTATCAATTATATGAAAACATGATGCCTATACAATTAAATAATCTAATTAAATTTCCATTTCTACTATCCGTACTGATGTTTTGTGTTTCTGTATATTAATTTTTTTATAATATCTCTTTTTTACTTAATGTCTTGACTTCTAGAAAATTTATGAGTGTGTGGAGGAACAACAAATTCAGTGATAAAAGCATAATCTATAGAATTTTGGGGTTTGTGATTGATTTTGGTTTTCTGCTTTTGATCAGGTATGATCTTGCCGTAAGAATGTCTTCCTGTAAATAAGAAAAGAATTTATTTTCCTTTGCCTCAGACTTTCAGCTTTAGAAAATTACCCAGAGGCCACCCTTGAGCTGAAATTGATATGCCAAGTACACCCTTGCCCTTCCTTTACTTGACAAAAACAAACCAGCATTAGGTCTGCAAAGCTTTTATGAGAACTCTAGCTGCCTTCCAATTCTTGTCAAAGCAACCCAACCTCAGATTTACATCCTTGTGTTACTCTAGGTGAGTAATTGTCAATATTAGGCTGGATTGTAAGAACTTTAAAAACAAGCATTTAGGAAATTGAATCTGATAATCTGTTAAGAGTGCTAATAATACCTTTGGCTTGATCTTAGTTCATCACCAATTTTATTGACTGTAACATTTAGCATAATTTTTCTTTGTTGCATATATTCAGTAGTGTTGCTGATTTTTAGGTTTTGTTCTAAGTCCTTTAACCACAAATAGCTTTTTGATATTTTACGACCTTCCTTCCCTAGTTTTAATCTGTTCTAATAATCATATTAAGAGAACATTGCTATTTGTTTCCAAAATGTGACTACAAGCTTGCTGCAATGCAATGTGAACTACACGAGGAGTCAAGCACTGTGAATGCTAGTCCTGGCTCTCAGAGCAACTAATTGTGCAAATTTAAGAAAGCCCTTTGGGCTTCAAGTTTCTATTTGAATAAATAAAGGTATTGGATTATTTGATTGATGTAATTTCCCCATGTTTATAAAGAATTAATTTATCTTTAATCATAAAATATCCATAATAAATTAGATTGCATGTGGATGGATAGGGATGTTAAAAAAAAAAGAAACAGGTCAAAACATGATGCTTTTCATGTCCTGTTGATTATAGAATGGACTTATATGTAAAATATAGCAGAGAAACTAAAGGTTACAATAAAATTAAAATTGAGAAGTCACATTGACAAATTAACAGAGACTTAGATAATTAAGAGGACATGGAGAAAAAGTTTTGATTTGTAAAATGAATTTAATTTTGACAAAATTTAACATAGAGAAAGAATGCAATGTTGCTAAATAGAAAATCTGATTTTTTTTCTCTTCCCTAGTCTCTCTGCTGATACTGTGGGACTTTACCACAGTCTCATGCTCTGGAAAATAGAGATGGTTAAGAAATCCCCTCCTAACTTTTTGTTATCCAAAAATCTCCTTTTTTGTGTTATGGGAAATAGCTTACTTGAACAATCACTGTGGTGTTATGATATATATATATATATTGCTTTCCCTCCCCAGTTCCTAAGTTCCTCATAACTCCCATAGTCCTTGTTATAATGTTGGGGCACTTTAAGCCTCAGGAGCCAGGCTCAGGAGATAGGATCTCTCTCTCTGTCCCTGACCTTCTCCTCTCCTTTCATCTGCCCAAGGAAGGACTCTATTCTGAGTGTGGGTCAAAAGACCCTTATTCCAGAGAGGGTCCTTCCCCATACCCTGGAGGAAGGAATGCTGCACAAAGAGGCCAGCGAGAATCTGAACAGACAGGTCTTGCTGGGTTTAGATGATGTGCTTTTTGTCCAATCACATTTCTACACGATTGTCAATCATACCTATGTAATGAAGCCTCCATAAAAACACAAGAGGACTGGGTTCGGAGTCCTCTTCCAGATAGCTGCACACGAAGAGCATCCTGGAGGGTGGAGCCCAGGGAGGACATGGAAGCTCCACACCCCTTCCCCCCTATCTCACCTTAGCATGTCTTCATCTGTATACTTTGTAATAAATCGGTAAATGTAAGTAAGTGTTTCCCTGAGTTCCGTGAGCCGCTCTAGCAAGTTAATAGAACCCAAATAGGGAGGGGGTTGTGGAAACCCCAACTTGAAGCCAGTGGGTCAGAAGACTGAGCCCTTACCCTGTGGGATCGGACACTATCTCCAGGTAGACAGTGTTGGAACTGAAATAGAGGGCACCCAACTGGTGCCCACTGCTTGGTGTGTGGGGAAAGACCACACACATGTGGTCACAGAACTTCCCTTCTGTGTTGATTGTTGTGGAATTTAGAAGAAAGCATAGTTTGGGGAGTGTTTTTCCAAGGCAACCACCCTTTCACACATGACTCTCTGTAGACCCATTCTCATGTCTCCTGTAAGATTTGCACATGCCTCCCATGTTTACCTGCGACCAGGCCAAACACAGACCTTCCCCCGCTTTGCCTGAACCTACCAACAAAGCCAGACAGACCCTTCTGGATTAAACAAATACAGCAAAAAGAATGAATGATTAGCTGAGATTAGAACTCTTTCTCCCCTGGGAAACTAGCTAGACACAGGGCTATATATTCCCATTTCGGCTAACTGACCAAGACTTCCTTGATTAAAAAAAAAAAGAAGAGGAATCCCAGCTGTAAATCACCCTACCTTTATTTAACTGGTCGACCCGTTCCTGCTGAGACACTGATATTTGGATCTCCCTATTGCGATGGCCTGAATAAAATCAATATCCTCACTTGTTTGGCTTCTGTCTTTGACACTGCCTTCCATTCTTCTTCCTTTTCTATCTCTATTTCTCTTTTCCCCTCTCTTCTTTCTTCTCTTTAATTTTTTCGGATATCCACAGGGATTCTCAGATTTTATTCAAGGTGAGGCTTGAATCAGATCAAATACACTCCTTGCCTTGCTAAACCAGTAAGAATGATGAGTAGCAGATGGGCATGTGTCTACTAAAATGAGGAAAGAAAAGATTAATTGTGTACTAAAAATATAATGCTTCTGAGCTGAATAGCATTTTAAGGAACACATAGTGCTCAGTTATGATGGAAAAAGTTTAATTTGGATTCACCATTAGAAAAGCTTGGATTTGAGATTCCTGATAATAAGCTCCCTCAGAATAATTGAGGTTCAAAGTAATCAACTTAAATAAAAGTATATATGTGTGTGTATGTGTGTGTGTTTGATACATATTTATTTCTGACTATAAGTTTCCTCAGACTAGAGAGGCCCAAAATAGTACAACTTAATTTAAAAGTATGTATATGTGTGCATGTATGTTTACATGTATGAATTTTAATTGGTTTCTATTGGATTTGAAATATATAATTTCTTTCTCTCTCTCTTCCCCCCCCACACAAGTAATGCACGTAATCATATATAAAATACATAATTCCTTTATCAAATTGAGGGGAAATTTGACATATTAAAATTTTTAATAAGATTTCAGTTTCAATGAAATTACTCTAACTTGAGAATATTCTATTTAATATTCTTTTGACTTATACAATTAACCCAATAAAAAAAGAAATTCTGATTTCAAACAGTTATTGGGATTCTTGGCTTCTGTAAATTTAACTCTTCATGTGCTACAGCTCTACAGCATTTTTACTTTTAAAAGATTTACAGATGGGCAAATCTCAAAGGATTTCATTTGGATTGGTAGCAGAAAAACATCAACATTTTTATACCTTTCCTATTATTAATATAAGGATATCCTGCTCCTTTCCTTGGGCAGGCACATTACCCTAAGTGATAAGGGTCCTGGCACTACACAGCATGCTTTCTTGGATCAGCACCAGCTCTTCAATCCCAACACATCTTGGAGTGTATTTTTGATGAATAAATTACCAAACTAATGAGAATCACTAAGAGGTTAAGGATTGATCAAGTACTTAATCTTTTTAATGAAGGACACAGCATGAAACACATTCCTCCAAATAGATACAATAAACAATCTTCTAAAACCTAATTAGAATAAAAATACAAAGAAAGGTGAAAAGTCCTAGAATTTCTGTACCAGATAATAGCTTAGCATTTTCTGCAACAATGGAAAGGCTTTAAGTCTATCACCCTTATTTACATTTGAATCATGTGAGTCCCAGAAGTTCATCAAGATAAAATAATGGTATTTTAATATGAAATTTTAATATGTCTTTACGCCTTTTGGGTCCATGAAAATTGCCTCAAGCTATGATTTTGGAGCTTTTACAGAACTTGCTAGGCCTTGAGAAGATTTAGCAAATATTTTGGAAATCTTTTGAGTGCACACAATTTTGAAGCATTGTGAAATAGATTTAGCATTTTGGGTGTTAATATATTTGGTATAATTTAGGATTTAATCAAGTTTTTGAGATCTTAGTTTGGATATTAAAAATAGGTTGTAAACCATTAATGAGAGGTTTGGTGAGAACAACCAGCAACAAATCAAATTTTTTATGACAAATTTTTATTTAAACTAATGATAATGACAAGGGATCAGGTGGCACCTTGAGCCAAACAATCCACCTGGAGTAAACAAATACAGCAAAAAGAAGTGGTACATAGGAAGACTGAATCTCAACAAGAGCCTAACATTCGGGTGGGTGATGCTTATACTTACTCAGGTAATGCTTCCCTTTTCAAGTAGTTAGAGTGTAACACACTATTAGGTATCATCATTGTTGATTAATTACACCATTATGGTGTTATACAGTATGCACTGCAGTAATGTATTCTTTTATTCTTTAATTTTTCACATCATCTGTTTGAGTTGCATATTTAGATAGTATTGCTAACTGAATCTACTCCAGATATCACCATGGTATTTAACACATCACAATTGCATAATCCAATTTTCCTTCCAAGGACTCCGGAATCTGTTATAAATCTGTTAATCAAAGGGCTATGTCCTAATTGTGGCACCAGTAAACAAGGTTTTGCTCTTTACTGATAAAGAACATGTGAGATACACTGTTTTGAAGGTAACAAGAAAACAAAACAGGGAAATTATACTTAATCGCTCTTCTTCTCCTACTTTACATTTTTATTGTACACAATTTTTATTTCCATTGCTTGACTGTGTGTAGGTTTGGGTAGGGAGGCATCTGTCCAATTTATTCTTTTTCTTTTTTAAAAAATGTATTTTTAATTATTATGAGGACATAATAATTATGTATATTTGTGAATTAGCGAAAAGAACGGAATTGGAATGTTCCTAACACAAAGAAATGATAAATGCTTGAGGTGATAGAAACCTCTATTTCCTTGATTTGATTATTACACATTGTGTGCCTGTACCTATTTATTCTTGTATCTCTCAACCTTAGAGTGACTTTGTAAACCAAAGTGGGTGTTTGTTAAGTGTTTGTGGTCTACATGAATAAAATTCCAACATTTCTATTTTTTAAAATCATATAATAAAAAATAGTCAGAATTTCCCTTTTGCATTTGATCTATAAAATGATACCTTTAATATTGATTTTTGGCTTGATTGCATTAAACCTAGCATTTTCTGAGGAGTGGAAATACTTTTTGTTTTGTGTAATATAAGTGCCTGTGTTATTCTGCTTAGAATAAATAAGCATTTCAAAAGTAATTCTTGAATTTTCTAACAATAAGTAAAGCTACAGTGCTTTTCCAAAGAGGAATGATCTTTTTCTGCCAAGAGGAAAAAAATATATAACCGAAAGTGGTAATTATTCTTTAATCTCTAAATCAATACATAATCATAGTGTAAAATTACTGAATTCCAATGGATTGATAGCTGCTAATCTAGAATACATCAATGGCTGCCAACCTTTCCTGTGGAAACAATCAAGGAATAGGCCAGTGGGCTAGAAAAATGTTTTAAAAAATAGTCAGTCAGCTAAATAATTCCACCTCAGGACAGAAAATGATGAGATATATTAAATTCAATCTTCAGCCATCATATTACTAACGATCAGAAGGTCAATATAACGAAGTAAACATATTTTCTAGTTTTGTTTGTTTTTTGGTGTAGTTCAGTCTACAAAATAAATTGGATCAGAAAATAAAAGGAATTATCTTTCTAACTGCTTTCTCTAGTCATAGGTGGTTTGAAACTGGTGCTTGAGTCAGACAGACATTTCTAATCAGCAGAATTAGATCTAAGTGACTCAGCGGTTTTTGTCCTCCAAGAAAAATCTTTATTTCAATTTTCAGCCCAGATATTTTTTCTATGTGTATCAGCCTGTTTAAACATATTTAACATCCCTTGCACGCACGGGTGGTCCTAGCAAAGGATGCCATGTGCAGATCTTTCCCTTGCAGCCTGGGAAGTTGTTAGTTGAAATCATCCAGGAAATCCAGGAGAGATTGGTTTCCTCCTCTGGTCTTCCTTCTCAGTGGCAGCCATGCTTGAGCCCTGCAGCAGCACAGAAGGAAAAGCAGAGAAATCAAAGAAGCCAGCAAGCAGATGGCTTAATCGCCAAGTCCATCCTGTCTATCACCGGACCATGTGCTACTTTGGCAGCCCAGGAAATGTTATTTCCAGAAAAAGCAGGAGCTGCTGCTAAAGCCAGCAAATACATTTCTGTGGTAGTACCATCAGCGAGTGAGTCTTAATACCACAGGTAGAAATAAACAGTAGTTAAGATCACAGGCAGGGGTATTAATTGTTTAACATCACAGATGCAATGTTATTAAAATTTTAATGCCACATGTAGTGATTCAAATGCTTTTCCTTCTTAATTCATCTTAAAGAAATAGGGGAACACCAAGATAATCCTTCAGTGCCTTTATAACCACTTTCAAAATGTAAGAACAACTTGTGGGGTTGATAAACATCCTCATAACCTTTACCCACATGCTAAATTCTATTAGTCTTTTTTTTTTTTTTTTTTACTTGAAAGCTTTTAGCAATGTCTATTTTTCCCCCCAGGATGATGAAAACTTACAAGAGAGTACTGTTATCTTATAATAGAGTACTGTATTTTGTCATAACCTAATGCCATTAAAAATATTTGTGGTAGAGACAAGCTCACTAAAAATGTTTTATGATAATCAGGTTGAAATGAAAGCTTTATTTTTTGTCAATAATTTGATTAATAATGATAATAGTAAACCAATGCATTACAAAAGAAGAATATTATTTCACTCAAATAATCTATATTTAATAAGTTTGTGGTGGTGTACATGAAGAAAGAAAGAAAGGAAAGAAGAGAGAGAGAGAAAAGAAGAGCAAGGCAGGCAATATATCAAGGATACTACTTTTAAAGTTCAGCTTTGCAAAGTACTTAATATAAACACATTTGTTATTAAAAAGTTAGGTTTACGTATATAATTACTGTCTACAGATATTCAAACATGATTAACACAAGAACTAGTCAATTTTTGGCAGGAAGGAGGAAAAGAAAATATATTTAGTATAAATTATATATGCAAACTGTTGTGTCTATTTACTTGGCAAACATTTGTATTTGCTTTTCTTGGACCCAAGAACCTCATGTCTAGATGTTCAGATAGCCACCATGCAAAGAAGGGCCATTATAATTAAAATTACAACTAATGTATAATAAATACTGAAACAAAATAAGGAGCTTTGGATTTTTAAATTTTTATTAAATTTTGAAAATCATTCTCCCAATTTCTATTTTTGAAATAAACTATATCTACAACCTATTTAGATATGTATTTAAATATTTACACTGGTAAAATTTCCTATTTAAAAAATAGCGCTTCAAAAAAAGCTTTTGCAGATACATTGCCATAAAACACTAAGCCAATCCAAAAACTATCACCATTTTATTGAGAGAGAGCAGGGATTGACTAATTTAAGTTTCCACACAAGAACTTTGGAGAAAGGGGAGACATGAAAGAAGATATGATTATCAATGTCCAGTGTGTGTAAGGTGTCTTTACATAACGAAACCCAAGTTTCCTAAATTCTCCGTTCTGTAGGTTTAACTTCTCTTTACTCTCCTAATCACTAGAGCAGAGCCCAGGTATTAGATTAGTTCTCCCAAAAGCAGGCCCTAAGGCAAGGGTGCAAGTGCAAGTGATTTGTTAAGAATGGTCCCCAGGGGACGGAAGGAGAAAACAGACTGAGAAGGAGCATCCAGACAATTGTTTGATTTCCATTCACTACCAGACTCAGCGGGAACCCTCAGGGTGCTCGTCAGGGAGCCTGGGTTTGTCCAGACAAGCAGCACAGGAGAGAAGCTGTGCTCTCACACTGGTCAGGTGTTACTAGGTCTCACGGCTGGGCAGCCCCCATCAACTCCCCCATACTTTTGGCTGTCTGTGAGGGACAGGTGCCAGTCCTCTGAGAGTGGCAGGTACAAGCTGTTAGCTGCAAAGTGCACTGAGGCTGGGAGATGGTTGCACAGAGATTGTTCAAGGAGGCTGAGTAGATTCAGATGTTGCCATTAGGGCACCACAGCCCTATTTTTGTATAAGCACTGTTAATGGAAAAATCAAATTCTGCCAAAACATTTAAAGATATTTATTCTGAGACAATATGAGTGATCGTGATCTGGAGCTTCACAATCCCAAGAGTTCGTGAGAACGTGGGCCTGAGGCAGCTGGGCTACAGTTTGGTTTTACACAATTCATGAAGACAGGAATTACAGGTAAAATCATAAATCAATACATGGAAGGTATACCTTGATTTGGGCCAAAAAGGTGGTACATCTCGAAGTGGGGGCTCACAAGTCATAGGTGGGTTTTAGGGATTCCTTAGTTGGCAATTGGTTGAAAGAGTTAAACTTTGTCTAAAGACTTGGAATCAGTAGAAAGGAATGCTTGAGTTAAGATAAGGGGGTCTTCTATCTGTCATGTGATGCTATCCTGGAATCAGGTTGGGAAGTAAGCCACATTATACGGAGTTAGTAAAAAACCCTTTTAATGAGATTTTATGGATTTTAAGGTGTGACTCACTAGGCCTCTTAAAAAGAAATTTGGGCAAGAGAAAAAAAGAGGTCAGAGTTCAGTCCTCAGCACAAAAGGTCCAATTCCCCCGTGAGTTATTTCTGAGAAATCCCAGCAAGGATCTATGTTTTCCTGGTGGTTGCTTATTACCTGTCCCTTCACTGCGACTCCTCTGAATTTGTCAGTGGCTCCCCTAACCATCTGATGATGACCACTCCAAGCTGTAACACTCTTCCCTAGTCAGCTTGCCTTAAAAGTTGGCCCAGACTTTGCTCTATAATCCCAATAACACACTGAACTCAAGGCTGTGCATTTAGTAGCCTCAATTAAATCTTTAAGATAACATTTTATCAAAAAGATACCTGCACTCAAATGTTTATTGCAGCACAATTCACAATTGCAAAGATGTGGAATCAACTCAAATGCCTATCAATTCATGAGTGGATTAACAAAATGTGGTGTATATATACCATGGAATACTACTCAGCCATGAGGAAGGATGACTTAATGCCTTTTGCAAAAATTTAGTTGGAACTGGAGGCCATTATCCTAAGGGAAGTATTTAAAGGATGGAAAACCAAACACCACATGTACTCACTATTAAATTGGAACTATCTGATGAGCATACAGGTGCATAAAGGGAAGTAAAACTCAATGGAAATCAAGCAGGGGGGAGGGGGAGGAGGAAAGAGGGGATGGGCAAAAACCTACCTAACGGGTACAATGAACACTATCTGGGTGATGGGCACACTTTTAACCCTGACTCAAGCATTACAAAAGTGATCCTTGTAACCAAATCATTTGTACCCCCGTAATACTTTGAAATAAAAAACAATTATTAAAATTATTTACAATGAAAAAAAGATAACATTATAGAATTACAAAACACATATCTTTTGGAGCTTTATAGACAATTTGCCACATTGTCCTCTCAGGAGAATCTGAAAAACTCTCCTCTGTTTGGAGAATTTTCTTCATCACGAAGCCTGCCTTCACAAGGCAGGAATTAGACCTGGCTTTTCCAGTTTTTCCAATAGCTTTGGCACAAGAATGCAATCCAGGAACCAGAAGCTCCAATGTGAGACTTTGCAAAGAAGGAAACAATGTAAGGAAGTCACAGGGCTCCACAGAACCTATCTTTGACAGAGTGGTGGTAAAGATGGCTGGTTTTTGTGGACAGCATTAGTGAAGATTCTGGCATTCAGTTTCAAGCATCAATTCTGTAAGTAGATCCATTTCCAGCTTGCTGTGTTGGGGATAAAATTCATACTTACCTCTGTGGGTGGTTAAGAGGATTAAATGACATAATGCTCATATAGTACTTAAGTGTGCATGGCACAAAAGTAAGTCCTCAACACAAGTTAGCTTTTATGAAGAAGAAGAAGGAGGAGGAGGAGGAGGAGGAGGAGAAAATGATGATGATGTCATTCGCCTTCTGAAATCTTTCAATGGTTCCCTAGATCTCTTGAGATGGAGGTCAAACTCCATAGCTCATGCTACAAAGGCCTGCATAAACAGGGTTTTTCCTCTTCTTTCTAAAGGAAGCATTCTCCATACCAGAGATAGGAATGTGCATGAGTTACACCCACCTACTTCCAATTTCTGAATATAAAATATTTCCAAAAGTCTCAGTGTCTTGGTGCATGCTGTCCTCCTCTTAGAATTGCCCTATTCTTGGCTACAAACTTACTTGTCCTTCAAACAGAAACATCTCTGAGATGCTTCTGATGACACAATCTGAACTGATACTTCCTCCCCTCTGCTCTCATGGTGTGATATGTATTTCTCAATCTCAGCATTTAATATAACATAAAATCATTTAGACTTAAGAATGTGTCTCCCACTATTCTCTTTGAGAATGTGGAATATGTCTTATTTGAATGGTAGTCCTCTCCCCTCAATCTCAGAGAACATCAATGAACCAAAATAATTTAATCAGAGAATTTCAGTAGAAGAAATAGGAAGACCCTGAATCAAAATAATCAAATTGGTGAAGGCAGTGTCAACTCCTTCTTGAAAGCCTAAATAGAATAACCTATTATTGATTTTTAAACGTGTACAAATCTTTCCGTATTAAACACAATAGCAAAACGAAGTCATCAACCTATCCCCACACAGCTGATGCTCTCTCTCTCCCTCACCCTGACCTTTCTATATTCACCACATTTCCTTCTTCATCCCCCATGAATCTTCAACCCATTCCAACCTTGATTTACCACTATTCCCATCACACAACCAGACATTTCTCAATGTCACCAATAATCTCTAGGTCAGTAGAGCCAAAGAGCCTTTACCATATTTTTACTTGCTAGACTTTCTACTGATGTTAAAAATTCTTGAAACATGCTCTTCCTTCTTCTTTATGCCCTAATACTCTCCTGGTGTTCCTTCCACCTACTTTTCCTCTCCTTCTTAGCCTCCTTTCCAGGCTGAGCCTCTTCTATTGCCTTTAAATCTCAGAATTCTTCATGGCATGATCTGAGGCCTATAATTCTTCTTGTTTGATATCCAAAGCAAGGCAATATATTCCAACACTATGAATTTAATTATGTTCTAAATACTGTTGATACCCAGAGCCTAGGACAGTGCTTGACACACAGTAGACAGTCAATTTCTATTGGTTCAGTGTATAATTGAGTAAATGAGTAACTGAGCAAAGCATCAGCAAGCTAGAACAACGTTTTTTTTTTTTTTTGGCACTGGGCCTTAGGATGAGCAGGAAAGAGCCTAATAATATTCTGTTCCATAATGGAGGCCTGTTGTATTTATATGATATAACTTGAATCTTTATATGAGATTAGACTTTGTGTTCTCTGAGAAAATTTTTACATGTGGGAGAGCTGTTTTATTAATATTAATAAATTATCAAGAAGCTCTGCTCATAGATTGAAGCCCATGCTCCACTTAAAACCTTCAAGTCTGGGCAGAACTGACAATTTGTGCCCATCCAACTGAAGTTCTGAGTTCAAATTCAAACTTAAGGTGCAGGGAAGAAACAAGAGGAAAAGCTTCCTATTGTTGCAAGAAGGTTCAGTTTTCCTCAGGGAGGCAGTAGGGTTTTATGGAATATAGATATGTAGGAAGGTATGGCATTTTGTGGAGGATGGGTGATGTGCAAATTTGAAAAGGAAGGACCACAAGTGAAAGAAATAGCCATAAGGACACATTCTTATAATGTCTGTAGTTTACTTTAAAACATACACAGTACAATATCTTTTGCACTAGACAGCTCACACTTTACCTCTAAGAGCAGTGAATTGCCCTAAATGAGAATCCACCCTTCAGGGGTTGTGACTGGAAAAATATCATAAAGGTCACACTCCAAAAGCACACTATATGTAAGCACTATATAAATATTTTATATACTATACATAATACTATATAATGCAGGGGACCACACACATGCAAAAGACCAAATCTCCTGATTTCCTTAGAGATAATCAGAATCTACCATTTGCTGAGGAAACAAGAGGTGGGTGTAGAAGTACTCAGGTTATATGTCTCTAAAATCTAAAACATGCCTAAGACTTAGAAAACAGTCTGAAGTCTTGTAAGTACTTAACAAATCCTTTTTGATAAACAAATGAATACTTTCAGACTTTAGTTTTTAAAGGTCAATATTATTCCTTTTGTGAAAGCTAACAGTTAAGAAAGTCCTCACCAGTAGTTTCATTCAATCTTCAGGACCTGGCCTTCTGGTAAGTGCTTAGATATGTTTATTGGGTGAATGAATGTTTACTGGAAAAAAAATCAATGAATGAATAAATAAAAAATGTAACTGGTAGATCCTAAATATTAAAAGGCATCAAAATGGGACAAGAAAATCACTCCATGCTCGATGGATGAAACATATATTCTTTATATTGGTTAAGAAGCACATATGACTTACTTTATTGTTAGATAAACAGCATGATAGTAAAATAAGTTCATGCTTGCATCTCAAAGTAAGGTTACACAAATTAAGATTAGGATAAATTAAAACATGTTGAAAACAAGTAATATATTGCTAATGTAAAAGTAAGAGGGAAAAGAAACAATTTCTTCTTGAAAAGGTTTATTATATTATTAATGATGCCTTAGGGGACTCATGTAATTATTTTCCAAGTTATTGTTTTTATTCTTCTACTGTTAAAGGTTTCCATCAATAAAGCCTTTACCAATTTCTTGCATACTGGAAGAGATAATGTATTGAAAAAGTGAAGAGTTAGTGATGTCATCTAGGGATACCGAGTGATTAGTGTAAATTATTCCTGAGAAGTATGTTCCTTGGGTCATCAAACAGACTTGATATTCTAGACAAGTTTAGAAGCATGGTTATTGACCAGATATTTAAAGTTAATTAGTGTGATGTAGTTAACAAAAAACTAATGTCACAATACAAGTTAATAGTTTTACATTGGAGGTTAATCAATTTTACACCTATAGGCCTTTAAACCTTTCCTTCACTATACAGACTTGTCCTTATCACAGAATTTGGACAATTTGAATTTGCAACTATGGAATTAATTTGTATGTAAGAAATCAGAACAAAGGAAGGAAAACTTTTAAGAATCTTATTTTCTATCTAGTATGAATTACCCAATACCTTAACAGAGCATATATCTCTAGGGACTAGACCATCTTGTGCACCAGATGTAGTGGGAAGAAGTACAGGGATTATTAATGAATGATGCTCAGTATATATTTTCAGCTTCACAGGGGATTGAAAAGGAATGAGCTGAAATTATATGCATTGGTAATATCCGTGTAATTGATTAAGTAGTCATATTTTAATTGACTTAAGTTCCTACCTAGAAATTTAGGAAAAATGTTATATACTAAGCAGAGAGTTCATAGAGGTATCCAATATATTGAAAAACACTCAGGGAGTACTGTAAAATTTCATTCTCATCACTTTAACATAAAGAATTTTTCTTAGACTTGTGTATTCCTTGCTTCTTTTGGCTTTGTGATGGTTATATCAGCTTTGCTTAATTTTCTTTGCCAATTGTTCTTCTCTGCAGAGATAATTTACTTGTAAACTTTGTTCCTGAACATGTCCATTAAATTGATCCATACATATAGTGCACTGGTTCTCTAACTTCAGTGAATGCCAAAATCATCCTGAATGTGTAAAAAATTTCAGATTCCTCGGGGAAGCTTCATAGTTTCTCATTCTAAACGTCTGGCTGAGACTCAAGAAGCAGTGCTATTAATGAACACCTCAAACAATTTAAGTGGATGATCCAGGGACCTGGCTTTGCAGAAAAACCCTTATGTGGTGATTTCACTGTTATCAGCCAGTGTCCATCAATCCCACTACCCTGTGATGTTGGCTGGGCTGGTATATGGTCCCATCCAGATGACAAACTGGGTTATCCTAGAACTAATAATCTGGAGTGGATGTCAACTGGTGCCCGCTGGGACAGTCAGTGGCAAGTCAGTGGCGTGTGCTGAGGAAGAAGGCATATATTCTGACCAGTGGCTACCCTAATGTAGTAAGTATTTAGCATTTAAATATTACCATGACTTCAGCAGTTCTTTATCCCTCTGCTCCCTGAAGGAGAATCCTTTCTGATTTGACTCTGAAATAATCTTATTTTTTTTCTTCTCTTGGGAAATATTTCCTGAGAAACAAGGCAAATTTTTTTCCAAGCCAATAACTAAGACTCAGTCTTTTTGTGTTTTCTTTATATCTAGAATTGACCTAGTCACACTTCTCTAATGAAAGTTTGACGGTTCAAATAACCTAGTTCCCTCCAAAATGTTATGGTTATTCTTAGACACATTATGCAAACCTTGAAACAAAACTTTCTCTACAATTATCATGAGTTGCATACAGAAAAAAATGTTGAATTTAGAATTTTTAAAGAATTTTACAAAATATGAGTTTTCAAAACCTAGGAAATAGTAAGAGGAGAGGCAGCAGATTGATTTGTTCTCTTCTTTTGTGTATCATAGATTTTAGAGAAAAAGTTAAACATTTACCCCTCTGGCACGGTAAGAACACAGCTTGGTGAAGGTGAAAGGCGGTCGAAATACATGAACTAACAAGATCCCATCCAGCTTAGTGAATCTATTTATTTGTTCTTTTCCTGTGTTTAGATGTGGCAGTGATGGATGCTATTTCCACACAATGCTATGCCTCTAGCTGGCACCGGAACCATGTTTTTAGTAAACTATGTGCAGCCCTTCACTTTTCACATCTTAGCTACTGGTCTGTTTAATATAGTCTTTGAAAGGAGCACATTTAATTAATAAGTGTTTAATCATTTTTATAAATGTGATTTTCAGGAAACTGTGCTAGGAGAAGTCAGATTTGGACCTTAAATTGTGTATATTTAACCTGATTTCAACAATCTACAGTGTTTTATTTTATAATATCTATTTCTTAACAAGTAATGCTTCCCTCTTCTTTCCTCACCTTTCAGATGTTAGCCTTTAATTTAAATTATTACTTTAACCTGTTCCACCTGCTAACTTGAAGTAATTAATTTTATGGTATACTTGGAAGTAGTTGCACATCCAAACAGTAATGAGGTTTTTATTTATCTATTTATATTATGTTGTTTAAATTACATCTAATTAACAAGGAATCACAATGTGAGGATATATACTGACCACTCAAATATTTGTGTATTTGTTTTCCTGAGGGCATTATAACATTTTGAAGAGAGAGCGAGCTGTTAGAAAGGGTGGTAAGATAAAAGAAAAAGAAACCTACAATATTTTTGTGCGTTTAAAAATCAAAACAATTTTTTTATTTCAATAGATCTAAGGGGTACAAGTGGTTTTTTGTTACATGGATAAATTGTACAGTTAAAAAAACAATTAATAGTGCAAAAGAGATAAACATAAGAAAAAATTAAACAATTTTTTTCTAGAAAAGATTTTTTAAGAAGCTTATTCGTCTCTTATTTTATCTGCTATTCTAGTAATTCTTTGGGGGCACTGCAGTTTTTCTTTGCTCATTGGTTTGGAGATGACAGCAATATTTTGAACACTTTCATCAGTGTGCTATGTACTTTTTCTAGTTTCATATATTCATCATTATAATTTTGAAGTCTGGGTATTGAAACTGTTTTAGAGCATAACTGGATAGGTCTTGAAATTTCCCTGAAGGCAATATTGTTCTGATGTGGCTGATGGTGAACCTGGACCCACTGATATAATGGTATCTGTGATGGTCAGTAAACGATGGCTTTAATCAAGATTCTAAATGCTCTTCAGATTAAATTGCTTTTTAGAGTCCTCTGATTTTATAGAGTCAGAGTGGATGTTTCTGTTTCTCTTTTGAGGTTTCCTTCCCCTAGACGCTGATTTTTCTGAAGTTTCAGAGCTGTCAAAGTAACAAAGACAAAAATATTGCTATTTACGTTGCAATCACTTTTTATTTTGCAATCTGAAGAACATAGATGCTAGTTACAGTAGAAGAAAAGGAAAGAAATGAGCCCTAGTTTTTGCTTCTTGTTATCATTTCCTTTGAACGTATAGAAGTACTGCACAAAAGTCAAGTTATGTTGCTAGTCACGTAATGATTTATCTAAACAAGGGGGTGTTGGTTGCTTGAATGCTGTCACCTTAAAGACTAAGCTCTTATTTCACTAATGCTGCAGTTGCTCAGCACATCTTTGATCCAAACATTTTAGAATTGTGTTCAGAACCAGAAACAGATTTATTTTTATGCTTTCATTTTATTGTGTTTCCTTCCTTCCTTTCCCTTTCTACCATCTCTTCCTTCACCTTCCCTCTCTCTCCTCCCTTCCTCTTCCTTCTGTTTCTTCCTGGTAGGGCAGTAAAACTCACTGGGTCCCCTTGGAATTTTTAATTCTCAGACTTGTCCACACTGAGCCTCCAGCAATTCATCAATTATAGTTTAAGTTTTCCTACCCTGACACTGGTTCCCACGGAGATTTTTTTCTCCTGGCTTCTGCTCTGCTAAGTTGTGATTCTGTGTATTTGCCTGTCTTTCTCTCCAGTTGTTGGGGCAGAGGTTTGCCCTATGACCTCAGTTCTCAGAAAGACCTACGAAGAGTTGTTGATTTTTAGTTTGCTTAGTTTTTTTCTTGTTGTGAAGGCAGAAGTGATGACTCCCAATCTCCTAACATGCCAGAACAGAAACTGGAAGTCTCTATAGTTTTAGGTTTTTTGGTTTATTTTGTTGTTGTTTCTGTTTTTTTTTTTTTTTTTTTTTTTTTTTTTTTTTTTGAGGCAGAGCCTCTGTCGCCCTGCGTAGGGTGCAGTGGCATTGTCATAGCTCACAGCAATCTCAAACTCCTGGGCCCAAGTGATCCTCCTGCCTCAGCCTCCCGAGTAGCTGGGACTATAGGCGCAACCTGGCTAATTTTTCTATTTTTAGTAGACACGGGGTCTTGCTCTTGCTCAGGCTGGTCTCAAACTCCTGAGCTCAAGCGATCCTCCCGTCTTGGCCTCCCAGAGTGCTGGGATTACAGGCATGAGCCACTGTCCCTGGCCTTGAAGTATAGTTTTAATGAAAAGGAAATTTAGAGCTTTGCAGAGTCTTGCACATATTAAGTGCTCTCTCAATTTTAGCTATCAATATTGCTGTATCTATTGATTCCAGAGCTAGTTTTTCAGATTTGAACATCTCTAAAATCTTACAACTGCTTTGCATTTAATTCCTGCTGCTTCTGACCCTGACTCCACCAAGGGAGAAGCCCAGCAGCTGTTAAGTAAGACCTAGGTAACTTCCCCCTCTCTACGTTGAACCTCTCAGGTCTGGCCTATGCAGTCCCTTTATACAAACTCCTCTCTATAAAACATGAACCTTAACATCCTTGGACTGGACTTTACACAAGGGAAGCACACTGCAAGGCAACCAAGATTTTCTTGGGCCACAGCTTAGTTCTGTTATCTAAGGCTGTGATAGGACACCCACCCATCTCTCCTCTCTCTGTCTCTCTGTCTTTTTCTTTCTCTCTGTTTCAGAAATTTACACACCACCGTTTATTGGCATGAACCAACCACTAATTCTCAGAAGAGATTGGCACAGATTAAAACTCTAACAATTTCTTTCTCTTCCTTGATAAATATTAAACTTAGAAGTTTTTAAAGAATACTTTTAAAAAGACCTACCATGACTTCTCTAGGCCTTCCACATTTATAGAAATTGGAGATTCTTAGACTTTTAAAAAAACTGTTCCAGATTTAGCTAGTAGTTAAAAGATTTTTTTTAAATAAAGAAACTTTGTAAAGTTGAAAAACTTTTCACAAAGAGTAGAAATTCCTTTAGCTAATATTTTTCTCTTTGACTATTATTAAACCGTGACCTTAGAAAGACCATTTTCTTTTTCTTTTGAGATCTAGCAACGAAGAAGCGATCCTCTGTTTATGGTATAAAAGAAACAATATCCTCTGGAGAACAGTAGGTGAGGGGCCACAATTTTTTTTGTAGCATCTCAGTACAAATGAATTCTTAAGAAGGAGGCTTTTATGATGGCATTTATGCCTTTAACTGAAAAAGTATGTAGAAATTAAATAATAAAAAAATTAGATATCTAAATCTCTTCTTAAGTCTATATGTTGCTTTTAAATTTTTGTCTAGGTAAAGTGGATGTCCTTGGAAAAGTTAAAATCCATTTATGTCTTTATGTCTTCAGGTTTTTATGTTCATTTATTTTAAATATTCATATTTTCATCTAATACATTCCTAGTGCCTAGGACAATGTCTTATTCGTAATAGAAGCTCAAAAATATTTGTTAATTATATGTATATATGACATACATATAAATAATCTGTATATATAATATATATTATATATCTAAAACTTAATAAGTTAATGAAAATATGTAGATTTAGTCTGATAGGAGGTGAGTTTCCAGAAATTATAAAAGACCTTTAATCTGAACTAAACAAACCTCTACTCCTGCTCAAATTCAAATTTAACTTTGCTTTCTTTCACTGTAAGTCTTTTCCAATCCTATTTCTTGAATCCTTTCCTCCTTTCCTTTGTTATTTTATTCACTATCTCTTAAATTACCTTTTTATTCATGGTGCTTCCTTTCATAGAATTGCTAAATCATACAGGCACATGAAATATCGAACCTGATTCCTTACTTTCCTTCATATTAAAATGTATTACCGTATTACAGATCACAAAAATGACTGGCAACAAGAAGCTATTGAGCAGTTACATTTCTATGCAACAAATGACCAATACAGCACACAGTGCCCGAAAGCAGGAAAATATAATCAAAAATTTCATTCACTGCCATTACCATTCAAGTGGAAAACCATTTCAGAAATGTATAAATGCTACTCTGACTCTATCATTGATAAATAAATAATAAATTAGCTCTTCCTTTTTCCAAATGGCTTATAAATCAATATTTTATACAGTATAAATAGCATTTCCATAATTTACACATGGATATTTATTGAATATCTAAAAAATATTAAATTTCTTGTTTCTAAAGGGTGCATTTCTTTCATCTATTGATTTAAATAATAGTTATAGAAAAGTTTTATTTTGTCTTTCTTAATCTGTTAATGTAAGGTTATCTATTTTTTACATTTTAGATAATTATTACCCATGTGGTATATAGTACAAAATATTATCCTCAAATTTAACTTGGTAAATAGTAGAAAAAGTTATTTCCAAATGACAGTATAATTAAGAATATCAATTCTAATAAGTTAAAATAATTTGTTTAGAAATAAAAATATTGAAAATTTTAAAAAATAAATAAGAAATGTTGTTAAATATACAACATATAGCAATTGATAACATATTTTGGTTGCAAGCACTCTGGTCTCTGTAGAAGAAAGTTACTATATAGAGACACATTCTGAGAAATGCATCATTAAGTGGTTTTGTCGTTATGCAAACATCAGAGTGTACTTACACCAACTAGACAGCAGAGCCTACCACAAACCTAGGCTATATGGCGTTGCCTATTGCTCCTAGGCTATAAGCCTGCACAGCATGTTATTGTACTGAATACTTAAAGCAACTGTAACACAATGGTAAGTATTTGTGTGTCTAAACATATCTAAACACATAAAAGGTACTAAAGATATGGTATTATAATCTTACATGACCATCATAGTATATGAGGTCTGTAGTTGACCAAAAATACAGTACATGACTGAATTCATTAACTGAGAAGGCATGTAAAGCTAGGATTTAATGCAATTAATCACATATTAGTAACAAACACACCAAACTCAAATCTCAAAGTCCCTATAGTTTTCCAGTTCAAGATTATGGAAGTAAAAAACACAGTGCAAAGGAGAGAAATATCTGCTGTTTATCTTCCTCCCTTTCTTAAAGAGAGACTCTGAGTTTGGAGCTCCTTTTATAATTAGAAAATTCCACACCTCAGTGGTCACCATAAGGTGATTTTTAATGTAAGAACTGAACCCATTTATTCCCTTCCTTGATTCTATTTAAATTATATTGACCTAGGAGAGAAAGATGTAATTTAATTAGATTGCAATTATTTTTAAAAATATTCATTCTAAAATTAAGTGGCAATTACCTGTGGAAAATATAAAGCGCTTTAGTACTTTGGAGATAAAGCCTGAAGTCATTTCCCAAAGAAGAGTTGCCAAGAGGCTTTAGAGGAGATAGACATATACATTATACACATATATACACACACACATATATACAAATTTCTAACCTTTCACTCAGAAAGTCTTGGAAGACAAATATTTCTCTGGAGGTGGAAATACTGCTACTCATCTCTTAATTAAATGAATACAAGAAAAAATAGAAAGAAAAGTTAGCACAACTCAATGTTTGCTTTCTCAAAAATGCGGTATAATACACTGATTTATTTGCAAAGTAATTCTCATATATTTGCTTATATTTAAAATTCATAAACTCCTCCAGGGCTTTAAAACTTTAAAATTCTTAACCAGAATATACATCTTCCCCCTTCAACAGCTAGTTTTTTTCCCGGGGAACATGAGAGAGAGGGTCACATGTGGCCAATAAGGATGACTTTGGTTAGACAGAGGTAAAAACTCATCTCACACAGCTCTTTAGATATAACTTAAGAGTAATGTTGAAGCACCCTTCTTTTTCTTTTAACCAGCTGAAATCAGTAGTAATGTTATAGAAAGGAACAGACACTGAGGTGATTATGTTCAGAGTGACAGGAAAAAAAATTAATTTCTTTTTATGTGGCCCAAAATATGAATTCTAAAGATAAAAGTAATCAGAGAGGGGTAACTAGTTCCAATATTCTGAACTGACAATATAATTAGTACAAATAAATTTGTCTCAAGATTTGTGCTTCGCTTATACATGGATGAGGTGAGGAATTTTTCATTGAATTGGACGTGTCTATCCCTAGAGAAGGCAATTCTTCCGTTCCTAAACAGCCTCCATGCAATCCTATCACTAAACATTAGTTTCAGGTTTCCAAAGTTAATTATTTCTATGTACTTATTTCAGAAATACATGGACTTAAACAATTATCAAATATGACAAGACATTGAGTCAAATCAAGTCCAATTAATTAGACCTAGAATATAATACATATTACAATAAAAAAAAATTCCTGTTGTCTGAGCTAATGATTGCTAATTTAGTTCAACCTGGAATAAATAAAAAAAAAATGCACCACAAATATTAGTCACTATAATGCATATCAAACAAAACATTATAAGGTAATCAATATAAGCAAAAAGTATGTACTTTGAAATCAGGAAACCACATTTTAAATTCAAGTAATTTCTCTTACTCACTATGTGAACTTAGAACTGATTCTTACTTGTCCAAAAGTTTACTTTCTTTATCTGTAAAATTAGATAATGCTCAATTTGTTGAACCTTATAGAAATAACTTGGCTTATAAGAGTTACTCAGAAAAAGTAGCTTTTATAAATTTTAAGATATAATATTTCAAAGAATTAAAGTACCATAGTTACAATTTTACAAAGGTTTTATCTTCTATTTAATTCTACAAGCTAGCAAATAAGTCATACTCTTATTTGAGGGATACAAATAGTAGTTACTTTTTACACTCTTGGGATAAACTTTCCCTTAGAATTGCAGAATATATACATATACACTCACATATGCATGCACACCTGTACAGGTACATGCGTGCACACTTGTTTCATAATGCAATTGTTCTTACAGTAATTCTTCAAGAAAAGACAATAATTTTATGATAATTTTATTTTTGTTTGGACACATTCAGAAATTATTCTTAATGAGAAAATGTAGTTAGATTCCATAAAGTAGATTTTCAAGCCTAAAATATTTCTTCTGCTGCATCAGATCACAAAATGACTCTTACAAACATTTTTGACATTTTTATCCATATTTTCTTCAACTTTTTCTTGTTTCTATGAGAAAAATAACACTATTTTTTTCATTATTAATCTTATATCTCAATCTGATAGATTTTATTAAACTACCTACATTAATAAACGTAGATTTTTAAATCCACCTACATTTTAATAAACTAATTTTAAAACAGAATCTATTCCTTTACTATAGACACTATGTTTTTCCCCACTTGATTTTACTGCTTAATTTTACTTCAAGTCTGCTTCACAGATGTATATTATTTGATCAGAACAATTGATGTGCTCATGTTTGTCTGTATAAATATACCAATAAATGATCAAATAAATATCTTTCAACTGTTTTTAGATAAGGCATGCATTTTCCAGTTCACCACAGACCTGCCCTTCTCTATTTCCTTATTCTGAGCTGCTTCTCATTCTATCTGCCAGGAAGAGAGGGGAGTTTTGACTCCATCTTTAGAGGTCTCCAGATTGACATATTCCTGTAATAAGTCACTGTCATTGTCTACTTGAGACCAATGGTTTTAGTGTTTTAAAATGCTTTTTCTCTCGTTTTTTTCTGTTAGATTTATTGCTTAAAAATATGACATTTATTTACTTTCAAAACAATTCAGACTAAACCCATGGACTAATAAAGATCATAGTGTTCTATGCAACAGATAACCAAATCTATGTAAAATATTCAGAAGCCTTTTATTCTGATGGCATTACATTTATCAGATATATAGCAAAACAGTTAACTTTTGCTATGAAAGCACTTTCAGAGGAGAACCTATGGCATTTCCACATTTTTACGTATATCTCCTATAAAAGTGAAGAACCAAATTTCACTGTTTTTGAACTAAGAATTGCACATACATTTGCCCTTTGTGGAAATGTGTCATCATTATTGTTTCCCTTCAAGGGTACATTCAATCAATTCTGGTTATTATAAAAATGACAGGGAGGTAGCATTAGTTATTGCCAAGCCTTGGGTGGACTTGTATCTGGTTCTTTTCCAAGAACAATTCTTCTAAGGGTCAGCAGATTTTTTAAATATTTATTTTTAAATCTCTGCTTCTCTTAAATGGTAATTTTATTACATTTGATGATATTCTCTGAGTTCTAAGTTCGTAAGGAAAGAAGAGAATACATATGTAAATATAATTATGTTCATATGTGTACATACACATGTTTACATATCTATAAATACATGTATGTGTGTACATATATATATATCTTTTGCATTAGATTGGATTTAGGTATTGTGGCTAATGACATTGTAGAAGCATGATGATTTGTCTAAAAAGACTAGAAGGGTAGATTTGAGGGGATGGCATGAGATCTGCCAGATTAGGAGAATTGAAATAGATGCTAAAAATGGAGTTTTAAGCAACTGCACATATGAACAAAGTCTAATTTTTATGAAGTTTGGTCAATACAGAAGAAAATATTAGTTGTGTCAGTCTGAGATAGAAAAACAGGGATTGCATATAACATTGGAAATCTAAGTTGTGTTATCAGTTATTGCCTTTCAGTCAAATAGGTCCAAAAACCTTCCACAAGAATGACAAAACTAAAGGTTCAGTTTCAAGGTAAAAGCCTAGTCTTGGGAGGGCTTCTGGCAAGTAGGCTGGGATTTGTTCTTCATCAGAGGGTGAGGTAGAAGAACCAGAAGTAAACTGGCAATTATTGAGTGCTTTGTACTATATGCTGTGCCAGATGCTGGTAATTAAGGCTGCATTTGAAACAGGAGCTGAGACAAAGCCCCAGTGAATGGAAGAGATGAACTTCTTGGGTCTGGAGAGTCAATGGGCCTGCCCCCAGGGAAGAACTGTGCCCAAGAGAGGACACAGAAGCTGACCTTGGCCAGCTGAAGAATAGGGAAGGGATGCCAGGCACAGATGTATTGGGGCTGTTTCTTGATTTAGTGAGGAATAGTTCAGAAACTGAGTCCAAATTGGTCTGCAAGTAGGGTGTTGGGTAGAGTGTATATACTGGAAAGCTGTAAAAGCAATCTAATATTTATGGCTAGTATTTAGTATCTAAAAAATCAAGTTTAAACTAGGAATGCTTCAGATTAATAAGTATACACTTTTTAACTTATGAGTAACATTCTTTCACTTAATTGCAGTCATAACTCCTAATTATAAACTAGATGTATGCCTAAAGGTGTCTGTGTAAATAATTATTGTTTTAATAATTTGGCTTGTATTTTAAGTGCTTAAGGGAACTCACTTTTAAAAAAAATCAGACGAGGTCATCAGAGATATGTAGTTTGTCCTCCAATGTATGGCTTTATATTTTTATAGCAGTTTGCAGTTTATAGTAAACATTTCACCTCTATTGTCTCATTTGGATAGCATAACTGTAAATTACACTGAGTAGGTATAATTAACCACACTTTGTGTAAGCAGGAGAGGTTAAGAAAGAAAAGTATGCTCAATATCACACAGCATCTAAAAATTAGCTCTGCACCCTGAGACATCACTGCTTTTATTTATTATTATTTTTTTGTACACCACACTGCATCTACGTTTTTCAAAAATGTATTCTTGCTTCCCATGTATTATAGTGTGTGGTGGTGTTAAGTTTCTCTGTGTGGATGTTCCCTGGTCCCTCGGTTCCCAGTGTCAAGAATGAGTGCTGGTACCGAGTTGAGCCGATGGTAGAGTGATCACAGACACAGAGCAACTTAATACAGACAGCTTATAACATAAAAGAAAGAATGAAAGTAAAAGGAACCTACACAAAGGGAAAATATGCTGCAGAGAGAGTGGAATGGGTCAGTCTCCAGGAGTGGAGAAAGACGCTGGAGGTTGAGCACATGTTGCCTTTTATAAGCCCACTAGTTTGTCCCACCTTTTCCCTGGCAAGATTGGTTGCTGTTTCCTGTCTTTGGGGGTGATTGACAGATTGGTGTTATGTAACAGGTCACACGACAGGTTATATAACGGTAGGTTATATAATAGTTTCCCTTTCTGCACATGTGTCTTTCCTAGAATTCTCCATGAAGCTCCACCCATGTTATGCTAATTAGATGGTAATGAGCCCTAAGTCAGTTAAAGGTTACTAGGAAATTTTTACTATGTATGTTCCCACCAGGGAACAGTTCCTAGCCACAATTTGGTTCCTAGTACAATTCGGTTCCGCTCTCCGCCCTTAACCACCTCCTTGCCACCTGTTTACTCTCCACCAGACCTAACAGTGGGGCCCTAACTAATGAGAGGAGGTACTTTACCCCTTGGTAACATCTGCAATGCTTTCACCTTGGAGCTTGGAGAACACAGCACTCCTTTCTCACACTTGCCACTTCGCTCCCCAACCTCCCTCACACCACTCTGGTGCTCTGATTCTGGGTCCTGGAGACGCCTCTCACAAACTGTGTCCTTTCTCTATGGAGCTTTAGCCATATATAGGAGAGCAGCTGGTATACTTGGCCATGAGTCAGCAGGCTGGGTGGAATTTTCCTGTCTTTCTTTCCATTTCAATTCTCTGCTATCACATAAATTCTATTTCCCTGCATCATAACAGACTGCCAAGCCTCACTTCCTACACAGCCTCAACAGTTGAGGATGGACTGATCTACACCTGGTTTTTGATGGCCCATAGTTCCTCATGGCTAAGCTGCCCTACTTGGCTACTTAATGATTTCCAAATTCACTAAGCGTGCCTTAAGTATAGTTCCATGGCTTAAAAAAACTGTATTATACATAGTCACCAGCAAAATGGACCACCTACCAATCTTTTCTTTCAATATTGCCCTTTAAGATAAATAATTACTGTTTCTTTAGGTTTAACTTATTCACTAAATTTGTGACTGGGAAATTTTTATAAATTTTTTTATTACTCTTCCCGGAATTGTACAAGGTTTTATTTATAAAATAGGTTAAACATAAATTGTGAGCTGATTTTCAGAAACAAGCTGCCACATACAAGAATGGTTCTTTTGGGAGAAGTTAATTTCAGATTCCAAACAAGTAATTTTAACTTAAATTCAAAAAGAAAATCAACCTATTTGCAGCTTCAAGTTTGCTTGTGTTTGGTTGTTTTGAAATAAAGCACACCCGCTTGACTCAAATTACTAATCATTTCTTGTATTACAGCTGAGTTTACAAATTCTACCTGTTCAGTGGAAGCCATTTATAACTCTGGGGTTGGTAATGTGAAATGTTATTACCTTGGAAGCTTTTGTTGCACAATCATGCTGTAGTAGAGTTCACATATTGTGTTTCAGAAAACAAGGTTTGACCTGTGAAATATAAGGATTCACAAAATAGCCAAGAATTATAACATAACTTGAAGAAAAATGTATTTGAAAAGAAACATTTCAGTCAATTGAACGAGTATTACATTAAAATGGGACAAAGAGAGAGGAAATAAATTAGTAGGATTAAACTGAAAACAAGATATTTTAGTATATGAAAAAAATTTAAAGAAAAGAAAGACTACAATTGGAAAAGGGGATTAGTAGTTTTCAATAGAAAATAACAGAGAGAAGAATGTTCAAAATACTGAAAAATACTATTTAAAAATTCAAAAGTAGAAGTAAATAGAATGAATTTGAGTAAGAGTGAAAGAAATAGAAATGTAGAAATTAACTACAGACTAATAAACTGGAAAAAAGGAATATGCATGGTATTAATAGAGATAGAAGAGTAGAAGCAAGATATGGCATTGATTGAGGAAATCCACCTTCAGATACCTGCTGGAGCTTCATTTTTCTGAAAACAGACAATCTGCCAAATTTCTGTCTTGTCAATTTTATCTCTCACAAACAATGAGAAATATGTGTGTGTGTGTGTGTATAGCTAAAGTTTATTGAATGCTTACTATAATTCAGGTACTATGTTAAGCCATTAATTTATTTGAGAAGGATGAGGATCACCAAAGAGCTGACAATAACCAGGAGAAAATCTATATAAGATGGTATGTTAAAAGATCAGGTAGGAGAACTCTTGATGGGGAAAAAAATAGCTGTCAATATTGACTGCGTGAACTATAACATGAAGTGGCATGAATACATGGAACTTTAGTTAAAAAGAAACCAGTAACTTAAAGAAGGCATTTTCAATGCATATTGAGAGGACTTTGGCTGTAGAAATTATAAATTAGGATTTTAGATGCAACAGTCAAAGACAATAGAGGGTTGTAGGAGAATAATTAGAAAATGAGAATTTTTTCTGTTTAGGATCAGTACACCTAAGCAGAATAAATGAAATCAATTGGCTTTTACCACATTTTATAAGTTTCCTTCTAATTAATACTATTTATTTGTCTTAAATTAATATATTAGATATGGCTATTTATCTCAGCACCAAGTTTGACCAGATACTATACTATCTACTATATGATAATTGAAAACATATTATCTATGTATTTTAAGTCTAAATAAGCATCCTGTTTCTATGGCACCATTAAAATAATATTAGTACAGCAAATGATTTAAGTGAATGTTGTATATGTTATTTTTCCAACAGCACTTTCCTCTCTTTTCCTTTACTTATAAAAAATAGAAACCCACTCTGACTATCTCAAATTGAAAATTGAGATGGGGTTGTTGTGAAGAATCAACAGGTAATATCAAAAATATCTATGGGAAGGAAATCCAGTAGAGTACACTATCATAGGAGCTGAATTTAAGAAATTGTTGTTCGCTGTAAGTAAGTTCTTTTCCTTTACCATTTTTCCGAAAAGTTATTTTTGTTTGTTTCCATATAACCAACTTATTTAACTTCCATTTCATGAACACTCCAAATACACCGAAAATAACAATGAGAGGTAACAGAAGTTATTTTGCCAGAAGTATCTAAAGAATGATCTTGATAGAAGTAAATTGGTTATATATTATTAAAGATATAATAAATTATGACATTGTCATCACTTATATGATTAGTAGTACACCCTAGTTTTTATTTTTGGTTAGACAAATAGAATCTCTACTTCCCATAATGCTTTTCCTTTAGGAAACAAATATACTTAAATTATTCTTCCTGGGGACCACAAATTTTAACTTGAAGAAAAAAAATTGTTCGCTCATTTCAATAGGTTTTATAGAGCCTCTGCAATATCTTAGACGTGGACTGTACCCAATATCTTGTAAATATTTAAACATAAATTAATGCCTCAAAATATTTTTAATTAATAAGTATATGGAATGTTAATTTCTAAAGGAGGATGTCAGTATTTGTGTGATGTTTCCCTGCCTGCCTTCAGCGTTTATTATGGTGGTAGGACCCGCCTATCCAGGGATAAGGACTTGGAATGCTGGAGATTAAACGATCTGATTTTAAACATAAATAAATCTCTGTGAAGCTGTGACAAGTAAATTTTCTGAAAATCTATTTATACCATTGTAACTTATACTTTATAGGTATGCTTTTTAGAGATATGTCAATTCCACTTCAGAAAACCAATTAATAAGATAATGATTTTCAATAATCTATTATTTAAAGTAGTAACTGTAGAAACTATATAGTTTCTGTTTTTTCTCTTCTCTGGCAGAAACATGAGTGCTCATGATTTGTTGGTCATTTTTATTTTTTGGCTTTCATGCTACTTTGAAGAACTGCCTTACTATTTTGGTCTTTAATTTGATAAAAGCTATCTACATAAAACTAAAGTAAACACAATATTTTATAGTCACATGTTGAAAGTATTCCCTTTCATCCTATGAACAAGATACAGGTTATCACAACTTTTTTCAATTTTGGATGTTCATTGCAGAGGTAAAGAAGTAAATTGTATACAGATTGGAAACAAAAAATCAACAACAAAAATCATAACAGATTTTAGCCAGACTGTTGGATGTAGGCTTAATAGTCAAACATCAAAAGCATTATATAAAAACGTATATGAAGTTAAAAATAATGAAAAAAAATTAAACTCTGTTTCAAATGATAACCCAAATACAAACTACTTAGAAATCTACCATACCAAAGCTGTGCAAAAAAACAACCAACCAAAAAAACTGATGGTCATGCAGGATCCCTGCCCTGGTTGGATCCTCCACATAATACAGCACAGAGAATTAAGATCCTACATATTACAGGAGGGGCGGGAGGAGAAGGCTCCAGTCTGAAGCCAGAACAATCTGCTGAACTGTGACCCCAGATTCAGATGCGAGTTCTGTAAGCCCCAAAGCCTCTCAGCAATTCAAAGCTATTGCCTGGACATGAGATGCTGCTGCAGAAATCCCCCTTGACCCCGGGGTTGTGCTGACCAAGGCTTCACATACATCTAGAACCCCAGCTGCAAGTCCGTCTGGGAAGGGCAGTCTGAAGCTTCCACCCTCTGCAGACGGGAAGGCCCTGAAGGGGGTGGGGCAGGTGCCCGCCCCCTTCAATAAATGAAGAATCTACTAGGTTCATAGCTTGAAATATTCAATAACCAAAAAATATAAGTTCATTCAAAACTCATTCATAGATTGAATGCAATTCTAACCAAATTCAAGTGTGTATGTTTGTGTGTATATATGTATTTATTTAAATTTATTATTTTAACCTAAAGTTTACATGGAAATGAATAGAACCAAGAATATGTAAGATAATTTTAAGGAACACATTGGGAGGACTTGCCCTACCAGGTATCAGGATTTATGATAAAGCTGTATTAATCAAGAAAGTAAGGGATTGGTGCAGAGATATATGAACAAATGGAGAAAACACATGAACCTATTTTATGTAAGTGGATATATGGGGAAAATAGATTTTTTAACAAGTTGTCCTGGAATGAGTGATTATCTCTCTACATAAAAAAAAAGCTGGGGATTAAATTTCTTCTTTACATCACACACAAAAATAAGTTCCAGGTGGATTAAAACTCTGAGAGGAAAAACTATGCTATTTTAGGAAGGCAATATAAGAGAATATTTTCACAACCTCATAAAAGGAATGAATTTAACTGGGAAAAAACAATCATAAAAGAATTGCTAAATATAACTTCTTTAAAATAATTTCTGTGTATCAAATTATGCCAACAAAACAGTGTAAAGACATGCCTCATTTTCGACACTTACGAAATATTTTCAGAATACATAAAGAGCTTCTATGAGTTTATATACAAAAAAGACAACAATCTAATAGTAATATTGGCAAAGTTTTGTACAGGCACTGCATAGACGAGAAGGTTCAGTTGGGCTACAAATATGTGAAGTATTATTCAGGGAAATGTAAATATAATTATTTTCTTATACATACTTTTTTGTCATATGAGAATGTTAATGGCACACTTCCTGAGTCAATGTTTAAAATTGCCCCATTTCTTCTAAGATTTAATTTTGTAGATCATTAGTCTTCAAGTATTTTCTTCATATGGATAACCTAATTTTTTAGTCTAGATGATTTTATAATAATTTTTCTTACTTTTACAATTTAAAAATATTACAAGACTATAACTTATTTTCCAGATACTTAGTGAGTTTTTAACATAAAGATTAAATTTCCTTATATTTGGAAATTTTAAAATTACTTTCCTTAGATTATTTCTCCGTCCCACCAAATTTTCTCCCTGTGGATTCCTATATGTAAGATTTCCTAATTTCGTCCTCATCATTTCTCTCTTTCTTTCCTTCCTAACTTCCATGTCTTTTACTTTTATTATTCTTGGAGTAGAAAGAATTTTCTGGGATTCTCTTTTATTTAGTTCAATGATTTGCTTTTCTGCCTCATTCAATCTATTATTTTCTGCTTTTAAACAAAAATCTGCAATCATGATTTGTATTTCCAAGAACTTCCTCATTTTGTTATTAATCCATTTCATAAGAGGCAGCTCTAGGTTTACTAATACAACATGCTTTCTAAATTTCCCACAACCAGAATTCTCTTCTTTTTCTTGTAATGACTATTTTTACGGAGTATCATTTGCTCTCAATTCTTATTTTGTCCTATTCTTTTCAATGCTGTGTTTACATATTTCTGGGTTTTTTTTCTTTTTCTCCTTTCACACATAGAGAGAGGTCTATATATATTAACAATAGTAGAGTTGGGTCTTTATCCAATATTGTTATTACCAATCAATTCCTTTAGTTTCAGATACAAGTCTAAGTATTTAAATACATTGTAAAATTTCTTTTTGTCTTAAGTATTAAATTTTCTGGGGAGTGTTGGCTTTGGGCAGAGAGAAATAGTTACAGAGCAGAGAGTTCTTCCTCTGTTAGAAACAATCTCTGATTTACATGTGCATTGGCAGCCCAAAGACAGATGAAATAGCCTCCCCCTCTCTAACTGGCTACTGGTGTATGTGAATTTCCATGTTTTCCCAGATCCAGCCAACAAGTTGTCTCTGTTAGCCTATTCCCTGATCCCTACAGATTAGGTACTGATTTGGAGGCTCAAATAGAGTCTCAACCTATTGGTATGATCTTTTCCCCAGTCCTTCTAACCATCAGTCCCCACTTTAATAAATAAAATGCTTGTGGTAATTTTATCCAGGTCAATTTCATTTTTGACTCCTACACTTCAAATGATTAATAGAATTACATTATAATCTTTTACAAATTTCCAGGCAATTCCATTAATTTCTATGTATATTTCCACCACATTTTTTTTACATGATGTAGTCTCAAAACATGTTCCTCAATTTTGGTGTTTACTTTTTATGCATATATTTAAAATAACATACTACAGTCTAGTTACTCTTGATGATTTTGAATCTAGTGTTATTTTTATTTTAATAAATACTGACATTACAGCATTATTTGTAGTTAATTTTAATCACTGTGAAGTCTCCCTTTTTAAAATAGATTTTATTTTTAGCAGTTTTAAGTTCATAATAAAATTGAGCAGAATATACAGAGATTTCCCCTATACTTTTGTCCCCACGCACGCATAGTCTTCCCCATTATCAACAATTCCCCACCAGAATGGTATATTTGTTATAACTGATGAACCTCCAATGACACATCATTATCACCCAGAGTCCATAGGTTACATTAGGATTCATTCTTGGTGTTGTACATGCTGAGGGCTTTGACAAATGTATACTGACATGTATCCACCATTGTGGTATCATCCAAAGTAATTTCACTGCCCTAAAAATCCTCTGTGCTCCACTTAGTCATTCCTTCCTCCCAGCAGCTCCTGACAACCACTGATCCTTTTACTCTCCCTTTAGTTTTGCCTTTTCCAGAATGTGTTATTATAGTTGGAATCATACATTATGTAGCCTTTTCAGATTGGCTTCTTTCACTTAGTAGAATGCATTTAGATGCCTCCACATCTTTTTGTGGTTTCATAGCTTATTTCTTTTCAACACTGAATAATATGCCATTATCCAGATGTACCACAGTTCATTTATTCATTCACTTACTAAAGAATGTCTTGGTTGGGTCAAGTTTTCACAATTATGAACAAAGCTGCTATACACATGTTTTCAACTCCTTTGGGTAAACACCAACTGTGATTGCTCTATAGAATGACAATGTTTAGTTTTGTACGAAATTGCAAAAATGTCTTACAAGGTGGCTATACCATTTTGCATTTCCATTAGCAATAAATGATAGTTCCTGTTGCTCCTCATCCTTATCAGCATTTGGTATTGTCAGTGTTCTGGACTCTGGACATTCTAGTAAGTATGTAATAATTGCATCTCATTCTTGTTTTAATTTGCCTCTCCCTAATGACATATAATGTGGATCCCTTTGTTTATTTGTTTGTTAATGTTAATATTATAAACTATATTGTTTAATCATCATGTATTCTCACTTATAAAATGTAGCTTCTTATTAAATTTTAGTTTTAATACAAATTTATATTATATTGTGTCTAAATGTGAATTTTAGCTGTTCACATTAATTTTCATAGTTAGAAATTTTCATGGCAGACAGTAGTGCATGGTGACTAAATTAGACATGTATGCACACATTTTTAAATTCTGGATTTGCCACTTGTCACTGACGTTTTGATTGATGCCAGCTTCACCTTCTGTAAAATGTGTAAGCTGTGAAATCCTGGAAAGCTACTTTTGCCCAGGAGTCAATCTGTGACCACTGCCTTCCCCTCCCCCCTTGCTCCTGCCAGGTGGGGAAGGAGGGGGAATCCCGGCTCTTGTGTGTGCCCTGTGGGCAGGTGACTTGCACCCCTGCTGCCACCATCGCTGAGGGCCTTGGGCAGAACAGGAGATCACGGGTTCAGTGCCCCCTGCTGTGACCTGGGCGATCCCATTCAACCACACTTCCTGTGGCACCCAGGCACAGCACATGCCCATAGCCCTTGGCGCCCACTGACAACTGCTGGCATAGCTGGACTACTGCCTGAAAGGCCTCGAGCAGGATGAAAGCCAGTGCAGCGGCTGACTTGTGTCTGGGTGGACTGCATGCCACGGACCATGCCATTCTGCACAGGCGCCCTGGGCACTGTGCCTTGCGTGTGCCCTGCCCCCACCCCCAAGCCCTGCCTCATGGTGGCCGCAGCCCACGTATGTGATTGCTGTGCTCCTCAGACCTGCTCCATCCCACGTAGGTGCCCTGCCTCACGGGTTCACTCCGTCCCAGAGTCCCACTCTGCCCCGTGCCTGAGCCCTGACCTGCTGGCCCACTCCACACTGGGTGCCCACTCTGCCCCATGGCCTGTGGGCCTGCTCCACTCCACAGACCCACTATGCTCTGTGTACCCTCTATGCTGCCCTGCCTGTAGCTCACCCTGCCCACGTGCCTGGCACCTCAGTGCCCAGGCCTGCACAAATACACGCCAAACCAGTGGACCTCTTCCATCCCACATGCACTGCCCGTCCTGCCAGCTAGCCCCACCTCACATGTGTTCCTAGTATCAGGGACTGCCCTGGCCCATTGGCCCGCTGACACCACAGGGGAACAGGAGAGATGCAGCAGAGCAGCAGCGTTAAAGGCTCTCAGTGTGCTTGCCCCTCTTCTGCCTGGTCAAGCTTCCAGAGTAGGACACAAGCATGCCACCCATGGACCCATTACTGTCTTCACCAAGCAAAAGAGGTCACAGCAGAGGAGAACAAGTTACCATATCTGCTATCTGTTTTGAGCTGAGAAAAGAGGCCACAGATGAGAAGGAACCAGCATAAAAATTCTGGCAACATGAACAAACAGGCTGTCTCAACATCCCCTGAAATAAACATTATTTGTTTGCTTATTTGCTTATTTATAATTTTTAAGGGGAACAGTGCAGTTTTGTTACATGGATATATTGGGTAGTGGTGAAATCCGGGCTTTTAGTGTAACCATCACCTGCATAATGTACATTGTACCCATTAAGTAATTTCTCATCCTCCTCCCCCATCCCACACTCTCACCCTTTGGAGTCTCCAATGTTTTTTATTCCACTCTATGTCCATATGTGCACATTATTTATCTCCCACTTATGAATGAAAACATGCAGTATTTGACCTTCTGTTCCCAGGTAGTTTCAGTTAAGATAATGGCCTCCACTTCCATCCATGTTGCTGCAAATGACATGATTTCATATTTTTATAGCTGAATAGTATTCCATTGTGTACATACATACATATATTTACACAGCGCATGTTTTTGTCCATTCATCTGTTGATGGAAACAGGTTGATTCCAAATCTTGGCTCTTGTGAATAGTGTTGCAATAAACATATGGCTGCAGGTATCTTTTTAAAATAATGATTTCATTAGTTTTTGGATAGATACCCAATAGTGGGATTGCTGGATCAAATGGTAGTTCTGTTTTTAGTTCTTTGAGAAATTTCCATACTATTTTCTGTAGAGGTCATACTAATTTACACTCCCACTAACAGTGTATAAACTTTCATTTTGCACCACATCCTTGCCAACTTCTGTTATTGTTTCTCTTCTTAATAATGGCCATTCTAACTCATGTAAGATGATATCTCATTTTGGTTTTAATTTGTATTTCTCTGATGCTTAGTGATGTTGAGCAGTTTTTCATATGTTTTTTGACCATTTGTGTTTCTTCTTTTGAAAAATTTCTATTCATGTCTAATCAACATTATTTTATACACATTTTAGCTCACAGATTTCTTATGAGGTTGACATGAGACAATAAATGTAACAGCACAACTCTAATAAGGGTCACAATGAACAAGTGCTGGCTCCTTCATTGTCCTGAGCAATGGGCAAAAAAATGGGAATCTTGCACTCTAAGGATTATACAGGAAAATCTAATGTAGAGGAAAGAGCTATATTAGAAATCTTAAAAATTATATTTTTATCACATTTTTTAAAAAGTCATCTTTTTATATTTTCTAATCATATAATACATGAGTATATCAGTGTATATTCTTAACTTATAACTAAATACATAGAGGAAAGTTTCTTATAAAACCTTTATACTGATAAGGATACATCATTTTGTAAAAATGGAAAGCTCAATGCCTTAGAAGAAAGATACCTGGCATCTGAGCCAAAAGAACTAGGTCTATACAACTGTTCATGTAATTATAGGTCTTTAACCTTCAGCAAAATTTTTAAATTGCCTAAGTCTCAGTTATGCAAGTGGGGTGCTACTAACTAAAAGAGGTAATTAAAAGAGAAAATATATATATTTAAAATGATAATTAAAAGAGATAATTATACCTGACAATCTCAATTTTTCTCTAATTTTTGTTAATGTCATTAATTAGTAGATGATGATAAAGGCCAATGTTAAGGGTATGGTTCTCCTTAGTTACATCTGACATAGTTCTCTACCCTGAGATAAGATCTCAGTATCTTAGATCACTGAATGTCAAACAACATAATTCAATTGCATGACTCATATTTGTTGTTAATAGAAGCTAAACCAAAGGTAATTGTTTGATTTAATGACAGTAAATGCACGAACATATTGAAAAATACCTTTTTTTATGTCTGGAGGAGGATTTCTAGTGTTACAAAAGATAAAGCATTATAGTTCTTCCTTTTTTTTATTGTATAGTTAATATCATAATTTGTTCACAGAAATCATCAAATTATATGTATCTTTTTATGTTTTATGGTCTTTCTATCAAGTTCCTAAAATATTCTGCTTTTTCAGACCTTCAGTTATTTGAGGGTTAAAAGAAGTCCATATTTGCCTACTATCTTTCTAAATACTCTCTTGGTCCTAATACAATCCAGAGCACCTAAAAGTTGAGCTCAAATTACAAAGAAAATCATTAAACTGAATTTAAATTTTTATTGATGTTGGTTTGAATTACTTCCCATATTTCTGCATTATAATCACACATGTAGGAATATCTTTCTATAGTATCAATACTGAAAAATGGGTTTTATTTATTCATTAAAATTTAATATAATTTGTGTTACTTATGAATATTTATTAAGTAAATGCATTAATGAATTTTGTAAGAAAAGCTTCATGAATTCTCATGATGATTAATGATCTAATAAATACCGTTTTGTTCTCTGAGCTCCTATATATACTACGATGATAGACATTAAAATAGCTTTTTTGAGAAGCCACTGTTTTATTCTGCAGAATGTTTAATTTAGTGTGTTACATACAATATTATGCTTATTAAGTAAGGAGACTTCAACTTATGAGTAAGATAGAGTAACAGGGACCAAATTTACCCTGTGACTGAAATGACTTTTTACAAAAAGACAAAATATAAAGAACAATGGTTCCCATGGCTCTCAAGATAATGGAAATCAGGTAACAAAAGACAGTAATCCCTAAGAGACAAAAGACAAAAGATATTAGCTGCTCAATTAATCCAGATTATTGACTAAAGAAATTTTGAAGGCTGCAGCGCATGATGGGGAACATGCTGAGGTCAGTGGTCTAACTTAGATGAAAAGGTAGAGCTTGGGGTTTGGCAAGGACAAGGCAGCTTGAGTTCACAGGGGAGAGTTTCAGAGAGGACATAGTTTTCTATCCAGAAAATTTAAAAAATCTGTAAGGGGACCCCTTAAAGTATTTGGATGAATACTGATTAGCAGATAAATGTGTAGTAGCTACCTGAGGCTGAACCACCCAAAGTATTAAAGACAACAATCACTACAACTCAGACAGGGTCATGAATTTTGCCTATTCTCACCAATCAGAGTAGAAAACCTCATGACTCATAGTGCATTTGTTAGAGTCCACACAAGTAAGTTTTGCTTCAATAGTAGGGATAATTAACCCCAGACTAAGTGTTGCAATAACTCTTCATGGCACAGCAGAGAAACAAAGCCAGACAAGGTAAAATTCATTCTAACTAGCTTATCTGCCTCCCAAAACAAAACTCATGCATGTGTGTGTGTACACATGCGTATGTATATACACACATTTTTTAAAAATTTCACCCAAAACAAGGTAAAATCACAATACCTTTTATCTAGATAAAAGTTTTCAGAAGTGGAAAGATGAAAGAAAACATTGTCCATAATGAGGAAAATTAAACAATTAGATCTAACCAGAATTGATATGGATGAAAGTATTGATAGAGAAGCATATTAAAATAACTATTATGACTGCATTTCATATATTCAAGAAGCTAGAAAAATTTTGAATATGTTGAATAGAGACATGAAAGATACCAAAATGCCTGAAATCCAACTGTTAGAGATGAGAACTACAATGTCTGACATGAAAAATACACTAAATAGGATTAATGACATTTTAGATATTGTGGAGAAAAGATTAGTAAACTTGAAAACATCAATAGAATCTACTCAAAAAGGAAAGAACAAAAAAAGACAAAAAATTTTAAGTAGAACTTCAAGCAGGACTGCTTTATTGGCCTAATGTATGCGAATTTGAAGTCTTTGAAGAAGAGTGAGTTAAGAAAAATATTTGAAGAAAGAATATATGGTAGTTTTTTAAAAAAAATTGAATGAAAAATGGCTAAGTTTTTAAAATTTGATTAAAGCTGCATACCTGCAGATCCAAAAGCACGATAAACCTCATCACAAAAAGCATGAAGAAAACTACTCCAAACTTGTCGTAATCCTATTGCTTAAAACCAGTGATAAGGTGAAAAATCTTAAAAGTAGCCAGAGGAAAGATATATTAAGTTCAGAAGAATACAAAAGAGGATAAAAAAAGATTTCTCATTGAAACAAAAGGTTAACAAAAAGGCTAGCGGAGAAACGTTTTTAGGGTACTGATTGAAAAAGCTGTTAATGTAGAATCCACTACTGGGCAAAAATATCTTTTACAAATGAAGACAAAGTAATCATTCAGAAATACAAAGGACAAACATGCTCATTATCAGCTGACTAGCTCTACAAGAAATGTTGAAGGAAGCCCTGCAAACAGGAGGAACGTGATACCTTTGTTGACAAAGGTGTCTAGGTAATTCAGTGGAGAAAGTATGGTCCTTTTATTAATAGGGTTGAAAAAATTGGATATGTGCAAAAATATAAACTTCAATCCATACCTCTAAAGACAAACAAAAATGGACTCAAAATGAGTTATACACATAAATGTAAAAACTAAAAATATAAAACTTTCTAGAAGAAAACATAAGATAAAATCTTCATGACTTTGAGTTAGGCCAAGGTTTCTTAACCATCTCACTATGGAATAATTCTTTGTTGTGGGGAGCTGCCCTGTGCATTGTAGAGTGTTTAGTGGCATCAATGGCCTCTATACACTGGATGCCTGTTTATTCCCTCCACCCCTCCAGTTGCGGCAATCAAAAGTGTCTCCAGACATTGTCAAATGTCCCGGGGGTGGAAAAATTTCCCCTGGTTGAGAGCTACTTGTTTACAGAAAGGCTTTTTAGCTAGAACATCAAAAGTGCAATAAATGAAAGAACAAATTGATGAATAAAGTTTCATTATAATTAAGAGAATTTCTGCTCTTCAAAAGGTACTATTAAGACAATGAAAACACAAGACAAGCCACAAGATGGGAAGAAATATTTTCAAATTACATATCTGAAAAAGGATTTGCATCCAGGATATATAAAGAACTCTTATAACTTAATAAGAAAAAATATTACAATAAACAGATACTTTATTAAATAAAATGTATGGCTCGATTTAGCCACTCCACAATATATTTCAAAAAATCATGTTGTAACATGAAAGATATATAGCTTTTTCAACCAAAAATTTTTTAAAATGTATACAGATGTCAAATGAGCACATGGATAAGTGCTGAATATCATCTGTCACTAGGTAAACTCAAATTAAAACCACAGTGAGACACCATTATATACCTATCATTACATTTAAAATCAAACAAACTGATGATGCCAAGCATTGGCAAAGATATGGAACAACTAGAACTCTTACACTTTGCTGATATAAAATGTTAAAATTACTTCAGAAGTTTCATAAAACATTAAATGTATGCCTACCATATACTCATCTATTCTACTCCATTCATGAGAAATGAAAGTATAGGTCTATATGAAAACAAACAAACACATTTTTGAAAATTTTGCTCTTTTAAAAATAACTTAAAACTGGAAAGTACTCAAATGTTCATCAACATGTGAATAACCATTTGTGGAATAGCCACACAATGACATACTATACAGCAATAAAAAAAGAACTACTGATACACATACAAACATGGATGAGTCTCCAAATAGTTACGCTGTATGAAAGAAGCCAGACGTGAAAGATTACATACCAACTGGTTCCATTTATACAATATTCTAGGAAATTAAAGTTAATCTAAAGTGTCACAAAGCAGATCAATGGTTGCCCAGGGATGTGAGGGTTGGAGGGCTGGGAGGAAGGGATTATAAAGGAATCCAAGGAAAATTGGGGAGTGAAGGATAGGTTAATTAAATTGACTGTGGCAATGGTTTTACAGGTGGGTGCATATGTCGCTTTACTTCATTCAATTATACCTCAATAAAGCTGTAAAAATATAAAGAAGGTGGGTGTGATTATTGAATAGTATACATAAGTAAGGGTTCTTCTACGCCTTTATTGAAGATTTAAACTGTGAGTTATTATATTACAAGTTTGAAATGCCCTGCAGTAGAATAGCCTGTTTTACTTAGTTTAAACTAGCATTTCTCCAATGCATTTTATATTGGGATCCTGTACACAACATTTTTTCTTTTTACATAATACCTATTCTTACCCTCAAGTACCAGCATGCCATAGATCTCACTTTAGAAAATGTTGATCTTGAGCTGTCAGCAATGGTACAATGTCTGATTAGAGATTACAGTTATTGAGAAGGTAGACAGGGTTATTGGGCGAAGGGGTAGGAAGAATAGAATGCTGATCCCAAACTAGAGGGTAAATTCTGTGGGAGTCTTGAATTGGATACATATTTGGGCAATGGCAGCAAGTAAATACAAAGCATTAGCAGCAAAGTTAGTCACAGGATGACAGTTAAATTCCAGAAGATCAGCATCCAAGAAAGGGGTAAGAATTAGAAATGAATGGTAGAGTGGGCAGAAAAACACAGACAGGCAGTAGGTGTAAGAATACTTAAGGTACTTTTTGTAGGGGAAGGGATCAATATCAGGCTTAGCCAGAATAAGACTTGAAGTTGAGTAAGGAAAGTGACTGTGTTTGAGAAAAGACATAACTGGAAATTAGAGCACATAGTGATAAATTGCTTACTTTTTAAAAGATTTTCATTGATCATATAAATCTCTAAAAGTTATGATTATTATACTTAATCAGACAGTTTTCCTGAGAAATGCATTAATACTATGGACAGGGCTTGATTTAAGTATATTCTGATCACTAAAATCAAACAATACTTTTAGGAGTTCGATCCAAAAGCCTCCTACCAAGTTTTTGATGAGACACCTCTGAAACTTTTGCATTTGCTTCATGTTGTATAAAAAGAAAGCTTGAAGATGAAATTGTAAATGTCACCTGACCCTCCTACCACGTCCCTTTCTAACTGTGCCTGTGTCCTGAATTGCAAGTCATCTGGGATAAATAAATGAGACTGACAAACCAAAAATATTAAGGCATTTTCTGGTTTAATTGGCAATATGTTGCATGTATGCCAAATCTGTCTTTAATATAAAATCAAAAGAGTAAATAATTAGCAGATTTTGAATCTGGTGAAAGGAATCTGTAGGTAAGTAAGTAGAATAACATACCTGCTCTATTTAAACTTCACTAATAAATCCTTGCCTTTTTGCTGTAGGATGAGAGACCCTCTCTGACTAAGACTTTCTTGTTTACAGAAAAACACCAAAATGTTGATAAATATTTATTTATTTATTTATCTCCCGGAGGGGACATTAGTTGAAAGTAAGGTTAACATTGTACCTTGGGCTGGGTCCGTTAGACTCACGCCCGAAGTTAAGGAATTAGCTACATGTTATTTATTAAGAAAACACTCCCAGGAGAAACTCCTATGGGAATGGAGACAGCAGGACTTGAAATGGGAAGAAGCCAAGCAAAGGTGACGTTTCAGGCAAAGTGTCAACCTCAGCCTGATCCCACAGGGAAGCTTTGGAGCGTAGATCAGGCCTCAGAACTTCTCCCAGGTTCGGTCAAGAGAGCTAGGCTTTTCTAATTCAGTGCCAGTCAGTCATTGGCTATGAACTAGTCTAGAGGGAATTAAATTATCAAGCACCTCCGGCTCCCTGTGATTGTGGGTAAAGCCGCTGTGGTAGTCCAAGGACATTCCTCCAAAACAAGTGTAGACTGAAGTGTACACTGAAGGAAGCAAAGCACACAGAAGCTGAGGCATTCAGGCCTGAACACTCAGAGTGTCCACTGCAAGCGAATCGTGTGATGTGCGTATATGTATGTATTTGTGTGTGTGTGTGAATTAAGTGGGGCCAGCCAAGATTCAATAGGGTAAGGGGTGCTGTTTCTTGTTAGCACTGTTTTAAAATTAAGTACAGAAAGCATTCGATCCTTTTGTTGCCAAGTCTACACCATCCATTTCCAAGTCTTACATCAAGGATTTACATTTTTCTGTGTGTTTCTGAGAAGAATGATGAAAGGAAGAAAATGACAGAAAAGTGTATATATCCCTTCTACACAGACAAGCAAATGCTTCTTTAAGGATAGGAAGTTATATGTAATGCTAAACCTCTGTAATTGGTGGACAGTTTCCTATTTGTTTATTATATTTGATGGCTGAGTTAATGATTTCTTAATATTACAATCAACTTTCACATACTTTCCTTTTAGATAGAGTACATCAGAAGTTCAATAATTGAGATCTTTTGCAAGTGGTTGATTTTGGAAGGGGTCCCACAGGGAGGATACAGTTGAAAAAAAATTTAAAAACTCTTAAATTCTTTAAGGCAATGTTTTTCATATTATGATTCCAGGGTCACCTACATCAAAATTGCTTGGGGAATTGTTAAAACCTCCATGAATTCTATCCTAAAACTCCTGATACAAATTTCTGGTGGTGAGATATTGAATATATCTTTTTGAAAAGATCCTTAGATTCCTGTGCACACTCAAGAATGAGAATCTCTGCTGTAAATGAAAGAAACATTATATATAGGTGTTACTTTTTTTTAGAAATGGGAGCTCGTGAAAGAGATTTGCTGAAGGCGCAAGAGATTAAGCAGAAGGGTGTTCAGAGTAAAGTTCAGAAGTAAAGCTCTGACCTATTACTTCTCTTCTTAAGTTTTGTAATGACTGCCAGGTATTTTCCCCACTTTCAGCACCGCTTCTGTTCCAATCCAATTTCCATTTCTGCTGACAGACCACTGTCCTTAAGGCATAACTCTAATCATGTTTTACTTGTTCCCCAAATAACCGTGACTATTAAATCAAGGCCAAACACCTTAATGTGGTCCTTAAGGACCTTCAAATATGGCACCAATATATATTTTCAGTCTTTCTTTTGTGTATTCCTTAAAATCCACTCAAGTTCATCACTCATAGCCATTTATATAGTTGATGCATTTTTAAATCCTACTTTTTGCCTATGACCTTACTATCTTATCATTCCATACCTGCCTCAAAGGCCCAGAACCAATGTCATCTTTTGATAGCTACAGGCGGCCTCTCCAGCCCATGTTTTGTCCTTCCAACAAACTTCTACAGAATTCTGGATTGCATCAGTCACGTGCAATTTTATGGTCTCATCTTATGGTTATTTGGGCTCACATTTATTTTCCCTTTGTTTCATGTAAGGTCATCCTCATTAAATTATGAGCCCATTTATTATACAAATTTGTATCTCTCACAAATATCTTACCCTTTTATATAGTCATGCTCAACAAATAACTACTATCACAATAAAATAACAGATCATGGAGCCTACAAAGGGCTTCTAAGATTAGTCTAATTGGCTAATAATTCATTTATGTCTTGGAAATAACTAAGTTATGTATTTCATCTAAGCTACATCCACTCCATTATAATCCCCATAAGACACCCCAGAAAGCATTCCATATAAATATATATTCTGAGTAAATGCATTCTATTTACCAAGAACAGATTATTTCAGAAGAAAAATTCACTGGCCCCATTCCAGTATCTTTCTTTCAATGTTATCACTATTCTGAATACCACCTATATTATTAATAAAATTATGGTTTACTACAATTCTGCCCTAAATGCTGTTTTTGCTTCTACAAGAAATGTGAAGACTTCAACTTCAACTTTCAACATTATTATCTTGAACAATCTCTGGTACTTTTTTTTTCATTGTCTACTCTACTTCTGTAGCCAGAACCTTATCCTGGGGGTCATACTATACATATGGAGTCTCTCAAAATAAATGGGTGACAGGAAAGCTACTCAGCTGGAAGAGGCTTGGGTTTGTTGGATACAAAGCAGTGGGGAGAATGTCTATTTATTTGTTCTATGTGAAGTTTATTGGTCTTTCTTCATAAACAGTTTGAAATTTGGAAAGTATTTTGGGATCAGGCTGTTATCAGGGTTGTAAGGATCTTAGAAGTTTATTTTATATACAATTAAAGATATAATTTCTGTATCAGCTCTATAAATTGTTAGCTTTATGAACTTGTGGAGGTCAATGAACTTTTCTGAGTCTCCGTTTCCTCATTCAGTATTGGGGAAAATGACACCTGGCATTTGTCTTGACAACACTTGAGCAGTTTACATACATAAAGACTCAGTATTTAACTTTAGAATAATTTGAGAATATAAGATCATAAATGAAGTGTTGATGGGTTAAACTTTTTCTCTTGTAGCATACTACTAGATTTTTTTATCATCACCATTTTTGTGTCTCTGTTAAGAACCATTTTTTGCAATAAACTATAAACCTCACATATCTTTGCCAAAAGAGTTGTAATGTACTGTAAAAACTGTTTAATGCAAATTTTAGAAATATGCACACTCTCTATTGTTTTGATTTTAAGATAAATAAGGCACTAAAATTTGGCAGATTAATGTACATTAATCTTGTATTAGCTGCTTCAATTTTTAGTTGCCATACTCTGAATAGCTTTAATGCAAGTATTCTTAGCATTGCTTTTTTTTTTACTTTAGAAATAGCTACTATGAAAAGTAAAAATGTGTTTTTAAAAGTTACAATCAGTAACCAAAGCTAGACATAGTAGGTATTTTTGTATAGGCAGAAGTCTTCCTGTTAGTTTAAAAAAAAAAATGAGATTTTTCTAGAAGTATAAATATAAAGTTAAGACTATTGTTTCAGTCAAACTAAATAAATTACATAATTATCATACATAGAAATATAGTGAAAGAAAAAATGGTAAACCATGCAATAATTTGTATGAATCTCTGCTACTAGTTCTGAGCATATGCTATGCTTTTGATGCAGTTTGGTTTAGAGAGTTACCTAAGTTCTTAGTTTGATTTATTTACCTGTCCCATGATGGCCCTAGAACTCTGCAATACTTCAATCACAACCCACTTCACATTACCTCTTTCGGTTTTATGTCCTCAATGCAAAACATTACTGCCAAGGAGTAGGTGCTCAATACATACTTAGTAAATGATTTTCATTTCATGATTTATAAATAAAATAAATGTGTCATGAAGAAAAATATAAGAAAGTTTGCCTGTCAATCTTCCCATGTTTAGAAATGTGACAAAAAAGCTACTGGAAGCATGTACTATGGCCTCTTACAGTACAGTGCCCTCTCAGGGTACAGAGATGTATAGGAAATAGCCTCTGCTCTCCACTCTAATCCAATAGGACAACTGAGACATGATCTACACAAAGCTATGGTGCAAGACATTACATATTGTTTGAGTGTGGGCATTGGCCCTTCCTTCCTCTCTTCCTTTCTTTCTTTTTCTTTTTAAGAGAAACACAATCAATGGAGGAGAAATTTGAAGAAGGGAAAGATCACTATTCATCAAGGTAATCATAGGGTGTCATCAAAGCACAAATGTTGCTGAATAGAAGCAAGAGTGGGAAAGGAGCGAGGGCTGGCACGAACAAAGCATTGCTGACGGAATAGGCAACACACACTTCTGGTACAGTGAACAGTGCAGTTGATTAAAGGCAGCAGGGAGGAGAGTTTTGTGGCCAGAGATCCAACAGGATACAAAGAGTGGCACTTTACCAGTGGGAGAGTAGGACACTTGGGAATGGCATGAAGCAGTGTTGTGTTGTGTGGGCCAGAGGAAGGGAGGAGTTCGCAGAGGGGTTGGGAAATGTGCACAGTCAAGCTCCCTGCCTATTACGGTGAAACACAGCAGAATATCCCGAATGTGTTATTTTGATTAGGGGACTACTCTAATATTTTGACAATTAGCAATAACAAGAAAAGAGTACAATTATTATGCTGCATCATTTTAAACTTTTATGTAGCATAGAATTGGCCTTTAATACTTATGGAAAAATTCATATTTTAAGGAAATAATAAAAGAAATATGGGTGAGGTAAATGAAAAATCAGCTAAGGTTGGTCCTATGACTTGAATGTGTCCACCTCCAAAATTCATTCCTTGAAATCTAATCCCAAATGTGATAGTATCAGAAGGTGAGGACTTTGAGAGGTGATTAAGTCATGAGGGCAGAGACTCCAGAGGGTTAGCTAGGCCCTTCCACTACGTGAGGGTGCAGTGAAACGGTGCCATCCATGAGCCACAAAGTGGGCCGCTACCAGATACTGAATCAACAGGTACCTTAATCTTGGACCTCCCAGTTTCCAGAACTGTGAGAAATAAATTTCCGTTGTTTATAAGTTACCCAGTCTAAAGTTACAGCAACCTGAACAGACTAAGACAGCTGGTTTACTTCTAATAATTGTAGTTGTTTAAATTCAGTATTTGACCAAGGTTAAGCTTATAGTAGATTTGAACATATTTTCTCGAAAGTAAGGACACCTTTTGGAAACAACTATTTTCCTTCATATCATATTTGTCATGTTAATTTTACACAAACACTTTACATACCAGTAGTAAGAGGTAATAAAATATATTCATATTTTCCAACAAATCAATATGTAAATAATATATATTTAGTATATTAAATATAAGTAAAATCATAGTCCTATGAATAATTTCCAATGAACCCATTTTGAAAACATTTGCCTGAACTGTGTTTTGTTCATTTGTCAATTTTTTGTGACATATTATTGGTCACAAAAATTTCTTATGCCCTTCAGAATAAAAAGACAGAAATGCTTCCTTCATGCTGGAATGCCTTTTAGATATGACAAAACCTTTAAAAAGTAGATAAAGCCATCATCGCCTGAGTGAACTTCGTGATCTGTCTGGATTTCAGTGGTTCCAACTTCACACTCTCTTTATATTGCCTCATGCCTTAAAATACTTTACCTCCATTAATCCCCTATGGTCCCTCCCTCCTGTGTCCTTTGTTAAGGCATCCTAATTCCACTATTTTAGATTTATATTTTCAATTTGTCTACCGTTACCACCACCACCACCCGTGTTTTCCTGCCCTCTGCCCATAACTTAAAGTAGCTTTCTGCTTTGCAAGATGACAACTTGCATGGCATTCTTTATCCCTTGTTCTCCCATGAAACAACAATGAGGGTTTTTTTTTTTTTAACACCTTATTCACTCTTCTTTCCCTGTAAATTTCTATTAAATGTTGATAACTGCTTGGCTTTCAATTCACAGGCCTTTGCTCATGTTATAATTTTCACAGATGACCACTTCATTCCCATCTCTAGCTCCACCTCTATCATTCCTGCTCTCAGTTTTATAGATCGGTATTGTTCCCTCCTGAGCTCCAAAACACACTGCCAACTCCCTACTAAGCATCTCTTTTAGATCTCCCTAAGGTCCTTCTAATTGAACATACTCAACATTAATAACTCCTTCCTTCCCCCTTCCTCTCCTTCACTTGCTCTTCCTTTCTTCTCCATCTACCCCCACAAGGATTGAATGCCAAGGGATACAGTAATAACCTAAACATAGTTCATGCCTCACCGGCATAACAGTCAAATGGAATAAAACAGGAATTTTCAACAGACAAATATGGTGGCCAGATAATAGATGAAGTTGAAATAATACATATGTAGAATGATAAGCTTCTATAATGCTGACTCGGATGATACTCTCTATCAACTTGCAGCAGCTTGTGGTTGTGACCACACTTATGTGAATTCCTTTATAATCAAACTCCTTTCCAGCAGAACACTGGTAGTGCCTCCCCTTTCTTCATCCTCACCTCTTCACCTTCAGGTGTTAGACAAGGTGTAAACGGAAAGTTCGATTAGATGTTCTTCCATGTTCCGCCAAATTATGAAGGCACTGTAGTTGGTTCCAAAAAAAATCAACTAAAAAAATCAAATTTTTAGACTGAAAAAAAAAATCAGAAGTATACAGAACAAAATTCATCTATTGGGAAGCTCCGTATTATTGCTAATTAAATGAGCAGCCTTGGTTGTTTATATGCTTAATGGTGACCCTTGCTAGTTGAGGCTTTTGCAGAGCAGAGGTGGGCAAGTGAGGTCCCTCGTTTCTCAAGGGACTCCTGTTGATTAGAATCTGTGCTAAGCTGAGAATAGTTTAATAGCAAAGACCTATGGAGCAAGCTGGTTGCCTGAGAACTAGAGACCAAGCCTTTCTTCTTCTTTCTTTCTCATCTTTTGCCAGGATGCTGAAGGCAAATATTAAATGAAAACACATTCACTACTCTTTAAATGTGCTTTAAATTAACTATTTTAGATTATACTTACAATCAATGCACTTCTAAGCATGTCAAAGTTAATGTGCCTTTAAAGCAAGTAGGATTGTCTACTGATAGAGGAAATTTATCAATTTGATACCCGGAGAAAGTTGATGTAATAATGTAAATCCTGTGCCATTTCATTGACTACTGCTAGAGTCTCCCTCATTGGTTATTTTTGGATTAGTCCCAGGAATGGCAAGGATTAAATAAATTTAGTTTTTGTTTTAACTTTAGTTTCCTGATAAGGTAAGATTTTCTGAGCCTGAAGACTTATAAAACAGCTTAAAGTTTTCTGTCCAAATGTGAGATATGATGAAAATGGTCAGCAAGAATTCTGAGGTTTACTAGTTTACTCTTTCCAGAGTATATTCTTCCCTTTCCTTTCCCATCTCTGTCTGTATCCATATATACAGTGGGTTATATGTTTTGAAGTTATAGAGATATTGTAATGAACATACTTTTCACCAACACTGTTATAGATATTTACTCATATAGACATTTAGATCTAGTGTATTAATTTATTCATTCTTTTTGCCAAAAATTTTGTTTGCAATTTACAAATATACCATCACTTATTTATCTATTTCCACATTTACGGAGAATAAGGCTGTTTGCAGTCCAACATAAACATTGTTAACATGAACAACTCTGTACGTTTCTCACTGTACACCTGTGTAATAATTTCTGTAAGGTATGCACTCAGAAGTGGAATTGCCACGTACATTTCCACCTTCACCTTTTTTGCTTTTGGTTTGGTGGCCTATGCTTTTCAGGCCTCAAGGTTTAGAAATGTTATCTTCTTTGTGTTTGGTTTCTTTGGTTACACTAAATATGTTATTTATTTATCCTTTTGTTTGTTTTTAATAAAGGTCTCTTTTGTTTTTATTACTACTCCTGTTCCAGATTTTGTATTGTTTTGCTTGTGGGGGAGACTAGAATATGTCTATATGGCTGATATATTTTTGCATCCTATTGCTGTCAACGTTTTTGCATCGTTATGTTTGAATGTGACATTTATAACCTGGTGGATTAAAAAAAAAATCCATTCTGGGAATTCCTGCCTTTTTAGTAGGCAACTTAACTCACTTAGCTTTGTCATGATTACTAATATGTTTAGAATCTCAAATTTATTTAGAATAAATTATCCCATTTTGTTTTCTATCTCCTATTTATGATGAATTTTCTTTGCTGCTTCTTAGCTTTTCTTTACTTCCATTGAATTTATCAGTTTTTATATATTTGCTTTTTCTCTTTCTATTAATTGAAAGGTTATACAGTCGATTTCTGTCCCATAGTGAGTATGATTCTCTAACCTACATAACTGAATTAAATCTAAAGTTTACTAACATTACCACCCTTCTTGTAAAGAACACATGGACCTTAGATTAACTCTGATTGCACCTCTCTCATCTTCCGTGATATTCTCATTTGGTACTTTAGATTCATGTTTTAATGCTCCCCCAGTTAGCTGTAAATTTCATTCGTCCATAATTTTCATAACTGCCTCACTTTGCTTCCTGTGCCACACCTTGTTATTATGGGTTTAATTTCCTTTTTGCTGAAACTTACGTTTAGCTGTTACGTAGCTGAATTTATATGAGGAGTAAATACGTAGGCTCTTTTTGTTTTGGTCTGAAATTATACCTTGCCTTCAGTTTTTAGGGTAATTTGTAAAGTATTGGCTTTTAAACATTTATAATTGAAGCACATTGAAGATAGTATTCCATTGACCTCATTTGTTGCTTTTGGGAAGATTCCTGTCAATTCAATTGTTGCTTCTCTGGAGGTAATTTTAATTTTTTTGCTGTTTAGATTTTCTTCTTATCTATACTATTTTGTAGTTTAACTACATGTTCAGGTCTTACTCTATATTTACTTATTCTGTTGGGACTCATGGTTTTCTAACATTTATGACTTTCAACATTTCTGGAAAATTCTCAGAAATTTTCTCATTAAATAATTGTTCTTCCTATTAATTTCTTTTTATTCGCCCTTGACCACATATTTAATCCATGTGGCAACTTCTTATTCTAATTTACATGTCTTAACTGACCTTTCATAGTTTCATCTTTGTTTCTGTGTGCTGCATTAGAGGTAATTTTATCAGCTCTGCCTTTCATCCATTGAGTGTTTAATTGCAATGGCATATTTTCATTTCTACAAGCTTATTTTGATTATTATCTAAGCTTGCTTTTTTCCCCCTTTTTGAAAGATTTCTTTATGCTTTCTAATCCTCCTCTCATGTCTTTAGTCACTTTAAACATGCATATTTTGTAGTCTTTTTTAGAATTGCTCGTATATGAATTTCCTGGAGATTTAAACCCACTGGTTATATTATGCATATTGCTTCTTACTCATTTGGATACTATTATTGTGTGCTTTTAACTTTCTTTGTCCTAATTTTCAGTTACTTGGATTTTTTAAAAATTATAGAGTATTTTTGCTTTTTAAATATTTTCCCCTAAGAATAATCCAGGGTTTTCATCGACCTAGGACCTGTTTAAAAAATGATTATAATTTTAGGATCTTAGTTTTAGTTTTAGTTTGGACTCTATTCCTGTGTCTGGTGTAAGCTTAGGTTTACTTGTCTGTTTGTTTGTTTTGTTTTTAATTTTCTTTCCTCACCTGGATGGAGTCTAGGACAGAGACAAGTTCTCAGACATAGTGAAAAGACTTAGTTTTAAAATTTATTTTAGGGATGGGATGTCTCATAGATCTCAGCTTTAAGTTTCTCTACTATGCTCAGACCAAAGATTTTATATCCTTTTCCCAACTGAGCATGACAACCCCAATCCCTGATTCTTAAAGCCTATATCCAGATTGAAAATGATCTTTACATGCCCATCTCTATTGATATGGGGAAAAAGAAAGAAAAAAAGAAAAGAAAGAAAATGATATTTACAAAACATGGTGATCATAGTACCAAACCACAGTTTTAAATCTGTGTTTAAACGGTTTTAATAAGTTTCCTGTTATTTCTCAGAAAAACCTAAACATTTTCAACCTGTTTAGGAGTTCTTTTTAGGTCTTACTACTACTTATCCCTTCCTCCGGCTGGTATCTATTTTTACCTTCACACTCTCTATCCAGCTGCATTTGACTTTTGTCTTTCTTGATTGACAAGCTCTCTTGTTTCTGGGTCTTTAAACAGCTGCTCCTACTTCACAGATCATTCTTTCCCCCTTCCCTTTCTCAGGTGACTTTTACCCATTCCAGTCTCCAGCATTATGCAAGTTACTCTATCATGGAGTTTTCATAACCCATGTGCTTTTTAAAACTTACCACCTACCATTGCAATAACGTATATGTTTGTCTTCCTTGCTAAACTATAAACCCCATAAGGGCAGACAAAATATCTATCATGTTTATTACCCAGTGCCAAGCAAATTTCTATTCATACAAAATATTTCATTACTATTTGTTTTATGAAATAAGTAATTGCACATATTGAATAAATGAATGAATAATGGCTTTAATTTTTTTGTTTGTTTTTCGTTGTCACACATCGTACATACTGTTGAATCTATGCTTGCAATTAACTAAAACCCCAATCCAATTTCACACATATAGTTGCTTGCCTTACCCTATATATGAAATATATCAAAGAAAATTCTGTGCATTTTTATGGCTAGTTTCTGTATATGTAGGAATATATTATCTACATATTTCTGGAGCTAATTTCTGTCCGAAAGCAATTTGGCTAAAATGATTGGTTCTGTTGGTCAGACTTTGGTGTCATATAGATTCTCAAATCCTTTAAACCGTACAATCTTCCTTGTTCCTTGGCCCAACTTTGTACTGATCCTATTCCCAGATCCTGCCAATGAACTTGATTTTGATCAGAGCAATGAGGAAGGTGAAACCATATTAATATTTCATTCCACCAAGTTTAATTTTTAACAATAATCCAAGAATATGGGCAAGAGAAGTGAGTTTCCTTCCTGGCAAAAACTGAAATAAATTCTCCCTGAAAAGAATTAAAGCCATCCTAGGTAGAAGATGTGAGGAGGCAGATATTGCATACATGATCCCCAGCTGGTACTGACATGTCACTGCAGGAAGAAATTCTGAAATGAAAATAACAGAGGCAGTTTTCATGCTGCCTTACCAGTGGGTATCTGTGGATGAACTGTCAAGAACACCTGACCTGAAGTTGCATGAGAAAAGAAAGCAAATAAACATCAGTCTACATCTGCTTACATTTAAGGGTGAGGGAATAGTACTTTTTCTTCTACTCAATTATTCTACAATAAAAATTAAGATGGAAAAATATGTGCTGTAAGAGTGTGTGTGTGTGTATGATCCAGGCTTCCAATAACAAATTGGGATTTTTCACACAGTGGTATATTTTTCTTTATATTTTTCAGAACCCTGTTGTTTATTTCCATATTGAAAGAAGCTATACCCTAGTGAATTTATCTATATATGTACTTTGTCCAGTTACCTAAGGAAACAAAAACAAAATAAACCAAAACCAACCTGTGGCTGAATCTTGCCTTAAAAGAACTGGGAATACGAACAGTAGCAAGTTTATAAATTTTCTATTCCTTGAACTTGTTCAGAGTAAACATGTTCTTGGATTTAGGATTTTAAATTCCATTCAGCTATAACCTTTTGTTAATAAACAGGAGATAGAAATTTCATCACAGCTTAGCAGTATTCCTTCATCTCCATATGTTACTACCAAGCAGTATTTAAAGCATCAATTTTTTTCTTTTATAATGGAATATTGTCCAATGCCTGAATTTCTATAAAATTCGGGGTACTAGTATTAAGCAGAAAGCTAGACTGCTGAATAAAAGGGTATGTACAGTTAAGAAACTGATACACTACTATTCTAATACCTCTAATGCACTTATTGGGATGGTAAAGATGATTTGCTTTGTGGAAATTCTCTGACCACTAAGTCCCAGCTGATGCCCCATGGAAGGTGTGCTGATTGTTTTTACACAGAATAGTATGCATTTTATGTTGGGTTCTTCATTCATTCTGTATAGAGTGCCAGAATAAATTGCAGTGTTTTTTGTATGATATGAATCCGTATGTTTTCTAAACACTGCCCCTGTGAAAACTGCTTTTGATTTAGTAAACAAGTACAATTATACTGTAAGCTTCAAAGTGAAAGGGGCAATAATATAACAGTAAATCAATATTAGATTAATTTGAGGAATGGAACTTGTGTAGCATTGCCAAATCAACCCTGAATTTAGATTCAATTTGTGTGTGTGTGTGTGTGTGTGTGAGAAAGAGAGAGAGAAATTGCCAAGGCTGTTAACAATAAAGCAAATTAGTGTTTTCTTTCTTTTTTTTCTCTTTTTTTTAGCTAATTTGCATTGGGATTAATTTTTGGAAATATAAAATACCAAGGCTTGGATGGGAATTGTTTGGAATATTTCCGGAATTAGCTAAATTGATGATAGCATTTGTCCTAGATACAAATATTTTGCCTTACAGAACGCTTTCATTAATTTCATTACCATTTGAACAATTTCAAGGAGCTCACAAAGCTAACACATAGTGTGCTTATGGTTACAGCAGCATTTTTGAAAATGATGTCAGATGCCATTAGAAGAGGATCTGACCATTTCATAGGTAATGTCCCCCAAATCGTTGAGCTCAGACACAAAAGTCTTATAGCTGACTGAGGAAGAAAAATGGCTTCTTTCCAAATTTCGTCAGTCTTCTGTAGTGTCATAGTGCTTATGAGCACATGGTCTGGAGTTAGGTTGCCTGCGTTTCTATTTTAGCTCAAAAGTTATTTAGTTTTGCATCCTTGTTCATTACTTAACTCTGTTGTACTTCGATTACTTCTTTTGTGAAATGAGGATATTAAAAGTGTCTACCTAGTTGGTTATTATGAAAATTAATACACACACACACACACAAAAAAAATCCCTAAGCACAGTGCCTGGCAAAAATTGACTCTTAAGTAGTTATTGTTAGTTTTTGTTATTATTTAATCAAACTATTACGATGACAGGCTCCTCTCAGAAGTCAGTACTTCCCATACTATGCTTTTCTCGGAATTTATAACTATTTTGCAGTAGCTAAAAATAATTGAATTTTATGAATATAAAATAACAGCACGATATTTTCATTTTTATGTAAATGCTACTTTTCCAACCTTTTCCATTTGGAACCATATATTTAATTTATAAGGATTGTTTTATTTATCTTTAAAACCTACCTTTATTTCTCTGTCAAGACATCAGATTGAAATATTGAGCTCGTAATCACTGAAACCGTCCTAGATTACTTCTTAACTACTCAGACACTATTATATTATTGTTGTACAACTTTATAGAAAAGTCTGACATGTACTTTTCCTCATTGGACTTAAAGGTAACATTTGCAAGGTAAAAGTAAATAAAATTCTCTCTGATTCTTTATCAGGGAGCCTGAAATTCTGTATTGATTTTGCCACAAGTGAGTTTCATGGCCTGTGATAATAAATTGATCTATGGGCTGTCCGTGTTGCAACGTCTTTGCACATCTCCAGTTTAACTGACAAAAATGCTGCTCTGGAGACCCCAAGAACTCTGGTCTATGACTTGGGGATTTTCATCCCCCATCATCTCAAATGTCATTTCAGAAACATTCATCACAGGTCTCTGTCCCTGGGCAAATAATGGGCCTCTGTGATAGTAGCTCAAATACACACAGTTTCACTGCTTGGATGACAGGTCCTGCTCTTGGCTACTTGAGATTATGGAGAAGTTCAGACCTGTCAAATATTGAATGGGGAAGACATGAGATCACAGCTGAAATGGCACCATGCATGCCCACTGAGGCTGCTAGTTAAGTGAAGGGATGATATCAAAACAAGAGAGTTCTCAGGACTGTGATGATATTTTTAGAAATAATGAACAAAAAATGATCCCCTTTCCTCTAGCAGTTTGCAACTTTTGGAAAAGGCTTTCATAGGGCAGGTACTACAGGTCTGGATCTTTAGAATCCCATGTGCACTGAGAGAATAGTTCCATGAAACAATAAAGGGCTTTTCTTCTCTGTAATACCTCTAGTCTTAATGGAAGAGAAAGATACAGAATTTCATATCGTTGCAAATAACTGCCTTCTACTGAACAATACTGAGATGCTTTCTCATTGTTTAAAATATTTGTGTTGCAAATGTTAAGTGGCTTATATTATTTGAGCTGTATAGCTTGTTAGTTTCAGGACCCTCTTGACTGAGAGTTTTAACCACCCTGAGTATTCAGGGATACATTTTAAAGTTTATCAGGCAAGCTATATTTGCCACGTGTCCTGGCAATTGTGGAAGGAAGTGGGGTGCAGTAAAGACTCCCCCAAATCATGATGTCTTTCAGGGTCCCATATGCCTATTATCCTCCTCCTCTTAAAATGTTAACAGAGCTATTCCCTGTCCATTTGATGTCACCAGAACTCCCCAGACTATCTCATTACATTGATATTCGCATGATTTGACTCTCCTAATTAATATTTGGGATAAATGTATTGCCTAGAGGAATAAGGTTATGAGAATAGAAATGACTACAGTTTTTGTTAACATCATACAACATTTTGTGTCATTTTTTTTCTATCTGAGCCTTATAAAGTTAATATAAGAACAGCTTTCAGCTGCTGTTACCAAGTCTCCTCTTTGGTCCATCTTCTCTTCAGTTAAGATAACTTTTACTTTGGAACAAGAATGTGTTCCATCAATATTAACTACCCTCCAGTCTTTCTCCTTGTACCTAACAAACTATCATTTAATTTAATCTCAACATATGACCAGAGACTGACTTAAGAATTGACTGTTAGAGCCAGAACTCTTCCTGTAATCTCCATTTTCTTTTTGGTTGGATTTTTTTTTTAATTAACACACTTTTCTTCTTTTAGCTTTCCTTCCTTCCTCCTTAATAAAATTAAAGCATATTTTTTCAGGTCATGAGTTAATTCTAAATTTGGGTCCTAAATATATATATATACATATATACATATATATATATTTATTTTTTCCACCTCAAAAATTTAATCAAACTTTGAATGCTGCTAGTAAATGTTTGACCAGAAAACATTACTAAAAAGTTAGGATTTTCTCTTTGATTAAATTGTCCAGAAACTAAAGGACCCTCTTCATTCAGTGACTCCATTCCAAACTAAATGCCTATGGAATTGTCAGTAAGGAAGGTAGTATTTGGCCTTGGTTCATCCTACAATAAGTAATAAAAGACAGACTTTTCTCACTTTAGTAGGAAATTAATAAATGCTGTGCTTACAGAAAGAACCCAGGTTTTCTCTTCACATAATCTTGTAGGTTGTCTACCACTTAACTCACAGGGCACATTCAACTTTTATGGAGACAGCTTTCTCTATTCATGTTAAATGAGGAGTTTGGCCCTCGAGTGTACCTGGATTCTACATCTTCAGCATTCCTTTGAGAATTTAGGAGGTTTGCCAAGGCACAATGTTTAAATCCACTGATCCTTGCAGACAGTTCATTTAATAGTCCTTGTCTTTAAATTTTACTGCTTTTAAACTGTCTTCAATTTCCCATTTAACCAAGAAGTACAATTACTTGTGCATTACTATACTGGAAGCTTCTCAAGGGCAGGTTTTTCTTTTTTTTTAAATTAGTATTATTATTCATACTTAGCTTCTAACACACTGTATTTTTCAACTTATATTTGTTGAGTTGAAATTGATTGAAGCTACAATCTGTGTTAAAAGAACAAGATTTCATAATGAATTGCCCAAGTGGGAAAGAGAGAACTTACCTTTCTTAATGTTTTCTGGTTTTGTTGTTTGCATGAAATGAAGGCATATCTTACAAATATGGGTTATTTTCCTCTCTTTCTTTCCTCACTTCCTATGTGTTACTAAAGTAAATTGACTTACAACTAAGGTAGATACTATTAGCTGCACACTCAAAACTCTGGGGAAGTTCAAGCTTATTCTATCCCCAAGGAAAAGGGAATCTGATTATATTCAAATGCGTAATTTCTATTCTAGGCATGAGTATTTATACCACTGTGTTAGGGGAAGCTTTGAGAGAAATAGGAGCATAAATGGAGCAGGTCTGGGTAAATGTCTCTTGAATCACTTCCACATGAGCTTTGATCAACCTGTCTCTTGGTAGCGTGTGTTAGAGCCAGGTGGGGAAACTTCCCATTGGGGAGAGATGACCACTGCCCATCTAAGGCCAGAAATGGACCAGGATTTAGCTCAGGAAAAGGAGAATTGGGGGGAAAGCCACTTTGGTCTTTCTAAAAAAAAATTTTCTACACTGATTTAATCTGAAGTTAAGAGGTTATGCTTCAAAGTGACTGTTGCCAGTTATACAGTTCTAAGAGGTTTCTCAGACTTTCAGGTGCCTTAAAATTGAGCACATAAAAAAATGTACCCACTGACTTAGTATGCAGACTTGATGTTAGAAATATATCCATATATAATATACACATGTAATAATATGCACATATATATAAACACATATACACATTACATATCAATAAACAAAAATTTATACAATCAACTTTGATATTTTTCATTCATAGTTACTTTTGGTGTCCCACAAAATGCTAAAAAATCCAGTATATCCAGATTCCTAAATTTTTTAGCAGCTAAGCCAGTCACTGTAAAGCTATAGCTGATTTAGGCAAAGATCTTACCTTTCTAAGTACTAGCACCTCCACTACCTGTCAAGTGACTCATTGTTTCTTTGCTTCTTCTAGATTAAGGCAGGGACCTGGAATTAATTGCCTAATTAAGGCAGTGTTGGGAAAATGAAGTAAGCAAAGTGAAGTCAAATTAGCTAATGGTTCTCAATCTTGGCTGTATATTGGAAATCACCAGGGGAGATTTAAAAATAGGTCCTAACCCCAGAGATTCTGATGTAATTGATAATGGGGTATGACTTGAGTATTGGTAAAAACTCCATAGGTGACTTCAATATGCAATCAAGGCTATGGATTACTGAATCTAAGGTCAAAAGGGAACACAATTTATCAATTAACCTTTATATAGCAGTAATATTTCCACTAGATCACATGTAAAATATCAAAATAATTCAAATCATTTATAGAAATATTTTTAAAAATATGATACATAACTCACACAGAGTTGAGTTGGAACACTTGAAGAATGGGAACAATTTTCCAGAAAGGAAGAAACACTACAGTTTCTTGTGTTTCTAAATATACACATTATTTGTGTTATTTAATATAAACTGTGTAACGTTATTTGGAGCAAGGAGTGCTCCCCTTTCACTGTATAAAGTGACCATTATAAATGGTTTCAAAGACAAAAGTGAAATTAATGTGAGTACAAGTCAATTCCAAAGTAAATATGAGTTCATTAGATATTCCTCTACTAGAAATCACCCTCAAAGCTTTACCTGACAAAATTATTAAAGTACATATTAGATTGGAAAATTATGATTAGATTTTGAGTAAAAATCTTCACCTTGGAGCATGTACTTCCTGGAGATTCAGGTAGTTTAGATTAGTATTTGTAGCTTTTTAAGTTGATCTTTCTTTCTTCACTTGTAAAAGTAAGAATCAGGGAGATGAGGACAAGGAAAAGTATACAGCAGGCATTCAGGTATATGGCAGGCATTCAATTCATTTTATACATACACATATATATGTGAATCCCAAGAAATCAATAGTTGTTAAAAAGATGGAAGATAAGTAGGGCTTCTTTAAAAGTATTTTTCAGGGAAATTAGAAGATTCTTTGTTTTTTATTTTTTATGCTAGTTGCAAAAAAAGGTAAAGGATATGTGAAGAATAGGAGCTATCCTTTTCACAGATTTGTTCTGAAATTTAACAATACTAGTAACTACTTGGGTGGAAGAGACATTACTTAGGTGTTGAGTATCTAAAAATTTTGTAATAAACAGACACCCATATATAAAGAAATATACATGTGTGTGTACATATATACACATATATGTTTAAATATATACATATTTACATATCTATATGTTTAAAGGCAGAGATACATTTTCTAACAAGAGTAATTTAATCTAAAATAATGGTTTTTACAATATTTTACCAGTTATGTAAAAGAGGATACTATACTTTTCACATCGTATTAGAAAAATACTAACCTGATTTTGTAAAAAGAGGTTTTTCAGGGCAAGATGAAACATAAGATTATTTGGTTTTCTTCCCAGATTTTTCATTAATTCATTTTTTGCTCACAAACAATTTGTCTTTGGGGGCAAGGAATTTGTCTTATCCTTATGCACAGTGCTTAACACAAAGTCATCCCAAATAGGATAGAAGTGTGAGTGTGGAGGGGCAAGGTAAACAAATATTGTGCATCAATGTGAAAAATTTGACTCTAGCACAAAGAGAGTAGGGAGTCTACTATGTTTTATTTTATTTATTTTATTTTATTTTTTCTCAGCTTATTCTTCACCAGGACTCTAGGTAGAAGGTAATACCTTTAGACTTCAGATGACAAAACTAGGTCTCAGACAGCTTACTATAGTTTCCAAAGTTTCAAGGTTATTAATTGATGAAGTCAGGAATGAAATCTAAGTCTGTGTGAAACCAAAACCTATTCTACTTCTATTGTAGTACTTTACTGTAAGAGATTATTGAAAGCGTTGTGGAATCTTCATCTCTAAATGTCCTAAAATACATGGTGATTTTCATCCTTGCCTCAGAATTACAGAAAGTAGGGAAAGCATTAAAAAATGTGACAGAGTTTAATCACTGAAAATATATTCAAAATGAATTCCTGATCTATCTTAATTTGGGCTGCTCTAACAGAATACCATGGGCTGGGTGGCTTAAACAATAAATATACTTCTCACACTTTCGAAGGCTGGAAGTCTGAGACCAGGGTGCCAGCATAATTGAGTTCTTGGTGAGGGCCCTCCTTCTGGTTCACAGTTGGCTATATTCTCACTGTATCCTCACGTGGAAGAGAGAAAACAAGCTCTGGTCCCTTCATCTCCTTATAAGGGCACTAATCCCATCATTGGAAATTCCAATCTCATGACCTCATCTGAACCTGCTTACCTCTCAAAGGCTCTACCTCCAAAAACAATAACATTGGGAATTAGGGCTTCAATATATGAATTTTGAGTGTACACAGACATTCAGTCCATAGCATGATCTTAAGCCTATTCAAACACTTTCCCTTCAAATATCATCCTGAACCTAAGGAGATGTTGAATGCCAAGAAGACGGAAAATGAGCCAAAGACCATATAGGTGATGAATAGACTAAGGCTATTGGCCACAGTGGATGCTTCCCTTGTACATAATAAGCTCCAATTTTTCTGGACTTAAATATATTCAGGATCATCCTCAGGAAAATCATGTGTAACACATGTATTTTGTTTTTATTTTACTCTCCCTTTCAATTTTTGCATTTTTCTTCTGCAATACCCTCCTTCCCATGCTTAGGCCATTGCTAGTTGTTAGAGCAACTTACTTTGGTGTCCTATTTTTAACTTCCAGCTCTCTTTATTCAGGGCTTATTTTTCTCTCTCCTAACCTAATAATTTTTTTAATTAATGCAATCTCTACTAAAATGAGTGATTCAAATATGGGGATTTCTTCCAGTGACTAAGACTTTGAGGTTGTATTTGGGGTCACAGGAGTCTTTTACTCTATTACATCTATAATTTGAGGATGACTACCTATACTATGATATTTAAGGGTCCTTATAGTTTTACAGAAAGATAGTTTCTGAGACTTTAAAATATGTAATGCTATGTATATATTTTAATCTTTAAATATTACAAAATAGAACAAAACAAAATTCAAAACAATTTCCAGTGTTTCCAGTGTAAAAAAACACCAACAAATTTAATGTCTAAGGTCCCACCTACTGTACTTTGCTTGTTATACAGATAAGAAAATGAAGACTCAATGAGTTAAAGGAATTTGACAAAAATCACAAAACTAATTAGCAGCAGAACTAAAATGTGAATCCCAGGCTGTTAATTTCTTTATCAATGCTCATTGCAATAAGTAGTGTTGACTTTATAGAAATTCAAGTTATTGAGTTGTAGCGGGGGCAAGTAGTATCACCTCAAGTAAGTCCTAACAAAGTGGTTGCCTTTCCCAGAAATATCATCAACATTTATTTTATGATAACTATATAATTTTTCTCATCTCACTGTTGAGAGACTCCAATTAGGTTTTACCAAACAGATTATTCTTTTGATTGTTTAACCATTCCTTTTATACTCCTTTTCTCAGTTTAGCAGTTGTGGCAAGTAATCTTCAAATCTTTCCCTCATGAAACACATCCAATCTGTTGGCAAATACAACTGCTTCTACATTCTCAGTGAACTTGTGTCTTTATTCCCTTCCCATTGCCACTGCCAGAATGGTTTTTCTAAAGCACAACTCAACTATCTCCTGTTTTTATTCTCCTAGGAAAATGGAAGACTGAGGAACCCAGACTGCAAAGATTGGATTTGAGCCTTTCAGCTTCTTCCCATTCACTAGTTATTGCCATGTAATTGGGAAGAGAATCATCATTTCTGTTCCTGTGTCCTCAACTGGAAAATGTGAATGATAACAACAATAATGTTGTAAGCCTCAAGTAAAATATTATTAAATATATGCAAAGTGAGTACAGCATAGCAGCAAGATAGAACTAACAGAAACAACTAAGATTTGGAGGGCAAAGTACCTGGCTTAGATTCCTGTTTTCCATCTGTTCTTTAGGTAATTTAGGAGAGTTACATTAACCTTTCCTTACATTATTTTTTTCTACAAATTAAGTACAATACTGTTAACAATTTCATAAGATCGTGGGGGAAGTTAACTTAATCAATTTTAAGCATTTAGAATACCACAAATACTCAATAAAAATCTGATACTATTAAATGGTTCTTAAGCTTTAAAGCATTATAAACAACAATGTACGTTTAACATTGGGACCCAGATATAAAGTCCAGACTCTATATTTTAGTATTATACACTATTTCATATATTATTCTGTTTCTGTTTCATTTGTAGGGAACATTTAATTGAATCAAAGGGGAATTGATGATTTGATTAATTTTAACAATATAAACAATAGTTATTCATGAGAATGGTTTTGCAAAATCCAGAAAATAAGCAAATTTTGAATGACATTAATTAGGCAAAAAGTACTGCAATGTTTATATTGCAGTATTTTATGGAACTTTTAATTTGATTATCAAATAATTTTTTTGGTTTCTGAAAATAGTGGATTTATCACATATTCTAAATATAAGCAAATTGTTATTTTGAAAATATTTTAAAAATAAATTCTTAAATGTTATATTTTTATGTTTGAGGAAAAGCAGTTTATGAAAAAATTACACTTGTTTGGAAGTAAAAGTTAAAAACAACAGTGCATGAGTCAATCAATTAGCCAAAATTTAAGTGCTTACCATGTGTCTATTATGGTAGACATGAAAAAATGAACTCCCAGCAGTTATTTGTATGATATTTAGCCATGGTGTATTATAACTACACTGAACAGTTTAGATTACTCCTCTTAATAAATTTGGTTTATTTCTTTAAGAAACTCAATGAAATGCAAATAGTTTCACTTTTTCTTGAATTCTTAAGTGTCACTTTGAGGAAAGAAGGTAAATAAAACTTTTGAAAGGCCAATTCTTCTTTTCTCCCCCTCTACTTTGAAAGCAAACTGACTGTGCCATTTTATTTGTGTCAGGCAGCTTGTGCTTCCCATTTCGATTTTCTTCAGCTACTAACACTATCTTGCAGCAGTGCTGTTCAGTGGGCCCAGGGGAGCAAAGTGTCAGTTTTTCCAGATGGCCAGCTGCCAGTCTATAGCACACTGTTGAAAGTCGCTGATGGACTTCATTTCATGGCAAAACCAAAGAACATCATCTACTTCATGCACAACTTTGTATATGATCAGCTCACAACAGCTGATGAAGTGGCCCTGAAAAAGAGACAGATGGAGTGAGAGACAGAGACAGAGAGACAAAGAGAGATAATGAGATGCAAAGAGAGACAGAAAGATGCTGTTTCAGTGAATTTAGCCCATTTTCTAGGCTATTATAGAATGATATAGTTCATTATGGGGATAGAAAGTTTTAAAACATTATTGCCAGTCTACAGGAACTTCTATCCTAATAGCTGGAACAAAATTCTCAGTTTTCCCTAATTAAAATACTAGTATTGGGGAATGAGTTTTTCCTCCTTTATATTTAAACTAAACATTTTAAAAAGTTAAATCACTTTAAATGGTCTTTAAATTGCATTCTCTCTGTCAAAATTGTTTACTGTTTTTGCCTGAGGAGCAAAACCTCCATCAGAGTGGAGAAGAAAGTGGCTTTTCTATAATAAATATTTTGGCTATTACAGTGTTTGTATTTAAATGGGAAGTATTATTAGTTCTACCAATGGAGAACGCTGAAGGAAAATATGTTACTTTTTAACAGCCATGTAAATGGAAACCTGAAGCATGTTGAACCGTATTATCTGAAATATTATATCAGGAGTTGAAGAGATATATCTACAGGTAGAAAGTTTAAATGCACAGGGCTAAAAATCAAAGGATTCAGACAAACATAGCATATAGATGATGAAGGTTGAAACCAAAAGACAGGGATTCCAGGTCCAAGTCCACTACTTATCAGGGGACTTGGGCAGTCTCTCGGGGCCTAATCTGTAAAACAAGAAGTTTGGTTTGTTTCTCTAAATTTCTTCCTTCTCTCAGGTGATATTATTTTGTTATAACTAAAAGTCTAATACTTACTGAGCAAGTCAAATACTTACTTTGTGATAATTTTGTTATTACAAAACACGTTCATTTCATAATATAGAACAATGATTTTTTGTTGGAGAGGAATTAGGAAATGTTATTTTTTAAAAATTTTTTTAAAATTTTCTAATTTTTAAAAAAATTTCAGAGTATTATGGGGGTACTAGCACTTTGGTTACATAAATTGTCTTTGCACCACCAGAGTCAGAGCTACAAGCATGCCCATCCCCCAGACAACACGCACTGCATCCTTTAGGTGTGAATTTACCCATCCCCTCCTCCTCCCTCCCACCTACCTGACACCTTATGAATGTTACTTCCCATGTGTGTGCATAAGTGTTGATCGATTAGTACCAATTTAGTGGTGAGTACGTGTGGTGTTTGTTTTTCCATTCTTGTGATATTTCACTTAGAAGAATGAGTTCCAGCTACATCCAGGTTAATACAAGAGGAAGTTCATCATTTTTTTTATAGCTGGGTAGTACTCCATTGTATACATATACCACATTTTATTAATCCATTCATGTATTAATGGGCACTTGGGTTGTTTCTACATCTTTGCAATTGTGAATTGTGCTACTATAAATATTCGAGTGCAGATGTCTTTAACTTTTCAAAAGAAGATGGCCTATCAAATGTCATTTTTTTGATGGCTCTATTTCTTAATATAAACATTGATAATTCCTAGGGCTCATGTATATTGAATAACCATAGTGTGATGCCAGCATCTGAGAGCTCATACCCTGATTATTGTTGTCCTTAATTTTTCATCACCTTCAAATGTCTTTAATCAAATAATTAAAATATTTTATTCATGTAAGTGTTAAGGGAATAAATTATTTTTACACTGGAAAGAAGTTATTTTAATTCATAACTAAAAGTGAAATTGTATTTGTTATAATAGACAATGACAGAAAAACAGTTATTTTTAGATAATTTTTTAGATAGCCTATGCTAGAATATATTTTATAACATATTCTAAAAATAATGATATATTTTTATTTGTTGTATGTAGGACCTTCTACATAGATAAAATTTGAATTACAATTTTGAATCTTCTTTAAGTTACTGTAACATGTCAACATTTACTACAAGATAGGAGCTTCATGAGAGGATAAATAGACTTTAAAAAGTTTTGAACTTTAAAAATCCTTCTTGATAGTCTCTATTCCACCAAATTTCCTATGTCTTTATCAAAGACTCCCAAAAGTATATGGTGCTATTTTAGGTGCTATGGAATTCAATGAAAAAGAATCATTTTTACCCTGCTTTTCATATGTTTAAAGATTCAAAAATACAATGTAGCCAGTGGAGTCCATAAATACATATGATTATCATACAGATCCAGATACTACATTTAAAACATTATGACTAAAAATTAATTTTATATTCTAAGTATAGAATTTTTAGATGTGGAATATCTGATCAGTAATCAGAGCCTGAGTTTTTAAGAAAAAATCAACTACAGTATTTTCCCAGTAAGAGAAGCAGAGGGCAATTGGCATTTGTTATGAATTTGGAAGGTGTGTATGCATAGCTTTATAGTCTACGTGAGGAATATGTGGCTCATATAGACTAAACAGCTTTCTCAAGATTCCAGTGTGATGATAGCAAGGACTGCCTTCAGTACCCGAAAATCCTGGATCCAGTGGTAGGGCTGTCTCCACTATTTCCCAGTGAGGTCAGACACCATGCCATCGGGAGGATTTGAAATAATTCAATTCTTCATTGTGTTCATCTTCAGTATTGTGAATATAATGGCTGGTGCATGGTAGGAATTTGTGCAAAAAGTGAATTGTTGAGGAGAGGAGTCAATGAAGAAACTCTAAGGCAAGAATTTACATTAGAGTAGATTATAAAATGAGGAAGAATGTGAAGATGGGAGGGTGGGAGTGGCTAGGAGCTCTATGAGACTGATGGAGAGGGTCACATCCTGGAATCTTCTTTGTCATTGTCTTCCACCGATTGTCCAGGTTTCCTCAGTACTGCTCCATACAAGCGTAAAAGATTGATGATTTCTAGAGAACCAGCCTTCTACGAGACTTTTTTATACGTTTTTTTCATTGACATAACAGTAAGTGCTTCATGTCTTCTTAATACAACGACCAGTGTTCACTTTAGCAAGAACGGAGCTCAGCGCTCTTTCTCTCTATCACATTTCGTTCTCATAACAGCTCTGAGGTAGATGCTACCTTTACCCTTTGAAAGCAAAGGAACAAAGGCTGGAGACTTTGCAACTTTCCCAGGTCTAACTGCTAATAAATTGTGAGCCTGGGATTTGGATGCCGTGCTGAGTGACGGAGAGTATTTGCTCCTAACAACTACAGGAATATTCTGCATAAAATGTGTGCTCTGCATAAATTAGTTTCACAGGTTATAAATATACAGAAAAAGGGAAAACAGTTCTAAGTTCCAAAAGTATGTTGGAACCAAGACATCTATTTGGTTTCTTCAAGATTTCACGGGAATTTTAATTTATTATAGGCATTACTTTTCCAAAGGGATATAGCAACAATGTATGTTGCGTTTTTTAAGGTTATTTGACCATGGAGCACTGGTTTGAAAATCTTTTTTTTCCCTAATTCATTTGTTTGTTTCTTTTTCTAGGTTACTTTCTATTAACTTTATTGTCTTCTCCCAATGTCTCCCCTTGCATCATAGCTAGCTCCAAACCATTACTTGCTATGGTAAAACATTTACAAGGTAACCCAGATATATTTCTTCTAAAATAGATTCATATAGCACTCTGATATTTTGACTACTATTGCCTTATTTTGAAACTGCCTTTGCTCTGAAAACTATAGAGTTTAAATCCACTGTTTATTTTTTTCATATACTTCTTAATAAAATTTCCATTATCTATTACCTGAAGCCATGCATCACTTTGCACTTTTTAAAAAAGTATTTTTTCAATTAAAGTGAATCTTCTTGGTATCAGGAATGACATTTCATTCATCTTGATGTTTTTTCTATACAAATGGTAGAATCTCAATAAATGTTTGCTGAACATGACTTCTTTCCATTCTCTCCCAGATTCAACATTCCTGTGAACTCTTATGCATAAGCTGTGTTGATTTCTATCCCTTCCATAATTAACATTATTTACCAGCTCTTCAGATATGAGGTTTTAGTGACCAGAAGTCTTCTCAAGTTAGACTTACTAATGGTCCCAGCTTTCACATAGCTCTTCACTTGGTAAAGAAAAAGACCTGGAATCTGTTTTTTCCTACAAAAGAGTATTTCGTAAACTATATATTTTTTTCTGATTGTAACAGATATCAATTTGAGATATCACAGCATCTTCTCACACTAGGAAGTCTAGGGGAGAGGAGATGACAGTTATCTAAGCTGGGTATGATAGGTCTTGAGGCTGGGAATAGAAAGGGAATAACAGCTTCAAGCAGTGGCTTAAATAGAGTGGTGTGGTCACACTGCTTACAAACACAGGCGGGGGGAGAGAACAAGGCCAAAAGTACTTGCTCTGGGTGCCTTCAGATAATTCCTCCCATCTCTCTGGGATGACCCTTGTTAGTCTCCATTGCAAAGAGTGGTCCCACTTCACTTGGACCTTTTTTTCATCTATAACCTTATAACCACTTTCACATTGTTGTACTGCCTAGACTTGTATTGACACATGTCTAACCTGTTGCCTGTACTCATCTTTCCTTTAGTCCCTGAGAAATTATTTTTATGTCCTGCTTCTAACCCCAGTCCAGACTCAGTTTTTTCTTCAGATCCCTAGCCAGTCACGGATTTAACAGATCTCATCATATCGATTCTAAGAATCATCAGTTTATGGCTTTCTATATATACTCACTTTTGATAAATTGACTCAATTTTCATTTTCTCTAATTTTTTCTCTCAATTATATTCTTAGTTTTCTCATTTATATAGTGTCTGAATAAATTCAAACCACTTCTGTCTCTCCTGGTGGCACCAGCTATGTTTATGAGGGTTAAGTGGTAAATAAATATCCATATACTAAAAACCATACAATTATATGTTCAAAATCTACATCTTTTGAGAAAAATTTGGTTATTGTTCTTATTTTCTTAACAACCAAATATTTTTTACCAGCCAAATTGATTGGGTAAAGGAAAATATTTATTAAGGAAAATAAATTAACTATGATAATAGAGCAAGGAAACTGCTCTATTATTTATATTATTTATATGGTGATAACAAAGACTATCTCTGTTTGATTTACTTTGTGTGGCTCGTAAACTGGTTCTGAAAGTAATTTCAAAAGAGTTTTCAGAAGATAATGACATCATCAGTATAACCAATGACTTGGTTTCAGTCATTATTTATGAGTAAAGATATATTTATTTCTACATATAAATCCTGTCCAAGAATATACAAATTACGTACAGAGAAGCATGGTGAAAAAAATAGTAATTAATCAGAGATCTCATCACATGAGTGGCATCCACATATTCATGTGCAATGGGGACTTTTCACCAAACTCTGGCTAGAGCTGCAGTTCTAGCCAATCTAAAGCCTTGGCTTAGTTATGTTTGCCTAGAAAAGTAGTGAGTTGAAGTAACGACAGAAGTGGAAAACTCAGCTCGGACAAAGCAATGTTTTCTTAACTCTCAGGGCTGATCTCATTGTTACTGCTAATTCCAACTTGGCTCCCACTAATCACTGGCAAAGGGATCTGATACTGTGTTACTTTCAATTTTGGGGAAATATTTTAGAATTTGCCTTGGGACAAAGAGCTCAAGTTATAACTAACTGGTCTCATGCTAGCAAAATTAGAAGTTGTCAGTACATGTTTATTGAATCGAATTGAACACCCCTGGATGTAATTATCATTATGACAGGGAAGAGAAGGTTTGTGGCAATTGTCCAATATTTGTGGATCACCTACTATGTACTAGTATGCATGAAAGAGAGAGCAAAGCCAATGTCTCTAACCTCAAATAGCTTCCAATCTTGTATTGGCTGACACTGAGATGTACTGCACTGCCTTACAAAACATACAGAAATAATGAGTGAAAGCACAGCGAACCATCACCACGCCCCAGGCAACATTATAAGGTTTCAAACCGTGTCTCAAGCCAAAGCTGTAAATACATGTCCTTGGCAACTTACACCAATTACACCTCCCTGGTAGGGCTGTCATGCATATAAATATTTACCTATCACTTAGCATAATGTTTGCCATCTAGTAAAAGCTTGCCCAACAATGGGCAATCTTGCAGAATCATACTGGGGACTTCTTGGCCATTTGCAAGTTGCAACATTTCCTTCCAAATGTGAATTTGGAAAACAACATTGGAAACCACGGTATAGTAAGGCTATTGCCTCAGGAAATTTATGTAAGTTATAACTTACAAAGCAATGGAACTGAGCATTGGGTATTTTCCAGGTCTTTATAGCTTACATTTTCTCCTGAATTCTCTTATGCTGGTTTCCTCGTAATAGCTCTATAAAGGAATTCCGTAAGTGCCCCTCCACAGTCCTAAATGAGATGGAAAATATAATTGGATAGCATTTTTAATATAAAAGAGGGAGGCAGGGAAATTCAGGGAAGTAAATAGAACCCAAATAATATCCAACTTAATCTTGCTAAGTCAGTAACATCTTGTAGCCCTTTTCTCTGAGCACAAGAAACAATGTCAAATATCTGTTTTAGACCTTTGAAAATGTCCAGAAATTAAAGGAAAAATCTCTCCATCTAAGTGCTGGGTAACTAGTTTGGACAAGTATGATAATTAGGTAAAGTTTTCTTGAAAAAAATAGAAGCATTTGACTAAAAACCCTTCCCATTTGATTTCTATTTCTTAGAATTTTATACTATTTTCTATTTACTAACTGGCCAAAAAAAAAAACTTCAGTTATTTATTTTTAATTGTGCTTTGTAAGATCATAATTCTTTACTGACCTGTTTTTCCCTAAGTCACATACCAATATTATTTATTTTTGTCCACTTTTTCTGCCTTCCTTCTCCCATTTCAACCAACACTTGCAGGCAACTACTTTCCCCACGTTTTCCAGGTGACTGACTACATTTGTCAATGAAAGGTCTTTCTGTCCTATTTCTGAGCTATGTGTCTGGTGTTGCCCTCTTCCCTTCACTTCTTTTACATTTCTTTCCTTTACCTTTTTCCACCGATGGGTCCGACCTTCAGGTTTAGCTCTGATCTTACTGAAATAGCCACCAAACCACATTGTAGTAGCCAGCCATGGGATGTTCCCACTGATCTCCACCTCCTGGTAGTCTCTTCTCTGTGTAGTTTCATCCTACATTTCACCAGAGTTTGTCTGTGTGATCACTAGAATACGGCGAAGTGATGGTTTTATTGCCACCAAGTTTTGGTTCTAAAAGACAATAGCTTCTATCTTTATTTTCTCCCTGCCCTATGGGAGGGACGTTCAGGCAGCCTATGAAGAAGACCATGTGGTGAGAAATAGTGGACTCTGGTCAACAGCCAGCATGGAAGGGAGTTGTTGCCTGCCCAAAACAACCTGAGTGAAACTGAAAGCTAATTGTCCAGGCTTAGTTGAGTCTTGAGAAGACTATAGCCTTGGCCAACAGCTTGACTGCAACCTTGTGAGAAAGCCTGAGCCAGAAACACCCAACTAAGCTGTTCCTGAATTCCTGACTCTCAGAAAGTATGTGAAGTAATAAATGCCTGTTGTTATAAGATGCTACATTTTGGCATTATTTGTTACTCAGCAATAGATAATTAATACAGACATTATGTGTACTCGTGGTAATGTTAGAGTAGCTAATCAGTTAGGTATGAGCAAAGGAGGAGGGAATGGAAAAGTCAGTCAGCCGGCTCAAACAAACAGTCTTTGAACAAACAGCGAGATCCGTGGTTGACCTGAGAAGAAGAAAGGAACATTAATTACCCCACGTTGACTTAAGCACAGGTACAAAGTGACCTTTCCCTCATTATACCCAATTATAATAAGTTAATGCTGTGGTTTTGAACCCCCTTCTGGGAAAAATAGGGGAACTATGAGTAAGAACTGAGGCTAAACAGAATGAATGAACACTGACCGCCCAGTCTTCTTTGACTTCAACAAATATAAACAGCAACCACGGTGTTTGGGCAATGGCTCTTTTCAAGCCTGCCCTCTTTACTTTCTTGAGAGTGTACTTTCACTTCTGTAAAGCCTTTTCTAAGCCTGTCTGCTTTTATTCAATAACTTGCCACTATTGCTTAGTTGTGTGCACATCCTGGAATTCCTTTCTGTGACATTAGCAAGAACCTTTACACTGGTGACAGTACAATATCATCACTCAACTTTTCCTTCTTTTGAGATCTTAGAGTTAAGACATGCTTCCTACATCTTGGATTCAATGAAACTTAGATTTTTGTAAAACTACTGAGTATTAACATTCACTACGCTTCATGTGGCTGAGAATGCAGGGCTGAACTATTGCTTTCATTCCCGTATCAGAGAAGGAAAAGCTGAACTCTTTGGTACCAGACTATCCTCAATAACTGGGCCTTATAATTAAACAGCCTGCTTGATAGAGGATTGGAGTTTTTGAGGGGATCATGGTACAGTTTTACAACCAAATTTTACCTGTTTAATTTGGGTCAGGATTTATTTTTCTCCTCTTTTCCTACCACTGCAAAGAATAATGCTCCATAGGTATAGTTGGTTCCCATTTATGTTCTATGATATTGAAAACACTGAATTAGTGAATATTAAACCATTGCTCCCAAATGAAATACTGGCTTATGTTCCTGCAAGCTTCTGGTCACAAAATTTTCATCAACCAATCAATACATAACCTTGTTTTGTGTGTGTTTCTGTTTAAAAACACCTTATTTAATATATACTCCTGATTATTAATATTGAACTCATAGCCAACATAATTGTAACTCATGTTGAACAAGCTTATCTAACACATATAATACATATATATTCACCATAAAGCACATCACAGCCTTCTTACAGTTAAGAACACTAGACAGCACTTAAGCACTACAGTTGGGGAAAATTTAAAAAAGCAAAATCACCAATAAACAAGCAAAAATATGCAGAAATGTGGCAATAAATAGTGGTCCCACCTTCAATCTTCTTAAACAGAACAACAAGCAGCCTAGAACCTTGTATCCTGCAAAACTAAGTTTCATATATGATGGGAAAATCAAGTCTTTTTCAGACAAGCAAACACTGAGGAAAGTTATTATGACCAGACTTGCCCTGCAGGAAATTCTCAGAGCAGCATTACACACAAATTAACACAATAGATAACCACCAGTGTAAAATCACCACAAAAGCTAAAGCCCACAACTCTTGTAAAACAATAGCACAAGAGGGGAAACAAATCAACAAGGTACTACCCAACATGATGAACAGAAGAGCATCCCACATATCAATTCTATCTCTTAACATTAATGGTTTAAATTCATCACTCAAAAGACATAGGCAGGCTGAATGGTTGACAAAACACAACTCAAATATCTGCTGTCTCCAGGAAACAGATTTAAACCACAAGGATGCACACAGACTCAATGTAAAAGGACAGAAAAAAATATTCCATACAAATAGAAACCAAAAGTGAGCAGGAATAACCATTCGCATATCAGATAAAATTGACATTAAATGAACAAAGGTAAAGAAAAACAAAGAGAGTCATTATATAATGGTAAAGGTAAAGCAATTCAACAAGAAGACACAACAATCCTTAATATATATGCACCTAACATAGCAGCTCCCAGATACATAAAGCAAATTTTACTAGAGCTAAGCAAAGCTATATACAGCAGCATTGTATTTGCTTGGGATTTCAACAGCCCACTGGCAGAGCTAGAGAAATCATCACAGTAGAAACCTACACCCAAACTCTAAATCAAATGAATCTAACAGACATTTACAGAACATTCTACCCAAAAACTACTCAATATACATTCTCCTCAGCAGCTCATGGAACATTCTCCAAGATTGATCATATCTTAGGCCACAGCAAATTCATAAAAGTCAAAATAATACCATGTCTGTTCTCAGACCACAGTGGAATAAAATTAGAAATAAATTCCAAGAGAAAAACTGGAACCTATAAAAAATCATGAAAATTAAACAAACTGATGCTGAATGATTATTGGGTCAAAAATGAAATTAAGATGTAAATCAAAAGATTCTTTGAACTGAACTACAAAGGGGACAAAGCTATCAAAACCTATGGGACACAGCAAAAGCAATCCTCAGGGGAAAATTCTTAGCCTTAAATGCTTACATCAAAAAGACAGAAAGATTAACAACCTAAATTAACAACCTAACGTCACATCTCAAAGAACTAGAAAAGGAAGCACAAACCAAACTCAAAGCCAGCAGAATAAAAGAGAAAAATGAAGGTCAGAGCAGAACTAAATGAAATGGAAAACAAGAAAATAATACAGAAGATAAATGCAACCAAAAGTTGGTTCTTTGAAAAGATTAAAAAAAAAAAAAAACCCAAGAGACCACTTGCTAGATTAACCAGGAATAGAAAAGAAAGGACCCAAATAACCTCAATCAGAAATGAAAACGGAGATATTACAGGTGATATCACAGAAATACAAAACTTCATCCATGAATACTATAAAAATCTCTACACACATAAACTTGAAACATAGAGGAAATGGACAAATTCCTGGACATATACAACCTCCTGAGACTCAATCAGGAAGAAGTAGAATTCCTGAAGAGACCAATAAAGAACAACAAAATACAAGTGGTAATAAAAAATCTTCCAAGAACAAAAAGCCCTGGGGTAGATGGATTCTCAGCTGAATTCTACCAGGCCTACAAAGAAGAGCTGGTACCCATACCACAGAAAGTATTCCATAATATCGAGAAGGAAGAAATCCTCCCCAACTCATTCTATGATGCCAGTATCATGTTGATACCAAAGCCAGGAAAGGACACAACAAAAAAAGAAAACTACAGACCAATATCCCTTATGAATATAGATGCAAAAATCCTCAGTAAAATACTAGCAAACCAAACTCAGTAGCACATCAAAAAACGAATCCACCATGACCAAGTGGGCTTCATCCCAGCTATGCAAGGATGGTTCAACATATGCAAATCAATAAATGTGAGTCACCACATAAACACAAGCAAAAACAAAGAACATAGTATCATCTCAATGAAAAAGCAGAAAAAGCTTTGACAAAATTCAGCACACTCCTTCATGCTAAAAATCCTCAACAAAGTAGGCATAGAAGGAACATATCTCAAAATTATAAAAGCCATATATGACAAACCCACAGCCAAAATCATGCTGAATGGGGAAAAGTTGAAAACATTCTCCCAAAGAACTTGAACAAGACAAAGGTGCCCACCGTCACCACTTCTATTCAACATAGTGCTGGTAGTCCTAGCCAGACCAATCAGGCAGAGAAAGGAATAAAGGGTATCCACATTAGGAAAGAGGAGGTCAAACGATTGCTTTTTGCTAATGATATGATCTTATATCTAGAAAACCCCAAAGAGTCCACCAAGAGACTCCTGGAATTCATAAGTATTAATAAATTCAGCAATGTCTCAGGATACAAAATCAATGTACACAAATCAGTAGCATTTCTATATACCAATAACAGTCAAGCTGAGAACCAAATCAAAGAATCAATAACATTCACAGTAGCTACAAAGAAAATAAAACACCTAGGAATATCCTTAGCCAAGGAGGTGAAAGAGCTCTACAGGCAGAACTATGAAACACTGAGGGATGCAACTGCAGAGGACACGAACAACTGGAAAAACATATCATGTTCATGGATTGGCAGTATCACATTGTTACAGTGTCCCACTACTCAAAGTGATTTACAGACTCAATGAATCCCCATCAAAATACCAAGGTCATACTTCACAGAGCTAGAAAAAATAATTCTGTGCTTCTCTGGGAAACAGAAAAGAGCCCGAGTCGAAAAGATGACCTTAAGCAAAAAGAACAAATCTGGAGGCATCACATTACCAGACTTTAAACAATACTACAAAGCTACAGTAAGCAAAAGAGCATGGTACTGGCACACAAATAGAGACATAGACCAATGGAACAAAATAGAGAACCCAGATATAAAAACACCTACCTATTGCCAACTGATCTTTGTCAAAGCAGACAAAAAAGTACACTGGGGAAAAGTAGCCCTATTCAGTGGTGCTGGGAAAATTGGATAGCCACATGGGAAGAATTAAACAGGATCCATATCTCTCGACACTCACAAAAATTAATTCAAGATGGATAACAGATTTAAATGTAAGTAATGAAACCACAAGAATTCTAGAAGAAAATGTTGAGACTATTTTGAGTTTATGTGCATAGAGATTTTCATATTATTCACAAACGATATTTTGCATTTCTGAGGTACCAGTTATAATATCTCCTTTTTCATTTCTGATTGCAATTATTTGGGTCTTTTCTCTTCTATTCCTGGTTAATCTAGCAAAATGTCTGTCTATTTTGCTTATATTTTCAATCACTGAACCAATTTATTGTTTCATTGATCCTTTGTGATTTTTTTTTCCATTTCATTGGGTTCTGCTCTGACATTTGTTATTTATTTTCTTCTGTTTTTACTATTGTAAAATATTTATTGTGTTCAAATTTGAGACTCTTTGATTCTAGTCCCTGCTTGGTCTTACTAGAAAAATCAACAGAAAATTTTTAGCAACTACATCACAATTGCCACCTGAATGATATCAATTGTATGACACAAAGACACACATGTGTCAGATGAATTTCCATTGTACACATAGTAAAATGTAAAATAGACAAACAAAATAAAACAAGCAAAAAAGTGGCAAAGAAGTGATGAACTTGTACTCTGTTATTAATTTGCATTATTTTATTTCATACAAATTATAATTTCCCCAATCATATTAAGGACAATTTTTTTCAAACCAGGGGAAAAAAAACTAGTATCTGAGAATCACCTTGATTACTTAGTGAATGGTACCCTAATTGTGAAGAGATAAATATACACACACACAAACACACACATATACACACACATATAACATATATATACACATATATACATATATATTTTACCTGTATGTAAACAGACTTTCCTCTTTTTATTTTTATTAACTCATATTTACTTCTTAACAATACCTATTTTCCTTCATATCTCTTACCTGACTGCTATGGTTTGAATGTGTCCCTTTCAAAATTCAAGTGTAGAAACTTAACAGACATTTTGATGGTTTTAAGAAGTTGGGCCTTTAAGAGATGATTAGGCAAGAAGGGCTCCTCCATCCTGAGTGGGATTAAGGACCTTATAAAAAAGGTGTCATGTGTCATTCTGCTTACTTACCCTTCTCCCTTCTGCCAAGTGCAGACACAGCATTCCTTCCCTCTGGAAAATGCAGCAACAACATTACCTCTTGGAAATAGAGAGCAAACCTCACCAGATAACTCAACATGTTAGCACCTTGATCTTGGACTTCACAGCCTCCAGAATTGTGAGAAAATAAATTTCTGTTCTTTATAAATTACCTACTCTCAGGTATTTTTGTTATAGGAGCATAAAACAGACTAAGACACTGCCCCTGGTTACACTGTGATTATTCATTTACATTCATAATTAACGTCCTATTTCTGTGGTCTTACAATTTTTACTGTTGCAGTTACTTCTCCAAAGATCATGCAAAGGAGTTATGTTAATAAAGAGCTTAATTTTTGCTTAGTCTCATGGTCTTGCTTTTCACAGATCATGTGCCTTCAGTTTGTGACAATTTTTCAAATTAGTAGCTCTCAAACTCTTGTGAATATCTGAATCTTCTGTGGAGCTTCTCAAAAACAAGACACTATGGCTGTGTCATAGAGTTTGTTAGTCATATCCTGAAAGAGATCTTGGCATGACAATAACAGGTGCTTCATCTTGAGAATCCAGGGTTAGCTTTGGCACCTCTTACACTTATTCACATTCATATGAAGGGTATTTTCACACAAATTTTTCTGCTTCTGGCTGCACAAATTTTAACTTAGTTCTTTTAATACACCTGACTTCCAGCCCATATTTCTTCCCTTAATATATAAATGTGTGCTTTACCATTAATTCATACAGTTTATTTGCTCCATTTTGATAACTATTAAATCATACTGAATTTCTAGCAAAGAAATTTAATTTTAAAAATTCTATCAATAGAATAGGTGTGAATTAGTTAATATGATACATTAGTTAATGTTATAGGTTATGTAGATGCATTTTAGTTTTGTTTACTGAGAAAATACTTTAAACAAAAGATTAAATCAATAAAGATAATTCCACATTGTAAACTAGAGTGTTTTTCTTTTATTCTGTACTGTGATTCTTTTGTTCCTGATTAGTGTTTTCGGAGCCTTCAAATGAGACCCAGCAACAGGTTCCCTATTCTACCTCTGTGCATGGCTAATCTATTATCACTTTCAGTGACCGCATCATTTAAGAAGTCTACCACAATTTCTTGATATTATATCATAATTCTCTTCCCTCAGTATAATTTAACTTTTACCTTTTTCAATAATACAAAGCAATATAAGAATCAAGATGTTATACATAAAGAAAAATTATTTTGTATTTTTTTCCATTATAAAGATAATTTTAAAAAACCAAATGTAAGAAATTTATTCACATGTTCAAAAAAATTGCATAAAATAGATTTGGTGCTTAATGTGATGGCCATTAAAAAAGATCAATAATGAAACTCTTCAAGCACTGAAGCAATCAAACACAACTGAATAACATTAATTGGCAATCATGATATATTTTATAAATCAAAGATGGCAAATCAATATCAAGGTTGAAGGTATGCCTGTGGTGATCAGTCTTGGCTGCATTTTTCTGACAGGTGACCACATAATATTGATTGGGAAGAGGCTTATACTGAATAGATGGGATAAACTGATGTCTGGGCCATTCATTGCTTACAGCCACAAAGAAGATTGAGACTTAATGAATTAGTCTTCTTATGTGCATATAATTGCATAAGCAAACAAGAAATACTCATGTGAGAGTAGTGGCATTGTTAAATTAAATGGTTAGTATATGTTAGATAATATAAAATTGAAAATTGGAAGCTGCATCATAAATAACAGTCTTTTTAAAGCAAAAGTACCTCAGAGACCCTAATTCAACACTCTTATTTTACAGATGTGGAAATCAAGATGCAGATCAAATAAATGATTTACTCAAGCCAAAACACTAGGTAATATCTAGATCTAGAAACCAAGACAATATTCTTTGTTTCTGTTGTATATTTGTAATAGCTAGGAATTACACACACACACACACACACACACATATAATTGATATAATGTTTCTATTGCAAAAGATACTTTGTGAGTTGGCTTTCTCGAATTTGGGTTCTACTTTCCCAAATACAGAGTTTTACTTATGAAAGGTTCATCTCCAGAGAAGTCCATAAAAGCTTTCATGCCAAAAACCCACCTTTCCTTCTGCTGTTGGAAAGAAGACTGGTGAAATATTTTTGTTCATGTAACTCTAAGTAGAAAAAGTTGAAATCTAAAATGTGTCATTATAAATTTAAATAGTCATAGTGAATAACATTTCTTATATGTTTTTTAGGTTGCCATTCTACCGTATGTGTTTATACTTCTTAGCATCCCCGAACTTCAAATTCATTAAGTGTGAGGTAGGAATTGGAATTGTGTTTTAAGGAACCCCAGTCAACCTGAGTATATGCTAGTTTTATCAACCACTGACCCTAGAAATATATATTTCAAAATCCTTAGCCTGGTATATAAATTTCTTCACGATCTCAAAAAGAAATGTTCTTTATTTCTTTCCGTTAGCATTAAGATGAGCTATTTCCCTTGACAGTCAATCAATATAATGATTCATTGTGGTCTTCCAACAAATACTGTAAATCTCCATGGAGAATTTTGCATTTCCAGTGTTTCCATTCACAAACTCTAATTAATGTTGAATCATCCTTTAACTTAATTTTCACTGACCCTATGTGTCGGTTACCTATTGCTTTATAACAAACCACCATAAAGCCTACTGGCTTGAAACAACTATTATTTAGTTCGTGATTCTGTGGGTTATCTATTTAGCCTCAGCTGGGTGGTTCTTCTGTTGGTCTCAACCAAGTTCACTTTCATTTAAATTCAGGTACCTACCAGTCAGTTAGAAGACCCTGCTGCTGGGGACTGGCTGCATGTGACTGGGCCACATGTCACCCTCAAACAGCAGGCTGGTCACAGCTTTGGGACATAGTGGTGGTGGCAGCAATCCAAAGAGCATAAATGGTGGGAAAACCTCACTGTGCAACAACTTTTAAATGTCTGCTTCCATCATAATGCTAATATTCTACGTGCCAATAAACATGATATGGCCAATCCAGATTCAAGGGGTTAAGAAACAGGCTCCACCTCTTGGTAGAAAGACCTGAAAAATCACATCACAAGGCACAAATGCAGGGATGAAAAGAATTTTTCATAATTTTTACAATCTACCCCATGTTAATACTGCTCGTAAGTAAGCAGTTGCTTGAATAGAAAGAATGTCCTAAAATTAAATAACTTGATCAAAGTTCCCCATCTAGTCAGTTTTAGAGAAAGATTCAAGCCAAGATATGTTTGACTCCAAAGCTACTGGGCCCATTTTGTAGCAGGTCTTATATATATCTCGCACACCCTCTTCTTTCATCTCCACTGTATTATTTTAGTTCAAACCATCATTTCTTACCGTATATAATCTTCTCATTGATCTTCCTGTTTCTATCTCCCCTACCTTTACATAAAGTAATCTGAAGAATATTTCAAAATGTAAATCAAATTATACTAATTCACTAATTAAAACCTTTCAATGCCTGTGATCTCACTTAGATAATAAAAATCCAAACTTCTAATCTTGATTGACAAAACACTACAAAATCTTCTTGCTTGCTTTGGCCCCCAAACATATATCATTCTGTCTTTTACCAGGATTCACTATGCTTGAGCTACACTGTCCTATTCATTGTTTCTCCAATACATTGAGCTTATTCTCCTTAAAAGCCTTTGCACTTGTTCCTCGAGATCAACTTCTGAAAGGAAGCCTCTTTCTTCTTTTGAACTACTTGGCTCTCTCTCGTTACGCAGGGCTCATTGCCAATGTCACCTTCATGGAAAGGACATTCTTGACTACTCCCCGTAAAATGGCCATGCTTCTTCTCTGGGTCTTTCTCATTGGTGTTTTATTACATTAATATGGGGATGAGAGCCAGGGGAGAGCTGTCAATATAGTACTCACATGCACTTGAAATTGTCTTGCATATTCATTTACATTTATAAAATATTTCCTTTACATCCTTGTAAACCAAATAACAATAGAAATCTTGTCTATCACAATCACTGCTGCATTCTTAATGAAGAAGCAGGGCTTGACACGATATTTGTTGAGTTAAGAAATGACATGCTTCAGATCTTTAAAAAGCCCCCAAAAATGACACAGGGCTCTTTTTATACCCCTCGCAGATTTCAAACGCCAAAGCCTAATTATTTCAAAGCTCTTTCTCTTGAATTTTTTCTTTGATGAGAGTTTCTACATTATTGCTGTACATGGACCTAAAAGGATTAAAGCATTCATTTTCAGGGTGTATAGACCAGGTATGAATTCAGGGATGTCTAAAAAACCAATGGCCATCATTTGAAATTCATTTTCTCTATCATCTAAATGACTGATATTATATTCCTACCAGATATGACAAAGGGGATATGATAAAAGGTGAAGGAAATTGAAGACCTGAATGATGGAGGGAAGTAAATATTGAGAGGAGAAACATAAGAAAATTGTGGATCTAGTGACACAGAAGACAAACTTTGTTGACTTGCTTTGATTAACACTGTTTTATTTCAACTTGGTAGAGACAAAAATATAAACTAGGTCTGGAGTATTTTTGTTATGCCTGACTGAAATGCAGGCAGCTGTGTTTTAGATGATTTATGAATATTTTTTAACACAGATTGTGTAGAGGATTTCAGTCCCAGTGGAATAAAGCATACTTGACAGCAGAGTTATAACTAGAAGAACTGGTAAGAACAGAGTGATGGAGATTAGGGAATGCATCCTAGATTTAAAATCGTGTACACCAAATAGTTCAGTCTTATCATTACCTTAGAAAATTGGTAGAGAAAAAAAAAAACTTGTTAAACTTCAAAGTATACCATCTTCTTTCTCAGTGCCGCTCACTGAGGCTTTTTTTTTTTATGTTGTGTGGGCATTATAACAAAAGAGCATTCTGCACTATGCTTACGTTGGAATATTGACATTTCCAGGAGATCTGTGATATATCAGAATGACTAAAAAGAGTCTATTTTAGACACTGACTAGAAGCAGAATACATCTTGCTTAGTTGAATCTCAGTTGAGAAATGCAGAATACTTTATATACTTATTTTATACTATATGTGGATTTATGTGTGTATTTCAGTGTTTTTATTTTTGAATATTTTTTATTAAAATGGTAAGATGCTTACGTCCAGGCCTACTCAAATCTTTATAGAACTACATCTATAAGGTTGCTAATCAAAGTATTTTTTAATTGTTATGGTGGTGGTTCTGTTTCCATGCCTGTAGACCCTTGAACATTGCAGCTATTGGACCATAACTGTACACTCAAATAGATTGGGAATGTTTGAGAATTGATATTATTTACTCTATCCCACATGCAGCTGTGTTTACTGAACATTGACTAGATGGAGGGAACTAGGTAAATAACAGTGGAAAATGAAAGATAAGAGGATTAAACCCCTTTAAAAAAGTAATTAAAATTATATTTTGATAAAGATAATACACATTCACAAATCAGTAAAACGTAAGATGGCAAATGCTGTGTGCAATTAAATTATATAATTTAAATAGGTGAATTTGTGGTAAATGAATTACATCTCAATAAAGCTGTTAAAAAACACTGTGTGTAAACTGGTATTTACAAAAACATGACTGCTCAAGGTGGATTTCCTGAAGGCTGCTAATAGCTGGTAGGTGCAGGCACAGAAGTTCTGTTCTTTACTGTTGACATCTATTCTGACTGGGGCAGCCTCTGATCTGATTGGTCAGGAGAGAATATTGGCCAGTTATTAAGTATTTGATTATCTCCTCTGCTTCCAGGTAGAAGATTTAGAGTAGAAAAATATCCTTTAAAAAGGTGGGCAAAATTTGGAGACAGAGATGTGAGACCACGAAAAATGCAAATGGAAGAAATTCAAAAGCAGTGACCTATTGGGATAGATGCTCAGGACAGAGTTTCTTAGGAAATGATCATGGAACGACATGCATCAGAATACCAGAGTAGCTTATGTAAATGTTTGAGGTGGTGGATATGCTAATTACCCTAATCTGATCACCATATATTATATGTACCTTATAAATATGTATAATTATATGTCAATTACAGAAAAAGACAGGAAAAAAAGAAATCCAGAGTTTCCAGCTCTACCCCAAATTTAGGGAATCATATTTCCAGTGGGTAACACTAAGCAAATTGCATTTTATAGGTACCACTAGATAATTTTTAAGGGTTGAAACTAAAAATTTTAGAGCCATTAGTTTAGAGCACATCTTTAGTACTTAGCAGAGTTTGATTGGTATTATTGAAACAGAAGAACTGTGAAACTAGAAAAGGAGGTTTGTTTCAACTTTGAGGACAGGGATAAAATGGTTTACAGAAAAAGCTGAAGAAGATGAAATTACTGCAGTTTTGCTTTAATTAGTTAAATCAATTGGAATATCCTAATCATTACAAAATTATATAAAAATTAAAAACTAAAATATAACAATGACTGAAATACACTTCTAGTTTCTCCTGAAGAACACAGAGAATTGGAAATAGCATCACTTCCACACTTACATGAAACACAGTTGGAGAAACTGCAAGTTCATGAATTTTTTGAGCCTATGAGAGAGGCGGGATCACAGTGCAGTGGCACCTGCAGGGAGAGGTGGAATGCCAGAACTGGGATCAGGTGTAGTTTGCCATAAGAAAAAGTTAGAATATTTAACAAATTGGTGGAGGGCAAATGTAGGCTGGTGAAAGAGTGTGGACCCTTTGGGTCTGTAGACATTAAGGGAGCTCACATACTTTGCAGATTTTTCCCTCCAACAACATCAATTGTCTAAAGTGGTGATAAAATGTCCCTTCTTGACCAGACCTCAGGGAGGAGAAAAGCAACTGCTATGAAGGGTGCATGAAACTCCATTCAAACCCTTCTCCCCATTCTCCTTTGTAGAACCAAAGCCTTAATCTGTATTAAGGGAAGGGCATCATATTTAGCGTGTATGTGACAAGCTATTGCAGCTGGATGAAGGTAACAAAAAAAAAAAAACCTACCTTGAGGGAGGGGAGAAGAATACATGCTGGGAACAGAACTATAGCCACAGCTGAGGGTGACGTGGGGAGGGGGGGCAGGGTTAGGAGAACTGAGGAGACTGTAGCTCTGACAACCAGGTACACATTTCCTACTTAGTACTGAGGATTAATCAACACAACAGAAATTATCGCCATCCATTCACCCCTGTACCCAACCACCACCATGAGCCTAATAAGCATCAAGTAACAAATAACAATGAACACCCTTAGAAGAGTTTCAAGAACAAGAAGACAGACCAATTCTAAGGTACAAAGCAAAAGGAACACCTAAAGCAAAGGGTGGAACAAATGTTAACATAAACTCTCTTGAAAATCTGCTCTGCTCCAACCTTAAACCTAAGGGAATGCTAGGGAAATTGAAGAGAGTGGTGCTTTGAGGTTGACTATAGCAATAATAAACCTCAAACCTTTATCATCTCTACATTAACTCAAATACCAAAGGTCTAGCAGAGGTAAAGGTATGCATATTTCCAATCATGAAAACAAAAACAAAAAACAAATAACTATTTACTGCTATCTCTATTATTTTGCACATGATGTCTTTCTTTCAACCAAAATTTACCTGATATAAAAGGCAAGAAAAGAGAAAAATAAAAAAAGACAAACTGCTAAGAGATAAAGCACTTAGTAGATTCTCAGATCTTAGATATGGCACAGATATTGAAACTATTTTACAGGAAATTTAAAACAACTAAGATTAATATGTTAAGTAAGTGCTCTAATAAAAATGGAGATTGCATAAAATAATTGGTGTATAAATTTAGCAGAGAGAAGGAAATTATAAGAAGGAATCAAATAGTAATATGAGAAATAAAAAAAAATCCACAGTGACAGATATAAGGACTGCCTTTCATGGGTTCATAAGTAGACTAAACAGCTGAGTACAAAATGAGTGAACTTGAAGATAAAAATTTGAAATAGAAATTGGCTAAACAAAACCATAAAAAATATAAAAGTGAAAGAAAACCAAAAAATAGAGGATACAAAACCTGCAGGTCAATAGTAAAGTTCTAACACACATAATTGTCACCCCAGTAAAGAGATAGAGAGATAGAGAGAGAGAAAGAGAGACAGAAAGAGAGAGAGAGAAAAAAAAAACAGGGCAAAAGAAATATCTGAAGAAACCATAGCCAAAAATTTTCTATAATTAATGAAAATTATACAACCACACATACAACAATCTAAGAAAACACCAAACAAACCACATCTAAGTACATCATACTCAAACAGCTAAAAACAAAAGAATGAGAGAAAATCTTCAAGGTAGCCAGAGGAAAAAAAAGACAAATTACATACAGAGAAATAAACATAAGAATTACAACAAAGAGTTTGGAGTGACACCTTGAAAGGGTTGAACAGCAACAACAAAAAGTCAACCCACGTTTTATTAATCCACTCATGGATTGATGGGCACTTGGGTTGTTTCCACATCTTTGCAATTGTGAATTGTGCTTCTATAAACATTTAAGTGCAGATGTCTTTATTATAGAACATCTTTTGTTCCTTTGGGTAGATGCCCAATAGTGGGATTGCTGGATCAAATGGTAGTTCTACTTTTACTTCTTTGAGGTGGTATATGTACACCATGGAGTACTACTCAGCCACAAAAAACAGTGGTGAACTAACACCTCTTATATTATCCTGGATAGCGCTGGAGTCCATCCTCCTAAGTGAAGCATCACAAGAATGGAAAAACAAACACCACATATACTTACCATCAAATTGGTACTAATTGATCAACACTTATGTGCACATATGAAAATAACATTCATCGGGTGTCGGATAGGCGGGGGGGAGGAGGGGCTGCGTATATTCACACCTAATGAGTACGGTGTGCACTGTCAGGGGGAGGGTCATGCTTGTAGCTCTGACTCAGGCGGTGCAAAGGCACTATATGTAACCTAAACGTTTGTACCCCTGTAATATTTTGAAATAAAAAATAAATAAATTAAAAAAAAAAACAGAAAAATAAGTCAACCCAGAGTTCTATACCTAGCAAAATATTTTTAAAAAGTAAAGTACAATTAAAAAGTTTCAGCAGAGAAAAACTTGAGGAACTCATTACCAGCAGATCTATTACACAAAATTGTTAAAGAAAATTCACACACAAAAGGAATACCATACAGAAACTTTAATATTTATAAGAAAATAAAGTGCATTGAAAAATGCAGTAAATAATAAGATAAACTTAATTTTGTCCTCATATTTTTACTTGCTCTGAACAATAACTGACTGTATAAAGCAAAAATAATAGCAAAGTATCATACGTTTGTTATAAATTAAAAGAACATTTTATGACAACATTAGCACAAAAGATAAAAGGAGGAATCGGGTCTATTTTTCAAGGTTCTTACGTAACACACAAACTGGTGTAATGTTATTTGAAAGTACAGGTAAAATGCATTAACTAAAGATGTATATGACAAACACAGGACAACCAATAATATTTTTAAAGAGGTAGAAATAATAAGAAACTAGAGGAGATAAAATAACGAAAAATGCTCTGTTAACCCAAGGAAAGGCAGAAAAGGGGTGAGATGTAACAAAAGGCAGAAGGGATAAATTGACAATAGCTACCACGATGTTACATTTTAACTCATCAATATTAAAAAAGTCTCATTAAATATGAACCAAATAAACTCACCAATTAAAAGGCAGAAATTGTCAGATTGGATAGAAAAACATGACACAAATCTATTATTTAACAGGAAACTAATTTTAATATAAAGAATAAATTATTAATTAAGGATAATTTTCAACAAAGATGTCAAGACAATTCAATATGAAAAGAATACTCTTTTGAATGAATAGTGCCAGGACAACTGGATATCAACATGCTAAAGAATTAAGTTGGGCCCCTACCTCACACCATCACAAAAATTGACTCAAAATGGATGATAGATCCAAACATAAGAGTTAAAACCAGAGAAGAAAATATAGGAGATGTTCATTATCTTTGGTTAGGCAATGGTTTCTCAGATATGACACCAAAAAACACAAGCAACAAAAGGAAAACAAAAATGAATTGGGCCTTATAAAAATTAAAAGATTTGTGATTGAAAAGATGCCACCACAAAAGTGAAAAAAACAGTTCAAACAATGGGGAAAATATTTGCAAAAATATATCTGACAAGAGACTTTTATCCAGAATATGTAAAGAACATTTACAATTCAAATACAAAAAGACAACCCAATTTTAAAATTTGCAAACAATTTGAATAGACATTTCTCTAAAGAATATATATAAGTGGTCGATAAGTACTTGCAAAGATGGTCAAATTACTGATCACTGGGGAAATGCAAATTAAAACCACAAGGAAATATCACTACTCACCCACCAGAACAGGTAAGACAGGATAAAAAATACAGTAATAGCAAGTGTTGGTAAGGATGTACAGACATTGGAAGCCTATACACTTCTGGTGGGATGATAAAATGGTGCACCTGCTTTGGAAAAGTTTGACAATTTCTCACTATTAAATGTAGAGTTACCGTATTACTCGGTTACTATCTACTTGCTTACCTCGGTATACATCCAAGAGATGAAAATATATATCCACACACAAACTTGCACCTGAATTACTCTCATGAAAGCATTATTTATAATAGCCAAAAAGTGGATAAAACCCAAATATCCATCAGCTAATGGGTAAACAGAATGTGATGTACCCATTTAATGGGATTTCATTCAGACATAAAAAGAGATGAAATACTGATACATGCGACAACATGGAGGAACCTCAAAAACATTATGCTAAATGAAAAAAATAAGTCATAAAGATCGTGTATTGTATGACTCAATTTATGTAAAATGTCCAGAATAAGCAAGTTTATAAAGACAGCAAATGGATTTGTCATTGTCTGGGGTTGGGGGATGGAAACAGGAATGGGAACTTACTGCTAATGGGTATAGGGTTTCTTTTAGTGGTAATAAAAATGTATTAAAATTGGTTGTGGTGAATGTACTAAATATTCATGAAATTGTATGAATAAACTAAAACCACTAGACTATATATTTTATGTAAGTGAATTTTATGAATGTGAATTTATCTTAATAAAGCTGTTTTTAAAAGTTTAAAGATGAAGAAAGAGTATTCAAACACTAATCAAAAGAGTTGAATAACTGTATTCATATCAGATGAATTAGACTTCAGAACAATATCATCGAGGTTAAACTAGATAATTTCATAATGACAAAAAGGCCAATTAATCAAGAGGGTATAACAAGTACAAATGTGTTTGCACCTACCAATAAAGCTTCAAAATAAATGAAGTAAAACCGAATAAGACTAAAACAACAAAGTGATATGTCCACAATAAGAGCTGGAGACTGCAACACTGCTCTCTCAGTAATTGATAGAACAAGTAGAACAAAAATCAGGAGGACATAGGAGACCTGAAAAACATTATTAACCACTTTGAGCTAATTGACATGTATAGCAAACTCCACTCAACAACAGCAGAATACTCATTTGTTTTATGTTCACAGGTAACATGAAATAAGACAGAACATATTCTAGGTCTCAAAACACAATTTAAAAAATTCAAAATAATAGAAATTTTACAACATATATTCTCAGAACATAAGGGCATTAAATTAGAAATCAATAACAGAAAGATAAGTGTATAATCTTCATTTGGAAATTAAACAGCATTTCTAAATAACCAGTGGGCCAAATAGGTAGTCTCAAAGGAAATCTCAATATATTCTTAATTGTATGAAAATGAAAAGAACAGCACATTAAACTCAGGCATCAGATAAATGAAATTTATAGCATATAATGCTTTTATTAGAAAAAAGTCTAGAATAAGCAACCTAAGCCTCTACTTTAAGAAACCAGAGAAAGAAGAGCAAATTAGATCCCAAATAAGAAGGAAGGAAATAATAAACACAAGAGCAGAAATTGAAGGCAGAAAAACAAGACAAAAAATCAACGAAATCAAATCAAGTTCTTTCAAAAGATCAGCAAAATTAATAAACCTCTATCCAAGCTGACAAATGAAAAAGAGAGAAGACACAATTTACCAATATCACAGATGAAACAATGACGTCACTGCAGACCGTATAGACATTACAGGAATAATAAGGGAATAAATACTATGAATAGCTCTAGGCCCATAAATTCAACACTTAGGGGAAAAAGACCCAATCTTTGAAAGGCAAAAAAATATCAAAACTAACTCAATAAATAAATAAATAATATGAATAGTACTATGTCTATTAAAGAAATAAAAATAACAGTAAAAATCTTTAAAAAAAAACCCTAAATGGTTTCACTGAAGAATTTCACTATACATTTAAAAAGAAAACCCCTCAACTCGTTATATCAGGAAGGAGTTATCATAATACCAAAATTAGATAAAGAGATTATAAGAAAATTACATACCAATATACCCCATGAATATAGACAGTAAAATTCTTAACAAAACATTAGCATGTCATATCCAAACAAAATATCACAAACAGATAGGCTTTATCCCACCTGTTCAAAGTTGGTTTAGTATTCAAAAGTCATTTAATATAATTTACCATATAAAAAGTCTAGGGAAGAAAAAACATATGATCATCTTAATAGATGCAGAAAATGCTTTAATAAAATTTAACATCCATTCATCAGAAAAAAAATGGTCTATTCTAGGAATATGTTTGTAGGAAGCAGCTGTCTTACAGTTGGATTGGGATAACTCTGTGCTTATCTCTGGGGATGCTTGGATAGCTGACTTTGATTCCTAGCTAAGATAAAGCTCATGGGCCAAGTAACCAATTACCTACTGACTTACAAAGTGTTGTTTAAAGTCCAAACCTCCCCTTGAGAGACATCCAGTGCCAGTGTGTTTGTTCATGGCTTTTAAGGTACGCAATTCTTTAGACAGCCTGATTTGTTACATGACTATGGGCCATTAGAGACCCTGCTGGGAACTTCCACCTTGAGCTCTCCTGAGAGCAAGATCCATTGCACAAATTTTGATTGTTTAGTCTGGAGACAAATTATTAATACATGTTGTATGAGTAAGAAGGACCGTGGGGAACTGTACTTTGATGTCTCTCAAACCTCTGATGCCTCTCAAACCTCTGACGCTTGCCTACACTTTCTTTTTCTTGCTGTACCGTATACTTTGCATTTATGAAAAGTTTTACCTGAGTATGTTCTGTGATATATTGTAAATCATTTAAAATATCAAAGCTGAGTATCTTTATAGAAGAGGACTTCTTTAAGATGATAATGGGCATCCATAAAAATCTCGAGCTAACATCATACTTAACGGAGAAAGGCTGAATTTCCTTAAGATTGAGAAAAAGACAATGTACTCTTAACAATATCATTCAACATTCTACTGGAAGTTCTAACTACTGTAATTAGGCAAGGAAAAATAATGGCATAGAGGTACAGATTGAAAAATAAGAAATAAAACTGTCTCTATTGGCCTACAATATGATTAGCTATGTAGAAAATACCAAAGTACAAAAAAGTCCCAAGGAATAATGAGTTTAGTAAGGACAAAGGATATAAGTTCATAGAATGTAAGATCAATACACCAAAATCAATTTTGGAGAATACCATTTTGGCTGGATACTATATGAATTATGATACTAAGAACTATAACACACAAATAGTATACTCCCTAGTTAGTAAATTTCTTTTAGTAATTCTGATATTACTTTACATGTACATTACAATTGAAGAAATAAATGCATTGTTAATATTGAAAGCCAAGTTTCTCACTGTCCGAAAGTAAAGTTACAAATAAGGAAATCTTATCCCCAAAATATGTACATCTATTATGTATCAGTAAAAAAATTATTAACTAAATAATGAAATCTTGAAGACTAGAATAAACTCTGTGGTATTGACTGAAAGTTCAACTGGAGGTATCAGTATTAATTCATTTGTTAATATGCAACATACATACAAAATACATACAGATACAGAAGTAAATCTAGATGTCTGCATACATGGGGTAGTAGACATGCATATATTTTCCAGTTTTATATGCTGAGAAAGCCAAATCGCAATTACGCCCCAGTAGCAATGAAATAGTGCCCAGATCTTGGTTCCTAAATTTCATTCTACAATATAAGAAACCAAGTCTCCTTGGAGAATTGATTATTTCCAGGGATAGGACAGGAAAAACACAGAGGAGTTTTGGGCATCTTGTACTCCAAGAAAGTAAGGGAGCGCTCATGAAAGGATGGGGACGTGTTGAATAGGCACGAGAAAACCTGAAAGGCACAACCAATGGCCAAAGCTCTTATAATTCGAGTACCAAAGCAAATAATATTATTTAATTATAACCTTCAGAATAAAATATCTATAAGCCAATTGTAATATAAATAAATAATTGAGTAATTTAAGAAAGAAAAGGGGCAGCTCTTTCTAAGAGAAATTTTCAATTAATAAATGTAAAAAAATGAGAGAAATATAAAGTCGCCATTAGAACCTCACAGCAATAATTGTTGCAGGTGTGATATATTGATGAATTTTAAACTTTATGAGTGAAAATTTAATTAGAAACAGCATATTTTCATAGTCTAAAAGTATCTCCTTCCAAATACAGTTGACCCTTGAACAACACAGGTTTGAACTGCATGGATCACTTACATGTGGATTTTCTTCTGCCTTCACCACATCTGAAACAGCAAGACCAACCCCTCCTCTTCCTCTTCCTTCTCAGCCTATTCAACATGAAGACAATGAGAACAAAGACCTTCATGATGATCCTCTTCCACTTAATGATTAGTAAGTGTATTCTCTTCCTTATGATTTCCTTAATAACATTTTCTTTTCTCTAGCTTACTTTATGGTAAGCATACAGTATATAATGATATAACATACAAAATATGTGTTGATCGTTTATGATATCAGCAAGGTTTCTGGTCAACAGTAGGCTACTAGTAGTTAATTTTTTGGGAGTCAGAAGTTATATAAGGATTTTTGGCTGCATGGATATTGGTACCCAAAACCCCCGCATTATTTAAGAATCAACTCTAATTATTCATTGAAAAGGAAAAAAAAGATAACTTGACAGTAGATAAACCTGGCATACCCATCTTAACCAGGTTACCAAGGTCAACCCCACCATTGATAAGATGTATCTACATTATGTTGCCCTTGATATCATGAAATGAGGAGGGTACACCACTTCTGTTGTATTCTTTCCTATGCACAACCTCAATCTAATAATAAGAAAATATCAAACAAACCCTAATTGAGGGACATTCTAAAAATAAACTGACCAATAATCTTCAAAAGTGTTAGGGTCGTGAAGTCAAGGAAAGACTGTCACATTGAAGGAGGCTAAGTAGATGTGAAACTAAATGCAATGGAAACTAAATGGATAGGATGCTGAAACAAACAAGCAAAAAGATATTAATGGAAAACTTGGTGAAACAGAAATAAAATCTATAGGTTAGTTAATAATACTGTATCAATCTTGTTTTCTTGGTTTGGTACACTGGTTATTTAGAGGAAGCTAAGGAAAGGTTACATAAGAATTCTCTGCAATAATTTTCACCTTTTATTTGAGTTTAAAATTATTTCAAAAGTAAAATGTAAAGAAAAAAGTCTTTAAGCAGATATTGTAAATTAAAGCTGTAATTACTATTCCATAAATAAAACCATAAACGTAAACATATCCACAAAAATTTTGATTAAAAAGTTGCAGAGTAAGCAAGTTGTCTCTGCTTCTACATTTTCCAACCAGTGCGAGAGTGTATGTGTGTGCATGTGAAAGTTTGGTTTGTGCGTGTATGTTTGTGTGTGCGTTCATTCTTCTACGGTTACTAATGTTATGTGTGAATTCCGGATTTGGTGTGTTTTTCCCTGGTTCTTGGTTGCCAGTACCGAAGAATGGTTACTGGTACCGAGTCGACAGAACAAAGAAGCAAGCCAAACAGATATAAACAAGCTAGACAGCATTCATTCACTGAGCACAGAACGTCCCGGAGAGGGGACAGGTCTATCTCCTCGAGTGGAGAAGACCCTGGTTTGGAAAGGGGTCTGGTGTCTCATCCTATTTTCTTAATAATATGCTAAGCTGGGGGTGGATTATTCATGAAGTTTCAGGAAGGAGGTAGGGAGTTCCTGGAATTTTGATCCCTCTTCTTTTCTGGTTTTATAAGCTAATTTCCGGGGGTTGCCATGGCATTTGTAAACTGTCATGGCGCGGGTGTCTGTGATTTTTACTATGCTAATAAGGGTAACTCACCTTAGATCACTGCCAGCTTGTCTGTGCGCATGCCCACGTTGTTTGTTTCTGTGGTTGGGCCTTCTCTTTGGTTTGTGGTTTTCTTACCCTCCTCCGATTGGTCACCAACAGTATCTCTACCGAATCTTCCCCACATGCCCTCCGCACGTGTTTCCTCCTGGTCCCTACCTAACACTAATGACTGAAACACAGCTCAGGACTGAAAAAAACTGGAAGCCAGTTATTGCACACAACCAGGATACGCTTCTCTCTACCTCTCATCTCTGATTCTGTTTAGAAAATGGCTTGATTTTCACAAATCAGCCCATACCACATCTCTGCAAAGACGGTCTCTGATAGAACTTGACTCACAGTGCTTTAGAGCCACGTGATGAAGATGGGAGAGGAACAATTTCTCAAAAGAAAAACGCAGTTCCCAGGAGGATAGCATATAGAACAGACAAAATAGTTAATATCTCCATAAATAAATAAAACATGCTATATTTTCATAGAACACTTAAAAAAACAAGAAAAAGAAAAAATTGAAGCATGATGTAGCACAAAGCAAATTGAAATAGGATGTAACAGTTTAATAATGACATTTTATAAGTAATAAAACAATAATAAATTTTAATAAGTATTAAAATAAGTACTACCTGAAAGGGGATTCTTTAAATAAAAATGAAATAAACCAAAAATTTCACTTTGAAATATTCATGGAATAATTTTAAATTGTTGCAATATTGATTTAAGTAACTATTTCAATATAAACCAGGTTCTTTGCTCCATTGCAAAAATTGAAGCAACAATAGACACATCTACTTTCTAAAATAAAATACAAGCAAAATTTTTTAAAATTTTAAAGTCATAATTTGTCCCCATAATTGTTTATTGTTAGCCCAAGAATGCCATACTATGTATGCCATGCTATTTTCTTTTTTATCTCCTGGCTCTGCTTGAATAAGGATATGCTGCTAATCTTACAACAAAAATGATTGTTAATGCCTCCGCCTATGTTTTCCACTTTCAGAAATGTTGGATTTCTCTTTTAACTTGTTTTGCAAAATTTTTGAGTCTCGTTCATAATTAAACGTTATCCTGATGTGAATAAAACAAAACAAAATAACTACAACAAAGGAAAAAAATGAAAAAGGAAAAGGAAAAAAAACCCCTGCATTTAATTTGTGCCTTTGCCAATTACAAGCAGTGTGATTGTGAACACATTGATACTTGACCCTCAATTTTCTCAAATTTTAATTGGTAATAACAAGGCCTACTCTACTAATTTATTTTTATTCTTGTTAGTATCAAATGGGGCAATATAATAGGAAAAGGGCAAACAGAATATAGAGACATAACACAGATTAATACCTGAAGCAAAGCAGCAAGCAAACTCCTTTTAACCTTCCAAGCTGCAGGCTGGTCGTGAAAAATAAGAACTATCCTTGAAGAAAAGGATTTCTGAATAGGACAGAAGAAATCTTCCGCATGAAATTTATCCTGGAAAATCACCTCCACCCCCACCTCCTATCTAAAGACAAAGGTTCTATGTTTCACCTGGTGCAATCCATCAGGCCAACTGCAGAAAGTAATTTACAGAAATGTTGTAGGAGTCATTTATTTATTGATTTTTTGGAAAGTGTTAGCAGAGACCCTTCAAATATTTAGGTAACTCAAATATCAGCTGTAACCCAGCCTCATGGACCAACTCTCTTTCAACCTTGTGCTAACTTGTGTGGAAACTAGATCTTTTTTGCATTTCAGTAAGTCATATATTTTAGATTTTAGTGGCTGTTTTGTAGGAGAAACTGTGTTGTGGTGAGAGGATGTTGTGGATGGAGTTAGTCTTGGTGGTAATATTACATACCCCGTGCAAGGTAATACCTCCTTTTATACACACACACACACACTTTTTTTTTCTTTTCCTCTTCAAAGTCCTCCTTGGACCATATGGTTAAGTAGTGGTGTTTTCTTCCCTAACTCTTCGGTTGGTTAACTGTTTAACCATGCTCCTGTCTTCTACCTTGATCCCACATTTTCTATTTGGAAAATCAAATTAATCTCTTATAGTTCATGAAACGTAACTTCCCCTTTCCTCATGAAAATAAGATACCCGCTCTGACCCCAAATCCTTGACTCTTGCATTTATCTTGCGGCGGTATTGTTCTCACAAAAGTCTCTCCTATTAAGAGAATTATTTTACCAGGTCCTAAGAATATACATTTTTATCTAAATTATCACATTAATTATTGAATATATTGGCTTTCACCTCCCCTACACTACCCACTCCCCAGCCTTCTCTTGGATGTTTGCAAGGAGTTGCCAGTCATTTGCACTTTGTCTTCACTTCCAAATAGCTAATAAAGTCTAGGAAGGGAAGGGTTATGTTTTTGTTACATATGTGTAGTGCTCTGCTTTTAGAATTTTAGCAACATTTTAAAAAGCAACTTCCTGAACACCTCCCAGAGAGCAGGCAGTGTCTGGGCCATGCTGACTTCTGATTGTGTCTGTTAGTTCTCTGGGTTTTCTACTTTAGTATAGTTGCTGACCAGTAGGATATTTTATATTCATGTACATATCACTCCTAGTTTAGGCCCATATTTATCTCTAGTAAGGATCAACTGTATTTTATTGGGTTCAGATTCAGTTTGGTGAGATTTCTTCAAACATGATCCTGCTTGGCAGTTGATAGTTCCGTCTCCCTCTCTTTATCTTGTTTGAAAGCTGTATCTGATCCCTTCTTATTTTCACTTTGATAGAACATGTTATTGTATGTTATTTTTAAAAATTAATACAGTAAAATTCATTTTTTTGGTGTATAGTTCTATGAGTTCTTATACATAGATTCTTGTAACCAACACAAATAGAATACAGAATAATTCTATTATCCCAAAAAATTGCCTCATGTTGCCCCTTCATATTCAGACCCTGCCAGAAATATTAGAATGGAGAAAATTTCATTGGTTGCCCCCAAACCCAGAATCTAATAACCTTTTCTCTTCTCCTGTATTTTTGCCTTTTCCAGAATAAATGGAATTATACAGTGGCAACCTTTTGAAACTAGATTCTTTCACTTGGGATAATGTGTTTGAGATTCATTCATGTGTGAATTCGGTGAATCAATAGTGTTTTTTTCTTTTTATTGCAGAATAATATTCCATTTTGTGAACATCCTACAGTATATGCATTCATCCTTGGAAGACATTTGAATTGTTTCCAGTTTTTGTCTGTTATGAGCAAAGCTGCTATAAAATTGTGCATACAAGTCTTTGTGTGAAATATATTTTTATTTTTTAGGTCAATACCTTGGGGTGGGATTGCTGGGTCATATAATCTTATTAAAAACAACTGCCAAATTGTTTTGCAAAGTAGTGGTACAGCTGCCCTTTCTTTTAAATGTCTTTGTTTTATCTAATACTTACGTGATTTTCTTTCACTTAGTGAGAAAAGAAAATTGCAGCTGTTTTCTAAATATGTCTTTAGGCAATTAATATATTCTAAGGGAAGAATTCATCTGAATTTTAACATAGTTGAACTTATTTTATGCTGCAGAATTTTAAAAATAATGCATTCAGATTTTTTTTTCTGTTAACTCTCCTTAAATATCTTATTTGATTTTCACTGATATTGTGCAGAAATAACATAAACTTGCCTCTGACATCCTATCATCTACCTTACCAGTAAGGAAGTTAGATTGATTTGGCTCTTGTGCTCTACAGCAGGTTCTTGAAATAGTGTCACTTCTACATTTTGGGCATCGGGGCATGCACCATGAATTATGCATTAGAAATCTATTTGTAAAAAGTCTATTTATAAATTAGAAGCAAATGTAAATTGATAGTATAGATATTATTTCTTTTTCTTTAAAATTTTCCCGAGTTTCAATGATCATTACACTTAGCGTCTTTCTGGTGATCTCTAATCTACTCAGGTCCTGGAAGAAGAAAGGATATCCATGAATCTGTAGTCATTGTCTTGCAGGCAGTGGCCTTTTGTACATTCCACATCACTGATGTAGTATATGAACGAATGGCATGCCAAAGCCAGAGTTGGAAAATATTTGTGAAATGAGTACACATATACTTGTATTTAACAACTTAATTTAATTATTTCCAAACTTTGGGTAAGTTCTACAATAATTTTTTTCAACTTTTTTCCCCCGGATTCCAAGACTTTGGATTGCATTTAGCTGTGGCACACTCCTTATTTCTTAGAATATTCTTTTTATTGGGACATTAATGAAACCAGTGGGGAGAAGTTTCCCAATATCTTGTTCTCAGGAATAACTCAAATATAATCCTGGGAAAGGCAGTCTCCTAATGGGCACCTGGCTTACCTATCCTACATATCAAGATTCTGGCTCTTAACCCTCAGGTGTGGTCCTCTCAGATGAGGTATTTGCCTATAAAAATGCCTGAGAGAATGTTCAATCAGGACTATGTGAAGATAGAGAAAAATTACAGGGTGACTGATTGAACCCACTTCATGTAAGGGGGAGTATGCACTAATTACAAACAATACATTTAATTATAATTATGCATGATGACCCATGTTTTATTCTTACTAGGAACATGGTAAATAGCTGCCAGATATGGCTAGGAGAATGTTTTATTCTTGGTCCTAAATTTAAGCTTGTCTGAATTTGGCGTCTACCTTACTGCTTTAGTTCTATGCCCCACATTATTTTTGTCCCTGCCAGTATACTCTGGAATGGTAATTTCCTTAGTACTACTATTCTCATTTCCAATCTATAACTTATCACAGGTTTACTATCAAGAATTTTCACTACTGATCATTGTAGTTTTGCATTTCTTTCACATACTCTGTGAAATGTGACTTCCTAATTACTTAATTTTTAATTTATAATATTATTAAATGAACAGAGGCATATGGCTAAGCCAACAGTAACAGGCTGAATTCATTTCCACCTCCAATCTTGTCCCTGGGGGCAGCATATAAAGCTTTTTTATTTTTTCTTCTGATATCTCAATAACCCTAAGTAGTTTGCTTCCATACAATTTTTAGTTTACTTGGTTTAGATATTACATATTTATTTCCTGTTTTTAAAAAAAAGGATTTAGCTAATTTACACCAATGTTCATCTTTCCTTTTCTACATTGACAATATGGGGTAGCCAGCCACATCTTGCAGATAAAAAGACTCAATGCTCAATTCAAGTGTAATTTCCTATTAACAAAGAATAATACCTTCAAAATAAGTTTGCCTCAAATGTTACATGGGGCATACTTATATTAAGAAAATTACTTGTTTTTGTTTAATTCCACTTGCACTGATCATCCTATATTTCCTCTGGCAACTCTATCAGAATAATCATATCATTGTATTTTATTAACACTTTTGGTTACCCTTTGTAACAGTGTGCCTTTAATTCTTGTTCCATCAAAAATATTTTTTATCTGCTACTTTATAAAATGCAGATATTTGTACTCCTTCCTCTTTCCTTTCACTGTATTCCTGTTCTTGTTTCTATATTTATAATTTCTATTTAGGTACCAGTCACATAAACAATGTTTGTATTATTTGCATTAAATAAAACATAAATATACTCACTACAGAGCCAAGTTGTAAACGTTGACTACATTGGTTTTCTTCAAATTTTTGTGTTTCACCATTTCAAATGTTTTCTAATGCCATTTTTTCCCTTGGTTCACTCTCATGTTTTCATATATTCTCAAACTTTCCAGAGACTGGCTTCTCGGGACCCTTCTGAACTGCAGTCATCTTGAGGATTGATTCCATTTAATGCTTTCCTGGATTCAATCCCTTTTTTGCCTGGCTTCTCATTCTTAGTTTATTTGTTTGTTTTGCCACAGCAAAAGAGCTGCATTTTCCAGTAACTTTCTCAAGGGTTTCTTGGGGGTGATTGCTTGAGATCTTGCATGTTTGAAAACAGTTGAATTGCTTCTTCATACATGATTGATAGTTTGGGTGTGAACAGAATTCTAAGGTAAAAATAATTTCCTTTGAGAGCTTGAAGGGAATTGCCCTCTTGTCTGCTGGCATTCAGCGTTGCTGTTCAGAGTCCTGCTGTTTGGCTGTCATTCCTGCGTCTGCATCTCCCCTGCCTTTTTCCTTCAATGTATGCAGTCTTTTTTTACTTACAGTTCTCAAACTCTATAATGTGATTAAGTGCATGTTTCCCCACCTATTGTGCTGGGTGGGTACTTTCAATCTAGAGACGCATGTCTTAATTGGGAGGAAATCTCATGCATATTTCTTTGATTCCTTTCTATACTCCAGTTGCCCTGGACCTTCTGAAACACCTGTTTGTTACATATTACAGCTTCTGAATTGATTCTTTATGTTCTTTATTTTTCTCACATCTTTCTAATTTCTTTTTCTTTTTTTTCCACCTCTTTGGAAGAGACATCAAACTTTATTCTTTAACACTTCTATTGACTTTTCCCAGCATGTTGTTATAAAACTTTTTAAATCTAGTTGTAAAAAAAAAAATAATAACCTCTTGTCCTCTAATCCTTTCTTTTACATTATATCTTGTTTTAAGGAGTATATTTTTTCCCCACATCTCTTTCTTCTGGAGTAATTTTATTCATTTATTTATATTTTTATTTTTTCTTTTAATTTTTTTTTCTTTTTTAATTTATTTATTTTTCTTTTTTTTTAAAGACGGGGTCTCACTCTTGCTTAGGCTGGTCTCGAACTCCTGAGCTCAAGTGATCCTCCCGCCTCAGCCTCCCAGAGTGCTAGGATTACAGGCGTGAGCCACCACGCCCGGCTATATTTTTATTTTTACTTAGAAGAATTCCCTAAATATTTCATGACTCTTGTCTTATTAACTCACATTTAAGATTGAGTGAATAAGTAAGAACTCGGCATCTCTGTTTGCATGGGTGGGACTTGTGAACAGGTGGGCTTTGCTTTTGAGTGTTCAGGTGGGGAGTGATGCTTCACTTGGGAAGTCCTACATACCAGACTGAGTAGGCTGTTTAAATTCCAGAGGAGAGAATTTTTTGTTTTATTAGTTTCCTTGTTTAATGGGGGATAAAACTGTGCAGTGTTCTGCATATAAGCAGAATCATATGTATGAGAGTGTGTAAAGAATGTATGTGTCTGGGTAGCAATGCATGTGTATGGTTCTGGGTGAGTTAGTTGACTTTCATGGTGTAATCTTAACTTCCCTTTTTCTTGCCTATTGTATTTACAAAGGTGGGGACTTTAGGATTCTGCCTAAAGGCTGAGTTGCATCCTTTTTCTTAATCTTGGCTAGGTCTTATTAAATTTTGGCTGCCTTCATCATATTCAGGTTTGCTTTATTTTTTATTTTCTGTTTCTCTCATCCTCATGCCTTTATATTCCTTCACTACAAATTTAGTGGGATTTTTCTAGGGGGAGGGGATAAAAGAGCAAAATTCCTGTGTTGAAAAATTAAGCTTTTTGCCTGGGAACAGTTATCTTGGGTTTCATGCCTATTGTCATACCTTTGCAGAAGTCTGAGATATTCATTTCCAGAAGACATGTCAGTAATGTGAGCGTCAGAATTCCCTGGGTTCAAATCTCGGCTGTGCTATTTGCTGTCTCAGTGAGCTTGGGAAAGTTATTTAATCTTTATGAGGATCAATTCCCAACCTTAATATTTGAAGAATGACCTAGATAGTGACTTGTACCTAGCAGGTAATAATAAGTAACTATTATAACTTTCCCTAAAACATTAACCTATATATGAAACTTTGTAGACTAACTCACATTGAAACTAGATACTTAAGAACTATTACACAACTAATCACATCTCCATCTTGTCAAGACATAAAAGATGAAACCAAAGGCCCAGCTCTAGAGGAGCTTATAGTATAAGTAAGACCAGCCAACACATTGTGACTTGAGCAAATGTTGTAGAATCCAGTGCTCCTGCATGGTGAAAATAGTATCTGTCTCATAGGGGTATCAGTGGAATTAAATATGTCCATACATATAAAGTGATTAGAAATGTACATAACAGAGCAAATCCCTCAAATGTGCATTGTCCTTAGAATAGTGGTTTTTATATTATTATAATTTGCTTTCTATGTACTATGCACTTTTCTAAGAATTTTACATGAATCATCACTTACCACAACATTCCTTTGAGAAGGTACTATTATTATTCTGATCTTAACAGATGAAGACTTGAGGCACAGAGAAGTTAAGTGATTTGTTCAAGGCAGCACAGCCAATAGGGAGAGTAGGCAAGATTTGAACCTAGGCAATCTGATATCAGAACCAATATTCAGTCACAAAACCAAACTGTCTATTTGAGCAATAAAAGTATAAAAGTCAGGTAGAATAATGAGAAAATTATTGTAGATTGTGTTTAACCCCTGGGTAGGGTTCCAGTTGATATGGAAAGGAGAGATGGGGGGATGCCAGGTAGGGTTAGTGCACAAAGATGGCACTAACAATTAAGTATGTTATAGGACAATGAATTCATCCACTTGGCGATATCAACTTAAATTTTTTTAAAAGAAAGAGAGTGTTAATTCCTGACAAAGAATTCTTTCATATAAATAGAATTGCCTCAAAAGTGAACTGAAGCTAAATGTTGAATGTTAAGAATTATTATTTTTACAGCTTTTTTAGGAATTGTGCAAATATTGATAGAACAAAAATTTTGTGAAATCAGCAATCTCACAAAAATGTTGCACCTAATAGTTAAAAAAATGCTACAATAATTCCATAATATCCTCTGTCATCTTGTTTAATGAATGTATTAGTTTTGTTTTCAAAGTTATTGTTTTTTTCCTTTTCTCCCCTTTATATTGACTGGCCTACTTAGACATTTTATTTTAAAATCCATATGCTGTCCATTTTCTCAGTATAGTTAAATGCAAATTTATCACCATCCTTTGGTTTAATTTAGAGGATCAAATTTAATTTTGCACTGTAAATAAAGATACTTTGAATATGTAATAGGAATGCTACTTCTCTCTCCCCAGTCCTCATTATAGACATTTAAGTTATTCATAGCCACTATTCCCATAACACTTAAAGTGATTATATCTATTGCCAACTTCTATAAATTATTGACATCAAAGCTAGTTGCTCCCTGGCACACAATTTCAGCCTTCCACAGAAAGAGGAAAACTTAGGGAGGCTTAAATGGATTATAAGGAAATTCAATTGGTAACATGGTCACTAGAAATTTAATCTTTGTTTACAAATGCTTTCCGTTTCTTTTCTTACCATTTCTTTTCACAAGACTATTATAGAAAGCAGAGATTCTGTGAAGATTCCAAAGTTCAAGTGGGCTATCACTAAGTAAAGTTCATTCCACCCAATCTTTTCCCTACAGTGTTAAGTAATGAGGCGGCAGAGCCACCTCTTACTTAGCAGCATCTTGTAGTCATTACACTTTATTCAGCAAGGGCTTACACACTGGATTTATAAAACAGGAATTTATTGAGTTCAAAGAAAGGACTGATGAAGATAAATTAAGAAATGTCTAAATGAAATTAAAAATTATTACTTCCTCAGATTTCAGAGTGTGGCTGGCTCTAGTACGCAATATGCAGTTAACATTAGAAATTAAAGGTATGCAACGGATAAAGATGGATGTCTTACTTCTGTGGATGCAACTTGGGCAGTTTAGAATAAATATTGTAATTATTGATCTTTCAATGTGCAAGTGCTAAATGATGCTTGATATGTGGTATTAACTTCCAGCCTTTGGCACTGATGGATGGTCTTTACATTTTTCCTAATAAAAACATGGTCAAGCCTTCAATTACACATATCAAGGTGCTGCAAATAAAACTGAATGTGAATGAGTGGGAGACTCTACTACCACCATTCTAACATTAGCCCAGACTAAAACCATTTCTGCCATATATGCTGACAATAGGAAGATATTGTTGCAGATTAATGAGACTCAAATTACTGTGTCATATAAAAGAACCAGGGGGAGAGGAAGTCAAGCTCTTCTGTGATAGCAGCTACCTGATTACCTCAGTAAGACTGAAGCAGCTTTGGAAAAATTATTAATAGCCGTATTGACATTCTGATTGAAAGTAATTTTTCAGCAGGTTTAGATATAATACAGTAGATATTTTATTGGCTCTCAACAAGCAATTTCAAAGAAATACTTCAATTAGTAACGTAATAATCTGTCTGTAGTCAGGGTGTGTTTATGAAAATTATGCCACAGCTCAGATCTGAATTGTCACAGATAAGAGTTTGCCTGTTTGTTTAGAACAGGGTCATTGTGACTCTTCAGGCTACAAGGGTAAAAAATAACATTAGATACTTAAGTAGATTAGAGTACATTGGCTGAATATCCTTGTATTGGTGCCCAGAGTTACTACAAATCAGCTTCTAATTTTCTAGACCACATTTAAAACACAAAGTCTTCTAGTGGGTTTTTGTCTTTTGTTCAAAATTTCAAAAATATATTACTCCTTGAGTTTCTGCCTTTTTTTTTTTTTTACTATTTTGAAATAATAAATATTTATTTGTTCCTATGATGAAAGACTGAGTCATAGATTGGCAAAGCTCATGAATAGGTATTTCAATAGTAAAACAATCCAGAATTTTGGAAACAAATTCAAACTGAGTGCCCACAGGAAATATAATTCCTAATTTTATTGTTTTCTTGAAGTGAATGCTGTCTCTGGTAATTAATTTAAATGCTGCACATGAATGCAACTTTTGTATCCTGTATTTTCCACCTCATTAATAGCAGCATCCCTAATGTGAGAAGTTGTTTCATGAATTTAAGTTCAACTTAATAAAAGGTTATTAATTTATATTATGCTTAGAACATAGGGACTTGGATTAGATAAAGCAGGGTTGGCAGGAAAGGAAACTTTTACTTTTCTGTAGTGTATTTATGTGTTTTGCAATGCATGTCTATTGATTTTTTTTAAGTACAGCATCGTAAATATGGTATAAAATTGTGCAAAGTAAATATATCCATGTAAACATCACCCAGATTAAGAAGCTGAATATTACCCAAGCCCCAGAATCTACCTGCGTGCCCCTTTTTGTTATTACCTCCCTAAAACATCTTCATGTGGTAGACTTGAGTTTTGCCTCTTTTTTTGACTAAATATAAATGGAATTACACAATATGTAATCTATGATGTCTGACTACTCTTGTTCAACATTGTAAGACTCATCCATCTCTTTGCATGTACTTGTAGATCGATCATACAGTTATCTTTGGTGTATGATATTCCATTCAAAGGACACCTTTATTTATTCATTCAATTGCTGATAGGGTAGAGCATTTAGGAAATTTCAGTTGTGCTGTTTTGAATATTCCAGAAAATGCTTTTATGCTAAATATGTGTGTACATTTCTGATGGTTATATTATCAGAAGTAGTACTGTGGAGTTATGTTGTATGCCTGTATTCAGTTTTAGTAGATAATTTCAAACAATTTCCCAAAGTAATGCACTTGTACAGACTCATACCAGCAACGTATGAGAATTCTGGTTGTTCTATATTCTCACTAATATTGGGCATTTTTTGTCTTATCTATTTTAGTCATTCTGGTGAGTGTGTTATTGTATCTCTTCATTGTTTAAGTTTATTTCTCAGTGGTCCAACACCTTTCCATAGGTTTATTATCCATTAGGTATCCTATTTAGTGATGCCTTTTGCCTATTTTTTTTTTCCTGTTGTGTTGCTTTTTAAAATTGATTTATAGTTCTTCGAATATTTGGATATAAAGTTTTTGTTGGATACATGTATTTTAAATATTTTCTTCCACTTAGTGGGTTGCCTAGTCCCTCTCTTAATTGTTTCTTATGATAAGCAGAACTCCTTAAATTTAATAGTCAAAATGAATAGGAAGTAATTAACATGAGATCTGTAACCCTTTTCCCCTCTACTGGAAACTACCTATAAGAAGGATGGTTGCAATCCAACTTCCTTATAAACAAGCTAATGATCATACACCAAAACCTTTATGCTAGTGACAGTCACTGGCAGAAAGATAAACTAAAGTCCTATCCACAAAATGATTTTGAAAATAAACTTGGAAATTATGAACTTATGGGCATTGCTGGCTGGGTAATGGGGACTCCGAATTTTGATTGTGTAACTCACAGTAAATAACATAAAGAGAATCTAAAAACAAAATGATTCCCTTTGTGTAAGTAATGTTTCCACATAAACTGCAGAAGGCTAAAGATATTTTGGGGACTGCCTGATACTTCTCCAAGAAAAAAAAAATTTAAAAATACTAATTTTTCTTATAACATCTTATAATACCAATGGTTCTTTGTTTTCCTATATATGTTTCTTAATTTCTTCTTTGCTTTTTTAAAATTCTATGTCACTGTATGGGCACTGGGTCAGTATTCAATAGAGATATCTAGGACATGAAATTTCTACTTCCCATTACAAACAGACTAACTGAATAAACAAAAAAAAAAACCCCATAATTTGAGAATATTAGTTTAATATAAGGTGGCTTTAAATGCACTAGGGGTTCAGGAAACAAGATATTCAACAGGACTAGAAAATTGGAAAAAGCTCAAGGAAAAAAATGAGATTTTGTCCACTCTGTAGTTTGGAAACTAAAGCTGATGAGATAGGATAGGGTAGAATATGAAGGGTTTAACTAGGGAGTTGACTTTTATGAAATATAACCTTTTCTGGTGCTTTCCATCAGGACTTATCCTAAATCATAACAGACAAACAGTAACTGTATCTTTTTTTCTTTCTTTCTTTTTTGAAAAATAATAGAGAGGAAAAAAGATTTGGAAATCCTATTTGCTATTAATAAAACAATATATACTTAACTCTCACATTATCTGAAACAAGACCTAAAATTTTAAACTTTTTAAATTAACTTTATGCATAATATTTGTCTTAATTGGTGGTGATTATTTTGAAAAGAGTACATTGCATATGTATAATGTAAGCCTCACATGTTTCGCTTGCCAAGGCCATAATTGTGAATAATAATTGTACAATTCTATGAAGCCTTTTCTATCACAAACAACCAAATATGCAAAAATATTACTAATGCATTTTGCTGGTAATTTTATATGATAGAAAGATTGAATTTAGAGAAAATTGAGAAACGCATATTTGCCTTGACACATCTTATACTATTCCCCCTTTAATATTGTTTGACTCAGTGAGGTTTATTGATGAGGAATATTTATAGACCATAATTAATGTGTAACCTATTGGTCAATGTTCAAACTGGAGACATTCTTTGTAGTTTTTGAAACCAAAACATATATTTAAATAAAAAGAACATAGTTATTAAATTTTAATTTTTCTGTATAATTTTTTTAAAAACTACTTTCAAGTCTACATGGGACACCCCATCTCATGTGGAAGTTAAAGGCAAAAATACCTACAGGCATAATCAATCAGTAGTTTCTCAAAAAGCATTTTGTGATATATATTTATTTTTCATAAAAAGTGAAGGCCTAGAAACATGTATCATAAACATATAAGGCATTATCTTACCTTGGGAAATATTTTAGAGGGGAGAAGTTAATTGCCTGCCTCTATTATAAAGAAACCTTAATATGGTTCCTGAAGAACACTTTTGTGCAAAACTGCAATCCAATGAGTTCACCAGGATGAGTTAGTCACAAAATGCACCCTCTGATAATTAAATCTTTAAGTATAATTATTTAATGTTATTAATCTGGATGCAAGATAATATATACAAAAGATGCTGATTTTTTAAAATTTCAGTTTATTTTGAGCTCTGTTTTCTGATATTAAACAAAAAGTTCAGCTGATTCTTTAACACTATCAAACTATAATATGTGTTACTAAGTGTACATAAATGATTCTAATACATGAGTAAGGAAAAATATTCAAGCAGTACAGAAGTACTTCCCTCCTTTTCTCCAAATTTAGGCTTATGTCTCAGAGATAGCAACTTTAAAATATTTCTGTTATTTCTTTTGTGGGTCACCATTGTAATGTTAAAAATAATATATTCTTACCTTTATGATTTTATAAAGCTGAGGAATTCACTGCACTTATATTACATCCATGCTTCTTTACCTACCTGATTTTGATAGGTGTATAATCTTAAATTATTCTTTAAGTTATATTTATAACTTTAGATGCTATGCTTGAATTCGTATTTCTCAATTCATCATTTTGACTCTGTATTATGTATCATGAGTAAATTAGCACTCCTACACTCCTATCCACTCCTCCTGTCCCTTTTTCTGTCAGTTCTGCCATTGCTTTTATGGGGTCACAACATTAATCATTTGTATTCTAATCTTCACATCAAGTGTTCTATGATTTGTCCATGGGATGAGTCTAAAAAATAAAAACCAATAAAAATCCCTTTAAAGTTTATGATTATACTATTATCATTCACTGCAGATTTTTCATTTTATCATTAGAATACATCATTGCTTTCAATATACTTTAATTTTCACTCACCTGCAAAGAAAATTCTTTACCTTACAGCATGAGGACTTCTTATAACAGCAAGAGTAATGCAAACTCCTTAATATTTGAGGTCAGAATTCTAGTTGAGAAAGAGTTTTGTTCATACTTAATATAAATAAAACATTGAGATTTGAATTCTAAATATATATAATCAATAAAGACTGGGAATATGTCTTTCAAAAGATGTTTTAGCCTTTGGGAAGAAACAACTCATTGAGTTAAGGTTTTGATTTACTCTTTCTGAAAGTGAAATACAGATGGCTTCACAATGCCCATTGTTTTCTAAGATAGTAAGTTGAATAGGGTACAGGAGGGTCTGGTGTTTGTCTTTGTGTACACGTGTATGTGTGTGTCTTTCCTCTGTTCAGGCTGCTATAACTAAAATACCATAGACTGGGTAGCTTAAATAACAAATTTAAATTTAAGTTATGTAAGAAATTTATTTCTTACAGTTCTGGAAGCTGAAAGTCCAAGATCAAGGTGTTAGAGTCGGAGACTAGGAGGCAGGGCTAAGACTGGATGCAGCACTTGAAAATTGGATACAGGTGTTAAAGTAAGCAAGCCTGAAGCAGAAGCTAACTAGAGGGGCTAACAACCACAGGCAAAAACCGGCTTCAACCGGCTTGTCAGCTATCTCTGTCACCTTACATGAACTTTAGCTAATTATAATATCTTTTACATTGTGATTTAAAAATTCTCCACCCTTGAAATCACCATGACAGTTCCGAGACAACCATATAAAGTATAAGAATGGGAGGGAAGCCAATTCTAGAATTACTACCCAAATTCTTAGTAAAAGCCAACCCCTTAGCCTTGAATAGTCCTCCTTTCAATTAGTAAGACTTGAAAAGTCCAAAAACCACTTCGTCTTGGTGCAGCTGCTCTTTTCATGCCTGCCCACTCTCTCTTTCTCTTAAGTGTGTACTTGCACTTTCAATTTTAAAAAGCTGCTTGTTTGGCTTATATGGTGCGTCCTGAAATTCTTTTCTCAATGATCACCAAGACCTCGGAAGAAGGTCCACTCGGAGGCTGCTAACAAAGGCAACAGCAGATTCAGTGTCTGGTGGGGGCCTGCTTTGGGGTTCATACCTGGCTTTCTTCTGGCTGTGTCCTCACACGTCAGAAAGGAGAGAGAGAGTTCCCTGGGGTCTCTTTTATAAAGACACTAATCCCATTCATAAGATGCCACCCGTATGACCTAATCACCTCCCAAAGATCTAACTTCCTAATATCATCACCTTGGGGGTTAGGATTTCAACATATGAATTTGGGGAGAAGGACACAAACATTCAGTCCATAACTGTATGTGTGTATGTGTGTGTGTGTGAGGGAGGGGTGTCTGTGTATTTGTGTGCATGTTTAAAGAAAAGATTAGGACAGAGATTAGCTTCTTTATCAATCAGTAGATGGTGGGGACATAAGAGTTATTGATTGTTGAGAAGTTTGTCTGTTGTTACTTAAGATACATTACATCTATGAAAATAAATTTGAGTTCCAAGGACTGTGTTCTCAGTAATTAGGGATCACAGGGGAGTAGGAATGAGGATGGTGATGGGAATAGGTTGTCATAATTATGCCAACTGGATATTTTCACCCTAAGGCATAAATATACAGTCATTTTATCATAGAGTTTAGAATCACACAGCGTGAATGTTTATGGTCAGTCTGCTTACTAGATATGTGACATGAGACAACTTATTAGTGTCTCTGGGCCTCAATACCCCATCTGGAAAATGGAGATAAGAACTGACCACATAGGGTTGTGAAAAAAGTAAATTAGAACAGTGTGTGGCACATTGTAAATGCACAATAGTTGTGAATTATTTTCATTTGGAAACAGATATTTAGCTAGTAAGAATGACTCTAACTTCATACTGTCAGAGAGACTCTTAACTGTTTTATAATAGTGACTTTGTTAGCAAATTAACATCCCCTCAACAATTCTAACGTAAAAATATCTATCAATTAATTAAATTTAAATTAAATTATGTATTTTGTTTTTTAATACTACATAAAGATAATTACATTAAAAAACAAACAAGCATCAACCCTCCTTTTCTCTCTCTCTCTTTGTTTAAGTTCAAGTTCTTCTGGCTTGAACTTCTGCTTCCAAACCATGCAGAAATAATAAATTCTAATAATCAGTAGTTTGTCTTTAAAGTAATACTGATCTTGATTAGAATGCTGTGGTCTGCTTACTAGCTTGTGCCCTTAGTTATTAAAATTTTTTGACTCATTCCTCATATAAAAGTTAAGAGTTTAAGTACCTACCTTATAGAATAGTTGCAAGAATTAAATGAAACAATATATGTAATGAACTAACATTTCACCTATACATATTAAACACACAATAAATGACAATAAATGGTTTTAAAATTGTTAATAGGGACCAGCCCCACTGTAGTATCAAAATTACTATTAATATAAAATACTTGGATAATCTAGAAATGCCAATTTACATGGACTGTTTTAGGGTTCTGTGAGAGTTTTAGTCTAGCAGGGAGGATATGGCTCTTGCCCTGAAGAGAAAGGTATTAAAATTTTATAATATGCAACTCTCTCAGTTGAGTCACATTGTACTCTTCATGTCAACATGTTCCTTCTCTAATAAACTATATAAAGGTTACATTAAATAAATCACAGAGTAGATTGTGGGGAGCATATTTCAGACTTTGCAAAGAGTTTTATCTAATAGTAACCTTTTCAGTAGTGATATTCTAATGTGTCAGATGACTTGAAAGAAATGCAAAAGTATGGACATGGAACAACTACTTCACCAGAGCTATATCAGTTTACATACAAACTTCATGTAAAATAAAGCACTCCTGTGAAGTTTGCCTGTCAGCATAATGACATTACAATATAGGTTTATTTTTGTGTGTGCTTGTGTGTGTGTGTGTGTGTGTGTATGTGTATGTGTGTGATATTTTTAAAAGATCAATATTATTAGATCAAATTTAAAAGCTGAGGTTGCTAAATATAAGAACTTTTGAAGACCTGTTCCATGATCTGTGTCTCTCTCTTTGTGCCAATACCATGTCGTTTTTGTTACTGTAGCCTTGTAGTATAGTTTGAAGTCTGGTAACATGATGCCTCCTGATTGGTTCCTTTTGCTTAATATTGCTTTGGCTATTTGGGCTCTTTTCTGGTTCCACACAAACATAGAATTATTTTTTCTAGATCTATGAAATATGATGTTGGTATTTTGATGGGGATTGCATTGAATCTGTAAATCACTTTGGGTACTATGGACATTTTAAAAATGTTGACTCTACTGATCCATGAGCATGATATGTTTTTCCATTTGTTTGTGTTATCTGTGATTTCTTGCCTCAGTGTTTCGTAGTTCTCTTTGTGGGGATTTTTCACCTCCTTGGTTAAGTATATTCCTAGGTATTTTATTTTCTTTGTAGCAATTGTGAATGGTACACAATGTGATTTGACTCTCAGCTTGACTGTTGTTGGTGTATAGGAATGTAACTGATTTGTGTACATTGATTTTGTAACCTGAGACTTTGATGAATTGATTTATAAATTCCAGGAGTTTCTTGGTGGAGTCTTTGGGGTTTTCTATATATAAGATCATATCATCTGCAAAAAGAGATAGTTTGACCTCCTCTTTCCCAATTTGGATACCCTTAATTTCTTTCTTTTGCCTGATTGCTCTGGCTAGAACTTTCAGCACTATGTTGAATGGAAGTGGTGACAGTGGGCATTCTTGTCTTGTTCCAGTTATTAGTAGGAATGTTTCAGGCTTTCCCCATTCAGTAAGATGCTGGGTATGGCATCCACATACAGCCAACTGATCTTTGACAAATCACACAATAATATACACTGGGGAAAAGAAGCCCTATTCAATAAATGGTGCTGGGAAAATTAGATAGCCACATGCAGAAAAATGAAACAGGATCCATATCTCTCACCACCCACAAAAGTTAATTCAAGATGATAAAGGACTTAAATGTAAGGCATGAAATCCTAAGAATTCTAGAAGAAAATGTTGGAAAAACTCTCCTAGATACCAGCCTAGGCAAAGAATTTATGAAGAAGACCCCAGTGGCAATCACAGCAACAATAAAAACAAATCAATGTGACTTGATTAAATTAAAAAGCTTCTGCACAGTCAAAGAAATACTTAGCAGAGCAAATAGACAATCTACAGAATGGGAGAAAATATTTGCAAGCTATACATCCAATAAAGGATTAATAACCAAAATCTACAAAGAACTCAAGCAAATCAGCAAGAAAAAAAGCCAAATAACCCCATTAAAAAGTGGTTAAAAGAGATGAACAGAAGCTTCTCAAAAGAAGATAGACAAATGGCCAATAACCATATGAAAAAATGCTCAATGTCACAAATCATTGGGAAATGCAAATGAAAACCACAATGAGATATCACCTTACCCTAGTCAGAATGGCTTTTATTAAAAAGCCCCAAAACAATAGATGCTGGCATGGATGCAGAGAGAAAGGAGCAAATATACACTGCTGGTGGAACTGCAAATTAGTACAACCTCTATGGAAAACAGTATGGGGATTCCCCAAAGAACTAAAAGTCGACCCACCATTCAATCCAGCAATCCCACTACTGGGTATTTACCCCAAAAAAAGAAGTCATTTTTTCAAAAAGACATCTGCACTCAAATGTTTATTGCAGCACAATTCACAATTGCAAAGATGTGGAACCAACCCAAATACCCATCAGTTCATGACTAGGTTACCAAAATGTGGTATATATACCGTGGAGTACTACTCAGCCACAAGGAAGGATGACTTAATGCCTTTTGCAACAATTTGGATGAAACTGGAGACCATTATCCTAAGTGAAGTATCTAAAGTATGGTAAAACAAACACGGCATGTATTCACCATTCAATGGGAACTAACTGATAAGCACACATGTGCAAAGAAGGAAGTAAAACTCAGTGGAAATCAAGCAGGGGACAGTGGAGGAGGGCATGGGTGAAAACCTACCTAATGCATACAATGAACAATATCTAGGTGACAGGCCATGTAACCAAAATATTTGTATCCCTGTAATACTTTGAAATTAAAAGAGAAGAACTATTGAAGTCAAATAATATATAGAGGTGGATCTCTCTATATAAAATGTTTTATTTGGGAAGCAAGGATTGCAATTCAGGTCAAACACACAGACTGGGTGGTCTTTGGTATATCTGATGAAAAAAGGGAAGCTTGAGAATTTTATTAGAAAGAGAAATGTTACCACATTGCTTTACAAGACAGCTCATTGGCACTAGAGAAACTTTCAGGAGCTGGCAAGCTCAGATTAGTGAGTGACAGAAGTAGATAAAATTAGTTTTAGTCACAGCAGGTCATTTCAGCAGCTACAAGATACAAGCAAAATGAGAGAAATTTTTTGAGACGTGATGAGTATCCTAGTTTCATTCCATTCAATTCTATTCCATTCTATATTTCTAACCTTAGCTTAGTTGACTTTTCTGTTTTCTCTTATTTTAACTATTGTAATAATTTTGGGGTCACTCTATTCCCTCATGCTTTTCTACAAAGTTGATACATACACATATATGTACATGCATATACATACATAATATATACAGAAACATATGCATACATACACACATACACATATAGATACTAATATTTCCCTTTGGAAATTTTTATAAACAATTTTTTAAAAGAGTAAAAAAGGAGCATCATATTATCTAAAGGCAAGTTTTGATGACTTTTTTTTTAATGCTGACGTAAATACAGCGGAGGTTGAGCTGAGGCCCATATTCCCTTTCATTATGTCAACCTGCTTCATTTGTCTGCATGAAGATCTCAATAGCTTTAGTCATGAACACACTCTATACTTTGGTGAAGGTCAACTTCTCCTACTATGATTTCTATTGGCACAATAATTAGATTCCCGTTACTAAGCAGGTGAAGCTCTCAAAAGACACTTTCCATACTTATAACCCATTTACTATCAACCTTGTCCTGATTAGGTTACCATCTTTTCCCATCTCCCCTAAATGTCCCCCTGTATATGTAGTTTTGCAGAATTTCATGACCATATGTTTATTTCTGTGAAAAATTTTAGAACTAAAAAATGTAAAAGAATAATCCCTTGTACACTTGTGCTTCTATCACCTACTTAAGAAATAAAACATTTCAGTTCCTTTTAAGCCTTTTCTAAACAATAATCATGGTTCTCGATTTGGTATTCTTATATTTTGTCAAACATTACATTTTATAACATATATATTTTATACCTAAAATATATATTTTATTCTATTGAAGTTTATTCAAATGTTATATTGTCTACATTGTTTTGCAAATTGCTTATTTTTGTCCAATATATTTTTAGAATAATTTACCTTGGAACATGTAACTAATATACATCTATCTCATATGTATTGAATAAATACAACATGTGTATCTGTTTTCCACTTTATGGAAATTTAGTTTGTTGCTAAATTTTCTTTATTACGAGTGATTCTATGTATATTTTTTCTTTTGTCCATGTATGTATGTGATTGCCTCCGTAAAGAAAAACTGATGAGTCTGAAAGGATTTATACCTTAAGTTTTTCTGGATTGTCAATTGACTCTTCAAATTGGTTGTAACTATTTAAATTCCAACTAGCAGGTTATAAAAAATATATTTGCTCCATATACTTGTCAAAACATGTATGGTCAGCCCTAAATGTTGCCAATCTCTGAGTGTGAAACGGTCTCTTCCTGTAGTTTTACCTTGCATTCCTCTTATTACTGGTGAGAGTAAACATTATACCCACCAATCACCTTTCCTATTCTTTGAATTTCCTGTTGCTACATTTTTTCCACTTTGTTGGATTGTTTTTATTTCACTCCCTCCCTCCCTTCCTTCCTGTTTCCTTCTTTCTTTTGTTTTTCTACCAGGTACTATAGTTTATTTTATATTCAGCATACTACTTCTTTGTATGTTGTATGCCATGGCGGTATTTCTTGGGATTGCTTGTGTGTGCGCGTGTGTGTGTGTAATTTGATGCAAATACTTCTACAGAGAAAATTTTATGGTTTGTACTTTTTATGTCTTTTTAAAGAAATCCACCCTGATCCTGAGGTCAGAATTAGGATAAAATATACTTATTCTATATTTATATCAAAATCTAAAAGTTTTGCCTTTCTGATCAAAGTCATTGTGTCAAGACTTGATTTTTTTTTTCTGTATGAGTGACAGTTTTCCAGTACCTTTCATTAAATATGCCACTGTGGCACTCATCATCAGCCATGGCACTTATTTAAAATAGTAAGTTTGCAAGCTTTGGTGAATCTATTACTGAACACTTCGTTATCAAGTTCAATTCTGTTCTATTCTATCTTGCCTATCATACCCCATCTTATCCTATCTTCGTTTATCGTAACATATCTTAACCAATCCTATACTACATTCCAGTCTAACTTAGCCTTTCCCATCCTATGCTATCCTATTCATCTCCTTGTCACTGAGCCAATACTAACTGAATTATTTCTAAATTACTATATCTTTATAATAATTCTAACTCTTGTGTTGTTTTTCTCAATGAAAATTATCTTTGCTACTCTTGGTCTCTTCTATTACATATACCTGTTTAACCATCTTTCTCAGTTCCTTAAAACACTGTGCTAATTGGCATTGCATTTAATTTAAAGATTAATTTGAAGAGAAGTTGCATCCTTAATATTTTGAGCCTTACTATTCATAAACTCTTCATTTGTATCTCTTCATTTAATTACTTCTTCATTAATGTCTTTTAATTCAAATTTTATATTTTTTCCTAGAGTTTTTATCCACATTTGTTAGACACAGTTATGTGTGTATTTTATATTGGGGCAAAATTAAAATTATCCTTAAAAAATTACATTTCAAATAGAAGTGATTTATAGAAATCTTATTGTGTGATATTATTTATTCCAATAATTTTTCTGTATAGTCCATTGGATGTTCTATGTAATTGTATACTTACAATTTCTTTTTTCCAAATCTTTGTATTTGTGTCCTTTTTTATTTTCAGATAGTTGATTGTTACTTCCAGTGTACATATTGGATATAAAATATGATGATCATTTATATTTACTCTCAGATTTTAAATAGTAGATTATGATTTTCACTGTGAAGTGGTATTGATACCATCATGTCATTGGTGTCTTTTGGTTTTTTGTTTTGTTTGTTTGTTTTGTTTTTTAGGTATCCTATCTCAGGTTAAAGGAGGAGGAAGGTCCCTTATTTTCATATTTATTTTTCCTACTCATTTATTAAGCATTGGTGTTGAGTTTTATGAAATTCCTGTGTTAAAAATGACTTTGGCTTTTAGTTTTACTTCCCTAATAAATTCAGTTTGAGAATATTTTGCTTTAGGCACTTACCTCTATATTGACAAGTGTGACTGGAATTTTTCCTTTCCTTCTTTGTTTCTAGAACAAAGTTACACAATGTGTGATGTGAGAACTAGTACTGGTTTTCAACTGTTTGTGACTGGATCACAATAAAATAAAGACCTTGGGCCAGAATATAAATCAACTACATAACCAAGCACACCACTTTTAGTTCAGCTGACATTTTTTGTAGCAAGACTTTCTCAGTAAAGGAAGTGGCACATTGATTTACATTCTAATATAAACTCATCTCATTGCTGAACAATAACAAACAACTAACTGACTGGCTACTTTGAGTAGCACTATTCTAGGATATACTATCCACAAAATGAATTGGATAACAACTTTCTCCAATAGTGGTTTTGTTGTTGTTGTTGTTGTTGTTGTTTTTTGAGACAGGGTCTTCCTCTGTTGCCCAGGCTAGAGTGCAGTGGTCTCACTGCAACCTCAAACTCCTGGGCTGAAGGGATCCTCCTGCCTCAACCTCCTGAGTAGCTAGAACTACAGGGGCATGCCACCAAGCCTGGCTATTTTTTGTAGAGATGGGGTCTTACTATGTTACCCAGGCTGATCTCAAACTCCTGGGCTTTACCAGTCCTCCCGCCTCAGCCTCCCAAAGAGCTGGAATTACAGGCATGAGCTACCATGCCCAGCCTCAATGGAGTTTCACAAAGTGTAATTATCCGTTTCTTGAAACTTTTGACAATTACACATTAAAATCATTATTGTTTTCTGTTTTTTTCTTAAGGGTGTGTGTTTGTTGGGGATAGATTTTAAACTTCTGATGGAATATTTTAATACTTACTGTTATATTAAAATTTTCTTTTTGCATTAATGTTGTTAAATTATACTTTCTTGGAAATTTTCCAATTCACATAAGTTTTATATTCTTTTGAATAAAGATATTGATTGTATTTTAATATCATTTTTGTTCTTTTCTATATCCCCTGTGTGATGGGTAATTTTATGTATCAACTTGACTGGGTTACGGGATGCCGAGATAGCTCATAAAACATTATTTCTGCATGTGTGTGTGAGGGTGTTTACAGGAGAGATTAGCATTTGAATTGGTCGACTGAGCAAAGAAGATCAAAGCTGGTCGGTCACCAATGTGATGAGCATCATACAAACTGTAGAGGGCCAATTAAAACTAAAAAGTAGAAAAAGGGCACATTTTTACTTTGTTTTCTTGAGCTGGGACATCTATTTTCTCCTGCCCTTTGACATCAGACCTCCTAGATCTCAGGCCTTTGGATTCTGAGATTTATATGAGCAGCCCCCTGGTTTTCAGGACTTGAAATTTTGGCTGAAGTACACCACTGCCTTCCTGGTTCTCCAGCTTGCAGATGGCATATTGTGGGACTTCTAAGCCTCTGTAATCTTGTGAGCCAATTCCCATAATAAGTCTCCTCTTCTGTATCTATACATATCTTATTGAGGCTGTTTCTCTGGAGAACCCTGACTAATACACCTGGCAATGTCTCCTTTTTCTGAACTCAATGATGTTCAATAGCAGCATTTTTTTCTATAATAGTCTAGGCAGAGGTATATCTCTTTTATTTAGTTTTACAGAGAAACTACCTTTGGATTTGTTCTATTTAATTACCTTCCACTCACCTCATTTTCATTTTTTTCTTTATTTTATCTTATTTTGTGCTGTTTTTATTTCTTTTCTTTTCTTTTTAGAGACATGATCTTGTTCTGTCACCTAGGCTAGAGTGCAGTGGCGTGATCATAGCTCACTGCAGACGCAAACTCGTGGGCTCAAGCGACCCACCCACCTCAGCCTCCCCAGTGACTAGGACTACAGGTGTGTGCCACCACACCCGGCTGTGTTTTAATTTCTTAAGTTGATTGGTTAAGTATTTAGCTTTAAAAGTTTTCATTTCTAATATGTATTAAATCTGTAAGTTTTTTGATACAGCACCTAACATTTTACATAGATACTAATGCAAAATTTAGAATAAATAAATACTTGCACCCTCCAATAAAACTGTTCAATAATCTCAAAGAATTTAAAACTTTTACCCCTATCATTTCTATATTTAATTGCTGCTCAGCATTTTAGATTTCTTTAATTTTTAATTCAAATTCATTATTATTATTTTTAAATAATACTTTTTATGTTTAGCTACATGTTTACTGATTTTCTTAGTGAATATTATTCCTTCTACCTCATCTTCATCCTTCTGAATACAATTTTCTTTTCCCTGAAAGACATCCTTCAAATTTGTCTGATATTTGAGTTTTATCTCTCAAAAAATGTCTGTATTTTGATTTTTGAAAAAATGACACCTTAGCTATGTATACAATTGTAAGTTTTTCATTTATTTTTTCTCATAATTTGAAAGGCATTATTTCATTCTCTTCTGTAAATGACTGTCCAGAAGCCTGCTATTTGTCTTAGTAATCTTTCCTTTCTCTCTGGCTGTTTAAAATCTTGGTATCGTCTGTGTTTTATAATTTTAGTATTACGTATTGAAGAGGAGGTTTTTCTCTTTGTCTTTATTTGGCATCTTTTAGAATCTTTGTTGTTTCTCTCCAAATAGAATTACTTTGATGACTTGTAACCTTGGTTATACATTTAAAGTATGTTTACTCTATTTTATTCAGCTTATTTTGGTGTTTTCATTGAGAATACTTTCAGGATATCTCATATGTGTTATTGTAGGAAACTAAGGTTTCTTACACTAAATTTAAGCCTAAAAATTCTTTGTTTATAAAGCATATGTAAAATGGTAATGTAACAAAAGCAATTAAGAAAAAGTCATGTTCTAAAAGCTAAAATAGAAGAGAAAAAATTAACAATTTTACAATAGGCAGCTGAGAAATCAAGCACATATATCTCCAGGAAGCCAATATCTTCAGCTGGACATCATGCAGTTCAAAAAGACAATTTGGTAATGAAATTTTACCTTCATTTTGTGAGAAATATATAGAAACATATTAGATTCTATATTTGGAAATGAAGAGAAAATTATTAATTATTGAATAGAATATGAATCAAGCATAATCTTTAATCACTCAAAATTAAATGTACCTATGCCCTAAGCTGAAAAAGAAAGCAGAATACCTCTTTACAGACAGGGTTCCCTGAAGCATTTTTGGGACAGCAAACAAGAAAATTCGAGAACAAAACAAAAATCCTCTCTGTTTATCTATTACTTAGTTTCCCAAAGATATTTTAAGCCTTTTATTTTTCATTAATTACCATAGTAAGAGAGGATAAATATTTAAGAACATTTCAAATATATTTTTCCTAACAAAAACATGCCTTTTTATTGTTATTATTAACTCAACAAGTACTTTTCTAAAGGCATTTAGTGAACATTATGTCATTATAGATTTCCTGTCCTGAGGGGTCATGCTGACTCACAGAGGTGGAGAGGAGGTATCACACCAGGAGGTGTCAGCCTCTGGGATTTGAGGAAACATGATATTCTTAACAAGCCATAGCAAAGAATTTTTTAAAATGTAAAATACTTTGTTTTAATTTTTCCTGTATGACTCTTCTGAAAAGAATTTCAAAAGCCTCATGGAAAAACTTACACCTGGGGCTGAAAGGGAATATTTGGGATGAAAATGCATGTATTTGATCAATATGTTTTGAATAATTTTGAGTATATGTAAAAATTGTAATTTTAAAACTGACATATCTTCATTAAAATTTAATATTATGGTGAATTATCAAAAGTGAATAATCAGGATTTTGTAAGTATTTTGCATGAAAAATGTAAAATTATTTGTGGAAAGAGTGCAAGGTTAAGTGTGGAGTTTGATTTTGAATAATAGAATTAAGAATAATTAAGGAGAGAGGAAAGGGAATAGAATGGTATGAAAGAAGTAAATCATTATTTCTTATAGCTGAATGTCAATGAAAAATATCAACAGACGATATCTACATGTTGTCAGTATCTAATGAATGTAAATCATGAACTAGCCGTATATGCTTGATAGAGAATATTTGGAGGGAAACCTAAGAAGTCTGGACAAATGAAAAAGTGTGTTTGCCTCTTTGATGAACTATGGTTGAGGCAACAGCCAGGTGGATGCTTCCCATTAAATCTTGTATATGCTTTGGCTTTTTTTTCCTTTTTTTGAAAACCATGCTTGTATTATTATGGAAAACCATCAATAAGGTTTTACCAGTTGACGATATCTACCTTAGGGTCCTGCTTGGTATACAAGACAGCCTTCATTAACTTGGGATTATTGAGAAAGAAATTCAATAGGAATTTGTTAATCAAGCTATCACTTTTCTTTTTCAGTATTAACCTGAATAAAGATGTTTTTTTCCTCTGGGGTAGGGGAGGTAAGTAATTATTTCTGTGGTAAAGTATGTGCTACATAGGAGCTATGATTCTTTTCAAGACAGAATTCCTTCGGGGCATTCTTTACCAGGTTTTGTCTATTGTTGTCATCAGAAGCTTTACTGCAATAAATTGCTAAATTTCATTCAATGTAGTTGTCTACATAAAATAATAAATGGAGATCTTCTTTAACTCTGAACTTGATATATACATATTATATATCACACATAAGTACATAAGTATATGTATGTGTATATACACACATATATATCTATTTTTATATTTTGTTCCATAGTAACTGAAGCAAAAATATACCATTTCTATAAAGTCACACCATATGCTTCTAATATGAACATCCTCTAATTCTATGTTTTTTTCCTTTATGATTTTCCTGGGTCCAATGACACCTTTGTCCCATATAATTTTGAGCCTAAATCATCACTTCTAGATAATGTTGCAAAGCATTTTTCACACTTTGAGGCTACCATGCCTTTGGTTAGACATCAAATGTTTAGGTTAAAATTATTTAAATATGATGATGTTTCCAGTTATTGATTGCTGTGCAACAAACTACCTCAAAATTAAGTAGCTTAAAATAACAACCATTTTAATACAGTTCATCAAGAATTCTGCTTCTCATGGTTTCACTCAGTGGTAGCTAGTGTAGGGCTGGTCTGCAAAGTCACATGTGTGGCACCTGGTGGGGATAGCTAAAAAGCTAGACTCGGTTCACACTGTTGACCTACATGTGGCCTCTCCAACATGGTGCTCTCATGGTAGCTGGACTTCTTACATGGTTGTTGGCTTCACCAAGAGCATGCATTACAGGAGGTTTTGGTGGAAGCTAAAAGTATTTTTTGCTTTGGAAATCCTGGAACATCACTTCACCTCATTCCATTTGTCAAGCTATTGAATTAGTCCAGCCTTGATTCAAAGGGAGGTGGATTTTTCCCCTATCTCTCAGTGGAAGGAGTAGCAAAGAATTTGCAGCCACCTTTTATGTCCTACAATAATGTTGCAAAATTATTTTTTCATATAATTATTCTATAGAAGGATCCTGGCCAATGTATATATGAGAAGTCATAAAGGCCATGAGAACCAGTGCTTCTAAATTTTTGAGTTTTAAAATATAAAAATCAAACAGACCAGCTACTCCCTTTTCACTCCCCACCCACCTTTTCAGCTTTTCAACTTGTATTCCTGTTAAAATCATATGCTTATTAAACTTGAAAATGTAAGGCTGTGAATGTGTATTTCACACTTCTATTTTCATTATGATATTCTAAACATTTTCCTACAGAAAGTTTAAGAATTGATCTTAAAAAAATAAACATAACTAAATCCAAAATAAACATCTGTGAAAGATCCTAAACTACTGAAAATTCTTCACTGGGCAGATCAGAAGTTTAGCCCCCAACTCCTCTCCACCCTATACGATAAACCCAAATTGATCAAGAAACAGCAGCTAAACTGAGACTCCAGGCTTGCTGTCCTTGAAGCAAACAACTATGGCAAACAACATCTGTTTCCTCATATCTTCTGAGCATTTGAATAGTGAATGGCACTGAGCTAGGTACTTTTTCATGCATATATAATGTAATCTTTATTTTCTATATTGACATCAAAACTAGATGTGGATTTGTAATAGAATTATGTAAATAAGATACAATTTAGACCTGGGTATTGTTTCTCAGCGTTCTCATTTTGCAGATATGATAACAAAGAACTACAGAATAGGGGGCATTGAAACATAATATCACAGAACCATTTGATGGACTAGAACATCGTTATTGCCCTAAAGTAAAACATTATTTATATTAATTATTATATTAGTTGTTTATTGCTGCATAACAAGTTATCCATAATTTGTCTGCTTAAAACATCACACATGTATTATTTCATGGGTTCTGTGGATCAAGAATCTGGGTATGCCTTACATGGGTCTTTGGGTTCAGGGTCTCCCACAAAGCTTCAATCAAGATTTCAGTTGCTGCAGTCATCTCAAGGTTCTACAGAGGCAGGATCCACTTCCAAGCTCTCTCATTGGTTGTTGGTAGGATTTGCTGTTTTGAAGGCTGTTGAACTTAGAGAGGACCTTAGTTCCTTGCTGGCCATTGATGGAAGCTGCTCTCACTTTCTTGCCATTTGGGCCTTTTTATAAGACAGCCCAAAACACAGCAGCCGGATTCATCACTATAAGCCAGAGAAGCTCCAAAAAGACTAAAGTCACAGTCTTTTGTAATTTAATATCAGAAGTGGCATCGCATTACTTTTGCAGTATTCTGTTCATTCGAAGCAAGTCACTATATCTAGCCCATAGTCAATAGGAAATTACCCAAGGGTACAAATGCTCAAAGGCAGGGATCACTGGGAGCCATCTGAGTAGCTGTTGATCACAATTATGTACATATTCAAAATTTTAAATATAATTTCTCTAAGGAAAATGTATTGTCAACTTTTTCATGCTTATCTTCATTTCCTGTCATCAATGCTGACATATTTGTACTATGATCTATCTTAAATATTTCAATGGATGATTGTAAGGGTGTGATTTTTGTTTTTGTTTTGTTTTGTTTGTTCTTTACCTCAAAAATACCAAAGCTAACTGAATCATACCTTCTGCATTATGATCAGCTTATAAAAATTGCAAAACCACTTGGAGAATTTTTTAAAATTTATCCAAAATTAGATAAAATGGAACTGTTACCTTGCATTCTAAATTTGTTTGCATTCATGTCTCAGAATGCATAGCAGTTCTTTAAATTTATCAAGTGTTATAGCTGGCATGAGCAGAAAATGTATAAATATGGTTCTAGAGAAGGATACACATATGGAGACTTAACTAAGTTGAAGCATGCGAAAGGCAAATTCTATAACATGATTGCTCCATTTAGTAAAATTAGCATGAGCAAGGTTTAAAACATAATTTTAAAATTTTATAATTATATTAAATACAGAAATTCCTGCTTCTATTAATATGACTTTATTAATTCTATAAGATATACTGACAATAGAGTGGTGCATAATTTGGAGAAGAAATTCCCTGGTTATATACATATAAGCAATGGTTTTTGTAAAAACAGGGGTGACATGGCTAGCTGTCTTAGTGGCATTTTAAATAACATTTTATTTACTATGTTTTCAACTAGTCTCCTTTCACTTCGCAAAAACAAATTCTATGATCCTCTTTAATGAACATGTAGATGAAGCCTGATGGAAAGTTTTAAACCTTAAATATTATATATTTGTGTATATTTAGTACTTTAAACATTTATATAGGTTTAAATATGCATAGATCTAATGTAAAAATTAAAGATTTTTATATAAAATCTGATTTATTTTCTTATACTTTTTCTTCCTACATTTTTACCACATCCCAGGGAAAGAGAAATGCTCTTCAAAGGATAGAATTGCTGATGAAATTCTTCATGGAAATGGGGAATGGAAAGTTTATACAGAGGAAAAAAAATGCCACAGGTCTAATGTAAATTAATTAGCCAGTAAGAACATTGCCATAAGGCTTCTAAAGATGATGTTCTTTATTGCATAAGTCTATTTTATTCATGTAACATTGAAAAGATAAGCATGAGGAAAAAGTCTATTAACAACAAGCAGGGTCTTTATCTTGTTTAGAAACATTGGTCTTAAATTTTTTTATTAAGAGGAGTGCTCTAATCTTTTATTAATGTACCATACTATCCCTACTTAGAAATTATTTATAGTTTTGATTTTAAAAAAAATGCACAATGCAAATCAAAGCATCTGATTACTGCTCAAAAGATTCTGTATCTACAAACAATCAAATGGATTTATTTGTATGATTATCAGTTTAATTTCAGTAACTTATAAAGTAATATCATTTAAGTTTTTGTTTTCTTTTTATAGATATGTAGGTAATATGACTCGTACTGTCATCCTGCCAAACAAAAATTGTAATAACTTTGATTTCTCTAATTAACTACTATTATCACTACTGCTCCAACTGATCAGGAAATCTTACACCTCCTTCTTCAGGCTTTCCCCCTTATCCATCCCTTGGCTCCTGTTATGGACTGAATGTGTGTGTTCCCCCAAAATTCACATTTTGAAGCCCCAACCCCCAATGTGACTATATTTGAAGGGCCTTTATGAAGGTAATTAAGGTTAAATGAGGCCATAGGGATGGGGCCCTGATCTAATAGGATTAGTATCCTTATAAGAAGAGAATCCAGAGAATGCTTTCTCTCTTTCTCTCTCTCTCTCTTCCATGTAAGGACACAGTAAGAAGGCAGCTGTCTGTAAACCAGAAAGAGAGCTCTCACCAGGAATTGAATCAGTCAGCACCTTGATTTTGGATTTCTCAGGATTGGATTCAGAACTGTGAGAGAACAAACTTTCTTCATGTAAGCCACCAGTCTACAGTATCTTGCTTTGGTAGTCCAGGTTGACTAAGGTAGCCCCTACCATTTCACTTAGTCCACAGGAATGCCCCTAAGTTCCTAACATGAGGAGTAAGAACTAGACAGGGAGATAAGTTACTTTTGTCTTTTTTTCTTTGCTGCCGTATGAATCCGTTATTGAATCTTGTCTCTCAGTGTAGGACAGCTCCTTCCCCAGTGCTGTCATGATTACCTGGGTGGCCAGATCCCAAAGGTTGCAGTGATGGTGGCCCACACGTAAACCCCAAGTAATATTTCTTCTATTTTAGGGTTGCATATTCACTCATTTTTCTTATTCTATAACTGCTGTCCTAGGATGTCAGAGACTGGAGGTTTCTTTGAGGAAGGAATTAACACAGGCCTTGGTAGCTAGTACTGGATCCAGCTCACTAATCCAGACCCTCCCTTCCCTCATATTTAGTTCTTCATTGGTATTTCTACCAGACAATCATGAAGAGAGGCATAAAGCATGCCTTTTGCTGAAAAATGGAATTATTTTCAATGAAATAATCTGCAACAAAATCTTAGATAACTTCTGAAAATATTCAAGACGTGTATGTATGAATATGTGCTATAAATACATATAGTTAGAAAATATATAAATTTTAGGACACTCACTTATCATAGGATAGCTGGATATTTTTGAAAGTAAGGGAAGATGTCATGACACTGATTTAAATGTATCCACTTCCTATGTGGAATCTTTATTTCATTAGAAGGATTTTAAAGGTGTAGGTCTATCAAATTACTCAGAGGATGTACTTCAGAGAACCATCAGTGAAAAGGTAGAACTATCAGGAAGCTGAGGTATACTAAAACAAAGGGTTCAATAGTTATTAATATTTCTTGAATGAAAATGAAATTGACTTATACCTTTCTGGGAATATCATATCATTAGCAAGTTAAATAATACTTAATAGTGTGTTTAAAGAACTAAGACTTCATAATTTCTAATTCTGGTTTATCTGACACAGACTAAAATATAAATGTCAATCAGAAAATGAAGTGAGAAAATGATGTGGAAATTCATATGTCATTTGATGTCAGTGAACACAGAACTACCAGTCTAAGGAATTTAAATAAACTGAGCTGGACATCCAAAGATTAAATAAGCCTAGAAATCATATTCGTATTTCATTAAATTTGTGTTTGATTTTAACAAGTAGATGAATTTTTACATGGATTATCTGCAAAGCAGCTCTGCTTGTGGGCATTGCAGCCTTACAGATCTTTATAAAGATCCAACTTCTACCATTTCTAATTGTAGAATATGGGCAGAAATCATTAATCTCTCTGACCATCAATTTACTCAGCTGTCAAATGGGATTTTTTGTTTGCTTTCCCAGTTTTTATTTTAAAAAATTTTTTAATTGACAAATAAAAATTGTATATATTTATCATATTTATATTTTGAAATATTTATACATTGTGGACTGGCTAAATCAAGCTAATTAACATGTATATTACTTCACATACTTATAATTTTTCATGGTCAATTTAAAAAACAATTTTAAATGGGATTTTTGTGTGGATGCTTCAGAATTATGTTGAGAATTATATGGCATAATGTATATAAAATATTTATGCCTTATTAGAATCCTAGAAAATAATAAGAATCATTACTTGATATTTAGAGATACTTGCTTATTGCATCTGATGTTTATTTCTGAAAGAAGAGACATACACTAATGCTGCACAATAGCCTGTGGCTGCCCCCTCATTCACTCTCTTGACTCCAGAGTTTGCCTTTGGTTTGCACCTTCATGCTATAAGTTTTACAAGGCCTGGTTGCCACTTGAGCTTGCATTTCCTGGGTGGGTTGGTAAGTCTAATTCAGGGGTTCAGTATTAGGGAGTCCATTTTTGCATTGAATAAAACCGTCTCCTCCAGTTAAGAGTTCATCAATAATCAAACAGATATTTTAATTTTTATCTTTCTGTTGTCTTTATCTTTTAATCCATACTCACTTTGTGAAAAAGGTGTTAACTATTGGGCCCTTCAGACACCAACTTTAATGCTAACATTAATACAGTCATGGGCCACATAGCAACATTTTGATCAACAACGAACGGCAACATATGACTGTGATCCTGTAAGATTATAATGGCTATACCATATAGCCTACATTTGTAGTAGGATATACCATCTAGGTTTGTGTAAATACACTCTATGATGTTTGCATAATGATGAGGTCACCTAACAACCCATTTCTTAGAACATATCTCTTCTGTTAAGCAATGCATGATTGTACTTGTTAGTGTTCATTCTTTTCATATAGATTAAGGAACAGAAGCTTAAAATTAATGACTAAACACATAAACACCATGCATGTGTATTTTGTCATTATTAATGGATTCCATATTTGTGAATTTTGCCACTCACTAAAATTTATTTGTAATTCCAAAATTAATATTCACCATAATTTCTCGGTTATTAACTAATGTCTGGAGCAGTGAGAAATCTGAATTGCCTAGTGAACATGTTCCCAGCTTAGGTCAAACAAGACTATGCTCTGCCTTTTTGTGTCAGATCTTATGCTGTAAAGAAGTATCTTTTAATGATCTATTTAGTGCCACATTTTTCACATTTTTGTGGGGTTTTTTTCTTGGTGATTATGTTATTTAATGTGGCCCCCAAGCGCAATTTGAAGTGCTGTCTAGTGTTCCTAAGTGCAAGAAGGTTTTAAATGCTCCCCACTTTACAATGGTTTGACTTAGGAATTTTTGAATTTGCAAAGGGTTTATCAAGGTATTAAATGCATTTTTTACTTACAATATTTTTAACTTACCATGGGTTAATCAGGACGTAACCCCATCGAGAGTCAAGGGGCATCTGTATGTATGCTAGATGAGGTTCATCAGGCATGAGTTATAGTGCTGTTGGCTATGAATTCAATGTTTTAATCAACAATACATGTTAAATAAAGTATCTTTTAACAGAAATATGCATAAAACAAAGTTACTGATTTGTTATAAAGTGTTGTGACAAGAGGCTTGTGGGACCCTCATCCTGTATTTCCCCCTAGGAGTAATGGTTCAGTATTCCCTAATTAAGTATTTGTATTGATTTTATAACACATGATTACCATGAATAGTCAGAATCAACTATATATACATATAAAACAAAATATGAGAAAGCTTTCTATTTTCACTTCCAGAAGAACAACTAGATTTCAAATCCAATGTTGCTATTCACCAGATGTTTAATTTCTAGAAGTTAATTTATCTCTCTCTCTGCTATATTTCTACTGAATTTAAAATGGTGCAAATTGTACCTCCTGAGTTTTGGGGGATGTATTCAAGGTGCAAAACAATACATAAAGATAATGGAACACCATATCCACGTCTTTTGACCCTTTGAGGAAGTAGCAGTTTCTTATTCTTTAAAGGCTGACCAGGTGATGTTTCTAATGGTTCAGAACTCAACAGGAATTCTTTCCAACTAAGGGACAAATAGAATTCAGTTTCCTCAAAAAGACATGTACTAGCCCTGTGCAACCCACATAGGTCTAAGGAAGATACATTTCAGAGGAGCATAGACTCATCTGGGAGATGAATCTGATGTCCTTTTTCCTTTCGTCTCAGGGACTATGGAGTCAGGCTCTCAGTTGATTAAGTAAAACAAAAATATTTCCAAATTCCTTTTCTTAAGGGAAAAAAATGTGACTTTTCTAAATTAAGCTGTACAGGAAAACAGTATAATATGAATGTGACTTGTGTAGCTCTGACCAGGGCAGTTTACTCCCCTGTCATCTGGTAGGCTTTTCTGATCTCTCTGAGATTGCCTTTTTCTGCAGCTGCTGGATCTGGGCTTTCCTGTCATTCATAAATGCAGTCAGATAAAGGTATGAGAATGGTCAGAGCTCTTGATAATGAGATAATGTGCCTGACAATGGTTCACAACAGAATGATTCTAAAATGGTTTGTGTACAGTCACATTTTAGGGTTCATGATTAATTATACACCTGGACCAAGAAAACCCATTCTTTTATTTGTTGGGATCTTGGTGGCACTCAGAAACATCACAGACGAGAAAAAGGATTTTTACAAACTAAAAAGAAGTTTTTCTTTTGGCTATGAAAAATGACTAAGTGGACATAAGGATGATAAGCTGGATGGGAAAGGTGCTAGGAGATAATCTAACATGCAAAAGGACAGAGGAAATCACCTTAGGGTGAATGATGAGTCTTTGCCTTCCATTTAAAAGTAAGATTCCTTCTATCTTTGGCAATCAATGGGAACCAAAACTACTTTCTATGGCAAAATGTATCTTTATGCCATTATGTTTATATAAAAAGGAAATAATACATTTTGCTTATAACATAAATGGATTTCATTTTAACCATGGCAACTCTAGTTTTGTTTTGTTTTTGCTTTTTTTTAAGAAACACATAAAATTTTGCTTAAAGAAGGGGACTTAATTTCCCATGCATTGCTGGTGGAAATGAAATATAATATCAACTCTCTGGAGAGGAATGTAGCAGTCTATAGCAACATTACATTTGGTCCTACTTCTGGGAACCCACTGTACACATATACCTGGCCATCGGAGGAGATTTGTAAACCCAAGAGTACTCACTGCAACACTGTTTGTTATAACAAACAATTAGGAAAACAAATAAACAAAACCCCCCTAAGTATCCTCTTATCATGAGTTGGTTAAATAAACGCTTTGAAATACCATGCAGCTGTAGAAAAGAATAGTGAAGCATTATATCTTTAGGACTGATTTTTAATTGAAAATTTCAAGATAAAATACAATGTATATAGTATGAGAACTCTTATTAAAAACGTAGGAGTATACATTCACATTTGCTTGCTTTACATAGAAGAATGGCATGGAAAAGTATATAAGGAACTAATAAATGGTGTTCCTACACTGGGTTTTTAGGAACTTCCCAAAGCTTTATATTTTTGTTGTTGTTATTGTTAAAGTATAGAAATTTTAAAAATGAAGTATAAAAAAGAGGAAAAGGAATAAAAAGAAGCTTATACATTAATGAAACTAGCTTCATATTTATAACTAATGAAACTTAGGACCGACATAGATAACTTATATGAGTGTATATATCCTACATCCCAACTTGAATTCTAGGTCCTTTACAACAAGAATTATATTCATTCATCTTTATATTTCCAGTGGTCCTTAACTCAGTGCTTTTATTCAGTAAACAATAGTTGATTGATTGTCATTTAAACATATGCTGACAGCTTATTTCAATTGTTCATATCTTAAAATATTCTAACACATTAAATATCTCTGTGAAATGTCTTTTTGTGATTGACAAGCTTTCTTAATCAATACAGCTTATAATGGATGTATTAAGATCAGGCATGGTTGGGTTCCATTTTGACACATTTGAGTAATACCTTTTTTATCCATTGTACCGATTTTTAAGCTTTGGCAATCTTAATGGTATGTCTGATTCACCTTTTCTGTAGCTTAATGCAGTATCAAATAGAGAACATAATGAGTTGAAATGTACTTTAGGGTACAAATGAGCCCCTAAGTTATTCCATTCTATGACATTTGGTAGTTAAAATCTATTCCAATTAAATTCTTTTGAGGTAGTAATTTATGATGAGAAGACTGTGAATATTCAAAAATAGTTAAATGCTGAGAGGCTTTATTCTAGTAAAAGCATACAAGTCTTAAAAAGATTTCACGATGTAACTACTGGAAGTGAATCTGCCTGTGGTAGGGCTTATTAGTGACATTAATTTTGAATAAAGTATTTATACTTTTAAAAATATTGCTAAATTGCACGTTAAACAACCAAGCTCCTCATATTTTGGGAGATATTTAGATGACATTTTCATATAAATGAAACTTGGCAAAAGTTCAAGCATTTTCAAAATTTAGTCAACACTTATTTATATACATTTACATTTCTTTCTTACTTCAAGTTTTGTTGCATATGGATTAAGTATAACTATTTTGCCAAGATGGACAGTTTTGCTTAGTGGAAATATGACTAAATAAGATAAAGTTGTTTTATTTGCTTTAGAAAATAACTCAGATTTCACATATGAGTGAGATCTATGCCTGGGTTGTTTCACTTAACACAATGTCCTCCTGGATCATCCATGGAGGATGATGGAGGATCTCTTGCCACAAGTGACAAGATTGGCTGAATAGTACAATTACTAAGGATCAGTTTAAAAATAAGTAAAAATAGCAAAATAAAAAAGAAAACAGCTTAAAGCTGCAGTTTCCAAAATGAGTCCTATGAAGTGTTAAGTTTATGTGAAATCTTAATGTATTGGAATCAATATGTATTCTCAGCACCTACTACGTGCCCGACGGGAAATGACACTGGCAAAGTGTTTGCCTTGTGAAGCTAATGTTCTCTGAGGGACTCAGATATCAAACAAATGAACATATATATAGATAATACATCAAATTATGATAAGTGCTAGAAATAACTAGCTTAGGAGAATGGAGCACAATGGTATGAGGGGATGCCATTTTATACAGGGTATTCTGAGAAGGCTTCTCACATAAGAGAGCAAAAGCATAATTCAGTGTGAGGAAGATATGGGCTATCTAGTGACAGAGTGTTATGGGCAAAGGAAAGAAGAGAAAACTCAAGGACAAGGAGGTGTTAATGTCCTTGGAAAACTGTAGGAATGTCAAGGACTCCAGTGTGGCTGGTAAGGAGAAGAGAAAGATAGAAGATGAAGCCAAAGATGTTTGGAGTATGGGAGGCTTATAGGCGAGATAAGGACTTTGGAGTTTATTCTGAATGAGGATAGTAGTCAATGAAGAATTGTGAACACAGGAGTAAAATGTCATTCAATAATCACTAGTTATTATTTTGTGTAATTTTAAAATGTTAATTTTATGTTAGATATATTATATAAATATATATTATTGGATCAATTGAATATTTATTGCAAATTAAACATGCATCAAATTTTGAACATTTCTCTTAGTAATTAATAATTTCTTTAATTTTTTAAATCTATGTGCATGTAATATTTTCTACTAATATCTTATATATACATTTTACATTTTAAGATGTTTCAGGGTGAAATTTATCTGTGAAACTCTGGTCTAGAGAAATGCATTGATTCTATTCTTTCACTGTGCATTTACCATGCACCAGGTACAAGTTTATGGCTAGAATTAAGAGATGTAAAGAATGCAGTCCTTATGTTCAATTTGCTTATGTTTTATTGATATAGACAGGTTTTTAAAATGTGAATGTTTACAATACAGTTTGAAGAAAAACAGGTTAAGAACATACAAGTAATAAGGACAACTCTGAAGTACTAACAGATTGGTAAAGCCCCAAGACAGAGAAGATTTCAAGGGAGGGTTCCCTCAGATGTCATGCCTGAGTTGAGTTTTGAAAAAGAAAGTGGGAAATTTAGGGGTGGACAAAGTGGGCGAGTGCGTTAAAATAGTAGAAACAGCCTGTGCAATTACATTAGTTCATGAATCTGGAGAGCTTTAAGTAGCTGGATTCAAATATTCAGTTTCTTTGTCATCTATTAAATGTAAAGCAGCTTGGAATAATATAATAGGGAGGGTGATGCCTATGGTGAACTGCAGGGTTCACGCCCCTCTTAAATAATTATGAATATATTTATTACACTGTATACATATACATAGACACACACATGCACATATATATACTCTGCAATAACCAAATAAAATGCATAATTAGGCTAGATTTATTATTGTTAATAATTTCTGTCACCAGCTTTGGTGTAAAGCTTGAGGAAAGTAGTGGCTAGTAATAGATTTGTAGGTAATTTAGGTTCCTCTAGTGTGATAGTTCAGTGAAAGATGACAAACTTCCAAATGCAGTAGTAAGAGAATATTGAATAGATTTGTGTGATGTATATAGATAATACATCAAATTATGATAAGTGCTAGAAATAACTAGCTTAGGAGAATGGAGCACAATGGTATGAGGGATGCCATTTTATACAGGGTATTCTGAGAAGGCTTCTCACATAAGAGAGCAAAAGCATAATTCAGTGTGAGGAAAATATGGGCTATCTAGTGACAGAGTGTTGGAGGTCTCGTTGGAGGTCTCGTTGACAGGATTTGCTGAGTGATATATATGTAGGACAGGATGAGCACAGAGAAATGTAGGCTAAGTGAGTTTTCTTATTTAGAGGTGTAGGAGAGTGGTGGCAACAGCAACAAAAATGGAGCTACAGGAGAAAGATCAGGGTGAGGAAGAATGAAGGTGAGTCTGCCTATCTTCTGTCTGCTTCCAGAACTCATAAATCCTCTTCTAGATCATCAAATCTTAAACTTGGTTCTATAAAATACTTATAATATCAGAGTATATGTGATATTATAAATATTATAGCATTTGAGATTTGTCATATCATGGTGGTAGAGATCACAAAATCTATAACTTTCCAAATTCTGAAATTGAATAAGTTTGAAAGTATGATTTTGTAATGTTACTCCGTAAGAAGTTTTTATGGTAGTTGGAGTAATCAAAAGCTTATAGTACATGAAAGCTGGAAGTGTCCTTGGAAATCATCCAAGACAGTACACTTCTTTTGTAACTGAGAAAACCAAGACATAAAGAAATTCAGTTGACTTGCTCAAGATTGGACAGCTAATTAGTAGCAGAATCATATAATTTACACTCTTAAAAATAGATGTTAAGTAAGCGAAGTAAACTTACTAAATATTTTATTAATATAAATTTAAGAAGTAGGGGTTTATGATACATCATGAAAATCACCATGGGCATGATGGACAGAAATTTTCCTTGGAGCGAACATTTTTATTCAACACATTTGGCAAAATATTTCTATTGCTTATATAAATCTAAATGTAACTTTGAGTATTTGTTCATGTCCTTGTTTGGTATGGTCAAGTTCCAATAGGTCTAAAATCTGTCTTTCCTTTAATGAATTTAGAGAACATAGAACCCTATACATAGCCTAAATTATGATGTACTTGTTGACAATGACGAAACTTTACTTCCTGGTGGATAATACAGAGAGAAGATATAAGTTGGCTAAAATTTCCTTTGAATTTGTGAAACAAAATGTTGATTGCAAACATTCTGCGTTAGCATTTATTGTTAGTGTATTTTACTTGACATTTGTTGAAGTGAAATTACTTCGCAGCTGATCGGTGTAAAACAGACAGCTCTGTTTCTCTTGTAGCTGTGATGAATCTGCTTCTATGATAGTCTTTTTTTCTTCATGACGGACAGTTAATTCACATTCTGTAAGTTTATGAAGTCTATTCCACAGACAGTCATCTGGATTAACTTCTGTTAATTACCACTGAAATGTTGGGTTTTCGGCATAAACCATGAAATGATCCTTTAGAGAATATACTGAAAATGACTTTGGAGCTTCTGCTCCTGCCAAACCCTTTGGTTCTGTGGTGCAACATTTAGCCTCTTTGTAATTTAATTTCCTGCTTTGAAATGTCACTTGCCAAATACCAATTCAGCTCCCCTTACTGTGCATCCAAAATCATATCATAAATGTCACATATGATAAGAAATGGATTACTTGGATTTGTAAGTCAGCCTGGTGAAATTCTCAGAGATACAACATTGTGTTCACTCCTTGAAACTGTTTCATGTTTTGCACAATAATTCTATCTCCACAGTGTGCACTAACCCCATGGATCTCTGTATTATTTCAATGTGGTTATGTACGATTCATGTTAACTATCACATAAGCCAAGAATCCTCTATTTAAATTGTATTTTAGTTGAAATTTAACTTAAGTCATATCCTATTTTTGATAGTGACTACTAGTGTAAACTGTTGGACGAATTATTGCTTTATTTTTCTAAAATACTGATTGACTTTCCAAATCTTTCCAGTCCTCTGATTTCTTTTGGAAGTAAATAACACTGTAAAGTAAGACCTATTCAGAGGTCAATTGCCATTCTCCAAAGAATAACTTTATTTAAACCTCCAGGGATCCTGAAATAGACTGTAGTATAAAATATTTCAGTGGTGCAATTTTCCATCAATAAAATGATACTCTCATACTAAATCAAACAAACCAAAAAAAAAAAAAGCAAAAAGCTTAGCAGTTTGCTGAGTTTGTAAATTTCAGTCATATCACTGAATATATGCCATTCCAAAAAAAGATTTCTTGATCTAGTTTCTACAGTTTTCATATGATTTGATTCTGTCTTCTCTTTTAGAGATGAGGTAGCAGTATAAAGAATGATTTATATGTATGAAACACTTTGTGAATCTTAACTGCCTTCTGTACTTGAATTATACTCTAAGTCATTTCTTTTCAAAAATATCATTAACTAAAGTCCATTTAGTTACATAAAAATATCTTTCATTTAGAACATTCTTCCTAGTTTTTTCCTGATTAGTTCTTAAAGTCTATATACAGATGGGTTCTTATATATACAATATTCTACATTATTCTTTTGGTGATGGTACATATAAACCTAGAAACTCTTCATCTTATCTTTTGAGCTTCCAAATATTGACCTCTTAGTATAGCATCTCTTATTGTTTTGGTTTTACATATCCAATAAACATCAAGTATAATATATTATGTAGGGAAAAAAATCTATCCAGTGGATTTTCTGCTTCAAACGGACCTGGCAGGTTAAAAATATTTATATTATTCACTGATTCTCATCTTGGACTTCAGGACTGACATACCCTGGAAAAAGTTGTTACAACTGGTTTTCAAGGTCAATGAACAATTAATTCAGTTGATGCAATATGACATCAGAAAAAATGAGTAGAATATGTTTGATAAAATCTCATTTTTTCTATGATCATACTTGTGACTACTACCTCTATTTTTGTCCTAAGAGTCAGCACTTAACATATAAATTTCAAGGAAAGTTTCTGGAATTGGAATCTGGTTTTGAATAAAGATTATTCCTATTGGTTGTGTAAACTATGAAAAATATTCATTTCCTTATTTGTGAAATGGTGATAACACATGCCTTGCTTGCCTCACTTGATTCTATTTTAGATCAAATAAATAAATCTATGAAAAAGTATTTTCAAAACTGTCAAACACTATACAAATATAAGCTGTTATTATTTTAAAAAAAAACTTTCACCACAAAAATACTGAACAAATCATGAAAAAGTACTGTGGTAGTTGCTTCTTTACAGGGTACTAATGAGGCACCTGACTTATTTGGTGTAGGATTAATATTTTGTGTTTCTCCCCCAGCTTCCCTTGATGGATAGTCTGTGGTTTACTCTCTCTTGCATGTGTATACATCAAAGCCTTTAAATTCGGATACACACTTGTGATTAAACTTGAGTAATAAGACTCAAGGAAGTCCAAAGATACACTGTAACAGAGGAAATGATGATGGTTTGAGGATGGACCCTGATTGCAGTAAGGAGGAAGGAAGAGAGGTCCCACAAGATCTGTATAAAATAGGCTTCCAAGACTCCCAAGACACCCAAATTTGGTGCTATTTGAAAATTTTGGTTCTTGCTAGTGCTTACTTTCAGCGAAGAGATATGGTGAGTCCTATATCATGTCTGTAGTTTACTTTTAAGAAGAAAAATGGGGTGGTAGTGGATACTGGGATTTGGACGTTAATATCAGAGTTAATGGGGATAAGAAGGCTGAACTCAGGAACATTTAGTTTTGTTATCATATATGTGGAGGACTACTTGTGAATATGTCATATGACTACAATTCATATATTCTCTCATTTCTCATTCTCCAGGCTAGCAGCCTGAAAAAATGTGCATTACATTTTTATGTACTATTGTGATATTTTTATTGCTTCATAATTTACTTTTGCAATTCCATCAGTTTAAATTACATATATACACACACACATGTATATATGTATATATACACACATATCCCCTTTCTCCAATATGCCTCCTCCTCCTTTCTCCTTTTCCTTCATTTATATTATTTTTATGATTTGAATATGCTGATAGTGTCTTGGGAGGAAGCACTATGCCAATGTGGTGCATACTGAAAAGTAAGGATAAAAGTGGTGGTCGTACAAGCAATACTTCTTTTAGCATGCATATTCGACCACTACAATTTTGCTCAACCTTCCAACTGAGCCTAAACCGAGGTTAGGGACAATGTTATTTTTTATGTTCCCTGGGTCATACATAGTCTGTATTCCAATGGTTTCTAAATTTCAGATGCATATAATTCACCTGTAATGCTGTAAATTAGCACCTGTCTTACCATTCTCTTCTCTGCCTTAGTCTCCCCATCCTCTGCTAACCACTATTCTATTCTCTACCTCTATGAGAACAACTTTTTAGATTTTACATGTTAGTAAAATTATGCAGTATTTGTCACCTGAGATTCCTGTTTAGTTGGTCTGGGCTGGGCCCTAAAAAGTTGCATTTTTAATAAGTACTCAAAAATGATCTGATGAAAGAAACCTGTGGTCTACATTTTTGTAAACATTACAAGCTCCAAAAACTCTTACCATATTTTTTCCACACAGTATGAAACAGATATTGAAAAGAAGTAAAATAGCTCTACAAGACAGCATACCAATGTGCATAAAACTCCTTATGACTCGTCCTAATTATATGTGTTCCTTTTTTAATTTGCCCACACATTCTTTTTAATTTTCCCCAATTAGACATCATTAACTTTTTCTCTAAGGTGTGAGGTAGGAAGATTTGTTTACAATGTCTCTTTGCTTCCCTGGCAGCTTGATGCAACTACTAATGCTGAGAGATCTTCACTTAAAGTTCCCCATCCCAAGCTCCCAGCCCTCCGACTTAAAACAGAATCACTGCATGACATTTGAGTAATTTTACAGACATCCAATTAAACATGTTTTATTGCTGTTGTAACTCTAGCAGTGTTACTTTGGTATGATTATAGGGTATTACACAGTTTTGGGGTTTTTTTTTAATTTGTGATTGACACATAATAATTATACATATTTATTGTGTACAATGTGATGTTTGAGACATGCATAAATTGTGTATTGATCAAATCAGAGGCAATTAGTACATCCATCACCTTAAACACTTATCAATTTTTTGTAATAAGAACATTTAGAAACCTCTTCTCTAGCTATTTTGAAATATATGTCATTAACTATAGTCATCCTTCTGCGCAATAGAACAGCAGGACTTATGTCTCCTATCTAACCATAGCTTTGTACCCATTGACCAATTTCTTACCATTCTCTTCTCTGCCTTAGTCTCCCCATCCTCTGGTAACCACTATTCTATTCTCTACCTCTATGAGAACAACTTTTTAGATTCTACATGTGAGTAAAATTATGCAGTATTTGTTTTTCTGTGCCTGGGTTATTTCACTTAACATAATGTCCTCCAGGTTCACCTATGCTGCTGCAAATAACAGAATTTCATTTGTTTTCGTGAGTGTATATGTACCACATTTTCTTCATCTATTTATCTATTGATGGACATTTACATTAATTCCATATCTTGGCTATTGTGAATAGTGCTGTAATAATAAACATATAAGTGCAGATATTTCTTCAACATAATGATATCATTTCCTTTGGCTATATACCCAGTGATGAGATTGCTAGACCATATGATAGTTCTATTTTTAATTTTTTTGAGGAACTTCCCATACTGGTTCCCATAATGGCTGTACTAATTTACCTTCCCACCAGCAGTGCATAAGAGTTCTCTTTCCTCCACCTCCTTGCCAACACTTGTTATCTTTTGATTTTTTGATAGTAGCCATTCTGACTGGGGTAAAGTTGTATCTCATTATAGTTTTGCTTTGCCTTTTCCTGATGACTGGTGATGTTGAGCATTTTCTCATATACCTGTTGGTCATTTGTATGTCTTTTTTTTGAGAATGTCCAATCAGGTTTTTTGCCCATTTTTAGGTAGGGTTTTTTTTTGTTATTTTTGTTATTAAGTTGTTTGAGTTTTTTATATATTTTAGATATTAGCCCCTTGTCAGATGTATAGTTTGCAAAAATGTTCTTCCATTCTTTAGGCTGTCTCTTTGTTGATTGTTTTCTTCACTGTGCAAAGCTTTTTAGTTTTATGTTAACTATTCATATATATTTGCTTTTGTTGCCCATGCTTTCAAGGTCTTATCTAAAAAATCCTTGCATAGACCAATGTCATGAAGCTTTTCTCCTCTGTTTCCTTCTGGTAGTTTCATAGTTTTGAGTCTTACATTTAAGTCTTTAATCCATTTTGATTTTTGTATATAGGGAAAGATAAGGGTCTGATTTCATTCTTCTGCATGTGAATTTATTGAAGAGGTTATTCTTTCCCCATTGTGTATACTTGGCACTTTTGTCAAATATCATTTGGCTATAGATATGTGGGGTTTTTTCTGGGCTTTCTATTCTGTTCCATTGGTCTACGTGTCTGTGTTAATGCCAGTGCCATGCTGTTTTGGTTACTATAGCTTTGCAATATGTTTTGAAGTCACTGAATGTGATGCCACCAGTTTGAACTTTTTGCTCAAGATTGCTTTGCCTATTCTGGATCCTTTATGGTTTTAGAATTGTTTTAGAATTGTCAAATTTTAGAATTGTTATTTTTTTTATTTCTGAGAAGAATGTCATATTTTGATAGAGATTTCCTTGAATCTGTACATCACTTTGGGTAGTATGGACATATTTAACACTATTAGTTCTTCCAAGCCATAAACATGGGAACATGGGATACCTTTCCTTTTTTTGTATTTCTTCCATCAAAGTTTTATAGTTTACATTAGAGAACTTTTACCTCCTTGGTTAAATTTATTCCTAGGCATTTTATTTATTTATTTAGTAGCTATTTTAAAGGAATTGCCTTCTTGATTTTTCTTCAGGTAATTCACTATTGGCACAGAGAAACACTACTGATTTTTGTATCTTGATTTTGTATTCTGCAACTTTGCTCACTTTGTTTATTAATTCGTATAGTTTTTTGGTGAAGTCTTTGTGGTTTTCTCTGTCTAAGATCATGTCACCTATATATATGATCAGGGTTGATTTGACTTCCTCTTTTCCAATTTGGATACCCTTTATTTCTTTCTCTTGCCTGATTGCTATAGTTAGGACTTCTATGTTGTCTATGTTGACTAAAAGTAGTGAAAGTGGGTATCCTTGTCTTGTTCTAAATCTAATGAGGAAAGCTTTCAGCTTTCCCCTATTCAATGTGATGTTATCTATGAGTTTGTTATGTATGGCCTTTATTATTTTGACTTGTATTCCTTCTATACCTAATTTGTTGAGAGTTTTTATCATAAAGGAATGTTAAATTTTATCAAAGGCTCTTTCTGCATTTATTGAGATGACCATATGGTTTTTGCCCTTCATTCTCTTGATGTGATGTATCACATTTATTGATGTGCATATGTTGAATTATCCTTGCATCCCAGGGATAAATTCCACTTGATCCTGGTGAACAATCTTTTTGATATGCTGGTAAAATTCAGTTTGCTATTTTGTTGAGGATTTATATTTATCATGAATACTGTCCTGTACTTTTCTTTTTTTATTGTGTCATTTTATGGTTTTGGTATTAGAGTTATGCTGGCCTCTTACAATGAGTTTGGAATAATTCCCTCCTCTTTAATTTTTTAGAATGATTTGAGAATAATTAGTATTAGTTCTTCTTTAAGGTTTGGTAGAATTCAGCAGTGAAACCATCTGGTCCTGGACTTTTCTTTGATGGGAGATTTTTTTATTACTAATTCAATGTCATTACTTGTTATTGGTATGTTCATATTTACTATTTCTTCATGATTCTATATTTGTAAGTTGTATGTGTCCAGTAATTTATCCATTTCTTCTAGGTTTTCCAATTTCTTGGCATATAATTGTTCATAATAATCACTAACAATCCTTTTTGTCTCTGTGGTGCCAATTTTGATGACTCCTTTTGTATCTCTGATTTTATTTGAGTCTTCTCTCTTTTTTCCTTAGTAAGTCTACCTAAGGTTTCACAATTTTATCTTTTCAAAAAACCAACTCTTCAATTTGTTGATCTTTGGTATTGTGTTTTTAGTTTCTACTTCATTTAATTCTGGTCTTTATTATTTCTTTCCTTCTTCTTATACTGGGGTTGGTTGGTTCTTGTTTTTCTAGTTCCCTGAGTTGCAACATTTAGTTTGTTATTTGAGATCTTTCTCTCTTTTGATGTAAGCATTAATTGCTATAAACTTTTCTCTTGGTGCTTCTTTTGCTATATCTCATAGGTTTGGTATGTTATGTTTCCCTTATCATTTATCAGGTAACATCTTTAAATATTTTTCTCAATTTTTTCATTGACTCATTGGTTGTTTAAGAGCATGTTGTTTAATTTCCACGTATTTGTATAGTTTCCTAAGTTCTTATTCTTATTGATTTCTAGTTTTATTACATTATAGTTGGAAAAGATACTTGATATAATTTTAATTTTTAAAAATCTATGGAGACTTGTTTTGTAGCCTACCATGTGATCTATCCTGAAGAATGTTCCAGGCGATGTTAAGAAATTCAAATATCTGGAAAGGAGTTTGCTCTTTAATGGATCACAGCATATAGTTCACTTGTCTGCACTATAGTAGATGTCCGTTCTAAGAGCGAGAATAACCTGATCAAGAACATTCAGAAATTAAAGTAAGGGCGATTTTTGAATGAACATCATTCTACTACATGTAAAATCAGGTAGAAAATGTTATTTTTAACGCATTCTATACATGTAGCAATTTAATCTCCAAAGTATGAGTTTTATAAATCAAACACTGAAAGCTAAAATATAAAATTTATAAAGGTTCAAAAATGAAGTAATATTTTTTGTTTTACAGTATTGTTTTTGTTATGAATTCTTAACAGTTTTAATAGCTAGTTAAAGCTATTAAGTTTTCTCTGCATATGTAAAATGTGAATATACAAAATTCTCCAATTACATATCACAGTTTTAAATGTTGCTAATCAATGGGCCTAAACTGCAGCTAAACCCCAAATGTCTCAGTAACTAAGTCATTCTCTGCTATAATAGAACACATGTTTATCTGGTGACTTATTCTTCTGTTTACTAGCCGGGTAATGTTAGACAAATTACTTAAAGTCTGTTTGCTTCAGTTTCTTCATATTTAAAAGTGGCATGATATTAAAACCTCATTCATAGGGTGTCATAAGAATGATAATGAATTTGCTTATTTAAAGCAGTTGAGACAGGGCTTGACCCATGGTAAACACTATGTAATTATAGCTGTTATTACTAAAATCCCTTGGAACAAGTTACTCTACTAGTATATAGTTGAGAAGGTAGTAAAAAATATTCTACATACTCCAGAGTATGATAAATATTGCTAAAGGTTATTGCTTGACATTTCAGAAATGAAATATGCTCAGATTTCTTGTTTTAATTTTCCTGAAAGAAGTATCTTCCATATTATATGAAATTACTTGTCTCACTAGTAGCGTAGGGAAATTATTCTAAATATTAATAACAATACAGGTAAATTATATAACCTATGTATCAAATACTTATTATTGTTTTCTTTTTCCTTTCTGTTATTTCTATCTGTCTGACTATGGTTTTTGAATTACAGGATGCCTCATGGGTACTTATTTCTACTCTTGTTCAAACACATTAAATGATAAATTTATAAAGTTTGAAATCTCAGAAATAGATTCTGTGCCTCATATCTGAGGGGAATTATTATAATTACAATTGCCCTTATTCAAAATAAAAATATGAGAAATAAAAATTACCAAAAAACATAAAAAACAAACTTATGAAGCTCCAGTTAAAATTCATGTTAATTATTAACTTAATCCTGGAATAATATAGTATTTTGTAAGTAATGCATAATTCAAATTGTTAATTTTTACTATTATTTAGAGGACTATAAAAAGCTTTCTTTAAAACAATTACTAACCAAAGTTCAAGACTGGTATAATTTTGGCAAAAAAATCTATCAATATTTCTCTCATTGCTTGAAAGGGGTTATTAAAAAGGCTCCAGATAATTTTACATAGTGCTAGCTACTTTTGTTTGGCTGAAGTTTAGCTGGCAAGAAATGTGATCAACAAATGTACATACAAAACAGACCACTTGGGTTTGAATGAACTCCCTATATAGTCTTCACTTTGTCCACTGGAATGATTTAAATGTGGCAGGAAATCCAGTGAAACTTACTGTCAGAGTCCAAAACAAAAGCCATTAAAGTGACTAGATAGCAAAAGTCTAATAATAAATAATTTTTTTGTATGTGATTTCTGATGTTCCTGCCACTAGGTTTTATTTGCCCTATACTATACTATCTTTCTTTAAAGATAAGAAGACAGAAGAAAAAATAAGCAAGAGGTGTCCCCTGCCAGCTGGGTGAAGAGGAAATAAAGGGAAAGGGGGGAAATTTAGGGTCCTGCCAAACGACAGAGACCCAATCCTCTTCACACACACACACATCCATTAAAGAAATTGGCCTTTTGTGCACTGAAAGGATACCACTGAACTAAAAATTCAGTAAATAACCCTAATTCTACAAAATGAGTAAAAGGAAAGTGACAAAGTCTATAAAAAGTTACTAACCAAGAATATAAAGTGAAAATTAAAACACCTTAGTGTGTGAAAATTTCCCCTGGGTTGGGGGTGGGGGAAGAGTAGAAGAAAATAGCAACACAAACTCCAAAATGAATTAATTATAGGGAATCCAGCACTATGTGTATTAAAAAGATTATAGCCGAATTTTAAAGTTTAAAACAGAAAATTTTCAAGAGTTGGTTGAACTTCAGAAGGAAAAACAAGAAAAAGACAGGCAAAGGGCTAGCAATTCTGAATCTGCTTGAAGAAATAAGTAAAAGGTTGTGAATAAATAACAGCCAGCTGTCCCATTGTCAGAGAAAGGAATTACAAATATTGAAAGGGTGAAGACTAAAATGAATACTAGGAAGCTATATTGGAATTGAAGTATCAGTATAAATCCATGATTTTTAATATATAGACAGATACAGCATTAGATATAGTTGTATACACACACGCACACAATGTACATGAATATATTTCCTGTTCTGAGAGTTCATAAAAGCAATGTCATCCCAGTGCCACGGAAGAAACCTCACACTCAGATTTTTCTTTCTAAATACAATTCTTTAATAAAAGGTATGCAGAACTCCTTGTAGATATGACTGATTCCAGGACTAAAACCTGGAAACTACAAGATGTGCTTGGAACATTTTATGGTGTTAGAAAGTAAAAACAAGCTCAAAATTGATCGGGATGTGCCAAAAGAAAACAGGGTTTGCTTGAAGTCTCTCTTACTGGCCAAATTATGGACAATTTAACCAATGAAAAATATAATGATAGTAATAGAATATAACACACGCAATAAAATAGAAATCAAAGATTCAATACTGATATAAATTAATAAATGAATAAATGGGGGAAATAGAGAGCTCTTACAGTAGAATTCTAACAGATGTAGAAAAATCATGGAATTATAAAAATTACCATTTGTTGCAATTACAATAATAATATTTTCAGGCAAGAAGTATCAATGGATGCTAAAATTAGTGGCCAAAAGTATGATGAGAAACAGAGTATTTACATAGTCTTGATACTACCTCTTCATAAGATGCTTATTAATTATAAAGGAAAAAATAGTAAATTTACACCACAGAAACCTGGCAGACATGATCTTAACCACAGATTTAAAGTGTACATCATCAGTGATGAGATACATCAATACCAGGTACCTCTAAATAGGACACACTGTGAAGGACACATTATCACAGCTGCTGTATTTCTGCAAAAATTGTATAACCTGAATCTAACAGTTAGGAACCATTAGTCAAACTCAAAATGTGGGACATTCTAGAAGATAATTGGTCTGAACTCTTCAATAATGTAATGTAACGTTAAGTCTGACAGAAATGAAAACTAAAGATAATGCGCCATCCAGTATTGGACCCTGGAATAGGAAAGGACATTAGTGGCACAATTACCAAAATCTGAATAAAGTATTTATATTAGATAATGCTGTTTGATCAGTGTTACTTTCCTGCTTTGGATAATTGTATTCTGGCTATGTAAGGGAATGTTCTGTTTTTAGAGACATACTGAATTTATAAATACGCTGAAGTATTTTGAGGTAAAGAGGTAGTTAGATGTAAAACCTGCAACTTACTTTCGTTGGTTTTGTGCTGCTATAACAGAATACCACAGACTAAGTAATTTATAAACAATAGAAATTTATCTCTCATACTTCTGGAGGCTGGGAAGTTCAAGATCAAGGTGCTGGGAGGTTTGATGTCTGGTGAGGACCCAGTCATTGCTTCCAAGACGGTGCTTTGAACACCGCATCATCTGGAGGGGAGGAATTCTGTGTCCTCACATGGCAGAAGAATGAAAGAGTCAAAAAGGAGAGCCCACTCCCCACAGCCCTTTTATTAAGGCCTTACAGCCACCCATGAGTCACCTCTTAAAGGCCCCACCTCTTAATCCTGTTACAATGACAATTAAATTTCGACATGAGTTTTGAAGGGAACAAGCATTCAAACCATAGACACAGATGAAAGATAGACATAGATGATAGATACATACCGAGATTGAAGAAAACGAAGCATATGCAAAAAAACAATGTTAACATTCGGGGAATGTAGAAGGAAAGATATGAGAATTCTTTGTACTATTTTTGTACTACTTTGTATATTTTACTATATTAGTCTGAAATTATTTCAAAATAAAAGATATATATTTTATATATGTGTATTTATTATATGTTATAATTATGTTATTATATAATATAACATAATATATTAATTACATATAATACATATATTTTATATATTATATATTCCCAAACTCTTACTCATTTCAGCCTTAAATGAAAGCATATCGATTCTGATAATAAAAGGTTACAATATGATAGTTATGAGCCACATGTCTCCTATTTGCTTCTCTCTTTTATTATCACTTCATGATAAAAAGTTTTATGATTCCATTGCAAAATAATTGGACAATTGTTAATTTTTTTAAAAAATTGGCCACCTGATAGGACAAACTAGAGCTAATCTGAAATTTGTTATAACTAATGCATACTCCTTAGCGTGGAACAAGGGAAAGTAATATCTTTAACAATATTGAATTGTCACAGAAAAAAATACTTTAACAAATTTCACGATTTTGGATATAAACGTTAAGAAACTGGAACTACAGGACAGGAGAGAGGAAAGAGACAGGAGAGAGGAAAGAGGCAGAGAGGAGGCGACTTCTCGTCCAGTGAGGGGAGGCAATGTGTTTACAGATTATAGACATCACAGGCAAACAATGACTGCATTTACTAGGCTGCTGTATGCACGCTTATAGTGCTTGTAATTGAGGATGATTATGGTTAATGACTCCAGTAATGTGCACTTTCAAACCAGCAGGACAATGTAATTTGTATCAAACCTATTCAGTATCTCTTAGGCATTTTGCCTGGTTTAATCTTAGCCCAGCACTGGCTGCAGAGGGACGCTCTGGAAGCTTCACAGCTGGCTCAAATTAAAGATTTCACGGTCTCTCCTGCCCCCAACACTTCCAGTATATTCAGAAGTAAATAAAGCTGTCTGAGTCTTCATATCAGTTGGACGGCTCAGGGCCTGTCATAGCTTAACGTGACAGGAGGAAGATCTTTAGTCCTAAATGTACTAGGTTTTAGTGTGTAGATAGGAAGCAGAACATCTGCCTGTGAAATTCACTGATGAGGTGCTGGCCGACAATGGCTCCACTTCTTGGTAAAAGGAAACTGTTTTACATTTCAATATACTGTGAAACATAACATTCTGTGAGATTTCTCAAAAGATAAAAATAATTAGTTCATACAGAAATATGTCCATTCTCCATTTCTCCAACTACCAGGAAGAAATCCCTGGTAAACAAAATTGTCTGTGGAATCAATTCAAGAATAGATTCTATTTAGAAGCTGGTCTGTTACCTTAAACCTTGTGCTAGTTAAATGTCTTCAATGAGAACTTTTTTTTTCTTTTTAGCTATGTGGTTAAGAAGCATAAACTTGCCTTTCTTTCTATCTTTTTTTTTTTTTTCATTTACTGCCATTTTAGGGAGGGGTGAGAGGAAGTTTCTATACACTTGTGCCTGTAATTTTCACAGACTCTCTTCACAAATACTGAAGCATGACAGAGTTGTGTACACAAATGAGATGGAAAAATATGAGAGAGGCCTGAGGCTCAAGATAATTACAATTCTGGGGGAAAAAATCAGCTATAGTATTGCTCTCCTCAGTTTTGTAAGTACAGTTTTTCTTTCTGTGCAAGTCAATACAAATCACTGCATTTCATCAGTTCCAGAAGCAACATTTAAGTGTAATCAAGAATTGCTGTCAAGGATAATAAAAGGATGAGGTTGGAAAGTGAGGTTAAAGTTCAGTCACGAGGTAGTCTCAGTACTAGGTCAATGGCACAGCGAATGGTTAATATGTGAAAGGAACAATGATGTTTGGATGGCAAGTAGTTATAAGCATCAGGGAAATGTGAACAACTCAGCTGATTATGCTACCACGAGACTTTTCATACACAAGTCTTCTAAAATGGTGTTGTGGGGTATGCCTGTAGTCCCAGCTACTTCTGAGACTGAGGCAGGAGGATTGCTCAAGCCCAGGAGTTCACTGGACTATGGTAATATAGTTAATCTTTGTGATCTATGTCAGAAATATTTCAAACTCTGAAAACATTGAAAGTATAATTCCTCTAGCACCTCTTCTAATAATTCCCTAATCTCCCTCTAGCATTTGATGACCATTCCATCTTGACTTATCTTTATGGGTGTTAGTGGCCAATACCCTGGGTTAGCTCACAGTCTGGAATGCTAAAGGTGACATATCCCAGACTCCCTTGCAGCTAGCACTCTGCATGTAACCAGGAATTTCCTAGCCCTTGCTTCCATACAGAAACTGAAAAAGGAAGGGCTTTTCACAAACATGGTCATGGAGGCATTTTATTTTCCCTTTCCTTTCCAGCTGTTGGACAGATCCTTGCTATCTCGATGCTGACTAGCAAGCAGCAGCAATAGGATTTCTGCTGAAACAGCCCTGTGATATAGTTAGGCATTATTCTGGCATCTTTGTTTCTGTGTGTATAATTTGTAAGCTGAAATTGAAATGTCCTGTAATAAACCAATTTTGACTTAAACTAGTTGGAGTGGACTGAATAGTAATCTGAATCTGAAAAAACCTGTTTAATAATATATATTAGGTTATTAAGTATGGAATGTCTGATTTCCTTAAGTACTAAGTTTGACAGTTGATATCTCTAATATTTCACTTTGACGCTTCTTGGTTTTTTTTTTGAAGGTACATCCTAATCCTTTCAAACACACATTTTGGCTTGTGATTATCTTTCAATTTTTTTTTTAGAGCAACTTTTATGAAACCATGGATAAGTCAAAAGTTCATGTTATTTTCAAATATGAGTTCTGTTGTGGAACCAGTGCAGCACAGACAGCTCAAAATACCAACAAAGTGTTTGGGAAGGATGTGGCTAATGAACGCACAGTATGTGGATGGTTTGAGAAGTTCCGTTCTGGTGATTTTAATCCTGAAAATGAGCCACATGGGTGACCTGAGACCATGGTGGATAATGATGAGCTGAAAGCCGTAGTGGAAACAAATCCATTTCAACCTACGCGTGAATTAGCAGCAAGGTTGGGTGTTACTATTCCAACAATATTGGACCATTTGAAAGAAATCGGCAAGGTAAAGAATCTGGATAGATGGGTACCACATTAATTTAATGAGCATCAGAAGAGTAATTGTCTCGAAGCTTGCCTTTCTTTGCTGTCATGACATAAAGGTGAACCATTTTTATACTGTATTGTTACATGATGAAAAATGGATTATTTTTGACAATCACAAGCTTTTGGCACAATGGTTGGATAAAGATGAAGTGCCAAAACACAGCCCAAAACCAAATATTCATCAAAAAAAGGTAATGGTGTCTGTTTGGTGGTCCAGTGCTGGTATTATCTGCTACAGCTTCATGAAACCTGGACAGTTGATTACAGCAGATGTCTACTGCAACCAATTGGATGAAATGGTGAGGATGCTTGTGACTAAGCAGCCAAGATTGGTCAAGAGAAACAGGCCAATCCTCTTGCAAGACCACATGTTGCAAAAAACAATGGTGCTCAAACTACAGAAGCTGGACTTGGAAACTCTCTGTCATCTACTGTATTCACCAGAACTTGCACCAAATGACTACCACTTCTTCCAGGCTTTGGACCACTTCTTGCAAGGAAAAATATTCAATTCTCAACAAGCTGTGGAAAAACCTTTCACAATTTCATCGCCACTTACTCTCCAGGCTTTCTCACTGCTGGCATAAACAAGCTACCGTTAAGATGGCAAAAATATGTCAATAGTTTAGTTGCCTACTTTGATTAATTGTACTGCTTCTTGTTTGAGATATAATAAACTAAACTTTTGATTCAAAATCAGACATTTCATATGTAATGACCTAATAAAATTGAAAAAGAAGTTTACTTCCATATGCTTGAATTCTGTTATTCATCTGAATGCTATATTCCATAGTTAATTAAAATCAATGTTACCATCTCTCAGTGGTGGAAGGGAGTAGACCTTCTTTGTTTTTTATAATTTTTCCTTTTTGTTTTTTCCTGAAACTTTATCTGTGACTACCCTGTTGAATGATTCAGCTTGTTACTTCAAGTATCCCTGGTCACAAGAAAGTTTGTGCCAGTAATTTCAAGTGTGATATGATCATCTGGAGTGAGACATTTTTACAAACATACGACTGAATCGCAGGAGCAGCTCTGTCTCATTAAGTTATCTGCTTTTCTGGGGACGAATCAGCCTGACAAATATTCAAATCAAAGTCATGTACACTAGCTAATAGCTAATTGGAAGCTGGGTTTCTGGAAAATTATTCTGCATTTCAATACCTCTGTCTTGGCCAAGTTAGTGTGAACTACTTTAGACCAGCATAGACCTGTTTTCTCCTCTAAGATGAGGGAGAATGGACCTTCTGTGTTCCTGTTCTAGTTCTCCTGGGATCATTCTTTGTTCATCCCCCCACTCGAATATTTCCTAAACTTATCTTTTTTAGAATATTCCCTAACAACTGTCTCTTTCCATAAAGACTTATTCTAAATGGCATTACATATTTACATTTCTTTCCTCTAAACTCTTTCAATTTTACAAAACTCTCTAAAGTTGCAAATAAGCCACCAAATACTGACCAATGCTTGAAAAATATTATGATGAATCATCTAAACATATTCTGTGCCAACCATCCCATATTCAAAATCAGTTCACCATGCATTGAATGTTTTGCTGAAAGAGAGGCAAAACACTACTTTCTTGCCTTTAATTGATCTTATGAAAAGTCGTACTTATTGATCTTATGAAAAGTCATCATGAGGTGCCAGATATGTAGCCACTTTCTGAAGATTATGCCAGCCCTTTACAGATATTCTTGAGTTATCATTAGGAGGCTTATCATTAACAAAGGATTATATTTTGACAATCTCTGGGATCAAAAGTCATTGTACTAGGTCAGAGAAGAGGGAGCCCCCCTTGGTCTTTTCATGATATATGCCATCCTGGGCCCTTGAAATAAGGGAATTGAAATATTAACTACATTATTAATAACATCATAAGAATAGACTTTGATGATGTATGGGACTGAAGTATATCCTGATACAAGATGAAAGGTCAGACTAGCTAGATGAAACTTACGTTTCTTAAACATTTGGGACTGGTACTATTTCCTCCCCCATTTATAGAATGTTGTGGTTTTATAAGAAGTTGTGGTGACACACAATCATGGTAAATAAAACACCCGACACGTGTAGTAAGACTTACTTAGAAATTTCCAATCTGCTATTAGAAAGACAATAAATATATCACTCTTTGTATTTTTTTCCCAGATGTTTTTACTCCATAGAAAGAAAAAAAAGGTTTTAAATAGCCAATAATTCTTTGGATATTTGCTTGCTATTACTTCTTCTGATAGCAGTCTATTGAAATAATCTCATTAAATATAGAATAAGACTAAACTGCACCAGTTTTCTTTTGGAAAATTATTCTTTTTCTCTAATGCCAGTTGGTAACCTTTCACTGCCTGACACTTTGAACAGGGCATTCTGCAAAAAGGCACTTTTTAATTGACACTTTGAGGCCTGCATTCAGTATGTTGTTTGAATGACTAGGGAAGAATAGAAAGCTTTTCTTTTAAAAAATGTTTCTTTGTGGAAAAGTATGTAGCTTGGCCTCAGATTTCATTTATCCATGTCATGTGTATACATTAGGAATATATGCCTTTTTTCAGTTATGTATTCATGTCAAATGCATTTAATGAAAGTTTTTTTAAAAAAACACAGCTTTTTGAAAATAGATTTTTTTCCCCTTGACCTAATTCAGACTCAGTAATGTATTTTATAGTGCAAGGAAAGTGTTGCCAGCAGTTAGTTTTTTCAATATGAAGGAGTAGTTTTGTCCACATTGAAATATAAGGAGATCTTGGATGATATGAGTTAGGAAACAGACTTTAAGCTTTGCATATGGAAATGGCAGAAAACCTTACTTTTTTTTACTTGTTTTCAAGAAAAATATGTGTACAGGAGTTTTAAACCATCTTGGACATAAATTTTATGGATAACAGTAAGTAAATCAGAAACATATGGATTGTATTCTTCTTTATCCAAGGGAGGCTGACAAAGTAGTGTCTAAAATGGTTGATGAAACTTTTGCTTTTGCAATTTGAAGTCTGGTGTAATAAAATAAAATAATCATTGATGAAGTGCATTAGGATTATCCAGAGAAACAGAACTAATAGGATGTGTGTGTATATATATGCGTGTTTATGTGTGTGTGTGTGTATATGTACATACATATATATACACAGAGAGAGAGAAAGAGGGAGAGAGAGAGAAACAGAATAGAGAGAAGGAGGAAGGGGGGGAGAGAGAGAGAGAGAGAGAGGGAGGGAGGAGAGTGATTTTAAAGAATTGTCTCATGTGATTGTGGGGACTGGCAAAACCTAATCTACAGGGCAGGCTGCAGGTTGGAGACCCAGGGAAGAGTTACTACTGCAGCTTGAGTCAAAAGGCAATCTGGCAGCAGAATTCCCTCTTTCTTGGATGACCTTAATCTTTTTCTTTTAAGTCCTTCAACTTAAAAGTTGAGGCCCACCCACCTTATGGAAGGTAATCTGTTTTATTCAAAGTCTACTGATTCAAATGTTAATCTCATCTAAAAATATCTTCACAGGGACATCTAGACTACTGTTTGACCAGACATTTGGAGACTGTGGCCTAGCCAAGTTGACACATAAAATTGCCTCTCAGATGTGGCATTAGCAGTCTGGGCTCACCGAGAATTTAAATCATTTCACCAATTCTTCAATTTGGACATCACTATCTATCAAATTTAGAGTAATATGAGTGTCCCATCATTTCTTTTCCTCAGCGCTCTTAAAAATTATATCATTTTAGTGCCCTTTTATTTCCAATACCCCCTTTCTCCATGTCCTTTTCATCTTCCGAGTTTTTGCACTCACAGCACCCCAATGCGTGACAATTTGCTTGATTTAATTACTTTGCATGAGACGGGAAATATACAACCCCATAATCCTTTCAAGGACTTTGAGTATCTCATATCAGTTGACTTCTATCTCATGGTAGGTACCCTACCCCCATCCTTTGTTTCTACCTTCTTTAAGATTAATTTTTACATACATTCCTCTGTGTGTGTGTGTGTTAGTTCTCTTCAGATGAAATGCATTTATTTTTTCAAATCTAATATTTCTAAAGCAGAAGACAGAAATTTCCAAAGCTCAGTGAAGGTAAAGTAATAATTACATATGTGAATATGAAGGCATTACAGAGCTAATTATTAGTCTTCCAAGCAGAGACAATTGTAGGCAGAGGTAAAAACTCAGGAAACCAGGATGTAGGGACTTAAAATAGTTACATGTTGTAATCATTCCAAGGACAGCTCCTCTGTAAAACAAGACAGATGTCCCTGCTCTTGCTCTTTGCTTCATGAATGTGCATCCCTGTCTGAAAGGAGACACTGTGCTGGGAAGAAAGGACTTGTGGAGGTTACCCAGTGAATCTGAGTGCCTCCTTTCTGTGCAACATCCACTGACAATGTGCCCCTTAAAGCAAATATTTAGGAAAAGATTAGCTTTCGTGTTTTAAGACAGCACATTTTACTGCTTACTGTGCCTCAGAAAACGCATTATAATGTCTGAGTAGAATCCTCCTGTTATAGAAAATAACAATCTTCTGCCTAGACGTGTCCCATATGGAAACCAATAACAGTTGATCTTTTATTAATTATGTTACATGTTTCAAACTACTGTTTCAAATGTTTTTTACAAAGCCACTAAAGCCTCAGAGCAAAAGGAGTACAGAGTTGCCAAGGTACATTCCTGGGCAAGTGTCCAGAGGGGAAACCTGGTAACCCCAGCCAGATATTTTTTGATGATATGTGACATCATCTAAACCATCTATCCTACCTTTCTTTGTGCTTTGCTCATTTTCTGGTCATTGCCTGACATTTATTACATTGTCTTCCCTCATTCATCTACGTTTAGCCCAACGCCTCTGTGCAGGTCCTCCAGGCTCTAGTAAAAATAATTTTTTCTTTACTCATGAGATGAACTTCACCCCTGGCTATGTAATTCCATTACCCAGAGGTCAAGATGCTGTTTATTGATACCATCTGCACAGTCCATTGTTCACATCTTAGGTCTTTCTTTCTCAAGTCCTAACTCTTGGGAAGACGATGTGACGACAGCACCACCTGTGCTCCCAAGTCTTTCAACTTCTGATCCAAGAAGGTACAGTTCTTAAGGTGTTATTCATCTCAGCAGGGGTCAGTAGGAGTGCTAGGTGGAGAACTATATGACCATGTCATGCAGGAAGATGACACAAGCTCTGACTGGCTGTCATCCACATTCAGTCGTTTCAGTTAAGTGTGAATGAGAAATCACCGAACAACATCTCTATTTTCTTTCTCCAAGGTCCAGGCTGTTATGAAATGCTTTGTTCCCTGGAATTCTTTGTGGAAGTTGTTTGTGAAGAATTGTACCCTGGTTTTTTTCTTTTGTTTTGTTTTGTTTTGTTGTTGTTGTTGTTGTTTTTGGACCTGGAGCCAAAAGCATTCGTCTACCTAAACCAATTATCTTTCCAATTGTTTCCTGCTTCCTCATTTTTTTTCCACATGTGGTCTATGAACTGTGTGATGTAAAGGGTAGTAAATTGAGTTAGAATCCAGGTGTCTTGCTTTTAGTTCTAACACTGGAAACAACTTTGTAGTACTGGGTGCACATTAAACTATCTTTAGGACTCTATTTCCTTATCTCAAAAACTAGTGTAATGGGGTGGTAATTATATAGCATCAGAGTGTCAGTTGACTTTTAAGTAGGAATTTATCTTTTCTCTTTTATGTAAGTAAGATATGAAATGACATTTGGAGAAATGTTCACTGAGTTTTAAAAAGAAAACAAACTGTTTTTGGTTTACTTTGTCTTTTTAAAAAAGATAGCATTTCACTATGATGTTAAACTAAATTGTATGTTCCCCATAAACACTTAGAAGTTATAATAATGTTATTCATTTAAAACCCTTCAAGAGCTACCATGTGGGTGATATTTAAAGATCATTGTTCTGAAGCAATAATGTAGAATGAGTTACTGAGCTATCAACAGCCTGCATTGGTGACAAATGTAATTGTATATAAATGTTTTATATGATGCACAGGCATGAGTATTTGGTGAGTACATGCCATTAAATCCAAATTTATTTATCATTGCTGTTCTGTGCAAGGATTTCAAATAAATTAAATATTTCCCTTGCATGAGATTTTCGTTTGTAAATATATTTCACTTATAAAAAGTCTTATTAATTTAATAGGCTTGTGGTTTTACTATTTTCCTTATTAAGGAAATTTACCATTTCCTTATTATAATAACATTTTAATTCAGAAATTATCATATGAAGGATTTGAAATGGTGGCAGATTTCCTCACAACACTTTGCTTTACACAATACAGCCTTGCTTTCTGCAAGAATTGTAGAGTAAAAATGCAGTGACTTTTAGAACAACACATTTGCCTAGGATAGAATTTACTTTGTTTTCTTTTATTACATACTTTTTAAGCATGTAATATATTCCAGGCACCATGATAGGCACCAGAAATACAAAGAAACAAAGGTAAAATTCCTCCCCTTCTGTAACTTACTGTTTAAGCAGAAGAAAGATTTATCATGGCCAGACGGTAGAGCGTTCTTACATACCTCTACCATTTTCAGTTCCCAACATGCAAGTAAAATAAAGGGAAAGAAATAAATTCACAACTAAGAGCATGGGAGGGGGGCCCATCAGTGAATGACAGTTTGCAACACATTTCTAGCAGACAAAAAGTGATAGATGGGTGAGTCATTAATCAAAGAACAGAAAGGCACAATCTAGAACACTTGCAGGGGAAGTTGTAGCTGATGAAAAACAGACTTCTCCAGCTAAACCCCCAAAGAGGCTGCAGACTAAGAAATGGCAGATGCGTTGATGGGTGGTAGGAAAAAAATAGGTCGAAGAACAAGATGATTAATGAAGGATTTATATGATAAAAGTAAATCACCCACACCTCTTTCTACTGCTCCTTGTGCTCAGTGCTCCATAATGCAGCACTTTACCCCAGGCATACATACAAATTTGACAAAGCTATCTGAGAAAAATAAGGGTGCTTAATTTAAGTAATGACCCAGAGTGAATCTTCCTTGTCCTGTTATGTCCAGCACAAGAGCCACAGCCTTGTTTTCTCACTCTAAAGCATTTTCTGCTGAAATCAGTCTCTCCATCAGTGTTCTTAATCCCTTATTATTAAGTATAGATTGGCTACTCCGCTTCACCAGAAGTTCATGAAGGAACTGTAAGAAATCGTGAAGGAGAATGATGAAGACAAACTAGTAAAAAATAATAGTGATGAAATAAAAATAATTTAGTTCACCAAAATAATTTTTAAAAATCTCTTCTGGTGAATTTGAGAAGTTTTTGGCCATACCAACTAGTTAACAGAATGCTGAAAATAAATAAATAAATGAATAAATAAAAGAAAGAAAGAAAAAAGAAAGAAAGGTAATAAAGAGAAGAAAGAAAAAATTCTTGGAAATTAAAGTCATTATTAAAATAATATATTTAATAGGATAGTTGGAAAATAAATATAAAATTAATTGCTCATTCAATAAAACTACAATAAAAATAAAGTAATAGAGAAGAGAAAAGACCAGTTCAGGATAGTTAACACCGACTAAAAGAAGTTTAGACCGTGAAGAGAACAGAGGTGAAGTGATCAAAGATAAAGTGCTAAAAATTTTTTCAAAGCTAAAGAAAGAAACAAAGCTAATTTAAAAGGCTTTCCATGTACAGTGCCTTAAAATATCTCGACACACTATTGTGAAATGTAAGGAAAAAATATTCTAAAATCACCTGTAAATGACAGGTAATCAGACAATCATTAACTTAGCATCATAGATAAAAATGGAGAAATGCTTTCAAATTTCTTAGGGGAAATGATTTTCAATGTACACTTACATACTCAGGCATACTTTCACTGAAATGTTAAGAATGAATGAAATATTTTAAAACCCAAAAGAATTCAGGAATCATATTTGGCAAAAAATCTTCCTTAGGAATTTAACTTAGGATATTTTCCAGTAGATTAAATAAGGAAACCGACAAAGAAGAAAATGTAAAATTCAGGAAATAATAAATATAAGAGAAGGGGGTAGGAGAGTTACAGTAGATAGCTTTGTAGTTGTCCTAAAGTATAGTTTAGATCAGAAGGAAGATATATATATATTCTCCTTATATAACCCAGTGATGATTACAGGGGAAGCACAGGGGGAAAATGTAATCAACATACTACTTGTCCCTATTCTGAACTCTAATTTACATTTGCACTGTACTTTCATAATAAACTTATAGACAAATTATGAAAGAATTAATTTCATTTTAAGAGAAAAATATAAAAGCAAAGATACAGGAAGTGAATAAAGGTGAGTTAGAGGGAAGGCATACCACAATGTCCTCATTTTACAAAGTGAGTGTCCAGACATAATGATTAAGGTTGATAGAACCTAAACAGTTGCTGGAATTTACAGATATGATCAGTGGAGAAGGAAACTGAGAATTATGAGATAATTATTTGGGGAGGAGGGGTTTGGATATTTGGGTGGTGAGTCAAAAGCTTCACCTTTTAGAATAAGATATTAATAGATAATATGAAAATTTGATAAGTCAGAAAGAAAGTTTAAATTTTCTCCTTTTTTTGTTTTAGCTTACAATTCTGAGGGTAGTCATCAAATGAATTAAAAGTAAAAATGTTTGTAAATTGTTGCTTCTGGGTAGGGGAACTGGGTATAAGGGATACTGAGGCGGTGTTAAGGTTAATTTTATTGCACACTCTTTGGTACTATTTAAAATTTAAGACTTATGCATTACTTTGATAAAAATTAAGTAAATTAAAAGAAGTAATTATAGTGTGAAAAATGCTAGGATATTACTACCTATATGAGGACCTATGTAAGTACATTCAGTGAGTGATGGTTAATTCCAATTGTTCTCTCTCCATATCCATTTTAATAGATCATTTAAAAGCAAGGCCACAGATTCGGGTTTTAGCTTGGGAGAGGCTTATGTACTTGGGTCTAAGCCTATACTAAGACCTAAATCCATTAGGTCTAAGTATATACTTACACGTTGATCAGCAAAAGTGAGTAAGATTTGGTGTTCATTTACCTCTCTTATGAGAATCTCTCTGTTTATTCTATGGTTGATTGTCTATTACTGATGATTTACCATTTATTAACTCTTGCGTGATTTTAATTTATTGTTGGCTTTAATCTCCCTTCTAATAATAATTTTCTTCTATTTGATTTCTCTCAAAGGTTTTACACAAATGGTTAAAACTTTCGATATGGTTAAGGAAACCTTCAAATCTTAATGCAAAGTTGTCATCCTGAATGCCATTTCAAACATACTGGTCCATGTTCTACCCAAAAGCTCCTGAGATAAAGGTCTATTATTTTATCAATCAAGTATACTAACGCATTCAGTGTGATTATTAGAAACGATACAGAAGATTCTATGAGAAGAATCACAACAGCTGAGTTTGTATGATAGATACAGGTAACTTACAATCCTCTTGAACTTACCTATGGAATGGTTCATACCTTAGCAACACACCTTTTAAAACTTTGTCTATGTGGGTAATATCTAACTTCTATTGCTATTGTAAGAATATATTAAAACTTTTTAGGAATCATGTATTTTATAATTAATTGGTTATGAACAGAATCATAGCTGTGAACCTTATGTCAATGTCTTAGTAAGCTAAAGATTAAAGATGAAGGAGAAGTCCCTATACAATTACTGCATCCCATCAGTTCCTCCAGGGCGTGGTCTGGTTCAGTGTCTAAAACAATTACTCTAAGTCTTTCTTTAAATGATCTTTAATTATACTACTAATTCTAAGTATTTAATTTAGAGAACTGTTTAAGATTCATTTAAGCGTGTGAATCTGAAAAGAACTAATTTGAATAGATTATTTATGGATTCGCGTGCTTGAGAATTTAAGTTTTAAGATAGTTGGCAGATTTGGCATCTTCACTGGTAAAATGTGTTTTTATTTCTATGTAATTACAAAAATATGTAATTTATCCTTTCAAGCAGAGACTATAGCTGGAGATTGGACTGTAGCCAAAGTGTTGAAAATCTTGCAGAAGAGAGTTAAGGGTAATCCAAAAATTATACACTGGCAACTCTCACCTCTGCACCTGGAAAACTAGTTTGAAAGATCTTGGAAGGTGGAACACAAATCATCTGGGTGAGCAAAATTCTTTAGGAATAAATCAGCCTGAGCTTTGCAAATGTAAATCATTCCCTCCCTGCCTTGAAAGGATACTTTATGATGCTTAACAAAGAGTAAATAAAGGAGGGTTGCCAGATGTGCTCAATTTAGGTTTTCAATGCCTCTTAAAAGAGATATTTTTATCCTATCACCTGACAGTGGGAATCTGTGCCTACATTTAGAGAACATTTAAAGAATGCACAAGAAGCTTTTTTGCCATCTGGCCTATCTATGGTCCAGCTTTACCAGAGACCACAGAGTTAGCTGCTACCCCTAGAAAAAACCATTTTTTTTGTTGCAGGTCAATTTCCAAGAACCTATAAATTCTTGGCACAGAGGAAGGAGAGGGAAAGTTCTGTTCATGATTGAAAACTGGATAGATGACAAAAAGGCCAGATTGTGAATATTGCCTTGCTACTATAAGGAAAGGGTTGTCTGCTTATTGCAACAGGGTCAAATATTTAATTCATTATTTAGAATAGGAGCTGATTGTGTTGAATGACGGAGGATCAGCCCTCAGAGGACATGACAAATCCTGAGAAATTCATGAAAAGACAGTAGACATACACCACACACACATATTCTTTTCTATAGGAATATGAAATATGTTTGAAAATTGCTTCCTTTTTTTAAACCAATTCATGATCTAATTAAGGAGATGCTGCACATAAAGTGGTAATTATCCTTGAATTCAAAAGCTGGAGGCAAATGATTGACACAGAGCAGAAGTAAAAGCAGATTTCAAAGGGAAGAGCAAACACTCTGGATTGAGGTGGTCAGTGCAGATGTCAACTGGTCCTAAAAGGGGTACGTGTCAGAAACAGAGTAAGACATTTGGCCAGGATGGAAAATGTGAGCAAGGAAGACAAAAAATTTCAAAGTGTTTCATGTCGCGTTTCATAGCCCATTTAGCTAGTTAAGAAGTACTGTGACAAGCCAAATGTCATTATTGATGATTGTTGAACAGGGAAACGATCATGATCAAACAAACTTTTGAATATATTTATTATACAAAATATATGAGGAATGAGTCACATTTGTGGGTGAGAGGCCAGAGATGCAAAGGGTTTGGAGTTGGCTGGGTTTGAAACACTTACTCCATTGCATAAAGTCAATTTCTCTAAAGTAATTTATGTGAATATTAACTATGAATCAAATACAAATACAAATAAATCCTTTTTGAGAGGGAAGGGGAATTAGACAAGCTGAATCAATCTAAACTCCTAAAGAAAAATAAATAAGCAAGTACAGCAAGAAAACTTAAAAAGAAAAGCACAGAAGAAAAACTAGCCCTTCAAGATTTTAAAATCTGTCAATAATTAAAACAGTTTAATACTGGCAAATGAAGAAAAAGACAGTAATGGGAAAGAATAGAAAACTCAGAAATAGACCTAGTTTATAAATGGATTAGGCAATAAATGATGTGGAGACAGGTAGATACTGTGTGATAAGAATACGAAGTAGCATTCATACATCATATCACATACCAGGATCTATTCCAACTAGCTACAAAATAAAGGCATAAGTGTAATCTGAAGAACATATAGAATTATTTTATCACCTTAGATTGGAGAAAACTTTTCTTACACTGTTTTAAATTCCAGTGGATATAATGTTTTTAAAAATGTTAAATTCAACTTCATAAAAATTTTTTAAAAACTATATATTAATAGTAAAAAAATCATAAGCAAAGTCAAAATAATAATAATCCAGGAAAATATCCATGACTCATAAGATAAACAAATGGCTATATTCCTACTACATAAAGAGCTCCTCCAATAGATAAGGAAATTACTGAAACAGTTATAGAGAACTGGGCAAAACAATGAAGAGATTGTTTACAGAATAGAAAGTAAAATGGCCCTTAAACTTTAACAAAATATTCAACTTCATTTATAATTACAAAAACACAAACTAAAACTTCACTGATTATTTTACTTTCCTATTTGGCAAAAATTCAATGTTACTAATTTGCTGAGCTGCAGAAGTGCTAACAGGGGTGTAAGAGACACCATCCCTCCCTAGGTATGGTATTTAGCAACATATTCAAAGTATAAATGCATGTACTCTTCAACCCAATGATTCCACTTCTGGGACATTATCCAAAAGATATACTCATCCATTTGAAACGTTGTAGGTGCAAGGGTATTCAAGAAGCATTTGTAATAGCAAAATAAAAGTAATAATTTTATGTTAATATTCTCCATAAATGACAACTTTCCAAATACCTTTTATTTTTTAAAAACTTTTCAAGTAAAAAAGCTGACAGAACTATTTCTTCTTGTGAGCCAGAAGAGAGCTTCACCAAATTCTTGGACCAATTCATTCACCAAATAAAATTAAACACCATCATTTCCCATGAACTGAAAATAAGAAAAGGAGGAAAATCAAAATCATTAGTGGATATACAGAATTGTTCAAAAAATCAAGATCCCTGAAAGATGGATTTATGTTTGTGACCATTTTGTAGCTTTAGGAAACACTAAAATAATAATAATAGTAATAATAAAGACTAGCATCCTGTAACATTACAAAATACATTTTTCTCTCTCTCCATGCACACTTGTGTACTGTTGTTAGGCCCAGCATGTGTCTCTGTCAGGCAGGAAAAACCCTATTCTCTGTGAATCGAGTAAAATGCTTTCTGCTACAACAAGAAAGTGGTTTCCCCACTCTTGGGCATGCTTTTCAATTTTAAATACATGTAAGACTTCTTTTTTAATAGTAGAATTTGCCTCTTCAATTAATTGATAGGCTATCTGTGAGGGAATTATTTTCATAGACTTGACCTTCATTAAGAAGCAGCAGAGTTTGAAAAAAATACTAAAAATTAGGAGTGTTCGAGGATAAGGGCAAGAAAGTCAATGTTAAATATTCAAGTCTCACATAGACACCTTCAGCTCAGCCTCTTGGCAAAAACAGTGTAAGCAACGGCACAAAGAAAAAGTAAGAAGCAGCAGCCCTGTTTTCAAAGTTGGGGTTACTGGTTACTGACAAAATAATCTATTAATACCAGTTATGTCTACTTTCCACCCTGGGAGTCAGAAACTCAACAGTTGTTATTGGAAGAATAGTGGATGCCCAAGTTCTCATATGCTTTTCCTACCAACGATGTTGATGACTTTATTTCTGAATAATCATCAACTCCTCTGTCATTATATGGTCTTTCCACATCCAAGTTTGTTTTATTTTTTTCTTTCCTAGATTATTTGGTGCCTGGAGAGCCACAGAATGGCCTCCCATAAACTTAAAGAAATAGATTGTTTACTGTGGGGCTTAAGAAATTTGTGTTAATCATTTGGGCGATCATCTTATGCTTTTCCTCTCCATGTTCAGAAGTAATTGAGAAATAAGCACGGGAGTCAGATAGGGATCAGAAAATCCATTTTTAAAATCAATAAAAACTGGATTGGAAAATGCAACTCGGCTCCAGACTGGAACCTTCCTTCTGCTCCCTCCACATCCCTCATGCTCAATGCTCCTCTTGCATCATTGAGCATGCCCTGTGGTGGAGTGGTAAACACTATAATTAAGGAGCCCCAAAAGACAAGAGCAACTCAGAGAACACAATTTCCCTCACCAGATAAGTAAGTCTTCCTTTAGGAAAGAATAAGTCAGAGAAGCCAGGCGGGAGTGAGAGGCCCCGGATCCTGACAACTCTTTTGAGTGACTCAAGCCAACAGCAGAACACTATTAAAATGCAAATATGCATCCTCTGAAAAGTAAGACAGCAACTACTTTTTATTCATCAGCACTTTCTCTAAGGTAACAACATCAGATAATCTAGCTGATACAAAGAACTCCTGTCAAAATGATAATACCTGGAATTGAAAACTTTTAGATGGAAGAATTGAAATATATAAGGTATGATGAGACACAGGACAAGCAGATCCTTGTGAGGGTCATAGTTCAGGGCTGAGGTGCCCAGGCTGCTGCTTGATCATTCTGGATTTAAGCACAAACTTCAGTTACAATTTTGCTTTTGCTGGCCAACCTCCCATGATAAAGGTAGCAACATCTAACATCTATATTATACTATCACCTAGAATCAGCAAGGATATATAGTTTTTCTTTCCTTTTCATTTTCTCTTGTGCCCACATTAACTATTGAATTGCTAGTGCAAACGGAACAGGATATATTGATTTTTACCTTTAGTGGCATTATGAGCAGCCCCACCTACACAAAATATTAATAATAATGAAAATGAGCATTTGCTAAACACTTCTAGTTGTACTAAACTTCATGCCTTAGCCATTTGGCATGCATTACTCTATTTAATATTCATAACTTTATGATATTTTATTAAATCATTTTGCAATTAGACTCTGTTTCTCTAGAGAGAGCAAAGCTCTTTCTCTTGGATGCAATCCTTGAAACAACTAAATAACCACCTGGGAAGACAGATCAGTAAACTTACACAAAGTTTGTTACTACTGGACATTGTATTTACCAATTTTTTTTCCAAATAAGTGCTATCTTTTTATGAATTTAGCTAGAACTCAGGTACCCAGCAGATAGCACTTACCTTAGGAGAATAGCAGGGAACAAGGTAGACTCCAGACTTCATGTTGAGCCATCACGTAGGTGGCCATTGGTTGATTTGGCACAGCTGATATGTTTCTGTTTTTTCCTCAGAAAGCTAATAGGCCTAGCAAGAAATCATGGAGTATTAGGAACCTAAGAACCCGAAGTCTAATAGAACAAATGGTCTTCTCGAGGAAAGTATTATTTACTCACATTGATATTACTGGGAAATGGCAGACAAGAACCGTAAGGAAAGATTGCTATGGATTACTGTATAATGTGCTAAATATTCTCTGTGAATAAACTACATTCTTGAGTGAATTACCACTGACCTTACTGAGTAGTCTGAATTCCAAGGCTCTGAGCTACAATCTGGATGTTCCAAAAAAACAGTGGGATACTGAGAAATCATTGCCTAGAAAATGAGAAACTATTAATAAAATGAACAAAAAGAAAGATCTGTAATTTTTTTTTATTAAGGGCCCAACATTGCTGAATTGGCCTTTATATGCTTTTGATAAAAAATATATCATAACAGATGCAATTGGTGCCATGTTTTCAAGTTATTTATTAACTCAACTTTATCTAGTAAATATTCCTTTATACTAGAATAACATAAATGGATTAAAGAAGAATTGTTTCACTTGGCTCAGTTTAGCTCCTTGTTTAAGATGGTGAAAATGGGGGAACTTACTTTGTTTCTCTTTATCAGTTGAACTCTCATTAATGTGTTAGCCTGATCAGCAATCTGATGGGTCGTGGGAAGGCAGGGAAGTGAGAAGACCAGTATTAGCTTCCTTTATCCTTGACATTCAAGCCATTTATGTGTCTTAAATACTAATCCTTATAAAAGCAATTGTGTGACTCTCACATTAAATGTCTTAGGAGAAGTCACTGCCCTATTCTCCCAGCCTCTTCACTGCCAGTGAACGAGGGAGTGCAGACTGAATACATAAAATGGTAGACTTGGAGAATTAGGTCAAAACTGTAAGACAAACCTGCTATCAAGCATTATAGAAACAAATACAAAAGTCATAATTAGTGAGATAATACAAGATATTCATAGGCTACCATATCTCATACTGGATGTTTTGATTTATTACAGTGTATTCCAACAGATGCCAAATTATAAACTTTCAGAGGCTAGACTTTTCAGGATGGTGAAAGGATGTTACAGTTAGCTGAGGCTCTCTGTTGAGTACCATGGAGTAGGGAGGAGAAGTGGGCGACACACATGCTTTGATTTAATAAATTTAGCACACTTTCTCTAATGAATGCTACACTTACTGAAGTGAAGCTTGTGCTAAATGCTGGAACACTTATTACAAAGCAACTTCTCATTATTTAGGGTTTTTTTTGTTTATAATTTACATGGTGACAGAAAATTCATTTCCTGTATTTACCCAGTTATCATTGTATAATGAGCTTAAATATTAGTATCTTATTATCAAACTTACAATTTTTGATAAAGTGATTTAAGTTTGGGCTAATATATTCATGTGTAAGTGATTTTAAATACTTCAATTGCATAAGGAAATAATGCAATACCCTCTGCTAAATATTTTTAAATAAGTTTCTATTTCATCAACATCCTGAGACACACCATAACTGAACTCTTTATCTCAAAGAAAGAGCTACAAAAGGCCTCTACTACTATCGATCCAAACCTCTTGCCTGAAAGCTTTCAATATGCTTATGAACTGTCATATTTTCTTTCAGTAATATTAAAAAAATGATTTTTTTCCTTGGTAGGAGAAGTAATGTTTCTTGACTGATGTGATGTAAAAATTCTAATATATCAGACTTTTCCAAATTAGAATAGCTAAACAAAATGTTTTCAGTCATAAGCAAATGTGTTCCAGGCAAAAATTTGTATTTATAATGCAACTGGATTTATGTCCCTATGTTAGACTCCATAAGTGACTCATTCTCATATGAAAGGTTATTATCTACAAGCAGAATATAGTTATCCTCAGATTTTCATTGTTTTCCCATTTATGATTAAATATTTGTATTCCATCTTTATCTCCCAGTTTTCATTTTTACTGCTCCATCTGGTGATCAATCATGTCTTGTGTTTTTAAATAGTAATTTGTAGAGGGCTTAAAACACGTCCATTTTTTACATTGTCAGTAATAAAAAAAAGTATTGCTTATAGTGTCTTCTAGGGAACATATTCATGTCATGCTCCTCTGAGTCACTGAAAGATTTATGAAAATGAAAAGGTTAAAGGGCAGACATTTTTAATGCCAAAAGTCTGATCAATATAATAAGGAATTGCATTGCTAGGCCTATTTATTTTTTCTTTCTTCACAGAAACAGAAAAAGGGGAATGCAATCTCACAGGATGGAAATAACCTGCGGTGAATTGTTGCCATCCAGATCAACTTTAAGTCCAAATGGTTCATTCATCTTAGACTAGATCCTGGTGCAGCCCAGTGAACTGATGTTCTCAAAATCAGGCACTGAGCCTCTGAAGCAATGCATCACATTTGCATCCATGATTTGCTTAACATATTCCATTTAGCCTTTCCTCCCAGGAAACAAAGCCAGCAGTATTTGATTATTGAATAGCTCTTTTTGGATGCTTAGTTTGAGGAGATTTTATTAAGATTATGGGAAACTTGAATTTTACAGAATGAATCATGGGTTGTATTTCAGTTTTGATTTGTCTCCAAGGGTTGAAATACATAGGCGAGTGGGATACATTATATATTATCGCTGTCTGAGCATGCCCTTATTGCAATTGCAGGCAGAATCAAATGCTTTAAAGCGAAAGAGTGCATTGTTAGAATGAGAGTTGCAAAAAAGGACGAATCCATATACACAAAAATGGACTTGGAGTAATGACATGAAATATTTTCAATGCAAATATGTATATTTTAATTGTATATTACTATGGTTCCAATCACAATAATCAGTTTAAACAACGGTTTACAGAAAATATCTAATCAAACCTTTCAGGAGGAGGACTCTAGCTAACACCTAAATATGTAAAACAAAGTTTGCGATGTGTGTGCACCCATACACACACACATACACACGTGTGCAAACACAGACACACACAGTCCTGTAATCAACTGACATTTAAGGAACACTTACATGCTACTGTGTGCAGAAAAGCACTCATATTACTATGGAACATACAAAGAAATAAGAATATTTTTTCTCTAAAAGAAGAGCAGGAAAACAATGGAATAAACCCCTTTCTTGGATTCCAAGAGGTTTGAATGGCCTCAGTGTAACCTTCAGAACATACCTCAGCATCCCCACATCTCCTGCTGCCTCTTTCTTGTGTTGCTGAGGGTACTGAGGGTACTGAGGGAGGGAATGGATGCATCACCTCCTACTCATCCTCAAACAGAGCCTCAACCCAATATCAGCCCCATGCCCTCTTCTATTCTTCTTTTTCTTCTGCAAGGAAGTATCTTCCCAGGGCCCCCAAGGCTTCTCTTACTCAGGCTGAACCCTCCTGTTCCTTTAATCTTAATATATGCTAAGTTCTCACACAGGCTTAAGCTGATGTGATTCTCAATATTGAAATGTAACACCAAATAATATTTTGAGGGAGGATGTTTTTTGTTCATATTCAACAGTGGCTTCTCAGAGTGGCCTCTTCTGACTTTTCTATCTAAAACAGTACTTTCTGTCCTTTTCTATCTCTTCCCTAAATTATTCTGGTTCATTTTTTGTCATAGCATTTTTATCACTTCTTGAGACAGTGTTATAAATGTATTAGTTTATCTTCTCACTCTTCTCAATAAAATATAAGGTGCATAGAGAAGAAGTTTATTTTGCTTCCCTCTGCCTTGTGGAAGAGAACAGTGTTGGCACTTAGGAGATGCTCAATAAATATTTATTGAATTAATGAAAAATTAATTTGGTGGGTTTCTTAGACTGGCTTGTCCTGGACGCAGATCCAAAGCCAAGGATTGCGTTGCAAGTGATTTATTAAGGACATGCACCCAGGTGAAACCAGGAAGTGGAGAAGAGAGCACGGAGCAGGACGGGAAAGGGGAAGGAACCAAGGGTGTGATTTCAGGTGGAGTCCAGACACAGGTAGTTCCCAGGAGGAGCTCTGAAATGTAAATTTCAACTCCAAGTTCTTCTACTGGAAGCAAAGGAGCTGGGCTTTTATACTTCCTACCAGTAAGTGCTTTGGTTACTGGTAGCCCTGGGGGGTGGGGAGGGGGAATAAAACTCCGCCCCAGTTTGTTGTTGCCACATATACTGCTTACATTTCTTGAGTCTCACTTCCATCTTTTAACTAAGTTGAGCAACTAGTTGTATAACAAAAGAAGGATAGAGGACCTTCTACTTTCCTAATAAATAGAGCATATATTTTAAAGTGGCCTAATTTTTTGTGCAGTGTCAACAGGTTTGTAAACCATTGCCATATGTAGTATTGATCATATTCAATTCTCAAAACAATCCTTTAAGCTAGAAGTAAAACTTCTCTCTCTGTCCTCTCTCTCCACATTTTGAAAAAATGAGATCCAGATAGGATAAGTTTTCCTAGTTGATCCAAGATTCAAAAAGGCACTTGATTGCAGAAATTATTTATGTTCTTACCACTGTACCAAGCTGTCACACAAAGATATTAGTCTGCCTTTATTTTTTTTTAATCGCTAAAATTCTAAAAATAAAAATTCTGAGCCAAGTAAGTGGGGAAGAAGAAATCGAAACATTAATGAGGGAAATGTTAATGACAGAAAGAGCTGGGAGGCTCTCCAGTCACATTGAGTAGGGGCTGCCTATTCCATCTGTGCTTGAGAATAGTGTGACACTACGCCATCCCATGCCACCCTCCCCTCTGTTAAGTCTCTCATACTTGCCATTAGAGTTGTCTTTATTCAACTGAAGCCTACTCTAAATTCTGCATTGTAAGATTTTCAAGATTTCACTGATGGAAAACAATTTAAGAAATAACATTTGAAGAATAGCAGTGGGCTTTAATGGTCAATGATGAGTGAAAAGAAGTATTTGTTTGGAAAAAAACAGAACCAGAAAACAGCTGATGACCTACATACTAGCTGGAATGACTTTGCCTTTAGGTAATAAAAGCACTTTGTGTTTATTCATTTGTTAAGCTACTGTAAAAATAAAATACTCCTATGCAATCAAAATCTGGACTTCTGGAAAAAAAAGTTTTTTAACACCTAATTATGTTGGTACTTCACAACTATAGATATTGGTGTTTTTCTGAACGCCTCTTCCATATTTAAATATTAGAGGCCACTGTAAAATTTTAACCTATTCTATACAAATAAAACAAGAATAAAGACTCTAATAGTCAGTTGTGCATTTAAATGTTTTTGTACTAAATTTCACAAAATATAAAAAAAAAATTGATTAGATTGTCAGAAAAGGAAGATGGTTTAAGACTATTACTTCAACAAAGGATATTATAAATAATAATACTATATTTTTTGTAAAGTAGTTTTCTAAACCATTTTGCATACTTTATCTTATTTTATCCTAACAAGCATGATTTTTTTCAATTTCTATTTAAAAAATACAATTTATTACAATTGTAGAATAACAGACATTTAGAGCTGGCAGGAAAATAACTATTAACCCTATTTTAAAAAGAGAATAATGTGGCTCAGGAAGGTTGTTAACATCACAAGACTCTGAAATAGACAGATAGATGCTAGAACCACATTACAGAGATCAGTGTTTTGAGGTGAGGCCCTTACGTACTCTTCCTCAATTCTGTTGTAACATCTGAGGCAACTTTGAACCAATCTTTGGTTATTTACTTCTGGCTCCCATGGACTTCATCAGGAACACTGGATATGGATCTCTTGGCTTGTCTGGATTGTCTCAGATCTCCTCCTCCTTTATTGTATTTATTGATTGATTGATTTTGAGTCTAGCTGCAGCCCTGGACCTTATTTCTGTGAAATTCTATTTGTTAGGACTCCACCATTAAACACATAAGGGTGTAGGGTCTGAGAATAGGGGCTAGTTACTGAAGTGGGAGATGTCTCTTCAACGCCAATAACCTACCATTACTGCCTGACATTAGATTAATGGACTACAATGTAAATGTACAACAACATATTATATGTAAATGATGTATAATAACATTATTCACTCATTTTTATATTAACAATTTTTATGACTTTGTTACTTTGGATATCACTTCAGTGTATGATTGTCCACCTAACAAAAGTCTGAGAAATAGCATTTCTGGCTGGATAAACTGATTGTGCAGTATTGAAAAAGAAAGAGGTACAGCACACCCATCACTGCCCAGGGAAAGTGAAAAGGCAGCGAGCTTCCTGGAGTAAATTTTATTTTGAGAATTTTCTCATGTCAGTAAGTATTTCTTGAAAACATCTTTTGTAATGGCTATAATCACATATCATTTGAATGTGCGCTTAATGAACTGCTATTCTATTTATTGGAAGCATAGGTCTTTTAATGATTTTAGATTGTTTTTAATAAATAAAGATCAATAAAGTCTTGTATACACATATCTTTGTACAAACTGGACTGTTTCATTAAATTCCAAGACATTTAATTACTGAGTCAAAAGGTAGAAATATACTTGAAAGATATTGTCCAACTGCTTTCCAGAAAGCTGTATGAATTTTATATTTCCACTCATAATATGTGAAACTGGGTCATAATATTCTTGACAAATTTGAATATTTTGAAAAATTGATGGGTAAAAAATTATTTTTTTGTTTTCATTTGCATTATTGAGTATATTTTTTATTAATTATGTACATTTATATAGTGAGAGTGTTTTACTTTTATTAAAAAATACAATCCCTCTTTCTTTTCCAATACTGCATAATCAGTTCATCCAAGCAGAAATGCTATTTCTTAGACTTTAGTTAGGCAGATAATCACACATTGAAGTAATAAACAAAGTAATGGAGTCATAAAAAATGCTAATATAAAAATAATGAGTTGAATAATGTTATATATCATTTGCATATTATGCATTATTGTACAATTGACATTGTAGTCCATTAATCTATTTGGAAATGAGTTACAAATAGACCATTGATTATGGACTTCTGTGTGATACTTGAAATGTTGCATTGTGATTTTTTTTCCCCTTTTGATATTTAACCTGATTGTATTTCTATTTTGCTCCTTCACTGGATTCTAAGCAACTTAGGCTAGGAGCATTGATAAAAGCCTCTATTAACTCCTTTAGCTTCTATTGTATCAGGTAGTATATGTTGCAGGATCCTCAACACACTGACTGCTGACTGATTAGGTGAAGGGACTGATATAACCTCTGTATGCTGGATACAATCCTCTTCACCATCTCAGGGGTAATGAGAACACACTAGTTATGCCAGGGTTATCCTGTAAGTATGATATTTAGTTCACACCTGGTTCACCAAGGTTAAAGCATCATATGTTATTATCAGAAGTCACAAAGATTTCCCCTGGAAATATAGCAGAAAATACAGTATGAGAAGTAAATGTGCATACAGGCACACACAGGAGCCCATCTTCACTGAGATTATCCTGTTTGCTTTCAGGAAGACTGTACCTCCATCTCTCTAATCCTGATTTTTCTCTGATTCTAATCCATCAAGTCTACCCAATTTCAGTTCTTATAATCACTCTTCCTCCCTCCTTCATCTGTACTTCTTTAGCTTTTTAACTCTATTTGTCTTCTATGTTCTTTTTCAAAGTTAAAATACATAACTGCTTCTACATTAATCCTAAGACTGATCCATTTCCAGCCATTTATTTTTACTATTAGACTTCCTCTTTGTAAACATTTTCTCCCCACTGTTGAAACTGCATATGAATTGAGTGTCTCCTTGCTTTGCTCTAGCTTTGTCAGCATGGTTCAGCTCTGGGTAACAATGTTCCTGAAATACTAGGGCAGCTACAGCTTAGCATATACCTTCTTCATCAGGAACTGACCATGACCCAAGTCTAACTTCAGCTGGCGCTTGACATACTTTATGTAATATTGTGACAACAGAAATAACTTGGCATTATCTCTCAGGATGAAAAAGAATCATGTAGGTCAGAGCTGCATGTTTATTTGCATTTGTTACAATGTGTCGAATTGTGAATATTCTGCCTCTCTCAACCTCTCTAGTGTTGCCTGAATACTACTTAGGATCCAGCATAAATCAGTAGCTGGCCGCCACAAATGCAGCTCTAAAAGGAAAGCCCTAAAGGAGCAGAGTTAAGGCTGGGTTGATGCATAAAATAATAATTTCATTGCTTCCAAATCAGAGCGATTAAATTTTTATCTCTCCAAAAAGCTTTCTGGAATAAGCAAACATTGAAATAATAGTGTTTTTACGCTTTCAAAATCCTTTTTTTGTATTTGTTTGATTTGTTTTTGTCTTCTTCTTCTTCTTCTTTGTTTTTTTTTTCTTTTTTTCTTTTTTTTGCATTTTGAAAAGTCACCATTGTCTATGAGCTTCTTAAGCCAACATACATGATCTTTCATCATTTGACCCTTTCTTACTTCCTAAAGTTTTATCTAATCAAATCTAATCTTTGCCATTCATTTTTTGTTTCAGTAATGTAAATTTTTTTGTGGTCTGGATATATTATTATCGTCTTCCTGATTAATACCCTGAATACATATTTCACTTTCTTCTCCTGGCCAATTCCTACAAATCTATTGAGACTTGGGATTATCATCCTCTTCCTTCGTTGGAGTTTGTTGAGCCTCTAAGCTGGGCTAAGTATTTCCCTTCAATGTACCCATCAACTCATGAATACTAGCATTGTGATGTTATCATGCTACACAGAAATTATTTATATTTCACATGAATGTTTACCCCACAAGTTATATCTTAAGATAAGGGGTTATTTCTCATTTATTTTTGAATCCATAATGTTCAGAATGGTGCCTGACATGCAGTATATGTCTGTTACATGGAATTTGAACCTCATAATAACCCTTTGAAATAGATGTTATTATTATTCACATTTTGTAGTCATGGAAATTAGGTTTAGAACAATTACTGATATTTACCTGGCATTAAATAATGAAACCAGAATTTGAATTCAGGACTGTCCCCAAAGTTATTAGTGTTCCAAGACCATATGGACTACAATGCTTCTAGAACACAGGTTTGCATCTGTCTGACATCATCTGTGTGTCTAAATTCATGCATAGATACAAATAAGTATTTTCCTATACTACCTGTGTGGTTGGTCATCAGAAGAAGCAAGTCCTTTTGAATCACATTTTACTCCATGCCCATAGACAAGGAAAAGGTATCTAGATTGGTCAGATTTGAGACCACTCTTTGGATTACATTTTCTAGATGGTGTATCAAGTTTGTGTAAGGCAAACATAGAATAGTTTCTGATCTTGGAAATTGTGGCCCCTCAAACTTTTGTCCCATTAAAGGAGTAAATTCAAAGACAAAGATTTGGACTCTGGGGCCCATAGAAAGAACAAATCTTATATACGTTTGATTATAAATAACATACCAACAGCTAACATTTAAAATAAAGTATACTTTAGCTTAGTGTCTTGAAATTCCACTTTAGAGTTTATGGCTAAAGTGTAGTAGAATGCTCTTTTGTTGTGCCTTGCTTGTACTGTATATATACCTCCCTTGGAGACCTTGCAGAAAAGAATGATAGGCTGTGGATAAAAGTTGGACGTTCACAAGTTTCCTGGACAAAATATTATAGTATTATGCTTTAATAGAACTCCACTATTGTTATTATCCAAACAAGATGGTTCTTCTGAATGATCAAGAGAGATCCATTTGTCTATTGTGGAGGAAGAATGTACCCTTGCTCAATGAATAACCTTTCCTGCTATGATGCCTGCATGTCACTGAAGGAGGAAGTAAAGCTACTCCTGTCTCTTATCAGAGCTCTCCCAGGTCCTGGCCAAAGAAAAGAATAACAGCTACATGCATAGATCTGACCTCATGGATTCTACAGCTTAACTAAAATAGAACAACTTTGGCTGAAGTTAGCTTTCATTAAAAAAAAAATACAAGAATTCTTTTTCACCTTTGTGGACATTCAGGAAAATTATACATTGTTTAATGCACACTAAGATAACTTTTAATATAGCAAAGTGAAAAATAATTTTACATTGAGCTGTTTGTCATTAACCAAGCAGCTTTATGTTGGTAAGGTCTTATTCTTAAATAGTTTTAGTCAGTATGAATCAACAGTTGGCTAGCCATTTTAAGCACTGAGTCATTGCCTCTTCTAAGCAACCACTTATCTAGAGAACCCTCAGTTTGTTTCAAAATCAACCAATAATGGGAAATGTCTCCCAAATAGGATTTGATGTATTAGCCTCAAGCACACAATGAAAAGAATTCTGAGATCATTTTAGAGTGTGGTTTTGCTCTAACTTTTTGAATACCTTCTTTGCAAAGAGCTTTGAATGGGAACCTATTCACGAAACTTGACAGAATTCTAGTATAAAAGCAAGAAACAAATTAACATTGTGAGAAAATTAATTATTAACTTCTGCGTACTTCAGGATCAAGTCTCTCAAGAAAAAAAAGAAGAAAAAAACAACAACTGTTCCAGTAAAAGCTTGATCACAACAGAAAATAGTTTATCCAGCTTTTATTATGTATAAATCTTATAATTTTCCTTTTTTTATATACAAAATGTTAGGAGTACTTCTTGTATATTCATCAGGTGAGATAAGATTTATGCTATTAAGGACATTTCAGATTTTGTTTAGCCAAGTATCATGGCATAGCTTCAAGTACACTTTTAAAAACTTTTTATTTAGAAATATTTTAAAGTCACAAACATATAAGAATAGTACAAATAGTACCATGTTCAACTATTGTTACTATTGTTAACATTTTAACCCATCTTCTTGGTCATTTGTGCCATTCCCTTGCCCCCCATGAAAGAAAATTGCATTCATCAATCCTCTATCCATTATTCACTTCTTGAAAATATTCTTTTGCATAATTTTGGTATAATTATAAATTTAGTAAATTTATGATCAAAATAATGCTTTTAACTAATCTAACATCCATATTCCAATTTTGCTGATTGACTCAATAATGCCCTGAATAGCATTTCCCCCACCTTTGGTACAGGATCCAGATGTTGTGTGTAATTGTCATTTCTCTTTAGTCTCCATTTATGTGGAACATTCACACAGCCTTTCTTTGTCTTTTTTTTTTCCCTATGTGTGTGACATTAACGTTTTTGAAGAATATTTTTTAAAAATATAAAATTTCTTATTTTGTATTTCTCTGATGTGTCCTCAAATTCGGCTCAGGTTATGCATTCCATGACACGCTGCCATGTAAGTAACATTGTGTCATTCTCAGCTTATCACATCTGGAAACATTTACCAGACACTAGATACCCATCTGCTCCTCACTGATGATTTTAATTTTAATGACCTAGTTAAAGGGTTGTTGATTACTTCACAGATAATTAAAATTTTTCCTCTTATAACCAATAAGTCTGATGTAGACATTTCAAGGTAATATAGTGATATTGTAGTCAATGACATTGTAGTCGATGACAGACTAAATGTACTACAGTGGTCCCATAAAATTATAACATCATATTTTTACTGTACCCTGTCCATATTTAGATAATTTTAGATACACAGATACTTACCACTGTGATACAGTTGTCTACAGTATTCAGTATAGTAACATGCTGTACAAGTTTGCAGCCTAAGAGTAATAGGCTATACCATATAGCCTAGGTGTGTAGTAGGCTATCCCAGCCAGGTTTATGTAAATATACTTTATGATATCTGCACAATAATGGCATAGCCTAATGATGCATTTCTCAAAACATATCCTTGTTGTTAAGCGATGCAGCACGGCTGCACAAATACCCTCTCCTAATCAGAATGTAACAACTGATAATTCTTGTTTGAATCAGTCTTCACTATGATGGTGGCAAAATGCTAATTTTTCACCTCCAAATCTCCCTCCATATTCAACAATTGGTATTCTAGCAAGAAACTTCCATTCTCCGCCATTATTTCCTGATTTATTATCAGTATGGACACAGGATATTTTTTCCCCAGTGGTTAATAACCCATTACTATACTTAATCATTTTGGTATCCAAATTACAGTTCAAGCTGGCTTCTGAATTCTTGTGACATGCCCCCGTTAGTTTTCTGTGAACTTTCTTGCTTTCTGGCATAACCACATGTTCTAGGATACTCTTGTGCCTACTCTTTCCCGCTCTGGAAGCTGCTATTTATCTATCTGAGTAGCCTTGGTTACAATTAGTGGAGGGCAGTAGCAGAAACCAAGAGTTTTCTGCTTTGTATGCTCATTTAGAATTTTTTTCTAGGCCCTTTCAGTGGACAGAGCTAGGAAATAATGCCTACACAAACATATGTACATACACATCTGCATATAGGAATACTTCTGCATACATATATATGAACATATACATATTTTAGAAATCATAAGTTTACACCAATATTGCCAATTCCGGTCCATCACCACAGGTTTTCTTGCCTTCCTCCTTCCCATATGTACGTTCTTGTTCCACAGTGAGAATCCTAACTCCCAGCATTTGACAATGTTATAAAATATCTAAAATAATTTCAAAATTAATTAGCCTATATTTCCACCTCAAAAAAAAAAAACTTGCTAAAAAGTGTTCTCTTCAACATGGCCCAAGACTGAGAGCATACTGTCAAATATTGTGTTGATAAGTTACTTGAATTATTGCTTTCTTTTTTCCCCTTCAGTGTTATTATAATTTTAATTTGAAATACTATTGAGTTTACCTGCTTCTGTTTGCTTTCAATTTTACTTTTTCTTCTCCTCTTCCCATTCTTGTTGATTTAATTTTATTTTTCAAACATGTAAAACATTTACATGCTCCCATCACAAAAACTGTACAAAAAGATATACTCAGATAAGTGTCACTCCTTTCTAAATCTCTTCCAACCTATTCTCTTATAATTCCTGCAGGGAACTCTATCAGTATGATTGATCAGGGAAGCAGAACCACTGTGTATTAGGATTGGGTCTTACATAATTGAGGTGGCTGGTTAAATAGTTTATAGAAGACTGATATTTCTATCAGGAGCTATAGGCTGAAGTCTACAGGGAGGCTCTAAGAAAGATGAGATGGAAATAAAATGGGGAAAACAAGGAAAATCTAACTTCCACAAGTGCCAATGAGCAAACACAGACGGACTGATCACATTGACTAACCACACTCCCCCAACCCCACTCAACAAGCTCCAATACTTTTTAGTTCATCTGAGCACTTAAGAACTATTTCACCCTTTGTTTCAAGCGAGTTGAGTTCAGTCTTTCAAGTACTCCTTGTGGTTTAACTCCATCTATTAATAGTACAGTTTTTCTTTGGCAGAGGCCTTTAAATATCAGCTTGCTGTGCAGATTTACAATTTAACTTTGTTGATGCTAGACTAAGGCGTATGATCCTCTCCAAGAACAATTATGAATTTATAACTGGCCCTTGGGGTAGCTTAAATATGTAGGCATGGAGAAAGCATCAGTTTTAAACTGTTATTTAATAACTGATTTAGTGTTCATGGTCATTAAAAAAAAATAAACAACCACTGACTCTTCGGACATGAACATTCTTTGTGTCCCTCTGACAAAAGAGAAGAGTTTGACAGAAATATTGCATTATACTTAGTAGGACACTATCCTTCATTTTTTTCATAATTTCTTGTAATTTGTTTCTTCATTGTCATCCTAAATTTAAATAACTTTGTTGGGTTGTATTAACACACCTCTGTGCTTAAAAAATAACTCTCTGGCTTGGCTGTGATATCCATTTCTCCCTTATTTTATCTTGGATTTTTTCTTCTTTTGGTTGTCTATTTAATTAGTTTGGTCAACTGTCATATTTACTACAAATGACTTTTACTTTTCCTCCCAGTGAGTACTATTTTTTTTACGTATTTGCCAGGTATTGGAGATATAAAGAATAGGATATATAATGAGTAAGATATATAATGAGTAAGACACAATTTCTGTCCTGAAAGTTGTTAAAGAGTAGTAGAGAGAGAAGTAAATAAACAAACAATAGTGACATAGTATAGTAGGTTTTATGAAGTTATTTTGTTTGTGTTTTTTTGTTTGTTTGGAGACAGGTTCTTGTTCTGTTTCCCAGGTTAGAGCACAGTGGTGTCATCATAGTTGACTGCAACCTCAAACTCCTTGGCTCAAGCAATCCTCTTGCCTCAGCCTCCCAAGTAGCTAAAACTACAGGCTACAGATGCATGCCACCACACTTAGCTGATTTTTTTTTCCCTGTGGTAGAGACGGGGTCTTGCTATGTTGCCCAGGATGTTCTCGAACTCCCAGCCTCAAACGATCCTTCTGCCTCAACCTCACATAGTGCTGGGATTACAGGTGTGAGCACTGCGCCTGGCCTTATGGAGTTATTTTAGACTGACTAGAGAAAAATATACACTGGACAAATTATCTCAATCCAGCCTCGATATTGATGATGGGGGGAAGTAGTGGATGCATGCAGGTGTGTGGGAGAAAATGTATCTCAAATGAGTATCATGTGAGAGGAGAGTGCGTGCTGAAGATGTTGGTAGAAGGTGGGGGAGAGGAAAAGTCCTGGAAAGGTAGATAGGAAGTGTCACGTTAGGGATCTGAACTTGATCTTAGATGTGAAAGAGCCGTTGAAGCATTGCGTAGTTGGAAACTACTGGCATGATCCTATTTGGGATTGAGAAGAATAATCCGGTTTTATTAAGGAGGATGGTTTGGAGGTTCTGTTAGCGTTTTTATAAAATTCTTAATTTACCTTCTTAATTATTATAAGAGAATTTAATTATTGAGCTAATTTATTATTGTGGCTATATAACATCAACATAATCACTAGGAAGTGAAAATTGTTGACCAAACTAATGATTATATTGTTACCATGTTATTGTTATACTGTTATTATATTATTACATTGTTACTTTTAGGCAAAAAGACACTCAAAAAATTATAAAGGTCTTCTAGCCAACTTACATTCATAGGTGAAAGTCATTGAGAGATAAAGTTCATAATGTGCCCAAAGTTATAAAGTAATGTATAATAGCAATGCCCTATATTTGGGTTGCTAGGGTGAACCCTAATTGTCCCTCAAATAAAAAAACAAGCCTATTTAACTCACAGATCTCTTTCTGAGTGGGAATTAATCTTTTCAATGGAATTAAGAAAGATATTTTATTTCATATTGCAATGTAGAGAAAGTGAATGATGGTCAATGAAATATTTCGTAACTAGAATTAATTCAGGAGAAGGAGGAATCTAGAGCTAGGGGTCAGGGGAGGGTGGAGTTGAGAACCTAATCGTGGATTTGCAGCAACCGTGGGGAGAGCTTTGAATTTTTCAGGGTTTACATCAGAGGTTAGACTTACTTTCTGTTCCTAAGGACCCCTAGCCCAAGCTGACATCTGTCTTATGCTGTATAGTGCTTCATATTTTATACCTTTCAAGCAGTGAAATCCTTGCAATAATCCTGTTATATAGTTGGGGCAACATTTTTGTTGCTTTATAAAATTAATCTTTAACACGTGCAAAAAAAAAGAAAACAAAGATTTTGTTGAGCTGTGGATCTGAGGCCAAAATTGATATATTCTTATTTTTCATTTGAGTAAATTAAGCTATTGTCACATTGTATTCATTGCCTCTCCCTTAAAAAAAAAAAATTAGTTCCGTTTGAGTATACACAAAATTTAGATGCAATAACATTTCTGATTGTCTTTTATTGCACTGAAGTGCATCTATCCCAACATAAGAGTTTATGGTTGGGAATAAGCACATAATTTATTTGAGTGGAGTGCTACTCATTTGTCTGCTTAGATTTACCCTTCCCCTCTTTCCACCCTGTTCTGTGGTCTGTGAAGCTGATGCATTTAGCTTGCTTAATGGTGCCCTTGCCCGCTGGCTTCCTGTTGGCTTTGATCAATGGGAGACACTAGCAGAAGATCAGAGGATAGGAGAATGAAGACTGGATATGTATTCCCCTGGCACTGTTTTACTGAGTTACCCTGAGTTAGCTGCATCCCTCTGGGTGACCTCTCTAGGTTGTGGAAACTACTCTGCACTTTCAGCGGCAGGGGGATTTAGGCTCCCTGATGCTGCTAACCTGATTGTATTATATTTTTCCTTATCCTTGTCTCCAAACTCTGTCTACATTTTTATAAATTGATCCTTTATTTAAGTCTTTTCAACTGATCCAGTTTGACCATACCTATTTAGAATTGTCATTTTACTGGAGGAACATATGCAAATTGTTGTGCTAATGTGGAGAATGTGCTAGCAGGAGGCAGCATGGATTGTAAGAGGACAGCCTTTGAAGCCAGCAGTGATTTCTAACCTGGCTCTCCACAGCACATTTCTTAATGCATTTGGTCCTCCTTGTTCTCATTTGTCAATGAAATATACATATTTAATAAATCTATAAGTGAAATATAAATGTTTATATACATATTAGAATATCACTGTCCAATAGGAATATGAGAACCATAAATGTGAGCCACATATGTGATTTTATATTTTTTACTACTCACTTTAAAAAGAGTAAAAGAAACAGATAAAATTAATGTTCACCTAACTCAATATAAATGTTTATTTAACTCAATATATTCAAAATATTATCATTTCAACATGTAATCAGTATAAAATGATTAAAGAGGTATTTTACATTTTTATGCACAAAAATGTACCTAAATTCCAGTGTATGTTCTACAGTTACAGCACGTCTTAATTTGGGCTAGCCACATTTCAAAGCTCAAGGGCCACAGGTGGCTAATGACTCCCTTATTGGATACCACAGCTTTAGTAGTTCTTCTAATATACACTTATGTTGGGGATCAGAAAATGTTACTCCAAAATACAATGCTTTGACGTGAAGCAGCCTCAAGATACCCCTCCTGTCTCTCAATCCTCTGTCTATCCCAAAGCACAGGATGAAGCTCTTCTCTGAAGTTCCGTGATCTACATAGAAAATGGACTTACCAAAGAGAAACACAAATGCCTTCCTTGAAATTTCATTAACCAGAGAAAATTAAAACTCATATCTCAGAGGAAGAGAGGCTGAAAAGTAAACAACACAAATACAGGCCGGACGAACTTTATCCGAAACCGGTCTTTTCTCCGTTCCATTCAATTTTCAAAGAAAAATATATACTGTCAATTGTCTGAGCATTAGGCCCATTCATTTCCCCATAAAAATCATTTACTGTTCCTCAAATTGCCACATTTTTCTCATTTCCTCTTTTCCTATGAAAAAGGGTAGATAAGCATCTGTACTCCATTGGGTTATTGGATACTCATTCTCCTGTTTCCCCTGTGCTAAGCACATTAAAATAAATTTGTACATCTTCTTTCTCCTATTAATCTGCTTTTTGTTAGGTCGTTTTCAGTGAACCTTCAGAGGGAGAAGGGGAAAGCTTTCCCCCTTGTCCCCTACACTTATTTAAACAACATACTCGGTTAACCACTTCTCTTTATTCTTTCTGTCAACCAAAATATGCTTATAGGATGCTGAATGCCCAGAATTCAGATGCAACATTTTGATGCTGTAGTCCCCCTTTATCCATGGAAGACACTTCTGAGGCCCCCAGTGAATGCTTAAAACTGGGGATAGTACCAAACCCTATATACACACTGTTTTTTCCGATATATACATACCTATGATAAAGTTCAATTTATAAATTAGGCACAGTAAAAGATTAAGAACAATAACTAATAAAATAGAATATTGTAATAATACACTGTACTAAAAGTTATATAAATGTGATCTCTCTCTCTTTCTCTCTGTCTCTCTCTTTCAATGTCTTACTATATGTAATATTTTTGGACCTCAGTTGACCATAAGTAACTGAAACCATGGAAAGTGAAACCATGGGTAAGGGTGGACTATTGTATATCCATGAAGATCTGCTCCCACTGTTTGAATTGTATGCTTATGAAGAACTAATTGTATTTTTTTCAAAACCTGTTTATGCCAGTTGTATCTGTTATTATGATTTAATAATTTAATTTGTTTAATTGTTTATAAACCAATGAAATAGCAGTATGGGAAGAAATAGAATGATCATTTTTATGAAAATTAGGTTAAATGCTTTGGAAAAATGTCAATAAAGAAGAGACACTAAAAGTCTTCTTTTTAAATTAAATGTAGTTAAGAAAACTAAAAAACTGGAATTATAACCAAAAGCTAGAGGAATTTTACATTCAGACCACTTTGCAAGTAAGTTCCTGCTCTACTTAAAGAAAATAAATCTGCATATCACAGCGTGATCTTATGGTTGCCCCCAATGAAAAAAATAAAATACTAAACTCCGCTATAAGGGTATATAATAAGGATCTTGACATTATATCCACTAACTGGTAAAAAAAAAGTTTTACTTTTATATGTATAAAGGATAAAAGAAAGTACTTAATTTTTTGTATAGTTTTAATCCTTCTTTACTTCACCAATATTTTTGATTAACTGACCATAATTGTTCTACAGCAAGCCTCATGAGGGCAGGTGTCACATTTGTTTTGTTTGCGGTGTATTCTCAGTGCTAAAATGGTAATTGGCTTAAAGTAGATGCTCAACCAATGTTTGTTGACAGATTGACTGACTCATTATTTCCATATGGCACCTCCTACTATGCAAGCCAGTTGGTTTTTCAGTTTATAGTTTGCTGTCACATTTTAAAAAACATGATATTGTTTTATTTACAACAGACATAATTTTATGGCTTTTTTTCTAAGTGAAACATTTCTAGCCATCTAGCAGGAGAAAACTCATGCAAAATTTAACTCAGGAAATTTAGACTTGATGTTTTATTAGAACAATGCTTTGCTGAGTAAAATGGAAGAGAATAAATAAAATTAAGTCTATCTGTTCCGGAGAAGGTCAAAAAAACCTGGTTTTTGTACGTCCTGGGGAGCTTTGAATAAATACCCAACAAACCTCATTTAGATTCACAGTCTGTTCATCAAAAACACCTAAAATTATCTTCTCCCTAAACATCCTTGTCAACAGACATTGGCTGTGATTATACACATACACAAGCCTGAAAAACTCCCTGAAATTAGCCAAACAAATATGTAGACAGTTGTTGAATTTACTCCCTCCTACTCCACACTGATGGTAAAGATTCAGTCATAGCATAGCTAAAGAGTTATGTAGTATTTAATTTAGAACTAGGCTCCTTCATGAGGGACTTGCCAAAATACTTTTCTTTCTTAGTTCCCCAAACACATCATTTTTAATGTAAACTTTTTAGTAAATAATTAAATACATAAAAGTGCATACATTATAAGTGTACAGCTTGATGAATTTTCCCAAAGTGAACATACTATAAACAGTTCCAAGATCAAGACAGAGAATATTACCAGCAGCCCAGAAGCCCACTTGTGTCTTCTCCTAGTCATTGCTCTTCCTAATAGTAATTGATATTCTTACTTGATTGCTATAGATTCCTTTTACCTACATATGCATGCTATGTAAATAGAATCACTCAGTATGTATTCTGTTGTGCCTGGCTTCTTTCACTCAGTAATTGGTTAAAAGATTCATTCATGTATGTGGTTGTAGTTTATTTATTCTCATTGATCTTTGATATACAATTGCATAAATATACCACAATTTTCTTTATCTATTCTACTATTGGTTGATATTTAGATTGTACACAGTTTTTGACTATTATGAATAGCATTTCTATGAACATTCTTGTACATGTCTTTTGGTGAACATAAGAACACATATCTGCTGAGTGTCCACTTAGGAGTGGGAATTCTAGGTCATAAGGTGTGTAGATATTAAGTTGTAATAGCTACTGTAGTATAGTCTCTTCATGGCTGAGTTACTTTACAAAAAAAAAACCCAACAACAAAAGGCAAAGGGGACTTGATCTTAGAAACTTCAAATAGTTGGTCACATGACAGGATGTTATATATACATGTATTTGTTAATCTGCAATTAGATTCCTTAGAATATTTCTACTTTTGAGATGGAAAACTATGTTAGCCAATAGTTAACATTCCTTATGTGTTTTTTAAAAATTTTAATACTGTTTTAATTTTTTCAAGATTGTAGTAACATATTTACTAACAAAAATCTGAGTTAATAGTAGGAATATATTATGTTCATAAATATGATTTATTTTCTAAGTATTTTAGGATTTACCATGCCTGTGGGAATGGAATTAGAAATGACATTTTGCTATTTGTTTATATAAAATCAAAGACACCATTTTGTCAAGTTTATATTATAAACTTAGAAACGGACTTTCTCATTTCAGAAAAGCCCATGAAATATTTGTTCAGCTTTGTTTCCTTGTATATATAGTACTTTACTCTCAATGACATTTTAAAAATTCTCATACATATAGTACTTTAGTTTCCATGTGTATATATACTTTACAAATTCTCAATGATATTTTAAAAGTTTTTGTTATGTAAATTGTAGACAACTTTGCCTTAAAATATACTCTCAAGCACATTGCAAAACTAATTTGAAATATAGTTTTATTTTACAAAGTAAATTGTAAACAACCATTTTAAATTTATCTCTTAGGATATAAACAATGTTCAAGCTTCAAAATTTAATTTTTTGAATCTCTAATATCAACAAATCAATCTATCCTTTGGACGAAAAAGCAGCAAATTATTACTTCAAATTGTTTTCCCCACATTCTTCCCACATACCTTCTAGCACAGGTTTTCTGACATCAAATGCTTCCAAGGCAGGAATAGTATCTTACTTATTTTCGTATTTACATAACTTAACCTACCTTGTGAAACATTCCAAACATGGTTGTATTTAACTGAATTAAAATTTTCTCTCTTGTTTCTAAGCTTAAGGTCATCAAAATGATCCAATTGTCAAATCTAGCAAATACTGACTTAGTTTCTTCTTTGAGCTTGCTGACCACCCTTCCTTTCTTGAAACTAATTTCTTACAGTGTTTTTCACTGTTCCATTTGCTGCATTCCTTGTGTACTTCTCTGTGTCTAAAATTCTATATTGTATTGCTCTGCCACCACATTCCTTCCATTCAAACACTTCCCAGCATTTTGACCTTAGCTTGTGTGGGGGACGGTGGGGGAGGGGTAATGAGGGGAAATTTCCACTTCTTCCCAAAAGTGTGCTGAATGATCAACTCACAATTAAGGCAGATTAATAAGAGAAAGAGGTTTATTTACCCTGCACATGGGGAGAATGACAAGGTGATTACCTAATATCCCAGTGGGATCCAGAAATTTTTATATCCTTCTTTTAGAGGGGAGGTGGAGATGAGGAATATAGGTAATTCTGTTTAGGGGAATAAATGGTTGCTAGGGAAGATGAGTGCATGGGGAAAACAGATTGACTTGTGAATGATTCTCTTTGCATAACCTGAGAGACACGTGTCATATTTAAAATGATTTGGGCCAGGTCTGGTTACATTCTTGATTTTCTTTCCTGCTATACAGTAGGATAACAGGGAAAGGAAGGGAAGTGGATTGTTCTTGATGGGTCCGACTGGTTTATGAAGATAGAGGAAAAGCCCTTTCCGAGGCCTGTTGATCACTAAGGGCCTTTAATTCAAAATACTCTTTATACCAAGGAGTCATATTTTGGGCTGAAATTTCCTGAGCTCCGTCATGTGCTTTGTAGTAACATCAACTATTATGTCCCCAAATCATATTCAACTGAATCCTCTTTTTTGAGAAATGTATTTAGGCCCCATTTATCCAATTGCCTACTTTTATAATTATCTGCATATCCCAGCTCTGCTTAAAACTCAACTTAGTTCTATATTTTCTGCTGCAAACTAGAATTCCCTCTTGTATCTCCTATTTTGGTCAATGGTACTCATGTTGCCTATGTTAGAAAGTTGTAAATAGTCTTAAATATTTATTAATGCATTCTTCCTCATTTATCTACATTCAAATATGAAAAGAATCACAAACTACTTCCTTCTCCACCCCTCTTTGGTTAATGTATTTCATGCACACATAATTTTTTTCATGTACTGTTTTAATTACATTTTTAATACTTTGAGAAATTCCAGTCTGTAGTTCCACCAATCCATTCTCTACATGCCAGTCATTATATGTGTGTTTCCCCAACAGGCAAGTAGGAATGTGCACTCTCCTAACATGGATTATGCACATACATGTTACTTTGTTTAATTAGGACATGAAAGTGAGTGGAACATGCTGTGCCCTCAAGGAACCTACATTTACATGGAAGACAAAGTTGTAAATAACTCTTGGATGTCTATGTGCTGATACAAGTACTATGAGGAATTAAAAGAAGTATTCATGGTCTCAACCAACTATTTTTTGAGGAATTCTTCTGGGTATGGTTCCAGGCACTAGGGATATAGAATTGACCTGGACAAAAAGATTTATTAGCTTATGAGTTTTAATTTCAATGGCAGAGGATTTAGGGATCAAGGAAGTCTTCATAGGTAGATGACACAGGGGGCAGTTTTTAAATCACTATTTCTGTTGGTTGTAGGGGAGAAAAGATTTCTTTGTTCATTCATCACTAGGTTTATGGCTATACTCCTATAAGAAAAGACAGATTAACAAGAGCAAAGCATAGAAATTTATTTAATATAAATTTTACATGACATGGGAGCCTTCATAAATGAAGACCCAAAGAAATAGGGACAATTGTGTATTTTTATGGACAGTTGTGTCCAAGTGTGATTGGAGGTCAAAGGGTATGACCTAATGTTAACTGGGGGGAACTTAGCAAGACCTCTTTGGTTTCTTTTCGGTTTCCCTGTGTGATATTCCTTTCCTCTGAGCATAGAGAGAAACCCTCTCTGGAATGAGAATATTATGATCTACTTCAGGGAAAGGATAGCTAGGTTTTATAGACCTCTTCAGGGAGAAGGAGCAAAGGAACAGTGAGAGTGATCTTTCCGCTTCTGCTGTGTTCTCAAATGCCACGATGCCACGTTTCAGGGTAGTGTGTCTGGAACCTGACCATGATGAAGCTTAAGTGTTTATATTTTAATAAAAGATTCAAAGATGATTTTGATATGTATGGTTGAAAGTTAGTGACACTACTTCCTGTTGTTTAAATAAAACAGAATTCCTCTTCTCCAAAGCAGATCATAGAAACCAGAACCCCTTTTCCCCAAAGGGGAGGAAAAAATACTTAACTTTTAGCTTTCTTGCTTTTGTGATATTTTTGATACGTATTTGACTTATCAGTGAGCTGAAGCTATAGGGGCCAGCTACTGGGACTCCCCCAAAACCTTGTGTACGTCTCTCTGTGAGCTTACACCTTTGGTTTTAAGATTTTGGATTCTGGGATCTGGACAGGTGGCCATGGTGAAGTCTGGGCACATGTATTTGTCTGCAGGACCTGGGCCACCGACTGCAGGACAGACCCAAGCCCAGTTTGGCCGTGTCCTGTGTTTGGTGTCTCAGACGCTTTGGTTAGAACAAGGCTGGTTAATACAGGGTTAGCTGAGTTTTGCTTTTTAAAATGAAAAAAAAAACTTAAAAAAATGGCTAGCATTGTTTTCCATGAGCAATTCAAATATAATTGTCAGAAACAAGTAAATTAGATAAATGTAGATGGGATAACACTTATAAATAAACTTATCATAAGTTCAAAAATCTTTTTTTAGCAACTTAAAATCTTCAAGTCATGGTATGTTAAATTAAATAATAAATAGTCATGAAATGTCTTAGTTATTTCTAAGTAAGTTAAATTGAGACAAGAACTATTAAGCATAAGTTTGTTTATATTCTATGAAATCTTGTTTCTATATGGTATAAAAAACCTAAATATATATGGATATATTAATAAACATAAAAATGAAAAACATATCTTTCTGAAAATTATGACATGGTTTTTATCAACAAATACTGATATAAAACAGTTCAAAATTACTTACTTCCTAGGTTTTCACTAGAGATTAGGGTTACTATGAGTTAAAAATATGTGTATTTAATGGTACTATATATGGGAAAGAACACAGAAAGTACACAGAACAGGTAAGATAGGTTTTTGGTAAGAAAATTATAAACTATGAGGATTTTTCTTTTGTTAAATGAAAAAGTGACCAGGAGTGGTGGCTCATGCCTGTAATCCCAGCACTTTGGAAGGCCAAGGAAGAAGGAGTGCTTGAGGCCAGGGGTTTGAGACCAGCCTTGGCAGCATAGCAAACCCTGTCTCTACAAAAAATAAGAAAAACTAACCAGGTGTGGTAACATGCACCAGTAGTTCTAGCTACTTGGGAGGCTAAGGTGGGAGGATTGTTTGAACCCAGGAGTTCGAAGCTGCAGTGAACTGTGATATAGCCACTGCACTCCAGCTTGGATGGCAGAGGGAGACCCTGTCTTAAAAAAAAAAAAAACGAAAAAAAGAGAAAGAAAACATAATTTTGTCTAGAGGTTATTTAATGGCTATTTCAGAATGAAGGAATAAAGGAAGAAATGATATAGATAAAACAATGGATAAAAAAGTTGTAAAAGTATGATGAAAGATAAATTTTATCAAAGGGATTTTATTTATGATCAAACTGACAAAAAATAAAATGCATTTATTATAAGCATTTTTAAAGTGAGACTTAATATCAAAAGTACACTGACAAAAAACTAAAATGTGGTATTCTCTTTTAAAGAAAATGTTCATATAATATTGGTAAGAAATAGTAAAATATTTTTTTCACCTTATGAGTGAACTACAGAGAGAGAGAGGGAGACAGAGAGGGAGAGAGATATTCTATGTTATCAAATAACTTCTTGTGCTTCATGTTTTTTTAAGTGGGTCTTTGATTACCTAGGAAAGCTAGATATTAAAATGTTGAGGTTTTTCTACAACTATATAGCTTCCTGTATTTGCTTTTTTTTTTTTTTTTGCTTTTAATTGTCACACTTGTTAAATGAATGACTATTATTTCAGAGTGACCTGTGATCCTATTTTGGTCAAGTGATTTAAAACTTTTGACATTATATTGACAAAATTCCTAAAATCAAAATTAAATCTTTTTGACCTCAAACTAACTTTTGGACATTTCAGAAGGGCCTCTAGAAGATCAAGATAGAAAGATAATAAACAAATTAGGCTTATTTGATATGTTAAAATTACATGGGAAGCATTGTCAATTAAGAAATAGTGTTTAACTGTCTTCAAGTTATATTTATATGAATATTTTATTGACATGTATGTTCCAAAAGTGTATGAAATCCCTAGAAACCTAATATGTTACCAGTTATAATTTTGGTTATTATGTTAAAGTGTTACATGCCACAAAAAATAAGCAAATTTCTTTGTCAATTGAATTATTATTATAATGAACTCCCATCAAATCTTTAACAATGGCTATTTTAAGTCTTGTTATTTACAGCTAATTGTTTTATTCTTATGCTTTTCCTGAAAGCTCTTTGCAAGCACTCATAATCCTAAAGCGTGTGTCTTTAAGGAGGTTCATGGAAAGGATGGAAGAACTCTGACAAATACAGGTTTCTGACAACTTTGAGAACACACTATTGGACTGGGTAAGAATTCCAGAACTCCAGTGGAAAAAAAGACTCATAAAATTGCTAACCCAAAATCAAACAGAACAAGAATTAATTACATGGGATTAAACTAAGGAAGTATTATAATTTTTCTATGACTCTTTGGTTCAAACATTGCTGATTCCTTTTATGTTTTGTTTTCCAGATTTAAGGAAAATATTTTTTTAGCTATCCTTTCCTCCAAAGCCAGCCATAAAACTGAAAAATATCACTCTAACTACCCCCTCTCTTTTCTTTTTGTAAGAACTGGACCTAAAGAAATTCTCTGACCTACTTGTTTGATTATAGGTCATAAAACCCCCATTCAAGAAAGGGTCCTGCCCCATACATGGGAGGAAACAATGCTGCACACAGAGGCTAAGAAGAATCTGAAGAGACAGGCCTTGCTGAGTTTTCCCATTTAGTCTATTTGCATTATGTCATACTTTTTTCATCCAATCACAGCTCTACATGGCTGTTCATTCTTCATTGAGCCTATGCACAAAAATTGATAATTTTCCCTGTACGTTTGGGTCTTCATTCTAAAAGCTTCTATATCATGTAAAACTATGATCAAATAAATTTGTTAACTTGTCATTATTATATTATAGGAGTATCAGCCAGGACTGTTTTGATGGGGAGGAAAGAGATCACCCCCTTTGCACCCTTACAATGATAACAAATTAGAATTCACTCCTAAATAATAGTAGTTTGGGCTTTTAATTTATCAAATCATAGTATTTATCAAAAATATTTTATCAAATTTTTACTTTCAGAGCCACAATTAAGAGATGCATGTCCTTGATAATGTTTATACTTTATGAAATCTATACCTGTAGAGACTGAACAACTGTCTCTGGGAAACAATAGACATAGATAGAAAAGCCTTCTAGGTATTTTTCTGAGCTATTCCCTTAGTCTACCTGGATTTCTAAGGCACTCAGTTTCTGAGGAATTATTGTGATAGCTATTTCATCTGAAAATGTTTGCACTGTAATTGAGGCCAATAGAGATGAGAGCAGTAGGAATTTCAGAAAATATTAGAGACAGGGGGAGGGTATTTTGTGTCTTGTAAATGACTGCCATAATGGTCAACAATGCAAAGTCTAGTGGATTTACTCATTCTTTGGAATGTAGTGATGTAGAATGAAAAAGCAAGTGGTAAAAGGGATATCTCAGACAGATGTGTTTTTAACTTTTTATTTCAGCATTTAGCATCAAGTGACCTGTAGCAATTTCCAAATCTTTGTGGGCTTCAGTTCATCTGTATGCATGTAATGTGTGGTTAAAATACTATACACTTGTGGAAAATATAACATACCCACAATAAGCATATTTCTTGGCACATATTATATACTCAGTCATTTCCATTTTCCCTCTCTACCTCTGTTTTGTGCTTATATCTGGACTTATATGATTGAAATTATGGGAACTAGAAGCAAACTAATATATCTAAAATTCAAATCATACTAATTTGATTTCACCATTTCTAATAAATGGTATCCTTATTTGGGTACTTCAAAAGGTCATTAAAAAAAAAAACTTACACATGTTGAGAAATTTCACTTTTTGGCCTCCCAGCTGCCACTTAAGGTCTCTATGCTTGACTCTTCATTTTGACCATAGATTGAGGGTTTGCAGTGAAAATACACCTGATTTGTACTTATTTTTCTCTCCCAGGGAAAATAAGAGACTCTAAAAATAATATCCACACAACGTGATCAGGCAATAGACCAGAATTTTCTTTCCTGAAAATTATAGTGCAAGATATATTTTATTATATTCCTATTTTGATAGCAATATCTCTAAACTGCACCTGGTAGTCCCTACTTTGTCCTACACGTCTTTACTACCCATCTCCTGTGAGATTATTTCCTGTGGTGCCCCTTGTAGAAATTACTCAGATCCCCTTTTATTAGCTTCTATGGGATTCTTTGGTGTTTGACTGTCCTGTAAATATAGTTTCCTTTCTTCAAAACATCAATTAAATAATTATTCTTTTTCCTTAGACCCTACTTTTTGCTAAATATATCCATTTTCTCATTTTATGACAGTTATTTGTTTTGACCACAACTTTTCCAGCTTTTTTTTAATCCTTTGGAGTGACTGAATTTCCAACATGTTAATTACTCTGCCAAACACGTTGCTTGAAATTTATTAATCCTATTCTTCAGGTGTCTCTAATTTTCCTTCTTGGAGGATGTCTTAGTCTGTTTTCTGTTACTATAAATGCATACCTGAGGCTGGGAAATTTATAAAGAAAAGAAGTTATTTGGCTCACAGTTCTGTAGCTGGGGAGTTCAGGGCCACGGTGCAGGCTCTGGTGAGGGCTTTCCAGCTGTATCATACCATGGTGGAAGATCAAAGAGTAAGTGAACATGTGGGAAGAGGCAAAGCGCAAGAGGCATCCTGGATTTATAACAACTCATTCTCAAGGGAACTAATCAGTTCTTTGAGAATGAGAACTCACTCCCTCAAGATAACATTCATCTATTTATGAGGGATATACCCTCATGACCCAAACACCTCCCACTAGGCCTTTACCACCCAACACTGCCACATTGGGAATCAAATTTCAACATGAGTTTTGCTGGGACACAAACCACACCCAAACCATAGCAGAGGAGAAATGAATACCTTGTTGACTGGTTGCTAGACACATACTGGAAGCCACTGAAATCAACTCTACACTTTTTTATTATCAGGACAATTGTGTCACACACATAACTTTTCCTACTTTTCTTATTGGATTAAAACAATTATTTAGGCAGAAGTAAGATTCATCTTTGCTTCTCTTTTATAATTTTTAATGCATCTACTCATTTATCAGTATTCTTTCAAGATTCTCGAAAAGGAGGATCTTTTTTCTTCTTTAACAGAAACAGGGTTGGATTTATCTCTTAACCATTTGAAGATGTACATATCAAATTCTAACTCAAGTGATGTCTCACTACTTTTTAAGATGAAATAATTTAATTTATAACTTTATCTGTATGAATATCTGTTCTGTGGATAGTAAAAGCCATTCTACCATTGTTTTAATTATCTATATCAAGAATTGGTTGCAAGCTATTTGTAGCATTATAAGCTCAATCGAATTGGTGTTACACATTTATATGTTCCTAGAGTGGGAATTAAAGTAATCACCCCTGCTGAACTGTGATAAGATTGTAATTATCACAATTTTGCATTTATCTGGAATAAATTAATTATGAGTGTAATTTTTTTACTATATAGATTATATCTTATCATTGTAACTTTCCCCTTTTGCAGAAATGATATATACCACACAGAGAAGTGTATAAAACATAAATATAAAGCTCAATGACTTATTATAAAATGAAACCCAAGTAACCACCTCCAGGTCCACAAGGAAAATATTGACAGCATCTCAAAAGCCATTCTCATAACTCTTACAATCATTACCTACCTCTTAAGATGACCACTATCTTGATTGTAAACAATATAGTATGATTTTGTCTGTCTTTACTCATTATGTAAGTGGAATAACTGTCTAAGTTTGGTGCAATTTTCTGATTTCTTTTTCTTATTATTTTATCCACATTATTCCTTGTGCCTGCAATTTCTTGGTTTTTATTGCTTTGTAAAATGTTATTACATAAATATACCATTATTTATTTATTTTATGGTTGATGGGCATTTTTATTGTTTCTAATTTTGGCCATTACAGATAAAGCTGCCATGAAAATTGAGAATTTTCAACCATTGAGAATTCTCAACCAAGTGAGAATTCCAACCATTGTCTTAATTATTGTTATAGTATAATAGGATATAATGTCTAATCAATGTTCACTGTTACTCCTACCTAAACAATCCTCCCTTCATATACAAAAGGAAGAAATAATAGACCCAATTTGCATAACACTTTAATGTAGTCATGGTGAGCAACATGATTCACAGATAATCAAGTTTGCTAAAGATAATGGTGTACTAATTTATAACAGAGTGCTGTGTTACATTGTTTGGAGTAGGGAAGAGGGAAGAAAAGCAGATGTTTCCATGGAATTTAGGGTGTTTTAAGCCAGAAAAGAAAAAGAGATAATGCATTAGTCCATTTTGTGTTGCTATAAAGGAATGCTTGAGGCTGGGTAATTTATGAAGAGAAAATGTTTATCTGGTCATGGTTCTGAAGGTTCAAGAAGGGCCTCAGGCTGCTTCCACTCATGGCAGAAGAGGAAGGGGAGCCAATGGGTACAGAGATCACATGGCAAGAGAGGAAGTGGGGGTTCCAGGCTCTTTTTAACAACCAGTTCTCATGGGAGCTAATAGAGTGATAACTCACTCATCCCTAAGGATGGGCATTAATCTATGTGTGAAGGGTCCACCCCATGACCCAAATACATTCCATTAGGCCCCACTTCCAACATGAGGTCTGGAGGGGACAAGCAGCCAAACTATAACAAATAATAATTATTAGAACTGTGTTTAAAGACAATTTTGTATGGAAATATTTCTTCTGATTAAATGTAACATATAGGTCAAATATGGAAAGTCAGTAACATATTCTGGACCTGCTTGTCTACTCTCTGTAACTTGTCCATTTTCAGAGTCCTCTCAAGTAGCTCTTAAAGCTCCTAGTGCCATGTGGAAGGCAGCTTAAAGACCACTAAATTACTATATAAAAATGGTCATTGTAGGAAAAGTTTAAAAGTAGCTACAGCCCCTACTTAGAGAAAAAAATTCTCTGAGAAGACCATTATAGAGAAATAGAGAAAGCAGGTGTGTAGTTTGTGAAAAAGTGGAAACAGCATGTGCTCTTTAGCTACTGTTACATGATCCTGAACAAGAATGCTAAGCTCTCTGAACCCTAGTTTTCAACACATGTGATTAAGAATATAACATCTACCTCAAAGGGAGCTTATAAGGGAAATTGAGTTAATGTATGTTAAAAATGCTTTGTTTAAAAACAAATATTTAAGCAATATAAGGCAATAGTATCCTAAGTATTGGGGAAACAATTTCCTTAACATGCTATTATTGACCCTATGGCTTCTGATAACATCTACTAGACTAGGAGCCCACAAACTTTTTCTATAGAGGGCCAGTAGTAAATATTTCAGGCTTTGAGGTCCATATCATATTTATTAGTCACAGCTACTCAACTTACGCTGTAGCATAAAAACCATCATAGGCAATATGTAAACTAGGTGGCTGTTTTCCAATAAAACATTGTTTACAAAAACTGGCAGCTGGAAGAATTTGCCCAGTGAACCATAGTTTGCAAACTCCCGTAGTAGATCCTTTCAAACTCAAAGTAGTCCACAGACCTCCAGCAGCAGGATTACCTGGGAGCAGGAAAAGCTACATAAATTGTGGGGTCTAATGCAAAATGAAAACACAGGGCCCCTTGTTCATAAATTACTAAGAATACTGAAATGCTGACAGCAAGCATTATTTCAAGTGTGGAGTACTCATGCAACTGCACAGGACACACATCCATGAATCCAGTCCTTCTTGGGAGCTTGTTAAAAAGGCAAAACCTCAGGCCCTATCCCTGACCTGTTGAATCATAATTTTCATCTCAATAAGGTCCCTAGATGAGTCACATGTTTTGAAAGGCAGTGATAGACTAAAATGATTTTAAACAGGTATTTCTGGCTTGGCCAAGTAATTGCTTCTATTTCTGAGAAATTGACTTTGAAATTCTTACAAACCTGCTTATAAAATAATTTAAAAATTGGCATAGTTGACAAATATTTTCCTGTATTCCCTAACTAATCTCCTGATTAAATTATTTCCAATGTATCCTCAGTTTCTTCTCCCATTATCATTGCATCTAATTGGTTACTGAGTGCCTGTCATCCCCTCTCAGAGCATTTTCTCCGTCTGGCAACACCTCTCAGAGGAGTGTAATAGTTAGTAATGTTGATTCTGGAGCCAGATGCTTGGGTTTGTGTGCTGGCTCCATTTCTTACCAACTGTTGGTCTTCAGCAGGTCACTTACTTAATCTATCCTTCTTCAGTTCCTGCTTCTCTTAGAGAGGATAACAACTCATAGCATTATTGTGAGGATTAAATGAGTTTTTATATATAAACACTTAATTAGCATCTGACACATGGTAAACACAAGGGGTAGATGATATTATTATCTATCTATTCCCATCACCTTAAAAATTCTTCTGATCCTCATAATCAGTTGCCTGAGCTCTTGCAACATTAACTGTTCTCAATGTCATGTGGAAATTAGGATTAGTTTCACAGTTTTGGGAGCAAAATGGCTGCTGCAGTGTAGAAAGAGCAAGAGGGATACTTTTTTGTGAGCATGCTATAATGGAAGCTAGATAAGTTTCTCAAGGATGAAATCAGCATCAAGCCCAAGAAATTGAGTTCAATAAGTTCATTTGAGTCCAGGGGGACCCTGAGATTCAAGGTGACTAAGGTCTAAGACAGAGATCAGCAAACTATAGTCAATGGGCCAAATCTTGCCATTTTATAAATACGGTTTTATAAATAAAGTTTTATTGGCACTGTTTGAGGAAGAAAGCAATGTTGATGTTGATGCTGATGTTGGCAATTTCCAGAGTATATTATAAATCAGCAAACTTGTGTGATGTTAATAAAATTGTTGGTTATTTGTTAAAATAAATAAGTAAATAAATAAATAAATAAATAAAATTTTGTTGGAACACAGCCATGCTCATCTTTTAGTTTTGTCAGTGGCTGCTTTTGTGCTACAATGGCAGAGTGGAGTAGTTATGAAAGAGACCATGTGGCCTACAAAACCTAAAACCTTTACTATCTGGACCTTTATAAGATAAAAAAAATATTGGCTTCAGAGTTTGACAGAATTCAGGGCAGTATTGGTGGGATTTTCAGGAAGAACATGGTCATTGAAAAAATCTTCCAAAATAGGACTGAGGAGAATAAAGTTGGAAAGAAACCCAAGTCATCTGGCTAAGAACCAGGCCCGAGAGTGTGAGTAGGCACTGGGCCAAAAAGGCCAGAATTTTAAAGGAGTTTGCTGTTTGTCTTCATTACAGAATTACTTGGTGACTCAATCCTTTTAAAGAAGGAGCAAAAAATATTTCTAAAACACACGTTTAGTGAGGTGAATACTATTATCAGTCTGAGTGAATGCTGTTGATATTGGGGAGGCATAGGGAATTTGGCAGAAGGCTTGGTGATTATTCTAATGATTTGGGTGCCACAACTATCATCCTAAAAAAATCCAGTTGTGTAACCTTGTTTTCACATCACCAGGTTATAAGATAAAAACTCTTTGATATGGCATGCAAAATTTTCTTTGGAAATTCTTATAAATTTAGCATTCAAGAGACAGCATTGTATATGAAAATATCTGGTTTTGAATTCAGCTTTTGCAGATGTTTTTTCCTACACCCTGAAAATTTTTTCCTTGCCCTTCTCCTTATAACAGGTTAAAATTCATCCTATAAAAAGCCAGCTTCAAACACCATCTGTTCTGGAAATTCTTTCAATAGTCTTGCAGGCATAATTAGTTATTCCTTTCACTGTAAGTAGAGATCATGTTATAACCCAGGGAGTTAGTGGACGCATGAAGCAGAAATCCAACATAGCCACAGGACGTTGTCTAAGAATGAATGTCTTCTACATACAGCAAGCCAAAGTAACAGAGACTCCTCCCAGAGTTGGTAGGAACACAGAACAGACACCCACCACTCCTGGGCCTCATCCCAAGAGTAATATCACATAGATAAGCTTGTATAGTAGCTGTTCTTTCCTGAGTGGAAATGTTCAACAAGCAGGTACCTTCCAGAATGTGTTAACAGATAACACCATCTGGCATCCTTTGCAGTGGTATTATAAGTTAGCAGATAGTGCCCTCTCAGAATAATATGGAGAAATGCCACTCAATAAAATAGACATTTTGCAAGAAAGAGGAGACCAAAAGAATTAAATTGGAGAAAGTCTCCTATCACAGCAAACCATATAGAAGATGTTCAAAACTTTCTGCTCTCCGTGATTACCATTGCTATGATTAGAATGTGTCCCCTTCAAAATTCAGCTATTGCTAATATGATGGTATTGAGAGGTGAGGCCTTTAAGAAGTGATTCTGCCATGAAGTCTTCCTTATGAATGGGATTAAGGCTCTTATTAAAAAGACTTCATGTAGGGTCTGGTAGCTGGCCCTCCTGCCTTCTGCCAATTGAGGATTCAGTAAAAAGGCCCTCCCTAGATGCTGGTGTTTTGATCTTGGATGTCCCAGCCTCCAGGACTGTGAGGAAATAAATTTCTGTTTTTTTAAATTAATTATCCAGTCTGTGCTATTTTTCCATGGCAGCACAAACAAAAACCACCATTGAGGTTATCATTCCACTATTGTGAATGGCAATTCCTGATTCAGATCAAGGACAAACTACTGAGCGATGGCCCTGGGTAATGTAACCTTCACTGGAAAAAGCAAAATAGTGACATATTTCCACATGGAGAACACTTATGTCACAATCTCTTGTCTTTCCTGTTTTGTACAATCTTTTCAGTTGGCCTTGCCTTCTTTTCTCTTTGATCTTATTCAATGTGTAGTAAAGGGAAGAGGTTTCCATTTATTTGGAAAAACTTGTTCCCATTCCTCCAGGCCATCCCTCCATATGTTAAGGTCAAGGTGAATCCAAGATGGAGACCCAGGGTATAATGAGCGTGGGAGCGAGAACCTAAACTTTTTCTCATAATTACAAAAGGGCTTTTCATAAATACATGAATACTGGAAAGATTTGCCAGGTAGGCGAGCAAGATCTGAGTTGAAAATAAGTAGGTGGGACTCATGTGCCTGACGCATCCCTTGTAGCCCTTAACTTACGGGTGAGTGCCTGATGGAGCATTAAGTTTCACATATATTTCACATTGGATTCAGGTCACTGTGGCTAACAGAGTGTTTGATAAAATAGCAGACAAGATTGACACAGAGAATATACCTATGACACTGTATAAGTCCCCATCTCTTAACTTTCTAGTTAATAAGAAAATTATGAAACAACATTGCTGTCTGGAAATTTTAAAATATTGTTCTAAATGAATGAATCAATGAGGAAATCAAAATACAATTATATATGATTTGAAAAGAAGAGAAAATATGAAAACTATCAATATATGTGAACATGTTTTATTTTTTATTTATTTATTTTATTTTTTTATTTCCAAACACCAACTCAAACCAGATGAACATGTTTTAAATTTTTCTAAAATTGTAATAGTTGCAAACCCATAGCTTTACATGTTTGCACATCCACATTCACATGCCCCCAAACATACATATGAGAATTAAAGAATAAATAAAACACACCACTCAAAAAGTTAGCAAAGGGACTTCAAAATAAACTTAGGAAAGTAGTTTGAATCACATAAAAATTATGATAATAGCTAACATTTTTAGGAGATTTAGTGGCGGCAATGGTGGAGGGAAATTCTTCAAGCCTAATCAAGTAAAAGAAAAGGCAGAAAATTTAGGAACAACTAATGAGATATAACTACACATGTCAAAGCAGATAAGACACTAAATGAAAATAGATTTTACAGTTTAGTAAAAAAAAATCTTTAAATATATTGGTTAAATGGAAAAGTATATGAGTTAACAATATCTAATTAAACTGATCAAGGAGAACGTATATACAAATAAATATACAACAAAAAGTAAATGTTACCAAAGAAATTCTGCCACTGAAGCAATTGTACCTCAACGGTCTGATAAGTAATTTGTCAAAAATTCCCCAATGACAGGTAATTCCTCTTCTAAGGAGATATTCTAAGGAAAGGAGACAGACATATCTAAAAAATATAGACAATTATGCATAAGACATTCATTGAGATGCTGTTTATTACAGATAAGTTGGAAACCTTTTCGTATATTACAAATGAAAGCCGAACAAAGATTAGGGGCCAGCCTTAACTCCTTCTCTCATGCTTGGCAGGCAATCCATCAGGAACTCATATTTGCTCTACCTTCAAAATATATGCCAAATAATCAGATTATCTACATCTTACCACTTAAACCACTATCACTCTTCTCTTAGCCACCATCTGCTCTTGCCTGAACTCTGCAATAGCCTCTAGCTTATATCCCTGCTTACACTTGATACCCCCCATATTCTCCATAGAGCAACCAGAGAAATCCTTTTTAAAGACATATTTCATCATATCATTTTTATGCTCAAAATACTCAAATCACTTTCCTACAAACTCAATGTAAAATTCAACTATTACTATGGTGTATAAGATATGGGACCCGCTGCTTCCTTTGTCTGATCCCTAACAATCTCCTCCTTACTCATGGGATTACTCCAGTCATCCCAACTTTTTGTTGGTCCTGGAGCCTGCTAAGCGCCTGCCTCAGGACCATCTTTTGCCCTTGCTGTTCCATCTGCCTGGCATGCTCTTCTCTCAAATAACCAGATGACTTAACCCATCACTACATTCAGCCCTCCCCTGATTACCATCTTGTCAAAGCATCTCTGACCACCCTTTCAAGAATATAGAATGATCCATCATTCTCCATACCTTGATTTCACTTTATTTTTTTCCCTGGTACTTTTATTAGAAAGTATATTGACTGACTGTTTCCTCCCACTAGAAAACAAATTCCATGAAGGTAGGGATTTATTTTATTTTATTTATTTATTTTTGCCCTTTTGTATCCAGTGTCTGTAAGAGTGCCTGGCACTCCTTGTAAAAGGAGCTGAATGTTTTTGAATTAAAGAACAGATTAAAGCAATGAAACCAATAATGGGAAATGTAAAATAAATTAAAGACTTACCTATGTAATTGCATTTTATTTTGTCATTAAAATAGATGTTAAGGACATGGGAGAGTACTTACTATATTAATTTAAATACAAAACTCAATCTGCAAATTTGCACACATAATATTGTGTCAACAATCTGCAAATTACATACATAGAAAAAAAAAGAAGAAAAAAAATCAAAACTCCCTATTAAGTCTTTTTCAGAGTGGTAAGCATAACAACATTCGTTGTTTTATTATTTATATTTTCATTTATTTTTAAATTTGTAGTTTTTTTTTAATAATTAGAAAAAAATTTAAATTGAGCACGTATTGTGTGCAGTCCACGAGGCTGGTGCTGGTGGATATGAAGTTAACAGGTGTGCTAATTTTAGTTGAGATAACACATGTGTATACCAATAATTGTAATTTCAGTCAAATATAATGAATGTCTATTTTCTTTGTCTTATATTCCTCACTCATAGAGATAATAATACACCATCTTCATAACTGTATGGTAATAGTACATGAGTTAATGTGAGTAAAAAGCTTAGCACAACTCACTAATAGTAAATTTAGTCATTTTTATTGTTATTCTTATTACTACAGTACAGAGGAGGGAATAGTTATTTTATCAGCAATATTAGGGAAGGCATAGTGAAATAGTGGGCATTGGACTGCACTTAAAAAGCATTATAATAATGTTTGACAGTGCAGTCAACAGTACAGGGTAAGCTACGCTGTGGTAACAAACAACTACCCCAAATCTCAGTGGTGCAAGATAACAAAACTTTATTCCTTTTACAGCCTGCACTTCCAATGCAGTCAACAATCAGGGGGAGGGTGTGAGGGGTGGGGTTGGTTGTCTCTGGTCAATCCTTCAGGGGTCCAGATCAACAAAGGCTTTATCTTGACCTAGGCTTCACCTATGGCAGCAGTAAGAGTGGTGTGCATTGAATTACTCAGTCTCTTAAATTTTCTGGACAGAAGTGCCACATTTTACTTTTACTCACATTTCAACAGCCAAATAAAGTTCCATAGCTAACTCGAACTTCAAATTGATGGAAAGCAATCCTACCCTGGGTATAAAAATTGAAGAGCTGGAAATATTTGGTGAAAGCACTCATGATCACCAGAGATAGACTGACAAGGAGAACTGGTGGATATATTTCATCATTAGGCTAATTTAAACAATGAAAACAGTGTTAGACCCTGAGTTTTTCCTCTATCTCTGGACAAAAACAATATGACAGCATATCATCTCCAGCACACAGCAAAAGAGATACCCCAAATCATCCTACTGCTAAAATGCAGAAAAATATTATATATAATTTTTTTAAAAAGAGTTTAAAATTCATGTCTGAGCTGGCAATAAAATAAAAGTAATCTTCAGAGGCAGAAAGCAAACAGAAAGCATAAATCTACAGTAATAAGTGAAATAAAGTCTCTGGCTTCCCTGGGAAAACTCATAGAGCCCTTAATATAGAGCTTTGATTTTAATAACACATGTGTGCCCAGGGCCCACACAAAGTGAAAGATCAGATCAGGAACCACAAATAAAGCTGGGATATAAGGGTAACAATCTCAATGAAACAGTGAACCTGGAAATATAAATAAAACAGAAAAGTAATCATTTGCAAAGATAGAATGTTCAAAAGCTTGCCATCATAGCTTTGAATTTCAGAATTCTTAACCACAAGTTGGTGCTCATGTGGTTTTGTGGCCCAGTATCACATTACCTTTGTGGTCTGAAAACCCCAAAAGGAAGAATATGGTTTACAGTCATCCCATGAAGATATCATGCATTACCAATATTCTAAGTACCAAACAGAAACATATGCAAATACTCTCTGAAGGAACAAACCTTCAATCTTGGTCGCATGGATTTCCCACAAATACAGTTTGATTCAAACATCAATTCATAATAAAAACATTCATAAAGCAAACAAGTAGCAAGGCATTATAAATGCCAGTTGATATAATACACAGCCAAATAAAATTTAATACATTTTAGATATAGGAATTATCATCCATAGAATGGAAAATATGTGCATTTAATGTGTTAAAAAATAAAAGAGGGAATATAAAATATGGAAAGGAAGATGATTATATAAAATTGATTATTCACAGTTGGAAAAATATCTAAATATAAATTTTAGAAATAAAAATAATATAATCCTTAGAATTTAAAACTCAAAGGTATTTTTATTCTGGTAAAATATACATACCATAGAAATTATCATTTTAACTAATTTAATGTGTACAATTCAGTGACATTAAGTACATTTACAATGTTGTTCCAGATATGTTGTTCATCATTGCAAAAAGAAACCCTATGTCAGTTAAGCAGGGAAGTGTTTCCTTCTATTTTTTTTTAACTATTTGAGAAGAATTGGTGTTAATTCTTCCCTAGATATTTAGTTGAATTCACTAGTGAAGTCATCTAGTCCTGGACTTTCCTCTGTTGGAAGGTGTTTGATTGCTGATTCATTGCTTTTACTTCTTATAGGTATATTCAGATTTAAAAAATTTTTTTCTTGAATCAGCTTTGTGAGTTTGTGTGTTTATAAAATTTGGTGTATTTTATCCAGTTCATCCAATTTGTTGAAACAATATTGTACATAGTGTTCTCTTAAAATTCATTATACTTGATAAGGTTTGTATTAATAGCAATATTACCACTTTCATTTCTAATTAAGTGATTTTAATCTCCTCTCTTTTTCTTAGTCAATCTGGATAAAGATTTGTGAATTTTAATAATTGTTTCAATGAACCAACTTTTGTTTTCATTAATTTCTCTATTGTTTTTCTATTCTCTATTGTATTTACTTTTTGCTAATCTTTATTATCTCTTTCCTTTTGCTAGCTTTGCATTTAGTTTGCATTTATTCCCAATTTGCCTCGAATTATTTTCAAATTTCCCTTGTGATTTATTTTTGGCCTATTTGTTGTTTAAGAGTGTTGTTTAATTTTCACATACTTGTGGATTTCCTAATTTCCCGTCTGTTATTGATTTCTAATTTCATTCCATTGTTGTTGGAGAAGATAATTTATGTGACTTCAGTTTTCTTAACTCTATTGAGATTTATATTGTGGCATAATATCTGGTATATTCTGGAAAATGTTCCATGTGAGCTTGAAAAAACATGTATATTCTGCCATAGTTGTGTGGAATAGTTTGCAAATGTCTGTTAGGTCCAATTGGTCTATGGTGTTGTTCAAGTCATCTTTTTCCTTATAGATCTTATGTCTTGTTGTTCTATCCATTATTGAAAGTTGGGAATTGAAGTCTGCTACTATTATGCTTTTCTGTCTATTTATCCTTCTGTCTATGTTTGCTTCACATATTTGAGACCTTTAATGTTAGGTGCATACATGTTTATAATTGTTATATCTTCCTGGTGAATTAACTTCTTTATTGTTGTGGGAATTCTCAGATTTTTATTTTTATTTTTTTAAAGTTAAATAAGATCTAAGCTTTCAAGAATGACAAAAATGGTGTCAAAATTTCAAAAGAGAGAGGAAAGTGTAGAAAGCCAATGCAGAGGGTAAATAGATTAGAGAAATGTAGAGTTCAGCAATAGGGGTCATGAATGTAATGTATTTAGTGAAATTATTAGTTTACTTACCAGCCATATTTGGCTGGTTTATTTAGCTGGTCTTCATGAGAGCCAGGTGGAAAGAAGAGATCAGAACAGCAGTTATTGGCATCTTGTAGTGGCTGTGTTGAGATGTTAACAGCTGGGAAACAAATTTAGAATACATTTTCACAAACCTCTTATTTGCCAACAGTGGTACTAGTAGAATTTCTTTTATAAGAGTCTTCACAGAAAGAATGCTAAATAAATCTTCTTCATTTTTCTTTTACTTATGGCATATTTATAGTGAGGAAATCACTACATAATAAGGCACATCTGTTTAAATAGTGATTAAAATATTAGAAAGGTATTATAAATCCACATTAGAGTAGTAACAAAAACAGTCACTAACAATTGAACCGTAAATTACTGTTAATAATTTTTTTTTTGAGACAGAGTATTGTTCTGTTGCCCGAGCTAGAGTGCCCATGCTGTCATCATAGCTCACAGCAACCTAAACCTCCTGGGCTCAAGTGATTCTCCTGCATCAGCCTCCCGAGTAGCTGGGTCTACAGTCATGTACCACCTTGCCCAGCTAATTTTTTCTATCTTTGGTAGCGATGGGGTCTCGCTCTTGCTTAGGCTGATCTCAAACTCCTGACCTCAAGTGATCCTCCTGCCTTGGCCTCCCAGAGTGCTAGGATTACAGGTGTGAGCCACCACGCGCAGCCAACAATGTTAACATATATTCTTTCATTTATTTCTTAGACCTCTGTGATGTATTTTTACTTTCATTTTGCTTATAAGGAAACTGAGTTTCATAAGAATTATTTGAGTGATTTCTGACAATTGCTGCCTGCCCATTGCAGTTTTAAAGTGTTTACAACAGTTGTTCAAAAATAGTTTGATTCTTGCTTGCCTACTTGGCTCGTTAGCATTTCATTTAATTTCAGAACAAATGAGGAGTTTAGCAAATTATGTACATCTAAAGAAGAGAAAAAAGTTATTTGGAGACATTTTCCCTAAGGGAATGTTCATCAACTATAGCAAAAATGTGAGTATATGATCTACTTGTTCTGTATTTTTATTGAATAAACAGAGTAAATCATAATTATTAAGGGTTAGGTCAGAAGTAAGTATCACAATTGTTAGGCTAAACTTCACCTTTTCCCTTCTTAGTTAAAACTGATTTTTGGTTACTTTTTACTTCCATATTACTATATTATATGAATAATTTTTATATGCAAGAATCTAGATATATTAGTAGGCAGGATTTAATACAGTGAACTAGATTCTTACAAAACCATTGGAAGGGCTGGGTAAATAAAGGTTAGGGAGAAACACTGCTGGACTTAGGGAAATCAGAAAATACAAACTATCTATCAGCTGTCTGTTGAACTGAACAAGGTGATTTGAAGAAAATATCCAGGGTAGCTGTGAAATTTGCATCTATTGCCTGCCTACACATGCATCAACCACAATGAGAAGAGAAAAATGACTTCTGGTTTCTACCTATGCAATTTCATACAAATACCAGTTATTATCAAAATCTAAACTGGAATTCTGGTGATAAGAATCTGGAAATTGTAGTTTTTAGAATTTCTAATGCCTGTGATACAAAGAGAGTTTAGAATGATAGGAATAGTGTTAAATATCAACAAACCACATATGATTCAGTCCTCCTCCTTGGATTGCTAGTATCTAAGAAATGTTTCTATTTACACTCAAACTCATACTAATAAAAACAATGGCAGGTATCCCTCTGCTATGGTCTAAATGTTTGTGTTCCCCCTAAATTCATACATAGAAACTTAACCTCCAAAGTTATGATATTTGGAGTTGGGGAACTTGGGAAGTGATTAGGTCATGAGGGTGGAGCTCTCATGAAGGGAATTAGTGTCCTTATAAAAGAGGCCCAAGGGGCCTCATTTGTCCCTTCCACCATGTAAGGATGCAGCAAGAAGGTACCATCTATGGACCATGAATCACGCCCTCACAAGACATGGACTCTGCTGGCACTTTGATCCTGGACTTCCCAGACTCCAGAACTGGGAAAATTAAATTTCCATTCTTTATAAGCCACACAGTTTATGGTAGGATGTTGAAACATCTCAAACAGACTAAGACACTCTCTAACATAATGCTAAATTTTTTGTTGTTTTTTCTTTCTTGGTCTGGTAGTCTTATACAAGTGAAAATGTGTAAGTACCTACACCCCTAAATATAAAAGATACAGACTCCCAGAAATCACTGTATCCATCTCTGTGTAATAATTATTATACTTCCAGTTTATTCACAAGCTAACTTTACATTCTGTAACTTAAAGAAAAAATTAGAAATCTAAGTAAAAAGTACTACACAATGCCTCATGTAAAATAATATGGGAACAAGAGAAGAATAAAATATAAAATTAATTACCATGTACAAATAGAATAGCAAGCCAGGAGTTGGTTCTCAAAGTCAAAATAGTTATTTGTGGCAGAGAGCATTGCTTTGCTTCAAATAAATGGTGACTGCATATTCCATCCTGATTGGTGACAGACACTTTGAGAATCTTTGCATCTTCTGCTTCACAAGTTTCAAATGGCTGAGCATCTTGTGCTGAAGTCTCTACTGCCTGCAGAGCATTTGCTTACTTTGATCCTCACTCAAGTCCTATGGCTTTGGGCTTCTTGGTAAAAGGTTGTAAGTAGCATGTTCATATATGGAACATGTTGGCTGCAGAATCCTCAGAGGCCCAACAAATGTCTTGTGTCTTTTTTATTGGTATAGGGTGTAAAGTGCAGCAAGTTTTCCTTCATCTTGGAAGTGACACATTGACAAGCCTTAGATAATTAAAAACATTATCAGGGTGGCATGCCTGTCTGTTCTGAATTTTTGTGAGTATAAGCATGTTTCCTACTAAGTCAGGTAGGGTATTTGCTACATTCTCCTTACCTTACCCAATCAGCATGATAAACTTTTACATGGTGGACCAGAGATATGTCTTGTTTATCAATGTCTCCGCATTCTATTTTTATGCTGCTTCTTCTCTGGTATGACACCCTCAAAATCCATTCTTACACATATTCTCCAATTTTCTTTTGATATAAATTGGCAGAATTATTATAATTCTTTTGGTTTATATGTTCTCTACTTCCAGAGTAAGCTGGAGGGAAACCTGTTTCTTTAAATGAACTGGGATTTGACAACTTTTATGAGCATACAGGTACTGAAATTTGGCCGGGATGGACCTTGAGGGGATTTGGCAACTCTTTTAAAGGTAATTTTCTCATCACAGAGTCTTCCAGCAAGAGGAATAGGATCTCAGACAGATAAGAAGGAGTTGATTCTGCTGGCAGAGATGAAAAAACTGAAATTCAGAGGTCCAAAATATGCAGAATTTACTAAATATCATCATTCTGAATTTATGTGTCACAGTTTTTGTCCCATTCTGTTATCTAAGTTTCACGTAAGAGCTCTACAGAGTCTGTGAATATCCACCAACTGTAATTTTGGACACTGAAAGATTAACTTTGGTCTTATTTTTTAACATTTATGCTGAGGCTACAGTGGAGTAGAGATTCTTTGAAAGCAGTAATAGAAGGGTTTTTTTGTTGTTTTTGTTTGTTGGTTGGTTGGTTGGTTTTTTTTTTTTTTTTGGCTTTGCCTTGAGCCAAAAATTTAAAGTCCTAAATTTGTAAATTTTTTCATAAGCTAATTATGATCAGAAATAGCCATCCCCCAGTGCTTACAGAACTATTTCCACTAAGTTCTATTTCAATAACCATTGTGGTCTCCGAATGCTGTACTTTTAAGCAACATTTTTTCAGGGAACTATAGGCATTCTGGAGTCCATTAGCATCCCATTTATCTTAGCAATAATGTTATTACTATTTTCAAATAAAACCAGTCAGATAACCAATTCATCTCTCACCTCTGAACCACTTATGTTATAAAATTCTGAATCAGTCAGAGGATTGCTTAGAAAAGCCAGAAACCTTCTGATCCAAAGTCAGACACCTTATCCATTAGGCCACGTGGTCCTGACAGAGAACCTACAGAATGGGAGAAAATATTTGCATGCTACACATCTGATAAAAGACTGATAACCAGAATCTACATAGAACTTAGGAAAATCAACAAGAAAAAAATCAAATAACCCCATTAAAAATGGGCAAAGTACATGAACAGAAACTTTTCAAAAGAAGACAGAATAATGGCCAGCAGACATATAAAAAATTGCTCAACTTCTCTAAGCATCAGGGAAATTCAAATCAAAACCACAGTGAGATATCACTTAACTCCAGTGAGATTGGCTCACATCAAAAATCCCAAAACAGCAAATGCTGGCGGGGATGTGGACAGACAGGAACACTCACACACTGCTGGTGGGACTGCAAATTAGTGCAACCTCTATGGAAAGTAATATAGAGATAACTCAAAGAACTAAAAGTAGAACTAGCAATTGATCCAGCAGTCCCACTACAGGATATTTACCCAAAGGAAAAAAAGACATTCTATAATAAAGACATCTGCATGTGAATGTTGATAGCAGCACAATTCACAATTGCAAAGATGTGGAAACAACCCAGGTGCCCATCAATACACGAGTGGATTAATAAAATGTGGTATATGTATACCACGGAATATTACTCAGCAGTAAAAAATAACGGTGAATTGACACATCTGGTATTATCCTGGATGGAGCTAGAGCCCATTCTTTGAAACGAAGTATCACAAGAATGGAAAAACAAGAACCACTGGTACTCACCATCAAATTGGTACTAACTGATCAACACTTACATCACACAGGGCAATAATATTCACCAGGGGGCGGGCAGGTGGGAGCGGGGTGGAAGGGATGGGAAAAACTCTCACTGAATGGGTGCGGGGCGCACAGTTTGTGGGATGTCCACCATTGTAGCTCTGACATGGGCAATATATATAACCAAAGTGTTGTACCCCCACAATATTCTGAAATAAAAGGATAAAAAAAAAAGAAAAGACAGAAATCACTCTAGGTATCTGAGTGGAAACCGATTTTATACAGGGAATTAGATGATCCTATTTGAAGGGCAGGCAGAACACAGGCCAGGGACAATCCCTGCTGGATTTTATGCAACTAGGAAGTGTAAGCATTGCCAGAAATTGCTGTTGATGATCTCAGACTCTTGAAGTGCCAAAGCTTGAAAATCAAAATTTTCCAGGAAACTGTTGAGAGTTACTCATATATGTGTAGTCCTTTTCCCCCACTTCCTTGAAGCCTCTAAAAGAAGGGAAATATTTGTTCTTCTTTCCGGCTTTACATCTCAAACTGTTACTTTCACTGTTGCTGTATAACCTAGGACTCTGTAGGCAAAACATTCTGGGAAACACAATTTTTAGGTTTCCAGACTGTGTGACTCAGGGGGAGAGCTAAGGGTGGGTGAGAATGGTCATGCATGGAGAAAACCGACGTAGCTTATTTTGAAGCAAACTTTGCGTGGGTGTCATCTACATCAGTGTTTTTCATATACCATCATTTTTGTTGTTTCCGACAACTACTCAGTGAGTTTGACATGACAACCCTGTCAAGTAATCTTCCTGAAGAATGTCTTATATTGATCCACTTTTCTTTATCCCACTCAGTGATTCTAAATCTGTCCATCATCATCCCTCCTTTGGTTTGCTGCAGTAACCTCCTAATTGCTCTCCCTGCCTCAAATATCATTTGCCCTGAAACTATTCTCACTGAAGTCAGAACAAGGTTTTAAACCACAAATCTGATTGTGCCACTTTGTTGCTCAAAATTTTCAATTTCTCTCCAATGTTTTGTGCTGCAGTAAAAACTTATAAATGAAGTCATATTTTATTATTTGGACTTCACTACCTTTTCCAGCCCAATTATTGCCACGATTTATGAATAATGCTCTCCATACTTCATAATTTGCCATTCATAGCTACAAGTAAAATTTAGGTTGCTTGGCCAACTTTCCACTTATATATATCAACCCTCATTTACTCTGCGTTTCCTCCCCACTGATTACTTTTTCATGTCTGACCATCCTTTTAACTAGTTGCTTAAATTCTCATCCAAATTTTTTTTCAACATTTGGACTCAACTCTAATTTGACTCTCTCCTGTGCCCATCGGTTTGTCCATGCCCACTCCATTTACCGTGGTGTCATAGACAGAATCTGCATTTTCTTAGTTCTCCTTGCTACTTCCCTATCATTGCTGTTTAGCTCATGCAAAAACTCTTCTATCTTTGAAGTTTTGCCTCTACCATCCTTTTAGACGGTTATCTGCTGTGGCCCTTTGACTCACGGCCCTCAGTATTTCCTTTTATTCCAAATCCTGGCAGCTGCTGTAATGACTGCCAAGAACATGTGGCTAGCCCTCTGCACACCTCGTTCTCACAAACGCTTGACTTCCCGGATTCCACTTCCCTCAAATTCCACCCTACTCTAGAAAACCATTCCCTTGGCCACTATCTGGATTTTATCATCACTGATAATTTTATTACCTCTAATAAAATAATTTCCAAATACTCATCTCTGATCACAGCCCCCACTCATTCCAGCTTTTCACTTCATTACTTTTACTATTTTATCTTTATCTTATCTTTGGATATTCAATTCCTCCCTCCTTTTTCTCCCAATCTCTTGGCTTCAGTTTATTTCCTATGAATCCCAGCATCAGCGGTGAATCATATCAACATTTTATGTGCAGTTTCCTTGCTTTATTTGGTTGTTCGGGTTGTTTTTTCTTTCTCACTTATAGGATTTTTGGCATAAACATCATAAAAATTTGTATAATTTGCTCAATCAAGCCATCCATTTCCTCTTCTCAGGATATCAAACATTGCTAAAGAAAATCATACATCCTTACAGATTGATGTTTCTATAAATTATTTTCTTCATCCTTACTGGTCACTGGGTTCTCATAGCAATCATTCTACTTGTTCTTGTTTAACTTCTTGTCATTTCTCATAATACCTATGGATTTTTCTTTTTAAAGATCCCAAAATATCCAAGTTTTGCAATGTTTCACTTTCAAAATGTTCTTTCCCCCTAGTCTGTATGTTCTTTCTGGATGATGGTATTTTTTTCCATGGTTTCAATTAGTATCCATATGCTTATGATTTTTTAATATGCATCTCCAGCTAAGACCTCTTTTCTGAGCTTCTGGTTTGTGTGTTCAACTACAGACTATCTATACTTGACTGTCCTACACAGACTTCAAATTAATATGTCCTTAAATGACCTCATTATTTCACCTTCATCTGTATTTTCTCTGGTGTCCTCCCCTTTTGGAATCGTACAACCATCCATGCAATGGCCAAGACCAGAACCCTACAAATCACTCTTGATTCTTTCATGTCCCTTACTATGGATCTACTTTCTTACATCTCTTGATTTGGTTTCCTTCTCCAATACCTGTCTTGCTTCCTTATTCAGTGTTACACAATTTTCTGTGAATTTCTAAAGCAGCTTTCTTCCTGCTATCTATTACTTTAAGCTTGTCTTATACCTATTTTCTACAGTCACCAGAATTTATTTTCTCAAATACAAATCTCATGGTGTCATTTCCCTGCTTCACATCCTTCATTGGCTCTCAAGGCCTGCAGATCAAAGTCTATGTTTCTGGCATAAAATAAATAGCTCTCCCTTAACTGGCTCCTTTCTACTTCCCTAGTCTCATATCTTGCCACATCTCCTACTTTGGCTTTACCAGTAATTTCCTTGGAATTGTACACTGTCCTGTGACTCAGAGGTTGTGCACATGTGGTGTCATATAGCTGGAACATCCTAACTGTCCCAATAGTACCTTGTGTTTCTATCTCTCATAGCATATTTTATTGTATCACCTATTTACTTGAATATTTTTTCCAGCAGATTCTAAACTCTTGAGAAAAAAATTTCAGACACCTAATACTATGTTTAGTACAGAGTAATATTCCAATAAATATAAATTTACTGAATAAATAAATTTAATAAAAAATTCAATGAACAAACTCAAGATACAAGATTTTACCCCAGTCTTGTAAACAAGAGCTCCTCTATTCTTTGATTTTTTTGGTAACATGTTGGCACCTCTCTTGAAATACTTATACTAGAGTGACATTGTTTTGTATGGGACTATGTTTTATTTTCTACACGCATTTTGTCACATTAAATATAAGTTAATTGATAAATAGCATAAATGTTTTCCACTGTATTAACTTGTACCTATTATGTAATTTATTCTCTTTTCTATAGAGGAATTAATAAAACTATATTATTCATTGAATGTCAGCTGATCTTGTGCTCAACTTACAATATTTACAGTAATTGAGTGGCAATGGGCTTTTTGAAGAAAACACAAATTTATCAGTTTGTGTAATACTGTCTGCTCACAGTAAGATTGAGGGTGATTATACATAAAAATTCATTTGAACCTCCTGATATAAATGGTGAAAAATAGGCTAGAGTGGAAATATAAAGTGTTTCTTATGCTTCCCATTCTCTTTTGTCTGGTGATTTATAAACGACCAGGAATCATGATATACTCTCTCTCAATAGCTCTGGACCTATGTCCTAGAAGATTTATTATGATTTAACATGCTGATTACTTTACATTTTTATTTCACTGTAGCATCCAATTAATTATATTGATTTCATTTCTATTATTTGTTTGAGAGTCTAACACCCTATTTCTGTGACATGGTGAATATCACGTATCCATCTGCTTTTGTGAGGGCTACAGATTTACTTTTCGAAACATGAATGCACATAAACTGTTCTATGTTAGTTTTTGTGCACAAGTCAAATGTATTTGAGTGTGTTTGTTTATAAGACTTAATATGTGGTAATATTTTATTAGATATTTCGGAGAAAAATAGCCCTGAAAAAGGAAGGAAGGCTTAAGAACACTGTAAAATCTCAACTGTTCCATTCTTTCTTTCCAAAAACTGCAGATGAGTTTAATCTCAGAAACTAAATAAACTTGCTGAGAGCATGCCATCTATCACACCTAAACAAAGTCCCGGGTCCCCAGTTTAACCTATTCCCATTCTAATAACACAACGGAGAGATGTTTTCTCCCATAGTATACACACCAAATTTGTTATTGATTTTTTTCTGCTGATCCTGCAGGCATTGTTCCGACTTCGTATATCCCTTTGTTTCTCCAGCCTTCTGCAAGCCACATTGGTAATGCATTCACAATAGATATTAGGTCATTTCTATTCTCTCTTTTGGCGGCCAAGATATTTTTGCACTTTATAAATTCAGCAGCTTATTTGCTTAATTCAAATGGCCAGGAACACTAATTTCCTTGCTTGCCTCGGTGTTAACAGCCTATGATTCAAATTATATTTCCCATCCCAGGGAACAGTGAACTTTTACTGAGAGTGTTTCCATTGTTTTAACCTTATTCATTTAGGCATCTTTAATAATTCTCAATTTACATGGTCTTGTTTGTATTTAGTAGGTAGGAAAACTTTTAATAATATATGGACTCAAAAGATACTTCATTCGTAAGAGATCTTAAAGATGTCTTTCTGTATAGGCTTGATCATTTTGTTGCCCAATTCATGATTAAAAGCCAATTGTGATAAAGAACCAGCAAAAATTCCTAGAATAGGTTTGATTTTCCATCTTTTAGACGGCAACACAACTGTGGGGCCAGCCTTTCATATAGTCATTTGAATTTTTCCCCTCTTGTGGTTGGATAGTATGTAGGTTTAAAAGTCTGCAATAGCTTTGGTCAATTTTCAGCACTGAGGATATGTTTATGTCAAAGCTTTATACAACTCTGACTGTTGTTTTCTCAAATCTATGTGGCATTATAGAGTGCACTGTGAATAATAGTTTCCATTTACCTTCTCATAAAATGGACAAGTTCTAGCAGTAGCGGTAGTAAAAGAAAACACAATAGCATGGACAGGATTGAAAATCCCATATCTGGCAGCGCTCCATCTCTGGGGTAACTTGACTTCACGCTACAAACAGGAAGGTCAGGATTTATAGTCAAACACTTTGAAGAAAATGATATAATAAGTAGAAGACAGAGAGGGCACTTTAGAAAGTATTTCAATTGCATGTTCTCTTTTCCCTCCGTTAGATTTCTTTGCCTAGACGACCTATGATCCAAAAAGTGCTGTATAGCCATAGTCACTCTTTGCATGATTGTTATTGATTCTCTTTTCACTTACTTAATAAAGACCTAAAAAGTTGGTTCTAAAAAGTGTTGAAGCTCCTCCTCTATCACCTCACCTCTTGTCCCTGATTCTTACTTTTACACAGGTAACATCACAGTTGTCTGGAATAGAAAGGACCTGGTAGAAGTGACCTGAATATCATACAGGCAGATTCTCTGGTCTTTATGTTATTAGACACTGCTGCCACTGTCAGTGCAAAAATGAATAAAATATAATGCCAATCCAACATGCATTGAAAACCCCCAAACTGTGCCATTTGGTGAGAGGTCACTCCAGGTCTTTTGTGAGTATGTTTTGCATAAAAGACAGTGTAGACAAATGATGAAGCTATTGTCACCCTTAATAGCTTTTAGTGTCATACAGTTATCCAGACATGTGCTTTCCAAGTTTATTCTCCGTTCTATTGTATTTACGTTTCTGTCAATCACTTTTTTTCAGTTTCTTTGTGTTCATTTTCTGAGAAGGACTGTCACATGCATTATGCCCATTAAATGTTAGTGCTAGCAAGTTTCAGGTAAGAATAATTTTGTTCTCAAGCTAAGAAAGGGGAGACATAATAGATTAAATTCCTTGACAAATTCTCTTCAGTTTTTCTGAGTTATATTTCATACTTTGGAACAGCTGTTCTTTTCTAAGACCCCCATGTTAACATTTTAGCTGAAGAAATAGAAATTCTTCCTGAAAACTTATTATAAACTGAAAGATAACCTAGGACTCATAAGATTTATGATGGAAAATCTATCAAAGCACTGGAAATAAGAGACTTTAACTTCATTTTTTTTCCCATTCATTTATACAGCAAATATTTATCAAGCTTCTCCCAAGTGCTATTTATGTGTTAAATGACAGGGAGATGGACATTTTAAAAAAGATATTTTAGCTGACTTCATAGAGTTTCATTTCTGGTTAGAGAGACACACTGCAATAATAATAAAAATATATAAATTTGTCAAAATAACTGATCATGATTATAAAAAGAAATGTACACAGGCTTTCTAAAGGATGTAAAAGGGATTTAACTTACTCTGAGGGCTCAAATTGTAGTTTCCTTGAGGAAATGAAGATAAATTTGTTGTTTGAAGTTAAAATAGGAGTGTGATGTGGGAAAGGCACCAGACCATGTGAGACCTTGGTGGCTAGGCTAAGATTTTTATTGTAGGAGATATTTGAAGCTATTGAAAGGAGTTTCATCAGGAGCTGTCCGACTTTTATTTGTTTTGAAATAATCACCAGTTACAGAGTGGGGAATAAATTATAGCATGGCAAAAGGGAAAGAAAGAAAAATTTTTTGAAAAATTTTTCCAAGTAGGGGGGAAAAAAAAGAAATCATAGCTTGATCTAGGGTCATGTGATTTGAGATAAGTGGACACATTGGAGAATTAGAAGGCAAAAGTTGTAGGACATTGTGATGGAGTCGAAGAGAGGTTTGGAAGATAAGGTAACTTCCAGGTTTTTGGCTTACAAATGGATGGATAAAGACGCCATTCACTGCAGTAGAGGGGCCTACTAGCTTGCGATAGATGATGGCATAGTACTAAGAGTTAGGGACGGAAGATATAAATTTATAGTTACAGATATAAATTTAGAGTTATAGTTATATCAATGTTATAATATATCAATGGAAAGGTGTGAATTTTCCTAGGAAGAGATTATACTGAAGAAAAAATAACATCCTGAGACACGGCATTAATGTATTCCTATTTTTAGTATTGTTTGTTATAAGCTAGGACAATATGAGTATATATAAATGTTAATAGGAAGAATGTAGTCAAAACAGAGGTTTTATACGAAAGAAACAAAGAATGATTAACAAGGTCCTTTAGAAGGTAGAGGGAATGAAGACATAAAGCACAGAGAGAAGGGACAATACATTTTATATCTGCCAGTGTATAAACATATTAATTAGTAATTTGGCTGAATTACAAAACAGCTTGTGTTTTCCCGCATTTTAGTTTTGTGACATTTGGCAAATTACTTAAATTTGCCATGTTACTCCTTCCACAGTGACAGTGTATGGCTCATAGGTTTATTGTCAGGATTAAATGAGTTAGTACATGAAGAACCCTCAGAAGAGTTCCGAGCACAGAGTGAGAAACCAATAAATATCAGCTGTTTTTATAGCAATTTTAACACTGTATGGAAATGATCTGTATAATTGTTTTCTCTAGGTTAGAGATGGCTCTAGGAGAAAGGATAAATTTACTCATGTACCTGTGGAGCCAAGCTTAGTACTTGTCTAAGCACAGAGCGCTCAATTTATATCTGGTGATCAGAATTTAAATGAATTTTGCAATCTGCAGGTAAGAAGTTTGGTGTACATAGCAAATGTGCACTCAGTTCCAAGCAAATGGATTATTATACTGTAAAATAAAGGAGTAAAATTTGTCCAGTTAAGAGCTATAGGGAATATAATCAAACATCTGTTTTGAATTGGTTTTCAGTATTGAATGTAGAAAGATAATGGTATTATTATGCATTCCACAGAATTGCATCCATTATTTCCCACTTGATGTATGCAAAACTCTGCTAAACCAACAAGAAGTTTTCTGGAATCTTTTTAATCAAGTCTTATGATTGAATTATACCGGAATTAGGACTTCAAGTGACTATTTAATTGATAAGAGGCCCAAAAAGGCACAAACAATCTTTAGCCAGGGAAGGTTTTCTTTGGTACGTAGAGATGAATATGATTAGATTTGATTAAATTAAATTAAATTAAGTTAAATTAAATTAAATTGTCACCTTGCTCTTTTAAGCTTCTTTGTCTCTTATGGACTTGTTTGTTTATGACAGAGGCTTATTTATTAAATTCCCCCTTTCATCTCTGGGTTCTTATGATATTCTGTGGCAATGATTCATAGAAAGCAGTCAACCATATTATCAGAAAGTAGACACGTTTCCACATGGGAAAACTTTATGAAGATATTTTGACTTATTTTTAATATGGTTAATTAACCTGAATGTTATGGTCAATAAGATTTTCAGTTCAATCCTCTTTTTTACCTCAGGGAACAAGCTTGTAGAGACTTTTTGCTATATTCCAGGACATCCCGTTTTCTCAGAATTACCAAAGGTGTTCTAGGAAATAGGAGAAAATGAAGAAGCAGTAATATCCTAAGAGTCCTATTGTACACTATAGGTGATAAAAGCCTCACTGGATGAATAAACACACATACACACACACACACACACACATACATATTTAATTCAGAGCAGCTCCATTTATGCAGAATACATGACAGACTATGATGTTAGGACAATATGGTATTTGTACTCTTTTCCCTACAAATGGAAGTTCTCTGAAATCTATCAGAGATGATTGCTTAGTACTACAGTGGATAAGTTCTACTTATAACTCTACCTTTATAAAACAAGATTTTTCAGAAGAGTTTAAAGGTCCAGAATTAATAAGTCAAATTAGGGCTTTTCTCATCTTGAAGCTTTCCTGCTGTTTCTGTCCAGCTGCATCTGAATACTAAAATATAATGCAAAAATGAGGTTGTAGGGTTTACTCACAGGGTAATACATCTGTTTCTCCTTTGGGGATATTAGGTTACAATATAAAAGTGAATAAACTAAAGGGGTATAATTAATATGCTTCACAGCAAATTGGAGTTACTGATTTTATACTAGACATTGTTCAGAAAATATAATGGAGGCATAGATAAACTCTTTTTAATTAGTTAATTCTTAGTCATCCGTTAATCTCATTTTAGATATTACTTCCTCAAGGAATTCAATTCCCAAGACTGGGTCAAGTCCACCTGATATATGAACTTGATATATGTGTTCATAGTACTTGTTCTTCTGCCTTGTCCCACTTATCACACTTATAACTAAGTAATTTTATGTTATTAGCTATTAGATGCTTGGATTCTTTACCAAGCTGTTAGATTGTAAGTTTGTCCATGAATTTAGAACTCCATACCTATTTTATCTATCACATGTAGTAATAAACATGCAGAATAAATTTCAAGGCATCCTTTACTTAAAGATAAGTTCTGTATTATATATGCCTTAGTTTGTTAAGTTAAGAAATGCATGTCTATATCTGCATTTTCAATAGAGAATTTCTATTTCCCATAAATTACAAATTATGAATTCTAGTGGGTTGAATAGTGTCCCTGCAAAATTTATGTCCAGTCAGAACTTCAGAATGTGAATTTAGCTCAAAATAGTCTTTGAAGACATCATTATTGTGGATGATATACTAAATTTAGGGTGGACTCTAAGTTTAACGACTAGGGAGAAGTCATTAGGAAGAGGAGAGGACACAGAGACAGAGAAGAAGGTGATGAGAAGACACAGAAATTAGAGTTAAGCTGCCACAAGCCAAGGAATGTCTATGGCTACTAGAAGCTGGAAGGAGCATGTAGTGAAGACTTTTTGTAGACCCTTGAGAGGGATCATGGCCCTGTGACCAAGATGATTTTAGACTGCTCTCCTTCAGAACTGTGAGAGAAGAAATGTCCATTGTTTAGGCTGTCTGCCTATAGTAATTTTTAACGTCAGATCCATGAACTAATATGAAAATGTTTTTGAGTGTAGGTGGACTCTTGGTAGGTATTTGATTTTCATGATCTGTTTCGATGAAATGCTTGAATTCTGTAGGACAATAAAACAAATTTAAGATTAGGATATATTTCCCCAAGTAGGGTCATAAGTAGAAAAAATATAAATTAATATTCTGTGGGGGAAATTAAGAAAGTTTATTAAGTGAGTGAATTTTGTACAGCAGATTTTCAAAGCATCCATCAAATACATTTTCACGACTGAAAATAAGAGCATTCAAAAGGTTTATGTTTCTATATTAACAATACATCTATTACATAGAAATGTGAAGCAGACCAGTTGGCTTGAAAAATGCTTCCATTTCTTAAACACCCTGTTTATATTGAAAATAGTTTAATTAAGAATTTATCATTCAAAATTGATTAAATGGCAGATCAGAACTAACAAATAGTATACAAAATGTCAACAATGATTGGGAATCCCCAGGGAGATCAAAAGTCCTAAATTTGAAAACATTGACATTTTTCTACATTTTCAAAGAAAATTTAGAGGAATTATGATTTCAAAGAAAGAGAAACATAAAGTTTTCAGATTTGTAAAGGTATTTACAAATGACCTTAATAATTCAGTTTTGCCAAAATATCATTTATTTTTGAAAAAAAGAGAAATAAAACTTGTTTTGTCTGCTAAAATCAATATGCAGTTAAAAAATGATAAAAAATGGACTTTTTATTAACAAGTCAATTATTACTGTTGTCTCCCTGTATCAAAATGTGTTTTCTTTTCCCATAGTAGTATGTTTTACCAATTGAAAACTTGGGCTTAAAAGTCAGAGGTTCAAATACTGACTTTGACAGCAGCTTATTAAATAATATAAGGTCTTCAAAGCGTTCAGTGCAACTCTTTTTATATAATACACTTTCAGTAAATGGGAGCTGTTATGGTTCTAATAATACTGTGAATTTCTTGAGGCAAAGAATTTTACTTTATGTCTGAATCCTCAGTACAGTGGTGACATAATAAATGTTCTATAAATGCTTATTAAATGAGTGAATGAATCATTTAAAAAGATCTGTCAAAGGGGTTATAGTAATCATCTAATTATTTAATAAATTTGGACACTGTAAGCAAGTGATCCAGATAATTACATACAATAAGGGTATGCAAAATAGTATCTACTACTTATGCATTTATTATATGCTAGAAACTTTAGATGCCTTGGACACATTGTCTTATCCTAAAAATCTATAAAATCTGGGAGGCATATTTTTCTATATTCTTTGCTTTAAGAAAGGATAAATAGAGCTTAACAGAGTTTAAATTGTTTGCTTGCAGTCAAAAAAACTAAGTATGGCAGGGCTGGTATCTGAAGTTAAGTCAATGTGATAAAAACACTATGCCTTTCCTTGTGTATTATATTAATGAAAACTACTTAAATGTTTTAAATGTTCTGCTTAATTTTAACCAAATTTTATGAGGAAAAATTGGTCTAATAAGCCATGGCTATACAGATGAATGTATGTGAAAGAATACTGATGTCCCTGGCCTCCTCTACCATAGAAACAATCTTGGTTTTCCTGAAAAGTCAAAAAAAAAAAGCCTAAACAAAACAAAACCAAAAAAAATACATAAAACCAACACTTGGGGGTTAGCAAATCTTCACTGATTCTGTGCTAATCCTTACCTTTTGCTTGGCCTTGTTGTAATCTTGCTTAGATATTTAACTATTGTTCAAATTAATAATGGTTATCAATTGAAATTCCTCTTGAAATAAATTTGTGGTCATTTTAAAGTGAGGATGGCTTTGCTCTCACATACTGTTGATCATCTGGAATAATCTTCAAGTCAAGAATTTTTGGAATGCTATGCCAAAATAGAAGTCTCTGAATGTTATTTCTACTAGAGTAATTTGCTCTGTATTTGGTTAAGAGCTAAAAATCCCATAGTGGTAAAATATTAATATTTCCCAAAAGAGTGTTTGCATCTCAGAATACCTAAGCACATTCATGCCTTACATTTATATTACTGTCAAACCAACAATTTTATGGATATTTCATTTTCTGTATGGCATTAAGGATTCATAGACACATATAATTACATAGAAAAATACCGCAAATATCATTGTTGGTTAAATGATGGAGAGAAACAGAACAATCATTTTATGGTCCGGTAATTTCATTGAAACAGAATTTTGATGCATCAAGTTATATTTGTTAAATTAATAAATCATGGAAAGAGACTTAGAATTAATAATATTAAAACCTTATTTTTGGATTCTGAGAAGATTTTAATGAAAGTCAGTTCAACATCCTTTATTTCAAGTCTAGTGCAAACAAAGGAGAAAATAAGCATGTGATCTGACAGTTGTTTGCTTTGGTAGTATTAATCTAACTGCAAGAAATAGTATTACTATAACTACAAAACCACAAAATTAATACAAAAATATTAATATAACCACATAGGAATAAAATATGAACATGTATGTAGATAGAAAACTTTGCCAGAGATGATAATTAAAGTTTAGCAAAAAAACTCAATTTTTAAACTTATATTCAATGTATTTTTAAAAAGAAAAAAAATGCAGTGGAATGTTTCACTTTTCAGCACTGCATAGCTCTTGCAGGCTCTGACTTACCTAGTTCTGTTTAGGATTATGGTGCTGTAAAACAGTGAGAGTTTTGGAGAATGTGTGTGTGCAGAGAAAATATTACGGAGTATCAACTAAGAATGTTCTGATTTGGGTCCTAAATCTAATATGTGTTAACTCGATTACCATCAGGTAAGTGATTTCTTTGCATTTCAGAGTTTTCAGATACCAAATGAGGGTAATAGTAAACTACTTCACAGGGGTAGTGGGAAGAGCAACGAAAAATATAGAAAACAGGTTCTTAGAAAGCTAGGAATGCCATACACATGCTGGTGGTTTGTGGGGTTAACTTGAATGTCTGTTGCTAAGAGTTTTGCTTTCTTGATTGTTTCTTTGTTTGGCCCTTTTAAAACAAAGTGTGGTGATGAGAAAAAAAGTTAGAGATTCATCCCATGATCTGAAATTTGACCACAGATTGAACAACTGGGTATGCAAAAGAGCTACAAAATGAAACATTCTGTTTCCTGGTGAGAAAGAAGAGAGTAATGACCACGTGGTATATACCCAGTCACTCACCAGGACCTCCCAATTAAAGCAAAATGGAAAAAGGTGGGAAACACATCCTGAGGAGGATGCTCTCACCACCATATGTGCAGTCTGGTGTTCCCACAGACCATCAGGCACATCACAAATAATGTTACTCTGTTCAGTGAGCTAAAAATATGATTTAAAGCAATTTAAATCAATCTTTCTGTAGAAAAAAACACTTTCATTAAGCTTTATGTATATTAAATACCTGCTTTACTTGGAACGAAATGTGCCAAGGTGTTTCATATGCTAAAATAGAAAGGAAACAGAAACGAAAACTCACTTTTCATCTTTGAGCACACTTACCACGTGGCGTTTTCTGGGATCTCATAGTTCCATATGATATCATTCGGTCGATTACTTTCATAAAAAGATTTCTTAGAGCAGCTACAGCTGTGCTTTTTAGATCTAATGCTTTCATTTTGCACATCTCCCTTATGAGGCTGTTTTCACCTTGACAGCTTCTATCTCATTGCTGAAATATTACAGCAATAATTCAGAAACACCATGGTTAATACTAAAGTAACATTTAGCTATCTAGAGATTTGAATTTGGGGACATTCTATAGTACCTTCCTTTATGGTTTTTAATGAGTCTCAGTTCTGAAGATCAATGCAATCAAAATTTTTTTTAAAAAAATTAGCAAAGAAGGAGAAAGTCAAAACTAGAATTTGATTTTTCCTAAAGAGAAAAAGTTCTTTGTTTCTAGAGAGTTGGTGTAAGTGAGGAGAACACACAACAGAAATCCTTGTTTGTCTTTAATATAAAATGACTCAATAAAATAAAAAATAAGATTGCATCCTTAATTAAACCACCTCAAATTTATTAGGACTTTTTTCAGCCAATATTCTTCCTCCTTTTCCTGGGATAAAGAAAGGTGTGAAAAGGTCTGATATACACACAAATTTGAGTTGGGGTTAGAAAGACATATTGAGGGGTTGCATTTCTGAGTCACCTTATTACGTTGCTTTGGAATGATGAACTGAGAGGGCCTGCCTGTTTTTATAGACATCAACCATTAAACTACTTCTAGTTTTCATATTATGCTTGTAGAATGCAAGCTAGTTTTTAGGAGTTGTTCAATTCACAAGAATATCTCTTTAAGAATGTCTAATTCAATCTTATTTCCGTGATAGTTTTCAGATTTTCATGACTTTGAGTTACCTCTAGACAATTAAGTTAGTCCTCAATTACTCCACAGTACTATTCAATGATACCTAATAGAAACCTAATATAACTCAAACTAACATTTAGGATAATCCCATTATAGTCATAGTTCTGTTTCTTCTATCCACTCTGTTCTTTTTGTCTTCCTTTTAATCTTTTACTCTAGAAAGACCATCTCCCTCCAACCCACCACTTAGAATGTAGATTCTATGAGGCAGGGAGTTTTGTCTATTTGGCTCACTGCAGTGTTCCCTGTGATAGCCTGCCACATAATAGGAAGTATACAACAAACACTTGTTGAATGCAAGATAAGTCTTTTCACATGTCGATGGAAGAAAGTATTGTGTATTGCATAATATTTTTTCCCCCACAGTCTTGGGCACATAACAGATGCTAAATACATGTTTATTGAATAATTTACTAAATAATACATGTTTATATAATAATAACACATGTTTACTGAGTAATAATAAACAGAAATAGTGGATTTTAGCCCTGCATACTGTAGGTATTTCAGAGCTCTTTACTTAATTATTGCCCATATTGATTTATTAGCTCATGCAAATTCCTTCACCTAAATCTAACTCTATACATGTCCTATGCTCTAAGGATGTCTATCATACCCACTTTCTATTCTCACCAACCTGTAATTTTGGGTTTTTTTTTTTTTTTTTTTTTTAGGTAAGCATCTTTCTATGTTGTCCAGGCTGGTCTCAAACTCCTGGGCTCATGCAATCCTCCCACCTCAGCCTCCCGAGTAGCTGAGATTATTAGAGTGTGCCACCGTGCCTCTGGTATGCCTTTATTCTCATATGATACTTAGGGATGGACATGTCAATAGGTGGAATTATATTTTATACTTCTCATTGCATGGATCAAACATTTATCCATTTCTATTTAAAATCATTGATCTCTTCTTACTTATATCTATCTATTCATTTTAACAACCACTTATTAAGTCCTTAATACCATTTATTACCAATATACCTGATTTAAAATACTGATTATTTATCACCATTGTAAGTCATTTATCAAAATGCATTATTACTTGAACTTTTAGAAATCTTGCCAATACTGTTATCTTTCTAGATGTCCATCTTGTTTTCATGCAGAGTATGCTAAAGACACAACTTCCTTTTCATTCTACCCCAACTATCAGTTCACTGTAATGTAGAAAGAAACAAATAACTATCATTCTCAAAAATACCAGAAGTATCACTGGAATGATTTCAGAGTGACATAAACAGTTAAAAATATTGGATACACTCAATTTGCATCATTCTAAGTTTGTCCGTAAACAACACAGAAGTTCAAAAATTTTAATTTTAAAAAATGATCAAATCAGGTCAAAGCATCTTTGCTGTTCACTTTTTTGTGTCTGGTACATAACATGATGTCTGAGACATGATAAGTGCTCAGTAATTGTTGTTTTAATGAGTGAATGCATGCATCAGTCCATGTATTGAATGAATGTATTGGCTGAACTTATCAGAATTATCTGTATCTTATGTAGTTACATCTAATAGTCCTGTATATTTGAAAGATGTAAGTTATCTCACCCTATGAAGACGAAATGAAGAAGAAAACTTCTATCATCCTATATAATCTCTCTGTATTATATATAGATATATTATTACATTATATATGACATATATAATGATAATATATAATAATAAAATAACAACATATAATCTGTATTTTATATATAAAATCTACATAATATATATTCCTACATAAAATTCTATATAGTCAAAGAAACAAACCATTTCCCCACTGTGAATATTATAGATAAAAATTCTTCATGGACACTCATAAGCCAAGAAGCTTTTGTGATAGTGTGTATAATATAGCAACAAACTAAACTAAAACAATAAGACCCCGTATTAAGAAGATTCTATGAACACTGTGACAGAGATATTGAAATGTATTTAAGCCAAGTAAAATGGAAGCAGAACTGGGTCTCATTAATCCTTGTGTAGATAGAGTGGCATCTGGAACAGAATTGCTTACAGCATTATATTTTCCCCATATAGATATATGGGGGCAGATACAGAGGAGGGTTGCCCCTTTTTCAATTGGAGAGAAGTTTGGAGAATTAGTCATTATGATGTCAGGGAAAACCTCCTCATACTAGTTATATTTTGGTCCTCATGCTATTGATGGGATAGATAATTTCCAGTTGTTGTCTCTTTCTTCCTCCTCAGTTTGGGACTGTGAGTCTGATAAGTCTAACTTAGGTCACTCACCTTTCCCAAGGTCAATGTAAGGCAGGAAACTTAACAATTCTTTCAGAATATATCCAAAGGCAAATGGGTAATTTTACAAAAGGAAATTGAAATGTTAGGAAAGTTTTTGGATTGTCTATAGTCAAAAAACAACACATGCTCATTGCATCGGCTAAATGCAAAGGTAAAAAAAAATCAGGCTTTTCTGTATCATTTCATCTTCACTTTATAACCAACATTTTTTTCCACAAGAAGTACAGATTTATTTTTGACATTTATGATTCTGTGGATAGCATAGGTTTTTTATTCATGCCACTGCCACAAGAAAGCCTGGGTGAGAGATATATATGAATGGATGTGAACCCATGCACTTTTAGAGAACTCTGATCGCCTGTTTTAATAGTGAGAGGTTGTCAGTGTTATTGTTACGTGGACAGCTAGGGACCCCTGGCCCTTCCTGGGTACAAGGTGGGCAACTGCCACACCTGGGGGAGGAGGGAACGCCCTATGAATCTGCCAGTCAGAATTTAGTGCACCAACTGCAAAAGAATGCAGAGGACTCTCTAACCCACAGGCCAAGTAGCATAGGTACAACACAGTCTGGAAAGTGACCTAGAACAACTGGCTTTCAGTGAGGCCCGGGAGAGCTGGTGGTAGAGCCCAGTCTGAGTCCAAAGGCCTCAGAAACAAGAGAGCTGATGGTGGAAGTTCCTGTCCAAATCTGAGTTCAAAGTTAGAAGATAAATGTCCCAGCTCAAAGACAGTCAGGCTCAGAGAATTTTCTTCTTGCTCTCTAGAGGGTCAGCCTTTTTGTTCTAGTCAGGTATTCAATTGATTGGATGAAGGCCACCCACATTAGTCTACCAATTCGAATCTAATCTCATCAGAAAACACCCTCATAGACACACTCAGAAAAATATTTGACAAAATATCTAGGCAGTCCCTGGCCCAGTCAAGTTGACACATAAAATTAACCATCACGAAGCCAAATATAAACATTTCCATTTTCGTTGCACAGAGTTTTTACACTTTGCCACATCATTACAATTCAGTACCTTCAAGAAAAGCATTAGTATGAGAGGTTTTAAAACAGTTAAAAATTTTAAAATCTATATGTTGCTGGCAAAATTAAATCAATAGCTTATATTAATGTTGGACATCTACATATGCTGGGTGTTAAGAGTCTGTCAAAATTTATGGGTATGCTTTGGAATATAAATTTTTTCCTCTGTGTGTATCTGTTTGTATATGTATATATGTGTTTAAGAACACATGACAAAGACAATAGGGTATTGACTGCAGGGGTTGTGGAGTATTTATCAGCTGCCCAGAAGTCTGATGAATATGTTTCCTCAAACAGTGTTCAAAATAATTTGAATGTTTCAAAATCCAAAAATGATCTTTTTTGTAATTTTAATAAGTCTGAAACAAATTGGTTATTCCATCAAGCATAGAAAAAATTAAACCAAAGTATGTAGTGTATATAGGAGATAGGCTTCATGTCTGGTTCTTTCTTGTACAACATCTGTTCTACTTTTATATTAAACTAAAAGTGGCTTTGTATCAAGAGGAACTATAGAAGCACAATTTAATTTTGTTTGCTATTCATGATTTTTTTGAGGCTTGCAATTTTTTCTGATCAGTAAACTGTCAAACAAGTTCCAAAACTGTCTTTAACATGTATGATGGAGGAAATGTCCTCTATTTTTATACATTTCTCCATTCACAATTTCCCAACAGTTTATTGGATTCTTTAAATTACTTTAATTACTTTAAACAGGTAGTGTTTTTCTTAATAGTTGAAAATATTATTTTTCTAATATTGTTTTCATCCAATCATGGCTATTGGATAAAGTGTTTCCTAGAGGCACTAGGGCCTGAAGATTTTTTCCTGCAATTAATCTCTTTAGATAAAGACAAATATTTCCAGGAAGGGAGTTAAATTATGCATAAAATCATGCCCACTTTAAATTTTTTTTCTTTAAGGATGGACTACTGTGTAAATAACTAGAGCATCCAATGAGCCCTCTCAAAATTGTCCTGATCGTCCTTCAGAAGGGCGAAGAGGAAATGTCTGTTGCCTTCAAGTCTTGGATGCTCTAGTTATTGGCTTGGCAAATTCCACGTGCTTGCGTGTTTTTAGATGAATGATCACCTCTAGTTTGGGAAATAATTAAGGTATTATTCTACTATTTACTAACTACACAGTGTCCTTTAGAATTATTTATTATAAAGCAAGTAAGAGGAAAGGTAAAGTTTTGGAAATACATTTTACCAAAATCTTCCACACTCAGAAGGAAGTACACAGACACACACACACACACACACACTGCATTACAGTCCTTTGCACCAATAATTAAACTAGTGACATAGGGAACGTGCAGATGGCAATAAGCAGAGATTTAGAGGAGAAAAGGATTTTTAGATCCTAACAGGGAAATGACACAGCATATAAGCCTATTAGCATCCAAACAATAACTAATTCATTCATATGGAAAAGTACATATATTCACATGTCCCAAAAAAGTAAGGATTTTTGTTTTGCAAAGTGTCAAATAATACACTAGTGTCTTCAGAGTGCTTCAGTGCTTAAAGCTCAATATGCTATAGTTGACCATATAATGCTGATAAATGTGTTTCAGAAGGGTAGTGAATCAAGGTCATGCTTCCTTAGTTCCATATAGTCCAACCTTCTTCCCCTTCATTGCCTCCAAAGTAAGAATGAAATAGTGAAAATTTATATTACTGCAATACCTACAAAACCCATGAATGCAATGAGATGTTGCTGGAAGAATATAAAGTATGTCACAATTGCATGCAACATTACCAGGAGGGATTTCCAACCATATGAATGGGTGTTGTCACTTCAGAATCTTTATTCCATACCTTTTGGGGGGCATTTCTGAGATCTCATAAACTTCTCTGAATGTGAAAATACATACAGGACATGCTTATTGAAACTTGAAGTCTGTCTACTCATGTGTAGTGTAATAAAATCAAACATTCTAAGGAATACAGCTATAGTGGGGATATAGTTTATCTTTTAAATTGTGGAAATTCTAAATAGGAATTTGCACTCTGCAGTACTTCTCATGTTAATACAGTTAAGGATATTTCACACTTGTTATGCTCATTACTGTCTCTGAAGTTTCATGGTGATAAAACAGAAGATTATCTCCTGTAGTCATTTCCTCTTCAACTTAAGTGCTTTTTAAAAAAATAATTTCATCCACCATACTGTTATCTTTCTTTGCTGCAGCTATGCAGTAGATTAAGTTAAGGCTTTAAGGGATTCCTTTTAAGGAAGTTCTAAATCTCCCTTTATGATCAATATGCTGCTACACTTCCCCTAAGTAGAACTATTCTGTCAATTCCTTTCTGAAAAACATCATGGCCTTGCTTTATTGGTATTAAATTGCATTCAGTTTCAAGTATCCCAGAAGAATTTTAATACTTTTTTTTTGGTCTGGACATAAGGTACATAGCACATTAATTCAAATCACAAATGATACTAAATTGGGTGATGATATGAACACCGAGAGAAAACAATCATGATAATAAAAAGAGATCTAGAGCAAAATAACCAAATAATGTTCATACTTCTTAACACCATTTTGGATATATATGGAAAAATATCCAAACACTGATTTATAACAACTGGGAAAGATTTTACACATGACTGACTTACAAAGAAAACCTTTGACTGACATAAACAAAATAAGAGCAAATTGATAGTGAAGAATAATATCGAGAAAAGTTTAACAAATGTTGTTAATGTCCCATTGGTGTCTAAAGAAGTGATCGTCCCTTTCAAAATAATACCATCTTCTAAACATAGCCCATCTGTTTAATCAATCTGTTGTTGTATTGATGCAGAAAAATTACCTATATGGGGAGATATAGCCATCTGAGAAGCCAGAAGTTTTAGCACAGTTATGAGTAGGAATAGGATAAAAACATGGGGAGAGTATGACAAAACTTAATTTCATAAATGTAGGAAACAGATCGTCAGTCCAAGGCAAGGGAGAGATACTTCATTGCAAAAATATGATAAGATTAAGTAAAAAAGAGTATGTTGTATAGGAACCTAATAAAGTGTGGTATAGAAAATACTATTATTGGGAGATGATGACCTCTATAGTTTAAAAATTAGTTCAAGTGGTAATTTCCATATCTCTGCAATTTATTTCTCTAATCTATATTTCAGTTTGTATACTTTTGTTATCTTGTCATATCATTAATTTGTTATTTTGAAATGAAATTATTACAGACCTTGGTTATAATTTGCCCATTATTATTATTATTATAAAGTACAAAAATATACCACATATTTTATCCATTGACCATTCTTCTTGCTTCTAATTTCTTTATAGTAGGCCAAGAAATTGAATGTGCATCACCATGAAAAAAAATTGAATGTTCATTGTCACACTTACATTTGAACTCTAAGAGTCAGTCAGACAAGAGCCTCAGGAAATGAATAAGAAAGTGAAGTAATGTATAAAAATCAGGAGTTCACCAGTCATTCACATTATTCTCCAATTAAAAATTAATGCTCTCTATACTCACTGAAAAGTCCAGAAATTCAGCATATAATTATGAAAGAGAAGCTCTTATTCCCAGCTCCAAACAATGCATTAATAAAGAAACAGAATAAACTATATCCTTAGAAGTTGTTTAGTCATTTATCATGTCTTTCAAGGGTACGATAAAAGCACAAAATGGGGACTGTGGCTTATTGCTCAGTCTGGGAGGTAGGACTGAAGCAAAAATACAGCTACTCATTACTTTTCTTGTAGTTGTATTCATACACACACACACACACACAATCAAACACAGCACAAGCTGTTTAAAAAAATAAATTACTTAAAAACTTTAGACCCTCTCTCACCTCAAACTTTACTGTTTCAAAAGCTGTGCATACTCATATTTGTGATCTTTATTGTTTTATTTGCTCTCAATAAATAAATATATATCTTCATAAATATATAAATCTTGTTATATATATCCTTGTATGTATTAAAAAGAGCACTCACTCAGAACTGAAGGAAGCTACACTGGATTTCCAAATTAAGCAGGGAGATCATGGAGGAAACACTTGAGGTCATATTTTCCCCGCTTTGTTCTCTACAATTATACTTATTGCAGATTTCTACTATTCTAAAATTAGACAAAAGCGGAAGGCAATTGAAGGCCAGTTGGTGCTAACTATTGCTGTTTTATATCTTAAGATGTATTTCTTTCTTCTTTTGTATCATGGATATATCAGATTAATATAATTTTTGATATTCAAATGACCATTTATTTCTGTCTATGTAGGATAGTCCAAGTGGCACTTGTGAAATTAAGTCTCTGAAAGCATTATGATTAGCTAATAACTCCACTTCTCAGCACTCTTCAAGGCCCTTCCATCACCTAAGCATAAGCTCAGAATCCTAACAGGCTTTGTTATACCCTGCCTTCCATCCGCTTCCTCTATAGCCCCATGTCATGGGTCTATCCCATCCTCTCTTGGCTCCAACTACATTAGTCTTTTGTCAGTATCTTAAGGACCTCAATGATATTGTATATACTTCTTCAGGTAAAATAGTCATCTACCCCACTCTATTTCTGACCAGTTCCTTTCAGCTCCTTCCTGTTCACCAGATCCTGTACCAGAATCTTTTCATTAAATGGCCTTATGGTGCCCTGCATTTTTCCTTCATAGTATTCTATGCACTTATTCCTGTGAATACTTGCACCATATTTGTCTCTCCCACTACATTTAAATTCTAGAAAGGAAGGGATCCCTCTTCTCCTTACTACTATCTTCCCAGTTTCTAAAGACAATTCTTAATGCATAGTTGGGTATTCATGGCAACATAAGGCATCATGAGTTCAAAACTGATTTCTAGTTTGTGAGCCAGGAGGTAGCAGTTTGATATCTCTCTCTTCTACTTTGTCCAGAGATAACAGAAATCCATAGTGTTGAAGTAATGCTGTCCTGGTCATAATTTAAAATAATCGATTTTCTTTTTAATGGAAAATAAATTTATTAGGGATTACAACACTTTTATTATTGGAAATATTCAGAAAACATGGATAAGAATGATCAGTATTTCCCAATGTTTTTTTCACACCTTGGTTCACATAGAGGATGATAACAATTATGTGTAGGATCAGAGTAAATGGGCAAGGCAGCTTGGATATCCTGAGGGCAAAGGGATCTTGGGCACAACTGAAATTCATAAATATAGAAGAATCAGAATCACTAAGCCCTATTCACTTTATGCCTTAAATATTTATCTCTGCCTTTCCTAGTCCATTACCATTGCCCCAGTTAAGGCTTTTATAATTCCTCACCTGTAATATTTCCATTATCATTTTAATAATGTCCCTGCATTTAATATTTCCATAACTCATTCTTCCTTCATACTGTCATCAAGTAATCTTTTATAGCAAATTTGATTAAGTCACTCTCTGACTCAAAATTACTCAGTTGTTTCATTTGATCTCCAGCATAAAATCTAGAACTCCTTCTCAGGCACGCAAGACTAGTGTTAATCTCCATACTGTAGCACTGCAGTAATAAGCTAGAGTCCTTTAGGGCCTTATAACATCTCATAAACTATTCCTTCTGATCAGATTGTATCTCACTTTATCTTATAAATGCTTACTTACCTTTTCAGTCTCAGAATGAATGCTACCGCCTCTGTTGTCTTGTTAGCAAACTTAGCCCCTTTTTCTCCTAAGCTCTCACACTGGCCATTGTACCTACCTTCTTGAAGCAACTATGCCATTATGTTACGATTGTTCCTTCAGCAAACATACCTTCCTATCTTTGCATCCAAAGCTTACCATAATGCCTGTACAAAGTGGTTATTTGATATTTGCTGAAAATATGAATTTAAATATTACTCTTTTAAAAATTTTCCCCATTTTTATTTTACTTTTATTCTCTAAACCAATTATTTTCCTTAAGAAAATCTTATAAAATTGAAGAATCTCTAATTATCCATTGGCTTTCTTTTGTTGTTTCATTTTTACTGTCTGATTAGAATGCTTCAGTTTTCTACATGTCTTCCTACTGTCTCATTTGTTTACCTCGAGATACTTAGGGTTCTTTTCCTTCTTCATTTAATCCAAGTTTATCTTACCGGTTTTTCGACTCTCATGCCTTGCCTGTGCTACCTCAGTCTTATCCCCCTTTCTGCCCCTTCAATTTCCCTTTTCTCCTTGGTCATGAGAAACACTTTGCTTTCTCCTTTTTCCACTCATTTTAGTTTTACCAAAGTTATCAGAAATACTCTCAGAAAGCAAATTTATATAGGAGGAATAAGAATAAGAAAAATAGACTTCCTTATTCTTACTTATGGACTTCCACTTCCCACTCCACTTTCTACTCTTAAAAATTACACTCTGTTAAAAATTTCACAAGAATTGGATTAAGTTTTTTCATGTTCAGTTATTAAAAGATATGGTCCCAATATTATATGCATGTATACCCATGCTAAACAGTTCAAAGAGGATAAAATAATCTACTTCACTTGAATAATGAATGAATTTTAAAGTGTCTTTTTAGAAATTTGTTTAGTAAAGAGCTGCCAGACACAAATAGCAGATATTAAAAATGACAAATCAGTACTTGAAAAAAACATTTGCTTACCTCCTAAAAGCATCAAATCATCTTTTATTTTAGATACAACCAATTACCAAAAATATCAAACATTTCATTTTTTAAGTAGTTTGGATTGTCCAGATGTTTGTAATCATGTACAAAAAAAGCCTCCTGATTGTCTATATTTGGTTTCACATGGCATCATTTGAAAGTAGCATCCGTGGTATGTAAAAATATTCCGTAAGGCAATAATTTGGTGGGTGGTGACTTGAGGCTAGCCAATTCATTTGATTAGACTTTAGTACTAATGAGGCCTACGCAATCAGTTTTGATCCACAATTGACCCCTTTGATTTAGTTAATTTTAATTAAGATTTCCATTTAGCCTCAGCCAATTTTCTTGCAAATATAAGCTTTTGGTTACAAAATGGATTGTGCCAAATGAATGATCAGTTGAACCTCCCGATTATTCAAAGACATAATGCATATTGGTGCTGAAGTATGTTTATAAATGGTAATGCTTTAACAGTAGGTAATATTTTCACACCAGTCCACTCTCCCAAAGGAAATATTAGAGCTCTAATCATTTAATAATATCTATTTTATATACCACAAATATACCAACAGGTAGAATGAATGCTTTATTTACATTAGTACCAATTAAACATTGGGTCAAATAGGTGGTTATTCAGCATCAATAATAATTTTAAAATAATTTGTTTGCCTTTTGATTAATATTGTATGTTTCTCATATATCATCACAGATATCTTTGTTACTTTCTTTACAGGTTTCTTTTTTGCATTTATGTTAGCAATATCAATAGCAGAAACGAATGAGTGTCCACTGTGTATGTTGGCCTCTAGGCTACTGGCCTGTGGTACCAATAATCTCATACACCTTTATAGGTTAAGCTTTGTGAATCATGGAATGGTGATCAGATATGGCAGTTACAGTGCATGTCAAAGTAGTTGCTAAGCTGCAAAAAAGCGATAATAATACTACTTTTGTTTGCACTGGAAGAACATGACAAATGTATTATTTTGCCCAGCTGGGGATTCAGAAATTGACTAGATACACTAAATGACCTGCTGAAGATCACACAGTTGAACTGAGCCCAGGTTGTTTGACTTTAAAATTTTAAGCCTAGCCATACAAACTATTCTGGGTGCCTATGAGTCATAAATGGATAAAGAGTATAAGGAATTACACATTTTGAGTTTTAAATATCAGGTGCAATGGATATTTTTGTTTCAATGAAGCAGTCACATTAGGTAATTATGCTTTAAGTCATTAGACTTTTTGTGTAGAAAAAAATGTAGAGAAATTTAAACTGATTTTGAGAAATATAGCAAACATATTAATATAACAAAATATTAATATAAACAAAATACCAGTTTAGGAAAATCAATATTATAGAACCATATCCATCATTGCAGACTGCTTCTTAGTGCATCACATGGGGAATTAATTATATTAAAATGTTTGACTTTCTGCTATAACAACAGTAGCAGATGAATGAGCCTATATATGTCACAAATGATTTTTGAAATAAAATAACAGTCATAGGGATTCTAAAAAGTTTGACCATGCACAAGTAAATGATCTGAGCAGAAAAATGAACACTTTACTATGGCTAGCTTTTGGAAATGAGAGCTGACCTCTGTTGGAGGCAACATAACTTTATTTTCAGATTTTTAGAGCAACAAAGATAGAGTTATTTTTATTTTTTAATAATATCATTGTCATTGCTCAATTTTGCCTTCCAGTGAATAGGGCTTCTTAAGTAGGTCTCTATTCATTCAAAAGCCATTCGTTTCTTATTAATAATATGTGCTATTGTATGCCTAGGAGTTGGATATACAAAGATAAAGGATACAGTTCCTGCCTTCAAAGAATTTATAATCTGCTTGATGAGACACACAAAGGAGTAAGAACACTATAATCCAGTGTGATACATGCTATGATAGATACGAGCTCTGTGTGCTAACACAGTACAAAGTAAGAGAACCCTCCCCAAAATGGTGCGGCTAGGTTAGAGTTCTTGAAAGAGCTGATGCTTATACTGAATCTTGAAGTGCATTTAACAGGTCTTAAGACTGTCATGGACAGATCTTGGATGATATTTTACATTGTGCTAAGAAGATTAGATGATATTCTCCTCAGGAAGGATTCTTACAGTGCAGTGGCATGATAAGATTTTATATGTATTTTATAAATATACATATTATATAAATATGTATATTTATAATATATAAATATATTATAAAAATAATACATCTTTTATATTTATAAAAGATTCAAAGTAAAATTATAATGATTAAAACAATAAACATCCATGTATCTATCACCCATTTAATAGAATTTTCAAACTGTAAAATTTTACAATATATGCTTTAGATTTCTTTTTAATTTTAGTAACAAGATATTATAGATATTTTGAAGCTGCCTGTGTGACCATTTCCAATCTTTTTCCCTTCTCTCCCTCCTGGTAACCATAATCCTGACTTTGATGGACATTTTTATTCTCATGTATATTATACTTACGTATTTATAACAAATATAACCTCATGAGTATATAATTTTATAAAGTGCATATAACTTTAATGATATTTTTGTTTCTTCTTTTCTTATCCACATGCCTTTTGTCATACTTCCCTAGCAAGTGCCTCTCCTGTTATGGTAAGTAGAAGTGATGGTAGCATTCATTCAGGTAGCCATTTCGATTCTTAATAAAGTGCTTCTAAGTTATCACCATAAAGAATATTACTGACTGCAGGTTTTGATATTGTTTGAAGTTAAAAAAAGTTTCTTCTATTTCTGGTTTGCTGAGTACATTTTTTTTTAAATCATGAATTATTTTTCTGCTTCTATTGAAATGGTCACATGATATTTCTTCTTTAATCTATTAATGCGTTGATATTATCCCTCCTGCTGTGGTTCCTTGCTATCAAAATGATGATAATGATGATATTTATCAGCAGGAATGTACAGGGCATCCACAGAGCACTGCATGCTCCTGGCAATATGTTTCTCCCCTCACTGAAATGCCATCATTGGCAGAATTAATGAGGATGCCAAGAAAACTTCAGGTGCTCCTGGCCAGATACTGCCACCCACATACTTCCTTCCTTATGACCACCATCTGCCAAAGAGTCCAGTTCTCAAAGGGAGGCTATAATAACACTAATTATTCATCTTCTCTCCAAGAAATGGCCAAAAAGGTGAATCCATTGATGTCTTATGTTCCTATTTAATTCAGTCACCACCAAGCCCAAGACTTCTAGGTTCAAGGCCATAACATATCTCTTGAACTTTTATTCATTGATTTCTGTACAATCCTTCATCTGATATACATTCTTACACTACTTCTGCATCTTAAGCACCTCCATCAGGAACTCAAGACCTGCCATTATCAAAATCTTTTTTCTAGTCTCTTTTCTGGAGGTTCCTTTACCTCCTTCCTCTGCATGAAATCTGGCTGTCCTCTTAGGACACTACTTCCCCTTCAGTTTTTCATGTATGGTTTTTCCTTAGGCACTTATCTTGGAGGTTAGGGTAGCATCCTCCTTACTCCCCTTTGCAACTTCTAATGTGTTGCTGATCACCCATTCCTTAATCCTCACTATAGCTTTGAAAATTTATTTCATCAGACTTTACCACCAATATCCCTTCTTGTGTTGGTAATATACTGGTATTCAGGTCAATCACCTTCATCTTGAAGATGTTAATATATCTCTTAAAGGCAATATTTCTTTTGTAATTCATAGTAACGTGAACATTCATAATGACTATTCTTCAAGCATCTTAATGCTCAGTTCCTTAACCCCCTCATTTCTAGTGATCTTATTCTTCCTTTCACCTTGGCCACCCATGCATAGGTTGTACTTTAGTTCTTGTGATTACTAATAGCTGTATTACTAACGCAAACCTGGTTCCGTTTAAAACTTTACACTCACGAGAAAAGACACTGTCTCTTTTTTTTGTACCTCTAACCCTTACCCTGAATCTGACAATGCTTTGACCCCATTGTGACCTCCTATTCTGACCACCCCACATGCACTTTCTGTCATGTTCATCATGACATCAGCTCCCTCTTTACCAGGATTAGGTTCGATGGTCTATATCCACTATTGTGATTGTACTCTCAACTCCCTTGCTCCTTCCCCTTCCACTGGGACCCACTGAAAAAAGAACCTAAACCCTGCTGAAATCCAGCTGTAAATCATATCATTGTCCATTCCAACTGGGAGTAACCAGTAGTCTAAATAAAATCCTTACAATTACTGTGCTTTTGTTATGTTATTATTACGCACATATAAGTATTCCTTTACAATACATTGTTGAGTTTGGAAACCTGGGGGGTGCCATTGTAAGTGGGTTGCCTGAGAATTAGCCCCTGAGACAGATTTGTGCTACTAAATGGTTGAGGGGTGCTAGGGGTTGGGGAGATGTGTGTACTAGGGTACAAAATTTCAGTTAGGAGGAATAAATTCAAGACATCTGTTGTACAACATAGTGATTAGAGTTAACAACAATACATTGTTTTTGAAAAAGCTCAGAGGGTGGGTATTGAGTGCTCTCATCTCAAAAATGATAATTATGTGAGGTAATGCACGTGTTAATTATCTAGATTTAGTCATTCCACAATGTATATATACTTCCAAACATCACGTTTTACATGATACTTTATCTGTCAATTTAAAAAATAAAATAAAAATGGGAAAAGAACCTGAACAGACACTTCTCAAAAGACAACATACAAATGGTCAACAGATTTTCAATGTAGATGAAACAGACTTATATTGGAAGAAGATGCCATCTAGGAATTTCATAGACAGTGACAAGTTAACGCCTGACTTCAAAACTTCAAAGAGTAGACCAACTCTCTTGTTAGGGGCTAATGCAGCTGGTGACTTTAAGTGGAAGCCAGTCCTCATTTACCATTACAAAAATCCTAGTACCCTTAAGAATTATGCTAAATCAACTTTTTCAATGTGCTCTATCAGTGGAACAATAAAGATTGCATGACAGTATATCTGTTTGCAGCAAGGTGACTGAATATTTTAAGCCGATTGTTGAGACTTTCTCTGCAGAAAAAAAAAGATTCCCTTCATAAGATACTTTGATAGTCTTGATACAGGATAGTCCTGCTATTGGTTTGAAATAAAGGAAACTGGGTGTAGCATATATGAGAATTCTCTACATTACTGCTAAAATTTTTCTGTAAATCTAAAACTATTCTCAAATTAAAAGTTTATTTAAAAGTAAAAATTGCATTATTTATAATCAAAATCAAATTTATTATGTACCTAAAGATATATCTAAGGAAAAAACACAATATTTATTTAGTAAATTGTAAATTTTTATTTCATGTCATTAGTAAAGACATAAATACATAAACATGTATACCATGTTCACAAATTTTAAAAACAACAAATATTCCAAACTATAATACGTAAATTCAATTTAAATCTAACTGAAATCTCTAGACTGTGTGTTTGTGTGTATATGTGTGTATGTGTGTTTATATTTTTATGGCTTTATCTTGAAATATGTGTTGACATTTTAAACATGGCTAAACAGTCTGGCAAAACAAAAAGAAAAAGAGTAAGAAATAAGAATTATATTTGAAAAATTTGATAGATTACACAAATATAATAATTTTAAAAGTTTGTTACTCATAGAATAACACACCCACTCATGGAAACATAATGAATTGAGAAAAAGTAAAAAGGTAAATAATGAAATTTATGGTCTTGGGACAATTGGTTATCTATATGAATAAAAAGTTTAATTGGATTCTTACTTAATATTAAACAGACAGTCCATTTCATGTAGATTAAATGCTTCAATGGGAAAATCATAACTTAAAAAGTTTTAGAATACGTAGAAAAAATATACCTTTATAGATTTGTTTCAGAAGACTTACTCCAAAACTCCCTAAACTCACAAATTGTAATGGAAGCAACTAATAAATTTGATATATTAAAAAACTAAGCAAAACAAAATTTATCTCCACAAAAAATGCTAAAATAAGTTTTCAATAATAAAAGACCAAAAAAACCCAAATATTAAATATCAAAAATAATAACAAAAAAATTAAAAACAAAAAACAAAAAAATACTAAAATAAAGTAAAAGAACAAATTACAGAACCAGAGAGGACAATATGTGATGTGTATAAGAGATAGGGGATTGTGATGTAGACTACAGAAATTAAAGCCTACAACTCCCCAGTGAAAAACAGCAACAATCTTAGGGAATAGAGGGAAAATGTTAATAAGAAGTAATGAACAGCAACAAAAAACTAATATGTCTAAAGTCCAATAAACATGATGATTATACTGATTCAAGTTGAAATAGTAATGTAATATTATTTTGGCAAAATCTTTTAAAAGGCTGAAAATACTAAGTGTTAGTGATGCTATAATAAAGGGGAAACTCTCATACACTTCTGATCGAACTACTACATAACACATTTGGAAAGCTAAGCATATATCTAGTAGAGATGAAAATCTGCCTGCCTTACAGTATAGCAATTCCATTCTTAAGAACCTAAAGCAGAGATTCTCAACCTTGAAGTCATATCAGAATCACTGGGTCAACTTATAAAAATACCAATCTTCCATGACATCTGAATTAATACAATCTCTGGTGATGGGGTTCAGAAATCAGAGTTATTTAATACTGACCTGTAAAAAGAGATATATACTATGACAGCATTTTGGTAATACTGAAAAATAATTTGAAACCAGGTAAATGTCTACAAAGATAAGTATTAATAAATACATTATTGGTATATTCACTCACTGGAATATGATAAGTCAATTAAAATCAGTGGATGAAAGCTACATGTGTCAATGTGCATAAAAATCAAAAATATAATACTGAATGAGTAAAGCAAATCAAAATATATGTACTTTTTTAACACAAGTGAACAAAACTATTGATTGTGGATACATGCATATGTAGTAAAATATTAATAATAAAAAGTAGTCAGAAAATAAAAAAATGGTTAAGTTAGTAGTTATGTAGGAATAACTATTATCATGGAAGTGTAAGAATAGTAGTTAGGTGCGGTACATAGGTGATTCAATCTTATCTGTAATATTTTACTAATTTCTAAAAAAGTTAACGCATATTTAGAAAAATATTAAGGTTCAATAAATCTAGGTGCTAAATGCAAGCATATTCTTTATATTTAACACACTTGAACATTTTCACACACACAAAAGAAAAAACGAAACCAAAAAAACTTCAGATTCCTCACAAAGATCCTGAAGAGCTGGATCATGGGACAATTGTGTGTGATGAGAAATAATGGCAGAGAAGGGGCTACAGACAGGGAAGGCCACCAGTAAGCAAGCACGAAGTGTACGATAAAGTGAAGGAATATTCAGAACCCCTCTCAGAAATAACGCACTTGCACCATTTTCTAATAACACAAACAGCAATCTGTTCTCACACCAGGATAGACCATGCTCATACACAGTGAAATCAAGGAGAAGGATTGTAATATGAAAACAATCCTATTCAGTGAATTCCTAGTAACAACTTCAAAGAACACAGCACAGGGTATATGCGTTAGCTGGATGTTTCAAACAGAGATGTGATCAGTGACTATTGGTTCTAATGAGAAAATGAAGAGTTAAAGTCATCTGATTCCTACAATCACAGGCTTATTTTGTTTTTCAGAATAGCCCACTAACATCATGGCAAACATTAATGGATCACAAAAATGAAACAATTTTAAACTAAAACATCATATTAATATATTTCAAATCATTGACCTTTCTGAGAATGGTTTATTTCCTGGTTTTGGTTATACTCTGTTTTGTAACAATATTGAACATATTGATGAATTAAGAAAACTGTAGTAATGAAACAGATGGATATATTAGAAAAAAAAATTGGGAGGCCAGAGAAGAACTTCTCTAATAGAATAACTGGAAATAAAAACAGAAAAAAACAAAGATTTTAGACAATGGCATTACAAGACTTTAAATAAAATAGCACAATGGAGTAATGAGTAAAGACAGCAAAATCTAACACAAAAGCCTCGGTAACTAACTTACCTGGAAAAAACCGAAGCACAGGTTTCAACCTGAGATACTGTACATTAATATATTAATTTTAATATGCAGCCCAATGGAAACTAATTTGCATGTTATAATTACCTTTCCAACTGTCTTTCATGAGATAAATACACAGCCATTAACAAAACTTTAATGTATCACATATTTTTACTAAATAAATTTGCTTTACTATATTGCTTAATCTTTCTAAGGAAATGGCAAAACCCCCTCATGCTTCATTAAGCACAAAGAATTGGGAGTATTTGGAGTTTTGACTTTATTGTGAAAAAATTCTTCATAGCAGTAGCTAAATTAATGGCATTGTTTTTCAAATAGTTGCTGCACAATAACTCACATCTTATTAAAATTCTTCATTTTAGTTAAATTAGCTCTTGGCTTATGTGAAACTATCTCCGTGGCAATCAAGATGAGAAATGATAAGAGCAGAGGAAGTGCAGAGGAAGATGACTGTTTACACTTAATTTCTCTTCTGATATGTTAATTCCTATCATTTCTGAGAAAAGTGGGGAATCAATCCACTTACATACAAATAGAAATTTAAAAAAATTGTTACCCACCCTCTAAGAAAAATTGATAAACTTCCAGAAAAACCTAAATACTGGAGAAAAAAGAAAAATATAAGTTTGAATAAAAAGTTATATTTCAATAGACAGACATCAGAGAAAATAAGGCTTTTAAATGTGAAATAAATGGCAAGCAACTGATCTCAAAGTTAAAAGAAGTGCTATTTTGACAAATTCTGCCTGTCTGATAAGTGACCTGCTACATCATCTAACCACTCTGCATTTCCACTCTAATCTACACCACTGAAGTTTAAGTGACCTGTGTTCCAGTTCAACTGCAGAGTTACCAAACCAACATGGACTCCCACTTCCGCCTTTACCTTTATGCTGATGCACAACGTTCTCCTCCACCTGCTCCACTGGCTGATACCCTGCTATGCTCCAAGGCTAAATTCAAATCCCAGTTACTCTAAATGCCTTCTAAGAGGACTGCTTCCTCTTAGAAGAAAACTCATTCTTCTGATGGACATAAGAATTTGGTATTATTTACTTTATTATTCCTGTCAGCAACCAGATCTTTGCCCAGTCCATAAGGGTATTTAATAAATAATTTTTCCATGAAATGGAATATTCTAGTTAAATAAAATATATTTTATCTGAGGGTCAAAATATAGAAAACAGTATATAAAATCACTTTTAGTATGTAGCCCATAATTATAATGGTTATTATCTTGTGTAAATATGTTACGTAGAAGTTTATGTCTTTCCTGTTGACATAAATTACTGAGAAGTGTTTGCTCTCCTATCTTAGTTATAGCTTCATAAATGAGTAAGAAACAAAGAAACAGAAGGCACCTTACAATAAATATGCCTTTTGTGTTTTATACTTAAGAATTTATTTTGTTAAAGAAAAAAAAATACCTATGCTTTCAGGTCACTTGGAAGACAGTCATGAATGGTGAGGTCATCTTTCTAAATTATTTATGTTTATTTTTGTTACCTTGTTTCTATTTGTGTTTTAGGTAATTAGACCATATTGGAATAGCACCTCTGAATCTTCAATGAGCCTGAGATTATTGACTATAGTTTTAGGGGCACTATTTTCTGTTTGTATGAATATGCATTGAAAGAATATCTATTATTAGAGCAAAAAATCAGAGCATGCAAAAAATTTAGCAATAAGTTCAGTGCTGCTTCTCTTTTGGATAAAGGAAGGACAAAGAAAGATTAAGACATTTCACAAAAATCACACCCAAATGAGCTGTGGCTCAAATTATGTTTCCTGACTCTTTTGCTAGAGCAGGCTGCAGATCATTCATGTAAAGAAATGTTTTCCTTATTTGTTGCTATCCATTTTTATGCTTTTTTCTTCAGTCTGGAAGGGTAAAGTCATTCACACTCACAAGTGTCTCTTCTTATGGATATCTCTTCTACAATAGAGACTAGTATAATATTGAGATTAATAATGATTCTGGAATCAGACCACCTAGGCTTGAATCCTGGGTGTGTGTACTCCAGCTTTGTAATTTTGCTCAAGAATATACTTTATGGGATTGTTTCTAGTATTATAATAAAAAAGACAATCTATTTAAAGTTTGAGTTAGACATGTGAACACAGTAAGCACTCAATAAATATTATTAAAAGTCTAGATTTTTTCCTAGATTTCTTTAACATCTAGTTTTAAAGCAATGCCATTTTTCCTCCGTCTTAGAAGTCTCTTGAATCAATCCCCATTTTTCTATTACCATAGTCAATTCTTTAGCTTAGGGGCTCTTTATAGTCTTACGTAAATTATTGCAACAATTCTCTAACTGGCCTAATGTACCAGCCCCTGCAATCTAGTCTTTCTGCTGCTAATGTAGTGATAAGGCAGAAATTGAAAGTCCAGAGAAACTGAGTACAGCCACCCTGAACCACCCTGAACAAAGAAGTCACCAGTAAGTCCCTGGCCTGGGACCACACGAGGATGGATGAATTACTAAGCTGGGTGCCTTACGAGTTTATGCTTACCTCTCTGTGACAGCAGTTTATGATTAACCTTTGTGGCCTGACCTCAAAACAATGCTAGTCAATATGAGGTTTCTGAACTTTTAAAAACGTTACCATTGCCCCATAGGCGGTCCCTCTTCTGCTTAGGAAAGGACTTCTACTCTGTGGAGTAGGATCTGTTGTCTGTCTCTCTCTCTCAATAAACTTTCTGTGGCTAGTTGGCTCGTTCTTGAATTCTTTCCCAGTGCGAAGCCAAGAAAACACTTGGTGAGTTCAGAGGGCTTTCCTCCCTTCACTGGGATACACCCTGCATCACTGCTGCCAGAATGCTCTTTCTAAAAGGCATATCTGACATATAGTGAAGATATAACAGAAAATTCACATTTTGATAGCCTCATCTTTCTCAAACACTCAGAAGTGATACATAAAATAAAGAGAAGACCAAAGAGGCACAGCTCATCTGAAAAAAAAAAAAAAAGGGAATAATTTAAGTGATTGTAAAATGGACAAGAAATGCAAAGCCCGGAGATGGGCTGGTTCTTGGGTATGAAAGCTAGAAGTGAGTTTGAGGCCACTACTGGAGGCTATGGCTCCAAAAAGGGCTTCATAGCCTTCCTTCCTTATAGCTGGGAATTATATAAAGAAGCCATTGGCTAGTTTCTTATCTAGTGTTGAGATATCTTCAATGCAAGCACAGTACAGGAGGCTACAAACACTATTAGAAGACCTGGTTTTATACCGAAATTTGAGGAAGTGGGATTAGCACTAAGAAAATATTCTGAAAAACCCTCCCACTTAAAAACACTTGGAAGTGCTGGATACTACGTAGCAAGCATCCTTCAAAATGCATAGCCAGCTTTCTCTCTCCCTCCCTCCCTCTGTCTCTGTCTCTCCTGCATAAGCATGTACACATGCAATACACATAGGGAAGTCCCTCAAAGTCAAATAGAAACATGAATGTGGAAATCAGGGGAGTAGTAAAATTATTTTGGAGCTGCTAGGCTGGAGGTTACACAGATGAGAAAGGCACAATCTTTGCTTCAAAGCGTTCACTGACCAGGGTGGCAATGGAAGGAGATGAAATCAATTCATTATTTTATATTGTAGTTGTGGTTATAAGTAAAATACATAATAATTGAAGCAGAGAGTGCTAGCCTAACAACTGATCTTTCTAATTGTAACCACCACTGTAATAACAACACCAATCATTGTATCTAAATTTATTGAGTACTTACTATAAACTAGGTACTAAGTGTTTTATAATTAATCCTAACAACACATCATGAAGTGGGTGCTGTTGTCCTCACTTCACACATGGGGATAATAGCATGAGTCAAGACTTCTTGATTTTGATAGTTGAGGGGAAAGGGCAGGAAGGTGGCACATCTAGCTAGCTAGCTAGCTACATTTATGTATCTATCATCAATCAACTCTCACGGGCCAGTTGCAAATGCACAATAACTACACAGTGAATTATACCTTTTGTTTAATACAATATTGCACAGTCTGTTTTATTCAAGAGAATGTAATTTAACTGCTTACTCTTTATCTACTCCTGTAATCATAAGATCCTGAACTAAATGATCTCACTGTGTCTCAGGGTGCACAGACAGCATATTGCCCTATACCATTTCTAAAGGATAAACTTGGTAGATAGCAACTACTGAAAATCAAATGCTACATGTCAGACAAATTACCTCTGTGTAGTGCTCTGCTGGATGAATTAATTGCCTTTTGTGTGGTTCTGTGTGAATTGTCAGTCCACAGTGGCATATTATTTGGAAGAGAGAGAATAATGGTTTCTTAAACCTTTCAGGAAAAGTTTCTACTCGTTGCTTAAGTGGAATGTCTAAAGGTGAGTCTCACCTGCTCTTAATAGAGACAATAATTAGGGCATTTTTTAGGTAAAAATAAACATTAATACTATCATCACAATTATTATTTTCCTGTATTTCCTACAAGGTGTTTTTCTATAGAGTTCCATTGTTCTCTGTTCTATGAAATAAAAATTTTTATGATACTCTGTAAATATTAACAATTTTCTGAAATGATTTCATCCATTTCATTTATTAATATAATGGACAAATACAACTTACCAGACTGTCTTATTCTAACACCACTGTCCACAATTAAACACTTTTGCATATTAAATAGGATACAGAAGTCTTCTTTAGGGTTTGACTGATTTCTCCTGTCACCATCACAGGCAATGAAGGAGAGTGGAAAGTGGGTGAGATTTGGAGTTAGGCAAGACTGAATTGGACTCTAGATCCACTAATCACAGTCTGTGTGATAAACGCATTTCTAAACCTTTGCTACTCAGTTGAAGGTTGCTATGAGGCTTGGGTGGAGTCATGCTTGTGAAAACAATACACGTGTCCTTGGCTCCTTAGGATATAACGTATTTTTTTTCCTTAAATTTAGCTGAGATTTGTTCTTTACAAAAACAATTGTTTTTAAAGTTTAATTGTTATTATAAAATAGAGTGTTTTTTCATGGATAAAATATGAATAGTTCATATTGTTTCACATTAAGTAATATTTTACTCATGCAATAAAATTTTACATTCTCTATTCTGGAAATCAATACAAACATTCTGAAAAAATAGTTGTTTAATGATTTAACAAATGAATGAATGAAGAGGTAAGTGATCTAGAAATTTGATCAATGAAAGTATAGAGTTGCCAAAAATATAATGTACTTTGTTTCTCATTTCATTGATCTTTGACATTGTGAATATTGACTCTTAATAAATGTACAGAGAATTTCCTATTCTCACAAATATTTGTGTGTGTTTAGGGATGGCTTATAAACGTTACAGTATAATGAATGATAGAGAGAATTTGGCTTATTTATATCCCATGACTAGCAAACTGAGGCTTACAATCAATATTCTCTTAATTGCTAGAAGAGATCATGTGATTCTAGATATATATCAGATATTCTGATATGTATATCAGAGGGTTTCAAAAATTTTCTTTTGGTAGAAGAATACGTACTTCAAATGAAATCCTAAGTAATTACCCTCCACCACCCCCCAGACACATGCATATGTGCACATCCATATTTATATAAACGCAGAGAACTGCTCTGGTTGAAGAATGACAGGAAGCTCCCCTCCCCATTTAAATTCCTTTTGCCCTCTTATCCTTCTCCTTTCCTCTGCTCAATGTTTCCTAAAAGTTTCTAAACAGCCCTAGATGATCTGTGAAAAAAGTTTGAAAATTATTTATTTTTTTATCTCTTCCAGCCATAAAATTGATTAGTTATTCAGTTCTATGAAATGACATGTCACAAATAGTGTAGCATGATTTTACATTTCAAAATAATATAAACAATAAACAACCCTACATAAAACCAGTGAAATTAAGACAAAAAATTATGTGAACTGCTCTCCTGTAATAGCTACTGTGGGGGAGAAAGGAATGTTTTCCCTTTGTCCCTGGAAGGTTCACTGAAAGATCAACTCACAATACGGCAGATTAATAAGAGAAAGAGATTACAAACGGATTTACCCTGTAAACGGGGAAAATCACAGAGTAATTACCCAATATGCCAATAGGGTCCAGAAGTTTATATACCCTCATTTTATTAATAGATGGGAGAGGGAGATGAGGAATATAGGTAATTCTGTTAGGGGCAATAAATGGTTATTAGGGAGGATGTTAGATACTTGGGAGAATGAATGGATGGGGGAAACAAACTGACTTGTAAATGGTTCCCTGTGGAAATTAAATTAACCTGAAGACAGGTGTTATCTTTAAAATAGGTTGGGACAGGTCTGGTTGAATTCTTGATATTCTTTCTTGCAATATATTGGGATAACTGGGAAGGGAAGGAAAGACAGTTGTCCTTCTTAATGGGTCAGTCTGGTTTTACGCAGATAGAGGGAAAGCGCTTCCAAGGCCTGTTGATCTCTAAGGGCCTTTAATTCAAAATATTCTTTACAGCAAGAAGTCACATTTTAGGGTGAAATTTTCTGAGCTCCTTCACTACAATAAAATTTGAAGGACAAGAGTTTAATCATAAATGCAACTGCAGGATGTAGAAGTATCAAGAGTACGCAAAGATTGTAATAGAGCAGTTGCCCCTCCTCCCATAGATACGGAAGCGTAACATTGAGAGTGGGGAATATTTATCAGAGGGAAAGACCCGAAAAAAACATTAAAAGATGTTTTCTGTCTCTTTAAACCACCCCCCACTCTTTTTGGGAGCTAAGGCCTGCAATCCCTGTCTCGGCCAGGTGGTCCTCCGGGAGGGGCAGGGAATGTCTTTTGTTCTTTGTGTTACAGAATACAGCTTAGCTGAGCTGTGGCTCCATCCCAGGCCCAGCGCTTGGCCAGTGGAGGTCTGGGTGGGCCTCCCAGGTGGGCGGAGGTCGTGGCTTTGTCTTCACCAGAGATGGGACAATTAGAATCATTAAGGACAATAGCCTAGAAGTGAGGGCCTTCCCTTTCAAAACTCTGTATTTCTGCTTATGTAGAGAAATGTGGATTTTGAGAAGATAGTCTACCATTTTCCTCCTCTGCCAACAAAGTAATAAACTTCTCTTTCCTTCTCCTCAAACCACTTGTTCTCATACTTCTGATGTGGCCTCGAGGACAAGCACTGAGCTTTCAGTAACAAGACGATGATCCTATTACATTTTAAGCATAAAATATTACTCCTTGCCTTATTAAAATTGATGGAATTTTAACTAAACAATTAAAAATTATGTCAATTTTAAGGTATCTTGAAGAAAACAGTTATATATTAATATTTAACAGAATTTTTATACATTATAACATGTCCAATGTTTATTCTAAAATAGAAAAAATCATTCTATGGACATAGTTTTACAGTATACTTAAATGAACTCATTTATTAAAGAAGGAATTAAAGCTGTTGAAGCATTTCATTGTGAGAACTAGCAAAACTTCCACGATTTATACGGACATAGGTTTATATTCCAGTCTTTCCGTGGCCTCATTTTTTACAAGTGAAAACCCAATGCATCATAACTCACTTTATCACTGGAAAGGAGAATGGAGCCCAGTAAGATTATTTCTGACTTTTCTTTTCTTTATTAAACATGAAGTTAATACTATGTTTTTACTGAGTAATCTTTAAACAATTGCTCAATTAAAACCATGAGCTTGATAGATGTTCTATTAAATCCATATTTAACATTAATGAATACAAGTAGTTTGCATTAATCTAGGAAAATTCATACATAGGTTTTTGAATTAACATATTTAAGCCCAAGCTAATAGGTAGGTTAAATTTTGTTTATCAATTTTAATTAATTCATAGCAAATGGAACTCTATGTTGAGAGGTTCTTAGGGGCCTAGACTAAGGAAATAATATGTCTGTCTAGGGCATATAATAAAGAAATATTGGCAGATATGTCATGTACCTGGTTTAAAACTATTACTGATGAAGAAAGGCATTTATTTGAGTTGTTTGGGTATATATAGATAGATAGATAGATATGCTTATTGTAAGAACAGTGTTGCTTATTTATTATTATTTTTATAGCTACCTGGATATTTTCTTCAAGAGTGTGAAGGAGCTCAGGAAATTTCACCCCAAAATATGACTCCTTATAGAAAGAGTATTTTGAATTAAAGGCCCTTAGGGATGAATAGGCATTGGAAGGGGCTTTCCCTCTATCCGCATAAACCAGTGATAAACCCATCAAGAACAATCCACTTCTCTTCTGTTCCCTTCCCTGTTATCTCAATATATTGCAGGAAAGAAGATCAAGAGTGCAGCCAGACCTGGCCCAAATCATTTTAAATATTATGTAATAATAATACCTGTCTCTCAGGTTAGTTTAATTTGTAAACAGAATCATTTACAAGTTAATCTCTTTCCCCTCATCCATTCATCCTCCCTAGCAAACATTTATTGCCCCTAAACAGAATTACCTATATTCCTCATCTCCCCTCCCCACTAAAAGGAGGATATAAAAACTTCTGAACCCCACTGGGATATTGGGCAATCACTCTGTGATTCTCCCCTGTGTGCAGGGTAAATAAACCTCTTTCTTATTAATCTGTCTTAATTGTGAAATGATCTTTCAGCAAACTATCTGGGGAAAGGGGAAGTTTTCCATGGCCCCTACAAGTGAAAATAATTTTTTGCTTAACACTTAATTAAAACAGCTACATTTGAGCTATGACTAAGATTAAGCTTTTAAAACTCCATGGACATTTCCAATGAAATTCTTAATTTGAGATTCAGAGCTTCTTTCCTGGTAGAAGTAATTATTTATTATTTGTTGTGGGATTCCTTGTGTACATAAAAAGCCAGGGACTTTTTGTAGTGGGAAATGTGTTTGTATGTGTGTATGTATCTACGTACTTATACACACATGTACACACACACACCTGCTCATGGACATGACACAACTATGTTTACTTAGTGTATCAGTAAGTCTGACACTGCAGTGGAAGAAAATATGAGGTTATGCAAGCCATGGAGGTTTACTTTACATCATTTTCCTTTATTAACCTTTTAAGGAAAATATAATAAGTTTAATTTTATTTGAAGTCAACTGTTGTTCTAAATAGGTGTTCTATAAATGTCCCCATGGTTCTTGTAGTTGGTATTATTATGTTAAACATATCATGACATAGAATTTTATTTTTTCATTTTCCCTCATATTAGCAAAGTTAAATTTGTAGGAAATGTGTTCAAGGTTCTTGTAAAATTCATTTCTGCTGAACCAACTATGATTATGCTTTAAGTTTATCTATTTAATAGAATCAAATATATCCCTACAGAAGCTTCTTTAAGTTTCAGAGCTGTTTGTATTCAAATTCCAGATTCACTGGCCCCAAATAATATATAATTTTAGGTAAATGTCTTATCTAATCCATAAAATATGGATGATAAGAGTAAATTCTCCCCACTCATAAGCTATTATGAGGATTAAATCAGATGATTAACGTAAAGTGGTAATCAGAATATGGCATATAGTAAACAAAGACATGTTAGTAATTATCATAAGGAAAAACTTTCTTCTTAACTCAGAGGCAAGGCAATGATTTTCAATATGAAACACTTGAGTTACAGTTTTCTATATATTTTAAACTGTTGAGAACTATAGCCAATAGTTTAGCTGCAGACCTCAGATTCATCTTCATATTTATTTATCTCCTGTCTCATGGGATAAATTTTCCCTACCATGCTTCAAAATTGTATTTCCGAATTAGAAGCTCCCTCTTCTATGCCACCTAAGAAGATAGCAGTAACAAACATCATTATTTGCAAAATTATATTTGGTGAAAATACTATGTATAGTATACAAGTTATTTCAGAGGCAGTTACTGAAATACTCTAAAGTTATTTGATTTTAGTGATAATGAACTGTACATTTTAACAAATTGTTTTGTTGGCTTTTAATGAACTAATCCCCAAAAAATCATTGATTTTATATTCAGAACTGGGGTTCCCTGACTTTTCAACTCCCAGAAACCTTTGCTTAATGATCCTCCAGTGTTATCTACTCATAAACACACCTTAAGATTATCTTTTGACTTATCTGTCCTTCTAAAGGAAGACAATAAAGCATTAATAGTGGCTTGCTATGGCTATAAAGAGGTCCTAAATCCTTTAAACAAATGGTTACAATCTCATTGTCTCATCTACTTATTGGTGCTGTAGCCTCCTGTCATCTGAGTGCTGTTGAACTTGTAGTGTCTCAGAGTCACAGATAAGCTTTAAAGAGTGGAGATAACTTTTATTTGTTATGGGCAATAAAACCAGAGTCTCCACTGACTATCTGACAGGGAGGTATCTGACAATGCAGATCCAGTCAAGCAGAACACAAATCGAAATAGTGTCTGAAGGGCAAGGTACTGGAGATATAGGCAGTACAAAACTTACACAATAAAATTATATTGCAATGAGAGAAAATTAGGGAACAAAAGGAACAAAGGCTAAAACTGATCTTGTCATGAGAAGTTGCACTAGTAAACATAAATCTTCCTATAAGACTCTCTGATAATGTCTGTTCAACATATTTTAATGAAAACAAATACTGGGTAGCTTTATATTTTTCAGCCCTTTTCTCTTGTATATATTGTCATAGTGTGTGTGATTCGGTCTTTATGAGCCCAACATGTAAATAAACTCTGAATTTTCCTGCGTAAAACATTAAATCCAGTCCTGGTAACCAATACTGTAATTAGTGCCTTTTACCATTAGGCAATTTTTCCTGTATCTGCCCAAGATGCTCTTAAATTAGTGCAACCATAACTTGTAGTTGTTTAATACTTATAAGGTTTTTTTTTTCTAGGAGATATACCTGAAGATATGACAAAGGAATTAATTACAATTGCTTGAAAACAAAAAGTCAAAGATATCTATAAATGTGTTAAATATATGTGACATTTATGGCCATAATTTTATTTCAGAAAACCTAATTCTCATTAAGAAGAAAATATATTTGTAACAATATAAATATAAACATATAAATATGAATTATTACTTAAATTTTTAAGAAATATTGAATTTTTCCAGTGTACATTGTCTAACAAGGCAAAGTGAAATGGATCTTTGACTTCTTCCTAAATCTTTTTTATCAAAATCTGAGAGTAAAGTGAAGACATTTTTATTTGCTTGAATTATCAGGTAATCACTGAAGGTCTCAATTTTACCTGGTGAAACTTGCATAAAGTCACAAAGGCCTTTTATTACCCAATTTTTTCTCAGTTTTTTCTCCACAACTTTGGCTTCCACTATCTTACAATAATACCTGGTTGGGGGTTTGTGGAACAACAACAAAAAACACCTCTTGCAGGAGATCCTGACAGCTACCTGGAGTTGCAACCTGCCGATACCTCCTTTCCAGCTCCATTGTAGATAGTTTTGGCTGATGACCTTAATTCTTATTTCCTTGCCCTGCTTCTTGGGACAACTTCCATTTGTTACCTCAATAAAAATATCCTTCAAAATTACTCACATCTGCTTACCCTAGTGCAGGTGCAAATTAAATCTAAAAGATCACTAAAAATATGAATTCAAGCTTATGTCCTAAATACATGGCTGGAAACTGGCTCATGTCTTTTACTCCTTTCCTGCCTACAACTAACCTCAATATTTCAACAGAGCAAATTTTTCTTTTTTTTCCTCCTCCTCTTCTTTTTTCATCTGACTTTCAAAATGTGCAACTCTTTTTTAGTTATTTGATACTCAACTCTTCAGCAACGCCCCACACTGCATTCCCTTTTCAAGTTTAATCTCTCTTAATTTTCTGGATATGTCATTTTTGGTAATGAGAATTTCTTTTTTCAGGTCTTTTTCAAGCTGACCCCCTTAGGAGAATGAACAGTTTAATTATTAAATAAAATGAAGTTTTCAAGGAAGCTTTGGTCTTGTCTTTGATGGTATATTATCCTGGTTTTGTTCATTTCTCTTTTCCTTTGTCTTTTCTAAGATTTTTAATAAATAATTGAATAAATTATACAGTTATTACATACAGTGTACTCTCAAATACAGTGCCTTTAAAAAATATATCCCATACATAAAATGCTTTGCAGTGAGAAACAAAAGCCAAAAATTGTTCTAAACTGATATATTTACTCCAAGAATTTAACAACCTTGATCATCTTCTAAGAATAGCATTCAGATCATCTGGGACTTTGCCTCCTCTTATCCCACTGCATTCTTTATGGATTCTATGATTCAGGCATACTGAGCTGCTCAAACCTAACACATATTCTAATGCTGCCATAATTTTGTTCATGTACATTCTTCCCTGAGTATGGAAAGCTTACTTGTTATTTAAATCTCAACTCAAAAATCACTTCTCTGAAACAAGTGAAAATTATGTGCTTCCTTTTTATTAAGCTCATAATAATTGGATTTTTACCCCCATTATAACCATTTTATTTGCCTTTGAATCAGAGTTGGCACTTTTTATGTGGGTCTCTGCTACTGTATCACAAACTCTAATCAGAGATGACCTACCAGCCTAGAATTGGGCTTTGCAGTTAGTAAATTATTTAATTCAATAAAGAAATGTTCAGATGGGAAAGAGAAATAAACTGGTAGGTAATATATTTTTTTCTTGTTTACATTATTTAAATATATAATCATCTTATTCATTAGTAATTATTTGGTGATTATTATGTCCAGCCACTGTGTAAGTCATTGTGGATAAGATTAATAAGGCAGTTTCTATCCTTAAGGAATTCAACGTCTAGAGAAAATGATATAAAAAAGCATGAAGATAGAAATGTGCACTGGGAATTATAGAAAAACAATGTGAAGGCAACTCTCTTACCTGCAATGAGTCAGGGAATGTTTTTAATGTTGAGTGTGAGTTGATGAGATAATGAGGAAGTAAAGGGCATTCCAGGTAGTGGGAAATATAGCCCAAGAAAGAGTAAAGAACTAAAAATAGCACCATATAGACAGGATGGTGGACAGCAATTATTTTCATTTTGCTTGAAGGAGTCAGTGGCAGGGGGTGGCGTTAGATTAGAGAGATATGTGGACACCATAACATGGAGTGCCTTGAATATGTTGTTAAGAAACTTGGAATTGATCATGCAGGCTAGAGATTTCCCAAATGTTCTCTATAAGCTCTACAAGATGCTGATAGGTATTCATTAAAAGGGGTTTCTCTTTACATAGATGTTTGAGAAATTCTCAGGCTGGAGAAAATAAAGTAAATAAGTGTCCTCACTGCAGGATTTTCCAAAGTTGCAATATGCTAATATATATCATGACAATATGTCTGGTCACAGTCTGAAATGTTGGTTCTTGGTGTGCTCATGGCCAGAGAACGACCAGACACACCAAAGTCAGGCAAGCATGAAAATGAGGTTTATTGAGGATGAAAAGATAGGATCATAGAGCAAGAGCAAGATATAGGTTTACAGAGCAAGATACATATGCCACAGTGATGACCAGACCCATTGTTGTAGCAAAAGAAAGAGAGCTTGGTTATGGTCTGGGTGTTGTTTTATAGTGTCCAGATAGGGACCTCTCCGTGGTCCAGATGTCATCATGGAACTGCTTTGATTGGACAGTTGGGAGTTATATGACCTGAGTCTTACTGCACATGCGCATCTCCCATGAACCTCTCTGAAAGCCCATTTGGGGGGGTGAACCACAACGGCACCCACTTTCATCCCTGGCACCCACTCTCATCCCTAGGAGACCTGGAATCCCTTGCTATCTACCTAACGCATATATAGAAGAGATCGAATATTCAGCATTTCACAAACATGTTTATCCCCCTTATACATATTTACTATTTAATGAGAGCACCAATCAACTTCCAGAACTTCAGTATTCTGAGACTGGGAGGACACATTGATATAAGAAATGAGGACCCATGGAGGAAGAAATTTGAGTTGTGACTAGATTGCTATGGTAGTGTTTGGAGAGTAGAAATGAGACTGAATGGTGAAAGAGATGAGAGTATTATTGTGGAAGTCCAAAAACATACAAAAGTCCAAACTAGTGTTGTAGCAGAAGGAATGAAAGGAGAAAACATATTTGAGACATTTCTAGACAGTAAAACCAACAAGAATATAAAGTTAATTGAATGAAAGGGGGAAACAAAGTTCAAGAATGATGCTCAGCTTTCTAATTTATGTGAGTGGTCGAATATGGGTTGCCAATGGTGAGACTATGGAGGTAGAAATTTGTTTAGAGATGGGAAAGGTCATTTTTGTTTTGGAAATGTTAATTATGAGCTTTTAGTGGAAATACAGGTGGACATATCCAGTTTGATGTGAAATTTATTACTCAGAAGTTTGGCAGAGTGATCTCAGCTGGAAATAGTGTTTGTAGTCACCATAATACCTGTGGAAATTATCAACTATCAAAATGATATTTCTATTGGTCCTTGGTTTCAATATATTTATCCTTCTTTAATAATGGCAATTATAGACAATAAAAGTTGAATTAAATAGTGTTTATTAGTTGATTTCTTAAAAACGTTTGTGATTATCTTCATTCTGGAGACAAGGATTTAAATATTCTGACCAAAATAAACCCTATTAAGAAAGTCAAATACTCACCAAAAATATACTAGACTTTATAAAAAAACTAAGCCTGGGTATCATGGGTTTAGACTTCTGTGTTTTTTCATCCTGCTTGTTTGAATTACACCTAGAGACCCAAGAATGTCTCATTAGATGCCCTTATGTAGGTGACTGAAGATGGAGCCAATAGGAGTTAACCGAAGTCAACTGTACATGAGTTCTGACACACTCATTACTAGCCACATCTATCCTGAGGGTAAAAATCTAGTTCCAACTGTGGTCCAAAGATGACAGATTAGTGAAGGATGATTATTGGTACCAACGATTCTTCTTCATATACTATACTTAAAATATTTAGAAAGAGTTAAGTGTAGTGATCTAGATTGGGTAGGTTTGGAAATTTGCAATATCTTTTTTCTCATCTCCTATTTCCAATAGAAAACATCATTGCCATTTGGAACCAGTATGCAAATACTGATTTAATACTTCTGTTGGATTAATAACACTCATTTTACCCTTGGCCCAAGTCAGTATGAGAATAAGTAGAGAAACTTTTGTAATTTATTAAAGCTATTAAGATGGAGAGTAAAGCTGTTTTATTTTCATAGTCATTTAAAGCATCCATGAATTTGGAGCTTTGCATTATAACAAAAATGCTTTGTGGCAAAAATAGACCCATTGTGTAATATCTATAAAAATAAAGAAGTGAAAATGATTAGGGACTGAGATTAATGGAAACATTTTATTTCTTTCTTATATCAAATTTAAATATTTCAAATTATTTTTCTATTTACTTATACTATAAAAGTTACATATTTAAGGATGGAAACAGCTGATTTCAATACATATAATACAGATATATTTTTTAAAAAATGGAAAATTAGGGGTAAAGAGAAAATAATTGTTTGAATATTATATTGATCCAGAGGTAAGGTTTAATCCCCTTAGATCCACTGAAGTTAGTTCTGAACATAACGGAGAATTAGCAAGTGTTGTTGACTATGTTCCCCAAATCCAAACATGGAGATAACACAGAAGTCGAGGTCGACTGATGTTTAAACACAAAGCTGTGTGAATCCTAGAGAATACTAAAGTTAGTTAGATCATTCTGTGAACAAACAATTCTAGGAGTCAAAGGTGACTGAGCCTTTAAAGAAGCTTAGACTGAGAGGGTGATGTTCTTCACTGTCACATTTTCTATTTCCATATTACTCTGGGAAGATCACTAATGACCCCATTACACTTTGAGGCAAGAAAACTGTAGTAGCAGCATCCCAGCATCAATCAGAGAGAATTGGTATTTTGGGGGTAATGCTGTAGCCTGGCTGGGGTAGGGAGCAGACAATAGCAAGCACAAAGGGCTACACAGCTCTGAATATTTCCTCCGCTTACATAATCACAATATTGAATACTTGGTAAGGCATAATCACTGACCCGCCAGAACAAACAATGGCTGTAGTGGTGATCCGTGCACTACATCCCACTCCTGACTAATACAAATTGTATAGCTGGTCATGGAGATCCCGTCTGTGCCAGCCCGTAGTCCTTTACTTGTTGGATAGTGAGGGGGTTTCTGAGTAACTGGGGCAGATGGGGGCTCAAAACAGCATCTGTTTACCAATTGCTGTCACACTTTGCCAATTGGTATAATTGTTACAGTCCACACCAGCTGAATATGAGCCTCAATTCTATGTCAACCCAACCTCCCCTCCATCTCCAACTCAGTAAGCTATTAATCATAAATTACAACAGATAGAGGCAGCTATATATTACAATGTATTATAATAAAAGACCATTAGCTGTGAAGAGTTTCTGAGAGGTTTTTTGCAGGATAATGTAGCCTCATTAGGTGTGAGGGAAGCAAAGAGTGATTGAACATAATTTGATACCCCAAAGGCTCTCTATTCTGAGACATGCTCTATGCCTCCTTCACCTCTTCCCCTAATCATCTCTAAGTTCCTTCCCGTGGAGGAGTACAAGTTAAGAAAAAGGCTTTCTATTTCTGCTTACAGGTACAAATGTTGACGTAGCAGATGAATCCCAGAAAGAAAACTGAACCATTTACAAAAAAGAAGACAAATTAGTGGGCCAAACACAAGAATTTAATAAATATTTTATCAGAATTAAATGACCATATTGGGAATATGAGACTGAAACCAGAAGTTATGAACAAGTTTCCTTTAATTGCAGAATGCACCAGTATTTTCCAGAAGAAAAATGTGCTGCATATTATCTTTCAGAGTTTTTATTATACTTATCTTTCGTCTTTTAGCTTTTGTTATTTATTGATAAACTCCTTTTAGATATATTAGGATATAATTGTTCATAACCCATAGCCATGTATTGATGTCTTTAGAATCTTTAGCATGCACAGTGTTGTCTCAAGGCATATGTAAGAACACCAAGATCTCATCAGCAATTATTAAAATTTTACTAAACACATAGTTACTTTTTTCCCTCTGTATTGAAATACAACATTGGACATTGAATAGCTTTTGTTTAAAGTCAGCAGAAAATTTCTTAAAAATTGATGTTTAACACCTTGTCCTGTATTGGTCACACCAGACTACAACTACTTTGAAATTTCTTAATTTGATCAATTCTTAGGGATTTGACAATTTATCCTGCCTTCAATTACCTTGCTTGGCCTGTGTGGTGGTTAATTTCATGTATCAACCTGGCTAGGCTATAGTCCCCAGTTTTTCGGTCAAAAACCAGTCGAGATATTGCTGTACAGGTATTTTTTAGATGAAATTAACATTCAAATCAGTAGACACTAAGTAAAGCAGATTACTCTCCATAAAGTGGGTGGATTTCATCCAATCATTCCAAAGCCAAGGGCCCTTGAAGTGGAAGGATTTCTACCTCCAGATTGCAACACAGTAATTTAGCCCAAGTTTCCAGCCTTCCAGATCAAGCTTGAAACTTTGACTCTCACCAGGATTCCCAGCCTGCTGGTCTGCCCTGCTAATTTGAGACTTGCCAGCCCCCACAATCACATGAGCCAATTCCTTAAAGCAAATCTCTCTTTCTCTATATATACATTCTATGGATTCTTTGCAGAACCCTGACTAACACAGCCTGTTTTTCTACAAGACATTTGTATACGTTTCATTTACAAAATATAAAAGGGCTTCATTTACTGGAAGCCATCTTCCTTTCTTAGGACTCTTAAAGTACCTGGTTATTGTGCTGCTAGCATTATCAAATTGTGTTCATTCCTTCAAATACAAATCTCTGATTCACTAACATCAATTTGACCCTAATGCCACTACTCCTGAGCCTTCCTGTATATACAGTAAATTTTCTTTTAAGGTCAGATTATGGTGTAATATTTTTAGATTTTACAAAGAAATTAAATCCCAAATATGTAGTATTAACATTGTTGAGAAATTAAAAGAAAATCACAAACTTATGAATAGTTTGAATTAGTTCATGCAAGCATAGTCAATAGAAGGAATTTATGTAACCAAAATGTTTGTACTCCTGTAATATTCTAAAAAAAAAAAAAAAAAAAGGCATAGTCAATAGAAACTGCCTGATGAATGCTACCTGGCAGTGGGATAGTGTGAGATGCTGATTGTTAGATGTGTCTCAGTTTCAGAGAAATGGGGAAAATGTGTGCATATTGAAATCATTAGCATATGGTAGTGTTACATAAATGAATGTGTATGTATGTGTATACTTAATGTGCATAATGGTTATAGCAGAACAATACACTAAGGGGAAAGATCAAATCCAGCACTTTCCTGGAAAATATCTAAAATAAATAAATTTTTAACAGTGAGATAAGAGATAAGAAATATGGAGGAAAAAAGCAGAAATGTTAGTATGTCTATAATAGGAGTCTTAACAGGGGAAAAAATAAAGAGGTTAAGATATATAAAGAAATAATGATTAAGGATTTCCTTGAATTAAAGAAAGATAATGAGTCTCACTTGAAAAGTTATCTAGCACTTCAAAATGATATTATAAGAAAAAAATAATCACATTGTAAATCAAAAAAGTATTACAGGAACATTTAAGATTAAAAACAAAGATAAATTCTAAAAATCTCTCAACAATACAAATTACCTAAGAAGGAACAAGTATTGATTGCTCTCAGACTTTTCAACAACGTGCTGCATGCAAGATAATTATAGAATAATATTTTCAAATTGACAAAGAAAAAATTTTGCACGAGGAATTTTATAGCTTGATAAAATAATATAATCAACAATAGAGTCTAATACTATTTTGCTAAAAAAGTTTTATGTAAACAAGCACATGATAAAAAGCTTAAAATAAAAGGATAGGAAAACCTGTGCCAAAAGAATGCCTTAAGTTCAAAAGAAAAATGGAGATTAAAAACATAAGAAGATATAAAGAGGAGCAGTACATATTGATAAAAGGAAAAATAGACCATGGTCATGTATGAGTTTTAATATATAGCCTAAAATTGAAAAAGCAAAAATTCTAGAACCTAGAAGAGAAGCCAGAACTATACAAAATTTACATAGGGGATTCTAACACCCTCCTCTCAAACACTGAAATATAATTATTTTTAATAATTTTAATATGTAAAGGCACCATAAATATGAATAACAAATTAAGTTGGGACTAGGATATATGAACACACGCACACATCCCCCACACCCCAAAAAAAGAAGAAAGCTGATTTTGGGGGGAATCACATGAAATATTCACACACATACACACACACACACAAAATGGGCCATGGGGTAGGCCATCTGCAAAGGAATGTTTCAAATACAATAATGCATCACTTAGGGAGATACATTCTGAGAAATGTGTGGTTAGGCAATTTTGTCATTGTGCAAACATCTAAAATGTACTTACGCAAAGCTAGATGGCATAGCTTACTACACATCTGGGCCGTATGGCATAGCCTATTGCTCCTAGGCTACAAATCTGTACAGCATGCTACTGTGCTGAATACTGTAGGCAATTGTAATACAATGGTAAGTATTAGTGTATCTAAACATATTTCAACATAGAAAAGGTAAGTAAAATTATGGTATTATTATCTTATGGGACCACTGTCATGTATGCAATCTGTTGTTGACTGAAATGTCATTATGACTGTACTCAATATTATGATGACAATATTCTTAGACAATACTACAAAAAACTAGCACATCTACATCCAAGTACCAGAAAGAGTAATATATATCTTGGGAATTTGAATAGGAGATTACACAGCACTTTCTAATAAAAACTTTACATTACCTGCTAAAAATATTTCTCCTTCCATCCTTCTTCTTTGCACACAGTCCACCCAACATTAAGCTCTTCTCTCACCTGGCCCTTCAGACCACACCCCTGCCCCTTCTCAAAGCCAGTGCTCTAGACTGCTGGCTGCCAGTGCTCCGGGGGAGTGAGGCCCTGGGTGTTCTAGCGAATGTGATTCTCCATCTTACTACAGTTGAAATTGGAAATGGTGGGGGCGGGGGGAGAGAGAGAGAAACTAATTTCCCTTGATCCAATTTATGCATGTTGCTTACACAAGTTGCTTTTTTTCTTCCTTTCATTTTTAAAGGGCCTGTTTTTATTGGCCACAAATTCTACGTCTTTTAGGAAGGAGGAGGAAGACTTGGTACCTTGCAACTTTCTCTTCGACTTTGCACCAAGTAAAGATTTTTGAGCTCTGGGCTTTTTCTCTGATGGGGTGATAGGTATGCATTTCAGAAAGCATTCCCACAGAGAACCTACACAGGATATCAGGACGCTATAACTGACTGCAAATCGACTACCCAATTCCTAGAACAGTGGAATAATTGGCTGGGGATTTTATCTATTCTTGTGGCTGATGCCAATAAGCAAGTGTGTTTATTAACAATTTATTTACAGAACACAGATTGATTTCACTGGGACTGCATGACCAGCCATTGAGAAGAGGAAGTAAATGATTTCTTCCAGAGTTTTTAGGAATCCACTATCATCAAGAAGTCAGTATATATTGGAAGTGAATATCAGGGTGTAGTAGTAAAGTGATGCGTATTGCAATAAAGAACACAAAATGAAGTCTGCCTGGAAACCAAACTAGCATGCAATTGATTTGCATATGAATAGTAAACTCTGCACCATCTAAAGTACGGAAAGATGGCACAAGTCAAGTAGAATCAACCACCTAAATTTATACAAATGATGCTGAGGATAATTACAATGGGGGTTGTGTATTGGTACCAAAGTGAGAGTTGGCTTGGTATTCCTTAATTAGGGCGGCTGATATTAGTGAAAGTGAAAGGAACAGATGACAATTTAGGAGAAAACACTGTTTTAGTTTTTAATATATACCATCTGGGTAAAGCAAAAAATGATAGGATCAGGATCCAAAGAGAAAGTATTTTTCTTGCGTGCTTAAACTTAATCAAGTGCAGATCTGAAGCTCATAGCAGGAAAATAAATCTACATTTAAATATGTCAGTATACAAGGAAAACATTTTATCATGTGCAACATCACACTTTCCAAATGTATTATTACCTGATTTTAAAAACAAAATAAAAATTCAATCTTATATTTGAGAAATATTCCAATACTAAAGGGAGTAGAATGGCTGTAGATAAAAATAAATGGAAAGTGATATAGGTAATATATTTTAAAAACGGCTGTGAGTATTGAGGCACTATCTTTTTCCCCTGTGAAAACATTTGTACTCAACCTGGGGAATGTGGAAGAGTGAGGTATACAAAAGTATTGATAATTTGTGTTTTATTTTACTGAATTTTATTTTACTTCATTGCTAAAATGAATTGTTAGTCTCTTTGGTTCTTGTCAAATATAAATATATATGATTTTATGATTATGATTGTGGCATATAAATGTAAGATTTTTGCTTATATAAGGAAATTACTAGGAAAAGACTATTGTTTTAGCAATTTAAAAATTATGAAGGCACTCTTCATTTTTGCTTCATATTTATAAAGATTTGAGCCTTGTAAACAATGCCATGTATTTACTATCGTTCACTAAATTGTAACTATTTAATATTAAATCTCTGCTCTTGACATAAAAATCTTTTAAATTTTGATCTGTACATGTTTCGATTATAGTAGTTAACAAAGACATTGGATATGAAAAGGCAGTAATTTTCTCACAGCTAAGCCAAGTTCAATTTTCTCCCCTGCAGTTCCACAATATCTAATAAATATGAAAATGCACTTACCCTATAACATGGGGATTCTATTTGTGGCTATTCACTTTAGAGAAACTCATGTGTATGTACAAACGGATACAAATTTATTACTCTATTGTTTATTATGATAAAAAATCAGAAACACCTGCAATTTCCAGTCATTACATAATTTGTGGTATGTGCTTGTGGTGGAGTAACGTACAATTACAATGAATAATCTAAATCTGTAAATTAGGTCTATATCTATCCTCATGGCTAGGTCTTAGAAACAATGCTAAGTGAAAAAAAAAGTTGTAGTATGTCACTCAGGACAATAAAGAGTACTCTCCAAACAGTATGTTTATGGAGATACACACACACACATACACATTGGAAGGATACACACCAAATTTATAATAGTTTCCTCTGAAGAAAGAAGGGAGGAAATAGGACGGTGAAGGAAATAACCTTATGTGTATAATATTTTACACCCTTTAATTTGAAAAATTTTAAGGAACAATGATGAAGAATCAACACTGCTGAATTATAAGTTGTAGGACCATGAGCATGTTGGCTTATTCTTTGAAATTATCTTATCTATTTAAATTTTTTTTTAAAAAATTGCTCTCTTAATGACTACTCATCAATGGAGAAACCCGTGTCTCTACTACATTCTGAGTCTTAGAGCACAATATTTTGAAATAATACTGATATTACAATAAAAATTACAATATTATGGAAGCACTAAAATAAATATTTATTTATAAATATTGTAATTATAGTCATAGTAGAAGTATCTGAAAATCAAGCTAGAAATGGATGATGGAGTTATATTTTGTGGAAATGGCAAATCAAGCTTGACATTTTGGAGGAGGTTAAAAAAAGAAAAAAAAGTAGTTAAATTAGCTAACATACTGGCATTTGCTATTGTTTTCTAGAATTCCAGTCTTCTGCATTGGTCTGTTGCATCAAGAATTGGACATTCCTATATTGGAGAGTTGAAATGGAAATCTTTGTTGGAAAGATAAAAGTGCAGTGCTGTTATTTGCTGTGCAAGATAAAGCTGATATATATATGTCAACAAGAACGACGGAGAAAGACTGTTTTTCAAGGCTGCTACTTGCCTGTGAACTGACAGTCTTCCCACCTGCATGACTCTTAGAGCACGTAAGGAAGTTCTATGTGTCAATGCCCTAAGGAGCAAGTAGTGTGTATAATGGAAATACCCCAAGATTCCATTATTAGAGCAAAAAAAATATGTTACACACACAACCCTTTATTTGTCTTATTTATCCTCCTATTTATCCTATAGGACCTACTTATCCTCTTCCTGAAATTCTAAGGCAAAATAATAGAAAAGGTGGGTGTTATGGGGGAAAATAGAGGGTTATGTTCATGCATGTGTGTGTTTAGGAAGGAGATAAGTGATATTATCTTGAATAAGGAATAAAAATGCTCAATAGTTCATTCCAGAACAAGTGGGCACTACTGTCAATTACACCAAATAGATCTTAGGGATTTCCATCCATTAATCTAAGATAGAATGGTAAAATTAATCATGAAGTTGAATTTGAAAGCCATAAATGACTGGATTATAATTCTGACAGGCATAATAGTTAGTGACATAACAATTATGCATTGTGTCTGTGTTGCTTGGAAAATCTTTACCTGACTCAACTGTTGAAGACATATTATCACCTAGGTAAAGACTGATCACACAAAAGATTTATTTTAATCTAACTGACAGCATTAGCTTAAATTTATAGGAAGTTGAGCTGTCAAAGAGGGTTACTTCTGCCCGAAATCCTGTTCTTTCTTGGCAGCATCTATTGTACTTAAAAATTCAGCAAAATTTTCTATCATTACTCAGGTGTACGGAAAAAAGTTTGAGTGATTTTCCTTTGACTATTTCTAATATATTCCAGAATTCAGCTTTATGGTAAGGTTGTATCATCAAAATCTGTAGAGGAAAGCTGACACATAAAACATACTAATTGTCTCTTTTTAAATGTGCATATGACCTTTTTGAACTTTCAAGACTCAATGGGAAAGCATATGAAAAATAAAACTTTCAGTTGATTTTATTTGAATTAGTATATTTTGAAAATTAATGCTACTCTTCTCTAAAACACAATTTGGTAAAATAGTAAATAAGCAAGTAGAGATGTCTAGGATGGGTCACTTTTTACATTTTACCCTCTTGTGTTTAATAATCAGTTAATTTTTTCCTGAAATAATTGCATTTTCAGGGCCTAAGATATGATCTCATCATTTGCTCACTTCACTATGTTTTATTTACTTTTATTTTGAAAACGATTAACTATATTTTGTTTACTTTTTGTTATTTTATTGTTGTATTTCTCATTCAGGATTAAGTTTATTACAGCAAGATTCAGTATGATGAAGGGAGTAAAGATACAGAGGACTCCAAGTACAACTATGATGGAGAAAATGGTTGTTCCTGTTTCTACCTGGAGGGCCTCTTCTATTTCTTTGTGCTTGTAGGTCAACAAAGCAATCAAGCCGATACTAATTGATCAACTTCTATGTGCACATATGGAAGTAACACATTAATTGATCAACTTTTATGTGCACATATGGAAGTAACATCCATCGGGTGTCGGGCAGGTAGGAAGGGGAGGTAGGGATGAGTAAATTCACACCTAAGAGGTGCAGAGCGCACTCTCTGGGAGATGGGCACGCTTGGAGCTCTGACGTGGGCAGAGTAAAGGCGATACATGTAACCTAAACGTCTGTACTCCCATAATACTCTGAAATCAATCAAGCAAGCAAGCAAGCAAGCAATCAGTCACTTGTTAATTATTTCTGTAGATAGTGGTGTATGAGAAGGATTAGGTTTCCCCTTCATCTTTTCTGGGGCCTTCCAGAGGACATGTACTTCACCAGAAGGTGTTAATGTCAGGCTTGGTAGGGAAAAAGAATGCGATCATGGTAGGTTAGTGTAAAAGTGCGCTCATGGGTGGAGAAACTGTGCAGTGCTCCATTCCTGAGGCTATGTTACAAAAAGTCTGATCCCTGGGGGGGTTGAGGGGGAGGTCTTGTCTATCTTAGTAAAATTTTCTCAGCTCTTCCTAAAATAGTGATGCTCATCATTTAGATAATGGCTGGAGGGCACTTATTTTGTGAGATTTAAAAGATAACTTTATCACAGGGATCTATAATATTAATGACTTTTAATCCAATTTTAATTGTAGATAAGGAAGATTGACTATTTCTGTTGTAGCACAATAGAGCTTTTAATCTTCTTTCAAATAAATTAGTTTACTGGCAAATTAATAGCTTAAGTAATATTGAATAGTGCACAAACACGTGTGCATCCAAGTGTTTTTTTTGTTTGTTTTGATTTATTTTGTTTTGTTTTGTTTTTTATACCCCATAGATTATTTCAGGAGCAGGGAGAAGCATGTTGAGGTCCAGAGCACAGATAACTTTCGGTAAAATACTGTATATATTTTTCATGCACCTTTAGGTTAAACATTATTTTTTTAAGTTAAATTCAAAAAATGGTCTTCTAATCACTGGACATTATTTTAAACAAATCACTTTCACATTTGCCCTCGTCTTTCCCCATCAGGAAGTATTAATAACATAGTAATTTTTCAAGTATGTGTGTATGCATTTGTACGTGTGTAAATGAGTCTATGTGTGTTTTATATATTTGTGCATACATTGGGTTAGAGATTTTTGAATCAATATAGTCTAACCCTTGGCTCTAACCTAGTTCTCATCATCAGCTTTTGCTATTCTGAGGTCGGTACTGATGTTTTCACTGTGGTTGCTGTGAACTTGTCTGAAGGCCCTTTCTTACTCTGCCCTGAAAGACCACTGATTCTGCTACAGAAAATAGGTAGCATCTGGTTCTTACTCCAATTTTATGTCCCATATGAGACTCCCTCTGGAGAGAAAAAACATTGCAGACTAATCTCAACCTCCAGTTCACCTCCTGGCATCCGCCTTCCTAGATCTTCCCTCTGACTCTCCCACTCAGCCCAGCCCCCCATTTACTTCCAAAAAGACATTTGACTCATCCATCTATATCCCACCTCACCAGCTTGCTGCCACTGGACAGTCCCCAAAGGTCAAAAAGGAGAACAGGAGTTTAAAGATAAGAGTTTTTTCAACCTCTGCTTAAACTGCTTAGGAAACTTGAGGGTAAAATTAAGAACTGATAGGGAAGAGTAAACCATTGAATACTTCTTCAAAAGTGTACTCCAGTGACTATGAACATCACACATTCTCCATTTAGTATTCTCCATGTAGTGGTGCAATTTTGAAAATATTAAGATGAGAGAAATAGGAGTGATAAAAAAAGAAATACTCTGGTTTAATTTCTTCTCTGCATCTAGGAAGCTGTCAAGTTAAGTGTAAACCACATGAAATCTTGGTATAGTCAAAATTACAAGGGGAGATAAACAGCTTTTAAACCTAGGTTGTTATCAAGAGGCAGAAACTAGCATAGAACAAATAAAAAAAATAGAAACACAAAAGTCTAAAAAGTTAGAGCCATGTGGTTAATCCCAGTCCTGACTGTTCTTTTGTTATTCAGCATTAGTGAGACTTATGAAATATCTCAAGTATAGCAACAATTGCCATTCTATAGCATCCATTTTTTTAGAAGACATAATGTAGCACCTATGTGTTACAGAGTAATATGCATATTTTTTCATTATGTGATAAGAACTCAAATAATAGATTCTTAGAACCATATTGAAGACTGAATTTTGAGCAATTAGACAGAGAAACTAGGAAATTCATGAAAAGAGATTTCTATGTCTCCTCTCCTCATTTCTATACCTTCCCATTCACTTTTCAACCCACTCCAATGTGCCCTTAATTTCAGATTTTATTAGGATCACAAATGACCTATCTCATTGCCTGTGCATTTGGTAGGAATATTCCAGTGCTCATTATAACTGATCTCTTAGTAACATTTCAACATGTTTGAATTCTTCCTCCTTGAAATACTGTCCCTTATACACATCACTTTCTTGAATTTCCTCTGACATTCGTGGTTGTTATTTAGCCTCTCTTTTGGAAATGTTCTCCTGTTCTCCTGTCATTAAATGTTGGATTTACTCAAAGTTTATTCCTAGGCCCTCTTCTCTTCTCATTCCATCATCTCTTCCTAATAAATTGTATCCACATTGCCTCAACTTCCACCAAAATCCCATCAACTCACACAATTCAGCCACCGTTCTAGAACTTGTTGACCTTAACATTTCAGTTTGGATTTTTCAAAGGTGCTTCAAATGTAACATATTGAAAATCGAATTCATTCCTCACCCCCCAAACCTGTGAAAGGCATCCCCATAAGAGAAATCCTTAAGGCATCCATCTCCCACACTTTATATCCTATGTGTCACCTTAATTTACCAATATTAGTTTCTAAATGTTTCCCAAATCCTTCTACTCACCTGGATCTTGTTATCACCACCTTCAAGCAACCACCATCCTCTTTAAACTAGATTAAGGTAATATCTTCCTAAGTAATTTGTCCATATTTATTTCTCTTCTCACTTTTCAAACTCTATTATCCACTGTAGCTTACATCACTTTAATAACTTTCCATAACTATTAGGATAAATACTAATTTTCTTAAAATATTCCTCAAGGTACTCTATGCACTGGTCCCTACCCCATTAGCCTTGTTTCACATAGGCCTTTCACAACGGGTATTGGCCTCATTTTTGTTGCCAATCATGCCGTATGTACATCCTCATGCCTTTGATTGAAATACTCTACTTCTACTCACTTTGCCTGGCTGAATGCCATCTCATCCTACAGCTCTCATTTCAATTCTTAATTCTTTTGGTCAGCTTTGCTTGACCTCCCTGGTGGGCTCAAGCTTCTCTAGTATGTGATTTCATGACACCTTAAACTCTACAGCACTCATTTCAGGCATACATCAATATATAATTGTGCAATTGTTGGGTAGATAGCAAGAGATTCTGGGTCTCCCAGATTTGAAAGTGGGCCCCAGTCCTGGTGCTGCCCCACCTTAATCCTGCCCCCAAGCGACTGTCATACCTGGGGAAGGAAGGAACACCTTATGAATCTGCCAGTCAGAACTTAGTGTGCCAACTGCAAAAGAATGCAGAGGACTCTCTAGCCCACAGGCCAAGCAGCATAGGCACGATAGAGTCTGGAAAGTGACCTAAAACAGCCAGCTTTCAGAGAGGCTAATGGGAGATCCACATGTGTAGTAAGACTGAGGTCATATAACTCCCAACTATCCAATCAAAGTGGTTCCGTGGTGACGTCTGAGCCACAAGGGAGGTCCCAATCTGGACACTATAAAACAAGACCGAGACCATAACCAAGGCCCTTTTGCCCTCTTTTCTCTCTCCCATTTACTACAAAAATGGGTTCAGTGGTCATCTGTGGCGTATGTATCTCTCTTTGTAAACCTATATCTTGCTTTTGCTCTATAATCCTGTCTTTTTCTCCTGAATAAACCTCATTTTTGTGCTTGCCTTACTTTGGTGCCTCTGGTCATTCTTCGGCCACGAGCACACCAAGAACTGACATTTCAGACCCCAAAATCTGGCATAATCATTTAATTAATTTTTTTTCTTTAGGCCATAAGTTCTTAAATACCAGAAACCCTATCTGATACTACTTGCCCATGTTTTCTTCATGTCTGGCACAGACCTGGCATCAGGTAGGTATTTAAATATTTGTTGGTTGAATGAATGACTATATGAAGATAGAATAAAGTACAATTTGGAGTGGCATGAAATGCTGTGGAGAATGGGATGGCAAGGACATCAGGGGGAGATTAACCCATAAAAAAAAGAGGAAAAGGACAAGGGATTCAGTGAGTAGAGATTATGACTTAATACCAAGTTTCATCTTTATATTAGTTTTACTTATACTTGTGGTATTGATATAGGTACATAGCTCTGAATATATATAGCACTGCGTACATTATATAGAAAGAACTTAAGTAAGTTGTTTAGCAAATTGCACAGAGAGTATACTTCTTAGAGATAGATTAATCCATTTTAAAAACAGTTTTTGTCTTTTTAAAAATATGAGTGAAATCTTTCCAAAATTATTAGAAAGATGTGACAATTATGTCAGCATTTTGGGCCTTAGAGTGAACAGACACTGTTAGGAATGTTTACTGCAAAATGATATACAAACAATTCTCTGTTTCTCAGTTTGAGGACTCAGGAAGCTGAGCTAGGTTATTAGTTTTCAAGTAGAAATTATAAATTTCTTTTTCAAAATAAACCTCACTCTTAAATAAGCTTCAGTCATAGCACTGTGCTGGCACTGAGCAGTAAGAAAATGTTGAAGATATGTTCTGCATTTATATTGTGTATATACACACATTATTTCTTTCTTAGAAATGCTTTCTATTCTGTTATCTTATAGGCAGAAACATGGTGTGTGCTACATCTCTACCTGTAAGGCCACGTTTTCTTCCCTTCTCTCATTGTTAAGTTTTAATAAAAACAATAATAATAATAATGAAAGAAAACCCTTGAAGACAAAAGGAAAAAATGGAGCAAAAGGATTTGGCTGCTGTTTAATTTAAAGGGTTTGAAAAATCATTTTAAATCTATTTGTTCTTCTTTGTATTACCACAGTGCATAATGACAGCACTTGGAATTAATGTACATCCACGTGCATTACAATAGGTATTCACTGTAACTTAGCAACAGCTAAGCATGGCTTCTTCAGCTTGTTGATTTCTATTGCTGGACCTGAGAGGCCATAGAAAATTCAATTTACTCTAAATTTCTTATGTTAGCAGTTAAATGTTAAGCTCCTGTTTACAGAAAGCTCTTTTGTGAATTGTCAGTTAGAATTCAGCAAGCTCTGTTCTACACAGCAGGAGGTGTCAGCCATTTTCTTTTGGGGGAAGGGTAGTAGAAAACAAATTTCCTTTATTACTTTCTTCTTTCCCCAAATGTTCTCCCCTTTAACCATGACGGTTCCAAAATAGAAAGAGCAGGAGAAGTGAATGAGCTTGTAAAATTTAGAATGGACTTTTAATGTATGGAAAGTTCATAATTCTACACCAAGTAAATAGGAAGAAAAGCCCTTTTACTGTGTCTCAGTACAACGTAAGCTGACTTACAGAACTTTTAGGTCAACATTAGTACCCTTTATGCTTGGGTCTTTGATAGGCTCCAGATTCTCAAATGTTTGGATTTTATGGGAGGGGGCACCTGGAAGAGCCACAAGATTTCTGGTTTCTATTTTAACAAGTGAGTATATGTTAAAAAACTTATTTAACTCATCAGCATATCCTAAAAACAAATGTTTACACATACACACAAATTAGGAGATAATTAAATTCAAAATTTAATAAGGTCCCTTAAATTGAATATGTTTAGTTTAAAAATAAACCCCATAGTTTGTCTTATTTTACTCCCTGAATGATACTGATCTGTAACCCTGGACTGAGAAACCCCTACTAGAGGACGTACTTGCTTCTCTTAACAGTTTTACTGAAAGATAATTTGCATAACATACAAGTCACCAATTTAAAGTGTACAATTCAATGGTTTTAGTGTTATCACAGAGTTATGCAAACCATCACCAACACTTAATTTTAGAACACTTGTATCAACCCAAAAAGAAATCTTCTTATTAATAGTCACTTCCAATTCCCTGAACCCATTTGTTTACATTCTAGGGGTTGCAAACCTACAGATCTTTCCTCTATCTAGAAAGAATTGCTTTACATTCCACATCAAAGGTTGCACCTTCTTTCTTCAGGGGGAAGGACTGGTAGACTTATCAGCTGACCTATATAAACTCTGAGTGAAGTAAAATAAAATCCTAAGCCCCCTGCCAATGGACCCCCTCTTGGCTCCCATAAAAGGGGACCCAAGAAAAACCTCAAAACTGAACTCCTGGGGGAGGGAAGGGAGGTTGGACACTCCTGGGACACTAAGATATTAAATTATTAAGAGGACCTAAGGCTAAGCTGGGCAAAGGTTAAATCACCTGCAGCCCATCAATTTGCTTAACAGATGACTTGAGTGGGTATACTGTGGCTCGTCTCTGATTTACAGACTTCCTTATCTTAAAAAATTCCAAGCCCTTAGACAAAGCTTCGTTTCTTTAACCAATTAGGAATCAAAGAATCTTTGAAACTACCTATAAACTGTAAGCCCCCACTTTAATATGTCCTACCTTTTTTAGCTGAACCAATGTACACCATCCATATATTGATTTATGATTTTACTTGCAATTCCTACCTCTCTAATATGTATAAAACCAAACTGTAACCCAGCAGCCTCAGGACCACTTCTCAAGACTTCTTAGGTGTGGCTACCCTGGCCATGGTCACATATATTTGGCTCAGAATAAAAGTCTTTAAATTATTTTATGGAGTTTGAGTTTTTTTCAATTAACATCTGAGATTCATAATTTTGGAATTCCTCTTTTGTGTTACAAATATTGAGGTACACACTGGTGGTGTCTGTATTCATTGTGTTGCCCCATGGAGAACTGAGGCATGAGAGACCAATGCAAGCTTTTCTGTTAGCCATTTAATTGTCTGTCTCTAATCTATAAGTCTTGACTCTGTGTGTGTGTGTGTTTCTCTAATACTCTTTTACCTTCTTTTTTGCATTACATGAATATTATCTAACATAACATTTTTATTACTTTAATGATTTTTAAAGTATATTCCTTTGTTTTATTTTGTTAGTGTTTTCTCTAAGGCTTACAGTATATATATACCTTAATGTATAAGAATCTACTTCAGATGTATAATAACAATTCCAGTGAACAACAGAAACTATACTTCTGAGCCAGATACAGTGGCATATACCTGCAGTCCCAGCTACTCAAGATGCTGAGGTGTGAGGATGGCTTGATGGCAAGAGTTCGAGTACTGCCTGGACAACATAGTGAGAATGTGTCTCAAAAAACAAGAAAAACACTACACTTCTGTGTAGTTCTATTCTTTTTATGTTATTATTATAACATAACAGTGTTAATGTCATAAATGTTACATGTTTAGATATTACAAACCCAACAATGTATTATTATAATTATTACTTAGTAGAGTTATATGCTTTTGAAAGAGAAAAATCTATATTCATGGATTGTGTTATATTAATAATCTTTTTATTTGCCCTTTCTGTTTCTATTAATTTCTTCATGTAAGTTCATGTTTACCAACTGGTGTCAATTTCTTTTTCCAAAATAGCTTTGTTCTCCCTTTTTGCCTAAAGGTTATTATCAAATATTTTACATTTCTGAATGTTATAGGCCCCAAAATTAATTATATACATATCATTTTATATACTTGCATTGAAATGGGTTAAGAGAAGAAAGGAGAAGAAATATGCAATTATAATGTCTTTATAGTTACCTACATAATTACCCTTACTGGCACACTTTGTTTCTTTTTATATATTTGAATTACTGTCTGGTATCACTTGTTTTGAGCCTGAAAAATTTTTTATTCTTCTTAAGGTGGGTCTACTAGCAACAAATTCTGTCAGTGTTTGGTTTGTTTAATCTGCGAATATCTCTATTTTGCCTTGATTTTTGAAATGCAGTTTTGCTGACTACAATGTTCTCAGTTCTTAGTTGACAGGTTTTTTGTTGTTGTAGTTTACCTTTAGGGTGCTTTGAATATATTGTCCCACTATCAGCTGGCTTCCATTATTCCTTCTAATGAAGTCAGGTGTTTATCTTATTGTTGTCCATTGTATTTTATGAGTTGTTTTTCTTCTACTACTTTCAAGATGAGTGGTTTTCAACACTCTGACTAGGATGATTTGGGTGTGGATCTCCTTGCATTCACACCCAGATCTTACTTGCAGTTTTTTTAACTTTTTGGTCAGGTAGATTCATGTTTTTCAAATCAAATTTAAGAAATTTCAATCATTAATTTTACAGAGTTTTTTTCTGATTCTTTCTCTCTCTCCTCTTTCTAGGCTCCCATTATGCTTATCAGTGTGCTTAATGGGGTCTTACATTTCTCAGAGGGTCTGTATATTTTTCTTCATTTTTTTTTGTTTTAGATTGCATTATCTCCATCAGTCTATCTTCAAGTTTGTTGACTCTTTCTTCTGCCAGCTCAAATGTACTGTTAAGTAAATTTTACTTAACCCTCTAGTAAATTTTTCATTTGGTTTATTGTACTTTTTAACTTCAGGATTTTATATTTTCAATAAATTCTGTTTTTATTTTCATTCTTTTTTGGATGCAATTTGTCATTGCATTTTCCTTTATTCATTTAAAAATGATTTTCTTTAGATCCTTGAGTCTATTTATAATTGCTGTTTTGAAATCAGTCTGCTAAGTTCAACATCTGGACCCCTCAAATGCAGTTTCTATATTCTGTTTTTTTCTCCCTGTGTACAGTCATACTTTCCTGTGTATTTTCGTGTCTCATAAGTTTTGTTGATAACTGCAAATTTTAGATAACATATTGCAGCAACTCTGGCTACTGGTCTTCTCTACCCACAGGGGTTGTTGCTTGTTTATTTTATAGTGACATGGCTAGACTGGCACTGTTGTCCTTTTTCCCGTCTATGTATAGCCACTGATGTCCTCTTCAGAGGACATATTCATGCCCAAAGGCCTCCTGACCATCAAAGATGACAGCAGTTTTAGCTGGGATCTTTTTGGCTGTCTCTTTTCTCACTCTTCTTATTGAAATTCTAGCTGGTCTATGTCTATTGATAACACACACAACTGTTAGTGTTAACTAATTGCTAGCTGATAATTCTATTGTTTTTGACAACACCCTAGTACATATATTACTCCGTGTTATGATTCACTTGAAGTCAGTCCCCTTGGTTAAGGCAGGATGTTTTCAGTCTTTCAGGCTCACTCTGAACCCCTTATGGGTAGAATCTCTACACTATGAAAGCAGCTAAGGGTAGGGATAGCTAACTTGCTTTTCATTGCTGCACCAATTGGCTCCTCTCTATGAAGCTGGATCTATATATTTGTGTGGTTGAGGGTAGGAAATGGCACTGCCATTGGCTCTAGCCACTGTCCAGGAGGGGTCTTCCACAGCCTCAAGCTCAGCATAATGGCATCTGGCAATATTTACTGAATACTGGCATAGACCAGAGTTTACCCAGTATAGCCATTCTTCTCTTACACTGAAGGAAATGGGTATGGCTCTTGACTGGCAAGCCCACCAGAACCATATTCTTGCAACAGAGTTGTATGTGAAAAGGACACTGCTCTCTTCCCCAGCTATCCTGCCTATATTCTTAGTAGGTAGTGAGAATTAAAAGTAGGGAAAATGGTGCCTTCTGGCTGCAGCTGAGCTTGATATAAGCTTTCTGCAACATAGAACTATGGTGGGATCTGCTAATGTTTATCAGCATCTGAAACCACCCAGAATATCTCTTTCATCCCAGGTAACTGGGAGATATGAGAATTGCCACTTGTCTGCTGAGCCTTTTGAAACAGTATTTCCGCAAAACAGAGCTCTGGGGGTAAGGGTGCTGTTCCTAGCTTAAATGCCACAGCCTCCCGCTCTTCTTACTGAGTCTCCACAGATTTGTTGAGTAAATGCTTTGCAATTTATTTAAGCCCTTTGATCCATCACCAGAGACTTCATATGACTGTCTTTGCTAATTTTGACCAACTTAATAAATGTCTCTCTAGGGGAGAAGTTTTTCTAAGCTTTTCACACTGCCATTCCAGAAATCCCACCTGGTCAGATATCTTTTTAAGTTCCTTTTGCTAGATGATGCTCCTGTGTTTTTATCTGAAACTCACACATTTTTAATGGGTCTTAGAAAAAGTTATCCTAGATCCCCAAAGGTCCAATTCAAAGATTTTTTAGCGGTAACACATATTTAACACTTTAAGATGCATCTTTTTGTTTTTCAGCAAAGTAACAAACAGAGATATGAATAAATTTCACTTTACAAGTTTATTTATCTTGGTGCTCTGTAATTTATGTTAATACATTGTTGCTATATATGATATCAACAGGAAGATTGTGTTAACTTAGTTTACCATTGAGTTTTACCAAATAAATGAAACAGTCGTTTTAGAAAATTTAAAAAAAATTTTGATAATTATGAAAGTAATTTTTGATTTATGAAAAATATTAATTAAACAAATGTTTCATCTGTTATATCACTCCAAGTTTTAAATTCATGTTTGGACCAATAAGACTGAAAGTATATGGAATATATAATTTGCTTGACCTAATTTGTTATACACTGCTTTTAATATCAGCTTCTGGTACACTGGGAAAAATTTCTCTTTCTTTTTCTGTGAAAAGAAGAAATTCCCACAAGTTAAGTTTTAATTTAGTCACAGTTTGCTTGTGTATATGTTTTTGAAATAACTGTATTATAAAATCTGGAAAATTTTTATTTGAACATTCCCTTTGCATTACCATATTGTACTATCAAGATCTCTGTAACATGAAAAATATATATACATATATATCTTCTTTTTCCCTCCTCACAAACTAATAAAAGAGGTATGAAGAAAGATACTCAAAAGTATTTCCTATAACTTCCAGATACAATTAAATTTAATCTGGTTGTTCCCCAACCTTTTTTTGAATCTCTGCTTTGATTAACTTTTAAATGTGACAAAGAAAGATACAAGAAAGAGGAGAAGATGGGCTAGTTATGAGGTGGTAAGTGAGATGACACTTTAGTAAGGGAACTCCCATTGTTAGGATAGCAGAGAAGGTTTAAAAGTTACCTCCAAATTTATCCAAAAGTGAAAAGCATACATCATAGAAAAACAGTATCCGATCACTATGCAATAAATTAGAAATGCACAATGAAAGGGGAAATCCAAATTCCCTTCACCGAAAAATATACCAGTTGACCAACCAAATCACAAACAACAAAAACAAAATCCGATAGACAAACAAAGGAAAACAGACTTTTCTAAATAGTCAAGAGTGTAATCAGAGTGGGAATTATTTAGAAATAAGTACAATGGAGACTCGACTTAGAAAAATATGTACAGTGTTTCCTTATGGAAGAATTTATTAGGAGGAAAAAAGCATCAGTAAACCAGGCATTCAACATACAAAGTTGAAAACAAACACACAAAAAGAATGATACAAAGTTATCCTAAGTAGAAAGGTTATATTTAAATTAAAAAGTAAACATGTAGTTTGAAAAGACCAATAAAATAGCCAAAATATTGAAAAAAATGATGTTAAAGAAAGAGGAGTGACAAGAGAACACAAACAACATGATGAATGAGAAAGAAAGCATAGCTACAGATATTTAATAATTTGTTTAGGGAATAAGTATTGAGTAATCACTATACACCAGACAGGATTGTATGCCCTAGGTGTACAGCAGTAATGAAACAGACTAAATCCCTCCATCTGTGGAACTTACAATTTAGCATGGAGAGTCAGACAATATGTCAATAAGTAAGATGACGTGTTAAACTATATATCAGACAGTAAGAAGTATATGGAGAAAAATAGACTAAGGAAGAGGGTTGCAATTTTTAGATAGGGTGGGAAGGAAAGACCTCATGGAGATGTAAAATTGAGTAAAGACCTGAAGGAAGTGCATGAGTAAAACATACACATAACTAGGGGAGAGCATTTTATGAAAATGAAACAGCTCTCTGAAGAAGGAGTCCACCTGGTGTGTTTGAGAAAAAGGCAGAGAGTCCTAGAGTAAAAGTAAGCAGAGCATGGTGGGTAGTAGAAAATGGCACGTGGAATATCACAAAAGGTAAGGGATTTGGGAGCGGAGATTTCAAGAGCTTGATTTGGGACACGTTTCTATTGAAACACCTATTGGACCCCCAAACGTAAATTTCATGAGTATGCCTTTGGATGTATTAGTCTGAAGTTCAGGAGAGATGACTGTACTGGAGGTGTTAATTCAGGATTCAACAGCATATTAATGGTATTGAGACTACAAAAGGAGTGAATGTAGTTCTGGCTTCGGCAGCACGTATACTAAAATTGTAACGATACAGAGAAGATTAGCATGGCCCCTGTGCAAGGATGACACGCAAATTCGTGAAGTGTTCCAGATTTTTCCAAATAACACAGAATGTACGTTCTTCTCATCAGCTCACAGAACTTTCTCTAAAATTGATCACATCCTAGGCCACAAAACAGATCTCAACAAATTCAAAAACATAGAAATCATACCATGTATCTTTTCAGACCACAGCGGAATAAAATTAGAAATCAATTCTAAGAGAAACTCACATCTTCATCCAAAGACATGGAAATTAAACAATCTGTTGCTGAATGACTATTGGGTCAAGGAGGAGATTCAGGTGGAAATCAAAAGATTCTTTGAATTAAACGATAATGGGGACACAAGTTATCAAAATCTGTGGGATACAGCAAAAGCAGTCCTGAGAGGAAAACTTATCACCTTAAATGCTCACATCCAAAAGACAGAAAGGTCACAAATCAGTAAACTAATGAATCATCTAAAGGAAATGGAAAAGGAAGAGCAAACCAATCCCAAAGCCAGCAGAAGAAAAGAAATAACCAAGATCAGAGCAGAATTAAATGAAATCGAGAATGAAAGAACAATACAGAATATTAATAAAATGAAAAGTTGGCTCTTTGAAAAGATAAACAAAATAGATAGGCCACTTGCCAGGTTGACCAGAAGCAGAAAGGAAAGGACTCTAACAAGCTCAATTAGAAATGAAAAAGAAGTCACAACTGATATCATGGAAATACAAAACATCATCTTCAAATACTACAAAAATCTCTATGCACAAAAACATGAAAATGTGGAGGAAATGGACAAATTCTTGAAAACATACTACCTCCCTAGGCTCAATCACGAAGAAATAGAATTCCTAAACAGACCAATATCAAGCACCGAAATTGAAGCAGTAATAAAAAATCTTACAACAAAAAAAAGTCCTGGGCCAGATGGGTTCACACCTGAATTCTACCAAACCTACAAACAACTGGTGCCTATACTGCAGAAATTATTTGAAAACATCCAGAAGGATGGAATCCTCCCAAACTCATTCTACAAAGCCAATATCACCTTGATACCAAAGCCAGGAAAGGACACAACAAGAAAAGAAAATTACAGACCAATATCCCTTATGAATATAGATGCAAAAATTCTCAATAAAATCCTAGCAAACCAAATTCAAATGTACATCAAAAAAAAAAATTTATCACGATCAGGTGGGCTTCATCCCTGAGATGCAGGGATGGTTCAACATATGCAAATCTATAAATGTAATTCACCATATAAATAAAAGCAAGAACAAAGATTATATGATCCTTTCAATAGATGCAGAAAAGGCTTTTGACAAAATGCAGCATCCTTTTATGATAAGAACTCTTAAGAATATAGGCATAGATGGCTCATACCTCAAAATTATTAAAGCCATATATGATAAACCCACAGCCAATACCATACTGAATGGGGAAAAATTGAAAGCATTCCCCCTTAAAACTGGAACCAGATAAGGTTGCCCACTATCTCCACTTCTATTCAACATAGTGCTGGACGTCCTTGCCAGAGCAATCAGACAAGAGAGAGGAATCAGGGGTATCCAAATGGGAGAAGAAGAGGTCAAACTTTCACTATTCACAGACGATATGATATTATATCTAGAAAACCCCAAAGATTCAACCAAGAGATTACTGGAATTGATAAATGCATTCAGCAAAATCATAGGATACAAAATCAATGAACACAAATCAATAGCCTTCACATATGCCAATAACAGTCAAGCGGAGACACAAATTAAAGACACAAGACCTGTCAAAATAGCACCAAAGAAAATTAAATATTTAGGAACATATCTAACTAAGGAGGCAAAAGACCTACATAGAGAGAATTCTGAGGAAAGAAATTGGAGAAGATGTAAACAGATGGAAAACCTTACCATGCTCTTGGCTAGGTAGAATTAACATTGTAAAAATGTCTTTGGTACCTAAAATGATTTACCAAATCAATGCAGTCCCTATCAAAATACCAACATCATTTTTTGCTGATCTAGAAAAAATAATTCTATGCTTCGTGTGGAACCAGAGAAGACCCCGTCTAGCCAAAGCAATCTTAAGCAAAAAGAACAAATTGAGAGACATCAATCTACCAGACTTCAAATCATACTATAAGACTATAGTAATCAAAACAGCATGGTACTGGCACAAGACCAGAGACATACACCAATGGAATAGGACTGAGAACCCAGAAATAAAACCATCCTCATACTGTCATCTGATTTTTGACAAAATCCACAAAAACATACACTGGGGAAAATATTCCCTATTCAAGAAATGGTGCTGGGAAAACTGGATGGCCACATGTAGAAAACTGAAACTAGATCCACACCTCTCACCTCTCACAAAAATCAACTCACGATGGATAACAGACTCAAACCTAAGACATGAAACCATAAGAATTCTAGAAGAAAACTTTGGAAAAACTCTTATAAAGACATTGGCCTAGCCAAAGAATTTATGAAGAAGACCCCCAAAGCAATCACAGCAGCAACTAAAATAAATAAATGAGACCTGATCAAATTAAAAAGCTTCTGCACAGCCAAGGAAACTATCACCAGAGTGAACAGACAACCTACAGAATGGGAGAAAATACTTGCATGCTACACATCTGATAAAGGGCTGATAACCAGAATCTATACAGAACTTAGGAAAATCAACACGAAAAAATCAAACAACCCTATTAAAAAATGGGCAAAGGACATGAACAGAAACTTTTCAAAAGAAGACAGAATAATGGCCAGCAAACATATAAAAAATTGCTCAACTTTTCTGATCATCAGGGAAATGCAAATCAAAACCACAGTGAGATATCACTTAACTACAGTGAGATTGGCTCATATCAAAAAGTCCCAAAACAACAAATGTTGGCGGGCATGCAGACAGATAGGAACACTCATACCTTGCTGGTGGGACTGAAAATTAGTACAACCTCTATGGAAAGTAATATGGAGATACCTCAAAGAACTAAAAGTAGAACTACCATTTGATCCAGCAATCCCACTACTGGATATTTACCCAAAGGAAAAAAAGACATTCTATAATAAAGACATCTGCACGTGAATGTTTATAGCAGCACAATTCACAATTGCAAAGATGTGGAAACAACCCAGGTGCCCATCAATAGACGAGTGGACTAATAAAATGTGGTATATATATACCATGGTGTATTAGTCAGCAATAAAAAATAACGGTGAATTAACACATCTGGTATTATCTTGGATGGAGCTAGAGCTCATTCTTCAAAGCGGCGTATCACAAGAATGGAGAAACAAACACCACTGGTAATCACCATCAAATTGAGACCAACTGATCAATACTTATGTCGCACATGGCAATAATATTCATCGGGGTGGGCTGGCAGGAGAGGGGTGGAGGGGATGGGAAAACTTTCACTGAATGGATGCGGGGTACACAGCTTGGGGGATGTCTACGATTGTATCTCTGACATGGGCAGTGCATGGGCAATATATATAACCAAAGTGTTGTACCGCCATAATATTCTGATATAAAAAAAAGGAGTGAATGTAGAGGAATAGGTCTAAAGTTCTGGTCACTCCAACAATTGGAAAAGGGGTGATAATAAGCAGTCTTCAAAGGATACTAAGCAGGAGTGACCAGGGTGTTTATAGGAAAAGCAGGTGAATATGTTGCCGGAGGTCAAGTGAAGTAAGTTGAGTCAAACATACTTGAGAGAAATGTCTCTTGGTTTTAGTGAACAATATAGTGATCTTTACGAAAATGGTTTTAGTACAGTGATTGAAAAAAAGTCTGATAGAAAAGGGAGAATTGAGAATAAAACTAGAAAATGATAATGTAAATATAAGTTTTTCAAATAATTTTGCTAAAAAACAAAGAAAAAATGTATTAGTACCTGAAGGGTGATATTTGGTCTAGAGAATTTTTTTAAGGTGGCTAAAATACTACCATCTTTATATGTTCATGGTAAAAATAGTCAAGTAGGGAAATGATAATAGAGGCGAGAGAGAGGAGAGAATTTCTGGGTGACCTTAAATAGGTAAGGGGGACCTTTGAGTGAAACTATCTGAAAAAATGGGGTATAACATGTTATATTAGTTTGTTTGGTTGTTTGTTTGTTTTCAAGGAATATAAGTAGATAAATGACTTTTTAGGGGATAAAAACTCTTGAAGTTAGATATTCTCTTGAGTATGAATCTGGAAGATTGGGATAGAAGAAAGATATTTTTCAAGGCAAACACATTTATTGATATAAATTTTTTAATGAGTATGTGCATATTCATTTTCATGACAGACTTTAATAAGTTAAAAAACCTGTCACTATGTATATTTTGTGTGTGTATATATAGTGCTTATATTTAGATGTCTCAAAATCATGAGAAAGGTAATGATGACATTTAACCAAGAGGGTCCTTTGGGAAAAAAAAAAACCTTACAAACTTCCTCGAAATTTAGTTTTGTTTTTTCAATAATTTGAGATATATAATTCTGTAAAAAGATTAATCACTCTATAATGAGTTATTTTCACAAATATTATAGTTATAAATTAAAACTTTCCCTTATAATACTTCTGAAAAAAGGAAAGTATACTATTTTTATATAAAAACCATGTAAAGATAGGAGGCACTTCAGCAGGATGGCAGTAATTAACGTAATAAAATATTAGAAATCTGGCACATTTATACTCAGGTATATGGACATTTCTTGCCTATACCTTCAGGCTTCCTATAGCTTTCTATATTCATTTAAATGAGAGTTGTTATTTTTGTATTAATTTTTATAGTCATTTAAATTTAATTTTTGATACTTGGTTGTTCCTTCTTCAGTTTTCAATCTTTTCTTTCCTTAGGTGATTCGTGTTCATTAACTACAAGATTTTTTTAAATATGAAAGAAAAGGATGCCATTTCTGTTATTGCCCTTTTTAACTCAGAAGTAACTTTGTGTGTTCACGACACACATATGCATTATATTTTCTAGTAGAACAAATAGAAATGATGCCTATGTATAGGGCTTGTATGTGATATATAAAATAAATGTTTGCCAATCTTGATTTTATCTTCAAAGTTAAATTCTTAGATAGTCAAAATCATATTTTAACTTTGTAAGGATTTTTAAAAATACTGACCATGTTGTCTTTGAATAGTCTAAAAAAAAACAAAAAAGATCCATGAATAAATATGCATAGTTTTTTTAGAAATTATATTCTTAATGGTGGTGTGATTATCATTTTTTTCTTTTTATCATATAATAATTACTACTACCTATATAAAAATGAAGATAAAACTATGTAAGTAAACTGGAAGTTTGAAGGAATGCTAAAATTGCACAACTGGGGAATTTTAAAGAACCAGCCTTTCTCTTTCAAGACTCATAGTGTCTGGATTTGTCAGTCACTAGTTACAAAAGAGTTAGAAGGTCCCACCTTTCTGCTCTTGGATATCGTGTACGAGAAGCACAGTCTACCTTGGCACCCTAATTTATCAAATCAGCTAGACAATTTAAATATCTCATGCAAAATGCTTCTAGCCCTGGAACATCAAAGTGGCTTGGCCTTCTGTTCAGTGACCACACTCTCTCTCATATATAGCAGTCTAGTCTGCTATATGAGTCTGTGAACCTAACTCACAAGAAATGTATTCTCTGGATGCAACCTCCTGTTTTTCCACCTCTGTCATGCCTCCATGAGAAAACTCCTTTGGAAAACTTCAATTCCTTTTTTTGAATTTTCCTTCTCTTCACATTGTTTCTCATTCTGGAAACCATGGTGATTCATTTCAAGTAAAAATCGAAGTATCTTAATTTCTCAAATCATTTTTCTTCTGTGCCCCAATGCTGCTACAGGGTAAAATATAAAATTCCACTGTCTTGCATATTAAAACATAGAGCTTACACTCCAATTTAAGATCTTTAATATTGCTGGATAATTATTGTACTTGTCCCCAGTGGAGCTCATGCTATGCATTTTACATTTAACAGTCTCATCAAATTTTCTAACACCATCATCTATTTTTTACTTCTAGCAGATGCTCTTCCCGTTTAACAGAGAAATAGTTGGCATACTTTGAGTTAATTTCTTACCTCCACTCATTAACTCATTCAACGTAAGGGCTTACTCTGCCCTCTGAAAAATATCAATATTTTATACTGGAGAAACAAGAATAGAATATGGATTCCCACTTGAGGGATTCAGAGACTGAGAACACATATGTAAGCAACGTGTGTATCACGGTAAGTGCTGTGAAGAGATATGTAGTACATATGCAGCAGGCATAGAATTAGACTGAAAGTGATTTTGACAGGGAAGGGTACATGGATTATAAATACATATTGGCATACATACTGGCAAGAGTATTCCAAGCAAAGGCAACAGCAGGTAAAAAGTTTGCCAGCTCTGAAAGGGATACTGGGTTTAAGGAACTACAGGTAGTTATTTATGATATAATCAGGGAATAACATTATCAACTGTCAATTTTAAAATGTTAACTTGTGAAACTGTAAAATATGGCTCAGAATGTGAAAAATTGGAAGAGCGATGGCAGTTTGAAGATTTTTACAATAGTTCAGGGACTAAATGATGATGTCTAAAATGAGACAAAGGCATTGAAAGGAGAAAGTAGGTAGAAATGGAGAAATTTGGGGACTCATTAGATATAGCAGATGAGGAAGAGAAATGTGTCAATGTCATTGCTGCTCTCTGAGAATTGGAATATAGAAAGAAAAGCCAATTTCTGAGGGAAAGATGTTGAGGTCTGTTTTGGTCATGTTGAGTTTTAGGTGCATTTTAAACACTCAAAAGGAAACTTGTACCCCTAAATATAATAAAAGTCTTTCTCCCTTCACACTCTCCTCAAAAAAAAAAAATCTCCAAGAAAAGAAGGACTATTTTGTCTTTGAATCCCTACCACAAGTTTCATATTATGAGGGTGTTTCATTTTATTTATTTTTTTCAATTATTTTATTTGGAGCATCAAAGTGGTGTTGAAGTAACACACGTTAGCTTGAAATAACTTCAATCAATGCTAATTTGGGATACTTACAGAGGACACCAACAGAAAAGCAAAACAGAAAGCAAAGAAAATTAACAAGTAGGCATTACTCCTGGGAGTGTGACCTCACGGATTTAAAGGCTGTATGTCATTATAAACAAGGTCGTTAAATAATTTAAAGAAGCAATAGAGAAAATAGTTATGTAGCAGAGATCACAAAGATATTCCAAGAAACGTATAAGAAAAAAATGTTCTTATGTTATACAAATGACTTACTTGTGGCTTTGAATAAAATTTATAGTGGCATTGTAAAACATGAATTCAATGTTGGCCACCTCTCAAATATGCCATAGATGCTCATGAAGATTACATCTATAGAAATCTGTGTTACCTCAATCTAAAAAGTCACTCTGATAAACTTAGAATCTGATGTTGAAAATTAAAGAATTGTCAAAAATTAATAAAATGGTTTCATTATTATTTTATAAAATATGTGATTTCAACTATGTATATATAAGCAAATTAAATATTATGATTAGACTTGAATATTTAATCTACAGCCTGAGAGTAGAATACATATTTAAAATTCCTTTTAGGAATTTGGGAGTTATATTTATATTTACCTTATCTTTTACCATCTATATTAAATGGATCTGGAGTACCCAATAGCAATATGTACCTTATATATGCCAAATAAGGATCTGAAACACATACCATGTACATTGAATTATCAGCCTTTATCTTCCCATTGTACAAATTTTTCCCTACCAGGTGTGCTCAGTTAATGCAATTTAATTATTTCAAGTACTTATTTTCCCTTCAGCATTTTACTAGAACTCAAGTCTAGTCTCAATGTCAGATAATAGGTCTGGAGTCCTTAGTTCTTAGCACTTTATCACTTCCTGTCCAGGGTATTATTTTGAAAGCCATAATATTTCCAGCTGCTTACTGGTATTCTGCTTTAAATTAGATGTGTCCCTTCTACATTCAAAACACAATTGCTCTCTTAATGCAAATATTCATTCACAAATTAAAATTCTCCAGGTATAACAGTGGGTCGTTATAGTTGCATAATGAAGCATGAAGCTCAAAGTGTTGTGGACAAACATCCTGCAACCACAATGAGGAGCTGGCTGACATGTTGGAATTATGAACAGAAAGACAGAAAGAAACTAGGTCCATGAACAATATTTTAAAACCTTCACTCAAAATCATGAAGTATGCTTAATTAAGTTCTTGCTATGTAAGCCAATAAAAATTATTTATTATTTAAGCTATTTTGAGTTCAATTTTCTTTTATATGCAACCCAATTCAAATTCGTTAATATTTGATATTCGACATTTTTCTTTAAATATAGTTGTGGAGGAGAAGGAAAACTTCCTCTTTATCCCCAGAAGTTTGGCTGAAAGATCAACTCACAATAAGGCAGATTAATAAGAGAAAGAGATTACAAATTTATTTAATGTGTGCACAGGGAGAATCACAGAGCAACTACCCAATATCCCAGTGAGGTTCAGAAGTTTGTATACCCTCATTTTAGAGGGGAAGAAGAGTTGAGGAATATAGGTAATTCTGTTTAGAGGCAATAAATGGTTGCTAGAGAGGATGAATAGATACTTGGGAGAATGAATGGATGGGGGAAACAGATGGACTTGTATTAATAAATGATTCTTTTTGGAAATTAAATTAACCTGAGAGTCAGGTATTTTTAAAATGGGGTGGGCCAGGTCTGGTGCATTCTTGATCTTCTTTCCTGCAATATATTGAGATAACAGGGAGGGGAAGGAAAGGCTGTTGTTCTTTTTGATGGGTCCATCTGATTTTATGTGGATAGAGGAAAAGCCCCTTCCAAGGTCTGTTGATCTCTAGGGGCCTTTAACTTAAATATTCTTTATTCCAAGGAGTCATATTTTGGGGTGAAATTCCCTGAGCTTCTTCATAGTCATTTCTGCTTTCCCATTGTAAAGGTATTTTCCCTGGTCTTAATTCTCCTGCATTCAGCACATTTCTCAGCTGAGTTTTTATGGGTATTATTATAACATCTGTTGACTCTACCCTCTCTTGGTAATGGTTTTAAGTTTCTTGCCATGACATACAAGCCCTTTATAATTTAGTCCCATTTAAATTCCCGGAGACATCCCCAGACACTCTCTGTAACACTATGCCCTCCCCATGGTTCCTTAAGTATATTTCTTTCACAACTTGTAGTTTACACATGTAAACCTCTGTGCCAGATATGTCTATTACACACTTCTCCCACAAGTAACCTTCATCTTTGAATACTCAGCTCTAATTGCAGTTCCACTAGGAACCCGACTTTCCCATGTACAGTAAATTATTCCCCTCACTGTGTTTCCATTGCACATATAGATATGTCACTACTGATTATTGCCTTTTATCTATACAGGCTTACTGGATTTTAAGATCTTTGATGACAGAGATTATATTTTTTTCATCTTTGTGTTTTAGAAACCTGGCACAGTACTGGGCAGATATCCATGTGTAGCAAACATAGAATAAATGCTAGGTGGAAGAAAAAGAGAACAAAAGGAGGAAGGAAAGAAGGAATATAAAAGATCTTTCATGGAAAAAGTAAAATCTGAGCACAGGAGACAGTTTTTACAAATGAGGAGTATAACCAGTACTAAACATGGATGACTGCTATGTAAGAGATGATTCATGAAATATGTTAATGTTCCTCCACTAGTAATCACAAATAGAGCTCACTATTTCATCTACTGCTTGATAACTAGTAAAATGCATCTTATTCATTTGACAGTTACAAAAAGCAATTAGTTTTAGTTTAAAGGTCAAAGAATGAAGAAAACAAATACATTACTTTAAAAAGCCAATTTGATCAAATAACATCCTGTTGACGATGCGTCAGAAAGCACAAGTATGCAGACTAGTGTAGGATTTATGGAGATTCCATTGACAGAAGAAGGTGCTGTCTAATGATTATGAGATTGTACAGGAATCAGTCCACAAGATTACAGAGAATATTTTGTTATTGAAATTTAAAAATGCTTTTTCTAGGGTCTTAGTTATTTAGATATATATTTTTCAATAAATTATAAAATTATTTTCAGAAATCAATGCTCCTTTTCTCATTGTAGGGACTGGATATTTCTTGGAAGGATTTCAAGGCTTTTAGCTTTAATCTCAGGTCCTAAAATGCTCCAGTGCAATTTTAAAAATATCTTGGTACTTCTAATTTGTGGGTACTTTTAAGCTTTCCAAAGAATAGCTGGATTTATTGCACCTATGACTATCTTTGCCTGATACAGAAAACTAATATTCAAAGGAGAATAATTAGAAGATCTATCAGTAGTCTGACAGGAGCTGTTTAACCTCATACTAGTGGTTATAAGCATATAGATGTTATTCAGTCTCGGAAGATTCTCCCTTCCAGGGAGTCAAAGCCCGGTGTGGCTGGACCTGCATAACTGAGTAATATTTAATCTCCCAAAGTCAATAACACTTGAAATTATAAAAGTAATATTCAATTAAAATGAGTTTTTATAAAATCAACTATAATAAAGGTCCAAAGAATTACCTCTTCCTGTAATTTCTATTTTGATAAATGGCATTATTTTCTAATAAACCAAGCAAGCCAGAAAACAATGTCATCCTAGACTCTTCCCTCTCACATTGTCTCTATATCCTAATTATCTCTCTATTCTCTATACTCAATGCCTCTACATTTTTACTGTCACTCTGCTAAATTTCTAAATTGTTTTCTTATATCTATTCTTATTCCCTGCAAATTTATTTTCTTTATGTGACTTTTGGGCATCCTCACTCCCTCAATGAGTCAAAAATAAACTCTATTTTTATATGTTCCAAATACTCCTCCCTCAAACTTTTCTAACTTATTAAATGGCAACTTTAGTTTTCCAATGTCTTAGTTCAAAAAAAACTTTCTCTCATACTACAGCAAAAGCATCAGTGCATTATATAGGCTAAACTTCTTAAATGTACCCATAATCAACCATTTATCACTATCTTATTCCCACTGTTAGCTGACGTCCTTGTCCAACAAACCATTATCTCTTGCCTGGTTTATTGGAATAATAGCCTTCTAACCCTTCTGGCTGCTTCTATGTTTGCTCCACTGAAGTCTATTCCCCATACAGTATCTAGAAAATTCTTTTTTTTTAAAAAACATAACTCAGACCATGTCACTCTCTGCTCTAAATAATCAATGGTTTTCCATATTAGTAAATCCTTAATGAGGCCTAGAAAATATATTTAAGAAATAATGGGTGGAAATTTCCCAAATCTGAACAGAAACAACAGCATCCACCTACAAGAAGCTCAGATGTCACCAATCAAACTCAACCTAACGAGAAATTCCCCAAGACATATCATAATCAAATTATCAAAAATCAAAGGCAAAGAAAGAATATCAAAAGCTGCAAGAGAATTTTAAAAAATTATATTCCATGAAACCCCAATATAGCATTCAATGGATTTCTCAGCAGAAACCCTACAGGCCAGGAGAGAGTGGATAATATTCAAAGTACTGAAGGGGGGAAAAAATCCTGTCTACCAAGAATATGGTACCCAGAAAAAAGGTATTAGTCAACATAAATGAGAGATAAAGATTTTCCCAAAGAAAAGTTGAACTAATTTATCAACATCAGGCTTGTCTTACAAGAAATACTAAAAGGATTTCTTCAATTTGGAGAAAAAAAACAGGGGGATGTTAATTTGTAACAAGAAAACATCTAAAGATGTAAAGCTGACTGGTAAAAATAAGTATGCAGACAAATTCAGAATATGCTTATACTCTAACTGAGTTATGTAAACCACTTATATATTTAGTATGAATAAAAAAGACAAAACTATTAAGTGCAATAGTAACTACAACAATTGGTTAAGAGTTATGGACTATAAAACAGACATAAACTCAGACAACCAAAATTCAAAATGTGAAAGGGGAATGGTGTTAAAGTATATAGTTTGTTTTTGTTTCTTTTCTGTTTTTTGCTGTTAAAATGAAGTTGTTATCAATTTAATATAACCTATTACTTTATGATGTTTTCTTGTAAGCCTCATGGTAACCACAAAGCAAAAGCCCATAATAGACACACTAAAAATAAATAGCATGGGCTCAAACATACTTCTAGGGAAAATCACTTCACCACAAAGGAAAAGAGAGAGAGACAAAAAAGAAAGGATCTACAAAACAACCAGAAAACAAGTGACAAAATGGCAGTAGGAGAGAGTAGGATAATATATTCAAAATACTAAAGGGGGAAAAAAAAACCCTGCCAACCAAGAATACTATGCCCAGAAAAGGTATTGTCCAGCATGAATGAGAGATAAAGATAATAGTCTTGAATGCAAATAGATTAAATTTTCCAACTGAAAGACAGAGTGGCTGAATGGATTTTTTTAAAAAAAGAGCTGCCTATGTGCTGCCTACAAAAAACTCACTTCACCTATAAAGACAAACATAGAGTAAAAGTGAAGGGATAGAAAAATATATTTCATGCAGATAGAAACCCAAAAACAGAAGTAGCTTTATTTATATCAGGTAAAATAGACTTGAAGTCAAGAAAAGTAAAATAAAAAAAGACAAAGAAGGGCATTATGTAACAATAAGAGTCAATAAAGCAAGATGATATAATAATTAACACTGAAGCACTCACATATGTAAAGCAAATGTTAATAGACCTAAAGGGAGAGATTGACTACAATGCAATAATAGAAGGAGACTGCAACACCTCACTTTCACAATGGAAAGATTATCCAGACAGAAAGTCTACAAATAAACATCAGAGTTAAACTGCACACTAGAGCATATTGACCTAACAGATATTTATGAAACATTTCTTCTAAGAGTTGCAGAATACACATTCTTCTCAACAGCACATGGGACATTCTCTAGGATAGATCATATGGTAGACAACAAAACAAATTTTAACAAATTTAAGAAGATAGAGATCATATCAAGTATCTTTCAGACCACAATGATATAAAACTATACATCAACAAGAAAAACTTCAGAAAATTTACAAATACATGGAAATTAGCATGCTCCTAAATAACCAGCATGATAATGAAGAAAATAAAAGGGAAGGTTAAAAATTCCTTGAGACAAATGAAAATGGAAACATCATATTAAAACCTATGGGACACAGGAAAAGTGGTTCTAAGAGAGAAGTTCATAGCGATAAATACCTATATAAAAAAGGAAGAATGATTGCTAATAAACCACCAAACCATGCACTTCAAGGACTAGAAAAACAAGAAAAACTAAGCCAAAAATTGATAGAAGGAAGGAAATAATAAAGGTCACAGCAGAAATAAACAATATAGAAACTAAAAAAGAAATTTAACATATCAACAAAATGAAGAGTTGGTTCTTCAAAAAGATAAACAATATTGACAAATCTTTATCTAGTCTAGCCAAGAAAAAAAGAGAAAAAGAACCAAATAAATAAAAGCAAAGATGAAAAAGGAGACATTATGACTGATATCATACAAATAGGATCATAATAGACTATTATCAATAACTATGTGCAGACGAATTTGAGAACTGAGAAGAAATGGATAAATTCCTGGACAAATACAACTTACTAATAATAAATTATAAAGAAATAGAAAATCTGAACAGATCAAACTAGTGAGGAAATTGACCCAGTAATAAAAAGTCTTCCACTGGAAAAGAAAAAAAAATCCCTGGACCTGATGCTTTAATGCTGAATTCTACTAAACATTTAAAGAAGAATTAATACCATTTCTTTTCAAACTCTTCCAGAAAATTGAAGTGGAAAGTGTTAACTTAAATGATAAGTGACTGAAAATGAGAGTCACACTCAATTGAGGCTTATTAAGCCAAGATCTGTGGATGCTCCTGGGAAAAGCACAGCCCACAGAATGTCTGTCGTGGACTGGGCTCTCCACAGAAGTGTTTGAGAATTTCACATTTAAAAGAAAAAGGGTGTTTGTTTTTCTGTACTTGAGATACTTTACTTAGGATAATGGTCCGAAGTTCCTTCCAAATTGCTACAAAAGGCATTCACTCATCCTTTTTTATGGCTGAGTAGTATTCCATGGTATACATATACCACATTTTGTTAATCCACTCGTGAATTGATGGGTACTTAGGTTGATTCCACATCTTTGCAATTGTGAATTTTGCTGCAATAAACATTTGAGTGCAGGTGTGTTTTTGATATGTTTGGGTGATGGGCACACTTATAGGTCTGACTCAGGCCATGTGTCAGAAACTTCTGTATACCCTTAATATTTTGAAATAAAATTTTTAAAAAAGAAAAAGAAAAAAGAGAGAAAGGTGAAGGAGGTGAGCAGTGAGGCAATTGATGGTATTCTTGTGAAGTGATGCTCAGTAAAGCTACATAAGATAAGATGAACATTCAAAAAAAGGGGTAGAAGAAAAAGTCAATGTTGTGATCTCAGGGTGGGTAGAAGAGTGATCTTATCTCTTTCTTAGCGTGCATTTGTGGAGATAAACTTGTAATCAACACTTAACAGTTTATATAGGCTCTACGGTCATAAGGTTATAATTGACATGCACTTGTTTTATAGGTGCTGTGTATCTTGGAGAGTTATTTTTAGGCTGAAGGAAATAATACATTTCTTTGACATAGTTTGAGACAGTTGCAGGTAAATGAGAATAATACTGCAACGCTGTTTTTAGGGTTGGTGGGGGGAGGGAAATATGTGTTTGTACAGAATCTCTATTAAATACAGGCCAGGCTCTGCCTATTCCATCAGGGAAAAATTTGCTGAGAGTCTGGCACCCTTAAAGGTCTAAATAAAAAACACTTACTATCTATTCTCCCTGAGGGCTGTTACTGTGTGAGGCTTATCTGCATAACAAGACCATCTTGCCAGCCAGGCTTCCTTTCTCCCTCCCATACCTTGTCCACTGGAAAGAAAAAAAAACAAAAATAAATAAAACCCTGTTTAGTCATTATCCATACTCCTCCATTTCTTAAAACAGAACCCCTCTACCTTATTGGGGAGAGGATGGCAGTGCTTGCTTGATTCAGTTTTTAGGCTCAGTTCTCCCTTTTGGCATAATGAGTTTTTGGGAGTCCTGAGATTTTTATTTTTCCTTTACAAAGGAATACCTCTGAACTCATTTTACAATGCCAGCATTATCCTGGTCCCAAAACCAGTCAAAGACACAACAACAAAAAATACTATAGGCCAATATCCCTGATGAACATGGATGTAAAAATTCTCAATAAAATACTAGCAAGCCAAATTCAACAGCACATCAAAAAGATCATTTATTATGATCAAGTAAGATTCATCCCTGGGATGCAAGGATGGTCCATTATATGCAAATCAGCAAACATGATACATCACATTAACAAAATGAAATGCAAAAACCACTTGATACTTGATCATTTAAATATATCAACAGATATATTCTACAGAAAAAGCATTTGACAAAATTCAACATCTCTTCATGATAAAAACTCTCAACAAACTAGGCATAGGAGGTGTGTACTTCAACAGAATAGAGAACACATATGACAAACCCATAGCTAACATCATACTGAATGGAGAAAAGCTGTAATCATTTCCTCTAAGATCAAGAACAAGACAAGGATGCCCATTTACACCACCTTTATTCAACAGAGTACTTGAAGTCCCAGCCGGAGCAATTAAGAAAGAGAAAGAAATAAAGGACATCCAAATTGGAAAGGAGGAAGTCAAATTTCCCTGTTTGCAGGTGACATGATCATATATAGAAAACCCTAAAGACTTGACCAAACACTGTTAGAAATAATAAATGAATTCAGTAAATTTTCTGGATACAAAAATCAATACACAAAAACCAGTAGCACTTCTGTAGGTCAATAGCAAATTATCTGACAAAGAAATAAAGACAATAATTACATTTACAAAAGATAAAAAATAAAATTAAATACTAGGATATTTAACTAAAGAAGTAAAAGATATCTACAATAAAAACTATAAAACATTGATAAAAGAAATTTAAAAAGATAACAAAAAAATGGAAAGATACCCCATATTGATTGACAGAATTAATATTGTTAAAATATCTGTGCTCCCCAAAGTAATCTAGAGAGTCAACACAAACCCTAGCAAAATATCAATGAAATTCTTCATAGAAATAGGAAAAAAGAGTCCTAAAATTTGTTGGAATCACAAAAGACCTCAAATAACCATAGCAATCTTGGGCAAAAAGAACAAAGCTGGAGACATCACATTATCTACCTTCAAGATTTACTGCAAAGCCGTAGTAAACAAAATAGCATGGTACTGGCATTAAAAATAGACATATAGACTAACAGAACAGAATAGACAGCTCAGAAATAAATCCTCACAGCTACAGACAATTGACTTTCAAGGAAGGTGCGAAGAACACAAAATAATGATGGGGAATAAGTGGTTAGTGTTTAGTGGGCATGATGTTTCAGTTGGGAAAGATGAAATAGCTCTGGAGAGGGATCATGGTGATGGTTGTGCAACAATGTGAATGCACTTAATGCCACAGAACTTTGCATTTAAGAATGATGAGAATGATAGATTTTGTGTATCTTATACCACATGCACACGAAATGATTGCTTAGGGTAGTGCCCCTTGAGAAGGTGCCATTTGAGAAAATATTTGACAACGATAAGGAGTTTAGCCCCTTTGACATCCCCATGAAAGGAGGCCTATGTTACTGGAGTGGATTAAAAAGCAAAGAGGTAAGTGATGAAGTCAGAGCAGTCATGGGATGAGGACAGAATGAGAAAGACTTTTAAAGAGAGGACCTGAAAATAAACATTGGATTTAGCAATATTCTGGTCACAGTAGCTAGTAGTTATTGGAAAAGAATAGTTTTCATGGAGTGGTGGGCTAGAAACCCTATTTTTAGTGGTATACAGGAGAATTGGAGGAAGGCATGTCCTGAAATATTAAATACAATGACAGTCATAAAATTTGGAGTTAAAAAATATCCCTTCCATATAATCCAATATCCTCTCTTAAGAGAAAGAATGAAAGAAACTTTTGTAACAGTACACAGAGGGTTTATAGATCTGTCTTAAGGTTTTGCAACATAGATATTCTGTGCAGTAAATAGTCATTTTGTTACCTTAACATGGAATTTTTTGAGTTAGCTTTCACAAAGCTTCTCATTTCCTCAGTCTCAGTCGACATCTTTTTTAGATCCTCAGTTTGAATCTCAAAGTTTTTCTTCTTTATGGTCGGGGATTAATGTATTAATTAAGGCCAGATTTCAACTTTACATTTTAAAGATGCAATCAGACCATCATGATCCTGTTTCACATTTATTAAAATTCTCCCTTCTTCTCAATTGTAAGTAAATTAAATGAAATGGCCTCCAAGGTTATTGTTATATGCAGACTGTATTAGAGTACAGGGTATTGAACTATAATCTACTTTCATCCTATTAGAGCTATGTCACTCTTAGTCTTCTGTTGTGATTAGACAATCAGATACAAATGGTTTTCTAATGGATTTACTACAAGACATTAGTGGAGGAAGATTTCATGATCTTAGCTCCTTTTTCATCTCTTTGTAATGTAAACTCCTAACTGTTCTAAAAAAATCCATTAATTTGAGCATCCTTTGAGATCATGAGGATTTGGTGATAACACTGACAGAAATCAGCAATTTTTTTCAAATTAAAAAAAAAAGCCTTATAAGTCATTAGGAACTTTTACCCTTTTCCTATGCAATTAATTACTACTACCATATTTTAAGTCCTTATCAAGCTTACACCTAGATTAAGGCAGTAGTGTCCTAATTGGTGTCTTTGGCTCTAGGTTCTGCCCTCTCAACAAGGTTCACACTTCTGTGTGATTTATCTTATTAAATCTCAGTTCTCACTAAATCACCTTCTTTCTTCCTTTAAAAATTGGGTTTGCTAACTAAATATTTGCTTCATTGAATGGATTAAGGATGTAAATGTGTATGCATGGATAAAAATGGATAGCTGTGTCTCTACTGCACTAACAGGACCCATTTTTTTTTTACTAAATTTGTAACAATGTCCTTAAACAATTTATTTTTCAAATAATTTATTTTAATATTTTATTTTTCCCAAGTGATAAATTTCTTGTTGAAATTACAACAAGTGTTTCCAAATGGTTGAAGATTGCATCACAGCGTAGGAAATGATGTCTGGAAGATGCATGACTGCACAAAAACTTATTAATATTTCATAACTATAAATATTACAAATATTTATATAAATAAATATATAATAGTTGTTAGAGGCCTGAGGATGGAGCTTGGAAGAAGACCAAAAAAACAAAAAGAACCCAAGGAAGATATATTTTCTGTCTTTCGTTTTTTTCACATACTGTTGCTCCAAATAACAGTTTTTTGTTTTGTTTTGTTTTTTCGTACTGCCTGTCTGAGACACCTTGTGTGACAAAGCAACTGGTCTTTGTGACTCATCGTGAAAAACTGGCCAGTACAGTAACACCAACTTGCAGTACTTCTTATTGTTCTCTTCTCTACTTTTCTTTTTTCCTTAACCTTCCTGTCCTGGGATTTCACTCTCTTCCCCACAAAAAGTATAGAAAAAGAAAAGGAAATCAGCCTTTCTCCCCTTTAGTTCTGTTTTCTAGGGAATCTGCGTTAAGACACTAGATCAGTAATTCATTGTATCAGTAGTTCCTTTATCAGTTGACTTTGTTTATGATCAAGAGTTTGAAGAGTTGGGAGTTGCATATGTACAGTGTCATTTTATTCATAAAATAGTATTTAAAAAATTAATATCGTCATTCTTAAAATCCTATTTTGGGAGACTGTTGTAGGTAGAATAATGTCCACCTCTTCCCAACTTCCACCCCAAAGATTTATACATCCTAATCATTGGACCCTGTAAATATTTAATATTACATAATAAAGGGGCTTTGTTTATGTGATTAAGTTAAGGACCTTGAGATGAAATTCTCCTGCATTATCCAGGAGGGCCTAATATAATAATAAGAATCTTTAATAGGGAAAGGGTGAGGCAGAAGAGTCAAAGTCAGAGTGATACGCATGAGACAGACTCAACTGACCATTGCTGGCTTTGAAAACAGAAGGAGCCACAAGCTGAGGAAAGTGGGAAGCCTCTAGAAACCAGAAAAGGTAAGACAAAGGGAGCCTAGAGCCTCAAGGAGAAACCCAGCCCTGCTAACAGAGCTAGATTTTAGTCCAGTGAGATTCAGTGTGGATTTCTGGCTTCTAGAACTGTAACATAATAAATTTGCGTGGTTTTAAGCCACTAAGTTTGTGGTAAGTTGTTACCACAGCAATGAGAAACTATTAATAATACAGAGGCTTTAGAATTTTTTTGTCACAGAATATTTAGCAACATGGAAACACATTTTAAATAAGCAGAAATGTGTTTTGAAGAGTATATAAAAACTTCTGAAAATATTTCGGGATATGTTGTCATTCAAAACTCCTCATTTTCAAGACCAAGTAAAGAGAGAGGAAATAAAAAAAAAACATTTGTAGGATTTTGGTTTTGGGTTTTTTTTTAATTTGATATTTTTATGTGTAGCTTTTAGGTGCCGACTTGAAGAATAGCGGATAAAGTTCATTAGAATTTTTCTAGAAGCAGACAGGTGTCAGAATAAATCCAGTGAAGGATGTCCTGTTATAGGTTTTAGAAATTATTCTGAAAATATGTGACTATTTTGAGATAATTATGTTTGGATATAAAATTAAGGGACCTTTCTCAGTAGGATGTTCCTAACTACTCACTTTATAAGGATCCTAGATTTCAAAGTTATGTTTATTCCAGAAGCTCATCTGGAGCAGAACTGGTTTAGATTATGAATCAGAAGAATATAAACATTTGAGTACTATTTTTCTGAGTCCTTAAAAATAATTTTAAATGTGTAACTATCACACAAAGAATCTCCAATAGAAGAAATATTTAGGGAGCTAAGTGCAACTATGCCTTATAAGCTAAATTTATAATAAAATAAGCCCTTAGCCACCCTTGTTTGTATGCAAGGACTCCCGCGCCAACCATAAAACTACATCTTTCAGGTGTTCCACTTTATGATCATTATAGACGATCATCCCCAGTTGCTGCCCTGGGAAACTCACCACTGCCTTCCTCTAGAGGCCAGGCTTCCTATGGGCCATTCCTAGCCAGTGAATATGACAGGGATGCTAAGGCAGATTGATTCCTGGGAAACATGATAATTTTCTCATGATCAATTCTGTCTCAAGGACTCCACTGACTTTGCTGAAACTTTCTTAGAATTGCATTATAATAAAAGGCTTTCCTCTCTCCCTTCCTTCCATCCTTCCTTCTCTCATTCACAGATGTCACACCTACGTCACCATCAGAAGCTTCCTCACCTCTTCTCACTCCCTGTCTATTGTCCCATTTCATAGATGTTTCCCAAATAAATCCCTAATGAAGTCTTGGTGTATATATATAGAGGACCCCAGCTAATGCATCTCCCCACCCACCTGTTCCTGATCTTCACAGTAGTGAATAAACATAAAACATTTGTAATAACCACTATATTAAGTGTAATTAAAAGGGGTGAAATAAGGGATAGAGAAAATTATATATGATGACAGGCAAAACATCAGCAAAGAATAGCAAAGAATTTCAACAGAAAAGGAGTTGCCAGGGTACAAGTCCTAGTGCAAATGATCCCATGAAATTTTATGTCTTCATAGAGAACAATGGATGTGACAGGAAGTCCCCATTCCAAGATATTATTCAAAGACTATGCACAAAAGATAATTTAGGTAAAGTTTAGACTCAGAGCATAAGAATTAAAACACATAAAGAATTGTGGTGGGTCATACATTCTAGACAAGTGTATGAATAGCTTAATTACTATCAAGACGTCGAAAGACTGAGAATCAGGTAAATCTAATCTTCTTTATCCTTGAATTTAAAGTCTAGAGTTCTCTACTACAGTGATGTAAAGATCTCTGTAATAACATTACAAAAGTATTGTAATTGCTGACCTTGGACACAAATCTATCCATAAAAGCCTCAGATGTCAGTATAAAGTAATGCAAAATTAATTTTATAATTCTCACTTGTAAAATTACCATTGACAACATTCTTGATTTTCTTCCATTTCTATGCTTCACATACGTAAACACAGCACCCAATAAACTGATTGTGATGTGAACTTTTATGTATGTTCACCTTACTAGAGAGTTTGCCTTGTTGTAGCAGTCCTGTTCTTATTTTTTATCCACTATCAAAGCCAGGAGAGCCTTGTTTTTGATTGCTAAAGTGGGATCTAGCTTTCCATTGTCTGAAATTTATGACCCAATTTTATCTCATCACTTCAGCATTGACAGAATGCTGTTTTTCCTATCTTTATGGAAAACATTTCCTTTCATTCTCGCCAACAAGGCGAGACTTATCTCACTGAATCCTGACTTAAAAGATTGAAAAACACCAACCTTTACTTTCAAAATGCCAGACTCTATGCTAGGCATGTAGAGACATTCATCAGAGAATTTTTGTGATGTTAAAATGACATGTGCATATTTACTTTATTTGTACCACACTGAGGTACCAATTATTATGTTCTAATTGCAAATATAAAATTGAGTGGCTAAATTTAAATATATATATTTTTCAAGACCACAAGGTTGGTGATGTGAAACATGGTAAAGTAGTCCCTGGTCTTCATATGGCAAGGACAGTGTTTTTTCTACTCTACCAAATTTCACGTTGATATTTGCACAACATATTACAAATATTACAGATTGAATAACTTGTATGTTTATTTTGGTAACTATAATAACATAGAACAATATTTTTAATAAAGAATAATAGAAAAGTTGGACCTATAAAGCCTGGATTCAAATTCAGGTGCTTTCAATCAAGCTATATGACTTTGAGTGAGTATTTTACAAAATTTCACATCTCTGAGGGGCAATAAGAGAGAATCCTGAGGGAAATTAACCATGTATTCCATTTATAAAAGAGTTGTTTAAATCTGATTTTTAAATGCTGGGCTGGGCTATTTCTTTTCTTTTTCTCTCTCTTTTTTTTTTTTTTGGGCCAGTCAGTGGTCAAGCATGTATGCCTAATTCAAAGAGGAAAAGACAGGGGGTTGAACTAACAGATTTTATTAGTCCTTACTACAACTGAAAACTTTTATTTTCATTGGAAAGCACAACATTACTGCCTATAAAGGCAAGTGTGTTTTTAAAAGAATTTAATGCCATATAGACAGATACAGCTGTCAGAAAATATTGGAACATAAGAGGTTGCCTTAAGAAATGTTTGGGACATTGTCAGTTGATGAAGGTAAATGGACTTCCTAGATGACTACAAATTCCACCTTGTGTTTAGTGTCACAGTATCAGTTACATAATTCATCATTGCTATGCAAAGAAGATTGAATAAAGCAAGTGACATTATATATTTCTACTTTACATCATTAGTGATAGAAAATGAATTTGACAAGATGTCTTGAATTTCCTATTAAGATGACCATGCGTTTCAATAAGACAGAATTTATAGATTTAAATATAGATTTGTCATATTCTTCATAAAAGACAGTATAACGTAAATTATCTATGTCCAAATTATACTCTGGTTTTAAATTAAGCAACTTCAAATCTCATTACTTTGTCCATGTTCCTTAAGATACTATTAAATTATTTCTTTGGTACAATACACTTTAACTTGACTAGCCAAAAGGGAATTACCTGTAACTACAGGACTTATAAAATTTGACATTTCAACCTTTAAAATTTTCTTTGATGTGATTTAAGGGGAATCAGCATTATATACAGAGCCTTAAAGTCAACCTTCCATATTGGAAAACATCAGAGACACTGAGAATGTCTTACCTATTTGTGGTAATTTTTCTATTTGCTTCTATCTGATATTGAAAAATTTGCCATTGTGGTTAATTTGTCTTATTAAAGGATGAAATTAAAGTGCCAATGTAAACACTCAAATCTTTCATTATTTAAGCTTCAATATAAATGAATTTATGTGAACTATCCTAATTAACCTCTACATTAAGCAAATTTTGACAAGAATGATGAGAAAATAATACAAAGACAATAGATTTATCAGGAATTGTGAAACTGAAGCCTTCTGAAAGAAAACCTGAAGCATACTATGTACATTAAAAAAGTGAGTAACTTTGGTAGGTAAAAACACATAGGATATCAGACATCTTCTTATAGTTGTTGGCAATAGATTTTTGTCTCTGGCAAAAGAGTCAGTGTTATTTCACAAATTATATGCTTTGGTATGTTATTATCATTTCTAAAGCAGAATATATATCAGAGACCAACAACATTTTTCTAATATCCTGAATCTTCTCTTCTTTTTAATAAGGGAACCCCTAAAGATTTACCTGGACATAGTGATACATACATACAGACTTCACTGCTAGCTCTCCAGTGTTGCTAGCTGTTGGCAAGTGACTAAGTTCCAGTGATGCATTGAGCTTTGGGGTTATCTCTTAAATGATGTAGCTCAGGGTTATTTTTGTGAGCTTCACCAATGTCCTTCATGTAGGTGTAGTTTATTAATTCTCAGGGCTGTATGATATTATATTATGTGAACAGACTACAATTTGTTTACCTATTTTACTGTTTATAAAAGACAAAATGTTTTGTGTTGATTCTTGATGTATTTACTACGAATAATCCTTCAGTGAAGTTTCTTGCACATACATCTAGTATCCATGCATTTCATTTGTGCAGGATTTTTACCTAAGAGTAAAAATGCCAGGTAATATAGTACACATATATTTGGCAATAATAGATTTCTACTAAAATGTTACATAGCGAAAGTGACAATTTTCTCAGACACCAACAGTACATGTGAGTATCATCTGCTCCAAAATCTGACAATTTGGGTCATCAGACTCTATAGTCTTTTAAAATTTTTAGTGTATCTATTGCCTATTTAGTGATATCTCATTGTGTTTTAATTTACATTTTTTCCGTGGTTATATTTATCTTCTTTTGTAAAGTGCCTCCTAAAGTCTTTACCTATTTCTCCTACTTGGCTGCCTTTCTTTTCCAATTCAAAATCAAGAAAATGTGCAGAATTTTAGCAAAAAAAATTTAGCAATGTATAAAATATACAAAATACAATTTGCTTTATTATAAGACAGTAAAGTTGATTCAAATCTGGAAAATGACTTAATGCAAATAGAATATTTCAGTACATGAAGAAAAGTTTTTAATAAAATCCAGTATCTAATCATGATAGAATTGTTGTAACCTAATAAAAGAGAATTTATACAAACTGAAAAGATGTATTTCCTTTAAATCAGGAAAAAGACAAAAATCCCTACTACTTGCATTGAATATTGTACTAGACTTTTAAATGGCATAACATAAGGAAAAATGTATATATAGGAAAGTATTTTCAAAACCATTATTTTCACATATAATTGTCTACATAAAAATATTCAAAATCTATAAAAACTATATTAATATTTATTAAATAGTTTAGAAGCATTGTGTGCTATTCAAATATTAGTTGTATTTCTGTAATGAGAGAATATACAATTTAACAGGTACCATTTATACTAGCAAAAATAATATTTGCAAATAAAATGTAAAAAAAGATAAGAACTTTGTATAAAAATTCATATGTAAAACATTAAAAATACTTAAATATATATTTACTATATATACATCAGTTATACTTAATGTTGTATAAGTGTAAATTCTCTCAAATTAATCTACAATAAATAATTCATCTGTAGTGAAAATCCCATCAGTATTGTGAGAATAACTTGACATAAGAATAAAAAACTCACAAGAAAACAGTTAAGACACTACTGAAGAAGAAAAACACTGTGGAGGTCTTTACCTTTTTAAATATTAAGAATTTTTTAGGAAGGTATAGTCATTAATCTTTGAGTTTAGGAAGAAGGATAGGCAAAGAAACCAGTGGAATTGCACAGAGAACTCAGAACAAACTCACATATCCAATGGGAACCTGCTATCTGACAGAAATTGCCCCGTAATCCTTGGGGGAAGCTACCTCATCAGTAAATGGTGCTGAGACAAATTGTTATCCCTATGAAAAAATATGCATTATAATGATTCTTAATTCATAGCTTACAAGAGAATTAACTCCAAATGGGATAAGGACTCAAGTTTAAAAAATAACCTCAAAGTTGGAAGTAAACTTTGGTATATTTATTTGTAACCTTGGATTAGGGATATGTTCCTTATACAAGCTCTAACAGCACTAACCATAAATGAAGACTAATACATTTGAATATACTAAAATTAAAACATCCTCTTATTCAGAAGAACTTACAAAGAAAGTATAATTCACAAATTGAGGGGAGATATGTACAACATATACAATTTATAAAGGATTTATATCAGGGTACATAAATAATTCCTTTGAAACTGTGAGAAAAAAACACCACCCCCGTAATAAATGATCTAAAGAAACAGTTGAAAATGAGCACCAGTTAGGTACAAATGTAGCTACATACATTTATGATAGCATCATAATAACAACTAAGAGTGATAAAATAATCACAATAATACAGCAACAGAAAACAATCAATTTCAATAAATAATAGAAAAGAAAAGAAGTGATTTTTTTAGTACAATATTACATAGTATTGAGAATTAACATATGAACTATGTATATATACGCACACCAGAATGGGTGATATGGAAAAACCAAATATTGAACAACCTAAGCAAGTCAAAAACAACTCATACTACAGAATTCCATTTGTAATATGTAATCTTCAAAAATCAAAACTAAAGCTATATCTTTAGCTATATACCCAAATAGGCCAATATCTTTTCTGAAGAATTAAAGAATGAGTAACAGAGAACAATAACAAGATACGTGGTTACCTCTAAGGTAAGAAGGGATATGACATCTAGAGGGAATATACAAAAGTCTTTGAAGTATAGAAATATTCTATTTCTTAAGCAAGATGTGTTTCATGGGTGTTCATTTTATTATTTTCTTAACTGTACTATTCACCATGAAAAAACAAAATTACAATAAAATTAGTAAAACAAAAATAGATAATTTGAGAATGACAGAAATGATAAAAGAAAGGAGTATGTCTCGAACTGATATGCTTACTAAAATTAAACTTGTTTCCAAATTGCATTTAAATATTTAAAAATTTGTCAAACATGGTTCTTTTTAACATTAAATTACATTAGAACTGTTATACCATTAACTTTTTTCTTTCCTAATAACAGCATCTGTCAAAATGCATTTGTGTAAACAAAGACTACTGTATACATATTGTATTTCCTTAATAATATTTGGATATTTTGTATCCAGTAAATATGCTACTGAAGTACATTTCCTGTAGATAGATACAATGCTCACTCACTAAAGATTACCTGATTAGTGGGAAAAAGAAGCTGATTCTATAGGAGTTGCCAAATTATGTCAGGCTATAAAATGTGCTCAAACTTGCTCAATGTATTCTCTGTGGGATAGAACCACACTATACAGGTGTGGAAGCTCTGTCCCTGGAGCACATGGGCAAGTAAGCAAATCTCCAGTGGATTTTAGCTGAGACTGTTATCCTCAAGTTCTCAAGATTTTCTACTACGATTTTCTGTTTCTTAATCCTTTAATTAATTTTGTCATTTTGTGATCAAATGCATTTTGATTATAAGTAATACTCACAAAAAAATTATTACTCCAGTAACAAGAATGAAAGTGTGAAACAGTTTTGATGAACAATGGAATATATTTTACTTCAAGTATCATTTTCATATTTATTTAAAATTAGCATTAATTTAAAATAATAAATGCTAATTTTGTGAGAATTTTTACATCATGAATAATAAATTCAATAGTAGCTAGATCATAAATGTATAAAATTGAATGGGTAAACAATAAACAACATCCTTGATTAATTTATTCTGGATCACATATCACATCTAACAGTTCTTATTCACATATTGAAGCAAAGCAGCCTCAATATTATAAATGTTAAAGAATTAATCAGTAGTCTATCGAGAATTATTAAACTTAAATTGTCCCTACAACCGGAAATTTAATTATTATGATGATTTTAAAACATTTCTTCCTAGATCTATTGCCAACGCAACACGGCCCAAAGAAAACGATCTCAGTATTTTTTTCCCACAATACGTAAATACATACAAGCTCACAAAAGAGCACATTAAAAAAAAAAAGTAGTAAAGTAGTAGACATCTTGTTAAACATCAATATAACCTAAGCTGTAAGCAAGAAACAATGTCCCCTGCTTTCTTCCTTTGGTTCCTCCTTCTTAACAGCTCTAAATTCTGCGCTACCCTGAATTTCGTTTTTAATAGATTCTTCTCTCGCTGACTGCTCTGCTACTTCTTGCTTCTTTCTTGCATTAGCCTCTCTAGAGAAATGATTCCAGCAGCCAGCCCTGAAAATGCCTAATGCCTAAAGCAGTTTTTGTGTACTAAATGGCTAAAGTAGTTATATGGTTGAAGCATTTTAAATCCCATCTGCTGGGACTGAAAAGATTCATAGAATTGTAGTTTGTGGAGATAAGACTTTATTTCTAGTTTTCTATGTAAATTTAAAGAAGAAAATCTGTAAACTAACTATAAATTGATGGAGATCCTTAACACTGAATTGCTATTATGTTAAAATATATTCAAGGATGGAAATCAAGAAACAACTTTTTTTAAAATGATTTTTTTCCTTAATAGTTGACTAGTTATCAAAAAAAAAAAAGCATAACATTAAAAGCCAGTTTCAGCTTAGGGATGACTTAAATGAGTTCAAAATTGAAAATGTGGAAATTACATATGGAAGTTTTTTGCTATCTTCATTCATTAGTTTGATATTTCTGACTTTAAAATATTTAATGCAAGTGATTTAAATGATTTAGCATTTCTGTAGTTGTCAAATTGGAGAACAAAATTATATTACTGGGATTCCTTGAATCTGCCTAACTTTTAAAAAAGACTATTGCTGACAAAGCATTCTGACCATGGAATTCATGTGGGTTTTTGCCCTCAAAATTATCCATAAACAACATTAAAAATGGTATCTACCGATTTATGATTTAATAAATTGCTTATATCAAATAACTAAGTAATCTACTTGGTACATTGTAATCCATACATCTTACAAATTGAAACCCAAGTCACTCTGTATGTTTATATGTTGAAGTGCAAAATTGTATTTATTTTCCTGATTTTAATGTGCTACTACACAGGACTATTGGAGAATGTGAAAAAACTTCTGAAGTGTCTGTCTCATGTTTATTTTTCAACAAATGTAAATATTGAATCTGCATTTGTTAAGAAAATGAATAGTCTGTGATATCTGCAGGAAAACAATAGCATTGGCATTAGGCAGCTGAAGCTCCAGAACATGTACATAAAAATTTTTCTGCTATATTTAAATCCTGATTTCATTTTTAAGAGGTGGTGTAGGTGGTAAAGTGATTATAAGAGAAGAGGTATTAACATAAATACTAGAACTAATCCATCCCATAAAGTCTATAAAAAAACACTGCACATTCTAAGGCTTTTACTAATCTTTTATTCTGGTAAAAGGTCATAGAAAAGATATAATGACTTAGAATATATAATTTAGTAAAATAAACAGAAAGGAAGTCAAAATGGTAGAAGTCCTTCTTTATTAGTAATTACATTAAATGTAAATGGGTTAAACTCCAATCAATAGTCAAAGATGGGCAGTAAGGATTAAAAAATAAAAAAATGATTCTACTATATGCTACCTAGAAGAGATTCATTTTAGATCTAAAGACACAAATGGATTGAAAGTCAAAGAATGGAAAGTGATATTCCATGCAAGCAGTAACCAAAAAAAGAGATGGAGTGGCTATACTAACTCAAAGTAGATTTTAAGATGAAAACTGTTACAAGAGGCAATGGAAAATATATAATGTATAAAGACAAAAATTTCAATCCATCATGAATATATAATGATTATATATCTATTTTGATAGATTGATTCATATATTTTTGGGACTAGGTTACATGATTTATTAACAGAGCCCCAAAATATATGAATCAAAAACTGACAGGATTGAAGGGAAAAATAGACAGTCTAATATTAACAGGTGGAGACTTCATAACTCCAATTTCAAAAACAGCACAAATAGAGACATGAGATAAATAAGAAAATAGAGGACAAGAACACTATAAAACAATTAGACCTAAGAGATATATGTTGGACACTCCACTCAACAACAGCAGAAAGCACATTCTTCTCAAGTACACACAACACATTCCCCAGGATAGATTATATATTAGACCACAAGATAAGCCTCAATAAATTTATAAATATTGAAATCATACAAAGTACTATCTCCAAGCACAATGAAATGAGAAATTAGTAACAGAAGTGCATGGGAATTTCCCAACATGTTGTAATTAAATAATATGACTATTGGGTCAAAAAAGATATCACAAAAGAAATCAGAAAATACTTCAAGGTGAATGAAACTGAAAACACAAGCTATCAAAATGTATAGGATGGGATGAAGGCATTGCTTAGAATTTATAGTTATAAATGCCTACATTAAAAAACAAGAAAGTTTTTAAACTGATAATCTGACCTTCTATTTAGGAATCTAGAAAAAGTAGAGCAAAGTTAACCCAAAGCCAGCAGAATAAATGAAAAGATAAAGATGAGAGTGAACATAAATGAAACAGAGAACAGAACAATAATTGGGAGAAACAATGAAACCGATAGTTGATTCTTTAAGATCAACAAGATTGACAAAGCTTACCTAGATTGACAAAGACAAAAAGAGAAGACAAAAATGACTAAATAAAAAAGGAAAGTGGGAACATTATGACTTACTCTGCAGAAATAAAAAAATATAAAAGAGTAATATAGACAAGTATATGCGAAGAAATTAGATAGCCCAGATGCAATGGACAAAGTCCTAGAAACACACAAAGTCCGAAACTGACTCAAGAAGAAATAAAAAATTTGAATACACCTGTGACACATCAAGAAGATTGATTCAGACAAAAAAATTTTCAATTAATCAAAGCACAGGACTAGATGCCTTTACAGCTGAATTCTATCAAATATTTAAATAATAATTAACACCAATCCTTATCAAACATTTTTCAAAAATTAGGAAACAAAGAAGTACTTCCTGTTTCATGCAATGAGGACAGTATTATACTAACATCAAAGTTAGACAAAAATATAACAAAAACAAAAAAAACTACAGACCAATATTCCTTGTATTATAGATTCAATAATACTCAACAAAATTCTAGCAAACCAAATCTAGCAGCATAATAAAAATATTATATACCATGACCATGTGAGATTTATCCTAGAAATATAAGGATGGTAAACATACAAAACTCAGTAAGTGTGGTACACCACAGTAATAGAATGAAAGAGAAAATTCTTAAAAAGTGCATGATCATCTCAATAGATGCAGGAAAAAAAATTTGGCAAGTTCAACACACTTTCATGATAAAAGCACAACAAATTAAGAATAGAAATAAACGCTCTTAATGTGATCATGGGCATCTATGAAAAGTTCACATCTAACATGCTGAATGGTAAAAGACTAAAAGATTTCCCGCTATAATAAGAAAAAGGTATGTATGTCCTCTCTTGAGACTTCTGTTCAACATTGTACTGGAGGTATTAGGTAATCAGGCAAGAAAAACCAATAAAAGGAGTTCAAATTGGAAAGGAAGAGAGAGAATTATCTATATGCAAAGATGACATGATATTATATATAGAAAATCCTAAAGAATACAAACACACAAATTATTAGAGTTTATAAACGAATTCCACAAAGTTGGAGGAAACAAGACCAACACACAACAATGAGTTGTATTTTTATACACTAAGCACATTCTTAAAAAAGAAGTGTGTAACAGACTATCATACACCAATGGTGGGAAAGTAAATTGTTACAACTTGTTTAGTGGATTATTCAGCAATCTGTACCAATGGTTTCAAATTATTAACCCCACATCTAAAACACAATCTTAAGAAAATAATCATAAATTCATGTTTATGTAATTTATGTGCATTGACAATTTTCTGACTTTTTAAAATATAAAACCTAGAAATATATGTAAATATTAATACTAATAGACTGAACTTATAGACTGTTTTACATTGATAAGAAATATTACATTGCAATCATTAAAAGGTATGGTTTTAAACTTTGAGTACTTGACAAAATTCTCCCCTGAAAGATTTAGTATTAAAAAAGCAGAACATCAAACTTTGTATAGTTAGACCCTTCCTATATATTTACTTTTGTAAATTTTCAGATGTTTCTATATTGCATATATAATAATTTTATGATTTTACAATGCATTAACAGTGCTTTAATTTTATGGAATTCCAAAAAATTTATAAATACATTACCTCCAATTTAAAACTTTTCAGTAAATCTAGAATTTATGTATTATATTTTCCAAAAGTAGACATATTCACCTATTTATTTAAAGACATATTATATATTTCCCCCAAATTTTCAAAACACTAAGTGTGTCATTTAATAGGATAAGAAACCATCCATCACAGGCAATACCAATCACCCTAATCCCCAAAACAAAAAACGTGCACCCCTAAATTTCACCAGGATAAGGTGAAAGTGATTTTAAGAAAAAATGCTTTGAAAATTAATATCTGGAGATTTGTATTTATATTTTAGTGTTTTAGTTTGAGGCTTTAATCCAAATTTATACATTATATTCTCTACTACAGCATAATATATCACAGTATGCAATATATGAATAACATTTATTATAAAAATAAAAGTAATTTAAAATTGTTATTCAGACAGAATATTATTTAATAATTAACAATATCTTTTAGTGTTCTACGTATTTCACCATTCTTTTTAAGTGTAATCCTTGCCTTGACAAAGCCAGATATATGAAAATCTAAATTTAAAATAACCAAAACCAGATACTAATTATGTCAAGGAAGGCTTTTGGTGAAAATTCTACTGGTGGTATCTGTTTATTTGTAGAAGATTATTAAGTACAGTCAGAGACAAGTCATGCAGCATCTTAGGTGTTATTTTTATTGGAAAGTAATCAAATACAATACATCTGTCTATAAAATTTAAATTGTAGAGTTGACAAAAATTTTTATTTCTAAAACAATTTGATAAAGATATTTTAGTAATACACTTATTATATGATATAAAATCTTAAAGTGAATATGTCAATATAGAATTTACATATAGAATATATTAATATAGAATAGTCATTCAACTCTGCTTCATGTCAAAATTGTTCAATATTTTTTGCTATAAAATTCAATTAAGCCTTCCCATATAATTTGTGAGAAGAACCATGGGTTAATGAAAGAATTGATCAACATTTGCTAATTAATCCATAATGCATGGGGAGGTTGCTATTAGAGAAACCATGGAAAGAACAGCTGGTGTGCTCATTGGGAACAAATTCTTATTTACTGGGTTTATTCCAAAGATGCTAACCACATAGTCCCCAGGTTCCCTGGAGGTGGTTGTTGCCTTTACAATCATTTTGAACTGTGGTTTCAACAGAATCATATGGGCAATATTTATTGCCCAAATTGGACAGTGCTCCCTATATACTAATTATACTCAGCACAATTGAAAATCTTCAAGTATAGTCCAATCAATAATATTCTGATTACTGAAAAGTGGCAGTGAATGTTATTTACTTGTCATCTATCATATCTTTGTTTTCAATTTTTAAATAAATAATTCTGATGTATATAATAAAAATAAACATTAGAAATGTTATGATATCGAAAATGCAGAGACTGTTGCTTATGGCAGAGCTACTACTTACTATGCTACTCAGTAGCAGATACAATAATCATTTTAACACATTTTATCTTACTAAATATTTTTCTCACTCATTTTCAAAAATCACAATTCAAATATAAGGGAACCTGTAGATCAGTTTCAATTTTAATAGATTTAAATACAATTGTAATAGATTTAGATGAATTTTTTTTCTTTTGATTTGATAGATATTCCTCTTTATGGAACTTTTTGTTTTTACAAATGCAATGCAGGAAATATAAAAGAGTCTCTCAATCCAATAAAACAAAAGTTAATTCTGCTGTTAATATTGTTTTTTGTATTACTAGTCAGGGGTTACTAAATAAATATAATCCTTTGTGCCTGTACACATACAAAATATGTTTTGTGCTCCTAAGAAGCAACTAAACACAAAACCTTTGAGAATAGGATCTTTTTTGTTGTTGTAAAAGTGTATAATGATGAAATAAGGACACGATAATCTCAGGGAATCTATGATAGTCAAATCTATCTTATAGTCAAAGAGCTTTTACATGAAATATAGGAGTTTACGAAAAGGAAGCCTGGGCATACTCTTCACCTGGCTTCCTCTTATAGTCAAGACTATAGCTTTGAGAGACCAGCTAATGGCTTTGTGTGATCATCTCAAGAGGGGTCTCTGACTAAATTTCTAATGTCATTCTATTCTCTTTCTCTCTCTCTTTCTCTGTGTATGTTGCCAGCAAAGAACCCTCCAGGAATGGGCCATATCAAATGACCAGTGTCAAATAATATGACTAATGCCACAATTTAATAGCTCTACACCATCTTCACACCATGGACATATTTACTGTATAGTCCTGTCTATTTTGCAATACTTTCCCAATTTCAACAGAGACATTTTCATCTTAAGTGTTTATGCTAATAAGCTCATAATGTACAATCATTCTAGACTAGCAATTATCAAACTACAAAACATTGCTTTACAGCAAACTGTACACTGATAATGTGAAAGCAATTAATCTCTCTAGTATTATTATTGGTTGCTATGGAAATACTGCTTCTCTGCAGGGCTATTAGTAAACATTATATTAAGATTACTGCCAATGGCAGAGTCAGCCTTGGCCAACTCTGCAACAAATGCAAAGCAGTATTATTGCAGTCACGCTCTGTCATACCTATACACATCACAGTGTGTTTTCATCAGCATGATTTTGTTTCAGTGAAAAAATAAAATTTATTTCTACTACAGAACAAACTGATAGAAAATTGACTACACATTGGTATTAAGAATGCATGTAATTAAAAATGTATAAATAATTTTATAATTCAAATATTTTAAAATTAATTTTTATACACAGGTTCTTATTATAGTTGACTCAGACTAAAACGCGCACTTGCTCATTTCTTACTTTTAAACCTAAAATTTAAAAAAAATTATTTTTCTTTCATACCACACTGATGATATTAAAATAATGTTAGTTTTTGAATAAAAGTTAATGTAGCACATTGTATATTAGCTTGGAAAGAGGGGCAGAATCCCATGTAATCATATACAATACATTTGGTAATATTTTACAGAAGCAACACGTGGGGATATATGTGATAGTGTTTATACTTTTCTAGGACTCATAACAATATATTTTTGTAAATACATTTCACTTGTGGAATGGGATGGAGAAAAATATTTTCAATTACAATGTGGTATATTTAGCTGTCAGGGAAGAGAGTTTTGATACAATGTGTCTCTAAACAAATACATTAAGTTATATCATTTAAACTAAAGGACTTAACATATCTTTTTATGTATTATTGGGAGATCATTGTTATAGTTACAACTTGACAAAGCATTCTTTGAATATAAGGTAATATGCAATAATCTCATATTACTCAATTGAATGTATTAGAGAAATAATGGCATTCATTTAGTTGTCTTGGTGCTTTTAACAATGATAAGAGACAGATGTAATATTTTGTGAACATATGCTGAAATTTGCGTTAGCTGAGCTATTAGATGTCGTGTGCTTTATTTAGTCTTGTGTCATTTATTCATTCATTTACTCATTTAATCACTCATCATTAAATATTTGAGTATTTACTTTACCTTGCTTTAAATGAAAAATTAAATAGATACACTGCCTGCCCCTAAAGAACTTAGGGTATAATGGAGTGTGAGAGACAGACAAGTTAGATAATTAGTGAATCATCTGTTTTGGGAGAGTTTTGCAAAGGTTGATTTTCATTTATCTAGTCTGAATGAAAAATTTGGTAATAAATTTAAATTATCAACAACACAATTGATTATTACTTGACCTTTTCAGAATTTTAAAAATAATTATTTGGAAATTAATACAAATACTTTGAATTTTTTAGAGAAAATCTTAGAATAAATAGATTTTGTATTCCAGAGCAGTAAAACAAAACAAGTTATTTTCATGATTCAAAATTAATTTTATTCAATAAGATAACACTTGTATTTATCTGCATAATAACACTAAGAGGTATAAAACATTACATAATTATTTTTGCGATTTTTTATTATTAAAAACCATTTTTATATTTGACAGATGATGAAATGCCTACTGCTATGTTGACCAAAAAGATCTTCACAAAATCACTTCAAGTTCTATATCACAACTTTAAATGTTTCAATTTATTACAATTACTGAAGGATGGTGATTCTGGGAAAGATTTCACATTGGATGTAGACACGGTCATTTGTTCTGTTCATTAAATCATTATGTTATAACACTTGCATGAATCTTTCAATTTTAACATATCAATCTAAAACCAATTCTTTAAGAATGTGTGTCAAATAATATACTAAATGTAAATCTATGCATTAAATATTTTACATACATATAATTTCTGATCATCATATTGTATTAGTTTTAAAATCAGAAGCAATCTGCTTTCAAAGACTTTGTTCATCTACTCTTGTGGTATAGTGATATTTACATTTAAATCAATTGTGGTTAATTGATAAAATATAACTATCAATTTATATTGGATAAATACTATTAAAGTTAGCTAATATTTGATGGCAATCAGCTTGTGAGAAGGAATAGCTTTCAAGATCTAATTTGGACAGTGAATCTCATTTTCATCTATTAAGCATTAATGTGTGACAAAGTTGCCAGATTCCCAAAGGCATCCTGCAACATATTACTTCTGGCTACATCATTATGGAAATTTTGACCTTTGATCTTAATTAGGCATTCACATTTGCATGATGGCAGTCATAGTTTTGGTTAGATGCCACATATATGAGAGTTTTGCATAAATTGTTTGTATATGTAGTTTTAGTGTATTAAAGTAAGAGGGAGGGGTGAACCTCATTATGGGCTGAAGACAAGTTGGCATAGTGGATATTTCAAATGGAAAACTCTTTCTTGGGAGTAAATCAAGTGAAGCTGTAGGCAGTGGCAGCTTTTCAAAACTGAACAGAGTGGCAAGTAGTTTTAATTCCAGAAGTCCTGAGAAATCTTTTGATTTCATAATGGTTAATGTCACAATGGTGGTAAGTAGCACCCAAATGCAAAAACAAACTTAAGAGCTGAGATGGTATTGGATAGGACAAAGTGGTCTTACGCAGCAAACAATGTTAAATATTTGAAATTACATAGTGGGATTAGGAAGAATTTCACAAATGTAGAATGATTGAGTTGTTTTCATAGTATTAAAATGGTCAATATGCTTATTTTCTGCTTCATATCTGAGTGACAAGAATAGTAAAATTTTATTACATAAAAAGAAAAAGCTTTATACTTTATTTTTGCTCTTTCTCTATGCAAAATAGTTCAAAACTTTTTATAAGAAAGTTCAAAAGATTATCATTGTAAAGTATAGTAACTAGTTCAAAATAAAGAAAAAAAGGTCTGTCTTTTAAACTTGACATCACACACAGCTCAAGCCAAATATTTTTGGGTATTCTTTTTATGTCTTCCCAACATTCTCCTGTCTCAATGGCTCTTAAACTAAGCGCACATTAGAAAAATCTAAGCATGTTTTAACAATATCAAAGTCTGGCCCACATCAGACCAACAGCTTTTCCAAACTGAAAAGAGTGGCAAGTAGTTTTAATTCTAAAAGTCCAACAAAATAAGAATCAGTGCATGTAAAGCTTTGGATTGATATTTTTAAAGCTACCACTCCCCAGATAATGTGCTTCCAGAAGAGTTGTGAAAAATTATTAATATTTACTTTTCCCTTCCTTCCTTCCTCTCTCCTTCTTGCTTTCTTCATTTTGTTACTTATTAATCAATTTATTGAAATATAATTTGCAGATCACATAATTTATCCATTTAAAGTGTCCAATTGTATGTATTTTAGTGTATCCATAGCGTTTTGCAACCTTCAACAGGTCTAATTTTAGAATATTTTCAAATGTATCTGAAAAGGAAATTCTTACCCGTTAATTCCCAATCCAGCCCAATCTGAATACCCTTGCCCTTTGCAACCACTAATCTACTTTCTGTTTCTATAGAGTTACCTATTGTGGACATTTAAATATATAAAATGATGTAATATGCAATATTCTATAAATATATTTTTTCATTTAGCATATTTTTCAAGAGTCGTTCAGGTTGTAACATGTGTCAGTACTTCATTTCGTTTTATTGCTGAATAATATTTCAGTATATGGCTCTAACATTTTATTTATATATTCACCCATTGAACATTTGATTTGTTTCCACATTTCGGCTATTATGAATAATGGTGTTCTAATTACTTGTATACAAGTTTTTATGTAGACATCAGTTTTCATTAAATATGCAGATCTATTTTGGGAGTATTGCTATTATAATAATATTAATATAAATGAACATGGATATACTTTCATTTATTCAGATAGTCTTTAATTCCTTCCAAAGATGCTTGGTAGTTTCCAGTGTACAAGTTTTGCAATTCTTTCATTAAATTTATTCCTAAGTATTTTTTTATGCCATTGTAAATGAAATTGTTTCCTTAATTTTGTTTTTGTGTGGTTCATCGATAATGTATAGAAATGAAATTGATGTTTGTGTATTGATACTATATCCTACAAATTTGCTGAACTTGTTCAAATTTTTTTATAGATTATTTAGAATTTTCTACGTACAAGATCATGTCATCTACTAATAGAAGTAGTTTCACTTCTTTCTTTCCAATATTGATGGTTTTTATTTATTTATTTTTTCTTGCCTAATTACTCTTCCTAGAACCTTCAGTACAGTGTTAAATAGAAGTGTCAAGAGAAGATATCCTGGTCTTATTTCTGATCTTGAAGGAAACATTCATTTTTTTACCATTAAGAATATTGGTTGTGGGTTTTCATAGATGCCTTTCATCAGTTTGAGGAAGTTGGCTGCTACTCCTATTTGGTTGCACATTTTTATCATAACGATGTGTAGGATTTTGCCAAATGCTCTTTATGCAACTATTGAGATGTTTACACATTTTTGTTTGTTTATTGCATGAATAAAATCGTCTTTGTGGATAAGCATTTTATATATGGCTAGATACTTACTGCTAGTATTTTGTTGAGGGATTTTGTATCTATTTACACATGAAATATTAGCCATCTTCATCTCATTTAAGTTCCAGGGTATCACTGGCTTCATAGAATGAATTGAGGTAGGTTCCTTTGTTGCAGATCGAATGTTTGTGTCCCCTTCAAAATTCATATGTTTAAGCCCTAGGGTGGCAATATTTGGATATGAGGCCTCTAAGAAAGAGGTCATAATTTCATCTGATAGAATCAGTGTTCTTATAAAAGACGCCGGAGAGCTCAATCCCTTTCTCTTCTTCCTCATGCACAGCAGGAAGAGGTCATGTGCGCACAAAGCAAAGTGACAGCTGCCTATAAGCCAAGAGAAGAGGTCTTAGAATGAAATCATGCTGACATATTGATCTTGAACTGCCAAGCCTGCAGAAGTATTATTTAAGCCAAACCGCTCTGTGTTGTTTTGTTATAGAAGCCCAAGTTATAATAGTCTTCTATTTTTTAAAATAATTTGCATAAGATAAATATAAATTATTATTTCAATGCTTGGTAGAATTTGCCAGTGATGCTATCTAGGCCTGGGAATATTTTTGTAGAAATCTTTAAATTTAAGTTCAATCTCTATACTTGTTATAGGCCTATTCAGACTTTTTATTTCTTCTTAAGTAGGTTCAGTACTTTGTGGTCTTCTTGGAATTTGTCAGTTTAAGTTGACTAATTTATGGTGCATAGTTGTTCATGGTATTCCCTATAATTTTTTTTATTTCTGTAAGGTATGTAATGATAGCCCCTCTTTCATTTATGACTATAGTAACTTTAGTTTTCTCTCTTTTTCTCTTGGTCAGGCCAACTAAAGTTTTGTCAATTTTATTAATTTAAAAAAACAAAATTATTGTTTTTTAATTTACTCTATTGTTTTTCTATTCTCTATGTCACTTATTTTTGTTCCTGTCCCTATTATTTCCTTTCTTTTATTTTCTTTGGATTTCATTTACTCTTCTTTATGTTTTCTTAAAGCAGACTATTAGGCTATTGATTGAAATCTTTCTTCCTTTTATAATGTAAGCATTTACAGTTGTTCATTTCCTTCTGAATACTGATAATTATGCAAAACACTTCCCCTACATGTTGAACCCTCTCATGTTTTGTTGAGTTTTTTCTATTGTTTTTATCTTTTTTTAGGTGTTCCTCTGGATAAGCATATGTCACTTATACCTAAACCTCTTAGTTAGATGTTCCTCTATATTGTTGTTGCTGGTGTGTATGTGTGTGTGTGTGCATGTGTGGCTTAGAGTTCACAGTTCAGTCAGTTTAGAATTTTTTTGCCCACATTCAGTCAAGGAAAGTAGCTTAGTGTTTCCCTCTGTTAACCCAAAATAAGTGACTGAGTCAGTGAAGGTTTATTAAGCCAAAATTGAGGACATGCCAGGAAAAACATGAACCACAGACAAAACTGGGGCTATTTTTCCTAAGAGTGTTAGGTAGCTGTTAGGATCTCCAGCTCTTCTCGGAAAAAGGGTTCCCTGCTTTGGTGCTGTGTCAAGCAATTGCTCCACCAGAGCAGAAGGATAAGGGCGGGCACTACATTTTGGTGTTGTCCCACCCTTAATCCTATCCTAAGCAACTAACTACACCTAAGGAAGAAGGGGATGCTTTATAAACCTGGGAATTCCCCAGCCCAGGCATGATGGGATTTAGAAAGTGACCTAGAGTAACCGAAGGGTAATTATTATGCCATTACCTTGAATCTGCATTGTTGCTCCCTGCCCTCCCACCAGGTGGGGCTCAGAGAGGGAGCTCGTGTACGCAGATGGAATTTTGAGGACACCTGTTGGTCATTTGATAACATCCCACACCTCCCCAGAGCCCTCCCCCAGACTGGGCCAATAAAAGGATACAATCCAAGAAGTCAGAAAGACAGTAAGTCAGTCAGTCAGAGAGTGAGTCAGTCTGCCTCTCTCCACTCATGGAGACAGACCCATTTTTTCCTACAATAAAGAGCTGCTCTTGTGAAACTGTTTCCTGCCTGGGGTTACTCCATTGCACTGGCCCTACAGGTGATTTTTCCAAGAAAGGAGCCAGAGAACCAGGATAATCTTCTGGACTTCACAGTTTGGTGTGTCTGGTCATTCTTTGGCTAAGAGCACACCAAGAACCGAGGGCAGACTGCCACCCTGACAAGGGGAGTTTGGAAGTTTCAGCATTTAAAGGCATACAGAAGAAAAAAAACAAACAAAAAAAGGGGGTGAGGATAGTGAAACAAAATAATCACGTTCTTGTGAGGTCCAGGAAAATCTACATTTTGCATAAGATAAAGCAAATGTTAGAACAGAAAAAGGGAGTGAAGGAAGCATCAATTATGTAGATGTCCCTGGGTAGGTGGGAGAATGTCTGATCCTGTCTTGTCTCCATTCCACTGCCCGTGAAGATAAACTCGTAATTCATTACTAGTGTGGAATTGAACAGACTTTAGTTTTAGGAACTAGACATAGCCTGCAGACCTTAAGTTACAATTTGCATGTCCTTATTTATGAGAAGTTACCAAAGAATTTCCTTAACAAATGATCTGTTCATTGGTTGTTCTACCATGCTCAGAGTAGTCACATGAGGAGCTTTAAAAAATACTGATGTCTGTGTTTTACTGTTTACTGTTGATCAAAATAGATAATCTTGATTATTGCCCGGGCAATAGGATTCTTTACAGGTGCCTGAGGCCTTTACCTTCCCTTTTGCATAAGGAGTTGAGGGAGTGGCCCTGAAATTTTATTTTCTTTTTACACTTGTGATTGCTTCTGAGAGGGCTCTGTTTTGGGGATGCACACAGTCTTCCATCTGCTGGGAATGACTATATTAATATTTTTATGTCTGGTTTCTCAGCAGTCACCCCTGGATCAGAGTAGCTTATTGTTCAGATAGTGTTTGTTTACAGGTATGTTTAAGCCCCTTGTGCCGGTGAGGCTTCTACCCTGTGTTGATAAGTTTGTATGCAGGGTGGGGAACGCTTTCAAGTTCACCCCACCTGCTGCCTTGATTGCTCCTTTGTGGGTGCACCCTCACACATGCATACAACCTTCACGCCCCCCAAGTTGACTGTTATCCTGGGAGAAATCTTTTTGGCTGCCTCTTTCCCTATTTCTTTGTATTAAACTTCTGGCTGCTCTGCCACTTTGTCCAATTATGAAGCTACCAACCTGCTCTTAACCGACATCCACCAAGACTTTCATTGTTTCCCACAATGACTTTAGGAATAGAGTTCTCCTTTCTCTGTTCCAAATAAAGTCAATCCGGCAGAGTTCTAGAGCTTTTTGTCCACATGTATTGCCTTTTCTCAGGGCAGAAACCCTATACCTTTGCCTGTAGCTGGGGTCAGGGACCTGCTTTTCTTAGAGTGACACCCAACTTTATGAATGGGCACTGCGAAGGATGTGGAAGCTCCTGGTCCTCTTGGCTACTTCTCTTGCTTTGAGTCTTTGCCCTACAAGTCAGCTGGGCAGGGGAATCGAAGCCCCAGTATTCTCAGTCTGCTGTGCCCAGGGTAGACTTCTTATCTATGTGTGAGGACTGAGCAGCAGAAGAGAGATCCAATCCTGTTGGCTGTGCATGCCTCAAGTAGACTTTCTGCAGCATGGTGCTGAGTCAAAGGATAGGGGAATAAGAGATCCTCCCAGGGTGCAACCATACATAACCCCAGACTGGAAGCTGGTGAGAGAGAAAGCCTTGTCATCTTAACTGCACATGCCAAGATAGGGCCAGGGGTGGTGGTAATGGAGTACGTTGTATCTCAAAAGCTACAAACTCTCACTGTTCTAATTGAGGATTCACAATTTCCTTAAATGAATGTTTCTCCATTTGCTGTATAGCCTCAGGACAATTTCCAGAGACTTTTAAACAGTTTGTTTGCTTGATTGTTTGTTGTATAATTTCCATCACTTACATTTTTGTTTTTCTGGAGATAGTTTCCACTGATTTCCTTACTCTGTCAGGAAATTACCAAATGTTACTGTTCATTGGTTGTTCTACCATGCTCAGAGTAGTCACATGAGGAGCTTTAAAAAATACTGATGTCTGTGTTTTACTGTTTACTGTTGATCAAAATAGATAATCTTGATTATTGCCCGGGCAATAGCATTTATAAAAACCTTCTAGATTACTCTAAATTGTAACCAGGTTGCAATTGTTAACTGGTCCTCAATCCAATCCATGGTGGCCCCAAATTCTTCAGCTATTTCTGGACATCAAAAAATTTGATTTTTATGGCATATTTCAGGAAAGTCATTGCATGGGTCCTCGTATCTTACCTGAGTCATGCATCAGCACAGTAGGATAATTTCTGCCAGGTACCTCTTTATTTACCTAATAGTGCTAAAATTATGTAGCAGCATAGAGAATATAAAGCTCAGATAGTCTCTTCAAGACGTACTGTACCATTATCCTCAACTAATGATACTTTTTATAATATTCTCAATCCCTCATCAATATGCCTAGTTTATGCAGAACTTTCTCCATTAGTTTGTGGGGGTGAGGAGTTCTTGTTGGTCCCATGGCATCAGCTGAAGATCATCCCTTCATATTTTAAAATCAAAAGGAATTTTGCCTGAGAAGGGTGGCAAGGGAATGATCATTGAAGAAAGGGTTCATAGACAGTTGTTTGCCCCAGTTTTGATACGCATGCTGTCTTCTTCTTCATTTATTATGGAACCACAGAGTCCAATATGCAGAGGAGGGGATTTTAGGAGAATAACAGTGAGAAAATGTAAAATATCCTAGATATTTATCAGGAGACCTAGATCATAGGGAGTCACTAGGTAGCTCCTGATTTTGAGTATATGGTCTAACCTCTTGGGGCTTAAATGTTCTATAGTGAAATCCAATAATTACTTAATGAATCTTTGTTAAATGAATAAATGAATGAATTTAAGTGATGAATTAATTGAATATGATTGAATTAATTGAATGAATGGATTAATTAAATAATCCTAAAGACCTTCCTCAATATCATGATTCTGTAAATCTCCCCATTAGGGGAAGAATTAGGGATGTGTGTGGTGGTGAATGTAACTCAAAGATGTAACTGTCAAACTCAGATCCCTGTAGTATCCAAATCCTGGGTTCTTTCTGCTGCTTCTTACCATGTTCTAATATCAACCCTAGTTTTTCTGTATTATTCACCCTCTCCTGCTTCTCACTAGGTAATTTTTGCCCCAGATCATCTAGATGGACAGAAGAATGATTTAAGTTTCATGAGATACTAGGTAGCATAAATGGAGAAATTGTAGAGCTGAGACTCTGTATTATTAGTGTATATCTATATTAGTCCATTTTCGTTAAAGTCCAAAAGAGCTTAATTTATACATACTATTTCTTTCCTGTATGTGACAAAAATACATAGTTTTGGCAGGTTTCTGATTCACAGACTTGAACTTCTGTCAGCTTTTCCACTAATTTTAGTGCTTCCTGTCACAGTTTCTTACAACTAATGATGTAAAATAAGTCATTACAGGAAAAACACTCTGAAAACTAAAATAGTCTAACAGATTCCTTGCTTAGGTAAGTGAATATGTACATTTTATGAAGTTGTTAATATATGTCCTAAACAAATTAGCAAATTGCCAATTAATTCACATCAAAGAATATTCCCTCTCCCTTTCTTTCTCTCTCTCCCTCTCTCTCTCCCCCTCCCTACTCTTTCTCTCCCTGTCCCACTAAGGATTATGTTATACGTTTAAGGAACTGAAGATCTCCAAAGTGGCTATTTTCACTGTGAGGAACATTTTCATTTTTTCTGAATGGCTGGATTTGAGATAAAGTATATATTAAATTCAACATTGCTGCTCATTACTTGGAATAAATTTTGTTTTAAGTTGGGAATTATTTTAGGATCTATATATTCTTTATTCCTAGTACTGATGTAATTTTGAGTATTTCAAGGACATTCTTTAAAGAAAGATGGACAACTTTTTGGTAATCCTGGCTTTACAATTACACATAAAAGAAACAATGTTTAAATTCAGAATGAGGTCATACAACCTCCCTCTTAATTAGCTCACTAGCCAGTGGAAGCCATTAGATTTTACCTGATTCCTTACCGTTGACTGTTGTGAGGAATATGGGTAACCTAGTGATCTTTGCATGAACACAACAATCACAAAGAGATGGCTGTATTTTCTTCTTTAAATAAAAGCTAGGATACTTCACCTTATTTAATCCCTTAAGTATAGCTGATTTGAAATGTATATGTTACTAATAAACATCTGCCTCCTCCCTCCAAAAAAAAATAACTGGACCTTTATGCAGAGCCTCACTTTAGTTGGGACTTCAGTTTTCTGGGTTTAAAAACATATTGACTTAGAGCTCTCTGCTAATGATGGACCAATACCCCAGGAAACAAAGGGGAAAAAGGACTTTCTAGGGAGATTAGAATACAATATGACTGGCCTGCATGTTCCGTTTCTTATAGAAATATTTATACAGGAAGCCAATTTATTTTCAGGCCATTACTTGATAACTACATGGTCACAATCACAGGAATTAAATAACATTAATGTAATTCTACCTAAAGTATATTTTGTTTTTTAATAAAAAATTGTAAAAATAAGCAAGTTTTAGTGATATCCCCCATTGAGAAATTCAAGGGCACAATTGCCTATGCAAAGTTTTAGAGAAGTAAATCCAACTTCCTTCATACCTGCCCCCATCCCCACCACCAGCAAAATTAGTACCACCAACCAAAAAAGTAAGTAAGCAAGCAAACAAAATCTTTAGCCTTTGTTCAAGTCACTGTTTCCTATATTTAAAGAATCATAAACATTTTGAAGTAAAATCAATTAGTTCTTTAAACACTTCAGCTCTTTGAGAAATTCTGTCTTAACAGAGAAATATTATCAGATACAATCTCTTCTATGAGAATCACCTACCAAAAAAGGCTAAATATGGATAATAAAGTCCTGTGCTTTTTTATTAGCATGCTCTGACCCAAGAAATGGTAGTAACAAGTCTCTAAAACCTATTGTGATATAACATGAAGTATATATCTATTCTTTGACCCACCTCTTTCCTGGCACAGAGCTCCTGAAACAGTATATAAGAGTGATAGGAGATTTTTTGATCTGATATTTGATCTTTGACACTAATTCTTGACAAGAGCTCCTAAGCACTTGGAATTTCATAGATGATAGAAATTTCTTGTTCTCAGGAGGTGACTGGTAGCTGGGGGCTCCTGGATAGCCTCAGGATGAGTGCTGGTTGCCAGGGGAAACAAACCAGTGATTAGAAGGTTGGAATTTTCAGCCCCATCCTTCACATATCACCCTACCCTCCACCTCCAGGGAAGGGAGGGGGTGGAAAGTTGAGTTGATTACCAGTGGTCAATGATTTACTCAATCTTGCCTCCTTGATGCTTCCCTAAAAACCCAAAAAGACAGGGTTCGGAGTGTTTCCAGACAGCTGAACACATTGCGGTTCCTGGAGGGTGGCACACCCAAAGAGGGTCTGGAAGCTCCATGACCCTTTTCTACATGTCTTGTCCTATGCATCTCTTCTATCTGGCTGTTCATCTGTATCATTTTTAATATTCTTTATAATAAATGGGTAAAGTGTTTCCCTGAGTTCTGTGAGCCACGCTGGCAAATTAATATCACCCAAGGAGAGGTCATGGGAACCCTGATTATAGCCTGTTGTTCGGAAGTATAGGGGGCACCCTACTACTTGCCTCTGGCATCTGAAGTATAGATCAGTCTTGTGGCACTGAGCCCTCAAGCTGTGGGATCTGACACTACCTACAGTTAGATAGTGTCAGAATTGAACTGAATTAGAGAACACCCAACTGGACCCTACTGCAGGATTGGTTGGTGTGTGGAAACAAAAACCTATACACATCTGGTGTCAGAAGTGTTGGGTTGAATATGGGAGTAGAAAGTAGGCAAAGCACTTTTCCCCTCCATCTTTTATACCTATGTATGTATACTTTGAATTTTATCACTTCTTTCTGCCTTTGTCTCTATATGTGCACCTGTTCCTGGAATACTGGAGTTCTTCGCAGCTTGATGTGTATCCATCATTCATCACTCAGATATAACCACTGCTGGGAATCTTCTTGTTTTACTCTTTGTCGTTTTTCTGGGCCATGATTTGGCCATTCATTTTAGAGGGCATCCACGAGTTGATTCATCTGAATGAATAAACACATCGCTGTATGCTTATTGCATGCTAACGTTCATGGTTGGTATCCCTGCTGTCATAATTTCAGCTACCTTCAATTCAGGACACAAAAAGAGTTTAGAGGTGTATCTTTTTCCAGAGTTAATTAGGTGATACTTTTGTATATTACTGGAAAATGTCATTACTATTGTTAATAGTAAGGGACTGAGGTGGGACTCAGAGTGAAAATCTCCAACTGTATTTTTCAATTTCACCTGATCTATTTTTATAAAGTGATCACGCTGCATTAAAATATTTGTTATCTGAATCCCTGAAAACAGGAAGTTTCATGGAAAAGGAAAAGTCATGAAAATATTTAAACAAAAGTCATCGTAACATAAAAGGCATTCACTAATGAAGCGGCTTCTCAAATATTTCTTTCCGTTTAACACTTATTTAGAACATATTCTTTCTAATAGTGTCAAAATCTTTCTTGGTTTCACATGTTTGTTTGTAGCTACCAATATTGAATATGGCAAAGTGAAAAAAACTCAAATCTTTTAAAAGATTCAGTATTTCAGCTGGTGATTTTGGAGTAGTTTTTAAATCATATTCAAGTTCATTGACTACTGAGAATCTGACAGTTAAACCTATATTTGCTCAAAGAAAAGAAAATCAATAAGAAGTTTCCGAAATGAATGAATTCCATATAAAATAATTGAAAGGCTCTTTTGAAAATTGATGGAACTTCACACTTTCTTTGCTTGTTAAAAATGACTGTCGGAAATGACCCTCAAAATGTGAAAAGCATGGTAAAGTGCATGAGATACTGCATGTAATATAGATAGAAGGATAAATGTTGTTCTTCTGCCAGTATTACAATTGATTTGCTTGTGTGGTTCTAAGACCTACAGGGTAATTGCTATTATAATCCCAAATACTAAAATACAATATAAAACAAACTAATTTTATATGCTCACTTAATTTCTCAAGATAACCTCCCAATAAAACTTTTTTTCCTCATTATTTGTATTTTAAAAATTATTTCATATTTTGAATGAATTCATTTAAAATGGCTCATTCCCCCTACCCTCAACAATTCTGTTTCCCCGGCAGAAAGTGATTCATCTTTTGCTAATAAGAGTACAGGTATTTTTAGAGTAAATGTCAAAGAATTCATTCATTTATTCAACAAACATTTTTGAGCCCCATACCATGCGCCAGACACTGTTGTAGTTGAAGCTGTGAAGAAAATCCACTCTCATCGATTCATAATCTCATAAGAGAATATGAACAGGTAGGTATAGCAAGAGATAGTGTACATTATTAAGAAAAGGTGAGCAAGTTTATAGGGATAGAGAGGGATGCTAGTCAAACAAGACCTTTGCTATCGTGGTATCTGAAGCAGATGGAAAAAGAAATACATATATCTGAGGGAGAAGGAAGAGGGAAGAGATTTTCTAGGCAGAGGAACAATTCAGTAAAGTGTCCCGTGTGAGAGCACACTTGTCACGCTGAGGAGGCGTAGTGAGGCTGTGGCGTGGTGTCATCTAGGGAGAGAAAGGTAGGATTGAGAACCAGAGTAGGGAGAAAGATCACGTCATGCAAAGATTTTAGATTTCATTCTCAAATGAGATAGGGAACCATTAGAGTTGCTGAGCATAGAGATGAAGTTAATTACCTTGCTTTAAAAGAATAACTGTCTGCTGAGTGGAGAATAGAGGTATTGGGAGAAGAGAGCAAGAGCGGAGAGACCAGTGAGGAACTATTTTGACCTATCAGGATAAAGATTAGTGTGACTTGGACTAGAGTAGTTGTTATGGAGGGGATAAGAAACAGTCAACTTTGGGATACACTTTGATAGGACTTTATGATGGAGTTATGTGTCGGAAAGAGAGAAGAAAGATTATTTTAAATTTGCTAGTGGGGGAGGGGAAGAAAAAAGGGGAGGAAAGACGTGCTTTTGTTTGTTGATTAGGTCACATTTTTATAGGAGAAGGAGAATCAATCATAAGTAAAGACGAAGGCGGAAGGGCACAATGGAAATGGAAAAATTGTAAATGCAACACAAAGAGACAATCGGTAGGTTGTTATCTTATAATAGGATGGAGAGAGAAACAAAGGTGTAAGTGGAAGAGCTAATCTTGAAGACGATTTCAATCATTTCTGAATGAAGAGTAAGTAGGGTGGTGGTAGAGATGTGATGCTTGATTTTACACTGTACAGTCTGATATAGATCTACTTGTTTTCTTATGTCTTAAAATACCATTTGAAATGGTCGGACCATATAATTAATGGAGGTGCTGGGCCTAGAATTGTTGAGAAATAAGCAAGGCTTGTTTTGCACACTTCTGTATATCTCTGAGCAAAATGTCAGTAAAAACTTTGGAAATAATGAGTAATCAGAAGGACTCTATGCTGTCGGAATTGTAGATATGATCTGAGAAACTCCCTACTTGAGGTTAGACATCCTGATGTTGCTTTATGTAAAAGTAATAATCCAAAATCTAGCTTGTTCCATGGTATTTCACCTGCATCCTCTGCCAGTTGCAAAGCCCAAGTTTTCCAATCCTTTTCAGTGTTTGCTGTCATGCATTTCCTGAGAGAAGGTGGAGGTTAAAGTTGTCTTTAAGTCTATATGGCTTAAGAGGAAGCTCATTCCAAAAGCATATTGTGAAAGTATTAAACATTGTCTTGATTTTTCATCTTTATTACAAATATGCATGGAATAAAGAAGCAGACATCTATATGGAAAACAGGTAGAGGTTTTCCAGTGGGAGGGACCCCATGCACAGGGGAGCAAGAATGACTAGACTGAATTGTCTTCCAGATGTTTTTTAAAGTGTCAGTTTACTTCTTTCTTTATTACAGGACCTGGTATCTGGGAGGGGCCTTACTAAATAATGCTATTAAAAAAAACCAAAAACCAAAAAACTCTAGTAATGATTGGTGGGTGCTAAGGCTGTGCTTTTATTCATTTGCAGGTATTGTCTAGTAGGCTAGTCTTTGGGAGACACTAGCTAAAAAATGTTTTACCGAATAGTGTTCATTACAGCCAGAAATTACTGAAAGTCACATTTTAAGATCAGATGGAGCCAAAACTGTCTCCTTAAAATGTCACACAGAAAGTCACAAAATTCTTATATTAATATTTAGTATTTTGCATCCTTCAGCTCTACAAACCTGTTGCCAAAGTATGCCTTTCTAGGCAAACACTCAGAACTGCCTTGATCCCACTCACCTGTTTTAGAGCTGTGCGTATGCTAGCTCAGAGGGAAGCAGCCAGAATTTGGTATGTCTTAAAAGCTGTCAGCTTTGTTCAGTATAAGTTTCTGGAGTATGAAAGCCTGGCTGCCAGACAGTGTCTCGTCCTGTCATTCTGTCCTACTAGTGATCACTTTCTTCACCCTACCAGCAGGGCCATCACATCACCAGTAATGAGGGACAGGTGTTATAGTAATACTAAGTTTTATAAAAATCACTTTCCTGGTAGCTCAGGAGCATTCATGATCATGGTTGACACATGTTCTGCTTTGGCAAGGCTAGACCTCATTTCACGGAGAAGTGGAAAAGAAACTTGAAATTATATTTGAAAATTAAAATTCTTCACTTACAAATTATGTATAATTAATCTTTCTAAAGAGGCAAAGCTTGCAGCAGGATGCAAATGACTACAACAGCTTTCTATATTATAAAGCTATTCATCACTACAAAAGTAACCTTCTGATATCTTTGTCAGTGATGTGTTACCCCTCAAGATTTCTGAAATTATAATGTTTAAGTGATTAAAAATTAAAAAAAGATTTTACTCCCATATTACATCTCTGGCCAATGTCTCACAATTAAAATTTCCAGGATTCTTTTCATCTTTTCTTCTGTCTATGCAGCAGGTGGGAAAAATGGTTTAGCTGAGCCCGCATTCACTTTGACTCTAAGTAATTTAGATGAAATACCCCATGAGTTATTTGAATAAACCAATCCCCTCTAGAAGAACTTATACTAGGTCCTTGGGGAAGTTTGTCACTTTTATTTGATGTTATAAGAATTTATACCTTGACAAGTACACTCTCAGAGTGTCACTAGTAGTATCAATTTAATTAAGGTACTGTCAGCTTTTCTCTAGTTTGCACAGTTTAATGTCTCAGTCTTTTATAATCAAATGGGCCAGCAAATTGGTGTTTACTATCTCCAGTCTGTTTTCTTTTCCTAAAATGTGACTTGAATTGTTAAAACCATTCTTTAGTCATTTGGTGTTAACATGGATGGATATATATGTTTTGTGTTTCTTTCTGTATATTTGAGTCACTTAATACCAGATGATCTTCTAGCCCTAGTCTATATTCAAGAACATTTAAAAATAAAATGAGTGGATCTTTTGTAATAGGATTGACTAATCTATTAAATAATACATAAATGACATCAGGCTTTTTGGGCACATTAAAATTTTGGAGAGGGCTTCTGTTTCTTGTGAGAAATAAAAGTCTTATAATTTCTGATGTATGAAATATTAATAACGTTTTTAAGATGACAGTGGTTGTCTGGCATGTAAGTGTATCAACTTTACCAACTATAACCATTGAAAATCAATGAGTGTTTAAACATGTGTGGTGTAATTCATTTCAGGTAGCAGAAAGTGGAAAGAGTGGAATTTTGAAGTCAAAATTTTTGTTCAATGAAGAGTCCGTTGTGCTATTTAGTTGTGTCACATACAGTCAGAAACACACTATTGATGCTATAAAATAGCATAATATGTTATTTCTATAAGGTTTTATAATGTAGACAATTAAAGATGGATTGTATATATATAGGGATAGGTATATGTATAGGTATAAGTATAGTATAGATAGATATAAATATAGGAATAGAGATAGATAGCAGATAAGTAACTTTTTCTGCCCAAAGTAGAACAGTCAGTTTCTTGGCAGGCACAGGAATAATTATTCTTTCTAGCCTAAATCCTTTGTTGTTTGCATTTGAGTAAATCACTTTTGTTTTTTGTGATTTATAAAATATGAGTGTTGGATAAGAAGACATTTATGTGTTTATGGTCATTTTCATTTTAAAACTATGAGTCTAAATGCTAAGAATCTAGTTTCTGAATTATATATATTCACATATATATTATAAATAAATATATACACAATAATATATATGCATATGCATATGTTGTATCTATATAAGCAGCAATTGCATACCCATTAATAACTAGCCATCATGGTTAAGATTTAAAATAGCTGGACATGGTGGCCCCATGCCCGTCATCCTAGCAGTTTGGGAGGCTGAAGTGGGAGGATGACTTGAGCACAGAAGTTTGAGACCAGTCTGGGGATACAGTGAGACCTTTGTCTCTACAAAAAGTAAAAAAAAATAGCCTGGTGTGGTGGCATGTGCCTGTAGTCCTAGCTACTCAGGAAGCTAAGGCAGAAGGATTGCTTGAGACCAGGAGTTTGGGGCCGCAGTGAGCTATGATGAGGCCACTGCACTGCAGCCTCGGTAACAGTGAGACTCTAGCATTTTTCAAGTGTTTGTCTATAGGAGCTATTTAATATGAATGTCTACTCCTATGAAAATTACTACATATATTAAACAAATTTTCATTTATTATGACATATGTATGACATAAGAATGTGATTATTACAAAATATCATTAATGATGTATTACTTATTGTATCAGAGATTTTATTTTAAAGCAGTTTTTTAGTACTTATAAAGATAAATGTCACCTTTTTTCTAGTTAATAATTGATGAACTTACCTACTTTAATTATATAAGAAATCACATTTATAACAAACATTGTCAAAGAGATCTGCATTAGTATGAAGAAATGACACCTGCTTAAACCTGAGTGCTATTCCTTAAGCACTAGGAATAGCTTATGGAAGAATGACCCTGAAGGCATTTCTGAGGTATTTGGAGTTGCCCTGCCTATTACAGGCCCAGAATTCCAGGGCCGTGGGAGCAAAATGATTTCAAGGTTTTGCTCCCTGAATTACATTACAATGCTTCTTGGTTGCCCCAGCCGTGGCTCAAGTGAACCCAAGTGTGGCTTCAGCTGCCTCCGGACCTTCCTGGAAAGCGCATCAGATGATGTCCCTAGAGTGAAAGCACTCTGTGGCCCACTTTAGAGCATCTGCCCAAGGTGCAGAGGCCATGACCATGGCAATCCTGACAGATTTAGCAGGATGGCTGCCCCAGCCAGGGGTCGAGTCCCCTGGAGCTGGGCCCACTCCAGCCAGAGTGCCGACAGTGGATTGGCACAAGACGAGACCAATCATGTGATCCTGTTGGGTAAATGACTGGACCTAACTTAGCCATGGCTTGCATCTCCCGATGGGAATGTCTTATGCATGGAAACTCCATGTTTGAAGATGATGTTTGTCTAACCAAGATGGGAGCTGGTGTCCGTGTCAAAATTTCAAAATTGTTTCCAAATTATGTTGGGTTTTAAAATTGGCTGGGACCTATTACCTTTTCATTCTTCGCTATTTCTCCCTTTTGGGAATGGAAATGTCTATATTTTTGGAATGGGAAAATTCTACCCTTGTATTTTGGAAGCATATGACATGTTTGATTTCATAGGCTCCGTGGAGAGCATTTGTCCGGAAAACAAATTGTCACATATTTGGTTAGATAATGTAGATGAGACATAATTTAGACTTGAGTGGTATGATAATAAGATTGGGGGACATGGATTGGAATGATGATTTGCGTGATAGGGACTAAATTTTGGAAGGCAACGTGGAATGCATGTGGAGTGGTGTCCTCCCAAAATCCATATGTTGGAGCATAATACGCAATGTGATAGTATTAAAAGGTGGGTCCTTCAGGAAGTGATTAAGTCATGAGGGCTCCACCCTCATGAATAGAATTATAAATGAGGCTCAATCAAACTCCCTTGACCCTCTCTGCCATTTGAGGACAGCAAGGAGATATCACCTTTGAAGAAGAGAACAAGCCCTCATAAGACACTGAGTCTTTTGTTGCCTTTCCTTGATCATGGACTTTCCAACCTCCAGAATTGTCAGCAGTAAATTTCTGTTGTTTATAAATTACCCAGTCTAAGATGTTTTGTAATAACAGCCTGAACATGCTAAGACAGGTGGTTTGTCATTATAACAATATTATGTCTTCCCATTTATTTATGTATTCTTTAATTTCTTTCAGACATATTTTGTAGTTTTTATTGTACAAGTCTCTCACCTTTTTGGTCAAGTTAATTCCTAAATATTTTGTTCTTTTTCATTCTATTAGAAATGAAATTGTTCTCTTGATTTCCTTTTTAGATGTTTATTGTTACTGTGTAGAGATACAACTGATTTTTGCTTGTTGACTTTGTATCATGCCACTTTCATGAATTCATTAATTGGTTCTAAAGATATTTTTGTAGAATCATTAGGGTTTTATACATATAAAATCATGTCAACTGTGAACAGAAATAATTTTATTCCTTTCTTTACAATTTAGATGCTGTTTATTTCTTTTTCATCACTGATGGCTCTGACTAGAACTTCCAAAACTTTGTTGAATAACAGTGGTGAGAGCAGACATTCTTGCCATGTTCCTGACCTTCAGGTGAAAGTAGGCATTTTTGTCATATTTTTGATCTTAGAGTAAAAGCTTTTGGTCTTTTACCATTAAGTGTAAATTCACTGTGGGTTTTCTTATATACAGCTTTTATCATGTTAAGTCGATTTTCTTCTATTCCTATTTTTTTGTCTTAATCATAAAAGAGTATTGAATTTTGTCAAATATATCTCCATATCGAGATGATTGTGTATTTTTTTTCTTCATCCTGTTAATGTGGTATATTGCTTTGATCAACTTTAATATGTTGAACCATCCTTGCGTTCCAGGAATAAATACCACATAGTCATGGTGTATGTTTCTTTTACTGTGCTACTGAATGTGGTTTGCTAGTAATTCACTGAGGAATTTTTCATCAATGTTTGTAAGGGATATTGTTCTATAGTTTCTTTTCTTCTAGTGTCTTTGAATGGTTTTGGTTTCAGGGTAATTCTGGCCTCATAGAATGGGTTTGGAAGTGTTCACTCCTCTTTAATTATTTGGAAAAGTTTGAGAAGAATTAGTGTTAGTTTGTTAAGCCATCACAGGTTTAAGGCTTTTCTTTGTCAGAAGATTTTTGATTACTGATTAAATTTCTTTAATAGTTATATAAATATATTCAGATTTTCTGCTTCTTCATGGTTTAGTTGTGGTAGGGTTTCTGTTTCCAGGGTTTAACCCATTGCATGTAGGCTACCTAATTTTTTGATACAATACTTCATAGTACTCTCATAGTCCTTTTGTATTTCTGTAGAATCAGTATTATTGTACTCAATTTCATTTCTGATTTTAGTAGTTGAAGGCTTCTCTTTTTGTCTTAAGCTGGCTAAAATTTTATGAATTTTTGAAATCTTTTTGAAGAATCAACTTTTGGTTTCAATGACTTTCTTTACCATTTTTTTCTATTTCATTTATCTCTACTCTAATCTTTATTATTTACTTTCTTCTGCTATCTTTGTGTTTGGTCCTTTATTTTTCTTTTACTAGTTCCTTAACTTTTAGTAAGCTTGTTGATTTAAGATAAAAGTCCCCTTTAGCACTGCTTCTGCTGTGTTCAACATGTTTTGGTATGCTGTATTTTCATTTTTATTCGTCTATATGTATTTTATAATTCCCCATGTGATTTTTGTCTTTGAGTGATTATTTAAGAGTGTGTTTAATTTTTATAAAATTTATGAATTTCCCAGTTTTACTTCTGTTATTGATTTCTAACTTTATCCCATTGTGATCAGAGAAGATACTTTGTATGATGTTTATCTTATTAAATAAACAGAGTCTTAATTTGTGGAATAACATATGTTTTATCCTGGAAAATTTCTTTTGTGTAGTTGAGAAGAATGAGTATTCTGTTGTTGGGAAGAGTGTTTTGTAGATATCCGTTAGATCTAGTTGGCTTATTTTGTTGTTCAAGTCTTTTATTTTCCATATTGTGTCTTTTTGTTTATCCATTATTGAGAGTGAGGTGTTGAATTATCCAACTATTATTGTAGAACTGTCTATCCCTTTGTTTCTGTTAATTTTTGCTTCGTATAGTTTGATAGTCTGTTATTGGGTTCCTAAATGTTTGTAATTATATCTTCCTGCTGCATTGAATATTTTATTAGTATACAATGTAGTTCTTTGTCTCTTGGTACCTTTTTTGATTTATAGTCTATTTGGTTTTTGTTAGTATAGCCACCCATACTCTATTTTGGTTATTATGTGCATGAAAAATTCTTTTCCATCTTTTCACTTTCAATCTTTTTGTGTTTTAGATATAAAGTGAGTCTCTTATAGATAGCATATAGTTGGATCATGGTTTTTTTCCCTTAAATTCATTCTGACAATCTCTGTCTTTTGATTGGAGAGTTTAATGCACTTACATTTAAAATAATTACTGATAAAGAGGTGCTTATTTCTGTCATTTGCTGTGTATTTTCCATATGTTTCATAGCTTCTTTGTCCCTCATTTCCTGCATATTCTATTTTTTTATAAGTTGATTTTTTTGTAGTAAAATGTTTAAATTATTGTCTCATTTTCTTTTGTTTATAATATTTAGCTCTTTTCTTTGTGGTTACCATGGGGAGCATACTCAATATCTTAAGATTATTATAATGCTCTAATGGGAGTTCATACTAATTTAAATTCAGTAATATACAACACCCTCCTCATTTATTGACTCCATCTCCATCCATTTCAGTTGTTGATGTCCCAGAATTACATCTTTATTTATTGTGTGCCCATAAACATAAACTAATAATTTTGAATGTGTTAGTAAATTATTAAATTATGCAAAAAACAAAGGGGGAGTTATAAACAAAAATTACAATAATATTAATACTAGTTTTTAGACTAATATATATATACACACACATTAAAACATATATACACACACATTAAAGCATATATATATATATGTTTATGTTTATATATATGTTTTAATGTATTAGTTGTTTCTGAAATCACATAGAAAACAAAAAGTAGAGTCACACACTATTGTTACAATAGTACTAGTTTTTATAATTGTCCCTGTATTTATCTTTAATGAAATCTTTCTTTCTTTGTATGACTTTGAGTTATTGTCTAGTGTTATTTCTTTTGAGCTGCACTATTCCTTTTAGCATTTCTTGCTGGGCAGGTCTAGTGGTAATGATCTTCCTCAATTTTTGTTTATTTTGGAATGCCTTACTTTCTCTGTCACTTTTAAAGGCCAGTTTTGCTAGACAAAATTTTTGTTTGACTAGCTATTTTATTTTTATTTATTTTTTAGTCTTTGAATATATTGGCCTACTGACTCTGGCATCCAAAGTTTCTGATGGAAATCTGCTGATAGTCTTATTTAGAATCACTTGTATGTGATAAATCACTTTTTTCTTGCTGCTTTCAAGATTGCCTTTGGACGGTTTGATTATACTGTATCTCAGTGTAGGTGTCTTTTGAGTTCATTCTACTTTGACTTGGTGGAACTACTTGGATCTTTATATTTATGTCTTTCTTAAAATTTGGAAAGTTTTCAGCTATTATTTCTTCAAATATGCTCTCTAGTCCTTTCTCTCTCTCTTTTCTCCTTCTGGAAATCCTACAATATGTATGTAGTTCTGCTTGATGGTGTCCCACACCTTCCTTAGACTCTGTTTATTTTTCTTTATTTTTTAAAATTTCTGTTCCCCAGAATTGATAACTTCCATTGTCCTATCTTTAAGTTTCCTAATTCTTTCTTCTGCCTATTTAAATCGCTCTACTGAATTTTAAAATTTAGTTATTGTTCTTTTAAGTTTCAGAATTTCTATTTGGTTTTTTAAAAGTTTTCTATCTCTATTGATGTTTCTATTCTGTTCATCTATCTTTTTCATGGTTTTCTCCACATCTCTTTAATTCTTTGAGCTTCTTTAAGTTAGTTGTTTTAAAGTCTCTAACTAGTAGATCCATCATCAGGACATTTTCAGGGATAGTTTCTGTTAGTTTATGCTTTTTCCATTGAATGGGCTATACTTTTCTGTTCTTTTTGCCTTCCTTTTTTTTTTTTTGAAACTGGTCATTGGAATCAATAAATGTAGCAACTCTGGAAATTAGCTTCTAGTCCCTTCTCAGGGTTTGCTGGGATTTCTGTTTGTTTTTTTGATTGTTGTAGGCTGTCGCTGTGCTGAAGATCAGCCTGAGGTGTAAACTTAAGGTTTTGTTCAGGTGTTTTTTTAGCCTTTACCTTCTCTTAGGCATGCACAGTGCCTTTCTAATTTCCCCTATATATGTGGTTGCTTTTGAATGTCCTCGTGTTCAATGTCTGGTTCCCAAAAGGGAAAACCAGGAAAAGTGAAGAGGAGAAATAAAAAGGACCCAGCCCTTCACATCTCCTGTAAGTCACAAGTTACTTCAGTGGGCGGGGGTGGGGGGTGTGCTTGCATCAATGCAACACAAAAGCTACCACTTCTTTTTCTGCACCTCTGTAATCTGAAGCAGCAGTGATCAGAGCACAGACCCCTGATTTTTTGGCAGACAGGATCATTTCAGCCCTCACTTGTTCTTGTAAGGTGTGCACAAGCCATTCCAAGTACATGTGCATAGCTGCCTCCCATAAGGCTGACGGGTGGGGAATGGTTAGCGATAACTGTGCTAAGAGCAGAAATTGACTGCAAATAACCTCAATTTACCATCTAAGCCTTCCCTTGGAATTTGTAAGCTTTCAACAGACTCCAGAGTTCCTGTATAGTTACACCAGAAAAATTCTCCCAGTGTAATTGTCTTTGCGGGAGACAGATTTCTGGTGCTTCCTCCTTTGCCATTATCCCAGAATTCTTTTCCTGTATTTCCTTCTGTAAACTATATTATAAAATGCTTTATTTTTTAACACAAAATTTAATTATTTTTTCTCATTTAATTTAATAATATTTTAATGTGTTAGTCCTTGGAGATATTCTACAAAAATGTTTCCTATTATATCCTTTGAAAATCAATTTGGATTGCATATTATATGCTAAATTTTTAGTTTTTATGAGGCCAAAAGCAAATACATACCCTTATTTCTTGCGACATTTCCTAGTACTTTTAAGTTTAGCATTTTTCTACAATAAATCTGAAGCTCATTTCATTTTCTTCCAGTTTTATTAAATCTTTAATTTTTTATTTTTGTTTAATATAATTTTTAAAATACGTAATCTTGTGAGAGGCAAAAAAAAATCTTAGAGTCTTTATCCAAAATAATTAACATATTGTCTTAATACCTTGTGCTGGATAATCTTTTTATTTTCCATTAATTTGTAATGTTTTGATTTATAAATATCTGGCTTATTCTATTTCCTCCCATTTGTTTATCTCTCTAGTCTTATGCCATAAACACAGTTAATTTTTTCTGCTTCAGTAAATGATACCTCACTTTATCCAGTTGCTCTAGATGAAAATTGAAATCATTTTTAAATTTTGAAATTCTAACTTTTGCCTTTTTATTTCATATGTCCCTATTCTTGATACCATTTTCATAGCTTCACCAAATCACAAGTACAAATCACCATCATTTCTTGTCTGTTTTCTAGCAATATCCTCCGAACTGGTTTCTTAGCTTCAAATTTTGTTTTTCTGCTACATTGTCTATAGGTGTCAGGAGCATATTTTTAAAACACAAATCAAAACTTGTTGCATCCTTGTTTGAAACCTTTTCAATTACTTCCTATTGCTGTCTTAGTTTGCACTGCAAAGCACAAATTATCTTTTCTCCACATCCATCTCCTCTCTTATAAAATGTAATGTTTTCCCTCTAGTCACTTCTACTTTTTTTCTTTACTATGTTGGTTATATTTATTTAAGAGTAAAAATATTGAAGAGAGAACATATATGAATGCATTTATATCTATATTTTCAATCAATATATTAATCCCTTTCAAAAATTAAGCACTGAGCTAGTGAATGTCATTAGAAATTTGAATGAAACTAGTCCTTGTTTTCAAGTACCTGACAAGCAAAAGAACGACATACAAAAATAAATAAGCACAACAAATGTTATAGTAGAAATTATAGCAACTCAATGTGGAGCAATAGGAGCACGACCAAGAACATGGTCAATTCCTAACAAAGGGTTATTTAGTAGGAAATTCCTAAAAAATAGATATGCATTTTCTAGTTGAACATGGCAAAAGACAAGAATTCCTGTCAGAGAAAGCCACATGAACAAAGACAGTATGGTTTGACTATAGGCAGTAAGAAAAATAAAAGATACTTTCTTTCATTTAATAAACAGTTTTGAACATTTATGGTAATATCTGTCAGGCATTAGTATATGCACTTAGTATGAAGTAATGAATTAAACAACTGTCATTTCAGCCGACATGAAGCCTATGCCTAGTTATAAGACCATTAAGGCAAGTGGAGAAAGAAGTTTAGATTTCATCCTGTAAACAATGGGATTATATTTTAAATGTATTAATCTGGGGAGAAAAATGAAGCATGTTTGCAATTTAAAAAGATCAACCCAGATGTTTAGGGGAAGAGAGGTAAAAGGTCTGACATTGAGATACCGAAGCATTACTAACTAAACTAACAAAGCATTACTGGACCAGGGGATTTTTTTGTAGTTGTATTTGTTTATAATCAATATTTTCTTTTGTCCTTGAAAATAATTAGAAGCAGTAAATGATCACAGCCAACGAATCAGTCAGGTAACCAAGACTGTTAATGGCCAGGGAAATTAATTGCTCTCATTTCAAACTTGCTTGAGAATATATGGATGTAGATATAGATATAGATATAGATATAGATATAGATATAGATATAGATATAGATATAAATATATTTACAAATTGAAAAAGATTTAGGTAATAGAATCTATACATTTTCTAAAAAGCTATGACTATAAAGTAATAACCAAATTCACAGTTGTTTCTTATTCCCTCTCTTGCATCCAGAAGACAGTGCTTTGTTGTTTCAGTTTCTTAGTTCAGTGGTCTGGAGTTACTGTGCATGAGTCATGTGCTAGACTCCACGTTCTTTTAGTTTAAATAAATTTGCTTCTAATATTCTTCAAAAAGATGGCATTGTAGTATTTTTTTCTCACAGTTTACACTGTATATTAAAATTATCTTATTCTTGTTTTATAAATCTATGAACAACTAAGGTTTTTTAAAAGTTCATACATATTAATAATAGCAAAGTTGTTTTATCACCTTAGTAACAACGGTATATTTATTCAATTGTGCTTTGCATATCTGGCTCATTTTTGACATATGGTTTTCGGTTATAACTATAGTGTGTTGAATAAGCATGAAAAGAGTAACAGTCGGTATTTGTTTTAAATGACACACATAATGGGCAGAACATCAAAATAGTGGTTAAACTTCAATTCAAGTGTTCACAGGTCACTTGTCACAAACTACAATGTCATAGCTCTTTTAAGCCAAAAAATAATAATAAAAAAAAGCAGCCTGAAATGCAGTCATACTTTTCAGATATTTCCACAATAGCCATCTCTCTGGGCAACAGAATTTCTGAGGCTGTCCAAAAAATAGCAATTTGTCAACAATTTGAAAATAGGTTTGTGACAAGATGTATTTATTTGACAGTATAATGCAATAATAGACATACACTAGGATGATGGTTGTAAAGGAAATTATCATTGGTAAGTGCCCTTCCCAGGAATTAATTTCAGATGTGTTTGGGGAAAATTCTGATTGATGAAATGATTATGGGTGGGTGGATGGACAAAATACATGGTACTGGTATTGTCCTGTATCTTCTTTATACATTTACAGAATCTAAATTAAATGATGCTTACAAAATAGAGGAGTTTCAGTCATTTTCCTTTCAATGGAAAATGCAAGTAAAATGTGAATTTTTCAACATTTTAATGGAATGTGCCACTGAATTAAAAGATATTGCACATTTGAAAGTGCATGAAATCAACAGAACAAGGGGTCCCACCCCTCCTACTTCACAGATATTTCCACTATTCCTTCATTTATACCCCTAAGTATCACAATATTATGAGTAAATACACACAACCGTATATAAAAATTGCCATATCTATATAGAATGTTAAAATGGTTAATAAGTTTAAAATAAAAATTCTATGTATAATTTTATTTAATAAACATTTACTGAGGGTCTTTAATACATAAATGTTTATATAATTTCATTATAATTATACAAATTAAAACATATAGTCCATTGGCATGATATCAAAGTAAAATGTATTACATAATCCTGAAATACATGAATTTCAATATGTGCCCAAATAAAACCTACCCAGATAATCTAAGGTTAACTTGTATTAGATGTTGTTCTAAGTTTGGAGGGATAGATGTAAAATTTTCTTGCTTCTTGCAGATGACCAGATAAATTTGACTTTTTAAATGTTTTCAATTGAAGTTTTTATTGAGATAAATTTAGATTCACATATGGTAGTACAAAAAGTACAGACATCCCTTGTACAGATTACCCAGCTCCCTCCAATTGTAACATCTTGTGAAACTGTAATTCAGTATCACAACCTGGATATTGACATTGATGCAATCCACTGATGTTATTCTGAATTTCCCAGTTTTAATTGTACTCACATGTGTGTATACATGTGTATTTAGTTCAATACAGTTTTATCACATGTGAGTTTGTGTATTCACTGCTGTAGTCAAAATACAGAACTGTTTTATCCCACCTCCAACCCCTGCCCTGCCCACTCCTCACTCGGTATTTAACCACTGGAAATTACTAGTCTGTTCTCTATTTCTAAATGTTCTCATTTCAAAACTGTTATATAAATGGAATCATACAGTATGTAAGATTTTTAGATTAGCTTGTTGCACTCAGTCAAATTCCCTGGAGATTCATCGGAGTTGTTGTGTTATCATTAGCCCTTTCTTTCTTATTGTAAAGTCATATTCCCTGGGGTGGATGTATCATGGTTTGCTATGCCAGTCGCCAGTTGAAAGGCATCTGGACTGTTTGAGTTTTTGGTTATTATAAATAAAACTACCATGACCATTAATGGACAGATTTTCAGTGAATATAAGTTTTCATTTCTCTGGATAAATGCAATTTGTGGATCATATGGTAATTGTACATGGTAACTTATAAAAAGCAGCCAACCCATTTTTCAGAGCGGCTGTACAATTTAATATTCTACCAGCACTGTAAGTGCTGCCCAGTTTTTTCGCATCTTCACCAGCATTTGGTGTTGTCACTTTTTTTAAATGTTAGCCATTTTTATAGGTGTGTAGTGATTATCATTGCGGTTTTAATTTGCATTCCCCCATGGATAATAATGGTGAAGATGTTTTCACATGCTTATTTGCCATTTGTATATCCTCTTCATTGATATGTCTGTACATGTCTATAGCTCATTTTCTGATTGCTGATTGTTTACTTTATGGTTGAGTTTTGAGAATATCTATACAGTATTGATTTTAGTCCTTTATCACATATATGATTTGCAAATATTTTATCCCAGCTTTTCACATGTCTTTGTATCCTCTTCACTTGGTCTTTTGTAGAACAAAAATTTTGAATATTGATGAGACTCAATATAACAATTTTCCTCTTATGCATCATGGTTTTATTTTCATCTGTAAATTCTTTGCTTAGCCCTAGCTCTCAAAATCGTCTCCTATTTGTTTCTCACAGATGTGTAGTGTTATACTTTACATTTAAATCTATAAACCATTGTGAATTAATTTTTTGTATAAGGTGTGAGAGTTGGGCTAAAGTTTGTTTTTTTGCTAATGTATGTCCAACTTAACCAGCATCATTTCTTTCTTTCTCCATTGAATTATTTTTGCACCTTTGTCAAAATTCCGTTGGATATATTTGTGTGTGTGTGTCTATTTCTGAGTTCTTAATTCTATTCCATTGATCTTTGTTTTTATTCCTCTAACTTATGTCCATTCAGGTTTCTATAACAAAAATACAATAAACTGTGTAATTTATAAACAGCCGAAATTTATTTTTTATAGTTTTGGAGGTTGGGAAATACAAGATCAAGGTGCCAATTAGATTTGGTGTCTGGGGAGGGCCCGTTTCTCATGAGTGGGACCTTCTTGTGTTTCTCACATGTCTGAAGCAACGACCAGCTTCCTTGTACCTAGTTTAGAAGATAACTAATCCCAGACATATTCAGACCATAGAAACTTCTATCAAAACCTCATATTCTTGATTACTGTAGCTAATGTAGGAAGCCTGGTGGTGTGTTAGCTTCTACCTTACTCTTATTTGTCAAGATTGTTTTAACTATTTTAGGACCTGTGCCTTTCTACATAAATTGGAGAATTAGTTTGTCTACATTTTTAAATGCCTTCCTGGGATTTTGATAGAAATTTTACTAAACATATAGGTTAATTTGGGGAAAATTGACATATTTACTATGTTAAGTCTTCTAAATTCTGAACACTACTATATCTTTCCATTTATATAGGTCTTTGATTTTTAATAAGCATTTTATAATGTTCAAAATATAGACAATCCACATGTTTTATCACATGCATACCTATGTATTTGTATGTTCCTTTTTAGTATATATAAATGTGACTGATTATTGTGTATTGATCTTCTATTATATAACTTTTCTAAACTCATTTATTATTTCTAGGAGTTTATTTATAGATCCATGAGGATTTTCTATGCAGAAACTCATGCCATCTGTAAATATGGATAACTTTATTATTTTTTTCATTCCAATCTTTAATGATTTTTATGTCCTTTTCTGGTGGTGCCTTATTCACTTATATATGATATGCTGTATTTTAGTCTATGAATATAATGTACAGATTTGTAAAATAAGCATTCCCAGTCACTTTTTAATGCATTATTACAGTGGGTTCCATTAAAGTATACTTAATAAAGGTGAAGTATGTGCATATTTTAATTATAAAAGTAGCATATTTTTATTTAAAATTCAGAAAAACCTGGGTAAAGGAAAATACAAAACATCCATGAAGACTTAACCAATATTAGCCTTTAATTGAATATTAAATTTAAAAATAATATCCAAACGAATGTTTTTAAAATTAGTGTAATTAAGAAATTGGATATTTTTCATAAGTAGTTTAACTATGTTTATTTTGTACTTCATGAACTGCCCTTACCATTTATTCTTAATGTTTGAGAAGTTTTAAAATATGTCTCTCCTGTTTCACATAGTAGCAAAAGGGAAACTATTCGAAGGGAAAAAAATCTAGAAGTTTCAACTATTTTAAATATATTTTGGAGTGATCTTATTTACTCTTACAAACAATGCTGCTGCCTTATATCCTGAAAATCTTTTGATACTGCTGATAACCTCTAGGAATATTTTCCTGGTTAAGACAGAAGCAACCAAGTAGAGATTTACAACATTCTTTTCATAAAGAAATAATCAACTATAATAGAAAGGGCTACCTAAAATATTTTTCTTTATATTAATATTAAAAATATATGCATTGATTGCTTACTATATACTACTTTATATGTTTTAGTATAACATTATCTAATTAAAGAAAGCTAGTTGTAATTTTGAAAGTATTGCTAGTTTCTCATAGTTTTATAAATAAGAATGGATAATAATGAATTATAACCTTTATCCAGAAATAGAAATATCATTTTAACATTTTCATAGGAATTTTAGGTTTTTTTTGACACTTATCCAAAATATTCTATCAGAGTTCATTTTTTCCATCAATTGAATCTTATGTTAGGGGATAAGGGATACTGCTTTGTGGGGAAAAAATTCCATAGAATTCTCTTTTTGTAATATATATTTTGTATATTATGCACACATGTTTTTCAATAATTTAAGCACCATAAATTTAGTTGCAATGTTCAATAGAAGATATCTTTCTTATATAATCTACTTATAAAAATATTTGCAAATAGATTTGGCAAAAGCATCAAAAAGATTACTTAAAATGACTAAATTGGTAGTATTACTTTTAATAGTTACACATTTATTTTGGGAAAACATATATAGTATGGCAGTATAGACTTTAAAGTATGCTTTACCAAGGAGCTGATATCCAGGGATGTGTGTGTGAGTGTGTGTGTGTGTGTTTGTGTGAAATTTTATACAGTAAGAAATACTAATGTAAGGCAGCTCACAGGTGTGTTAATTTCAAAAATGAATGATATCATTAGAGAATGAGAATTTTTTTCAATCTTTTTATTTCAGAAATTGATGGCTACTTCTCTTCATCGTCGCAAAGTACTGTAATAATTCCAGGCCCATCTATAGAAATAAACAAGGCTTATAGAAAATGACTGGTGAAATAGAAGACATCAGTATAAAATATGCAAAAGAAACAGAAAAAAATGATACAAAATACACCTGAGCTTTCAAGATTTTGGGGACAATATCAAATGGTCTAACATATGTGTAATTAGATTCTCAGATGGAGAAAAGAGAGAAAATGGGGATAAAAAATATTTAAAGATATACACGGCTCAGAATTTTACAAAATTGATGACCTACCTAGATGTACATGAAGCTCAGCAATCCAAAATATGAATGGACACAGAAAAGAGCAATCCGAGGTGGTCAGTGTCAAACTGTGAAAATCAAAGATGAAGATTTTGTAATGAAAGAAGCCAGACAAAAACAATGACATTGTAATACAAGGTGGGCATGACAAAAAATGATAATTAGCTTCTCTATATCTTGTAATAATGTTCTAAGAAGGTTTTACAGGATAAGATATATAAAAATCACAGCAGTTTGGAGAAGAGATTGAGGATTTCCATAAGCTATGACTTCTTTAATGACTGCATCTGTGTCCATATAACCCATGATTTGTTATATTTAATTTAATTAGTATTTTAGATTAAACATACAATCCCAGTTCCTGTATACCATACCTAAGTTACCTTGAACAAGTGACTTAACCTCTATGAAATCTATTTTTAGTTTATAAAGGGATTTTGTGGAAGTTTAAATGAAAAAAAATGTATATAAGTTGCCTAGCATACTTCCTGGTTATCAATAAGTTGATAAGCTATATAAATTCAGATTTTATACAAAATATTCTCTACTTTGTTACCTTTGTTTTTATTTTACTTTTATATGCTTATATTTGAATTATTTTGTAAATGGACAGATAAATACATATACTATACAGTTAGCATTCTTATATTAATACAACTAAGGTGCCTATTACCAAATGAAAATTTTTTATGGGATATGAGATACGATATCAGAATTGTATAATCATTTCTTATTAGGGGTAAAAAAAACCCCACTGTATCTAGCTACAGGTTCCAGGCTTGATTCAATAATGTGAAATTATTAGAGATCAGAAACTAATGGGGGAAATTTTGCCACATTTACTATTGACTATGCCTATCTACAATCACTTTGTTTCAATTAAACAAATGTAAAGAATATCTCTGACAAAAAGCAAACAACAAATGAAAAAAAGCAAGTGCAACAAAAAAGTTCATTGTTTGAACATGTCTTCAAATATGTCTTCAGATAACTTTTATTCTTAAAATTTTGTGACTTAAGACATAAAATTAATAGATTCACCTAACAAACATCCATGAGCTGGCATCTATTATTCTTAAACCTCTGAATGTCTTTAGCTTAATTATGTCTGTTATTAAAATGACTATATTCTAAATGAGAAAATCAAACCCACTAAATATATGTGCAATTTGCAATTCAATTCTGAAAAAGTTCTTCACTAAAAATAATTAGGTGAAAATTACCCCCCAAGTGTAACGCTTCAGTCAGTACCATGTAGAAGCTTTTGCTATAGGATCCTTTTGCTGTTAATATTTTCCCCTCAGCAAACAAAGAATCTGTCTTATATGTAAAAACATGCAAAATGAATGACTAAATGAGAGTTTATGCAATCATAGAAAGGCAAATGATGATAACAATAATAATAACAATTCAACTTTTTAATCTTTCAAAAATGTATACTGTGTTTGCAACAAGTGTGCAATTTATTTTTTCCATTATGCAAATATCCTGTAGAGATGGAAATTCTTCAGATATTAGTATTTCCACTCTTGTTGAACTCTATTGGGCTTCTACAGAAGAAATATATTTTTGTCCTCAATTAGGAAATCATTGTTAAACTTAGGGCATAATTTAAGAAATGAATTTTTGGCCTTAAGGTAAACTAATGCGCTGTTCAGAGATCTCTGGGTAATAGTTAAAGTATCATGTTTCCTGATCCCAAGTGTCTATAAATAAACAATAGTATGAACAAAATAAGGAGCTGCATGTGATTATAACAGTTCTTCCTTTATAGTCAACTGGTATTTTTCCAAGAATTATATACTCTATCTGTAACTGAGTGTAGGCTTAACTGTTAAGCCAACATAAGAGGAACAAATTAAAATCAGGAGAACCAGTGGTGAAGAGAGGGACAGACTCTGGTTCTTTCTCCACACTTCAGCAACACTTTTGCTCCTTTATTGGCTTTCTATGGTCGTCCATCTCTCTTTTCCCCAAGAGGAGAAAAGAAAATGCAAATAATGTTGTATTACAAATAGTGCGCCCTAATTACCCATGGTTGGAGTCACTGTCTGTAACATGGTCATGCTCTGTGCATGGTTTTCTTTTCAAATTCTAAAGCAGATAGGGCATTTAGTTTAAGGCTTGACTTCTTGGGAAGATTCTGGAAGAACTGATATTAAGTGAACAGAATGGTTGGAAGCCCTGTTTATTCTTTGAGCATAAGTCATGTGCTTTTTCTCTAGATATGCAGTGCTCTGCCTTTGTGCTAAGAGAATTTAAAAGAGTAAAGCTAATAACAAATTACATTGTTTTTTGTTGTTTAGGATTTTTCTGTATATATGTCTCTATATCTTTTGGGCACTTAATGTGAAGAAAAAGCCTAATAGTACAGTTCTTCCTTATCTGCTGTGAATACATACCAAGACCCCCAGTGGATGCCTGAAACCACAGATAGTACCAAACCCTATATATACTGTGTTTTTGCCCATATCTAAATTATTTATAATAAAGTTTAATTTCTAAATTAGGCACTGTAATAAAAGTTATATGAATGTGGTCTCTCTCTCTCTCTCTTTTCTCTTTCTTAGTACCTTATTGTTCTGTACTCACCGTTTTCTTGTGATCTGTTGATCTCATAACCGAGATGGCTACTAAGTGACTCATTGATGGGTAGCGTTTATAGCATGGATACACTAAAGACCAAAGGATGATTCAGGTCTGGAGAGGAGAAGTTCATACACTCCTCAGGAAAGCATGCAATTTAAAATTTACGAGTTGCTTGTTTCTGGAATTATCCATTTAAAATTTTTGGACTACATTTGCCTGCAGATAGCTAAAACTTCAGAAAGAAAAATCACCGATAAGGGGAACAACATTACAAAACAATCAAAATCTCATCTATAAACCTACAAAGAATTTGCTACTGAAAAGAATGACAATATTTCTATTTTCCTTCAATAGACATCCTTCTAAATTTATATTCATTCAACACTAAAATCATCAAGATAATTCTCGGATTCTGTTTGACACATTAATTGCCAGAACATTGAGTACGTTTTTAGAATTAAACAATCATGGTAGATTTTGAAATCAATGTCTATATTAAATTTTGTGAAAACTTATAAATATGATATTGTTCTTGGATCAATCACAATTAACAGAACTTTTTTTAAAGCTAGCATGTTCTTTTGTATTAGCCTCCTAACTAATTAGTATGCCACATGTTACATAATTAATTATTATGGTCTCATTATTATGAGATCACTTGAATTAATATTTAAATTTGGTTCAAAATGTGTTTAGAAACAGGGTTTACTTTTGGTGTCAGATAGGGGTTGTGTTTTGATAAGAAAGATATAAAAATCCAAAATAATAGTGGCTTGAATAGCTATCAGTCTACTTCTCTCTCACCCAAAATAATTGCAGAAATAGACAGAAATAGACTTCGCAAAATGGATTAGGCATTTCCACCCAAGGGACTGAGGCTTCATCTCTTCTCACCTTTAGCACCTGTTTCTCCTTGTCCTGGATGATTTCAGCCATCACATCCATAGGACAGATAGCTAAATACAACAAGGAAGAATAAAAGGCTGTGACGTTTTCAGGGAGACTTCGAGGATGTCCCACAAAACTCTTGCCCTTACAACTCAATGACCAGGATGTAGTCACATGGCCATAACAGTAGCAATAGAAGTTTTGGAAAAAGAATTTTTCACTTGGTTATCAATGGGTTCTTTTGCTAAAGAGGAAGTAGAGAAAGGATTTTGGAAAACAATGAGCGATCTCTGCTACAATGTAACAAACAGATTAATAGACAGATTAATATTGTCAAAAATCATAATAAAATATTGTGAGATATATATTTGAAAATGATGGCAAGAGGCAGGACATGCTCTATAAATAGCAATAATATTTTGACAATTTGCATCTATTTGTACTTTTCAAGAAACTTTAGCTTGACGATGTTGCTTATAAAGTATAAATGGTAACAGATGTTTCTTAGCTTCATCTTAATGAAGTTCTATTGTTTCCCATTTCTTTAATTTATTTCACATGATTACAAGAGGAAGAAGATGGAATTGCCCATTGTACTCTGCTCTCTTAAACCCAGGAAACTTAAGTAGAAAACGCTTCATGTAATTGTAGGAAGAGTGATGGGCTGGAAATTGTTATTGGTGGGAGCAGAGGAGGAAAATAAAGGTTAGCAGTAAACTGAACAATAAAAATATCATGCAGTATATTTGAAAAGTTACTTGATCTGTTTTAGACATATTAAATCAATTTGAATTCTTTGAATATGCTCTCTTCATGAATTTTGGTTCTACTTGATAAAACATATTAGGAAATCTTTGATAATTTTGTTGTTAGTACCTAAATTATCAGAAACTTTTGAATTTCATCTTCATAATATCTATATATTTAGAATCTTCTATAACATTTGGATAGGACAATAAGTAGCAACTAGCTAGTTATCCCAAGGTTGCAGATACTTAAGAATATTGTTAATTATATACAATTTTGTTAATTGTGGTTCCATTAACATTGGATTTTGTCTTTTATTAAAAAGTCATATTGTCAGACAACATCTAGTTAATATGTATAAGGAAAAATATACCTCCTACAAAGCAATCTAACATACACCAATATCTCAGTACAAATTAATTATCACACTACTTAAACTTAAATATAGCAAAGAATGTGTTATCTAACCCTTAATTTACTTAATTATTTTCGAGATGGATACCTTTAGCCTCCTATATGGAATTTCTTGTGTGTTTTCAATTCCTGAGGGGTTCTTTCAATTGCTCCATGACCCTTAGAAAACTTCCAGATCACACAACTAGAGAAAAATAAAAAATGTATTGCTCTAAACTGATTGCACAGAAGGTTATGAACAGCCACATCAGACCATGATTAGCGGTATAAATTTAACAACTTTCAGAGATGAAAAGGATTCAGAACATTTAATTATGCTTTGAGAAATAACATTGACAATTGTTTACCCAAATATAAAATTAATTTTTTACCTTAAAAGCATAATGAACTATAAAGACAAATAAAATTTAAATGTTCACAAGACCCCAGACCATAACCATGGCCCTTTTTGTTACAACAAGGTGTCCGTTCCTTATCTGTGGCGAAAGTATCTTGCTCTTGCTCTTTGAACCTATATCTTGCTTTTGCTCAGTAAACCTATATTGTCCTTCCTCTATAAACTTCATTTCACACTTGCCTTGCTTTTGGTTGTGTCTGGTTATTCTTCAGCCAGGAGCACACTGTAACAGAGCAGTCCCCCCTCCTCCCATAGATATGGAAGCATAACATCGAGAGTGGGGAATATGTAACAGAGGGAATGGCCTGAAAAAAAAATTAAAATGGCAAAAATATTTTCTGTCTCTTTAAAACTTCCCCCACTGTTTTTGGGAACTGCGGCCTGGCCTGCATCCCTGCCTCGGAAGGGACAGGGGAATGTCTTTTGTTCTTTGTGCTACAGAAGATAGCTTAGCCATCCCAGGCCCTGGCACAGGCCTCCCAGGTGGGTGGAGGTCACAGGCTTTGTCTTCAGCAGAGATGGGCAGACATGGGACGATTAGAGGTGCTAACAATAGCCTAGAACTGAGGGCCCTCCCTTTAATAGCTCTGTATTTCTGCTTATGTTCAGGAAATTTGGATTTTGAGATAAGAGTCTGCCATTTTTCCTCTTTTGCTGGTGAAGTAAAAAACTTTTCTTTCCTTCTCCTCAGCCATTTGTCTTCCTTCTGATGGGGCCTCCAGGACAAGTGGCGAGCTTTCGGTAGCAACACCAAGAACCAAGAACAGACAAGTATGACCCAACAGTATGACTTCACAGCTCCTGCTCTTCAGTACTCTACTGCCCTTTGATACACTTATAACAAAACTAATTTACACTTATAACATGTGAATTTTACTAAATATTTCATAAACAACATGCCAAATTGTATCGCTGATGCTCATACCTCCCATTAAGTGCAGGTATACAGCTTCCTAATGAACCATTCCTTTTTAAGTTTTGAAATGTTTGACCCTGTATATCATGTGATCCCAATACACTTGATTGCTACTGATTGCACCAGTGGTCAGTTTCTGATCTCAGCTGGAAAAATTAGATTATTGTTCTCAGAAACAGTGAATTAAGACACAGAGGTTGAGTCAATCAAATGATGTTGTATATTTGTGCTTTAAGGATACTGAGTTGTGGGTCAGAATTACACACAAGCCAAAGCTTGAAGGAGCAACAAAAAGACCAGTGCAAGGGAAGCTGGTTATAAGAGAATCAGCGAGTCAAGAATAGGGCTGAAGCCTCATGAGAAATAGGAAACTTGGAAAGAGATATACCCACCTAAATCACTCTGTGTGTGTGCTGTATCTTCCCTTGGTTTCTTCCTGTTCACCCATTCTGTTTTCTACCACTTTCCATCAATTTGACAAATTTATCCAGTAAATTCCTCTATAAGCGAGCTAATTTGTTAGGATTTTCTTCCTGGCAACCAACAAGTGCTCAAGTAAAACCAGTGGGAACATACAATAATTGTCCCTATTTATATGTTTTATTTTATTATTAATTTTATAAATATGCATACAGTCAATTTACAAGTTGGTTAAAATTTATCTTTTATATGCAATGACGGCATTATTATTTAATGTTTATGTGGCATTTCAAATTTTTAATTCATTATAATCATTAACTAGTTATGTAGTAAAATTTTCTTAAATGGGTTTTCAAAGGAAACCATATTACGATATTTTTCAATTCATTTCAGTCTCAAAAATTGGCATTTAAAACCTTTTCATTTGATTAACAAAACAATGTTAGCAACTTTAGAGAGAATTAATACAATTTACAGAATAATTAGCTGCCCTATCAGAATATATTTGGTGCTGTATTAAGTATTTTTCTCTTTTTACATTTTAAAATACTTTATCGATTTCTGTTTCCTTCTCTACTAATTTTACTCTTTAATCTGACTTTATTATCTTGTCATTTAGTACTTCCCATTTTTCCCAATTCTCCAAAGATCATACCAACTTGTCCTTAAGAAATTTACATCTTGGTAATTTTGCTTGATTTCTTAACATATTTTGTGTATCGAGTGTTCATTTTTCTAATACCCCCATTTCACATTCTCTGAATCTTTGCAAGAATGTGAAGTTAATAGTCACACATGGACCTAGTGATAAGACAAGCTTTTGTTATGCTGGGGCTCAGGAAACAATATTCAAAAATATGCAGCTTTGGATTTCAAACTGAGAGTACCAGGGGAGCAGCAAGTGCAGAGGAGGGCTTTCTTTGAACTCCCTTGTCTACCTAAAGGCTGGATCCTCCAGAGGATATTTGTTGTGACTCCCTTCCCCAGATATCACATCAAAGGGGGGAAATTGATCCATGTTGCAGGAATGCCTGCTACAGTTGACATCACACCCAGAGTCCAGACAAACTTTCTCCCAGGCTATTATCTGTTCTTTGGGCCCATTTATCTCCCCTAAAAATAATTTACTCTTCTAAAATTGCCTATATTCCCCATTTTCCTCTCCCCTATGAAAAGGGTATTTAAGCTTCAACCATCTGGCCCGTTTTTGAGGCTCATACTTTGTGTGACTCCCATGTGGTTGCACATTAATAAATTTATATGCCTTTTCTCCTGTTAATCTGCCTATCATCAGTTTATTTCAGCAGACTCAATTATCGAAACTTCAGGGGGAAAGTTTGAATTTCCTTAGAATTATATTTAGGATGTGGAACGAATATTTCTTTGAAACTTGTTTAATTCACATATAACTAGTGAGAGACCTAACTTCTTTGGTTAAAATATAATGTACATTTAGTCTAAAGAAAGTGCTTTAATACACATGAATGGTATTTTTTTTTCTTTCACACATCTAAGGATTTTTCTCCATAAACACTTATTTCTTTCATCATGAGTTTTTATCTTCATTCATATTTCATTCAGTAGGTGGAAGCATTCTTCAAGTTTCAAAGAGGGAATTATAAAACGGGCACCTTACTGGGAAGGAAGGCAGTGTTGCAAGGTAGGTCAACATCCAACCAACTGTGAAAAGTAAATAAATAGAAAGAGCATATTTTGCAAAGCAATGAACATTTGAACAAGTTCAGTTCTAGTTTAAACAGATATATTTTACGGGTGGCTGGCTTTCAACCTCATTTTTCACCTAAAATTGCTTGGCATGCTTATATAGATACAAATAAGAAAATATTCATTGAATCTGATCTTTGCACACAATGAAGTGGGAAGATCCTCTGAAGGAAATGTTATCAGATCTCAGCTATCATTACAAATATTTGTATTTATGGGTACTGGAGAAAAGGAGGGGAAAAGCAAACAATGCATTCTTTAAGTGACTGGATTTAAAACATAGTGACACATTCAAATGACTTCAACTTTGTCATGTTTCTTTGAAGTAGAACATAAATGATTTCTACAAAAGAAGTCATGAAAAGCAGGTGAAGAACTAAGCTGCAAAGTAAATATGTTTTAGCTCAATACTGATTATAAATCATCCCTGCTGTTATTTATATCTAAGCTAATAACTGTAGCATCAATTGAATACCACTTACTGTAGAGTCATATTTGATAGGACAGATCCACCTTAGATTCTGTACAAGGCAAAACATCTGGAAGTCAAAATGATCTCAATTTTAGGTGTCACAACATAAACATGTACTAAAGATCTAATTGAACTATTAACTGAATAAATAAGAACTTATATTACTTAATTTTGTGCGTGTTAACTCAGTTTAACTTCAAAGAAGCTTTGGTTCTCCAGACAGTTGCACTGATTTATTTTTATGATAATCAGAATACTATTAAAGCCTAGTACAGCTGAAATTGTGGAAATGATTGGTAAGGACGTCATTATCCTGAAATCCCCAAGAAGGACCTATGTGCAGAATGAGACAATCCTGCAAAATAACACTTTGCTCTGTAAATTAGATAACTGTGCAATTTTCTCCTTTGTCTATTCTCACAAATATAAAATTATTATAATCAAGTTCCTGCTGTGATTTTCTGTGGCACACAATCTAAAAAAACCCATATACGCTACTTTCTGTTTTTCCTTAACGTTCAACTATGTGTCCAAAAATCTGATCAATTTAGAGTGGAAAGTGATTCATATGCATCTCAAAGCAATTTTCTCTCTTTGTATAACAGCTTATATAGTCTTCTAATGATGAGATAAAGTATGTGTGAGGCAAGGTAGCATTTGAAATAAAATGTCTATGAGTTATAGGAACAATGTATAGTACTTTCTAATAACTACTTAGCAGCCATTATTAAATAGAACTGATAATGTATATTAGAAAACATATTATGTTCTGTCCATTAACCATACACAGTGCCAATTTTTTCTTTCATTATCAATTTCATTTTCTGTGGAACTTACAAGATAATTTTTAAGCAACATTTTTTCTTCCCAATATTAAAAATGGAGAAAACACTATGGGGGAAAAAAAAACAACTCCTCTCAAAGATTTTGAAAATAGAAGATATACATTCAAATGCTTCACCTGATCTGATAATTGCCCATGACTAAACATTCATACATGAATACACTTGTGCTTACTTATCTTTATAAAGTAAAATTAATTATCATAAAATCTTGATCTCTAAATTGGTGATTTGACTTTTCAATTAATGCATCCAATTGGCTGCTAACACATTTTGATAATGTGTTATTGGTGTGTCAGTATTTCTAGACCCTTAATAAACATTTTTTGTTATAGAAACTAACCACTCATATATAATTCAGAACAAGGTAAAGTCGCAAAAATACGGTGAACAAACAAGAATTGCTGCTCCGTTCCAGTGGAGATGGCTTAGGGACATAAGTGGCTCACAGACCTCAAATAAAAACTGAGTAAAAAATGTGAGTAGAGAAAGAGGTGGTTGAATCTCAGTTGGAGGGTGTTCAGGGGCAAGAAACAACAACTTAGGACAGCAAAGAACTGGGAGCTACAGATGGTGACAGACCAGGAGAAAGTATTTCTATCTTGTGTCTTCTGATTAGTATCATTGTTAATTCTATTAATTATTTCTAAATTATTATGCTAAAAAGACATTACAGTTCTATTGCAAATATTTCTTTAAACATTTCATTTCTAATGTTAAAGTTACACTATAAATTATTAATTTTTTGTACTATACTATCAAACATAATGACAAATGGCTTATTTAATTAAAAATTAATTTTTATTTATTTATTATTTTTATTTATTTAAATAAAAAAGATATTATCTCACTGGAAAATAGTCTAATGATCATAATTTTTTCCTTCATATCAACATCTAATAATAGGCTAATTTCTAAACAGATGCACATTTTTAAAAAATGGTGGAAGTCACACTTTGCTCATAAATAATACTATAAACATACAACAAGGTTTATTTACAGCACATACTAGTTTGCCAAGCTTGAGAAGGTGAAACACTAAATTGAATTTGATATTGTCCACTTGGTTGTTTCTCTTTGCCCTAGAAAATGTGGGGACACATACTACTGGGAGACCACCTTGTCACCATCACTGATTTTGTAACTGTTGCATCCACTATGATAGAACATTCATGGCCTTAAGACACAAGCCCTAGCAAAAAGCCATAAATCCTTTGTATATAAAACAATGTTCTCTGTGACAAATTCTGTTGCCTTTTCAATTATCTTGTTGACTTCAAGTGCTCCTTTAATTCCTCATTTATTGATCATTTTTCTTTGTTTACATCCCTCAACTCTCTTACAAGTTGATCTACACATATCCACTGTGACTGCCAATCTAAGGGAAAGAAATCCACCACCTAATGCAAGCTTTCCAACTTCCTGGAACAAAAATTTTAGCCAGTTACTCTATCAAATAATATATGCATAGCTACTGAGTGTTTTTCTATCACTGAAACCTTGGCCAAACACTATTCCACCCATAATATCGTCTTGTATACTCAATGAAATCATCACTTTCTGAGAGTCATCATTATTTTACTTTTTTTGTGGTAAAAGTTCTGAGTTTCTGTGATTCCAAAGGCATCCTGTGTCATCTCAAGTGTCTCTGTATTGATCTTTGTTTCTTCCATCATCATTATTGGGCACTAGCATAGCAATAGTCAAAAGTGATTACAGATACAGTTTTGGATGGAAATAGGTCACAATAGGGGCAGGTAGATTGATCTAACACTTCCTACACTCCCACTCAATACCTATAAAATAAATATATTATAACAAAGAGACACTGGACTTAGAAAAGAACAGTTACAAAGATGATGGTTCCGGAAACTTCCTGGATTAGTAGAGCCACCTGGTGAGAGGTCAGCAAACAAGTAATTGCTCAGTTCTGGTAGCAGCAAAGGCTCCTTAAATGCAATAGCACAAATGGTCCCTGACTTATAATGGTTCATTTTATGATTTTTCAACTTTCCAGTGGGGTGAAAACAATATGCATTCTGTAAAAACCATATTTTAAGTACCCATACAAACATTCTGCTTTTCACTTTCAGTTCACAGTATTTAATAAATTACATGAGATATTCAACATTTTATTGTAAAATAGGCTTTGTGTTTGGTAGATGATTTTGAGCAATTGTAGGCTAATGTGAATGTTCTGAGCACTTTAAGGTTGACTAGGCTAAGCTATTATGCTCAGTAGGCTTGGAGAATTAAGAACATTTTCAACTTATGCTTATGATGGGTTTATTGGGGCTTACTTAACTCCATTATAAGATGAGGAGGATCTGTACAGTCATAACTAAAGGACAAGAGTTTCTGTACATCCAATAAGTCAAAAATAATGAGATATATGAGGAACAAAGATATTATTAAAAGGGGGGGGCTTTTAAACAGAGGAAAAAGAAGAATAAATAGACTCAGCAAAATCTATATTGAATATGCATATTAAGGGCTTTAAAGAGAAAAAGGACATTATTAGAAACATAAAGTAAGAACAAGTGAATATAATTAAATGTATATAATGTGTATAAAATATATAAACTCCATTTTATTTTGTATACAGAAGATGTGTCACAAAAAAACAGTCATACAGAAAGGATAAAGATGAAAGTATAGACAAAAGTTTCAGGCAAAAGCAAACAGTAAGAAAGCAAGGGTTATAACCATGATCATATGGAATAGAATTAAAGCTCAAAAGCATAGAATGATACAAAAATATATTTAAACCTCTAAATACCATAATTCACAATTAAGTTAAATTTTGAATATCTATCCCTCACATAACAAAGTAGAAATACTGGTAAAGTGAGAAGAAACCAAATAACGATGGAAAAATTAAAATACCACCCTCAGTCCAACACTGGCAAAGTTTAAAAAAATATGCACATAGATGATATAAATAACATAATCAACACAGATCTAATGGATTTATCCTTTTACTGAGATATATAAAACATACTGTCTTTTAAAGCATCTTTTAAATATATATTGTGAACACTATCATTGTATTACATTACTCTTAATTAAGTTACACAAAATTCAATAAATTAGAAATAATGCAAATACCATTATTTTATCATGATGTAATAAATTTAAAAACAAAAATTACTTTCCTCCAGGGAATTTAAAAGCATATTACTAAATAGTTTTTTAATCAAAGTGTAAATTGAAAAATACAAAATTAAATAATTTGTAAAAATAAAATATATTTATCACAACTATGATATGTTATTAAAGAAATATCCAGGAGAAATGCCATTGACGTAAATTCTTATACTAATAATAATGAAAACTAAAAATAAATAAATTAAATGTTCAACTCTGAAAGCTAGAAAAAAGTTACAAAATCAACTTAAAGAAAATAAAAGGAAAGCCATAATAAATAATTAAATAATAAAGTAAATATTAATATTGTATTTGGGTTTATGTAAAGCAGGGAATGAAAATTTGAAAAATTCTCATCTTCATGTGTAAAACTATGGTAGCATATTTGATATAACCGCATCACTTATTCACACCATAGTTCCATCATCTTATTTTCTGAACCAAATAGTGGGAATAAACATTTTGTCATTTTTGTGTGTGAACAACAGTCTGGAAATAAGCATATCAGTAATAAAGACACAAAAATCAAAATCCTGCCTGAATCCTCAACCCTTTTCAATTATAATTCCATTCCACATTTTTTTCTCAGGGGCATGTTTCTAAAACATTGCGCTCACCCAGTGTTTCCAGATTCCTACATGTCTTGTGGCCATTAATTCCTGTCCTCTCTTCTACTAAAACTCTTCTCATTAATATGCCAATAACTTTCACACTTTTCAAATCAGCTGAAACTTTGCAGTGTTCGTCTACACTAGATCTCTCCCATGTTTGATTCTGTGGATGTTTATGTCATTTAAACATTTCTAATTAATTTATGACAATCCATTGTTGATTTTTTTCTTCCTACCCTAGATCACTGTCTACTTTGCAGGAGCCGCTAAAATATTCTTCTCTTTTCTCTTGAATTTTTCTTTTCAAAATTACCCTGTGCTTAAATATCTACTCTTTCCAGACTGCCCTACCTTGGGTGACCTCATCTAACCTTATGACTTTCACATTTCTAGAGAAGTTTCTGCTATGTAAATATATTTAATGACCTCAAAATAAAAATATTTAAAACCGAATTCATCACATATCACTCTGAAGTGTTCTTTTCTCCTGTTATCATTTTAGTGAATGAACTCACAGTCTAGATGTTTGCCTAAATGAGAAATCTAGTAGTCATTCTAGCCTTATGTATCTCCCTCCCTTCTCACATGTGAGCAGTCAATAAGCCCCATGTATGTTAACAGCTTAATAATTTGGTTAGCTAACTGCTATGGCATCTTTTCGCTGTCACTGCCTTACTTCCAATCTTCCTTATTTTTTAATTTGGAATATAATAATAGTAAACTGCTATTCTTCTCTCTAAGTGGTTATCACGAAACCATCTCTCATACTACTTACAGGAAGAAAAATTTCTTCACACAAGAATAATATTTTGTTGTTTTTTAAAATTATATATTCATCATAAAAATACTAAGAAATGCAAGGATAAAAGGAAAAAATAGCCCCAAACTGCACAACAAAAATTGCTTCAAAATACACGTGCTTTTAAAAATATGATTACCTTTTCATCTTTCTATTATTGCTTGCTCCCTGTGGCCAGTCAAGTCCCCCCAAACACTCACAAAATGAAAACATATTAAAATCCTCCTATTTTTATTTTCTGACTTTCATGTATGTTCATATAATCAATTGCAATATATAAACACCTATATATGGCGTGTGTCATTATTTCATATTCCCATTCATGCTTTATGCAGAGTCTACTTCAATCTGCCTTATTAACATTTGAAACTCAAAATCAACTGATGTAAATATACCTCAGTCTCTGTAATAAGGGTATGCAATTCCATTATATTCAAGTTCCAAAATTTATTAAACTATTTCCTATTTATAGACATTTATGTTCTTTTTTAGGCTCCTGTGCTTTTTAATAATTTTTGTGAATAAAAAATCTGTATATATTAATATATATATTTCCTTAAAAATCATTGTATACGCTTCAAAGAAAATTTCAAAATCCTTGGGCTTAATACAAATAAGACCCTCCCAACATTGCGTTTGCTGATTTCTCTATTTTCTCCAACTATTCTGTATTTAATAACTGACTTAAAACTGTTCTATGAGCAGTTCTGTAATTAATAATGTTCCTTACACAAACATAACTTTATTAGAACTGTTTTGACATGCATTAACTATTAGACTTCTATATTGACTTAGTCTCTGCAGACAGACTGAGCCTTTAGATATGGTATCCCAGACCCCAGCTTTACAGCTAGAATCTTGTCAGCATCCAACAATTTCTGAATGAATAAAAGAATGAATATTACTTGGGTACATATATAGAATTTCCAAGTTGTATTTATATTAGGTTATTAAATATAGAATGTGCTATTTCCGTAAGTACTAAGATTGACAGTTGATATCTCTGACATTTCACTTTGACACTTCTTTTCTTTGTTTTGTTTTTTGTTTTTTGTTTTTTTATGAAGGTACGTCCTCAGTCTTTCAAACACATGTTTTGGCTTGTGATTATCTTTCAAAAATTTTTTTTTTAAGAGCAGCTCTTCTGAAACCATGGATAAGTCAAAAGTTCATGTTATTTTTGAATATGAGTTCCATCATACAACCAGTGCTGTGCAGACATCTCAAAGTATCAGCAAAGTGTTTGGGAAGAAATGTACGCACAGTACATCGATGGTTTCAGAAGTTTTATTCTGGTGACTTTAATCTTCAAAATGAGCCATGCGTATGACCTGAGACCAAGGTGGATAATGATGACCTGAAAGCTGTAGTGGAAGCAAATCCATCTCAACCTACGTGTGAATTAGCAACAAGGTTTGACATTACTATTCCAACAATATTGGACCATTAGGAACAAATCAGCAAGATAAAGAAGCTGCATAGATGGGTACCACATGAATTAAACAAGCGTCAGAAGAGAAATTGTCTCAAAGCTTACCTTTCTTTGCTGTCACAACATAAAGGTGAACCATTTCTACACCGTATTGTTATGTGTAATGAAAAATGGATTCTTTTTGACAATGGCAAGCATTCGGCACAATGGTTGGATAAAGATGAAGCGCTGCAACACAGTCCAAAACCGAATACTCATCAAAAAAAGTTAACGGTGTCTGTTTGGTGGTCCCGTACTGGTATTATCCTCTACAACTTCATGAAACCTGGTCTATCAATTACAGCAAATGTCTACTGCAACCAGTTGGATGAAATGATGAGGATGCTTGTGATTGAACAGCTGAGATTGGTCAATTAGAGACAGGCCAATCCTCTTGCAAGACCACATGTCACAAAAACCAACTCTGCTCAAACTCCAAAAGGTGGACTTGGAAACTCTCTGTCATCCACTGCATTCACCAGACCTTGCACTAACTGACTACCACTTCTTCCAGGCTTTGGACCACTTCTTGCAAGGAAAAATATTCAATTCTCAACAAGCTGTGGAAAACACCTTTCATTATTTCATCACCACTCGCCCTCCAGGCTTCTTTGCCGCTGGCATAAGCAAGCTACCGTTAAGGTGACAAAATGGTGCCAATAGTTTAGGCATATATTTTGATTAATTGTATAGCTTGTTGTTTGAGATATAATAAACTAAACTGTTGATTCAAAATCAGACATTTCATATTTAATAACCTAATATGTCTAACATTACAGAACCTTTGAAATTGGACTATCTTGAGGAAGCATACTGTCCCTGGAATATACTACTAAAGCAAAGTTCTCCAATTGGGACTGGTCTTTTAAGTCTTAATTATAGTGAAGACTGCAGAGATAGTTTTCTATTTTCAAATCAGATCTAAGTTGACTATTTCTTTTTGACTAAGATTCTGAGACTCAGAGTGATTTTTGCTAATAGCCTATGGAAGGTTATATAAGAGAGGACTTAAATAAACATATACGCATATATGTGTGTGTAAGTATTGATCTATCAATATGCCAAGATCTCCATTGTCTGTCTCCAAATAAAATGGTTAACGCACCCTGGATCTGGAGTGGATTTGACTTGGAGATAATTGAGTCATACTTGATATAACAGGATGTCAATTAAATTTTACAATATGTAACCTACACTGACAGGATATATACTTCAAGAAGTTAAGAAGATTAAAATGAGAACTTTTATTATGATTATTATTATTGGTATTGTTATTATTATTGTTTACCTGGGGAACAAGTTTCAAACCTATTTTTATTACTAACTATTTTGAAAAATTCCTCCCTATTGGTTTTCAGCATTCAGAATGGATAAAATTCTCCTTTAAAATATTTATCTAAAGCAGCTATTTTCAAACATTTTTGTCTTAAGTCTCCCTTTACACTCTTAAAAACTATTAAAGTCCCTAAGAGCTTTAGGTAATATGGATAACATCTATCAAAAATTATATTAGAAATTCAATTTTTAAAACATTTTATTTTAATATGATTAAATTAATAATGATAATCCTATTATATGGTAATATACATTAAATAAAAAATGTTGTGGAAAAATAATATTTTTTCCTGGAACAAACAAAAATGATGTGAGAAATGTGTCATTGTTTTCATGTTTGCTGAGCCTTTTAATAGATGATAGCTGGATTTTCATCTGCTCAATAGTTGACAGATATAATTTTAATCTTTATTTCTGCATTCACTCTGTTGAGATATGTTGTTTTGCTTGAAGTACATGAAGAAAATGTACCCTCAGACAGATAATTGGCTGGAAAAAGAAGAGTATTTTATGAATGTTTTCAAATAATTGTGGATATTCACAGATACTACACCAGAACTTGACAAGTAGTAGTTTCTTAAAGTTAGCCTTGTGGAATCTGAAACCATTTTAATGAAATTTTTTGTGCTCCATGATATCAAAATCTATTGGCTCATCTTGCACTTTGAATGGATATTTTATCCAGGCATAATTTGGGATGATGGAGTCAGGTTTCTCAATGTTGAAGTGGAAGTTAGTGTGAACAACCTTCCCATTATGCTTGGGATTGTCACGGTATTAGCACTGAAAGTCCCACATGCTAGAAAAACCTTCAGCCCCTGAGAAACAAGAACATTTAGTCACCATGAGAATTACAAATATTTGGACAGATTAGAAAGATCTGTGCAACAGTGGTAGAGTTGAAACATCAGTTTGAACTCAAATTCAGCTTAATATCAATCCAGATGCATACATACAGAAATAATATCTACATATCTCTATTAGTGTATGCATATGTGTGTGTGAGTGTGTGTGTGTGTGTGTGTGTGTATACACAGGTTTGTATATACACATACATTTACTAGCTCTATTCGCTGAGAGGGACTAGGAGTGACACCCCAACAGCAATGAGCATGCCCAGAGCCCTGGTATGAATTTCTAAATACCATTTTCCAATAAAGAAAACAGAGTTGTTTGGAGAAAGATCTGATTCTATGGCTGGGACAGGGAAAATATTAAATGACACTGTTCCCAGAAAGCAAGAAAGTACTCAAAAAAATAGGATTGAGGCATATCAAAGAGACATAGGAGCCAGCCTGCAAAGAGTTCCAATGGCCAAATCTGGGACAATTTGAGCCACAAATTAAAGTGTTTTGGGATTGTAATCTAAAGTGCAACATGAGTATACATGAGGCTGCACTGATATAACAAATTATTAAATTAATGGGGCGGGGGTGTTAAATAATTACTTAACTGCTTCCCTCTCCAGAAGGTAGAGCTGCACTTAGTAGCAGGTTTCCAAATAATAAAATGCAGAAAGGGAGGGAAAAGTAACTCTAGAGTGGAGCTATTTTAACCAAGTGATCAATTTAAACGTCATCAGTGAGAAATAGAGTTTAATGCATATATCCCCTTTGAAATGATGTGATAAAAAGTGTACTTCACCTCTGTGTTATTCTCTAAAACCCACAGCCCCATTCTAGTCACAAAAAATAAGAGAAAAACAAAATTGAGAACATTGAACGAAATATTTGACCAGTAATCCTCAAAACTGTCAAGGTCATAAACAGTAAGGAGGCACAATGATTCTGGATTGTATCCTGGAACAGTTAGAAAACTAGTGATATACAAAGAAATTCTGGAATTTAGTTGATGATAATGTATACTGTTGTTTGACCAGTTTTAACAAAGATGTCATGGTAATATAAAATGTTGACACTGGGGAGAATTGGGTGAAAAATATATAGAAACTCTCTACTATTACTGCAGCTTTTTAAAAAATCTAAAATTATTGTAAAATAAAACAGTTTATTAAATACAAGTGTAACTTGCAAGCAAGATTCTTGTTTTACAAGGCAACATGAAGTTGTTTTGCATGCAAATATAATATGATATTAGGGATTCACAAGTTATTAAATTTTAAGAGTCACTAATAATATAAATTGAATAATGTCTAGGCATACAGAGCCTGTATCTGCTATTATGTCAAATTGGGCTTTAAACTTTATCTGTACTGGCTTTTATTTTTTATTTGTAAAAATGTGAAACTACAAGGACTAGTTGTTTTCTAAGGCCCTTCCTAGTTTGTTCATTTTATGAAATACAATAGTGATTATAAGTGTTTGGTCTTTTTATAATAAGCACTAAATCATTAAAATTAATCATATATATATAGTTTAAAAAGTGCATCATGCCCTTATTTCTAATTATGTAGAAAATAAAAGCAGTTACGTTGTTGTCTTGTAGCACATAAATAATTTTCAGTCATGGGACAAGGCACTAATATAATTATGGGACAGGGTGGTGGGTTATGTGCATTAGAAAATTAAAATGAGTGTCTGAGTTTATATCCCCATATTGTTTCTTAGAAAAATATATTGTGACTATTTTAATTATTTTCTGGAGAACTGTCAAATAAGCCAGCAACTCAAAGGCTATGTGACCACATGACAGAAGATCTTTCAAAAGCTTGGAGATTTTTTAAAAAGTAAAGCTAATAAATTTTTGAGTATTTTGTTTCTCCAGTAAAGTTAATTTCTTTCTGGACTGAATTTGAATAGTGCGTGGATGTGAGAGCAAGAAAGTGAGAGAGTAAACTAAAAATAGAAGATTCATTCTTACTGAAACAGGTAAACTTATTTGAACATTTATTCCATGTAGACCTGATGCTGTCTGATCATACATGATTCTTTTATATGGAAACACACACTTATGTATATTTTATTAACACAGTGAACACATTTGGAGAAACAGACTTTTGTGCCACTTCTGGGTATGAAAGGAAATTTGAAGAATGAATTTTTGATACCCATATATTGAAATTTCCATGAAATGTTGATAGTTTATAGGGACAACACAATATTTAAAGTCAGGGCTTTCCTAAATTACCCAGAATTAACAAGTTCTTTTTGCAAGCTCTTTGTCCCTTACATCTTGCATAAAATAACAGTTCATTTAAGATTCTTCTTTCAGTGTTTCATGTGAAACCACCCATTTGCAGTTGGAAAAAATCAAAACGCTTTTTTCTGTGGACCCTATATAAAATAAAAAAATGGATTAGTAATGGAGAAAACATTTATATCAATATGACATTTATGTAAAAAAACAAGTAAAAAACTGAGCTTCAAAATCAGAAACAAGTTTCTCTCTAAAGAAACAGATTCTAAAATTGGATCTGGAACCATGACTCCTCCACCTCTTTCGCCCCATCTTAGCAATTTCTTTGCTGGTGTCCCCTCATCTTCCTAGTTTCGGCTCAATGGAGTGGTTCATGGCTCGGTCATTAAAATGAAAGTAGATGTGTTTCATCTCCTTTCACTCCCTGGGTGATCTTATCCAAACTCCAAGACTAACAAACGAGGAGGACGAGAGGCAGCTGAGGGATCGAAAACTACATATTGCGTACAATGTATACTCTTCTGGGGAGGGGTACATTAAACGCCCTGACTTCACCACTATACAATTCATCCATGTAACAAAAAAACACTTGCACCCCCTAAATCTATTGAAATAATAATAATAAAACAACAAAAAAATAAAAATCAAATCTAAAGAATGATGGGCTCAAATTTCTATCTCTAATTGGGTCATTTTCCCATAAACTCCCTATACACATATCCCAACTGCCCACTGGAAATCTCCGTTTGGATATGTAACAGACAGTTGACGTTAATATGTCCAAAACCAAACTTCTCATCGTCCCTCCAAAACTTGCTTTACCAGCAGTTTTTCCTATTTTGGTGGATGCCAGCCATCCAGTTAAAGTGCTCAGGTAAAAAATTTGGTGTTGTTGACTCAATTCTTTCTTCCATTCCTCATACCTAATATTGCAGAAAATTCTCTTGGCTTTGCCTTCAAAACACATCCACACTCTGAGCACTTTTCTCTACCCCCAGTTTTACCAGCCCATCCCAAGTCACTGCCTGGGTTATTGCAATAGTTTCCACTCATTCCCTTTCAGTTGACACTCAATGGAGCCTCTGAGTCAGATTATGTCTCTCTTTTTCCCTACACCTCAGAATCAAAGGGAAAGTCAGTGAAAAGGACTATAAGCCCTCTGCAACCCAGCCTGTCATAGCCTGTCTGATTCATCTTCTGCTACTGCCGCTGTTGGCTAGTGGGTTCCAGCCACCTTAACCTCTTCCCTACTGCTCAAAACCACAACTCCCCCACAAATTTCCAATCTCCCAAATTAATTCCTCAAGTGCAATTAATAATTTCTGTTTTCACCTAGGTTAATTGATTTCCCCTTTGGTAGTTCTTTCCCAAAATCACAATTAAATTTCAAGTTACTTTCTAAAAATTTATTCCTCAAACACATGTGACATTCTCTCACTTCCTGGCACTTACTGCTCTCTCCTCTAGAACAGTCTCCCCAAGATATCCTCACAGTTTTCTCAGCTCTTCTTTCAAGTCTTTAGCTAAACATCACCATCTCTAAGAGGCCTTCCCTGACTTCCCTGTACAAAATTGCAGCACCCTCCGTGCTCCCCGTTATGCCTTTCTGCTTTATTTTTTTCTCTAGCAATTATCACAGTGCAAAATAGCACACATTTTACTGATTTCTTTTGTTAACTTATGTTATTCTCACAAGAATATATTTTTTCCAGTGAATAGGGATTATTGTTTGTTTATTCACTGCTTTATCTCCAAGATATAAAATGGTCTCTATCACATAATAAAAATGCAGCAAATACATAATGAACACATATGTTGACTGAATCCAAAGGGGATGATTTTGGAGTGATTAAGGGAGTACAGAGAGTATTCTATGAGATGGAACACTGGAAATGTTGCTCAGTTGAATACCAAGGTTAGCCTGTTTCGGTTGTAGAGAGGTCATTAAAACACAGGGTTGGGGACTGGGCTAATTCAAAACATTTTATTTTTACTTCTAAGGCCAAATTCTCAGGAAAATATTATTGGAGAATTTCTTGTCTAATTTTATGAAAATATGAATATCTTTGAGAAACCTGGATATCCTATTGTCTAATTTAGTATTCAGGTTGGATCACAGGGTTTTCTGGAAAATGGGTCAAAAAGGATAAATTAGTTTCATTACTAATAAGAATTCTTAGCTAAATAGCAGTTTTTCTTTAGGCCCAGTAATTAAATCTCCTTGATATGATATTATGTTGCCTCTTTCTCTTGCCTTGTTCCTTTGCTAATTGCCCTTAATCTATTATTGATCACTGAAAATTCCTCCCTAACCTTCCTATCTCCTACTCCTAAGTCAATTTCTCAAGTCCAATCAATAATCATGTTTTCCGATAGCTTCCTTTATTTCTACATTGCTAAGTCTTTCCCCAAATTAAAATTAAATTTCAAATTATCTTGTCAAAACCTGCAGACAAATTAATCCATCTCACTGTATCGTTTCTAGGGATTGAAAATGAATTGGGTAGATTCCTTTCCTTTGGTTAACTTTTCAAGAACATAGAGTATAATGCATTTACTCTTGTTTAAAAGAAACTTCATTTTAATATTTTATCTTCTATAATGTATGTTATGTTGAATCTAATAGGACAAGTAAATAGTGTTTTCCATCAATAGGGCTTGATGAAAAATTTACATGAAAGAAGAGCTGTTAAAAGGACAATGGAAATATCTATTAATACAATGTAATCTTGTGCAGTTACACACATCTTTTCATTGGCATGTACAGATATCAGTTAATTTTAGAAATATTTATAAGCACATGTGCAAATATGTATTATCCCTATTAATTCAAATGAAAATCAGTTCATCATGAATGAATCACAGTTAACAGTAAACTCTACATGAAAAATTGCTACCATTTATTAGATGCTATATTATTAACAATATTTATATTAACACCAATGCCATATTATTTCATTGTCTTTTAATTTATTTATTTTCTACCATTTGAATCCTTAACTAGCCATAGAAAAAACAAATTGAAAGCTGCTCAGAGACATTTTAGTACAATGCTTTCATTTACAGTTGAAACAAAGAAATTGAGAAAAGTGACATTTGTTCCCTTAAGTGAAAATTACTTTTAGTAGCAGAAATGTCTAGAAATATATGTTCTTATTGTTGTCCAATATTATGTTCTCTATACCATGCACACCCTCTAATTTGCCTTCTAGCACACAAATGGAGAATCTACAGGTTCATCCCGCTTTCCCCTTCAATCAATATATATTCCGTAGCATTTAAAATATTTTGCATAGTAATTTGTCACTGTACAATATATTGTATGTCTGCCACATTATATTTGTCCAGCACACATCAAGGCTAGTGCCAAATGTAAATATTACTCATACTAAAGATTATCAAAATTTTGGACAAAAAACTTGTAGAATTGCACAGTGCTTCATATCTTAATCATGTTAGAGGCAGAATTACAATAGCACAAGTTAAATATTAATATCAATTGTGTGCATATCCTAAAGTCATTTTGAGAAATTAAAGACTTGATTTTAAAAGTAAAAAGAGTAAAATTAAAATATAATTGCTTTTTCTGGGGGGAGACTTGGTCTCACTTTTTCTCCCACGCTGGAGCGCAGGGACATAAACATAGCTCATTGCAGCCTCTAATTCCTAGTCTCGAGCTATCCTCCCTCCTCAGCCTCTCAGTAGTTGGGACTACAGGTGTGAGCCACCACATGCAGCTAGTTTTTAAACATTTTTAGAGATGGGGTCTTGCTATGTTTCTCAGAATGATCTCAAACTCCTGGCCTTAAGCAATCCTCCTGCCTCAGCCTCCAGAGTATCTGGAAATACAGGCACAAGCAAAACATATTTATAGTAAAATAACTGAGTTGTATTTTAGTTAACAGTTTAAAATGTTGTCATCTTAGGAATATGAGAAATATTTTAAATTGCTACACTTACTCTGTAAAATAAGAAATGCATGAAAACTATATACAATTCTAAATAAAAATTTCAGAGATAGGCAAATGTAATAATATGCAAATAAAAATTTTTAAGCATAAAATATTTGTTGACACAAAATATTCCATTCCAAAAATATATGGAAGATCTTTAATTCTCTATTAACATTGTGTTTCACTATAACCTTTGCATGAACTTTGTGAGATAATTATAGTCTAAGTAGTACACAAATGGAAAAATTATATCCCCTCAGGTATATTTCCTGTCATAACAAAATGTCTTCCAAACTCAAATTTTATAATGTTTGTCTCAATTTATCTTTTACTCTATTTACCCAAAAGAAATAGCTGCAGATGATTATTCATTCTTTGACTCTTCTGCCTCAAAAATTAATGCATGCTCTACATTGTAAAGGAATAGACCAGCTTGTGCTTTAAAACCATGGAAAAGAAATATGTCAAAGAACCAACGTTGTCAAGTATTAGCATATAAAATCTTTTGTTCTAATGGGCATTCATATACAGTAATATATCCCAATGCTTTCTGAAGGGTGGTGTATATGTTATTATGCTATTCCTGCCTTCCAAATATTTAAGCACTTAGTGCAAGAGTATTTCTATGGTCAAGGAACTGATTAATATAATGATTATTTCTTGGGTTGGCATTATACATTTATTTTATACAAAATACTATTAGATATGTAATGAGTTAAAATTACAATGAAAAACATATAAACAAAATCATTTTAAAAAAACAAAACACCTCTCCCTCCCCCATTTTCCATCTGCAACCCCACATTTCCCAGACCACCCACTGTTACTAGCTTCCATCCAAAATTTTTTTCTGGAAAATACTCTTCTTTTCCCCTCAGTAGTATATTATGAAAACTCTTCTGCTACTTTATTTTTCACTTAACAGTATTTCTTGGAGTCACTTATCATTTTTTAATAGGTGTACAGAATTCCAGCTTATATGATAGATTTACTAATTATTTAGGTAGTTCCCTATGAAGGGATTTTGCAGTTTAATTTCTCTGCATTTGATTCTGTGTCAGCCTCTATGGAATAGAAGGGGGTAGAAGTGACTCTGTAACTTCTGAGGCTAGATAAGAAGCAATACAATTTCTTCCTGTCTTCTCTCTTGTCTCTCTCTTCTCTCTATATTTTTCTCTCTTGCTTTCTATTGCTTTGGCTCTGCATTTATTTGCCTTTGAGATCATATTTAGGAAGAAAATTTACTAGAAAAATTTGAAGAAAAAAAGATTTTCTAGATCCAACATCTAGGGCAAGAAGAATTTATCCTTGAGTAATTTCCATCAGTACTTATAGGGTGTTGTGCTTGTCAAATTTTACTTATGTGTGATTTCCTCCTTCTTAAAAGTTTCATTGGACTATGTTAAAAGGCCTAACTATAGATTTATTGCCAGAATTCATTCAGGAGAAAAGATGGACTTTTTTAAAAGAGAAAGATAACTATTACTTCTGATTTATTTAGAAAGAATTTGAATATAAGAACTAACAAATACTGAAACAGAAGAGGGAGTGATCACAAGTAGAGGGATTAGCTGGTTTAAAAAATATGAAGTTTAAGATGAAAAGTGCTTGGTGAATGAAGTTTGTGAACCAATAATCTTTCAGAAAAGAGATGATAGGCCAAGTAGTTATAAATAATATAACTTACAATGCTAGTTTTGAAACCGGGTGCACTTGAAGAACACACAGAATTTCTTGAATATATTCTCTTTATTGTGAAAATGATAATTAAGTACTCCTTCCCACGAGCACCTAACATAGAATAGTCTTGTTTGGTAAAATATTTTATGCTTAAAAGAAAAAAATCATGCTTTTCTTAGCAAACGTTATTTAACAGGTAAAAACATTGAGGAATAGGAAAATAATAGCCAAAGTATGTGGACAACTTTACTTTGAAGGATGACTTCTTGTCTTCTTTGGGAGCTGAAATGCCTTTTCAGTGGCGAGTTACAATTCTCCTGCTTCCCTTGGAATTGTTACTGCTCATTTAAACTACATGTTTGAAAACTTTTTCAACTTACCTGAAGGGTACTTCTGTTGCAAAGTGATACACTGAGGTAAAATCAGTCTTCTTAATGGTGAGGTGACTGTGCCACCTCAGTTGGCATTACAGGTTATTTAGCATAAACATACGTGTTCTCATTGAGTCATCTTTCCTGAAAACACAATGACTCACCAGTGAAATAAATTTTGTCTGTAAATTTGAAACTAATTTCTCCAGTGTATTCTCTATATGCCTGGTTGTAAGACTACACAAATATCACTCATAAAATAAAATTATGCATAGAGAATACACATGGTAATTCATATAATTTTTTTTCCTTAACAGCATATTACATAATCTTTCCTATAAGAAAGAATCCAAAATGGCCTGGGGTATTTTTCTTCCTCATAAGATAACTCAAACAACATATAAACCTCTTTCTATTGACATGAATATGACTCTTTTAATATTGTAAAATAATTTATAATTCATATTTTTTTGTCATCAGTCTGTTGTTTAAATATAGGTATAACTAAAGCCAAGACTGTAGATTCAGGACAACGACTGGCAGAAATCTATAATCTTAGCTTTATTTACTTAAAGGTCATTTTACTTAACGGTCTCCATAAACTACACAATTAATTCTATCTACTAATTAAACTACACAGTTAATATCTATCTATTCTCACAAATTTATTTTACTTATCAAAAAAATAGAAAACTGGGCAAGAATGTGAATGGATCAGTGAAAATATGCACATGCTACTGGTTATTAATCCACATTCACATTCTTGTTAACTTGATCAGTGTCATGATTTTCAATCTTGAAAAACAAACTATAATCACAAGAATAACAACACAGTTATAGTAATAAATATTACACATGTTATTTTAACGAGCTTAGCAATTTACATTAAATATCTTTTTGAATGGGCCAAATTATTTTGCATTTTTAGCATGTAATTTTTTTCTACCTATTATTTTCACATTTCTATAGTAGAGTACATGAAAATCTTTGAAAGAACTCCTTGGAAATGGATGTCCCTTAAAAGTTTATATATAAATCCATGTGCACATATACACATCTGAGATTAATCAATTTTGTAAACATAAAATTATGAAATGTTAGTATCAAATGATGAAAATATATATAATATTATATAATATAATAACACATTCACTTAAGTTATAAAAAGAGGATAAGCTGGGCACAGTGGCCTTATCAATAGTCTTTCTCATTTAATGAATAACGATGCAATTTTTTTAAAAATTGTGCTATCTACGTAGTTTAAAATGCATGGTATTATCAGTTAAATATGTACAAATATGTCATTTTCCTTTGGGGAAATATTAAGAAATAATCATTGCCCCTAAAATATTAGAGACAACTGACAACTCCACTAAATTCTATTCATTTCATGATCAGGCCGGGCACCTGATTACAGGTGGCTCTAGCCTGTAATCCTAGCTTCTCTGGGAGGCCGAGGCGGTTGGATCGCTGGAGCCCAGGAATTGAAGGTTGCGGTGAGCTGCAGTGACACCACTACACTCTGCCCAGGGCGACGGAGCGAGGAACTCTTGTCTCCACAAAAAAAGAAGGAAAAAAAAAAGGGCTCTGTCTCCATAAATTCTATTCATTTCATTATCAAATTTTCCCTACGCATTCAATGAAAGATAAAATACATACTGCTAAAACTAATTGGTTCAACAGTTAGCATGTGATTCTATTTTTAGTTAACAGTAGGTAGAAAATGTTTAACATTTGTAAGATGAAAGAAGATGAGGATTAACTATAGTTACAATCCATATTTTATGATATGGTTTGATCAAATACATCAAATACATATTAAATGTCTTATTTATAGTGCACACAAATTCTATAAGAAAGTGTATGAAAAGTTATTGGTAGTTTTTATCCATCACAAAATGAAAAAACAGTGAGTTGTCCTTGATAATATTGCAGTGACAATTAAACATAGTATCATTAAAATATTTTACTTTCTAACTAATCATGGCCCTAGGCATGAGACTAACTGAAAAATATTGCTTACACTGGAATATGTGCAAAGGGCCATAGTTTGATGTTCAGTATTTCTTACTAGTGTTCTTTTTGCTTTATTCTCAGAAGACTCTCCCACATAAAAATTCATTCTTTGATAATTGTGGGACGTGGAAAAGGTGCACTTGCTACACAACACATCATATGTATCTGATTTTAAATGATTCTCACAAAGGTCCTAATCCGTAAAGGTATGCTTCCCCCTTAACAGAAATGGGTAAGACAGTGAAATATAGAAACCCTATAAAGATTTTAAATATCTTCATTAATTAAAAAAACCAAAATTTCCTTTTGTTTTGTGCTATAGACTTTTTACCTCTGTAAACCATGAGCCACTTCATTTTAGGTGCATAGCTCTATGCAAGGCTGCATGTAACAGCCCAAATATAACAGTTAGGAAACATTTCTGTTAAGATGATCCATCTTCACTCAGCCTCGGTTAACCAACTGTTCCCAGTTATTTTCAGGTATAAGATTCTAGTCTAGTTTTCCATAGGAAAGTATAAAAGTAGCCAAGACTCAAACAGTTATAATTTTCTAACTTTATTTAAAATTACATAGTGGTCCAGTTCAGCTTGTATTTGCTGAATTATTGGTCCCTGATTTAATGTCTGACTTCTAGATGACACTGTCTGAATTAAACATCATTTAGGAAGAAAAAAAAGTTTTTCTTACCATTAGACTAAATATCTTAAATTCGGCTTGCTGTTTCAGGTTCATTTACCAAATAAGAGTATTTTCTGACTTTTCTAACCTCTGATCTAGCATATACTGTCTAACAAGGGTGATATAATAAATGGCCATGTGTAAGACAAAGAATGCAAGGTAAGGCCAAGAGTGTCACCGTATTGAAGCCCTAAGGCTATATCTATATTTTCCCCAAATGTCACCTGTTATATTTGACCTTCTAAAATTATCTTTTCAGGTCTTCTTGAAATTGTTTCCAGATTCATGTTTTATACCTAAAAATTCCTAGTCTTCTCTGTGAATTTAACTATTGTTTTTCACTGAACTAAAGCCACATATTAACACTAGTAGTGATCCTCTTCAGTGATATGGCTAGTTATTTAAACAACATCTTTTCTCTGTCCTTAAGTGATTTTTCTATAGCGAAATTTCCTTAAAATATTAAAATTATGTCTTAGAATTCCCATATAGAAATGTTTTCTTCACTCTACAATGTTATACTAGGTTTCATATCAAATAATATTATTTATTTTTATTAATTCTACCAAGATAGGTAATTGACTTGCTAGTGACTAATGTATATTTGGAATCATTCATGAATTCCTATTGTGAACAGCACTCAAAATGGTACTTTAATAACGCTTTAACAAAATGGTAATTTATAGTGATGACCCAGACTAGATTTTATCACAATTTTATCCTTGATTATTTTTGAAAGCTTCAGGTGTTTATTATTTAATTTTAGCAATTTATTTATACTACTCACAGAGATTGAGAAAAAAAATCTATTTTCCAAGAAAGATTTAAGTATCTTGTATGATGTAAGCTTTATAGAAAATTGTGATTTGACGTGAACATGTACAATAAATTCTCCATGAGGAAATAAATTTATTTTTCTCAATACTTGAAAAATATTGCAAAATATTGCATTAAAGGCACTTATTTACTTATAAGTATTTAGTTATAAACATTATAATAAAAATAATGTCCCAATTGTTATTTGTAGTTGCTCTAAGGATTTTCAAAAGAGGCAAAATAAAATTTTTGCTATTTGAATTGCCTTTTATCACAAAGACCAAAGCATTTTCTAAATTTAATTAAAATTTCATTAGTCAAACTGATGGGTTATAAGTAATAGAATATAAAAAGCAGCCTAACAAAGTATACATATCTTATTTTAGGGAAAGAATATAGTGTAAGAATAGTTCAGTTAAAGCTATTTTTTTCATCTTCTAAAGGTGCACAGGGTGATGTGACATAAAAAAAAATCCATCCTGTCATTCCATTTTTCACTCTGTTTTATGATGTAATATGACACTACGTTAAATGTTACAAAGCACAGAGTTATCTTGCGCTGCTCCTCAACTCTTATTACAGATATGTGTATATACATGGGTTAGTATAAAACACACATTCCCTTGTTCTGTCCACTGAAGCAATGCCTAGAAGCAATGCCACTCCAGTAACAAAAACACCCCTAGTACCTGGGTCTTGATTTCTACAACCATTCTCCAATAAAAAAGTAGGGAAACTTGAATAGATAGCTAGTTCTAGGACTGGGGCAAAATACAGACAAGATGAACTTGTAGCATTTTTTAATGACAGAAAGTAAGAAGTTCTCAAACAAAACACAACCTGAGTGTGGGATATATGGGAACTTTCTATTTTTAAGTTTTTTGAATATTTATGACTTTGTTTTTAAATTAAGGAGAATGCAGTGGATATAGAAAGAAGTATTTGGATTTCAGAGATAGAAGGTAAAGATCGTCAGGAATTATTGGTATATACAATATGGAGATTAGAAGAAATAAAACTTGGGTTTTCTAGCTTGGCTAAGAATATGAATTGTTTTTCTATGTTTTATGTGTGACTGGGCTATCCAAAGGGAGATATTGAATAGAGAGTTTCTGCTACATATATGAATTCAAAACTCCTATACAATGAGATAGGTAGAAGGTTTAAGAGTAATACTATGTAAATTCTACAATTTGATGCCTAAATAGATTCTGCCAAGAAAACTGAGAAGAAGAGGTAAAAAGGCATAATGGAAAACCCAGACGGTTTGCTGTGTCAGAAGGAAAGATAAAAGTGTTATAAAGAGGAACGAGTTAACAGTAGCAACTGCTAATAAGAATTCAAGTAAACAAAGGACTGAAAAAATTGCTCATTGGATTAAGGTACCAGTTGCTGACTGGGAACAACAAAGAGCCCATTTGGCAGAATGATAGTGGAATGGTGGGTTTGTCAACCAGACAGATAGGCTAATGGTGAGAATGGTTGACCTTAACCTTCACTTGAAGGTCCCAAACTCCCTCCACTTTTCCACATGCTATACACAAGCAATTGCACTGAAAAGACAGCAGTAAAACCTGAATTGTATTTGCTATGCATTTGTTGTGTAAAAAGGTCTAAAGAGATAGGATGATCTCTTAAGGTTACATTTATATCCATGGCTTGATTAATTAACTATATTTTAATGACTTACACTGATAATGTTTATAATTCATCTACTCTTTTCAGCTTTGACTCTTACTGATAAGAGTTAAGAGATAAGAGTTATCTTACTGATATGGCTAACATAACATGTCTGGACAGTGATAAAATAAAAACTATGTTTACTGTTATTTATTGCTTGCTTATAGAAAACACTGAGTTGATATTAAACCTCTATTACTTCTAAGCTTCATGAGTACTCAGTAATGATAACATTTTCGTTTCATAGATGAAAAAAGTGATGTGTAGAGAGATGAATTAACTTGCTCAAGATCCCAGAGCTAATAAGTGTTTTAACCAGAAGTTCCACATGTCTACCTTCAAAACTCTCACTAGTTTGATGGTGCCATACCTATATTCTACAATAGAAGATGTCAGTTTATTATCACCAAACTTTTACTTCATCCTCCATTGAATATTTCTGTTAATAATAGCTTCCTTAACCCAGTCAGTTAAGCCTGAAAAAGAGCCAAGGCCATTCTCTCTTTGTTATTTTTAAAACTGACTGATCAAAAATTATGGTTACTTATTTTCTCAAATATCTACCTATTCTATTTTCTCCCCCTTACCTGAACTTACTCCAAATTTGAGGTTATATTTTATTTTCCTGAATTATATCAATAACCTCCCTATTGGTCTCTCTGTCTTTAATATTCTCCATACACATTATGCATTCTTTATAGAAATAAATGAAATATGTGTTTGTGGTTCCCCTGGTGTATCCAAGTGAAATTTCTCCATGCTGTTCAGAGAAATAGTTGGTATCTCATAGCCCAACACAGAAGGTTTTCTATTATCTGGTCCCTGAATAACATTCCAGTATTGTATTTTACCATACCTACCCGGGCACCTTTTCTTTACCCATGGGAAACTATTTGAAGTTCCACGAACATGCTGTGTTTTTCCATATGTCTAGATCATTGTTAATTCTTTTGCATTGGCCTGCAATATCTTTTTTTCCCCTTTCTATTTGTCTGCCTGCATTGATTTTCTTTTTCTTTAAAAACACAAGGGTTATATCAGAATTTTTTTCCTGCCACTCCTGTGTTTATTTCATGTCAACTTGGCTGTGACAGTTCCTCAGACTTTCCTTATTTTTGATGATCTTGAAAGCTTTGAGAAGTGCTGGTCAGGTATTTTGTAGACAAGCTCTCATTTGGGATTTATCTGATATTGTAATCATAATTAAACAGGGGTTATGTTTTTATTAGGGGGAAGGAAGAAGACCACAGTGGTAAAGTGCCATTCTCATCATATCATATCAAAATTGTATTCTCATTTTCAGCACTGCATTTACTAACAGTTCACAGCACAATTTTTACTTTTTATTGATATTATTATTGCCCCATTTTCTTCTTTTGATTGTGAATTCATGTGGATAGGTTCTCTTAACACATAGTAGCTGCTCAAGTATATTCATTTTCTGAATAATGAAAATTATATTAGGAAGTTTTAGAAGGTGTTCCTGATATTATGAGAAATTAGAAATTAAATAATAAATAAATTGTTAAAGACAAATAATCAAAAGTGGATGTGTTTTCCAGAAAATTATATATAATTTGAATTTGATTACACAAGACAAAGGAAATATTAGAAAAAGAATGATAAACTAATTATTAAAAAGGGTATGATATAGACAATTTTAGCAGCCATATCTTCTAGTGGTGATTTCTCAAGGGCTCAGAGACTTTTATTGTTTTAATGAACATTGAGGGTATTATTATAATCTAAGTTGCCTTGTTGTCATAAAAACTTATGTTTACATTTTGTTGTATGTTTCAAACTAACTATCTAATAAGTGGTCTTTTGGTGTTAAAATAAACATTATATTTATTCTAAAAATACTTCTGCTTGAGTCTAGAGTAAACCAATAATCCAATCAAACAGTTTTCTATTAATATTTTAAAATCTATAAGTAGTAAAGTCGGGAGAAAAAAGACAAAGGGATAGGCAACAGAAAATGACAAGTTAGAAATGAGAACTAAAAGACAACCAAGATGAGAATAAAACCCACTTAAGTAAGAAGAATACTCAAACATATAAATGAGATAACAATTACTAAAAGAAACTAGTTATTCAATATAGAACAGAAGTAAAGAGTAAGCATTGTGAGATTGCTGGGAGATTAATTTTAATTTCAAGTCAGAAGGGTTTCCAGGACTACACATGCTACAATGAAAGGCTCTGATGTTCCCATTGGTGAGGAACAAGGAAAATACCCTGACTAGCTTCGAAGTGAAAATCTAAAAATAAACACATCCAAAATGAACCAAAAATTTATGCCACATAGTGGCTTTTTACTAAGTGCGTATTCGCAGGTAAAGGGATAGTAACTGTCTTTCAGTACCCGTACACTCACTCTTCCTCTTATAGTAAATCCCCCACATTTTACTAAGGTATAAAATCAGTTTGTATGAAAGGAACAGGAATCTTGGTTACCTTTTGGTTCAGAGCAGCTTAGCTACCGAGACCTCCCTTTTTCCTCTGGTTAGTTGTGTGGGAGAGAAAGATAAAATTCTATTTTGTCTGAGCTATTAAGTTGCTGGTCTTTTTGTTGCAGCAGTAATTGATGAAGCAATTAACAAACAATGCAAATGTTGATTTGGGTGTGGCTGTAGAAGAACAGGATAACTTTCATAATCAATGGCTGCCTGCTTAATTGAAAATGTGAAATTCTTGCCACATAGGAATTTATAAAATATCAGTGTGGGGATTTGTCTTTGGTTATTGTGAAAAGAAGAGAAAAAGCTTCTTAACTCTAATGGAAGCTAGAGTTGCAATTGAAGATCTAAGGTAACTGTCATAGTCTTGTTTTAGGGGAAAAAAAAACCCACCAGACTAGAAAATAATTCTTTTGCCCCATCCTCTGAGTGCCTGTCATCTAATGGGGGTTTGGAAGGGCACATGTGGCTCTGCTACCCTGATTACAGTATCATTTTCCAGCTTGGGTATTGCTTTCCTTTCTCTTACTTTCTCCTATTTTGTTCTTAATTTTAACAAGTTACTAGATCATTTGATGGCAGGTACCCAAAGATATCAAAAAGTATCTTAGATTTCTCATGAGATACATTTTATAGACTTAAAAATATTTACTAATTAAGGAAAAACAAACAAGCAGTAGCAGGCTTTTGAGGTACAATGTTTCAGGTGGTAAGACAATCAATTATTTTCATGATACTACAATACTGATCAAAATATGTTTTGAAAAATTTTAAATAGAATAATCTTGAAAGAGTAAAATTCTAAAAAATTATCTTCTATGCAATAGAAACTTAATGTAAGTAGATATTGAATTTATGATTATTTTTTATACTCCTTGGTGTTATCTGCCAGTTTCCTTCTTAAGTGAGATATTTAGCATAGCACATTTACTCCTTTGTGCCTTCAAATAATAGGCCAGTGTCCTATGATAGGAATGCATTGTTTTCTGACATTATTTGATTTTGCTGAAAAAACAGAATGGTGAAAAAAAATTTTGCTCAATTGTGAAATAAACTTATTTGAATTTTAACTGAGGTTTAGTATCTTTCCTGTCAGATGAATTAGTAATAATATTCAGTGATCAAATCAATAATAAGGAAATTTAATATATAGAAATCTTGGCATTATTTTATATTATTAAAAAACAAACAAAAAAACCCTTTTAGGAATAAACAAATTTCTTCACATAGATTCACCAAAGAAACTATGGTATATTATTCATGCAAAATAGAAGTAGCTTATAGAATACTGATATAAAAAGTGGAGAAAGAGTTTAGGAAATGTGTGTGAAGAAATAAAAATATGATGACAAGCCCAGTTTTTAAAAGGATAAGATTAAGACAGTAAAAACTAATGTTTTGATGACTTATAACTTTATATCTATACATATGTATACACAAAAATGTAATATACATAAGTAAATATCTCAGGTAACACTGATACTGATGGTCAGTGGAGTCTGCTTTGAGTAAGATGATCTAGAGTAAGGCTTCTCGACTCCCGACATGGTGTTAGAATCATCTCAAGAGCTTTGAATAAAGACTGATTCCTGGAACCACATTCAAATATTCTGATTCAGTTTATATGGGGTGGACTTCACACACTGATTTATTATAAAAGCTCCTTTTGCTGATTCTAATGTGTAGCTGGTTTGGGAAATAAGGCTCTTGGAATAATCTATTATAAATACGTTTGAGTGAGTAGGTATGTGTGTATATGTGCGTGTGTGTTAGTTTGCAGCTGTTGTTTTTACTTCTCCACTTGGGCTGCTGAGCCGTTTGAATAAATCCTAATGGTGACAGCTGTCCTGCAATTAGGAATCTCCATCTTACTTATAAAATAATCTTACTAGAAAATAATCTTGTTTTTTAAATCTCCCTATAATCAGCTGTTAAAATTTCCATAATTAATTCCATGCTATGCAGTTTTTAAATTGGCAGATAATTATGTGAAGGCACTACAAGAAAGAAGGCAAATCATATTTGAAAGCAGATTTTTCCCCCCGAAAACCAGATTTCAATTAAATAAATAAAACCTGTTTTCAATGTTCAGTAAATTGTCTTTAATGTAAGTTATATTTCTTCTTGGACCAGTTCTGTGACCACAGTATGCCTAAAAACTTTATTCTGTACTCTTTGCCAAATAAATGTATATACTCATTGCTTTTTGGAAGGTATAAATTGAGAAATATTAAAAAACTAATATCTTTTCTCCAAACTAGACCATATATCTCTTCTTTTATTTTTTGCCTACAAAATGTTTCATTGTCCAAATGCCTCAAGACCAGTGAAGTGTTCATTTAAACACAAGAAACAAATATTTAGTGATAATAATATTTATAAATTAAATTTATCCAACTTATTTAATCATCAATAACTAATTACCAGGATAATTACTGAGAATTGATTTGTATAACTATCTGTATATGATATGAAAAGGACAGGTATCTGAATAGTGATGTGTGTTCATTTTACTACATTCCCTGTAGTTATTTTATTTTGACTGCCACTGAGAAGAATAGATGATATCTTTACCACTGCTCGCATGAAAGGTGGCTAGTGAGGAGTGAAGGGTTTTGGAAAACAACAGGTTTTGCCTGGCCTGGAAGCACAGCAGAAGTCTTGGTAGCATAAAGCATATTCCCTACAGAAGTGCAAGAGGGCTTTGAAAATATTCATATATTAGGTAATTATCACAATCACAAAGAGGCTTAATATTTAAATCTTTTAAAATGGTCAATAAGACACATTGCCAGGAGCTGACAATTACCAATAAAACAAATAATTATTCTCTTGCTTCTTCACTTTTTACACAGGTTAAAATTGCACAATATTTGAATTTTACCACACTTTTAGCCTTGTGCTTGTAGAACAATTCCTTTTTCATATGTCTGAACACAACTAGACACATTGTGTTTATGATGAGGACCCAAATGTTTTTTCTCATAGCCAGGAATACTGCTTCAAAGAGAAAAGTGGTCTGTGCCTCTTTATAAGTTCTTCTGGATCCAAAAGGATTGGCAGTAATGATGTCAGTCATAATTCCATGACCTCGTTTAAACATTAATCAGCAAGCTGGCATAATTTCTTATAGCATCTTTGCAAACATTTCATATTTCATGTATTGCCTGAAAAGTTTGTTTTTGAGTTTGTTTTTGAGAAAAGTGCATACAAATTTCAAAAGGACTTACTTAAAAACCATAGCTGTTACTTAATAACAGTAGTTAACAATTATAATTTATTATTTTCACTTTTCCTAAGAGAAAAATATTCCATGTTAAAGTCCTTCAGCTTTAAAATGACCCAGGTTCTCCTGCACCAATTATTAAAATAAATAAACAAAAATCTTAAAATAAAACTAACAAAAGTTTTCCTAAGTACAAAACCAAGCAAACAAACAAACAAAAAGTCTTGATCCACTAAAAGAGTTTCATAAACCGGAGTTTACCTGAAAGGAGTAACTCTCAAATTTAGTTTTACCAGATGTGGAGGATGATATAGACAGGTCTGAGCATAGACAGAGTTATAGGCAATTTTTTGAACTCCCTGCTTTAATTTTTACCATTGCTCACCCACTCAAATTCAAATGTATGTGATGGTGAAATAGAATCCACTCTATTTTTACAAAAGTGAATCTTGCACATATTTAAATTTAAAATTGATAATTAGTTATTTGCAAACATCAAAAAGATAAATTTAGTACAGCAAATACCGTGAAACTGTGACAAAGACACACTCTATAGGTGTGAGATTTTCTGTTCTCATTTTCCTTTTTTTTTTTTTTTTGAGACAGAGTCTCACTCTGTGCCCTGGGTAGAGTGCAGTGGCGTCATTGTAGCTCACTGCAGCCTCAAACTCCTGGGCTCAAACCATCCTCCTGCCTCAGCCTCCCAAGTAGCTGGGACTACAGGCATGCACCACAATGCCTGGCTAATTTTTCTATTTTTAGTAGAGACGAGATCTTGCTCTTGCTCAGGCTGCTCTCAAACTCCTGAGCTCAAGCAATGCTCCCACCTCAGCCTCCCAGAGTACTAGGATTACAGGTGTGAGCCACATCCAGCCTTCATTTTCCTTCTTAAAGTGGTGCTTAGAAATAAACACTGAGAGTTGGGACATGTTTGAAGACCTATGACGCATTCACAGAGAGAAGGACTTAGGAGAGTCATAATTAGTGGTAATTAAGATCTAAAACCTGCAGCTGCTGGCAATGACTCTTAGCATTGTAAGGAGCTGCATTGCTAATTGCAGATTCTGAAGATATTATCAGAGTTGTTAACAAGCTTTATATGCACCTTTTCAATGGAGGCTGGCACCAAGGTCTTGCTGTTGATTAGAATAGAATGAGTAGGCACGGAAAGAGAATTTCAGTCCATGTACCAATTCTTACTCATTGTCAGAACTCCAAGAGATGCTATGTTGAGACATACTTAGAAGTTTCATATAATCTTAGCAGAAATGAGTGCTCTGACTGAACCGCAATCTTTGGCATAAGCATGGGCCAGCGGAAAGATATGAAATATTTTGCCAATCCTGGATGTCTTCTTTTTCAGAGAAACATAATCAGCAAGGTAGAATTAAATATTTAAGTTCTAAAAGTAAAGAAATTAGATGTTGTTGTAATATGCATATATAAGTATAATATATATGTAAAAATATGAATGTGTATATATTAATATATATTAATATTTTTAATTAGTGAATTTCTGCTGACAATTGGTAAGGTTAATGGTCAAGATAATCTGTGTAGGGTATAAAAAATTAAAAGTATCTTGAGTTATAACCATTAATTTGTATTTATGATCATATAAATTCTGGCTGAGGGAAAGGGGTACAGTAGTAACTACAGCTTTAGGAATTTTATACAGTGGGGAAAATGCATTGACAAGACTCAATTTTGCCAAATTTTTTTGATAATCACTTCTATGGCCCAAAGTTCAATTAAAGGGCAACATGGCTATGAAATAACATTCTTCTGCATCTCTAAGTCCAGAATGTGTTTCATTAGTAGGGTCTAGGTACAATTTTATTGCAAACTGCTTGGATTCGGCAATAAGGACAGAATTCGAGAACAGAGTTGCTAGAACCAGACTACGTCATGTTGTAAAAGACCTTCAACAAGTCACTTATATTCTTTGTGTCTTAATGTCCACATCTGTAAAATGAAGCTTCAGATGATACCCATTTAACAGAGTTGTTCTTAGGATTAAATGAGTGATATCATGGAAAATCCCTGAACTGAGGGTCAGATAATCTTGTTTTTGTACTTGTTCTATACCCACATAGTTGAATCCTTTAAGCAACTCATTTTGTATATCTGGCGTAGATAATCGTTGTCATTATCATCCTCCTCCTCCTCATCATCTTGTCTAGGACTTATTGGGCACTTTTTGTATACCAGACAATGTTTAAAGTACTTTAAGTGTATTAACTTATTTTGGGCTCATAACAGGCCTATAGGGCATATAAATATAAAGTGAAGTATATTTAAACTATAAATATTTATAGTTCTGTGATCCTGACTTGATTATATCAAAATGGCACAAGGCTTCCCTCATAGAGACAAATCAAGCAATCAAATTAAAATACAGAGATTGAAAAGCAAGACTATAATCACATACTACCAAAATAATCATTCAATTAAATATAAAACCATTTGGCATTTGTCATTCCAAGCTAAATATCAGTGTTAGTCTTGCTTATTTTTTGTCTGCACTAGATTAACCAATTGTTCTAAACTTATCTTAAATTATTTCATATAGAAACAATATTGAATGTCTGTTGGAATTCCAAATTCATTTCATATGTATCACTTCTAAGTGTCCAATACATTATTTTGCACAGAATTGATAAGATGCTACATAATACTGAGATAAACAGAGCACTATGCATATGGGTTTACAAAAATTAGATAGATTATAAAAATGTTAGAAGAAGAAAAGTAAGTTTCAAAAAAGAACAACAAAATCATTGGTGTCTAGCTAACTATCCTCTAAAACCTGTCGACAAAACAGCCCCCTTACATAGTGCATCAGAAAATCCAAACCAAGGAGAGATTGGGAGATGTTGGTCAAAGGGCACATATTTCAATTAGATAAGAGGAATAAGTTTAGGAGAGATCTATTGCACATCATGGTGACTATAGTTAATAATGATATACTGTATACTTGAAAAATTGCTAAGAGAATAGATTTGAAAGTGTTCTTACCTCAAAAAATGGTAAGTATATGATGTAATACATGTTAATTAGCTTGATTTAGTCATTCAACAATGTATACATACATCAAAACATGTATAGCATAAATATATATAATTTTTATTTGTTAATTAAAAATTAAATTAATAAAAAAGAAAACACACACCAAAAAACAAAGATATCCTCAAGGTAGATTTTTAATGATAAATAAACTAGAGTTAGTCCCACATTTTCAAAAGGATTCTTTCAAGTTGACCATTCTAAATTAGTATATTTATCAGCCTATATACATAGATAATTTATTGTCATGTACACAATTTATTGGCTTACATTATATTATATATAATTTATGGGCATACACATATGTCTGCAAATAATCACGATTTGAAATTAATGTAAGTTTTAAGTACTTTTAGAAAAATAATCAAAAAATCTTAAATAAAACAATATTTTTGTATGTATAATACAACATAAGTAATATAATAATTAAAATGGAAAATATTAAATTGGAGACAGTTTGTTCAACTCTTTAGTATACTTTATATCTTAGAGATAAAACATCTTACCTTAAAGCTAGTGCAAAAGGACAGAAAACAGAAATGGGAACCTGCTGTATTCTCACAGTGCAATTAATGCCACCTACTAAATTCTCCCCTTGTCTCCTTAAGATTGGAAAAAAAGGAGTAGAGACAATAGTGGTTGTGGGAAGTATCTACCAACAGGCACCCACGTTCATTCATTGCACACCACAGCCTAAGTGTCTTGAGTCTGCAGCTTCTTTAAGGACCAATACAAATATTTGAAACAGAAAAATATGTTGTGTCCAAAAAAAAAAACCCACAAAATAGAAAGCAATGAATGTTTATCTACAAAATAGGACCATGTGTCAATTTTTCTTCACTACAAGTCAATTCTTATCTATAAATTATTTTTAATGCAAGCCCTGGGTACATTTAATAGGTTTAATATCAGATAACTATAAAATTAAGAGTTTCTAGAATCTATAAAAGGCTTACAATTGCTTTGATTACATGTACCAGTGAAATAGAGTCCTGTGTGACTACGGAAACTTTTTGGACATTTTCTGCATCATTTGGCAAATAACCAGATAGTAAGGAGATGCCTAGCAGAGCTTACTGGTAGACATTATCTTAGGAGCTGCAGCATCTTGAGATGGTTTGCTTGAAACTTGAATTCCTTTAATTGGATTTTGCTGTAAAGTGAGGCCAACCTACCCAGTGCTCTACACTCTTGGAAACCTGCTTTGACGGGAGGTTCTTAGTAATTACTACAATTATGGTACCCCAACTTACATCTCTCACTTCAAAGTCATTTCTTATTTATTAAGGCTATACCAGAAGAAAAGGCACAGGGACTACTTTAAGGAATTAAAAATTAAAAACTTGAGAAAATTCATGAAGTTATTACTAATGCACTACATAAATAATGCTGTGAAAATGTTGGACAGAATTATGTAAATTATTATTTTCAAGAGGATATACACTTTATGTCTAATATAGAGCAAATGCATATATGGAGTCCCTCATTGTCCCTTTTATAGAGAACTATAAAAATAATATTTTAGCCAACAAAAATAAAGTATCTTAAAAAATGATTAAATAGTCAATAATCTATTTATAATAATTAATATAATAACTGAGATATAAATACTTATTTAAAAATCACATATACATGCACACTCATTTATTATGTGCATATGTGTGGTATGTATGTGAAAATCTTGCTAATTCTGTCAAATTCAAGGAATAATTTTATTTATATTTTTGTCTTTATTTTTAGACAAAAAGTCTAAAAATAAAGTTTTGACTCTAACACAGTTGTCTAGACCATGTCATCTTTACTTTCATCCAGTTTTTGAGCTGTTGTATTTTTAGAATCTATAAACGTTACTGTCATTGAAAATTTGATCCCAAACCAGTAGTATCTATTTTAATAATATTAAGTTTTTAATATCTATGATTATTAGTATTATCCTGAATGCCAAGATGAAGTCTTGGAAGTAGAGCAGATTACTATTATTTACCTATATTAATAAATGTATCAGGTACCCTTTATCAGTAACAAGTAAGTAGAACTTATGATGGGAAAATGCCATATTTTTACAAATACAAAAATATACCTTTGAGTAAATAAAATCTGTAATGTTCAAATATATATTAGAAGAAAACCTCTAACTCTACCAAGGGAAATAAATGACATGTAATAATAGAAAGACATACTTGGTGGTTGAATGCAATGATCTTAATCTTAACACTTAAGCTTCACATATAGTAAAATTCCAATCAAGTGGTATACCAAATATTTTGCTTGAGAAAAGCATATAATTTGTTTCAAGAAAAAATATTACAGTTGCAGAAATGTACAAAAGAGATTAAAGGTGTTCTATCAATGTAGTCCTAAGCATTGTCTGGCAAAATCTCTGAAAACTACATGCTTCTGTTGCAACATATGCCTTTAATTATTGTTGACTATCTAGGGTATTTCATACAAATCTGTAGAGACAGAACTTAAGTTATAGAAAACTTTTTCCTATTAACAATAACACAAATGGTTCCTGTCTGTACAATGCAAATTATTTTATTTTATAAAGATAGTTCAACATATTATTGGATAGTAACAAATTGTGCATCTATTATGAAATTCACTTCAGCATTCCTGATTGTGTATGTATGTGTATATATATTTTAATTCTCATTTGAACTTGTTGTAACTTATTACTCCTTCCTTTATTAAATAATGAGTTACATAAAATCTTTGATATGTATAAATTATATTTGCATGAGGTTCATGATTTTACCTGTTTTTAAATTATAATCAAGCAGTTTTGGGATGTCCAGGATACAGACATTGACACAGTGAAAATACAAGACATTTCCATCACCAAAAGATCCTTCATGTTGCCCTTCAATAGCCACTCCCAATTTCTTTAAAAATAAATTTTATTGTGTATATTTGAGGTTTACGACATAATGTTATGGGATAACGTTAGATAGTAAAATGGCTACCATATAGTGAAGCAAATTAACATATCTATCATCTCACATAGAAACTTTTTTGTTACAAGAGCAGCTAACATCTATTTATTTAACAAAAATCCCAAATACAATGCAATCTTGTTAACTGTATTCCTCATATTCTACATTAGATCTCCAGACTTGTTCATCCTACATATCTGGTACATTATATCCTTTGACCCACATCTCCCCATTTACTACGTACCCCACAGATCTCTAGTAACACTGTTTTATCACTGTTTTATTCTCTATTTCTGTATGTTTGGCTTTTTTTTTTTAGATTTCACATATAAGTTAGTTCATGCAATATTTTTCTTTCTGTGTCTGATTTATTTCACTTAGCATAATGTCATCCAAGTTCATTCATGTTGTGGCAAATGGCAGAACCTCCTTCCTCTATAGGATTGAATGATATTCTATTATATATACATACCACATTTTATTTATACATTTGTCTGCAGTTGAACACTTAGGTTGTTTCTGTATTTTGGCTATTGTGAATGATGATGCAATGAACGTGGGAGTATAGATATCTTTACCAGGTGATGATTTCATCTCCTTTGAGTATATACCCAAACTAGGACTTGCTGGATTATATAGTAGTTCTATTTTTAATTTCCTTAACAAACTCCATGCTGTTTTCCATAATGCCTGCACCAATCTACATTCCCACCAACAATGTACTACATTTCTCTTTCTCTGCAAGCCACACTTACTTCTCTCTCCCTCCACCCCTTCCTTAACCCTGGAAACCAATAATCTGATCTCCATTTCTAGATTTTGTCAGTTCAAGAATGTTATGTAAGTGGAGTTCTAGAGCACGTACCCTTTTAGAAGCGGCCTTATCCACACAGTATAATTTTCTGGAGATTCATCCAGGTTGCTGTCTGTATTAATATGTCATTCCTTTTCATTACCGAGTACATCGTATTAGATGCGTCAAGTGGTGTGGGTGTGCCACAGATTGTCACCCATTCACTGGCTGAAAGACGTCTACATTGCTTCCAATTTGGAGCCCTTCAGGATAAAGTTTCTGTAAACATTTGGTTACAGGTTTTCACATGAATATAAGTTTTCATTACTCTGGGATGACTGCGTAGGAGTGTAGTTGCTGTGTTGTGCAATGATTGCATGTTTCTTTCTTTAAAGGTGCTGCCACAATATTTTCCAGAGAGGCTGCACCACTTTATAGTCCCACCAGTAATGTCTGAATCATCCAGTTTCCCCGCGTTTGCCAGCATTTGGTTTTGTTTATTTGTTTATTTTAGCCATTCTGATAATTCTGCAGTGATACCTCATTTTGGTTTTAATGTGGATTTCCCTGATCACTAATGATGTTGAACATCTTTTTATGGTTTTTTTCCCCATATGTGTGTCTTCTTCCATGAAATATTTCTCTGTGCTTTTTGCCCCTGATCTTAATTGGGTTATCTATTTTTTAAGTATGGAGTTTTGAAAATATTTTTATGCTAATTTTTTGTCAGCTATGTGGTTGTGCAAATTTTTTCTCCCAGGGTTTAGTTTGTTTTTCATCCTATTAATAGGATCTTTCACACAGCAGACGTCTGTAATATTGCTGAAGTCCAATGTATCAATATTTCCTTTCATGTATCTTTCTTTTGCAGTCAAGTCTAAGAACACTTTGACTAACACTAGTTCATATAGGTTTTCTTCTATTTTTTTCTCAAAAGTTTTATAGTATTATATTTTATATATAAATCCATGATCCATTTTGAGTTAGTTGTTTTTTTTTTAATGTGTGAGGTTTGAGTTGGGATTTATTTATTTATTTATTTATTTATGTCAATGGATATCCAGCAACATTTGTTGAAAGGCTGTATTTCCTAAATTGAATTGCTTTTGAGCCTTTGTCAAAAATCAGTCGGAAATATTTTGTGGATCTTTTTCTGGGTTTTCTTTTCTGTATCACTGGTCTATGTGTATATCTTTTCAATAATACCATACTATTACTATACTATTACATACTATTACTGTAGCTATGTAATAAATCTTGAAACCAGTTAGACTGGATCTTTCCATATTATTCTTCTTTTAAAATTTACATTAGCTATTTTAGTTTCTTTGCTTTTCCATATAGATTTCAAAATAATCTTTTATATATATATGTTGTGTGTGTATAATATATATCTATATATCTCTCTATATATCTATATCTACAAAAACTCTTACTAGGATTTTGATAAGAATTGCATGAAACATACATCTTGATTTGGTATGAATTGACATCTTTGGTATGACAAGTCTTCCAATCCATGAACATATTATGTCTCCCCATATATTTAGATCATTTTTATTTCTTTTCTCAGGATTTTATAGTTTTCAGCATACACATTCTATGCACATGGTTTGTTAGGTTTGCACCTAAGTATATTTTTTGTGTGATTGGACTTTATTTTTAATTCTAGAGCCCATATGTCATTGATAGTATATAGAAATATAATTTTTTTTTGGTTTGCTGATCTTATATCCTGAAAACTTGGTGAACTTACTTATTAGCTGTAGGAGATTGTTTGAATTTCTTTTTGGGGGGCAAGATAGATTCCTTGTTATATTCTACATAGGCAATCATATCCTCTGCAAATTGGGACAATTTTATTCAGTCCTTAGTTTCAATTGCCAAACAAAATTCAGAAAATTCAACAGGAAAAGGAAAATCTGTTTTATTTACCCATATTTTTGCATGCTGTATTTGTTCTTCCTTCCCAATGCTCTAAGATTTCTTTCTTTATCTTTTTGTTTTCTCTTTAGAGATCTTCCTTTAGCTATTTTTTAAGTCTGCTGATGACAAATTCGGTTTTTCTCCATCTAAGAATATCATGATTTTTCCATCATTCTTGGGTGATATTTGTACTGGATATAGACTCTTGGATGATAGTTCTTTTCTTTCAACACTTGAAAAATGTAGCACCACTTCTTTCTGACCTCTAAAGTTTCTGATTTCTGAGAAATCTTCTGTAATCTGAATTGATTTTCCTTTAATGTGTAAGCTGTTATTTCTCTCTCCCTGCTTTTAAGATATTGTGGAGTTTTTTGTCTTTAATTTTCAAAGTTTGGCTATGTTGTGCTTTGTGGTTCACTCAGCTTCTAGAATTTTTTCCAAATTTTGTGAGTTTTCAATTTTATGTCTCTGAATACTTTATCATTCTCATGGTATTTCTCCTATCTTACCAAAACTCTGCTGAACTTTTGTTATATTGCAAAAGATATCTACAGCTCTGTTGATTATTTTTTAAAGCTATTATTTCTCCATTGCTGAGATTGGGGAATTTCTATTGTTCTATCTTACAATCCTCTGCCTCTTTCCTCTGTTCCTTCCATCCAGCTGTTGAGTACAACCATTATTTTGTGATCTCTAAAAAAATTTACTTATTGTATTTTTCAGTTCTAAATTTCTATTTGATTTTTTGTTGTATCTTCAATTTTGTTTCTGAGACTATTTTTCTTTACCAAGATTTTCTGCTTTTTTCTTTTTTCCTTTAGTGTATTTTTAATTGCTCATTGGAACAGTTTTAGGATTCTGTCTTAAAATCTTTGTCAGATAATTCTAATACATCTGTTTGTTATCTTGGTGCTATCATCTATTGATTGGCCTTAAATTCATTTTGAGATGATCTTGGTTCTTGGTATGATGAGAAAGTTTTTTATTGAACCTGGACATTTTGGATATTGTATTATGAGATTCTAGATCTTTTTTAAACCTCATAACTGGATTCCTTGTATAGAACTTCCGCAGAGTGAGGGGAGATGCCATCTAGTGGATGCCAGATGTGAGTAGAAGTCGATACTTAGCACCTGTCTGCTGTTGATTCCCAGCATGGGGCTCCTCTTTACTGCTAGGTAGAGGGTGGACATTCTGGTTCCCCACTAGGCCTTCACTGATACTTCTTCGGCTGGGATGGGTAGGATTGTCTCATTACTTTTCCCCACGTGCCTCCACTTACCCCATAGTGGGGAGAGGTGGCCGCGTTTCAGGCATGCAGTGGTGAAAGTCCTCACTCCCATTCGGTCTCCTCTGTTTCACCCCGGTGGGGAGGGTAAGGGCACCTCATTACTGCTGGTGAAAGTAGAAATCCATGCTTCTCACATGGTCTACACTGACTTCGTAATGTGGAGCCCTCCCTAGCTGGCCTTCTCTTACCCATTCTATCAGGATTATTGGGGTAATTCATTACAGCCTGGAAAGAGTGAAAAGCTAGGCTCCCCAATAAGCCTTTTTTGGCCCATTTGGGGATGGGGTCACAGGTTTTTTACTGGAGTAGAGGAGTTTATTTTAATTTTTATGTCTTACTAGGATGCCCCATTCTGGGTTCATTGGATGGAAACTGCAGTTTTGTTGGGCCTTTTATTTATTTATTTTGTCTGTACCCATCACTGATCCCTAGCTGCTGATTTCCTCACGTCTATGCCTGGGATATGTGAGGCAGAAAGAAAACTCAAGGAATTCACTATTGTGATCTTCCTTGGGTCTTGAAGTCTTTAGCAGGTCTCTTTTCTCCTCTCTACCTTTCAGAGTCTTCTTATGTTTATTTTTATATAATGTTCAGGGCTTTTAGTTGTACTTAGTGGGAGGGATGAGGAAAAGTATGAGCATTTTGTCTTTCCAGAAGTGGAACTCTCAATTGGAAAGACTTTATGCTTCAGTGTTTACTTTTGACTTGTGACTGAAACGGTTGAATTGAAAACATAAGTTCCCTAGGTTTCAGAGTTTCTTTTTGTCCGTGTGTCTGTAATTGAGAAAGATTAACCTCTCATGGTGTAAGTATGAATTGTTTTTCTACTTCTAGGAGGTATTAATAAATTAGATTATAACATCTTTTAATTTAAACAATCTCTGTTCTAACAGGTTTAAAGATCTAAATATAAGTACTTTCAACATAATAGTCTCAAAATTCAGACTATAAGGAAACCAAAATTCCCTTAATGCAAATGTGCTTGGCTTTTAAGAAAAATTATTCAGAGACTCAAAAATATTTTAAAAACCCAAGTTACCATAATAAAGGTACATATATGAAAAATCGTGCTACTTTAATAATTGTGTTTTTAAAAATCTGACTATATATTTTCTCTGAGTTGTCTGTGGTAAGTATAATACAAACACACATTTTCTTTTTAAGATTTAACAAGACTAGTTATCTGAACTTCCTAAACATATGCAGGTTTACTGATTAAATAAGCTAACATACTTTTACATAATTTTTCAGATTATGAAAAATATAACATGTTGAATAAAATTGATTTATTCTACTGACATACTTTTTTTACATCAACAGTAATGATACTTAGGTAACTTTAAACCCTGAATTAATATAAAATGGAATTAGTGAATGGATAATCATTGAATACCTAGATAAAATCTAAGTAATTTGCAGGGCTAAACATTTATTACTAAGCAGAATTTTAATTTTTATACATTTTCTTCTTATTTTATATGATACAGAGAAGTGAGCCTAGTTTTAGCTCATGCTAATAAATCTGTTTACTTTATAGCCATTTTAAGGTGTGTAAAAGGAATGTTCATGACTACAAGTAGATGTGATATTTCAATTGGTGTAAATTTTCAGTTATGTAAGAGAAAGTTCTACAGATTTCCTATACAATATTGTGCCTATAGTGAACAATACTGTAATGTGCCCTTAAAACTTTAAGAGAGTAAATCTCGTGTTCTTACCAAAAATAAAAAAGGACACAAGAAAATTTTGGGAGGTGATGGCCATATCTTTTACTTTGATTGTGGTGATGCCATCACAAGTGTAGGCATATATGTAAACTCACCAAATTGTATATAATATAATAAATATGTACAGTTTTATATATCAATTGTATGTCTATAAAGCTGTTCAAAAAAACAAGTTGTGACATTTCATTTTATGACCTTTGTAAGTCTGCAAAAATCCTGTGTATAGCAGAGTTCTCAATTATCTCTCCCTTGCTTTTGTCTATGAAATAGAAATTAGTTATTTTGTTAAAAGTAATAATATGTTTGATTGAGACCATACTAGGAGCCACAGTGACAGTGAATTACAACTCTGTGTGCTTTTTTTTTTTAAATTCCAGGAAAGAGGAATTTCATCCAAAAGCAAAGTGCCAATTTTTTTTCAGAAGATAACAGAGCATAGTAAAAAGGACAAAACATAAGGACAGTGAATTTTAATTGCCATAGTTTATAATACCTGAGTCCAAAAGAAGCCATTATAATGTATTAAAATTATCAAAGTTTTCCAGATTGGGTAAGCTTTCTGATTAAAGTCTCTGCCTTGTTTGTAACCTGCCTAGAAAGCAATAATTCTGTGTCTTACCAGAATGCTTTTCTGTATTTATGTTAACTTTATCATGTTCTTGATTATTAAAAAATACAAAGAATAAAGTTTCCTCACATATAAGAGATCTAAAATTCTTTACACAAATGCTTTATTTTTCTGTTAAAATATCTTATTGTTACTTTGATTAAATAAATATTGTTTCTCAGTCACTTATAGTACTATCTTAAGTACACTTTTTTGACAACATTTTTAAACATTTTACCATCTCAAAATTGTATGCTAAACTTAGAACTAAAATAACTTTTTCATGATATCTTTTATAGCTAAAATAAGATCCCTGGAAATTTACAAATGTTTATTCTCTCATCATCTAAAAAGAGATACATAAGAAATAAATTAAATTTGTTTGATATACTTCCTATTGTTTTGAATTAGTTCATCATGATTGTAAGAGATACGAGGACAGGCTGTAAATCAGTACAGAAACTCAATTTTTTCTAAGTGGAGTTTATATAAGTAAAATATTATTAATATAAATATTTCAGATAGTATATACTTTATGAGAATGTCCCGGAAATTCATCAGTTTCCTTCATGTCCATAATATGTTTTTACCTTCAGGGGGAAAATTGATCACATCCTTCTAAAGTAGCTATTTTATCCTCCTCCACTTTGATATTACAGTTTACTGTAATAAATTGTACACAATCACTTTTGTCATCTTGAAGCTCTGCTTTATTCTGATGCTTGCCTGCAGAGTCTGCTATAAGCTATAGTCCAGAGTTGCTATCTTCAACAAAGTAGGGAAATCTCAGAATATCCTGGAAAGGCCTATAACAAGTATTTTAAATAGTTAATCTTTCAAAGAACATACTCTTTGACATCCTGTAGACAAATTTTAGCCCGTAGTAGTGGACAGAATGAGAATTTTCAGAACAGTTTTAAGGTGGAAAATAGACAACTTCATGAAAGCAGACTGTGAACACAAGATCCATTTGGACAATAATTACTTTAGGACAACATTAAAATAAAAGATAGTTTATTGTGCTTTCAAAATACTGTTGACATTATTTTAATAACATTATTTGTGGATATATACAACCTTAAATATATTAGACTTAGGATTTATAAGTGAAATATTTTGAAACTTTTACTGAATCTCATTGCTTTTTGTGACATTATTATGTAGATAGGTAGGTTCAGTAAGAAACTGTTTTCTCTTTTATAAGAATATGATTAGAAAAATTGACTTTGCAACAAGGCCATACCTGCAATATCATATTTGATAAGGATTATTATATAATCAGACATGATAAATCACTATTAAGTAAAAAGGATTGACTTTATATAAGGAACTAATAACTAGAAAACACTCTCAGGAAAACTAGCCTGGTACATGGCTTATAGGGTGTTGGCTTTGTAAGTGGTAAGAAAAATCACTTTCTGAGGATAAGAAACCTTAGCAAATTTTGAGGACCTTAAAAAAGAAGGTGAATTCACCCATATTTATAAGTGCTGCTGGTAAAATTTTGTGGAAACAGTTTCTTGATCTACGTTTCCTAGCCTTGGGATAACAAACAATAGAGGATTTAATAAATCTGACCAAGCTGCTTTAGGAAAGCTTCCAGACAGAAGCTAATTTTATGGCTTTAGTGTTTGCTCAAAGCTGTGTGGCTCTATATTTGCAAAGCATACTTATGGAGGACTAATTAAAAACAGTCTTGTTGCAACTATTTAAATAATCAGGTTAATCGAGGTATTTATCAAGACAAATTCAATTATAATCAATATCCTTAGAGAGATATTTGTTATTACATCGAGGAAAATAATAAGATCCTATAACAAAGGAGCATTCAGAGCTGAGAAAGAACAATTTAAAGTAAGTAAAGTGACTGAAGTTAAGTTTTTAAAAGGTATTTATTTTTTAATTTAAAAATATTTTATTTTTAATTATTATAAATACTTGTATTTATACTATAATAGTTGTATATATCATAATTGTATTTATACTATAATAGTTGTACATATGTATAGAGTACATGTGAAATTTTGATACAGGCGTACATCTGCAATGATAAAATCAGGATAATTGGGGTATCCATCACTTTAAGCATTTATCATTTCTTTGTATTAGGAACATTTCATTTCTACTTTTTTAGTTATTTTGAAATATACAATAAATTACTGTTAAGTATATATCGCCCTATTATGCTATGCAACACTGGATCTTATTCCTTCTGTCTAACTGTATTTTTGTGCCCATTAACTGTGCCCCCTTTATCCCATCCTTCCCACTACTCTTCCCAGACTCTTTTAACCATAATTCTACTATCTCCATGAGTCTAATTCTTTTTTAACTCCTGAATAATAGTGAGAACATGGGATGTTTGTCTTTCTGTGCCTGACTTATTTCACTTAGCATAATGTCTTCCAGTTCCATCCATATTGTTGTAATTGGAAAAGTTTTATTCTTTTTTATGGTTGAGTAAGATTCCATTGTGTATATGTACCAATGAAGTTAAATTTTTAAAAATATTCTTTCATGTTTAGTAACAATTACAACAGAAATGAAATTAAAGAGTGTATTTAAATGATGGAAAGTCACTCCAGAAAATGAATAAAAATAACACCTCCCTAATCCACACCTTTATAATGTTTGATCACACCTGGGATAATAAAAGGAACCTAAATATTTCCAGAAAAAAATTAAATAAACATTAAAACATGTCCCCTAAAAGAGATTGAAAATTAAAATATCACCAGACTTCATAAAAGAAATACTGAAAGAAGTGAATGGAGCAAAGATTTGAAGGAAAAGAGTTCTAAAATAGAATTCTAAATCCAGTCAAAGTATCAATTAAGTGTGAGGGTAGAATAAATAATTTTTTCATGTGTATGTTCACAAAAATTTTACTTCCCATCAATTATTTTCAGAGGCTGTTGGAAGAAGTGTTTCATCAAAAAGAGGAAGGTAAATAAAAGATAGGAAGATATGAATTACAGTAAACAGACTAACCACAAAAAAGAGACAAACAGAAATTCCACGATGATGGTGTGTTTTGTGTGGGGGGAACAAGAGTGGGAGGTAAGATGGTGACAGGTTTATTTTCTAAGAGGCAACCGATAGATGAAATCTAAAACAGGAAAATCAAGAAATCACACACACACAAGCTTTAGATTTTAATACGGTGATAAAAAGGAACAAGAACCAACCAGTTTTCTGAAAATGATCGCCTTGGGAGAGTGGAAAACAGTCTTTCAGAAGGGTTGAGCAGAGAGCTAGCGGTATCATATGGTATTTAAAACACTATGCAAGTATTACTGTGCTAAACGACATAAAGTTGAAAAAATAACCAGGCCTCAAAATTCTTGCAATAAAAAAAAACTCTTAGAAAAAGTAATGAGAAAAGAGCAATGAAGTATCCAAAGAATAATGAGAAAAGAATATAATCTAGTGAAAAATAAGAAATAGATAAGAACTATGCAAAAAGACACTGAATTTTACAAACAATAAAGATAGATGAGTAATGGATTTTGAATTTTCTGAAGTGCTTATCATTTGGGAAGGCATATAAATTGGTAGAGCTACTGTAGAAGTCAGAAATAACATTTCACTTCCTATAAATGTATTCACGACCTTAATCAGAAAAATGTTCAAACAGTATATAGAAGAATATTAATCTCTATGTGATTTTTATATTAAAAAGGGGGGAAACAGCCTAAATATCTATCATTTAAATGAGTGAAAACACTGGAAAAGCCTTTAGAAAGTGATCTGGAAACTAAAAGCAGTCAACAGATGGGGGCTACAGTCATTATTGTCATTATGATTAAAGAACCATTTATATTATAGTCTAATAACAAAATAAATTACAGTAGTATGAATGGATAATGTTCATTCATACTTACAAAATAGAGGTATTTCCACAATCTATTGAGGGACTAAAGTTTAAAAAGATCATCCATGATTCTATATTTTATGGCTTATCTGTGTGTGTGTGTGTGTGTGTGTTTATGTTTACAAACATATTGGTGAAAATTATTACAAAAGGAGATATTTGGTGACTTTTATATTCCCTCTTGGTTCTTTTTCAAATTCCTCAAAGTTTTCCACGGATGACATTTTAGCACCTTAAAAAAGCCCTTGAAAGTGGATAGAGGGCTGGGTGACCATACAAAAATTAAAAAGGTGATGAATAATTTCGAAAACCAAAAAGATTTGTAAGAAATTGCAACTGACTTAATAATTTTCCTCAACCAAGAAAGTTCAAGTCAAATTTAAGAGGACTATTTTAATTTTAGGGAGATTCAGCCCACATCAACTGAATCAAGAGAAAAAGAGTTACTGACATGTGAATGAATAGTTAGAGTAGATTACTGGATATATATTTTTTTGCAATTCCATGTTGCCTTTAATTATTTCGTGCATATTTGAATGATTTGTATTTCACTCTTAAATTATTTATTTTCCTTTACCTAAATTTCAGATATTGTTATGTGACACATGTTTTAACTTCCTTTCTAAAAGGAAAAGGACTTATTATCTTATACCCATTGTGTCCTTTTTACTTTTCTTGGCCTAGAAGTTGACATAAAGAGAAAACAGAAAGTATATCATTTGCTAATATGTTGCTTGAATAATTTCCAGGAATGGAGTTCATATATATCAGTTACCCAGCAAGAGTAGACAACAGTTAGTGCAGATTAAAACAAAAAAGCCTAGACTTCAGGAAGGAAAAACCAAAGGGGAATTTGAATAAATAAATAAAATACATGAATAAATAAATAAATAAAGTGACATCCTTGAACAGCTTGAGACTATGGTACACAACACATTATGAATAAAAAATGAATTTGAAATTCAATGAAAACCAAGAAATAATGTATCAGAAGGGTACAGTTCAAAATTGTTTCAACTTTATCCTTTGCTATTTTTTCTTTTATTTTTCCTTTTTATTTATTTGTATAAATTTAAGGGGTACAAGTGCAGTTTTGTTACATGGATATATTATGTAGTGGTGAATTCTGGGCTTTTAGGGTAACTATCACCTGAATATCAGAATACTATACATTGTATCCATTTAGAAATTTCTCTTCTCCCCCCTCCAACACTTACCAGACCCTAATGAGCAGGGGAGAAGAGAATTACTCCACACTGTATGCCCATGTGTACATGTTATTTAACTGTTATTATAGTTCATTAGCTGTAAACTTATACTTCTCACTTATAAACAAGAAAAACATTTGTCATTCTGTGTCTGAGTTGTTCCAGTTCCATCCATGTTGCTGCAAAAGACATGATTTCATTCTCTTTCACAGCTGTATGTATACATACCACATTTTCTGAGTGATGGAATATTTTTTTAAAAATTGAAGAATTCATTTGACTCAACCCTGAATTATACATAAAGTGCATGTACAGTGCAAATCAATTTTAATGATGGTTGGTTATTTTTCAGAGATCCAAATACATTGAAATCAATTTCAGTTAATCAGATTTAGTATTTGGGGGGTTTCAAATTATTTTCTTTTATGTAGCTTAATCTTGCCTGTTTCTAATTAAAAAAAATTAACTGGGGATAAGAAATGAAAATTCTTAGAATAATCGTAAAGAGACAAATTTTATCGAAACAGTAAAATTACTTGTATCTGCATTTCTCATACGATAACATTTAACTCCATTGTTGATCTCAGTAGGATCCATTAGCATAGCAAAAATAAGAAACACTTTAATTACCAATGGTGGGTGACAGAGAAAATTAATTATGGCATATCTACAAAAGAGACAATAGGGATATTTTGCTATCATTCCCAACACTGTGTGGAGGTACGTTTATATACATGATATTTTAGAATTGTGTTTCTATATAATATATTCACAATATACAGGATAAAATAGCAGGTTTTAAAATATATTGTACATCATTTGCATTTATATATATTTTTAATTATGTAATATATATGTACAAACATACATTTTGATTAAAGTGCACATTAAATAATGCCATGTTTTGAAAAGACTAAGTCTATGAATCAATGTGCTTAAAACTGGTGTATCTGGGTTTTAGCATTACTAATAGCTATTTTTGACTCATTTGTAATTATATAATGTTAAAATAATAAGCACAACCTTGTAAATTTTTCAGAAAGAAGAAAACTCATGTAACTGACTGATATTTGTAGAATATAAACACACAGATAAGTAATCAATTCAAAAGTTAAGTAGCATTGGTGATGTTTTTGATTGCATCGATTGAGTCCCAATGTCTCTATACCTACTATTGCAATTTGGTGATTTCATTTTCTCCCTTAATGTAAAGACTATTACTTCTGGCAGTTTGATATAACTCTCAACCTTTCCATTCTATGTCCCCTGAAAACTCCCATTACATTATATGTCTTCTACTATAGCCTTGAGACCATTTGGTACTATTACCAAATATCTAATCAAATTCTAATTGCTAAATTACTCTTTCATCATTTGAGCTGATCTTAAATTTTCAGTGGCTAAGGAGAAAAGGTGTTGGAGGCAAGTAATGGAAGGAGTATTTAGAAACAGAATAGAAATTATGCAAAATATATTAACATTTTTAACATAACTCAATTTTTCCTTGCCACTGTCAATTCAGTCTTTGCAAATTTAGAAGAACTGCTTTTCCACATTGTACATTTCTTTGAAAATCCAAAAACTAAAGATTTTGAAAGTTTCACTATGTATACAAAACACTTTGGCTGCTTGTTAAAAATAAAAATCAGGCATCTTTACCCTGGAAATTCTGTTTATGTCTATCTGCAAGACCTGGATTGTTAAAAACAATTAATTAAAGTAATTCTGCTGTGGCTGACCTCATTAAAGATACAGTGCTTCGCCATTCTTTTGTAAATAACAGGCAGAGTAAAGAATGGTGAGAGAGGCCGATGTTGTGGCTCATGCCTGTAGTCCCAGCTACCCTGCAGGGTGAGGCAAGAGGATCTTTTGAGGCCAGGAGTTTGAGACCAACTGGGCAACATAGCAAGACCCCTTTTTAAAAAAGGGTGAGAAAAGTGAACTCTTTTCCCAAAATGTGTGGTTGGAAACAAGTTTAATTTCTCCTTTCTTTCTCCTGTTTGCATGGTTTGCAAAATACTACTGATACTTACTATCGTTTTTAAATCAGTTGAAAAATTACTAAGCCATTAAAATGAGGAAGTAGGTTTTTCATTTTTTTTTACACAAAATTTATATCCAGTAAGTTAGTTTTGATTATACTCCCAACTTGTTTTCCATGATTGATACTTTCATGGTCATTTTCTCCTTTAAATTTATTTATGAACAGTTGTTTTCTATTTATGTACAGTTGTTTTCAAGCTTGAAAATGCAAGAGGCACATTAGTTTTATGCCAGGAAGGTTTCTTAGGAAGAATATGGAAAACACAATATTTTTCCATCAGCCTTGATTGCCAAAATAAGTTTAGCAAGACTGAGTATTTGCTCTTCAGTGCCATTTACATGTGGGTACTTCAGTCACAAAAAAATGGTTGTAATGTTGGCAGTGAGCATAGCAATTATTCAGAGTTGAAAAAACCCCTGAGAGTGATTTGCCACAAAAGTATTTCAAAACTTTATGGGGGAAAAAAAAACCCTTGCAATTGAAGAACACTCTTTTAAACCAAAAGGTGTATATATTTAGATTTTTAAAAAATCATAGCATTTGAGTAATGATTTATTAGTGAATGTCTTAGCACAAGTGTTCAAGTTTTCTGTATAAATGATTTTTCAAGGGTAATTGGTGGGTTATGTTACTTTTAAAACATAACCCTTTTAAAAGGGTTAGGGTTAGGGTTAAGGATAGGGTTATTTCATTGATAAATGAAAGAAGAACTATGTGTGGGTAGTTTTATATTCTTGTAAGTGTGTTAGGTAAAAAAAATGCCATCCATATATTCCACAATTCTCTTGTATATTCGTAACTGTAATTTTAAATGAGATAGGTGATATTGTTTTATTTTGCAGTTGTTTTATGAGAAAATTTTCTTAGGTTTTGAAGGGTATGAGGGAGCCCTTAAATGAAACCCAAACTGACATAAAATAAAAGAGAAATATCTCATAGTGACTGCAATTTTTATGAGTGCCTTTCATTCAGTAAATCTCATTTGCAACCAAAAATATCTAAAACAAATATGTCTTTTATGTGCTTATGAGATTGGTTTGATTGATGTATATTCTTGTGTCTTGAGTCTGTAATTTGTAAGTCTCTTACTATGTGCAATGTATGGATATTATGAACTGGACTCATATGATTTAAACTCAGAAGACTTCTAAGTCCTATGATAACTTTTTCTTTGCTAATTGTACTTATATTATTTCAATCTACAATAAAATATGATGTAATATAGCAAGATATTTGTTAGAGGGAAGCAAATTAAAGTTGTTATTCTATACTTTCATATATACACAGAATCCACTCTAATATAAAAATAATACTATGAGTTCATATTAATTTTTTTATAAAATAAGGCAGATTATTAAGTTCAATGTGAAAAATAAAAGGCATGAGGTGAATAAGCAATAGGCCTATAGATGAAGAAACATTGTACCACCATTTTATTTAGGAGTAATGTAAGCTGTATCCTTGTCAGTATTTCACCTCCCTTGTGAATTTCTTCAGCACAAATTCCAAACTACTCATTTGTATTCACGTTTTTATCTGTATTCTGCTTTCTTCAAATGCTCAGATTCCGATAGATTAATCCAGTTACAATCACTTTTTTTTGTATTTTTTAAATTTAATATATTATCATTTTACATATATTTGGGGTAGATGTGATATTTTGATAAATGTATACAATGTGTAATGAGCAAGTCAGGGTAATTGGGATATCCATCACTTCTAATAGTTATCTTTTTGTGCATGTGTTGGGAACATTAAAATTCTTCTCTTTTAGCTATTTAAAATTATACAATAAATTATTTTAACTATAATTTCTCTTAAATTGGAAATTGTGTTCAAATAGTTCTTACATTCAGTCATATTCATTAACTCCAGTCTTGGTGACATCACATTAATATTAACTCTTCAATTATCCAAATGATAAGTAAATCTCTTCACTTATAAATTCATTTAGCAGAAATGATTTCCCTTTCTCTCCCTCTCTTTCTGCCTTTCTTTCTCTTTCCCTTTCTCTGTCTCTATGTCTTTCACCATCCTCCTTCCCATCTCTCATTTTCTTTCATTCTGAGACCCTTTATTAAAATGTAAGTTTTATTTTAAAAACTACATGAAAAATATTAAAAAGGAACTGAGACAGCCGAAACATGCATAGGAGTCAAAGCCTGTCTTCTCCTTTTGCGCAACTCCTCCTTCTAGATTGCAAAGAGAGATTTCTTGGAAACTTGTTGAATTCAAATTCACTAATATAAAGACACACAAAAAATAAGCAAAAGAAAAGAGTTAACATGCTTGTTTCATATTTTTTTTTCCTTTTAGAAATTTGGATCCAGCACTGATTTGGAAATACTATAATTTAAAAACATATTTTTAGTTTAAAAATTTATACCTGTTAAGGGTATGATGTTTTAAAATATTATTAAGGGCAAACATAAATTAATTAGGCTAATTACACAAATAATTACAGAAATGAATGAATTTTTCTATAATCTTAAAAAATACATAGACAATCACATCCAGTGCTGTTTTTCTTACCAAAAGGGGCATGATTTGACCATTTGGAATAGATCAGTTTCCTACACACAGATGGATGGACTTAAAATGGTCCAATTTAGGATTTTTGGACTTTAGGATGATGTGAAAGCAATATATTACATTCCGTAAGCTCCTATATTCATGATGAGGTTATGCCTGGATAAAGCCATTGGAATTTGAAAGTAAATCTATAACGTGCTCTAGACTTGTTATTGTTCCTGATTATTTGTAGCCTCCTTTGTAGCACCTTGTCGCGTTCCTATTATATGCATAAATATTTACACACTCTGTACATATTTCAGGAAGTCAACTGACATTACTCTTCTCCATATATCCTTATCATTAATCTTCTAATTTTTTTTCTTTTCAAGTTTCTGATCATCAGATCAAAGTGTTGGCCACCACCCATAAATTAGTGCCCATAACCCCGTCCATTCAGAGTAAAAAACAAATATACCCTGTGAAAATTTGCCCATTGGAAATATTTCTCCTCTCTATTGTCTTTTAGAGAGATTCCTGAGTGGAACTATGATGCTACAGCAGTCATACTTCCAGACGATGCCAACATAGCATGAAGAACCATCCATAAACGAGATATACCCTTTTTCTTTTGTTTGGTTATTTATTTCTTCAGACAACTAGTCATAATGAATAATTAATAAGGCTATAGATGTGGGATATGTATTGAAGTAATCTCAAAGAATGGTTTATGCGCAAGCTGAGAATTCAAAACTGGTGACCGTACGCAATTGTAAAAGAAACAGTCAGAATTTAACACTTCAAGTCCCTAGAAACTCTTATTCTCCAGATTGCTGAAATAGAAGAATCTGTGAATGTATTACATTTTGAATGGTAAGAAAATATGAATCAAAGTATAAAAAGCAGAGAAGCGAACTATGACATACATAAAAGGCTCACATAACAAGGGATGAAACTCAACAGCAAACTATACTGCCAAAGATTGGAATATAAATCCCATTTATTGTTCAAAATATAAAATGCTCAGCTGAATCTCAGTATAGAACAGAAAGTATTTTATCAGCATATCACTATAATTTTACATTTAATTTGGTAAAAATCTCCTTCTTACATTCAGTTTTCTTCTACTGACTTTCAAAGGAATAATAATTAAGAAGAAAGGCCTGTTCCCTGTTGGGTTTGTTATTGTGTGCTTGCTAGCTTCCCTTAACTGTTAAATTGGAGCTTTATTAAAACATCAAAGTGCACTATAATCTCTTCAGTCAAAATAGTAGTATGACAGGAAAAATTTTACAAAATTATTTTAAGAATATTTATGACATTTCTGATAGGGAAATTTAAATGTTTTAAATGGCTTCTATTATTTTTCATAAAAATGCATTAAGACCACTGTAGGATTTCCATAGGATTGGGAGCTGGTCCTCCTGGTCATTTTTGTTTTCTACCGACTCTGTGTCTTTCCAAGTTACATTATTTTTCTATGACTCAGTTTCTTTGTTTGAAAATATAGATGTAATAATGAGACCTTCCTTTATGAATGATAATTATATTTATTCTTAATAAGCCAATATACTGATTATCATTGATTTTTTCATGGGAATTCTCATGGATTATGTTTCTTGGCATAGAATCTGTCAGCAATATTTAGTGAATACAACAGACAATTCTTTTATTTCACACCGTTGTACTTGCTAGAAAAAACAACTGTTAACTGGCATCTTACACTGTTTTTATCTCTTCCATGGACCAAAATATATCCTACATATTCTTGCATGGTCAGGATGCAAGATAAATTATTAGATAATATATTTTAGTTCGCATTGGCTTTGAGAACAGGAATTTTCACCAGATAGCCATTATCGAGCTTTTAGCAATTCTCTTATATTTGTTGATACATAAAACAATATGGACCAGGAAATTATTGCAGTAAGATTATCCATTACTTATTAAGGCATTTTAGTGTGCTTAATAAGGTGAAGAACTGTATAATAAATGAATAGCTAGATCCCAAATTAATTTTAAGAACCTAAGTCATGCTGGATCAAATTATAAAGTCTTTCTATAGGCAACTTGCATTTTTAAAATTATCTCAATTGCAAACGATGGTTGTTTTATTTAGGTCTGTCACTAGTTAGGACAACAAAAAGAAAACATGGCCTAAGATTAATATGTATTTTACATTTCCTTAATTATTTGGAAGAGCATTTACATATCAGTTTTGTCCAGGGAATCCCAGGCAATACTTCCCAAATGTCCGAAAGGTGTAAGTCAGTCCTTTGCTACCTATTTTGCAAATGATATTTGAAGGCAGCTATTTTACTGAATTAAAAAAATTTTTCTATAAAATATATGAAAGTCTTTGTTATCATCAGCATTAATATTTCCTGTCTCATGTTCACCAATAAAGGAGAGTCTGGCTAATAGGATAATAATCTGTGTTTATACATTGTGGACTTCAGATTTTATGATATAATGAAAGATGATTTGTATCAGGTTTCCAATTTCAGGTATATAATTGCTTCCTTCCATTCATCCTCAGCAGGCAAGTTTTTCAAAGTATTTTGTTATGAGAAGGTATTCCAATTGACATAATTATTTTGAGACTAGTGCAGAATTCTTCAAATGTATTTGTGATTAACACTCTAGGTTGGCCCCTATTGGGGCAAAATTCTTATCTCAAATGGTCTCTCTCCTATAATACTCTTCATATCTATACCAAAACCATTGACTGTCAACTTAATTTGATATGAAGGGCCAAATTTTTCATGAGATTTAACTGTGGCATTATATTTTGCACCTGCATTTTTATAGGCATGGAATTTAATTGCTCCTTTATTTGGTTGATTATTTTTATATTTGGCCATTTTTGCTATTACACTGAAATTGAATCTTGCACTTATTGATGCCTTTGGGAAATTTTGCCCTACACCAACAATTTATAGTCATAATTTAATTGCAGAAACGGCATGTGGAAAAAAGATGTCTATTAAATTTGTTGAGAAGGGTGAAGAGATACAGTTGGACCTAGAAATAAATTTTCAGAATGAGAACTATTATTGGCAAGTACTTTCAAACCATTGCACAATTACATTTTTAGAGAGACATATCTGATTATGATCTATTTTTATTTTCTAAAGGCTTTTGCTTTCAGCAAGAAACATACATTGTATATAAATGTATATAACTTTTTATACATTATTATTTTACATTACTTTGTAACTTCCCTGTTTCTTCATAGACTGAATATTTTGTTCAAAATTAGCTGAGTAAATTTTAATTTGCCTTTATAATGTGCAAAGAGGTATGTTAATACAACTGCACTTTTTTTTTAGAATTCTGTTTTATTATAAGAGCTCCTCCACAGGTATTGTATCTTGTCCCATTTGTTAAAATGGGTCAGAATGAAGACATTTGGAATTATCGACCATAGTAAAAAATAGCAAAATAGTGGAGGGCAAGGATAAATAGTATTAATTTTAAAATAAGAGAATTTGCTTTAATGTAGGGAACAACCAAGCTAGGATCTATAGAAATACTTAAAATCCTCAAACTAAGCATAAGAATCAAGCTACCAAGTGTTTTCATATCCTTCTATTCTAAAATTTCTTTTAAAACTTTTATCAATTTAATGTATACATGTGACAAAACGTTAAAATTTATAGTCTTGGCCAGGTGTGGTGGCTCATGCCTGTAATCCCAGCATCCTGGAGGCCGAGGCAGGAGGGTTGCTTTATCTCAGGAGTTTGACACCAGCCTGAGCAACAGCAAGACCCCCGTCTTTACTAAAATTAGAAAAAATTAGGCGGGTTCATGCACCTGTAGTCCCAGCTACTCTGGAGGCTGAGGCAGGAGGATCGCTTGAGCCCAGGTGTTCGAGGTTGCAGGGAGCTGTGGTGACGCCACTGTACTGCACTCTAGCTGGGGCGACAGCAAGACTCTGTCTCCAAAAAAAAATAAATTCCAGTCTTATAATGAAAAACAGCAGCTCTTCATTCTCAGTCTCACTTCTTCCTGGAGACGCATATTTTAATTTGTTCTCATTTTAGTTCCAATGACAGTTTACCCTTTAATTGTAAAACAAATCTTATTATATTATTCCTTTTTTTCAAATTCAGGTATGGGTGTTCAGTTTGGAAGGGGAAAGATTTAATTCACATTGCTCAACCTCCACTTCCACTCAATCCCTTCTGAAATTGTTTTCTTCTACAATTGATTTTAATTCTTCTACTGCTTTTACACGTAACTTTAGATAATATGCTTAAATCACTATTTTCCATCAGCTTTGACTCCCACACATAAAGTGAACATTTTAATGTTAAAAGCCTTTCCTTGGTATCTGCTCTGCCACCTCCCAGTTCTTTCAGCTGTCCCTTTACCTTTATATTGCCAAGGTTGATTGCATTTGCGTTCTGCTGATTATCTTAAATTGCTCATGCTTTACCTGCAGTTTGAGTCTAAAAGTTGAAAGCAATGAACATCATTATATCTTTATGAATATGAACACTACTCTTCAGAACAAAGGCATCCAGTTTTGTAGGACATATTTTTCTTTACAGGTTAAAGATTAATTTTTCCACTCCATTTCAGGTTTCATTTGAACCTCCAGCCTTACATTTCAAAAGTTGCTTATATTTATGCCACATGTTAGTTGAGTCCATATTTTATTTTTTATTTATATAAATTTAAGGGGTACAAGATCAATTTTGTTTCATGGATAAATTGCATAATGGTGAAGTCTGGACTTTTATTGTATCCATCACCTGAATAGTGTATGTTGTACCCATTATGTAATTTCTCATCACCCAGCCTTCTGAGTCTCTAGTGTCTATCATTTCAAATTCTATGACCACATGTACACATTACTTAGCTTCCACTTATAAGTGAGAACAAGCAGTATTTGTCTTTCTATGTTTGAGTTGTTTCATTTCAGATAATGGCCTACAGTTCCATCCATACTGCTGTAAACGACATTATTTCATTCTTTTTTATGGCTGAATTGTATTCCACTACGTATATATACCACATTTCCTTTATCCAATCATCTGTTGATGGATACTTAGGTTGATTCCATATATTTGCTATTGTGAATAGTGCTGTGCTAAACATGTAACTACAGGTATCTTTTTGATATGATGATTTCTTTTCCTTTGAGTAAATATGCAGTAGTGTGATTGCTTGATCAAATGACAGTTCTACTTGTAGTTCTTTGAAAAATCTCCATACTCTTTTCTATAGATGTTGTACTAATTTACATTCCCTTTCCTCCATATCCTTGTCAACTTCTGTTTGTTTTTTTTTTTTTTTTTTGACTTTTTAATCATAGCCATTCTGACTGGTACAAGATGATATCTCATTGTGGTTTTAACTTGCATTTTTTGATGAATAGTGATGTTGAACATTTTTTCATATGCTTGTTAGCCATTTGTATGTCTTCTTTTGAAAAATGTCTATTTGTGTCTTTTGCCCAGTAATGGAGTTATTTGTTTTTTTCCTTTTGAATTGCTTGAGTTCCTTATAACTCAATATGGTTCCCTGCCATATGAATAGTTTGCAAATATTTTCTCCCATTCTACAGGTTGTCTGTTCACTTGGTTGATTATTTCTTTTTCTGTACAGAAATTAAGTTAATTAAGTCCCATTTGTCTACTTTTGTTTTTGTTGCTTGTGCTTTTGAGGTCTTAGGCATGAATTCTTTGCCTAGATGTCCAGAAGAGTTTTCCCCAGGTTTTCTTTTCCTAATATTTTTATAGTTTCAGGTCTTACATTTAAGTCTTTAATTCATCTTGAGTTAATTTTTGTGTATGGTGAGAGGTAGGGGTCTATTCTTTCACATATGGCAATCCAAATTTCCCAGCACCATTTATTGAAAAGGGTGTTCTTTTCCCTGGGTATGGTTTTGTTGACTTTGTCAAGGAATCAATTGGCTGTAGATATGTGGTTTTAATTCTGGATTCTCTTTTCTGTTCCATTAATCTATGTGTCTATTTTTATATTAGGCTTTATTTCTAAGTTCTCTATGCTGTGCCATTGATCTATATGTCTCTTGTTATATTAGTACTATGATGTGTTAGTTACTATAGCCTTGTAGTATAAAGTCAGGTAATGTGATACCTCCAGCTTTGCTCTTTTAGCTTAGGAATGCTTTGCCTATTTGGGTTCCTTTTTGGTTTCATATGAATTTTAGGATTGTTTTTTATAATTCTGTGAAAAACGGTATTGGTATTTTGATGGGATTGCATTGAATCTATAGATTTCTTTGGGCAGTGTAGTCATTTGAAAACTATTAATTCTTATGATCCATGAACAAGGGATGTTTTCTCATTTGTTTGAATCATTTACAATTTCTTTCATCAGTGTTTTGTAGTTTTCCTTGTAGAGATCTTTCACCTCCTTTGTTAAATATATTCCCAAGTATTTAAATTTTTGTAGTTATTATAAATGGTATTTCCTTCTTGATTTGGTTATCAGCTGGATTGTTAATCATGGCTTTATTATGTAGTTTCTTTCTCCCGAAATTTCAAATTTCAAGTTATTATATTTCTCCCTTCTTTCCTTCCTTCTTCTCTCTCTCCCTCCCTTCCTCCATTCCTTCTTTCTTTTTTCTTCTTTTGGTCTTTGAAAGAATAAATGTATATCTTATTTACTATAATCCTAATATATCCCAAAATTTTAACTCTTTTTTGAATATTACATGAAATCCATCCATTTTTCTTGCATACAGCATTTTGTGGAGCTGGTTGTCTGCTCAAATTGGGACCGCTTGATGCCTCATTAATATTTATCTTCATTGAACTCTTGGTTGCTTCCACCATTTCTTATATTCCACATCTTCTTCTTCATTGTTTGTTTATATTTCTTTATTAAAATGGATTTTCAGTTTATTTTACCAAAAAGAATCTAGGGATTTAATATTTCTTAATTATAGCAAAACTGAAATAGCTTTATATTCTTATACTTAGTAGCATAGTTAGGTGTAGAGTTCCATTTCAAAATAAGTTTTCCTTAGAATATGAAGACCTTATCTTACTGATTCTTTGTCTTTTGTTGCCAATTAAAAGACTGCTATTAGCTTGATTTTAGTCCTTTGTTTATTTGGTTTTGTATTTTCACTCTGATATATGTTGAATCATTCTTGTTTTTGTAGTAATTCTTTATCTATTATTTATTTCATAATTAACTTCTAGTATTTTCTTTTTTGTTCTCTCTCTCTCCAAAGCTCATTTTACTTGGTTATTGGGTTTCCTACAATGGACCTTTTGATTTTTAATATCTTATTTTTCATCTCTATTTCTATTTTATCTCTATCAAAATTTTACCTTTTGTCATTATTCTAAACATATTAGGCATCTTTTCCTCCTTCAGTGGTACCACATTCTTGTGTATCTTCCCTTGCACTTTTTCACTTGATAAAATTGCTTGCTTTTTTCTTCTGATAGTGAAAGCTAAAATGAATACACATTGCTGATTTACATTCAGTAGTCATAGCATTGTAGTACTAGTACGGGTTTATAGCAAAACCCCCTCTGATTGGTGTTATTATTGATCCAGTTGGTCCATCCCAGTGCCATATTTGCTAAATATTTTCAATATTCTCCCTGCATACACATATTATAGTACTTGAAGAATACAGAATAGTACAAAACTAAAACCAGAAATTAACAATCATCCTTAGAATAATAGATCAATTACCAATAACATGTGTATATTCTTTTAACATTACTATGTTTACAAAATGAAGATCAAGTTACAGTTGACTCTTGAGCAATGTGAAGGTTAATGGAATCAACTCCTCATACAGTTGAAAAATCTGCATATAACTTCGACTCTCCCAAAACCTAACTACTAATAGCCCTATTGTTGACCAGAAGACTAACTTATAACATAAAAAGTTCATTAACACATATTTTATATGTTGTATGTATTATATAGTGTATTCTTACAATTAAGTAAGCTAGAGAAAAGAAAACGTTATTAAGAAAATTATAAGGAACATAAAATATATTTACAGTTCATTAACTGGAACTGGATCATTGTAAAGGTATTCATTCTCATCACCTTCATGTTGAGTAGACTGAGGAGGAGGCAGAAGAGGGATTGGTCTTGCTGTCTTGGGGTGGCAGATGCATGAGAGGTGAGGAGATAGAAGGAGAGGCAGGCATACTTACTGTAACTTTCATTGAAAAAAATCTGTGTATAAGTGGATCCCCACAGTTCAAACTTGTTTTTCTCAAGTGTGAATCGTACTTACAAAGATGCATACCCATCACATTCTTCAATGTAATTTTTAATGGATAAACAGTAAGTAATATTTCTGAAAAGGCCATCATTTATCTAAAATTAATTTTTAAATGTCTAAAACCTTTATAATTTCCTTAGGAAAACTTTCTTTTTGTTTTTTCCCAGGTAACAACAAGAGCAACATAGGATGTTGGTATAAAGTGTTAAATTGCTTTCAAGAAACATATACCATTTTAATCTCCCACCAGCTTTTTTCTTATATTGATGTTTTTCCCTCTCATGCTAGCCCTGGACATTCGAATATCTTCTGTATTTTTCAAAAATTCTAACCTAAATTGGAGATTTAATTTTATTTTGTATTCCTGCGATTGCTAGTGAGGGTAAACATTTCCTAACATAACTACTTGAGCAAAATCTCTAATATTTTCATTTTAGGTAGAACCAATCTCAATTGGGTTTATGCTTAGGAAGGTTTTTCTTCCATATTGAAGCCTAAAAGATATTTCTCTATATTTTCTTCTACTTATTTAAAACATTAATATATTTGAAATTAATTTACATATATCTTACTATATGTAAATATAGCTTATTTTTTAAAAACCACTTAAAATTGTGCTTAGATAAATTATTTAACATTATACAGTAATTATTTCTTTTTCCATTCTTCCAAAACCTACCTTAATTATGTATGGGTTTCTTATATTGGGGAGAATTTACTTCTGGTTTCTTTTTATTCCTCTGATCAATCTGCCTGCCTTTGTAAAAGTACTAAATTCATTTCATTACTGCAGCATTTTAGTACATTTTATTATTTGTAGGGGGACTTTTACTGAATAATTGTTTTTATTTAAAACATTTCTGAGATTGTTTCATGGGTCATTCTCAGGTGAAATGCAGACTAACTTACCATTCAAAAAAAAGATATATGAATAAATAAAACACTACTAAGAATTTTAAATTACAATAACCCTATTAAGATATTTTATGACTATGGCATAGTGTTTAGCAGCACAACCTTGAACCAAAGAGACTTAGGTTTGAAGTATCATTCCTTTGTTTACTAACTATGGAATAATCAAAAGTAGAATGCATACCAATTTTCAGGTATGATATTTTAAAACTGCAAAGGGAGGATAATGATATAGACCTCATAGGGATATTGTGAATTTTAAAGAGATAATTATTTTAAGTGCTCACCTGGGAACCTGGCACCAAATAATCATTGAGTAAATGGTTGCAATATTAATCTAATTTTGTCAGAGGACTGATTTAGGTATGACATAGAGTGATTTACTGATCACCCTTAGACACTTTCTTGTTTATATTATGGGATGATTTCATCTCTGAAGAATTTCTGAAAATTAAAACCATAAGCTCCTCCTTTGTCAGAACAAGATGATTGCTGAATCCAGAAAAACTAATATGATATATTAATAATATAAAAGTCATAATTATGTTTGGTGATGAAGACTGTTAGGAAAATTTCTGACTTTGCCTTATGTTATATTAATGAATTCCAATGAATCATGCCTCCCTGAGTCCATGCCCCTTCACATTATGACACTGTCATTGTTCTCATCAAAAGGTGAAGTTTATTTATCCACCTTCCTTGACTGGGAGCTTTACTTACAACTTGCTTTGACCAATAGGATGTGGCAGAAATGGCATGCAAAGTCTACAGTCAGGAACCCATACAGCTTCCACTGTCATCATCTGAGAATGCCATGTTAGGAAAGTCCAGTCTAGTATACTGGAGGATAAGAAGCCACCAGGAGGAGAATCAAGGTGTTCAGCTGACAGCTTACACCAACTGTAAATAATGCGCATGAGGCTACTTTGAACCCTCCAGTCCTGATGGAGGACTATGGTCATATGTATGAATCCAGAAAGATTAGCTGACGAACTACCTAGATTGCTGAACACAGAAATTTAAAAAATAACGTCATTATTTTAAATCAGTAAATTTTAGGGTGGTTTCTTTCACAGTAATAAAGAATACAACAAAATAAAACAAATCTGTATTTAAAAGAGTAAATTTTAAAGAAGTAAAAATCAATATAGTAAATAATGTTTCCATCTTAGGATAAAAGTCCTTTCCTATGCATAATGACAACAAAACAAATGAATTGTCATTTAGTTTCAAAAACTTCTAATACTAACATATAGTGAAAAGAAAAGCATAACAGTTAAAAGGCAAATGATAAATTGAGAAATGTCTATAATGTTTATGATAGATTGATAAAGTATTCACAAGAATTTCAAACAAATAGATATTAATAAAATAAAGGGTCAAGAAAACTAATGATCATAACAGGGAAGAGAAATATGAATACCCAATAAAAACAGGAACAAATATGTAACCATATTAGTTAAGCAAAGAAATAAAAATAAATAAATAAAACTAGAAAGAAATTTTAACTTTGCATTTCTTTAAAAATGGTGGAAATTTAGAGAAGATGGGGATGAATGAGATCCCACAGACTTGACATACGCTTCTAAAACAGCCATTCATTGCATGAGGCATTGGTGGAGGGACAAAGAGTCTGCGGGGGAGGCTGATACAGTCAGGGGAAGGGATATGGACATAAATGAACAGTTTATAGTCCACATAGCTTCATGCAAAGTTATCAAAGTTTCTTTATCACTCAGGAGTAAAAAATCCAGACTACTGAGAACACAGTATCTATACTGAGAGAAAGTATCCCAGGATAGTGCATCTGCATCTGAGCTATTACTTTTTTTGCCCATTCTCCAACCACTAGCATCTTATAATTTTTATTAAATAGTCAGCATATACAATTATCCTTAAACAGGGACAATGATTATTATAAATGAACCAGTGTGGGGCACTGTATAGATACTTAACTTTTGTTTTTAATAGGAAAGGACCACTATATAAACACATACACATATATACACACATACTCACACTGTGAAAGCAAAGAAACTGTTACTCTGATTAATGGAAACTCAAAGGAAAAAATGTAAGATAAGAGGAGACTAAGAAGGATCTGATAAATCCTCAAAAATGAAATGAAAGGTAACATATTTTAAGTAGCTAAAATGAGAATAATAAATACTGTATAAAGAATACCCACAAATGGCCGACAGATATATGAAAAGATGCTCAGCGTCATTGTCAGGCAAATGCAAGTCAAAAGACAATTAGGTTATCATTTTACACCTATTAGAATGGCTATTATCAAAAATTCAAAAAACGAGTGTTGACAACGACATGGCGAAATTGGAACTTTTGTGCACTATTGGGAATGTAAAATGGTGAGGTAGCTAAGGAAAACAGCATGGAGCACCTCAAAATGTCAAAAAGAAACTACCATGTAATCCATCTATCCCTCTTTTGGGCATTTATCCAAAATAATTGAAATCAGAATCTTAAAGTGATATCTCCAATCCCATGTTCATTGCAAATATAATTCACAATAGCCAAGATATGGAAACACCCTACATGTCCATGGGCCAATGAATGTATAAAGAAAACATTGTCTGTACATGCAATGGGATATTACTCAGCTTTAAAAATGAAGGAAATCCAATCATTTATGACAACATGGGTGAAACTGGAAGACATTATGTTAAGTAAAATAAATCGATCACAAAAGGATAAATACCGCATGATTCCATTTATACAAGGTATTCAAAATAGCCAACGTCATAGAAGCAGGAAATACAATAGTGGTTGTCATAGACTGGGGGTGGTGGGGGAAAAGGGGCGTTATTGTTCAGTGGGTTCAATGAAACTTTATAGTTTCAATAATGCTAGATAAATAAGTTCTAGAGACCTGCTATATAACATGGTGCCTATAATTAACAATATGGAATTGTGCACTTTAAATTTTAAGAGGGTAGATTTCATGTTAAATGTTCTGATCACAAACAAACAAAAACAAAGGAACACGAGGAAACTTTGGGAGCTGTTGACATTTCTATCACCTTCATTGTGGTAATAGTATCATGGGTGTAAGTGTATGTTCAAACTCATCAAATAGTGCGCATTAAATATGTGCAATTCTTTGTATATCAATTACACCTCAATCAAACTTAGAATTCTGAAGATAAAAAATAGACAATCATGTATAGAGAATGCATACATAAGAAAAGGAAGGGGGCAGGGCACGGTGGCTCATGCCTGTAATCCTAGCACTCTGGGAGGCTGAGGCAGGAGGATCCCTTGAGCCCAGGAGTTTGAGGTTGCAGTGAGCTATGATGATGCCACTGCACTCTACCTGGACCACAGAGTGAGACTCTGTCTCAAAAAAGAAAAAAAAAAAAAGAAAAGGAAGCACAAGACAATGGAGAAAGACAAAGAGTTTTAATAACATAATGAAAACTAATAGATATAGAGGATTAAGGTGGCCATAAATCTAAATGATAGAACTAAATAAGACAAAATATTATTAACAAAATATTTTATTATTTTACATTTGAAGTAAAACGACACTGGTTCAACCTGTGCCAAATACAGTATCTTATAATAGGCGTTTCCTTTCACCTCTTAATGATGTGACAAAACATAACAAGGGCACATTTTCTGAAACTTTATGTCTGTGTTCTTCTCTTATACCATTACTTGTACATTGCCTTACTATGATTTGGTTTCCTTTCCAAATTTCCCGCATTTTTGGCTGCACATATACAATTAACACATCATCTCATTGACTTTACTTTAAAATATAACTCAATTTTGTTGTAACAATTTAATGACAGAAACTCCCTTATGCTCTTTCTTCCCTAATTAGAGATTTTCTTATCAGTATATCTTTTTCTTTGTGCTACACCTATTTCTCAATGTGGCCAGACATAGATTACGTGACTCTTACTTCTTTGGTTTCCTTCTCAGATAACACTAAATTCAAATTCCAATTCTGACAGTTGCTAGTATATTAGATAATTAATATCCCTTACTCTCAGATTTCTTGTTCACCCCCCAAAAAAATTCTTATACTAACAGACTGATATGAGAATGAAAATCACTAAATAACAATGTTGTACATGCAATGGCATAAAACAAGCACTTGAAATAAATTTTCTACCATTTGTATTAATGATAAATTCAGGATTTAAAGAAAAGTATATTTCCAATACAGAATTTACATCGTCAAAGTTGGTGAATTTCTACTTTCTAAATCAGATGGCACAGAAATTAAAGGGTCACGTAGAATATTCCTGGGTAGAGAGAGAAGCTGGGCCTGCCTGCAAGGAGCTTAATTTGGAGATTTGACTTGGAAACTTAAATATATTTTAAATAATATGAAAACAAATTGCATAAAAATTTTTGAAAAGCAAAGTCTAAAAATGTAAATCAAATGAAGCAAAATAGCCTAAATGTTAACACCACACACACACACACACACACACACACACACACACAAGACAGGTGAGATGAAACAATGTCTAGGATTTGTTTCAAACTTTCCAAATAATATGGTAGTGATGGGGAGGGAGTAATGAGAGAGTTACATGAGAAAGCAGATTGGCCTGAGTTGATGATTGCCATATTCATGCACTTGCACCATCACATAAATGGTATCCCTGCAATGAAAGCACAATCATTGCTGTTCCTTTTTAGTCCTTTCAAAAACGGTGACACTCATATGACCTTCCTATGTTCTATACAGTCTCCTTTGCTATGTTGCATCATATTAAAAGCATTTTAAATTTATTTTTTAATGGATCAGCATTTATGGTAAATCTTTCTTGCTGTCTTTCCTTGTTTTTTTTCTGTATCTCTCAGAAATATTCTATGCAGGTGTGAAGCTATATGTTATTACCTCATGGATAATCTATTTCCTGCAGCTTCATTTCTGGGTGACAGTTTTGTTAGTAGCTCCTATGTGTAACAAGGCCTTTGTTCCAGTTTAACATTAGGTCATTAATTATGAAATGTCCAACTTCAAATCAAAAGTGTAGTTTATTATTAATATATCTCAAACCAGAAGCAGTACAATTAATCACAGCATGCACCTAAACTATCAACACAGTTTTGCCATCCTAACGGTAGCTTGTTTATGCCAGCAGTGAAGAAACCTGGAGAGCTAGTGGTGATGAAATTGTGAAAGGCATTTTCCATAGTTTGTTGAGAATTGAATATTTTTCCTTGTGAGAAGTGGTCCAAAGCCTGGAAGGAGTGGTAGTCAGTTGGTGCAGGGTCTGGTGAATACGGTGGATGACAGAGAGTTTCCAAGTCCAGCTTCCGTAGTTTGAGAAGCGTTGTTTGTGTAACATCGTCAAGCGTTGTCTTGCAAGAGGATTGGCCTGTCTCTATTGACCAATTTCAGCTGCTTAATTGCAAGCATCTTCACCATTGTGTCCAATTGTTTTCAGTAGACATCCGCTGTAATTGAGTGACCAGGTTTCATGAAGTTGTAGTGGATAATACCAGCCCTGGACCACCCAGCAGACACCATTAGCTTTTTTTGATGGATATTCAGTTTTAGACTGTGTTGCAGCACTTCATCTTTATCCAACCATTGCACCGAATTGCTTGCAATTGTCAAAAAGAATCCATTTTTCATCACACGTAAAAATACAGTGAAGAAATGGTTCACCTTTATGTCGTGACAGCAAAGAAAGGCAAGCAATTTCTCTTCTGATGTTCGTTTAATTCACAGAAACCCATCTATCCAGCTTTTTGACCTTGCCGATTTGTTTCAAATGGTCCAATATTGTTGGAATAGTAATGTCAAACCTTGCTGTTAATTCACACGTAGGTTGAGGTGGATTCACTTCCGCTACAGCTTTCAGCTCATCATTATCCACTTGGTCTCAGGTCACCCACATGGCTCATTTTCAAGATTAAAATCACCACAGTGGAACTTCTCAAACCACCGACGTGCTGTGCTTTCATTAGCCACATACTTCCCAAACACTTCATTGATATTTTGAGCTATTTTCACTGCACCGGTTCCATGACAGAACTCACACTCGAAAATAACAAAAATTTTTGATAATCGCAAGCCAAACTATGTGTTTGAAAGAATGAGGATGTACCTTCACAATAAAATGAAACAAGAAGTGTCAAAGTGAAATGTCAGAGATTTCAACTATCAAACTTAGTACTTAAAGAAATCGGACATTTCATATTTAATAACCTAATAATTGGCTCCCTGGCCACATAGTTTTTTCCAGAGTATTTTCCAAAGTGTTATGAATTTCTTATCTTCTTTCTTGAGCTTTAGCAGACACTCTTACTTTTTTACCCTTTCTATTTGCTGTCTTTATGAAATAAAGTTATGAAAGAAAGATATCTCTCCAGGCATCATGTTTTATCCTGAGTAGAACACTTATCTAGGCTGTGATTTTTTTTTTTTAAAGCAGAAAATGGGCCTCACAGCCAGTCTGAATTCATGATGGCTTTTCATTTGCTTCATGAAAGCTCTAACTTAAACTATGCATATATAACACATAAATTTATTGATCAGAGTTTTGATATGTATATTTAGCTTTGAAATATATCCCTTTCTTTTATGATATATACAATTCAAGAGGAATCACAGAAGGGTCATAGTTTATTTTCACAAGCACTGATAAATAGTGTACACATATCTTTTGTTTCATTCTGACATTCAGAACTTTCCAGGCTATGGAAAATGCTTCACTTTTAAGAACATTTTTTTAAGAATATTTTCTCATTTAACAAGTGTTTTCACCAGTCACAAAGTACTTGGTAACCCACTTAAAATGGGAAAATATTATAATTTGTAAAATGAGAAATTTGAACCACTTGCTATATGAAGATGAACGCAAACATCCTAATGGTACCCATTTCAAACTTGATAGTGCTTAAATACATTCTTAACGTGTTAGCTTCCAGGGAAAATATATTAGTAGTTCCAAGCTGGTGTGAAAATGTGATAGGTAATCCCACAAAAACCAACTGTGAACAACAGATAGCTTCAGTACCAAAGCCACTGTTCCCAACATTTTCAAGCTGAAGAAATCTCTTGTATTAATTTTCTTAAGTGAGGGAAAATTTTTCCCCAGTTATGTTTTTGTCTTTTTGGCCCTGATTGAGTTTTGTGAAATATTAAAAATACCATAGTCTCTTAACTATCTCCATCAAAGGAGTTTAGGACCCTCTAGTCTATAACTATCCTACTTCCACAATATATATTTTGTTCTATGTATTAAATTTAATCCCTGAGAATATTTGGATAATACAGCCAAGTAAATATGAAGCTAAAAATGACCAAAATAAATGCTGAAAATATGTTTTTTTCTTGACTATCCTATGTATCCATTCTATGTATTCCTATCTACATAGCATTTACAATTTACATCGTACATTGTAATTTTTTCCTTTTCACATTCTGAAAGTTATTAATTAATATTTGAATAGAAAATATATTCATATGGTTTATAAATAAAGTTATGAAATTTTATAAAGTGAATATTCTCTCTGTTATTATTGCTTCTTATCTCCATTGACATCTATAATATCTCCAGAGAATAGATTGCTACTGCTACTAGTTTCTTACATATCTTTCCAAAAATTTCATGTGAGTAAAAGTATATAAATACATATTATTTGCAGACTTTTTTTAAACACAAATATTTGCTTAATGTATATACTAGTCAGAACTTCACCAATGAGGTGAATGTGTGTGTGTGTGTTTTCTTCTCTATAAACTTGCTGCTATGTAGAATATCAGGATTTTATATTTTGTTGTGGATTTAAGAAAAAGAGCAGGGTCTTATATATTTAATGGATGTTTTGTTACCTTTATATTGATCTTGCATATTTCTTCTCTTTGGCTTGTTTTTTTATTTCCTGTACTTGGATTTTTATTAGAGTGCTAACCTAATGATTTGTATGAGTTACTTACCATATAAAAATAATAAACTTGTATTTGTTATTTATGTAGTCCAATATATCTGTGTCCCATTTGTGCTTTCATTTGTGCACTTAATTTTCAAAATAGTTTTCCAGATATCAATTTACTTCCAGTTATTGCATTTGTTTCCTCATCGGTAGCACGTAACTGATTAATTATTAGGCTTACAGTAAGCAGTTATAGACACACAGTGGTATGCTAGTAAATGTTTAACAAATAGTTCTCTGGAGAAAAAAGAAAGCCCTGACTTGTGCATTTGCCAATTTTTATAGTGTAAGGCAACCCATTGTCTGTGTGAAACCCATGTCAAATTACCAGCATGGATTTTTAGCAGCTCACAAAATTCTGTATTTTTTTCACTCAGCTTTCACATGACACAGAGTGTGCTCTAAATAACTCATTCTTCTTATAATTGTTGTTTGTGTTTTATAACAATTTTATGGTTACATTATTTCACTTAAGTTTCTTATTCCATTTGAAATTTATTTTTATTTGAGTGATGAGACTGTAAATGATTTTTATGATTTCCAGAAATGTTATAAACTGTTTCAATTCATTTTAGTGAATAATCCACTCATTCTCCTTTGTTTTATGATCATGGATACTGTTTTACTTATTAGCATCCACACACCCCCATTGTAAACAGCAAGAACTGTGAAAACTAATGGAAGTCATTTCATTTATGCAGATATCAACTAGGATATAGCCTAAAGACTGTTCAACATTTAGAACTCAGAAGGAAAAATTCCTAGTGATTCTTTATTATACACACTCATTTACTAATGAGGAGATTGAGAACAACATACTTTAACTATTTTGAACAAGGACCTATGACTAATTACACAGTTGTATATTGAGTTATTTGTTTCCCAGTATAGTGCTTTCTACTTATACCTTTTTTGCCTCTGTGAATTTGGGTCTAAATCACGCTTAACAATGATATTTCTGATGACTTTTATAGATGTACAACTGATGAAAACAAAGTTATACAGAATTAAAAAAAACAATGTCTGTCTCTGATGCATCCTAGTAGGTTTCAATGAATTTATTGAAAATATCCAATTTATCTTTATATTGCATCAAGATTCTATTGAAGAAAATATGACTAACAACTATTGAAAATGCTATAGATGTAAGAAATGTAGAAACTTTATGACAACAGATTATCAGGCCAAAACTTGAACTTCACTGATTTTTTAGATCAATGGCTCCTCTGTCATCTATTTTGTTATGCTTACTATCCAGTCATTAGGTCCAGATGGTGCTACATAAAAATTCAGGTTGGTAATTATTTGGAAATATGAGCAATATAATAAAATCAATATAAAGATGCTAAAATTAAAAGTTCACTTTAAAAACATTTCCATTAAGGACTTGAAATTCAGGTATAATGAACTGTATGATTGTTGGTGATATAGGCATTCTGGCAGAACATAGTATGGTGTAACTTTTAAAAAGGATTCTGTTCTTAATGTACAAATTCTTTGTATTATGTACATGATTCTTAAGTAATGCTTGGTAGTTATTAACCAGGGCTTATTATAAAGTCATTGTGTTGGCTTCATGGATAGAAACTGATTTGTGACTCTAAACTTCTTACAGGTACTATCATTTAACATAAAATTGTGATTATAAATGAGTTTAACAAAATATTGCCCTACTGGTTAAAGTAATTATCATTTGAGAGAACTTTTATAGTAAATGGATTAAGCTTTTGAATATCTATTACCCAACAGACAGTTCAGGTCTTTCTGAGAGATAGTATAATCATCTCTTGGAAAACATTCTTTGATATTATAAAGTTCAGAAAACTTTTCTTTTGCTTCAAGATATCTATGGGATTGATATGCTTTAAGAAATGTCTACATGAGTACTGAATAAATGATTATTGTACTACAGACAAAGGCAAACTCTTAAGTGAGATCTGAGTGCATAAAATCATATAAAATACTATTTCAAAGTTATTTGACATCATAATTTTATTTACATATGGTATTTATAATATGGCTATATTTAAGCATGGAATTATATAACTAAATATAAAATCATATATTTACATATTTATATAACTATATAAAATTTCATATGCATATATGTCATGTAAAAAAATTTATATTTCAGTGAAATTATCTTATTCAAAATTTATTAGAAGTATTCAATTTTAATATAACCACAGAAACAAATTAAAAATTATAGTTATGTTCTATACCTTGGGCAAATATAGATGCCCCAAGTATATTCAAGAAAAGAGAAGACCTGGATACACACAAATCAGGGAAGAAGTCAGTTAAGTCAATTAAAGAATTACCCTTTCCGAGTCACATGATAGCACTGTTGAGTTATTTTACACATAGAATCCCCTTACTATTACATAAAATGACCAAAAACGCAAAAAGAAGGAAAGAAATCCTCATATTTTATCATCTGAAGCTACTGTGAACTTGAAACAAAAATAAGACAAATAGATAGCCAAAAAGCTATCTACAATGACTATGAAAAAATTAATGGATGAAATATAGAGAATGTGTAAAAGAAAACAGATCATGAGCAAGTACTTTTTTAAAGAATACAAAGATGTTTTTATATTGTAAAATAAATGATGTATTTCATCACTTGATGAGGTCAAAGAAATTAACTATTTGAATATTTTAATAAATGTACCAATGTTAACCCTGTTTAAACAACAATTTTTGATAAAAAATAAAACTTTAAAAATGCTTCCTTTGCAGTGATTAGCTTTATTAGCTTGGAGCTAGAGACATGTGCACACACACTTCTAGATTTACATAATATATATGTATTATGAATCCATAAATATATATTACATATGTGTGTATATATACACACATATATGTGTATGCATGTACATTTATATGTATTTTGACTGAAGATAAATAAAATGTAGGCCACTGTCTTTACTATTTCTTAACGGTGTTTGAAATGTTTATATCATTACAATAAAAATTGGAGTATAAATATGAAACATAAATATTCAAGAGGAAAAGAAAATATTTGTTTACATAAATACATACTAAACTGAAATACCATCAGAACAAATAAGAATTCAAGTAACATGACTGAATGCAGAATAATTATGCAAAAATATTATATAGTAATTCTTACCAATTTGTTTATAAATTTTCATAAGTTTCACATTTAAAATTGTTGCCAAATTGGTAAACAAATAGAGAAACACTAGTAAGACATGCATGAAACCTATGTTAACACTAAAATCTTTATTAATGCTTTTGTTTTTAAGTTGACTTTTTCCCCTTTTAATAAATGGAGAGATGTTATATGATTCTGGGTGGGTGAATCAAATTCTGGTCCACAATACCACATCTGCTATACAAAATTATGAATTTTTTTAACTTACTAATCTTTTAAAAATATCAATCTTTTTGAAAAAAAAATTTGTGATAAATTTCATGTAAATTGGCATGACTGATTTATAGCTTTTTTCTCTCCTCTTAGAGCAAAAATAGTGTGTTTGATTACAAGGTTATACTGCAGTCCTTAGACAAGATTTATTTTGTATAGGCCCCATATTAACTTCCCAAAATGTAAAAAAAAATCTGAATTTCAAAACACATCTCATCCAGAAAGTTTTAGATAAGAGATTTTAAAGATATCTTTCCTCTGTGAATTTGTTTACAAATTTAAATTCAAGGAAAATCCCAGTCTCAAAAAAGATTTTCTCTTTTGGCGTGTGTGTCGGTATACAGATGTTCTTCATTCTCAAGAATCCATAGAAGAGAATAATATAAGTATTTTAGAAAAGAATGATTATTAAAAAGGAACTTATTTTACCAGACGCTAAAAACATTCAGACACTGTTTCTTAATAGAGGGAAGAGGGGCCCCCCGCAGGGGTGGAGAATAACACAATGAACTCACATTTCAAATTGGTTTCTAAGTGTTTTAAAAATCTTGGCTTTTGTCTCTGACAGGTAAACATAGCTATTTGTAGGGTCAAAGATTCCAGGTGCCAAATTTACTTTGCATTGCTTTCCAAATCTCTGAGTTATTTTAATCTTTTCTGGTCAAAAACACTTTCTTGCAGGCTGTGAAAAAATATTCAGTTGGAACAGAAACTTTAAAGTTGTAAAGATGACAGTGATGGTGATGCTAACAGTATAAACAAGTGTAATGTGTGGGCACCCCAATCAATAGCCAGTTAATAGCAAGTGAAACTGAGAAAAACGATACACATTTGGTGAAAAAGAAAATCCTATCTTGAAAATTATCCAGGGTGTAACTTTGAAGAAGCTTTCCTGATTGCCTCTAAGCAGAGATTTTCTTTCCATAGCATCAATTTATTCATAAGACATAGGCCAACTCAGTTGTATTCTCAGGACTGAGACGTGGTGTTACGTTAAAACAGTATAATGCTCCTAAAACTAGTTTGACATGATTTGAGGGCCAGATTACTGGTATATATTAGGATTATGTGGGACAAAACTGCAAATGAGATAAACTGGGAGCTTCAACTTTGTTTTTGGCAGACTGGGCTCCTGGCTGCTTAGACGGGCAATACCTGATTAAAAATGCCACACCAACGTATGTGCAAATCTCATTTCCCCGGATGGAAATGTTCATTTCACTAGATCAGTAGGTATTATTGCCTTTGGCCAACTGCACTCATGCCTCCTTTACCTTACTTTCTGGAAGGGTCTTGATGCTGCCACCAAGAGGATGTATGGCTAGATAGGCATATTTGCCCCAAACTTTGTATATATCAGAAGATCCCATGATGTTTACAGCCTGGAAGAGTTCATCACAAAGTTAAACTCATGATTCCACCCAGAATGAAGGATCATCTAAGCCCAACCACTGAGATAGCTTACAGGATTCCAGGATATATTAGATGACCATGTTAAATAATTAAAATAGACTTTCAATAATAATGAATATTAACCTTGGAGAAAGCTACATGATTGTACTGTTCAATATTCTCTGACTGTTGGAGTGCTTAAAGCATGGCCCTTTTAATCTTTCCTGAAGTTAGAAACCATTAATGATATGTACATAAGTAAAGAAAGAGGATACATTTTGCAGGGTTTAATGAATATGCCCTGATTTTCTACGTAAGTGAAAGTGAGGACAGAGCTACTTATGCTGAAGCAAATTTAGGTGATACACTGGATATTTCAAGGTTAGCAACTACAAACTTGTTTCTGATGTTTTGGACAGAGAAGGAGTTAACCACTCTTGATTCTGTTTATCTTTTGCTGCTTTATGTTCTCAAGATCCATGGTCTGCAGAATGATGAGGACTTCATACATCTTGCCAAGATAATAAAAGAGGGACATCTGGAAAAACGGGTCAGATATATATCTCTATCTCTATCATCATCTCTAACTCTAGCTTTAGCTCTGTTTGTGTGTGTGTGTGTGTGTGTGTGTGTATGTATTAACCTTCCCAATAATGTTGTGTTAGGCACGGATTCCTAAGATCTCAACGGGTCTATAACATTGGAAGCTGCAGACAAAACAAGAACGTATACTGCAGGCTGAAACTATGAGAATATCAGGTTAGTTCAATACATCAATATTTATAAGTAATTAAAGATATAAAATGTTATACATCCCAAATTTTCATATCAACCTAGCATGGAGATCAGAATAAAATAAAGCCATGTTCAAAATTCTTACCTGAAAAATCCATAGAGTATCTGTATCTCGCCTATCTCGTGAGTATGGGTAAACCAGGCTGGTTTAAAGGTCAAGGGACAGAAGATAGAATCAGTGTTCATGACTTTCATCCAGAACCATCCCTGTTTCTCACAAGCACATCAATCCATCATCTTTGCTCTGTGTTGCCCTCTCCATTTATCAGTCAGACTAAGTTCTGCTACAGATCTTCCAGGTTTGGCATTTCTGTTGACCTAAATTTCCAGCTCTTGAACTCTGTTCATCCTTTGCTTTATAACTTGTGTTCCCCTGGGTATGATATTTTTAGATTACCTTCCTACTAACTGACCTTCTGGCCTAGGCCTAGAAATATCCCTTCCACTATAGCTGGAGAGAGACACTTCTCAAACGTTTAACAGTGTAATGAGATATTCTTGACTGCAACGTTAGACAACATTTAAAACTATAGATGGCCCACCCATGAGAGTTTAGAGAAAAAACCTGAGCAAACTTAAGGGGCAAGTATTAATTTGTAGCTTATAAAGGCAACCCTGTTGGGGCTTGAGTGTTATGGAACAGGCATATAGTTTTATATTAATATGAAAATATAAATAATAGTAGTACAAGTATAAGCCTGGAACAGTCTTGAAGAATATGTTGTTAGGCTCATATTTCCCTCCGAATATTCTTATCAAATACCAATTCCCACAGCTGGACTTCTGTAGAACCAGTATGTCAAACAATTAAAGATTGAGTTCGATATTAAGTATCTTAAATGTACTTCATTTTGATTGAGAAACAATCTGTATGCTTTCCATATCAGAGGTGTAGATGAAAATAAACTGCTTTTAACTATTAAAATTGGCATAAATGAAGTAACTATAGTTGAACAGAGAGAAATATATGGACACAAGGAAAATGGCAAATTGTTGCCATTGAAATTTTCTTCTGACACTACCATTGAAACACCACCACAGCTTAAATGCTTAGATGCCTATATGTATATTTATGTGTGTGTGTGTTATATATATATTTTTTCATCCTTTATTCTTGCACATAGATAAGGGAACTTATATTAAATGCATCATGAAAACCTTAATCTCTCAGTGATTTATGATGTAGAAACTTATGGATCTATATTTTTCCCAAACATACAGGTGTTCAAAAAGTCCTACACCTTTCCACTTTAGACCACTGTCTTCATATACAGTTATATTTTACACTCTAAAATTATTTCTAGTTTCCTTATAGCCTACGTTTCTAAATTTCTCTTCCTAAGATTATTTTGGCATATCCACCTACTTTTGATTTGCTGCCTCTGTCCTTGTGTGACTTGTTTAGTTTTTTTATGCTTCATATGAAACTTTGAAGGTAGTGTGAGACACATTCTCTGTTGTTTACTTCTGCATTTTTGTTCATCTCCAGTTTCTTTATCTGTAGTTTTCTTGTTTCCTCACCACAGCCTGAAATCCATTTTTTTTGTTGACCCCCTTCTATATTTTCCTGAAGTTTCATGTTTATGTTCTTCTGTTTATGCTTTTATGAAAGAAAACCATCCTGGATTCACTTGAGTGCGTATGTGTGTTCTATTTTACTCTTGAGTAAGAAACTCAAATACTTTTACTAAAAAGGCACGTGTTAAACTAGAAATGAGAAGAAACAACTGAATAAGGATATATCCCCTAATTTGGATGCTGAATTCATTTCTATTTTGAGATATCTTTTATGTTTATCATTATCACATTTTCTTCATTTATTTACTATCAAGCTTACTACTTTACATCTTCACCTTTATCCTCAAATCTCTAACACCTTTCCCTCCCTACTATCCTCAACCAATGACCAAGCTTGCTATTTTACTGAAAAATAAAGCAATTAAAAAATAAAATCTATGTGCTTCCCACAATGCCTCTCAACTCACCTGCATTTTATTCCCTGCCTTCACTCCTGTGAGGGACATTTAGTAGTCCTATTCAAAGCCAATCTCTCCCCATGTTCACTAGATTCCATTATCTCTTTTCTACTCATGGATCTTACTTCGGAAAGCTTTCTTTCTCTATCCTACGTCAGTAGTTTTCAACTGTATATTAGATCAGTTCTACGATGTTATAATTTGCACCTTTAAAAATTTGTTTTTCTTCCCTCCACATAGCCCTTCATTTCTCCCTATTTCTCTGCTACTCATTAGAGCAAAATGCTCAAGTCACATTTGATGACAATATTTTTCTCCTCTCACGCTTCCTGGAATCCACTATGCTACTGAAACAGCTCTTGACGGGGTTATCAGTGACCTCCACACTGTTAAAGCCAATGTTCAATTCTCATTCTTCATCTTGTATGAGTATCAGAAACTTCTTGTTAAATAACTTCTTGAAACACTTTTCCCTCCTTTGCCTTGGGGGACACTGCTGCTTCCATTCTCCTCCTTCCTCAGTGGTAAATCTTTTGCAGTCTCCTTTAAAGGCTTCCCCTCCTCCCTTGGTCTCAATGTTGGAATTGCCCCAGGGGCTCAGTGTTCTCACCTCATTTCTCCCTTGACTTTAATTGATCTCATCCATCCCATAGATGATAAAAAATAAGCAGGAAACCAATACCTGTCCTTTATGTTGATAATTCCAAAATGTCTGTCTCTTGCCTTGTTCTTTCCCTTGGAATTCAAACTGCAATATCCAACATGGACTCGATATTTCTGCTTGGATATACAAAAAAATCTCCAACTTGACAAAAACTAAACTGAACTTTTGATATACATACATGCACAGACTCATACACGTGCGTGCACACACACACACCCCCATACTTTTCTTACAATCTTCTCCATCTCAATAATTACAATTTTATCCTTCTGGTTGTTCAGATTGCATACCTTGGAGTCAACCTTGTACATCTCTTTCTCCCAACACTGCATCTAAATATCAGCAAATTCTGTAAGCTATAACTTCAAGATATAGAACCAGAATTAATCCAGGTCATATGACTCCTCTTCTGGTTGAAGAAAAAACATCTCTTGCCTAGATTATTAAAATAGATCTCTAGCTGATTTCTAGTTTCAGAACTTTACCCTTTATACTTTATCCTCCACAAGCATTAAAATATCCTATCCCATCTTACCCTATGTTTCCCTGTCCTATCCTAAAATATCCTTATTCTTTTTTATGCTCCAAAGAACTGTTCATCATCTGACATAGAAGATATGGATTTTGGGGGAAGGGCCAAAATGGTGAACTAGAAGCAGCCTGCACTTGCCGATCTCAAGGAAAGGATTGAAAGGTGCAGGCAGAAGTTCACCTATAGATGGACTATCTTGGAAAGAGCATTGTGAATCATCAGAGAAGCAACTGGAGATACCTAAAATGAGGGTGAGAAAGGCTGATTTGCTTGGCAAGATCAGAAGCTGCAACCAAGGGATGTAAGCAGAGTGGGAGCCCACCAGCCCTCAGCATCTGCTGCTGCTATGCTGCTGCCATCTCACTATCTTGATGGTGCCACCGCCATCTCGATAGTGCCACTGCTGCCACCTGAGTAGCACCACAGCAGCTACCGCAGTCAGACCTGGATAGAGGGAGAGCTTCAGCCACCACAACTCACTGGCAGCATGGTACATGTCTCCTCAGCCCTGCCAGCCATGGGTTCCCCAGCCGCGGCAGCCTGACAACCCAGCCAGGCTTCATTCAAGCACCCAAGACCTACCTGAGAGTGAGCCAAGGTCCCACAACCCACCCAGGTGTCCACCAAGGTCCTGTGATGTACCTGGCTGTGGGCCAAGGCCATGTTACCTACCCAGCCACCAGCTAAGGTCCTGCAATCTGCCCAGCCCCTGGCCAAGGTCCCACAAACTGCTCAGCCACTGCAGCCCCATGCCCGGACAACACTGCAGACCTACTCTCTGGGAGTCACCCTAGCCACATAATGCCACTGCCCACAGTCCTGACACCTGGAACCACTGCCTAGATACCCTCACCCAGCTGCCACTGCCACTGCTGCAGGGAGCCTGCGCAGGACAAATTCCCCCTCCCCCCACCTCTGTAGAAAGGGACTTGCCTAGCTCCCTGCCCGAGCATCCAACAGCAGCCTGCAGACCAATCCACTCCTCTGCATGAATATCCCCCACAATTGCCATGGATTCTGACAACTACAGGGGAATGGGATGATGCAGGAGAACAGCCACGTTACAGGCTCTCAGTGTATCCGCACCTCTCCCGCTGGGCCAACCTCCACAGTTGGACACAAGTACCCCATCCAGGGATCTCTGCTTCTTTTCACTAAGTAGGAAAGCCTCCAACAAAGGAGATCAGGTGCACCAAAAACTTATCTATCTTGAGCTGAAAGAAGAGATTTCAAAAGAGAAGAAACCAGCATAAGAACTCTGGCAAATGAAAAACAAGCTGTTCTGATGCCCCCAAAGAATCATAATAGGTCTATAGAAAATGACCTAAAGCAAACTGTCAAAATGTCAATATGGAGTTCAAAATATGGATGGCAAATAAGTTGAATGAGGTTGATGAAAAAGTTGAAAACCAACACAAAGAAACTAAAAAAATACCTCAGGACATAAATGAAAAATTCTCTAAAGAGATAGGTAACATAAGAAAAGATATAAGAGAATCTAAAGAAATGAAGGGGTTATTTAGGGAATTTAAAAATATAGCTGAAAGCTGTAACAAAAGACTACACCTAGAAGAAGAAAGAATTTTGGAGCTTAAAGACAAGGCTTTTGAATTAACTCAGTCAGTCAAAAATGAGGAAAAAGAATAAAGAAGAATGAACAATCACTCAGAGAAACATGGGACTATGTAAAATGAGCTAATATAAGAATCATAGGTATCTCTGAGGGAGAAAAAGAAAAAGCAAAAGCAAGGAAAATCTATTTGAGGGAATAATTGAGGAAAATTTCCCGGTTATCACCAGAGATTTAGATACACAGATACAAGATGGTCATTGAAACATCTGGAAGATTCATAGCAAATAGGACATCACCAAAACACATAGTAAATAGTCTTGCCAAAGTCAAAATGAAGGAGAAAATCCTACAAGGTGTGAGGCAAAAGCAACAACAAACCTACAAAGGAAACCCCATTAAAAAACAGCAGACTTCTCAGACGAGACCTTACAAGCCAGAAGGGACTGAGGTCCCATTTTTAGTCTTCTTAAACAGAATAATTTGCCAGCCAAGAATTCTGTGTCCTGAAAAACTAAGTTTCACAAATGAAGGAGAAATAAAATCTTTCCTAAACAAGCAAACACTAAGGGAATTTTTCATCATTAGACCTGCACTTCAGGAAATGCTCAAAAGTGCTTTGTACAAGGAATACAACAAATGATACCCACCAATGTAAAAACAGCCAATAGGGAAAGGTCACAGTTCTTACAAAACAGTAGCATAATAGGGAAAACAAAGCAACAAGATATCATTTAACGTGATGTACAGAACAGCATCTCACATATCAATAGTGACATTGAATGTAAATGGTCTTAATGCTCCATGTAAAAGATACAGATTGGCTGAATGGATGAAAAAACATAGCCCAAGTATATGCTGAAATCCATTTAATTTGCAAGGATGCTCGCACACTCAAAGACACTTATAGACTAAAAAAAAAAAAAAGAAAAATTCCACCCAAATGGAAACCAGAAGTGACCAGGAGTAGCTATTTTCATATCAGATAAAATAGACTTTAAATCAACAATGGTTAAAAAAGACAAAGGTGGTCATTATATAATGATAAAGGGAAAAATTCAGCAAGAAGATATATCAATCCTAAATGTATATGCACCTAACACAGGATCTCCCAGATTTATAAAACAAATTCTAGTAGATCTAAGCAAAGAAATAAACAATAGCATCATAACAGCCAGGGAGTTCAACACTCCACTGACAGAACTGGGCAGATAATCGAGGCAAAAAATAAAAAAATGGGCGAAGGACATGAATGGAAACTTTTCAAAAGAAGACAGAATAATGGCCAGCAAACATATAAAAAAATGCTCAACTTCTCTAATCATCAGGGAAATGCTAATCAAAACCACAATGAGATATCACTTAACTCCAGTGAGATTGGTTCATATCAAAAAGTCCCAAAGCAACAAATATTGGCGGGGATGTGGACAGATAGGAAATACACTGCTGGTGGGACTGCAAATTAGTTCAACCTCTATAGAAAGTAATATGGAGATACCTCAAAGAGCTAAAAGTAGAACTACCATTTGATCCAGCAATCACACTACTAGATATTTACCCAAAGGAAAAAAAGACATTCTATAATAAAGACATCTGCACTCGAATGTTTATAGCAGCACAACTCACATTTGCAAAGATGTGGAAACAACCCAGTTGCCCATCAATACATGAGTGGACTAATAAAATGTGGTATATGTATAACATGAGTATTACTCAGCAATAAAAAACAACAGTGAATTAACACATCTGGCATTATCCTGGATGGAGCTAGAGACCATTCTTTGAAGTGAAGTATCACAAGAATGGAAAAACAAGCACCACTGGTACTCACCAGCAAATTGATACTAACTGAGCAATATGTCACACATGGAAATAATATTCATCAGGGGGTGGGCAGGTGGGAGAGGGGTGGAGGGGATGGGAAAACTCTCACCTAATGGGTATGAGGCGCACAGTTTGGGGGATGTCCACGATTGTAGCTCTGACTTGGGCAGTGCATAGGCAATACATATAACCAAAGTGTTGTACCCCCATAATATTCTGAAATAAAAAAAAGAAACACTGGACTTAATCAGGACTCTACAAAAGATGGACCTAATAGATACATACAGAACATTCTACCCCAAAACTACAGAATATGCATTCTTCCTATCAGCTCACGGAATATCTCCCAAGACAGATTATATATTAGGCCACAAAAAAAGTCTAAACAAATTCAGGAAAATCAAAATCATATCATGTATCTTCTCAGACCACAGTGGAAGAAAACTAGTAACCAATACCAACAGTAACACTCAAAACTAGACAAAGTCATGGAAATTAAACAATGTGCTGCTGAATGATCCATGGGTCAATGATGAAATTCAGATGGAAACCAAAATAATTTTTGAACTGAATGACAAAGAGGACACAAGCTTTGAAAACTATATGGGATACAGAAAAACCAGTGCAAGGGGGAATTTCCCAGCCCTAAATGCTTACATCAAAAAGACAATAAGATCAAAATTAACAACCTCATATTACATCTCAAGGAACTAGAGAAAGAAGGACAAAAAGCAAACCCACAGCCAGTACAAGAAAAGAAATAATGTAGCTCAGAGAAGAACTAAAGGAAATGGAAACCAGAAAACCAACACAAAGGATCAATGAAACAAAAATTAGTTCTTTGAAAAGAAACAAAATCAATAGATCGCCAGGTAGATTAACTAGAAATAGAAGAAAAAGGACTCAAATAAGCTCAATCAGAAATGAAAAAGAGGTCATTGCAACCGATACCACAGAAATACAAAATATCATACTTAACTACTATGAAAACCACCACTCATACAAACTAGAAAACCTAGAAGAAATGGATAAATTTTGGGGAACACATAACCTCCCAAGCCTGAACCAGGAAGAAATAGAAATTCTGAACAGATCAATAATGAGTAGCAAAATAAAAAAATCTCCCAACAAAACCCAACAACAGACCAGATGGATTCACAGCCAAATTCTACCAAACCTACAAGGAAGAACAGGCACCCATTCTACTGAAACTGTTCCATAACATCAAGAAGGAGAGAACCCTCACTAACTCATTCTATGAAGCCAGTATCACCTTGATACCAAAGCCAAGAAAGGACACAAAAACAAAAAAAGAAAACTACAGACCAATATCTCTTACAAATATAGATGAAAAAGTCCTCAACAATATACTAGCAAATTGAATTCAATGACACATCAAAAAGATAATTCACCACGATCAAGTGGGTTTCATCCCAGGGATACAAGGATGATTCAATATATACAATTTAATAAATATGACATACCACATAAACAGAAGTAAAAACAAAGATTATATGATCATCTTGACAGATGCAGGAAAAGCATTAGATAAAATCCAACACTCCTTCATGATAAAAACTCTCAATAAATTAGGCATAGAAGGAACACATCTTAAAATAATAAACACCATATATGACAACCTCACAGCCAACATTATACTGAATGGAGAAAAGTTGAAAGCATTCCTTCTAAGAACTGGAACAAGACAAGGGTGCCCACTGTAACTGCTTCTATTCAACATAGTACTGGAAGTCCTAGCCAGAGCAATCAGGCAAGAGAAAGAAATAAAGGGAATCCAAATCATGAAAGAAGAAATCAAACTATCCCTGTTTGTTGATGATAGGATTTTGTATCTAGAAAACCCTAAAAATTATACCAAAATACTCCTAGAATTGACAAACAAATTCAGCAAAGTATCAGGTTACAAAATCAATTTACACAAATCAGTAGCATTTCTTTATACCAATAACAGTCAAGCTGAGAGTCAAATCAAGAACTCAATACCAATAACTACAAAGAAAATAAAATGCCTAGGAATATACTTAACCAAGAAGGTAAAAGATCTCTACAAGGAGAACTACAAAAAACTGATGAAAGAAATCAAAGATGACACAAACAAATGGAAAAACATTCTATGCTCCTGGATTAGAAGAATCAACATTGTTAAAATGTCCATACTGCCGATGTGATTTATAGATCAAATACAATTCCCATCAAAATACCAACATCATTTGTGACAGAACTAGATAAACTAATCCTAAAGTTCATATGGAGCTAAGAAAGAGCTCAGATAGCCAAAGCAATCCTATGCAAAAAGAACAAATCTGGAGGAATAACAGTACCTGGCATCAAATTATACTAAAAGTCTATAATAACCAAAACAGCATGGTACTAGTATAAAGACAGAAACATAAATCAATGGAACAAAATAGAGAATCCAGAAATAAAACAATATAGCTACAACCAACTGATTTTTTACAAAGCAGATAAAAATACACACTGGGGAAAGATGAGCTATACAATAAATGTTGCTGGAAAAATTGGATAGCCACATGCAGAAGAATGAAACAGGATCCCGGTTTCTCACCTTGTACAAAAATTAAGTCAAGATGGATTAAAGACTTAAATGTAAGACCTGAAACCATATAACTTCTAGAAGGAAATTTAAGAAAAACACTTTTAGATATCAACCTAGGAACAGAATTTATGTCTAAGACCCAAATATCAAATACGTTTGACAAAAATAAATAAGTGAGACTTCTTTAAATTTAAATGTTTTTACACAGGAAGAGAAATAATCAACAGAATAAAGAGACAACCTACAATATGGGAGAAAATATTCACAAACTATACATCCAATAAAGGACTAATATCCAGAATCTACAAATAACTCAAACTAATCTGCAGGAATAAAACAAATAACCCCATTAAAAAATGGGTAAAAGAAATGAAGAGTCTTCTCAAAAGAAGATAGACAAAGGGCCAAGAAACACATGAAAAAATGCTCAACATCACTAATCATAAGGGAAATGCAAATTAAAATGACAATGAGGTACTACCTTAGCCCAATCAGGATGGCTATTACTAAAAAATAAAAAAAAAAAACAATAGATGCTTGTGTGAATGCAGTGAAAAAGTAATGCCTACACATTGTTGGTGGGATTGGAAATTAGTACAACCTCTATGGAAAACAGTATGGGGATTCCTCAAAGAGCTAAAAGTAGACCTACCATTCGATCCAGCAATCCCAAAACTGGGTGTCTACCCTAAGGAAAAGAAGTCATTGTATCAGAAGGACACCTACCCCCGAATGTTTATTGCAGAACAAATCACAATTGCAAAGATATAGAATCAACATATGTGCCCATCAACTAATGAGTGGATAAAGAAAATATGATTGATACACACATACACACACACACACCCCCCATGGAGTACTACTCAGCCATGAAAAGTAATAAAATAATGCCCTTTTTTACAGCAACTTGGGTGAAACTGGAGAACATTATCCTAAGCCAAGTATCCCAAGAATGGAAAAACAAACATCACATGTTCTCACTAATAAGTTAGTGGTAAACGATGGGCATATATGGTCATATAGTGGTGTAAAGGAAACTAAGAAGGGGAGAGGGTGGGAGGGATATGAGGGATAAAAATGTACCAATTGAGTACCATGTAAACTATTCTGGTGATGGGTACACTAAAAGCCCTAACTTCAGCACTATTCAATTCATCCATGTAGTAAAAACACTTGTACCCCCTTAATATTTTGAAATAAAACAAAGAAAAAAAATATGAATTTCTTCCCCTTGCTTATGAAAGACTAAGGAGGACAGACTTGTGTTGACTTCTGACTGCATGGGCACAAGAAGTGTGTGTGTGTACATATATGTACATATGTATTTATGTCAATAAATATGCTGTTTGCATGAAGGAAATTATAAATGAATGAACTATTACTATAATATGTAGCATTAGAATGGTGTGATACTGAATATTTACGTTTATAACCAAGTAAAACACTTTTTTTTCTTGGTTTACTTAGCACAGTAGTGACAAGACCATGTAGATAAGAAAAGTATATAAATCACTTGAATACAATTATCCATTTTAAACTTAAGATTTGAGGTGACATAAGTAAATATTTAAACTTAACATCATTGTTGCTTGTTCTCATAGATTTTTCTAATAGGGATGATGAATTTATGGATATGTAGGAGTGAGCCATTTCAATAGCTCCTGAGCTATCTTTGGAGAGAGGTTTATTATTCACCTAAGGAAGAATTTTAAACAGAATTTCTGTTGAATTCTAAACACAGTTATTTTTAAGTGTGGGTTTGTCAATCTTCCCAAGGAGAAAAGACTACATCATGTGGGCCAGAGTTTTGCAGAGAGAAAATGTGAGTAGGTCATTTTAGTAAATAGCCTCCAAAGGGAGAAGGAGGAAGCCGTCTGGCTTCCATCCAGTGCACCCCTATGTTGATGGTTACTAATCACCATAGTATATAAATATAGCAAAAGTATTTTTGTATGTATAGATAAATAAATAAATATTTGTTTTGTATATATAAGCACATAAGAAAATATGTTTATATATATGCATATATATAAACACACTAAAATTCTTATATAATAGTATGTATCACTGAAGGCTAAACAAGGTTGAATGTTTGGGATAAAAGAAGCTAAAATTTATAAGTAGTCAACTTTTTGAGTCATACTGAATAACTTCCAAAATATAGTTGTTTTATTAACTACTAGTTTAATAGTTTTAACCATTCAAGTTGGATACCTAACCCATATTATAATGAGACTGGTGTGGGCAGAAAGTTGGTGGAGTTTTTGGCACTTGGTAACAAGAAAGGATGTGCATTTTAGACCAGATTAGTATATTCTTCATTTTATATCTAGGAAACAGAGAGGACACATGCTACAATTAATCACAGTAAGGTTCTAGTTAAACAACAACATTAACAGACAAAAATAAAATAGTGCCAAATTTACTCTTGTTCACACCTTATTCACCACCATCATCAAACACACACTGCTTTTTGTTTCAACAACACTTTGTAGCTCTAGCTCAATGTAACTCCTGTAAATAACCATTGACTATGTTCTTTTTATTCAAATGATTGCGATATCTTCTAATCAAAGTTGATTATTACCCTCACTGCTTTTCAGTGATGAATCTAATTTCAGATAAGTCTCATAATGTACTATTTTTTCAAATTTTTTTCCTCCCTAGGGAAGTCAGAGAATATATCAGAGGAAAGCTGGCATACAAAATGTGTCTTACCTTTAAAAATAGTAGTTAATATTGTAGAGGGAGTTAGAAATGTGTTCTAAACAGAATGAACAACGGGAACTAAAGCACAGACATTGGGAAAATGTAGTTAGACATTTGTTTAAATGACTTTATTTAAATGAATATGGAATATAATTAGTTTCTTTTTCCATATATCACTTTCTGAGCTTGTGTGTGTGTGTATATTTATGTGCTGGTGATGAAGAGAGAGAAGGGTATAGAGGTGGAAGAGGAGAGGGGAAGGTAGCCAAACTGAAACAAAAGCTGTCATTGTTAATATATCATTTGAAAAATGCACTCATCTATTCATCCATTCATTCAATAAATATTTAATGAGCACCTAATATGTTACTCACAGTATTTTAGGAGCTGGTAAATCAATGGTAAACTGCAGATATGCCACATATAACTGGTGTATTTGTGAGATTGTACAGAGTAAATAGATTTGCCCAAGTCAATTTATATGAGACAGTTTATTTCCAATAAGGGTTTTGAAGACAAATTGAGTGGAGACATGCTTGGAATGATGGGTTAAGAGAAAGGTTGCATGTTATCTGCTTTAGACATTAGTCACTTGATCCAGCTTCCCAGAAACTGGCCTGGGACTCATGGAGAGGGGAACTGTAATTACAAGCTGGAGGAACTGCTTTCACACTGGAACTTACGCAGTGCTCATTTAGGCCCAGATAACAAAGTGTGATACAGTCAGGAAGAGTTGCATTTTACTACTTTTGCACGGAAGAACCATGGCTTTTGCACTTTGAATGCCTTATATAATGCAGTGATACCTTAGTCACTTGAAGGTTTGCAGCTTTGAAATGTTAGAAGGCAAATGTCTTGACACAAACATCAGTTCCATTAGGGATGTCATCAAAAGGTTATCTTGAATGGTGGAATAAGTAGTAGGCATCCATAAAGACTTCCTGGAAGGGCTGGGTGAGATTTCATGGGGAATTTAAATTTATAGTTGCTAAGAGATGGACTTTGTTTTCAGAGAGATTTGGTTTTGAGCTCTTTTACTGACTAACTCTGAGTTCTGAAATTTTAAAAAAATCTTTTAACCTAACTTTCACTTTTTTGATCTCTAAAATGGAGATAACAGTAGCTACTTTGAGGGATTGTTGCAAGAATCACATTAGATAAAGCAGGTAAAGTGGGGTTTAAAAAAAATATATATATATATATTTTTTGGTACCTAATAGTTATACATATTTTGGTTGTACATGTGATTTTTGATACATGCATACAATGTGTAATGATCAAATTAAGGTTGAACTATTATATACAAAAACCAGCGAATGGAGATACAGGTTTGTGTTTCATTTATAATGGAAAAGTAAATATTAAGAAAAAAATTAAATAGTGCTTTTTCCAGAGGCAAATTTAAATGCTTTGAGATTGAAAAACTTTTGGAGACAAATAATTTTAGCTTTAAATCTGATTACAAAACTATGTATGCCCTCTTCCTCAATGGGACACTTAGTAATTGTTCACCTCAGCAAAATAATTTGCTTGTAAAGGATTACCTTTTGAAGTTAATTATGAGATATAAGTAGTTCAGTTCTTTCATCAGGATAACACCTTTGGGGGGGAACAAGAGAATGGTCTGAAACCTGGCACCAGGAAGCTTAATGTAACTTAAGTAACCCACAATGATTTTTCTTAATCCTGAGAATTTTGGTCACAAACCAGTGAAATTATCTGAGTAGCAGATGCCAGGTTTTAGGTTCTAGCAATCCACAAAGAAAAGAACACGTTGCTGATGTTAAAGCTAAAAATAAAGCAGAATTTAACCTTCTGTCTTACTTCCCTGCCATGTTCAGAGCTTCAAGAAAAGTAATTAATGTGGTGATGGAAATAGTGTCAATGCCTTCCAAACTAGAATTTTTAAATATTATAGAACATTATTAAAATATATATGCATTAAAATATTAGGACCAATCATTGTGTTTATAGATTCATATTAAACAAACAAATCGAGAAACATAAGGTGCCAAAGGATTATATTGAATATAATTTACCCATTCATTTATTTATTCAACCAAGTAATGTATTGAAGACACAAACGTAAATCCTTCTCTTCCTTTTAGAGAGCTTAATGGGAGTAACAGATAAATCAAAGAATATTTATAATTCATTATAATTAATTACATTGTAGAAGTTTATACAGAATGATAAAGTATCATGCTAGAGAATCAACGAATTCTTATAAATGTCACAGATTCTGCTGAGTACTGGAGGCAAAATATGACTGAACCAGATGAAAGAGTGTGGTAATAAAAGTGGTGCAGGCAGAGAGAACAACACATGGTAAAGAAGGGAGTGTAAATATGAGAGTGCACTCAAGACCCTGCAAGTAGGCAGATTCTCTTGGGGTAGGAGATGGGACAATGACCCCACATTGCTCTGAATCCATCATGGCTTATAAGTACCAAGGATTCTGAGGAATAGAGTTTTGCCTTATAGTGATAGTTGGCATTTAGAATATTTTTATTACAGCACATGCTTATTACACTTATAGTAGTACTCAGGGTTCCCTAATTCCTGTTTAGGACACATAAATGACATTGATGATATGTTGGGAGTCCTATAAAATGAGACTTGAAGTCACTAAGTAACAATAGTATGTACTTTCAGCTCAGCAGTTAAGCAAATGTATATTTATGTGCTGAAATTTAGGAAATTGTTAAATATTTGTCCTCACTTTTATTGTGGCATCTGGCCAGTTTGACTTTTTCATTAGCACAACAATTTCATGATCCATTGACAACCAAGGTTTTATTTCCTAACCAGATTTCTCATAGATTCTCTCTGGCTTTGTCAAACATATATAAACCAGAATGACCATTACTTGGTAAATTTGATCAACGTAGATAGTAAATATCAATAATTTATAAATACAAAATGACTCCTTCCAATAATAGCAACCTCTTTGCCTTATAAATCTACATATATTTTCCAATCACTCCATTAAGAATGCTATTGATACAATTTTTTATATTAATTTCATTTGTAGATCCCAAGTTATGGATCTCCCTATTTAAACTTATCCTATTGGAAATTCAATAGCTCACATATCTGGGAAACATCTTCCCAGGGACAGTCAGATAGACACTATTTAAAAGTTTTTGAAAATTAAAATATTGCTTGCATTTTATAATGGCTAAATATAAAGTTTTCAGAATGACACATATGACAATGGATTTATCATAAATAATGGTATTCATTTGATCTACTTTATTGCAAAACCCCCCTATTATTGAGTGATTATATGAGTTACAAACATTGTCACCAGGAGTTAGATAAACACAAAACCCATCACAGGAAATTAGCTACAGATGCATGACACAACATATTGCTCAGTTTTTTCTTGTTAAAAGCAAAGTTCTGGAAATAATTTTCATATTTACAAAAAACAACTGGTTGTGAGACATCTTATAAAAGAATACAACACCAAATTACATGTACTGTATAGAAAATATTTTAGCATATTTTAATGACAGTAATACTGCTATTTATTTGTTGTTTTTGTTTCAATTCTAAGACTGAAGAAAAAGAAAGGGGATCCTACAAAATAATTTAATAGAGTTAAAATAATTTTTAATCAATAAACCTTTCCTTAGTATTCTCATATGACCTTACTGGAGAATAATGTTTTGATTGACAGAGAAATGTTCAGAGGTTGCAGTATCATTCTTAGGCAGATATGATCTTAATTTACAGCCTGCCACATTCTCTCTCTCTCTCTCTCTGTTTACCCAAAGACAGTACCAGAAAGAGTGAAAGACAGAGAAAGAGAGAGAGGGAGAGAAAAGGAAGGAAAAGGGATAGAGAAAGGGTGGAAGGCACGGCTAACAATAATTCTAATGTGAGATACTTTCTATTTATTTATTCTGATGAAAGAGGAGATGTCATAATGGACTATATATGACAGAATCCTTGTATAAGGAGAATTTTGAATTTCTGTCTTGATCAACGAAGACAAATTGTATTGTAATTTATCCTTGAAGAAGATTAGCATAAAAATTTAAATTTTATGGCTGTGATTTATTTTTAAGCCTACCTTAAAAATTGAAATGGGAAGTTTAAAACATCCTGTTTTTAGAATATGACCTTGGGAATTATCTTGGTAGGTTTCCTTTAGGTAAAACTCCTTAATTCTCTATGCATGTCATGGACTACTTGGAAATTGCTTTCTTAATTAGAATATATATTTTACCATAGTATCTAATTAACCAACATTGTTAAAAAATTAAATAATCCTGGAAGCCTCATAGTAAGGTAATTTTAAGATACACTCTGGGTTATACATATGAAAAGTTTTATTATTTTCATTGAAAGATAATATGGCCTATAGATCTTTTGAATTACAAACATAGGTCATTTATACCTTGGTTCACATGTATTTTGAATTAATGAATACATCAACATTAACGTATAGTATCTGCTTTGATGTTTCAAGAAGGGTCTGATTCTGACAAAAACTGCCAACTTTTTCCATTTGGGATACAAATTGTATTCACATAACCTCCTGCTCATCGCCATTTTCTAATATCCATGTGAAGTAACTAATGTTTGATAGATAAACATTAAAAATAACATGTTAATATATTAAAAGAGAATAAATAGGAGTAAAATCAGTGAGAAAGAAACTGTGAATGGAAATATTTAACAGACTTTATGCAATCCAAAATTTATAAGTAAGTTTCAAATAAAATGGATTTATAAATAAATATGTAATTATTTTTATAAATTTCTACATGTAAGGTAACATTTACAATATTTATGTAACATGAACTAAAGTAATATACACATAAACAATTAAACACACAAAAAACAAGTTGTTAGATTAGTCTAATTGTAAGGTACAATATTCTCAAACACAGATCAGCTAGGCCAGGATTTGGTATAGGTTACTGGGTTTCTGAGGACTTCTATCTTTTCAGAATGGTATTTGTTATTCTGAAACTGATGCTGAAGGCACAAACATTTCCCATATATTCAGGATGCAAAGGTATCCTCAAGTTTGTAAAATCCCTGCAACCTCTCTAGACATGCAAGGAAATGCCCAGCTAACAATGAGGAACATGCCCTTCCACTACAGCCCTGATAGGGCATGTGGGAATAGAGATATGTAGCACATACAGGAATTTTAAACATCTACAGCCAATATGAGAGGATCTGCTCTTATTTCTAACTCAAGCTCTTATTTAGAGATTCTAGGATGATAAAACTCTGGGAGGTATGTTTAGAAGTTTGATTATTTTCACTCTTGTTTATGTTTGCTGAAGGTAATATTCTCTATGAGGGATAGGAGAGATAAAAAGTGGGTTGATATATATGGAATGGATTATTTTCTATCATTACTCAGATAACTTTACATTTCTTCAGGTGGAAAAAGATCATCACATGAAAGGCAAGACTGTTAAGAGCATTACATTTGTCATGGACCATAACTATATATATGTACTCTCTATAACTATATTTAAATTGTCTAAGTAATGGATTCAAATGGCCTTGTTAGTTAGATGTGAATTTTAATATTATTGATAATAGAAAACATAAAATATATGTCATACCATAATGATATATACAAGTTCTATGAAATTTTTCTAAGAGATTTTTTTATTTACTTATTTTGCTGTAGGAAGGCCAAGCCACATTTTTAAATACTTATCCATAGAAAAGGAAACGGTTTCTGACTTAAGGTCTATATAGAAGTGCTAATATATTGAAGTAAAAAGGATTCAGGTATCCACCCAGGCAGCTGTATATCTACTGCAGGTATTCAGAGGTCTTTGTGACAGGTATCATTAGAAAGCTGATCAATACTAAATAAGAACTAAATAAGGTATCCGTTATTCTGAATAAAATTCTTAGCATCATCAAAGACTCCAATTTGATTTCACTTATACTTTTGCTTACAGTTAAGTCCTGCCAGATTTATATTTCTTGCAATTTTATTCTCCTTTTAAATCTTTGCTGAGCACCAGCCCTTTGATCTATCTTGATATACATTAATGAACTATCCTCCTGACAAATTTCTCATTTGCTTCTCTTTGTTTATCTGTCATCATTACTTTTTCCACTACAATCTACCATTTAACCACACACATCTTGTGATAAATTCAAGCTAAATGACTCACTTTATGAGAGATTTCTGATTTGTCTCCTTTTTTTTTTTTAATAGTCATGCCTACAACTTGGAACATACTCTCTGTCAGGTCTACCCATAATAGTAGATCCCCTTATTCATCAAGACACAACATTAAATATACCTTTTAAATATACTTTTTTTGAGTAGCCCTTTCTTTTCCTTCTAGCTCTAAGTACTCTTTTCCTCCTACACATAGCCATAACACTCTGTAGCTCCTTTATGTCATTTTCCCTATGACCACGTATTTATGCTTGTGTTTTACCTCTTTAGGCCTTTCACCTCCTTGTATGGAAAAATCATAACTTACCTCCCACTGTACTTTGCACAGGGTGGTTGTTCCATTGCCTGCCATAAACAAAGGAGGAATGGAGACCATCGCCTTATGGGTTCTCTAAAAAAATGAGAAAATATCACATATCCAAATAGTCTAACTACTATCTATTGGGAGGGAATTGTCAAAGATTGACAAAGTATTCTGCATATGATTTAGACATAATTCCATATAATTATCACCTGATAGCTGACCCACAGATATTGTTCTTTAAAATAAAATTCTACTCAAGGAATAAATGAAAGAAAAGAATGATGAAGAGTCATTCCCTTACCTCCTTCTCCCCAAAATCTAAAAAATCAGCTGCATTTATAACAGAATTTTTGAATAAATCTCTCAGAAATTTTAATTTTGATGTGTGTGCCAAAGTCTTAATGATTTCTTATTCATAGAAATTGAAGGGAGAAATAAATCATTTTTATGTTTTATGTTGTGTCTATTGAACACTTTAAAGAGAAAGGCTTATGAAAGAATGTGGTTGGTATGCTCACCTATTCCACTAACTTTCTATCACTTTAAACAAAGTACATAACAGGCTATACCACTAGGAAGGCATATAAAAATGCAGAACTATTTACCCTAAGAAAAAATATGAAAGAAAACAAAAAAGATTGATAGTGAGTTTTGAATACATACCTATTCCCTTCTGAGTAGAAAAGGCACAGTTTAAGTTTTAAAAGCTGTTAAAGAAAAGAATCAGAACACATTTATGTAGTTTAGCATATTTTTAAATTAATACTTCTCCCTAAAGTTAATTATTACTTTTTGGTATTTAATATTTGATTGGAAACTCAAAATGTATTTATTAATTTTTCCAAGTATATAATTTTTGTCACCTAAATCTCACCATATTACAGACAATGCATGCAAGGTTGATTTTCCAACTGAGGAACAATTTTTCCTTTGAACATTTATTCTTATAATTGTAGTAAACTGAAGACTCTGATATGTGTTGAGCATCATCTGTGCCCCTGGCCTTTTTCCATTGTATGCATTATCACATTTAATTTTCACAAAATTCTGATGGTATTGTTATTGTCACCACTTTCTAGATGAACAGTGGAGGATTTTAGTTTAACCTGTCCAGAAATATCCAGCTAAATGACTGAGATGGATTCAAAATTAGGTCTTTTGGATGCCAAAGCTAATGGTTTTCTTTATTTCATGCTGATGTTTGGATTAATTCATAAGTGGAATTTAGAACTAAAAACTAAAATTTTTACAGAGGAGACATCCCTTGTTGATAAAGTAATCTTTCAAGGTTTAGTTTTATGGCCACTATAAATCTATCTATCTATCTGTCTATCTATATATATAGAAAGAGAGAGAGAGAGGAGGGTGATATTTTAAACAACATAGAGAGGTCCTGGGTATTATAAACCTTGAGAAAGTTTATAAACCTTGGGAAGTCACCTGACTGAAAAGAAATGACTCCAAGTAAGAGGAGCAATTATTACTAAATGTTTATTAAGAATTAACTGTGTATTAGGTAACTGTAAGAACTTTATATATATTAAACCATTCAATCATCATAAGAAAGTGTTAATTTAGTAATATCACTTTACCCATTTAGATGTGAATCATCTTAGAGAGGATTGTCCTTGTCTAAGCTTCCACAACTAGCAAATAGCAAAGCAAATACAGGAACTTGCTTTGATGTAACTACTTCTTTAATGCTTCTGATGATATATACTTGACTCTTGAACAACATGGTTTGAACAACACAGGTCCACTTATATGCAGATTTTTTCAGTAAGTATATTGGAAAAATTTGGGAAGATTTGTGACAATTTGAAAAAAACTCTCAGATGAACTACATAGCCTACAAATATCAAAGTAATTAAGATAAAGTTAGGTATGTCATAAATGCAAAAAATATGTGTAGATAATAGTCTATTTTATCATTTATTACCATAAAACATATAAAAATCTGTTATAAAAAGTTCAAATTTATCAAAACCTATGCACATAAACACATACAGATTGCAAATGGCAACATTCACAGTTGAGAGAAATGTAAACAAATGTAAAGATGCCATATTAAATCATAAATACATAAAATTAACTATAGTACATACTGTACTAGTGTAATAATTTTGTAGCCATCTCCTGTTGTTATTATGGTTAGCTCAAGTGTTGTGAGTATCCAATTAAAGCATTGCATGATTCCAAGAACACTATTCCTGGATTTGTTTTATCAATGCTTTGTCCCTGAAGTTAGGAAGAACCTAACCAGTAAGGGACTGCCTTCTAAAGTCCCTTTGGTATTGTACAATGCCTCTAGGCACCCAGAACCCTGTGAATTCTACAACTAAGGCTTTGGGGTAGTCTCCTTGTCCCCAAATACAATGTTTCTAATTCAGCCTATAAATCAGGGAGTCATAAGGGCCTGTAAAGCTCATTACACATGATATTCTATAGAAAGGATTATCACAGCAATGGAAGAGAATGTCCATAGAGAGAACATCATGAAAGTCTGGAAGGATTACACCATTGAAGATGCCATTGTTTTTATAAAAAAAAAAAAAGCCATTAAAGCCATCCAGCCTGAAACAATAAATTACTGCTAGAGAAAACTGTTTCCGGATGCTGTATATGACTTCATAGGATCTACAACAGAGCTAATCAAGGACATCATGAAAGAAACTGTGTATGTAGCAAAATACGATGGGGTGATGAAGGGTTTTCAGGTATGGATCTTGGAGAAATTCAAGAGCTAATAGACACTACGCCACAAGAATTAACAGAAGATGACTTGATGAGGATGAGTGCTTCCAAACTAGTGCCAGATGATAAGAAGAAGACTTAGAAGAATCAGTGCCAGAAAACAAACTGACGTTAGACAAACTGGTAGAATATTCTGATTATGTAAGACTGCTTTTGACTTCTTTTATGACATGACTCCTTCTGTGATATAAGCACTGAAATGAAAAAAAAAATGGTACAAGAAGGTTTGGTACCATATAGAAACATCTTTAGAGAAATGAAAGAGCAAAAAAGTCCGATAGAAATCACAGTGTATTTTTGTAAAGTTACACTGAGTATGCCTGCCTCTCCTGCCTCCTCGTCTACCTCCTCCACCTCTGTCACCCCTGCAGCAACAAAAACAACCTCTCTTCCTCCTTCTTTTCCTCAGCATACTCAACCTGAAGACAACAAATAAGACCTTTATGATGATTCATTTCCACTTAATGAATTATAAATATATCTCCTCTTCCTTTTAATTTTCTTAATGACATTTTCTTTTCTCTACATACTTTATTGTAAGAATATAGTCTAGTATATAATACATATAACATACAAACTATGGGCTAATCAACTGTTTATGTTATCCATAAAGCTTCTGGTCAACAGTAGGCTATTAGTTAAGCTTCTGGAGAGTCAAAAGTTATATACACAGGAGTTTTTACCCCTAATCCCCGTGTTCAGGGGTCAAGTGTAATTTTAAAATCCCATTGTTTAATCAAACATGATGCTGAAGCCTGTTGCCCTTTTATTACTCTCCCAATCTCCTTGAGAATAAGTATCATTCTTCACCTACCATTAACTTCACACTCATTTGTCCTAGGAAGAATTCATTGGTGTTACCAATTGCTTTGCTATTACACGGACGCCACTTTGCAGCTGTTTCTAGCCCTTTGGCAGGTGTGTGGTCCCCTGTGGTCTTTGTACAGGTCTTGTATCACATTCATGTACTTTCTATTTTGGGATGTTTATTTTTCCACAGGGCTCTTTGTGCTTTGTTGGATCTGTTTGGAGATAATTGAAATCAGTAGGAAAAGCAGCAGCAGCAGCAAAAAGTCTAATTCACTTATTGATAGCTAAGAAAATTTCCTGGGAATTTATGATAATCTACATCTTCTGAGTTCTATTCAACTCAATTTGTAGAGTTTGGAAGAAACAAGCATTTTTAGGATGCTCCTGACCAGAAGCAGCTAAAGAAAAGTATAGCGGTGATCTAATTTCCATCAAAGTTAAATTTTCTATAGCAAATTCATGTGTAAATTGAATAATGACATTCTAATAATGTTAATTACATCTTTTTGTACAAAGTGATCTTTGTGTTATACAGATTGTTCTTTAGTCATATAAGATACATATAGGGTATGAAGGATGAAAATTATTTTGGAGTAAACATTCCCTTGCGTAGTTCAAACCCTTAAATTTGAACAAAGCTCTATGGGTTTCTATTGTTCAGCATTACAATAGATTTTATAGCATTGCTGAAAGCATTTTTGTAGTTCAGTAATAGCAGTGGAGTCAATCTCCTCATTTAAACATAAGACATAACTCTGAAAGAGGCAGCAGCATTATCAAAATGCCCGGGATGTGAGGAGAATATCACAAAATTACTTCTGGAGCTTGTCTGACTCTTAGGTTTATATTCAAGTCCTCAGATTGCTCTAAGCTACTGCCAAGGAGTTCTATATGAATACAAAACCACTAAAAGGAGCAAGATATTACAGTGATAAAGCCATTTTGAATGCTGTTAAAGAAGACATGAATATTATTCTTGGTGTGTTTGGGGGCAAGGTAAAAATCATTGACTTTGAAGGCGATTCACATTGAGGTTCCTGATTAACAAAATATTTTAATAAATGAAAATTCTTTTATAAAACATCCTAGCTTAAAGTCCTTCTGCAATTAGAATGAAAGTAATTCATTCTGCTTTATATAAATTCATTCATTCATTCATTTATTTATATCACATATTCTAGGCAATATTGTAGGAACTGAGGATATAGTGGTGAACAACACAGATAACTAATCCTATAAAACTTACTTTTTATCGAGAGATCTACAAGCAGTCTCTAAGAACTTTTAAAGACCAGAATAAGGTACAACAGTTTATTCCTGAATTCGTAAGGAAAATACATATTTGTGGAAAATTAAAATAAAGCATAGAACAATTAGATGTCATAATGAAAAAAATCATACAATGTTTATTGAGATGGGGGTTAAAATCAGCATTTACCAGAGAAGCCCTGCATAAGATACTGAAAAATTCTATGATACTGACTTGTTACTTAACTCCAAGCACAACTAGCATCATAAAATAAGTTGTTAGAAGAGATGGTTGTCTGTTAGCACAAATATTTTGATCATTACTGGTAACAGCCAAGAGAAACTATGGAAAGATGAAAGTTGTATGGGCCATAAAAATGTTGATTTTTTTCCTAATTTGAAATCACCACTTATTTGAAAATACAGTGAGTTTTAATGCTTTTATGTCAATATTTTTATTAATCTTTTTCTTTGTGAAGAATAATGTGTGTCTTCCTTTGCATCCATATAAATACACAATTACAATTCTGGCAAAATAATCATGTGAAATAACTTTTTATCAGCTGGTAGATGTATGCTGTTTGACCAAAACATGAAATAGATATCTGCTAAGAATTTAAAGAATTCAGCATAAGGCTTTTTGACACAGTGTCAAGAAAACTTTATAATTGTTTTCTCTACTTTAAAAAATAATCAATGTTGATATTACAAGATCAACATTATTTCTAGTCTTTGGATCAACTAGAGTTCCTTTTAAGTTGAAACTTTTATTGAGCAATAAGATATACAACTTTGAGTGAGAAATATGCTAAAATACCAAATGCTGCCAAGAAATATTTTTTCATTTGTTCTTTTCATATTGACAATTCGTAATTCAAATTATAATTTTTACCCTTTTTTGCCCTCTTTTTAACTGATAATAACTTCCTGACCTCTCATATATTTTATCACGGATAATGTCTTTTGCACATAGTTCGGCCAATTTTGCTACTATCTCTGTCTTATAAGAGATAACTGTCCAGGTTTAAGCCTTATCACAATTATGTGAGAATTTGTATTCCTAAAACTAATGCTTTCACACAGTTGTCCCCACCCACCTAAATCTCCCTACACATATCTTATATTTATGTGATCTTTTTGACATACTCTGATTCTAAAAATATCAAAGTTCTTTTAACAAGAAAGTAGAGTGGGAAGGAGTTTGTGATAAATATAAGTATTGAGAGGTTAATACTAAATTGAATAAGGGCTCAAAAATTGCAAGCCCTTTTGCTTTATTTTACTATCTTTTGTGACTTAAATAGATTTTCGTGAATTTTAAATTTGATTTATTTATTGTCAACAAAAAAAGAGGCAAAGAAACAGACTGCAAAGGAGTAAGACAAGGCATTTATTGGGGTATAAAGAGCTGCAATTCGGGAGACATAGATTCAGCTATAAACCAAGCTGTATTCTGAAGAGAGACAGGCGTGTAGAGGTTTTTAAAAGGAAGCTAAAGGTGATGACACAAGTTGTTTTGAGAGAATTATCATTAGTGGAGATGGCTGGCTTAGTACATGAGTCTATAGTCTATTGGATGCTGCTGTTCTGGAGCTGCAACACTGGTGAAATTCAGGTGTTTTCCAAGGATGTTGTAATCCTCACAATTTGGACCAATTCAAAGTCCCTGGGGACTTTTGTGGGTTTTTTTGGGGGGTTTTTTGAGCTTTTTTTTTTGGCAAGGTTGTAAGTCATGCAGGCTGACCTTCTTAGAATGGCTTCCCAACTTCATTTGAGAGCTCTGAACTATAGTGATGCCATTTTGTATGTGACATTTCACATTAGTAAAAAACAGTATGGAAAAGTGGCTCAAGAATTAGTGGCAATTAGCTGTGCACCCATAGCACTATTGTGGCCCATTTGTTCAGTAATTATTTAAACTGTTAAGGCAATATATAATCTAGGCACTAAGAACACAAAGAGAAATAAGATTTAACTCTTAATTTCCAGGAACATAGAGTCTAGCATGTAGTATAAATAAATAATTAACATATTATGTGAAAATTGCTACTAATACATGAAGGATGTAAGGGTATGATACTTTTCCCCATGCTTCAGATGGAGACCATGGCATGTAATTTGGATATTGAAGACAAGTTTCAGTTTACTGTGAAGAGAGAAAAATACAACCAACCTAGGCATCAGGAATGACATTTACAGAGGCACTGCAGTAGAGTATAGAATCTTAAGTGTTTGTTGAGTAATTGAACCTGAGTTTTGGATGGGCAATTTGGAGAGATTGATTTTGCTGAATGGATGATAGACTACACGCAAATGTTGAAGGGCTTTGTATGCCATGTTAATTTATTTGGATTTTGGAAATAAAATGTGGACTTGACAGATCTGGAGAAAAAATTGGGACATTTAACAACAAAGTGCAATGCAGATTGATATTTTCAAAATGTAAACCTGTAATAAATTTTCCATTTAGTCTTCAGAAATAAAATATAAATGTATTTACATGTTTAAAAATAATACTAACCATTATAGCCAAAATACTAAACTTTAAATTTATTTGTTAAGTGAAATTAAATATGCAGATTTTTGTGTTTTCCAATTTTGGTTTTTATTATCAGAGAAGTAACACATGGCAGTTTATTTTTCAATTAGAGAAAAAAATATTGAGATTTTCCAGGAATTTTTTAAAAAAGTAAAATTTCCTCTTCTCAGGTAAGAAAAAATACAAAAATAAGTAGAAGGAGCAAAGCACATACCAACACTGCCCTAACATTCAAGGTGAGAAATACAATCTGTAATATAAATTTTGAAGGTTATTGTGCATAGATTGAATATTAAATTGTGAACTCTTTGCTCTCCCTCATTTCCATATACACAAAAAATAAACAAAAAGGTGTAAACTTGCAGACAATTTAAGAGCATATATTAAATTACTAAAAATAATTCAGACATCTTATGAAAATTAGAAAGAAAGAACACGTATATAAGTTGGAGAAAACCAAACTAACCTTATCTTTTGTTTTTTCTTTGCAAAACACTTAATGCCAGAAAAGAGTGAAGTGACTTCTGCAATTGCCTAGGAAGAAAGTAGTCTTAAATGTGTAATGGATTCAAGATATTTCACATATATATTCTTTTAAAAAGTAATTCTTAACATTATTTTCAACTTAACATTATTCCAGCTAACCAAAGAAGAATTCAAAACCAATATATCAGGAATGGTGAAGACTTAGTATAAAAATGTGACAATGTGAATTGGATTCATAAAACTATAGAACAAAGGCTACAAAAGTTTTGAAGTAATATTATTAAAATAACAGACATATTACACATTTTTTAAAAAGTTATAATTAAAAATAATAATATTAAGTGTAATATGATGTCTTACTACAACAATTTCTAAAGCTTTATAATACAATTTGGAAGTTTGAAGTGATTGGGGAAGGATAGTAAGATGAAGTAAAATGGCACTTTATTTCTAAAAGTAGTAAATGAAAAACAGAGACTTGTTATACTAATTAAATTTCTAACAGGCAAGGTAAAAAAAAAACCTAAAATAATCTATATATTGTTAGACTACAAGTAAGAAAAATAAACAAAATAACAAAGTATACAGGAAGATCTACAAAGCAAGAGAAAACAATATCTGGGAATTCCACTTTCGATTAGGATCTAGAAAGGATGTAGGTCTCCCGAGATATAATTTATGAACCTTCTATAACACACCAGATAGGCTATAAAATCATAGGCTTTTTTTTTTCTTTTTTGAAGAGAACCTTGCAGATCTTATGGTCACAGTAATTTCTTGATTGAAATAGGCTCCTCCCCCTATTACAGTAGTATCTTTAATAAACCTAACAATAATTCCTGTGAATAATGTCTTTCATTACAAAGAAAAACAAACCTACCAACCATACAAAAAAAAATTAGAAAGCTTCAAACACAATAAACCTAAATGATCTAAATTTCAGAAAGTCACAAACCCTTCCTAAGAGAGAAGAAAGAGACCCATTTGACTCTTCATTCCTGGACAGCAGCAGCAGAAGAGAAATCTGTTATACATGGGATAAGAAAAAAAATGCCAACTTTTATCTTATGGTCAATATTATTTTATTTTGAAAAAAATTAATCTAAATAAAAAGATTCAAGAATAGTATATGCATCTTTATAAAAAATTATTTTGAAGCTATTTAACTCCATACTGAAAAAATTAATTTAAGATGTATCACAGAACTAAAATTAAAGCCCAGGTCATAAAGCCTCTAGGAGAAAACATAGAAGATAATTTTTTTCAGTCTTAGAATAAGTATATATTTATTGGAGAAGATACAAAAAGCATTAATAATATAAGAAAAACCATAATTTTTTCACCATCAAAATAAAAAAAAATTCCATTGATCAAAAGTAACCATTAAAATAAATAGGCAAGATATTGATTGGGGAAAAATACTTTTGGTACATGTATCTGACAAAGTACATGGTGCTATTTTTAAAATAAAAATCTCCCATAAATCAATAATAAAAAGACAAACTACTCAATATTCAATATAGCTACTCAAAAATAGATAAAGGAGTGAACAGATAGGTAGCACAACAACAAAAAGTTATTTAAAAGACCACATGAAAATTTGTTCCATATTGCTATGGTTTGAATGTATTGCTCAAAAAACATATGTTGGGCACTTAATTCCCAGTGCAACAGTGTTGGGAGGTGGGGACTAATAGAAGCTTCTAACCTATGAATAGATTAATGCCCTTTATAAAAAGGCTGGAGGCTGAGCATTCTATCTCTTGCTCTCTCTCTCTCTCTGTCCTCCTGCCCTGGGGGTCTGGCCAGATGCTGGCCCGCTGAACTTGAACTTCCCAGCCTCTAGAATTGTTAGCCAAAAAATTTCTGTTCATTATAAATTTCCCAGCCTCAGGTATTCTGTTATAGCAGCACAAAACAGACTAAGACACAGGTCATCTATCTATCAGAAAAGATAAAATTAAGACCAAAATGAAACCCAATCTCAAACTCACCAGAATGGCTCAAATAAAAAGACTAACAACACCAAATATTGGCATGAATATAGAATGGCAGGACCTTTTGCACATTGCTGATGTGAGTGTAAAATTACACAACTACATTGGGGGAAAGGATGGCAGTTACTTTTAAAGTTATATATTCAACTAACTATACTCTAAATATACTTCTAAATTAAGGGAAAAATGTGTATCACAAAAACAGAGTACAGAATATTAAGATGTTTATGGTAGCTTTATGCATGTATTAGTCTGCTAGGCCTGCCATAACAAAATACCACAGCCTGGATGACTTAAACAACAGAAATTTATTTTCCTCACAGTTCTGGAGGCTGGAAGTCTAAGATCAAGGTGTTGGCATGTTTGATTTCTTCTGAAGCTTCCCTCTCTGGCTTGCAGATCACTGCCTTCTTGCTGTGTCACCACATCATCTTTCCTCTATGCACATTCACCCCTGGTACTTCTTTTGTGCCAAACTTCTTTTTATAAGCACACATCAGATTGGGTTAGGGCCCATCCCAATCCTCATTTTATTTTTTAATTTTTATTCTTTCCATTGAACAGATATTTATTAATGACATTTTATGGGTCAGACTGTCCAGAAAATTTATGAATAAATGAAGTAATTATTTTAGAGAAATATTTTCAGTCTTCTTATACCATCACTGTCTGTATAATTAAATTTTGGAATTTTCCTCACTATTAGGTGAAGGTTTTATTTGACAAAGAAAAGCAGAGGTAAAATATAAATTTATAGTTAATCATAATCTCTATTTTGATAAAACCAGACATGTAAAATAGGAATCACTCCCAGGTAGGCCAGCCACTTGAATGACTGTGCTGCCTAGTTGGTACTTGGATGGGAGACCAATCCTCATTTTAATTTAAAATGACTTTCTTTTAACTTAATCAGAACTTTGAAGGCCCTGTCTTCAAATATAGTCACATTCTGATCTATTAGGGGTTGGGGCTTCATTTGGGGAGCAAAATTTAACCATATAATTCATAATAGCCCCAAACTGGACACAACCAAATGTTCATCAACAGGAGAATGGACACATTTAGGTACATTTATATAGCATGATGTTACTCAACAATTAAAAGAAACAAGCTACTGATATATATATATATATATATATATATATATATATATATAACATAGATGAATCTCAAAAAATATCATGTAAACTAAACACAAGTACATATTGTATGCTTTCATTTTTATGACATATAAAAATGGATGACACTAAACTTTGATGTTAGAAGTTAAAATGTGGTTGCTTCTGCAGGTTTGGCAACTTGGCTGGAGAAGGGTATGAGAGAAATATCTTTATCTTCTTTTGAGTTGTGGTACATGGATGTATAAAATTTTCAAAACTAATTGAAGTGAGAAATTCAATTTCATTGAATGTAAATTATACTCAATAAAATTTTATTACTAAAAATTCAAAAGAGAGCCGATTTTAGATCAAACATTCCTGTAATAATAAATGTTGATACATTTAAAAGGGTTGAACTCAAGTATCTTAAAAACAAAAGACATTCAGATAGGTTTAGAAACCAAATATTAACATAACGGATATGCCTTCAAAATAAATTGACTCAAATTTTTCATGTAAAAAATCCAAACACTTAGCTAATGCAAACAAGAGATAAAGAAGAAAGTTAGAAAGATTTTTTGTTGTTGTATCTTTTTTTATCATGTGTTTTTTATACTAAAAACAACTATACTGGAGGTTGAAAAAGGGAATAACACATTTTTTAAAAGCAGAAATTAATGAACTGATAAGATAAAAAACACTAGAATTAAGAAATAATTATAAAGTGATAGATTAAACATTTAAGCAAGAAAGTAGAAATATTCTATGATATAAAGGAGATTAACTTGGCTTTTGAGACATAATTTCACACAAAGCAAGACAAATATATTTGAAAACAAATGAAATGAAAATTTTTTAGGAATCTATGTTATTAAATTGATTTAAAAAGGGTTGTAAAACCTTAAATAGATGAATTATCATTAAAGACAAATAAAGAATCTGATAAAGAATGTTCTCCAAAATGTCATACCCACATGATTTCTCAAGTGAACTATTTCAAATTAATTGAAAAAATAATTCTGGTGTAATTTACTACAGAAAGAAAATGAAAGATCCCAAATTCCCCTTACAAAGTCAACATAATTATTATAAGAAAACTCTATCAGAAACAAACGTAAGTATATCTACTCAGATTCTGAACTGCACTGCTTTAATAGTGCTTTCAATATTCTTGGTTGGCCTGGAATACGAGTTGAAGCCCTCAGTCTTCAGGGTAGCAGGACCCACTCTCTGAACCCATTTATGTGACTGTCCTCCTTGAGCTGTTCTATGAAATGCTACAATTTGAGAGAAGTAGGTTCCTATGTGATGAATTCTGGTCAACGAAAAATGAGGGAGGTTTAACACAAATGGATCCTTTCTCCATTTTCCCTCTGTGGACTGTTCAGAAATGAAGTTTCTTTTGCATAGTGCCATGGGTTGAATTGTGTCTGCTAAAATATGGTGAAGTCCTAACATACCCCAGTATCTTAGAATGTGACTATTTGGAGTTACGGTCTTTAAAAAGGTGATTAGGTTAAAACGGGGTTGTTAAGGTAATGCAATCTGATTGGTTTCCTTATAAAAGAGGAGATTTGGATACACAAAGAGACATTAGTGATATACACAGAAGAAAGACCATGTAAAGCCACAGCAAGAACATGAACATCTACAAACCAAGGAGAAAGGCTTCAGAAGAAAACAAACCTGCCAGTATCTTGATCTCAGACTTATATCTTCCAGAACGGTGAGAAAATATATTTCTGTTTTTTAAGCCACGCAGTTCTTGGGATTTTGTTGTGACAACCCTGACAAAGTGATTCACATGGAAAGAGACCACACTTTCTGAGCTACCTGCCATGTTTCTGCCTGGCGTGGCATCGAGTAATGGCCAAGAATAACCCATCACCGTGTCCCTTTCATCTTTCCTTCCCTTGTTGATCCTTGCTTCCTTACGCTTACTGGACTTGTATATCCCAACTAATGTATCAGCACTTTAGTCCTTGCTTCAGACTCTGCTTTCTAGAGATTCTGGGCTAATACAGCAACCTGGCAAATGTAAGTTTTAAAAACATCACCACCACCACTAAGACCAAGATCAATTATGAATAGTGATATAAAATATATAAAATAATGCCAACAAATAGAATCCCTGCACATTAAAATGATATACAACCAAATATCACTTAATATTAAATAATTTATTTATATTAAACCATCAAATATTTATATAGAGAAAAATTAAATAATTCATCCTGGATCCCAGATCAAAGCTGAAATACACCATGAATACATACATACACATAAATATATACACACATGCAAGCAAAAGCCTTTATCTTGTATAATAGTGAAGTACTTGAAACATTTCTATCATAATCAACAAGGTAAAGAAGGAGCTGTAAGAGGAGGAAAAGAAAAATGATAAGTCATGGAATTGATATTAGTTACATTGCTCTGGAAGACATCACCATTGAATTTGAAACAACCCCCTCAATTAGAAATACTAAATAGCAAAAGGCAAAGTTATCACTATTTCCTAAAGACTTAATGTTTTCATTTGGAAGACCCAGGATACTCAAGTGAAAAAGTATTAAATATAAGATATTTTGACAATTTTGCAGGTAGCAATAGTAAAGCAGAGGCAATTTTATATATATACAATAACAACTTAGAAAATACAATGGAAGGAAATAATCACAAAATGAGAGCAATAGCCAAAAAAGCATAAAATATTGCACAGAAAATGTTCTTTTTTTTTTAAACTATACTCACACAATATTTCTGATACCAGATATTTGGTTGTTTTTCTCACTCCAACCAATCCTCTTATACCAGCTGGGTCTATTACAATTCAATTATGACGTTAAGTACCTGGAGTTAGTGCAGTCCTCACAGGTTAAGGGCTCAGTCCCACAAGACTACACCCCATTTCAATACCAATTGCAAGTAGTGGCTTCCCAGGTTACTCACTCTGCTAACTTAGTTATAAACTGAAGATTCCCAAGATCCCCTTCTCAGGTTCAATAATTTGCAATGACAGTTCACAGAACTCAGGGAAATCCTTATTTGCATTTACCAGTTTATTATAAAGGGTACGAGCAAGGGTACAGATGACCAGCTGGATGAAGAGATACATAGGTGAGGTCCGGAAGTACAGGGGCTTCTGTTTCCATGGAGTTGAGGTGCACTACCCTCCCAGCAGATGGCTGTGTTCACCTGCCTAGAAGCTGTCTGAACATGTCTATTAGGGGACTTTTTAAATGGAGACTTTATCACATAGGCGTGATTGGTTACTAACTCAATATCCAGCCCCTCTCCCTTTCCTGCAGGATGGGGGTGGGGCAGGGCAAAAAGTTCCAAGCTTCTAATCGTGGCTTGGTCTTTCTAATGACCAGCCACCATCCTGAAGCTGTCCAGGAGCCCATTAAGAGTCACCTCATTAGAACAAAAGAGGCTCCTATCACCCAGGAAATTCCAAGGGATTAAGGAGCTCTGTGTCAGGAACCAGGGTTGAAAACCAGATATTAGAACAAAAGATGTTCCTAGCATCCCTAACACTCAGGAAATCACAAAGATTTTACCAACTCTGTTTCAGGATCTGAGGTGAAGAGACCAAATGTATATATCTCATTATGTCACAAATGTCTAGAAATAAACTTAACAATAAGTGTATGGCACTTACATGAAGAAAATATTAAAAGTCTATGAAGGGACATATAAGAAGACAAATAATTACAAAGATATTCCATGTTATTGGACTAATTAAAAAATATTATTTTCAACAATTATAAAACTATAGGAAAAAAACATAGTCTTTAGAAAATGAAAAACTGATCAGCAGTTTAGAAGTAGAATTCCACAAAAGCAAATGATATTTAATATATACTAAAGTATTCATTCATCACAATCAGAAAATGCAAATTATTAAGTAAATTATTTTCAGAAAAATTAGGTAGATAATTAACAAATAAAATAGTACCTTCACCATTTTCCTTACAATAAAATAAATTTTAAATGTATCAACTATCTATATATACAAATACATTTTTATGAGTGCCTATAAATGGATGAAATTGTAACCTTCTAGAGAGAAAGGACTTTCAAGGCATAACACAAAATTCAGAATCATAAAAATATACATTTTACTACATAAAAATTGAAACTTTATGTTCAGCAAAATATGGTAAAAAGTTTCAAGGGGTAATTTATAAAACAGGGAAATACTTGTCACATTTAGGACCTAAAAGGACTGATTTTCCTACATACTATACATAGATCTCTTTCAACACAATATGAAAAGTAAATGGACAAATGAGACTGAAGGCCAGTTCTGTGTAGAATTAATTCAATGTCAAAGAAACATATAGGAAGTTGTTCATTCTCACTCACTGCTTAAGGAACAGTTTTGCTGATCTGCCATTGTGACAAATTCAGCAGATGAGCAGTGGATTGGAGAGAAAAGGCAGGAGAGAAAGGAGGCAGCAGGGAAGTATCTTCTTTCCCACTCTTTGGTATGACGTTTATGCTGTGCATGTAACCGTGTGGATGGAATGAACAGTACAGAATGTAGCTAGGCTTAAAGTACAGTATTTTCTAGTACCTCAAGAAAAATGTCTCCCTGCCAAGGCAAGTGTATCTCAGCAAAACAGTTTGAAAGAGGCACCTAAGTTGGCAGGGGCAGAAAGAAGTCAGGCTGAAGCTTGATGACACATATAACACGCATCAGCAGTCTCTGCAGTAGGAATAACCCACAGCACCTGCCCACCTCCACCCCAAAAGTGTAAAACAATACAAAACAAAAACAACCCCCACCCGAGTCCCAAGATGCCTGCCATATAGAAGTATCAAGGGTGTGTCAGTGTTAACAGAAGGTAGCAGCAACTGTAGAGAAATGCAGTTGCTTCCAAGTCAAGAATAAAGCATATGTCCCACTCTCCTTAGTCTTGGAAAAGTTAGAAACAGATGAAAAAGGGGAGTAAGAAAAGAAAATAACAATCTGGAGACCATATCTTCTTCCCCAGTGCAGATCCCAATCAAGGGTCAAATCTGAAGCAAGGTTAGGGAAGAGATGTGTTTAGAGTTGACTTTGGTCTTCTCTAATGATCAAAAGTGACTGAAAATCTATTGGATTTGTCCAATCTGTCATTAAGGGAAGGAAACGGAGGTGTCTTACATTTTCTCTCCCTAGAGTTACTCTTGTTGTAACTTCTACCCTCTCATTCCATGTCCACATAAGTAATATAATTATGAAGTTAGGTTTTGAGTTGGTTTGCTAGTGCTATGAACTGAATGTGTCCTTCCAAAATTCACACTTTAAAACCCTAATCCCCAATGTGATGATTTCATGGTATTTGGAAATGGGCCCTTTGGAAGGTAATTAGGTCATGAGGGTGAAGGTCTCATAGTGGGATTAGTGCCCTTATAAGAAAAGAAAGGGAGAGTGTGTGCTCACTTGCACCCCCCACCCCCATCATGGGAGGACTTAACAGGAAGCTGGTCGACTGAAAACCAGGAAGCAGGTGTTCACCAGAACCCTCTATGCTGGCACCCTGATCTTGGAATTCCCACCTTTCAGAACTGTGAGAAATTAATTTTGTTTTTTAAGCCATCCAGTCTATGGTATTTTGTTACAGCAGCTGAGCAGACTAAGACAGGTGTCATGTAGGCCAATCGGACTCTCCTGGGAGTTCTGTGAGGACAGATGCAAATGGGCGACAACACAAACATCTAACAGCAGTCACCACACAGACATCTGTGAGCTCCTCCCACTGAGATTCCCTAAAGTCTGACAGAAGTCTAAATGACTAAGACATCAGTTCTGGAAATTATTTTATTGGGAATATACTCTCTCAGAGTTATGGGGATTAGAAAATGATTATTAGACTAAGATTTGGTGAAAGTCAGTGTGATTTATATTCCACTTAATAAAGTGGAAGCCGTGTACAGTGAGGAAGGAACTCATCCAGATGCCATATCACCTGGCAATGTCCCCATGTTACAGCAGGAGACTAGAAGACAGGGCTGAGACTGGGTGCAGAGGCTTGCAAAGTGGGTGCACATGCCAAAAGCTAATTAGGCTACTAGGCTAGGAGCCAGAGGCAGAGGCTTGCAGAGTGGGTGTAGGTATTGAAGCAAAAAACCTCTGGACAGAAGCTAACTAGGGGGGTTGATAACCACAGACAAAAACTGGCTCTAACTGGCTTGTCAGCTATCTAGGTCACCCTAAATGAAATTTGGTTAATTAAAATATCATTTTCATTGTGGTTTTAAAATGTCTCCACCTGTGAAATCTCCATGACACTTCTGAAACAATTATATAAAGTATGAAAATGGGAGGGATCCAAATTCTTGGAATTACAACCCAAATTCTTAATAAAAGCCAACCCCTTGGCTTTGAATATTCCACCTCTCAATTAGTAAGACTTCATAAGACCAAAAACACCTTTCAGAGCAGCTGCTTTTTTTGAGCCTACCCATTTTCTCTTTCTTGAGAACATACTTTCACTTTCAACCTTTCAATAAAAAACTGCTTGCTTGGCTTACATGATGTTCCTGAAATTCTTTTCTTCCAACGATCACGAAGAACCTGAAAATACCTCCACTTGGAGGCTGATAACACCTACAGATGGTGAAACTCAGATGGTTGGGGGAAATTTGCCTTATCCTTCTTTAATAGCACATAAATAATGAGGAAACTATAGAAGAGTTTTCTTAAAGACAATAAAATATTAATCAAGAGAAAAATTAACTACATAGAGACAATTGTGTGGTTATATTAGGCACTATTACTGCTTATTTTTCTTTTTTGTCTTAACCTATTTGACAAGTAATTGTATAAAATCCCATCATATATGGTGTTGTTGGACCTACAATGTATAGAAATGTAATATACATGTGCCACTAACAGCACAAAGAAGTGAATGGAAGCCAAGCTTTAATGGGCTAAGGAAATGACAGGTGAAAAAGTAACAATTATAATGATGCATTGGTGAGTTTTTAACATTATCAAATATGACATGTATAACAAAAATACCAAAAAAATGGCACTAATTTAGAAAGAAACCGAAAAACCAGAACAAGAATCTCTGAGACTAGGAAACCTTCAGGACATTAGGGTAACATAAGCTGATTAAGATGCCTATTGCATCTCTCTATCCTGGGGAAGCTGTGACTCTCTGGTAACCATTATTCAAAATCACACTTGCTGGGAGTTCAGAGAGTGGCAGAGTGTGGAGAGAATGTAGAATCAGAAGAACGCAATTTTGAGAATGTTTGGAATGTATATTATTTCAAGCTGAATTAATTAGGAATGGTATATCCATGGAACATGAATTCAAGTTTCTCACTGAAGGGGTTGGCCATTCTAGTACTTCATTTCATCAACTAAATTGACATTGAAAAAACTACATAGCACATAAGAGGATAATTGTTGGCATAACATAGATAAAAGAATGGACAGAATTAGTGATGTCTGGACTGAAACATTGAGTAAAGATATGCACAGCACATCTAATTGCTCCCTATGTTCTTTACAAGGATCAGAAGATTCTGTGACCCTTGGCAATGAATAACTGTTCTCTTTACATCAGAAATGCTGAAGAGAAAGTTTCACTTCCTGATTTTACTGACATTGAAAGAAACTCAGCATGACCAAGTTCATAGGGCCCTGCTTCTCTAACCACAGGGGTAGTAACAGGTATCAAACTAGGACAACATGACTTCTCTGAAATGGAAATTTGAATGTTGAGTTGAGACCATAGGAATAGAAAGACATTGGAACAGAGGAATTGGATAACATTGTCCCAGGAAAGACCATGAGACCATGTCCCAGGAAAAGATACCAAGATAGTGGGTTCTTATTCTTTTCCAATCCTGGTAATTATGATTTTCCTTTGATTATTGGGCTAATAAATACCTTTTGCTGAAGTTTAACAAAGTCAGTTTCTTTTGCTTCCTTTCAGCAAGTACTTTAATAAACTAATGTAAATATAATCATCATATTTTATGTAATTGCTGTGCTTTTTTTCCCAGTACAATTCAATGAGAAAAGAAACACTGATAAATATGTAATATCTGCCTTTGTGTCATTATAACAATAAACACTTCATCAAGGTTAGTCAAACTATATGCAATAAATGTTTGCCTGAATTATCTTCGTCCTTGAATTATACAGTAGATTTGAGTGGTACTGCCCCATTTACTCTCTGCACAGGAGTTTCAATGAGAAAAGAGAAAAATACCTAAATTATTTAGACACATAGTGGTATTTTAATTGCTCTTGGGTAGTTTATTGAAAGAATGAATTCTTGCAATTTAGTACCTTGGAAAACTGACAAAGTGTACATTTATCTTAGTTTAAGTCAACCCCAAAATCCAATATAAACATATAATAACAAACAAAATTTATGTGTCAGAAAAGTGTAACATGGCTCTAAGCACTCAGGAAGATGACTGTGATAAGGTACATGAGTGTCAAATAATGTCCAATCACAAGAAGAGTGATTCAAATTTTCATGTCCAAATAGTTGGTATATATTTGATCACTTATTTGATTACCTATTTATGAAGTAGCATATTCAAGAAAGTCAGGAAAATACTAGGAGTTTTAACACTAAATGATGAAAAATTTACTTTATAATTTTAAACATTTCCGGATAAAACTGAAGAGAATCAAGTTATGTAGACTTTAGTCCTATCATCTTGGGCACTGTGTGTTTTAGAAACATGTGTCAAGAAGACTATTTCATTCTCAGATTCTTCATTTGTAAAGTGGTGAGATTAATACTTTTTAATTTATTTCATATATCTTTTATTTCAGAGTATTACAGAGGTACAAATGCCATTTGGTTACATAAATTGCCTTTGCACCGCCCAAGTCAGAGCTATAAGCATGCACATCCCCCAGACAGTGTGCAGTGCACCCGTTAGGTTCGAGTTTACCTATCCCCTCCCCCAACACCTGCCTGACACCCGGTGAATGTTACTTCCATATGTGAGCATAAGTTTTGATCAATTAGTACCAATTTAATGGTGAGTACATGTGGTGTTTGTTTTTCCATTCTTATAATACTTCCCTTAGAAGAATGGGCTCCAGCTCCATCCTGGATAATACAGAAATATTAGTTCACCATGTTTTTTAATGGCTGAGTAGTACTCTATGGTATACATATACCACATTTTATTAATCCACTCATGGATTGATGGGCACTTGGGTTGTTTCCACATCTTTGCGATTGTGAATTGTGCTGCTATAAACATTCAAGTGCAGATGTCTTTTTTATAGAATGTCTTTTTTTCATTTGAGTAGATACCCAGTAGTAGGATTGCTGGCTCAAATGGTAGTTCTACTTTTAGTTCTTTGAGGTATCTCCATACTACTTTCCACAGAGGTTGTACTAGTTTTCAGTCCCACCAGCAGTGTATGAATGAATGTCCCTATCTCTCCACATCTATGCCAACATTTATTGTTTTGGAACTTTTTGATAAAAGCATTTCTCACTGGAGTTAAGTGATATACCATTGTGGTTTTGATTTGCATTTCCCTGATGATTAGAGATGTTGAGCATTTTTCATATGTTTGTTGGTGATTAGTCTACCTTTTTTGAAGTTTCTGTCCATGTGCTTTGCCCACTTTTTAATGGGGTTGTTTGATTTTTTCTTGCTGATTTTCCTGAGTTCTATATAGATTCTAGTTATCAGCCCTTTATCAGATGTATAGCATACAAATATTTTCTCCTATTCTGTAGGTTGTCTATTTGCTGTAACAATAGTTTCCTTGGCTATGCAGAAGCTTTTTAATCTGATCAGGTCCCATTTATTTATTTTTGTTGTTGCTGTGATTACTTTTGGGGTCTTCTTCATAAATTCTTTGCCTTAGGCCAATGTCTATAAGAGTTTTTCCAACATTTTCTTCTAGAATTCTTATGGTTTCATGCCTCAGGTTTTATATATAAAAGTGATTTTAAAAAAGAAATAATGGAGAAACACTTCTGAAAAGGTGGATTAAGAACCACCAAAAAAACTGTCTTTCCATAAAAGCCATGAGAAGATGAACAAAATTTATCCAAATCGACTTTTTCAAAACTCTGAAAATTAACTAAAGACTTGTAAAAATTGAAGAAGCATTTATTCAATAAAAAATAGCCAAATCTCAGTAAGAACAATACATTTTAGGGGGTTTTGGCATGTCTTAGTCCCATCCCCGTCTCCTCAGAACCATTGTAGCCTTGAAACTAATGTCCCCAAAACTACAGTAGCTAGCAGGCACTGAAAAAATTGGAACAGGTTAATAGCCTCTCAAAATTCTGTCCCCTGAGAATTATCACTATTTTATCCATCTGGACTCATCTGGTAACAGCCTCACAACTCCATCTTAGGCCTTATCTTTAACTGACATAAATCAGAGTTCTTTTGGTGCAAACAGACTTATCCCTATGGTGTTTGTCAAAAATAATGAACAGCAATTCTTTAACATCACGTGACTGAGATGGCAATAACAGGTGAGGCTCACAAGAGTCTGATCAAATGCAAAAGGAAAAACTGCGAATGAGATGTCCATAGGGGTCTTTGAAAAAGCGCTAACATATTTGAGGGAATATAGAAGGCCACAGACCTATGCACAGCTCTATGCTTCTCCTGAAAAGATCTGAGAAGGCTCTAATGTCTCACCTCTGGCTGACCTTGAGACTTTTTACAAGCTGGAAGTAAGGTTTAAAGAAATGTAAACTGCCTGGTAGAGCACTTGAAGACCTATCCCCAAACACAGAGAACCCTTCAGCAAAGGCTGGGAGACATCAGTTCAAGACAATTAATGAAATTTCTGTCCAATGATTAGCTCACTCCTGTGATAATTCAGCACAGACTTCAGTGACCACACATGATAAAGTATGCAAACTTTAGAAAATTAGACCAGGAAATTCAGTAATCAAACAAATAATTACAACAAGCAGCAACAACAAAATATTCTGGGAAAGGGAGAAAACCTGATTTCCAGGATGGCCATATTATAATACTTCAAATGTCCACTTTTCAACAAAGGAGTATGAAAATGCAAAGAAACAGGAAAGTATGGTCCATACATTGCAAAAAATGTAGTCAATAGAAACTGTCTCTGAGGAGTCCCAGACGTTGGCCATACTGGACAAATCAGAAATTATAAGTATGTTCAAAGGACTAAAGGAAACCATGTCTAAGATTAAAGAAAAATGAGAAAGATATCCTGCCAAGTAGAAAATAGAGAGATGGAAATTATATTTAAACAAATAAAAAGTACAATAACTGAAATGAAAATTGTACTAGAGTAGTTTAATAGCAGATTTCATGTGGCAGAAGAAAGAAAAAAAGATGTTAATTTTTATTGCCCAAGGAAATCACTAAGAAATTAACTTTTAAAATATAGTAAAAGAAACTTCAAGGAAATTAAAAATGTACACTAGAAAATATCTGACTTAAACAAGGACAGGAATCATAATAGAAGCAAAAACTGTGAGGATTAAAGGGAGAAATATACAATTCAATAATAATACTTGAAACGTTAATGCCCCACTTTCAATCACACATAGAACAACTAGGCAAAAGATCAAAAAGGGAATATAAGACTTGAACAACAGTACTATAAAGCAACTATACCTCAACAACACTATAAAGCAATCAGACTGAACAGACATCTATAGAACACTCCACTAAGAGAAACACACACATTCTTCCCAAGTGTAAATGAATATTCTCCAGAATAGATTATATACTAGGGCATAAAACTAGCCTCAATAAAGATAAAAGTATAGAAGTCATACAAAGTATGTTCTCTGACCATAATGGAATTAAACTAGAAATCAATAACAGAAATAATTTGGGGACTATACAAATATGTGGAAATTAAACATTAATGCTAAACAACATATGGATCAAAGTAGAAATAAAAAGTGAGTTAAGAAAAAACTTTTTACAGGAATGAAAATGAAAACACAACATACCAAAATCTTTGGAATATAGTTGAACTCATGCTTAGAGTGAAATTTATAGGTATAAATGTCTATTAAAAAATTATAATTAACAATTTAACATTTCATCTTGACACTGGAAAAAGAGCCAATAAAGCCCAAAGAAAACAGAAGAAAGTAAATAATAAAGATCAGATGGAACTAGAGAATAGTGAAACAATAGAGGAAAATCAATTAAAACAAAACTTGCTTCCTTGTAAAGATTTACACAATTAGCAAACCTAAAGATTATGCTACACTGACCAAGAAAAGGAGAGAGAGAACTGAAATTACTAAAATCAGAAATAAAGGTCATTACTGTCCTTACAGAAATAAAAAGGATTATAAGGTAGTACTGTGAATACCTGTATGCCAACAAAACAGTTAACTAAGAAGAAGTTGACAAATTAAAAAAAAAAAGAAACATTATCAAATGTGTTTCAAAAAGAAAAAAAAATAAATGAACAGGCCCATAATATATATATATAATATTTATAATAAGTAAATTGACTGAATTAGTAATCAAAAAAATTTCTACAAAGAAAAGTCCAGGTACAGAAGGCTTCACTGGTGAGTTCTACCAAATACTTGAAGAAGAATTAACATAAACCTACTCAAAATATTCTAAAAAACAGAAGAGGGTAGAATATTGTCCAATGCATTTGGAGTTCACTATTATTCTGATAACAAAAGCAAACGTCACAAAAAAAATCAATACCCTTTATGGATATAGAATCTAGCCTCTCAAAAAATATTAATCCTTATAACCTAGTAGTATTTATCCCAGGAATGCAAAGTTGGGTTAACAAACAAAAAAGATCAATGAAATATGCTGTACTGGTAGAATAAAAGACAAAATACCATAGATTATCTCAATAGTGAAGACAAAAAAATGACAAATGCTCATAACCTTTCATGATAAAAACATTCAACAAAATATGAAGAACTGTTAACTTCATCAACTGTTTTAGAGGTCATTTTCAAAAATTCATATCTAACATGCTATGTAATGATAAAGGAATGATTGTTTTCTCCTTAAAATCAGAAAGAAGATGAAGGTGTCTGCTGTCACTGCTGCTATTCAACATGGTGCTGGAAATTTTAGGAGGGCAATCAGGCAAGAAAAATAAATAAAGGTCATCTATTTGGAGAGTGAAGAGCAAACCTATCTCTATTTATAGGTCTTAGAATTTAAAATTAATAAATACATTATTATGTTGCTAGATACAAGATTAACATACACAAATCCATTTATACTCTGTCAATGAACACTCTGAAAATGAATTTAGGAAAATAATTCAATTTGTAATAACATCAAAAAGAACAAAACAGTAAGGGATAAATTTAATAAAAGAATTGTAAGACTTGTATACTGACAACTGAAAAGTATCATTAGAAATATTAAAGACAAATAATAGAAAGACATCCTATGTTCATAGGTAGGAAAGCATTATTAACTTGGCAGTATTTCCTACATTTATCTACAGATTTAATGCAAACCATGTCAAAATCCTAGCTCCTAGTTTGTGGGAAATGGTTAAGCTGAACCTAAAATTCAAATGGAAACGTAGTGGACCCAGAATAACCAAAATAATGTTGAAAAAGAGAACAAGTTTGGAGGACTCACACTTCTCAATTTCAAATTCTGTTACAAAGCCAAAATAATTAATACGGTATGGTACTGGCATAAGAATAAACATATTCCCAAGGAATAGAACTGAAAGCTCAGAAATCAACCTTTACATTTATGGTATATTGATTTTCAACAGGGAGGCAAGGAAACTCAATGGAGAAATAATCATCTCCTCAGCAAATTTTGGTAGAAAAACTGGATACCTAGATGCCAAAGAATATATTTTGAGCCCTTCCTCACACAAAAATTAACTTAAAATGATTTTTTGTACAAATTGCACAGCTGACACTATAAAATTCTTATAAGAAAACATGACAGTAAAATGTAGGGACTTTGGATTTGGCAGTGGATTCTTAGATATGACACCTAAAGCACAACCAGCAAAAGAAAAGAAGCGAAATTTGACCTCATCAAAATTATAACCTCTTTTGTTTCAAAGGACACCATCAAGAAAGTTAAAATTCAAAGGAAAAATTGGACAAAATATTTTCAAATAATATTTCTATTGAGAGACTTGTATGGAGATTATATAGATATATAAATACTTGTATGCAAAATGTATAAATGTATACAATTCAATAATTTAAAAAATTCAAAAATGTGTTAAAGCTATTAATACACATTTTCCCAGAGAAAGTATACTAATTATCAAAAAGCTTGTGAAAATGTGGTCCTTAGGAAAATTTAAATAAAAAACACAAGATATCACTTCACACCCACTAGGATGGCCAAAATGAAGAAATATAGATGATAAAAATGTTTGGCGATGATGTGGAGGAAACAAATGTATTGTACATTTCTTGTGGAATTGTAAATGGTGTAACTACTTTGGAAAACAGTCTGGTGGCTCCTCAAATGCTTAAACATAGGTTACCATCACATGATTCAGCAATTCTACTCTTAGATATATATCCAAGAGAAATGAAAATATCTGTCCAAAATTTGTATAGGAATATTTATAGCAGCATTATTCATATTAGGTACAAAAATAGAAAAAAATCAAATGCCCATCAGCTAAGGAATGAGTCAAACAAAATGTCATGTATCTATACAATGAAATATTAAGTGGCCATAAAAAGAATAAAATACTGATACATGCCCCAACATGGATGAACTTTGGAAACATTACACTATGTGAAAGAAGACATACACAGAAGGCCATACATTATATGCTTCCATGTAAAATGAAATGTCCAGAATAGGGCTAAAGGATAGAAGCAAATTAGTGGTTGCCTAGGGCTAGGGAGAGAGTGGAATAGGTAACAGATATGTGCTTTCTTTTGGGGTTGATGAAAATCTTCTAAAATGAGATAGTAGTGATGGTTCCACTGTGAATATAGTAAAAACAATTTAATTGTACAATTTCAAAAAGTGAATTTTATAGTTTGTGTATTTTATTTCAATAGAATTGTTCAAAATGAAATAACAATAGTTATTTTTTTAAACTAATGCCACTTTATTCACCTTTTTTTTTGTTTGGAAGATATAGTTATTTTTCATAAGATATATCACATAAGTTAACATATAATAGATTCATTAGTATTTTCAAAAGAATCAATAAATATTTAAAAATTTTCTGTTTTATGCATGACTTTTTAAATTTAATTTTTTGTTTTTTAATTGATTTTTATTTTTTAATTTTTTATTTCAGAATATTATGGGGGTACAAATGTTTTGGTTACATGGATTGCTTTTGTACTGATTGAGTCAAAATTATAAGTGTGCCCATCACCCAGATAGTGTACATTGTACCCATTTGGTGTGATTTCACCATCCCCTCCTGTCCCCTCCCACCTGTGTGATTTCTGTTGAGTTTTACATCTATCTTTGCTTATGAGTGCTGATCAGTTAGTTCCAATTTAATACTGGGTACATGTGGTGTCTCTTTTTCCATTCTTCTGATTCTTTACTTAGGAGGATGATCTCCAGTTCCATCCAGATTGTGGTAAAAGGTATTAATTCATTTTTTATGTCTGAGTAGTATTCCATGGTGTACATATGCCACATTTTATTAATCCACACATGAATTGATGGGCACTAGGGTTGATTCCACATCTTTGCAATTGTGAACTGTGTAGCAATAAGCATTCTAGTGCAAGTATCTTTTAGATAAAATGACTTTTTGTCCTTTGGGTAAATACCCAGTAGTGGGATTGTTGGATCAAATGGTAGGTCTACTTTCAGTTCTTTGAGAAATCTCCACACTATTTGCCATAGAGTTTGCACTAGTTTGCAGTCCCACCAACAGTGTATAAGTGTTCCTTTCTCTCCACATCTATGCCAGCATCTATTGTTTTGGGACTTCTCATCAGCACATGGAACATTCTCTAACAATGATCATATCTTAGGCCACAAAACATGTCTCAACAAGTTCAAAAAAATAGAAATTATACCATGTATCTTATCAGACCATAGTGGAATAAAATTGGAAATCAACTCCAATAGAAGCACTTAATTATACACATAGTCATGGAAATTAAAAAACCTACTGCTAAATGATTACTGGGCCAAGGAGGAAATTAAAGTGGAAATCAAAAGATTCCTCAAACTAAATGACAAAGGGGACACAAGTTATCAAAATATGTGCAATTGAGCAAAAGCAGTCCTAAGGGGAAAATTCATTGCCTTAAATGCCTACAACAAAAAGACAGAAAGGTCGCGAATCAACAATCTAATGAATTGTCTCAAGATACTAGAAAAGGAAGAGTAAACCAATCCCAAACCCAGCAGAAGAAAAGAAATAACTAAGGTCAGAGCAGAACTAAATGAAATCAAAAACAAAAAAATAATACAGAAGATTAATGAAACAAAAAGTTGGTTCTTTGAAAAGATAAACAAAATTGATAAACTTATTGCTAGATTAACCAGAAATAGAAAAGAAAGGACACAAATAAGCTCAATCAGATATGAAAAAGGAGATATTACAACTGACATCACAGAAATACAAAATATCATCTGTGAACACTATAAAAATCTCTATGCACATAAACTCAAACACATTGAGGAAATGGACAAATTCCTAGAAACACACAACCTCCCAAGGTTCAATCAGGAAGAAACTCCTGAACAAGCCAATCATGAGTAATGAAATTGAAGCAGCAATAAAAAATCTTCCAACAAAAAAATGTCGCAGACCAGATGGTTTTACAGCTGAATTTTATCAGACCTATAAAGAAGAATTGGTACCCATACTGCAGAAATTATTTCATAACATTGAGAAGGAAGGAATCCTACCCAACTCATTCTATGAAGCCAGTATCACCTGATACCAAAGGCAGGAAAGGACACAACAAAAAAAGAAAACCATAGACCAATATCTCTCATGATGATAGATGCAAAAGTCCTCAATAAAATTCTAGCAAACAGAATTCAGCAGCACATCAAAAAAATAACCCACCACAACCAGGTAGGCTTCATCCCAGGGATGCAAGGATGGTTCAACATATGTAAATCCATAAATGTGATCCACCACATAAACAGAAGCAAAAACAAAGATCCTATGGTCATCTCAATAAATGCAGAAAAAGCATTCAACAAAACTCAGCATGCTTTTATGATAAAAACTGTTAATGAAATAGGCATAGATGGATCATACCTCAAAATTATAAAAGTCATCTAGGAGAAACCCACAGCCAACATCACACTGAATGAGGAAAAGTTGAAAGCATTCCCATTCAGAACTGGAACAAGACAAGGATGCCCACTGTCACCATTTCTATTCAACATAGTGCTGGAAGTCCTAGCCAGAGCAATCAGGCAATAGAAGGAAATTAAGGGTATCCAAATGGGGAAAGAGGAGGTCAAATTATCACTCTTTGCTGATGATATGATCTTATATCTAGAAAACCCCAGAGATTCCAAAAGACTCCTGGAATTGATAAAAATTCAGCAAAGCCTCAGGCTACAAAATCAATGTACACAAATCTGTAGCATTCCCATAATAGTTCTTTATATTAATTAATTTATATTAATATTCCCATAATAGTTCTTTTTGAGAATAAATGCTTAATTTTAAGGAATTGAAATAAATGAATATTGACTGATAATATTTACTGCAAGTAAAGAAACAATTAGAGGATAGAAGTTTCCAGCAGTAATGATTAAGCATCTGTGTATAAAAATGATCCCTCAAATTAATATTTAGTATTAATTTATACTAGCCAACATTGATTACCTTTTGTGTTCTAGGCATCATGCTTAGCACTTCACTTGATTTTTCTCCTTTAATTGTCAAAATATTTTGAAATGTATTCTCTCCCTTTCTTAGATTGGACTTCTTAATGAAGTTAAATATTTCAGTTGAAGTCTCATAGTTCATAAATGGCATCACCAGGACAGGAACTCAGATCAATTAATTGTAAAGCAAATACTCCTATTCATTAACCTATGGTTTATTCTCTTTATTCAAGATTAAATAACAAATAAACATTTATTTGCACCAATGATATTTTTACAACTGTCTTACAAGTGTTATATGAGATTTATTGTTTGTGGTAAGGTTTAGTAAAATATAGGTTCCTATATCAAAGAAATGTAGTGGAAGTTGATTTTCAGGATTTGTTACCATGAGCTCCCATCAACTCATCACTCCCACACAAACTGACTGAGGTCACCTATCTTGAGAAATTGTTTCATTTTAATATGTGTCTATTTATTTTGGAAAGCACTTGGAGGCCACAACAATAAGCATTATTTAGATGACAAATAGAAAGAAAATCCTCAAGTAAACTTTCAGTGGAAAGTAACTAAACAAATAAATGCAATTGTAAATAGGAAAACGGCATATTCACAATGAGTCAAGATTAGGTAAAGAGTTCATCTGGGATCTAAATTGTTTACAGTGGCTTTCCCTCAAGCAAATGATTAAGATCATGGTTTTGATATTCCATTTAAGATTATTTTACCTGAACTTTTGATGTGATCTCTTTGATATTCTTCTTTATTTCCCTTGGAATAATTTATTCATTGTCCCCTTAGTAAAGTCCCTTGTACTAAGAATCATAACATCTCTAGAATTTTAAATCTAAATATTAGAGGCCATCTAGTCTAATCTCACCATTTCAGAGGAAAGGGATTTGAAGCCAGGAGGTGTCATATTAAATGTCAACTTAAATATTTATCCTCCAAAATATGAGAGGCTTACTTCCATGTGCTTCTTTATGGAAAAGTATACCAGTTTGATTATCAATCTATTTCAGCAATATGCTTTAACTGTCTAAATTTAAATTTCACTTAACATCATTGTCTAAGATTTTCCTTCTATTCTTACATTTAAAATTATTTTTTAGCCTGAGATAGTTAATGCTCTTTTATTCTCATTCTTAAATTACAAGTATGTATACAACCCAGTCATCTGTTAGAACATAGGATACAGGGTTCCATTTAGTGTATTTTTCAGTGATGAAATATTATAACCTTTTAATCTTAAGAAATCTTTGAGATATCAGAATTAAAGAGGTTTTTTAGTGTTGTCCTATTGGAATAAGAATGGATATTCTCTCTTGCCTTTTTTGCCTGACCACTTACATACAAAGTACATAATTTGTTTCTAGCAATTTGAAGCAGTCTGAGGTTCTCCCAATGTCAGAGGAACTGCATACAAGGCTACCCCTACAACTTATAATTTATGTTGCTAAAATTTCTTAATACCCTATAACTTTGTCATTAATATTTGCCATAAATTTGACTCATAACAGTTTCTAGGTAGAGCTGTCATTGACATGAATTGTGCATAAATAAGATATCTGGCTTCTCATCCACACATTTTATGGTGTGTAAGCTAAAATTACATCTTTATAACCCACATATTAAGGGTTTAAAAAAGTTAAAAGACCAATTTCTACCAAGATACAGCTCAGAAACCTCAATCGCAAGGGTGAAAAGCAGGGCTGTGTTGCAGGCATTTCATAAACACTTGTTGAACTGAATCACAGAAGTCTTACTCACTCTTGAAGATACTTTTACTTTTATTTCCCCTTTCTGAACTAGTGACATCTACTCTAGAATAAGCTCATTTTTATCCACAAACATTCTACATTTTGAAGCTTCTCAAGTGAAGAGATTTAGATAACAATTAGCTACACCTTTGCAGTTTGCTAAACGCACCATGCAAAGCACCATGGAGACATTATAACCATAGTGAAAGGCTCCCACAAACAGACATTAGGCTTTGTTTTGATGAAGAAATCCAGGGTTATAAACAGAAATAATACATTCTAAAATACATTCTAGGCCAGGCACGGTGGCTCATGCCCAATCCCAGCACTTTGGGAGGCCAAGGAGGGAGGATTCATTGAGGCCAGGAGTTTGAGACCAGCCTGGACAACATAGCAAAACTCTGTCTCTACAAAAAAATTAGCCAGGTATGATGGCACCAGTAGGCCCAGCTTCTTGGGAAGCTGAGGCGGGAGGATCGCTTGAGCCCAGAAATTCGAGGCTGCAGTGAGCTATGATTGTGCCAATGTACTCCAGCCTGGGCAACAAAGTGAGACTCTGTCTCTAAACACTCACACACACACACACACACATCCACATACCCTAGGAGAAAAGGAGCTTCCTCGTGGAGCCAAAGAGAAGTAATATTCTCCTTTTAAGATCTTTGCTAGTTAATAATAGGCACATATTATTATGTGGTAGTTAATAATAGACACATATACACACACAATGAAATAATACATGACTTAAATGTAGTAAATGTATGTATTATTTATAATTTACTGATTACATTTTATATACCATAAGCAATTGTTATTAAACTTATATCAAGTGCTGGTGCAGGGATCATTAAAGCAAGAACAAATTCACCTAAAAAGAACCAGGTAAAAGAGAGGCTATTGACTTATTTGAATGATCTACTTCATTTCTGTCAATTCTTGGTTAAATTCCTTAGTTTATTTCTTGTTCCTTACTTATCTTTAGTATTTTAACCTTTCTCCTCATAGCACGTATCTCTCTGATGTCTTATATCCTAGAGTGAGTACAATGCATGCCCAACATTATATATATTGATTTTTACCAAGGCTCTCTTTGAAGCCCTGACAACCTGCAAGCAAGAAATGTACAGTTATTTTCATAATATGTGCTTAGTCTTTCTTCACTCAGACATTTTTGTCCTAACAAAATGCCAGATTGAAATAACCCCTTGAAGTACTGTTAGGGAGAGAGATTGTAAACTATCCATTTGCCTTAGTTTTCTTGAAATTGCTTTGAATAAACTAGATGAGCAAGCTTATAAAAAATATTAGGTCAGAGAGAACTTCGGTTGCATCAGGTTATTCTATAAATCTATATAGGTCATTACTTCAATGGCTTAGACATATATTTTGAGGAAGAGTAGTTTCAAATTTTATTTTTTATTGTAATATCCATCATGTAATTATTTTGGAATCATATAGATATATTATCAGTGGGTAATTATTTTCCTTTTAAGTGTTTAATTTTATTTGTAATGAAGGTTCTACTTTCCCCTCTATCTGGAGTTTAAATGACTCTGTGAATCCATCCTGTATAAAGTAGAAAACAAACCTTCCCAGAGGCCAGGAGTTTGAGACCAGCCTGGACAACATAGGAAGACTCTGTCTCTACAAGAAAAATTAGCCAGGCATGAGGCCGAGGCAGGAGGATTGCTTGAGGTGAGGAGTTCGAGACCAGCCTGAGCAAGAGCGAGATCCCGTCTCTACTAAAAATAGAAAAATTAGCTGGGTGTGGTGGTGCACTTGTAGTCCCAGCTACTGGGGAGGCTGAGGCAGGAGGATCGCTTGAGCCCAGGAGTTTGAGGTTGCAGTTAGCTACAATGACACCACTGCACTCTACCTGGGGCAACACAGAGAGACTCTGTCTCAAAAAAAAAAAGAAAAAAAGAAAAGAAAAGAAAGCACAAGACAATGGAAAAAGACAAAGAGTTTAATTTTTAAAAAGTTAATTATAATCATAATGATTTAGACAAGTTTCCTTTTGTTTGTTTATAGTGCATCTAGATTTATAGTAAAGGAAAATATGATTGTTTTATCTGTTTAAAACTTTAGTTGTAATAGTGTATATAACACCCTGGGATCGCATATAGAAAGCTTAATTTTCCTCGGCCTCTGAGATGGAGAACTTTTTAAAGTGTGGGTTTGGAATCCAATATCAACTCCTGAACTCTACTATTTGCTAGTTATACACACTTGGGCAAGCTATTCTCATGGGGGGGGGGTGGAGGGGGCGGCAGTCGAGGTGAAAGGAGGCAAAGATTGAAAAAAATCTTTATTGCACAAAGGAGACACATTTTCTCCAAAAAAAAAAAAAATTAGTATGAGGTTGGTTGCTTTAAAGAAAAATAAAGAACTTCAGTAAAAAGCATTAAATTCTATTTAATCTATTACTTAAACGGGTATATTTGGTAAATATCATTAAGCAAGATTAAAATAAGCACACAGAAAAGGAAACATCAGTTTACAGGAAATTTCCTTCTGCAGAATATCTCATTCCTTGAGGAATGAAGCATTAAATCAGTTCTGTGGTATGAAAACATTCCAGGAGTCAACACCTATTTATTGATCTTCTATTACTTGTGGTTCAGCAGATTTGATGCTCCATTAGCATGCATATTCTTGGCTGATGAGATAAAAAATTCCCTACTTCTATGTCCCAGCTCAGTCATTTCAGATGCTAAGTTTAATTATATTTGCATTTGCAGATTAAGCATTTCTTAATGTGTTTATGAAGAAGATACATTTCTTCCTTAGAAGCATAAACGTATGTCCTTAAAAAAAAACTATGGTAAAAACATCTTGATAGGAATGTCAGTTTAAAAGTAAAAAATAAAAACAAAGCAACCTCTCTGCTTGCCTCAACTAGATCTGATCTAATTCTATTACCAAAAAAATTGTTATCAGTCCTGTATATTGCCACATTTTTATCCGTAGAGAATGTTACTGTGGCTGATATATGATTGGAAAGGATGTTGCTGTTGTTAGGGGGAAAAAAGGAAACAGAAAGGGACACAAGATGCTTGTTCCTCAGGCTAATTGGCTGCCTCTAACCTTGTATTTGTTGACCCTCACCTTTTGTCCAATTTTCCTCACACCACAAGTATACACTCATAAATTTCAGTTCCCAAGCTTATTACATTTGAGATTGTAAAATGCCAGGAGCTACGGTGCTAAAAGTGCTGCCTCTCAAACAATTTTCTCTGATGATGCTAACCTTGAATGCAAGAGATATAAGTGATAGAAAGTTTACAACACCAAATAAGTTATAGTCTATTTAGGCTAAACCCTTCATTTAAAGGAAAATGAGTAGACTTTGAGGTCAGGAGAACTGTATAATTACGCTGATATTCTTAGCCTGTTAATGGCTGCACTTAACCGCCACAACAAAAACAAGAAAACCACCATGATTTTAGGTGTTCTCATTGAAGAAATTATCCTTAAAAATGAAAAAAGAAGCAAACTCCATGTAATAATAGTAATTTATTCCAGCCATGTGAAATATACTTTTGGTCTACATACATCAATTACTTCAAGCTTGGTTCAACTGAATTCTATTGTTTTAATTATTATGAATGGTATTTAAAACCATCTAAACATTTTACATTCTTAATGCCTTCATGAAAGGTGTGAATTTTAATATTATGCTATCATATCCAAAAAGGATATAGAAGTCAGCCAATTTTCATCAAAGATATTTACAAAATCAAAATGATAATTTTACAAACCTATAAACCACTCAACTTGAAAACTATGAAATTTATGAAATTTGTTTTATATTAAAATTTGGGAGGTATTTAAAAAAACTTATAGGTCATCTTGCTTAGATTTCCTCCTTCACTAGCAACTCACAGTCCTTAGCTGCCAGGAATGTTGCCTGCTCATGGGTCACAGCTGAGCTTTTGCTTGGGAATTGGCTTCAGCCTAAAGAGAACTAAATGCCTTGCTCAAGGTTACGTGCCCTCCTAAGAGAAGCTCACATACAAAGACTGGTTGGCTTGGAAATAAAAAGGATCAGGGATTTTGCTACAATTCAGGAGAACTGAAGGCCATCCCAGCTTTAGAGCTTCTTATAGGATTGGCTGAGATCTTTGCTCACTGAATAGCAATTCAGCTCCCTCTGCCTGATCCTGTTTCTTTGACCCTGTAAGAGTGTTGTGCCCTAGAGTACTTCCCAATAAACTTTCTACTTACCAAGTTCCATCTCAGAGTCTGTTTCCCCAAGGAATCCATCCTAAGGGAGCTGGAACTAAGAGCAGTCCAAGGAAGTAAGCTTAAAAATTGAATTTCGGAGGACGATCATCCCCTGGACAGTGGTAATGAGGATCCCATGGATAGTGTTAGCCCCTGGTGTGCCATAAAAGTATAATTGTAAAATTAAAACTTTCACAGGTAATGGAATGGGATCAGATATTGTGAAAAGGGCACACACTGACATTGACTGCTACACCATGCCAGGCATCTGAGAGGTTCTCAGAAAGTAGGAATTATGAAAATGATAGGATTGGATGGTGGTGTTAAGTGCAATAACAAATGTAAGGACAATGAATGACATTAGAAAAAGATAAAGACAGAAGATTATTAGCAAAAAAATTAAGGCAAAGTGTGGAACATACAGGGTTTCCTTGGTGACATATAAAAAGACTCACTTCTTTAGCCACAAAGCGGAAAAACTCAAGATCAGCACTAGGACTTCATTTGAAGGATTTCAGAAGCAAAGGAAAGTCATCAATGACAAGGGTGAGGGCCTTCATTGGGCAGTATGGGGATCCTGAGAATTAGGATTGGTGACATCTGGGCTGAAACTCTAAAGGCTGGAAATCTCAGAGCACCCTGAACTCTATTAACTTGCAGAAGTGGCAAACTCCTCCTGCTTAATGGCTGGTGCCCCCTCACTATTTGAAGGTGATGCAAAGACATTTTTCTTGGAAATAGCAGGTACTCTCCCCTGAGGATATACCCCCACCTCTTTTCCTAGTAACCAATGTCATGGTTACTAGGAACTAATGTCAGTCACAACATAGCCGAGCTAGAGAAGTGCTGGACCTGCTAAAGAACAAAAAGAACTATACCACAGAGAGCTACAGAATCTACTAACATGAACAGACAGGAGGTAGGAGAGTATGTATGGAACTGGATTTGGAAGGTGGTGGAAGAAGGAGGGGAACAGAATATGAAGTTGAATAGGAGTGTTTATCAATATAGTCATACTTTTTCAACCTAGCATGGACCTCAGGAGATGGTACCAGCATACCAGTAGCTTAGCTTGGTGGCTCCTCTACATCTTCCCTTATGGATGGCCTGAAAGGCAGTGAGTGAAGGGAAATACCCTCAATGAGTAGAATTTTTAGATGGTGCACATGGGCATCCACTTTGTGTGAAAAGAAAATGGCCCATGTTTATAATATACACAGATTCATTGGAAGTGATAAATGACTGGTTCAGGATGAAGAAAGACAAGGGCAAGAACATCCAGGGAACTTGCATGTGGATTTATTTATAGTTGCAGGCAATAAATGAAGATCTTTGCATCACCTGGTATTGCCTTCCTAAGAGTATCCACAATGGTGGTGGCACTAAAAATCAAGTGCTCATAATGGTTTGGCCATTTGATCTCAGTCTTTTGGTCCCCAGCACTGATACAATGGGAGCATGAACAGAGTAGCTTTGGGAGTGGTGGTGAAGCATATGCATTACCAGCATCTACCACCATCATGGGTACCACTCAATCAGTCATTACATGTTCTGTTCCCCCAGAATATCAAATACACTAGTGTGAAAACTTAGGGGTGGAAGTTGAAGCAGCTCTGTGCATTATTTACCCATTGTCATGACAAATTACTACAAACTTAGCAGCTTAAAACAATATAAATATTTTGTCTTACATTTCTGTGGATCAGAAGCCCAGTATGGATCTCATCAGGCCAAAATCAAGGTGTGGACAGACTGTGTTCTTTTCTTAGAGGCTCTAGGGGAGATGCTATTAATGTTTCCTTGTTCATTTAGGGAGTTAGCAGAATTTAGTTTCTCATGGTTGTAGGAATTAAATTCCAGCTTTGTTGGTGGCTGTTAGTTTATGGCTGTTCTCTGGTTCTAGAGGCCACCCACATTCCTTGGCCTGTGGCTCCTTTCTTCCACCTTTAAAAGCAGCAATGGCACAAATTCTCTTAGCCTTTCAATCTCTTCTGCTTTTTCTTCCATGATCACATCTCTATGACCTACCATTCTACCTTCCTCTTCTAGTTTTAAAGGCCTGGATGATTACTTTGGGCCCACTTGGCTAATTAAGAATAATGTCAGTTGATTATCAACCTTAATTCCATTCCATCCACAACCTCAATTCCCTTTACCATGTAATGTAGTATATTTGTAGATGTAACACCAGGATCCCAGGGGCCAAGGTCCTACCTATGACTCCCTGTTCCCCATCACTCCCCAGTGATCTACTTTCTGCTTCCTTTTCCCGCAATCCTGGTCTCTGTGGATTTAGAGGTATTGGTTTCCATAGGGTTAGGGAGAATTCTGTCACCAGAGGACACAGCAAGAGTCTCAGAAAGTTTTAAACTGTAGCTATTGTTTTAGTTACTGTAGACTCCTGTGCAAAGGAGAAAGAAAACGAGTCACCATCCAGGAAGGGTAACTGGCCCTGATGATCAGGAAGCAGTAGAGCTACTGATACACAGTGTGGATAGTTTGGCAATGAGGTTACTCTTGGGGGAGTGTTCTTCTATTTCCTTGCTCAATTTTGAGAGTAAATGGATAAATGCAACAGTCATGGCCTGGGAATATCATTGAGTCAGACCCCTGAGGGATGAGGTTCTGCGTCATAACATTTAGAGCTAGTGTATGGTAAGAGTCTAGAATGAATAGCAGAGAAGAGGCATGATGGGTATCAGCCACAGACGTCAGACCAACGGTGACAGCGGAGTGTACAGATTATCCCCCTAGCTTTCCTCTTGTAGATTTACCCACAAGAAGAAATCAACCAGAATCCCAGAGGAGACAAATTTATAATGTGTAGCAGGTAGATCTAAGTGGCACAACATAGTGGAATTTGGTATTTCTGTGGAACACCAACAAGAGACACTCACTCCTCTGCAATGTATTAATAGTATTATTGCAGGAGAATTTCCCTGAGAAGGGAGCTGCCTTAACTAAGGTTATCCTCCTTCTCTGGGGGAAGTCCACATGCAATGATGGTTCGATTAGGGGTACAAATGCCCAGCCACATTGCTTCATTTTGGAACACATCTGCAGAGCATCTCAGCTCCTGTGCTCCTCATAGGATCAGCCAAGGCTTTGATTCTGAAGGGATCATTCTTCAGCTCTCCCCAATTCTACTTCTTCTATTCCTTTACAGGCTTAAGCTCTTGACCAGTCCCCAATAAACTTCCTGCAAGCAAATCTGCAAGTCAGAATGTAGTTTCTGAGAAACCTGACCAAAGACATTTTGTTTGCTCATTGATATGCTTTCTTTGTAGATTTTCCTTCAAACATGAAACTTGGAAAAAAAATTGATTTTATTTGCTTTGGGATGATACTTTAAAAAATGATCAAAGTGAGTCAACACTAATAAACTATGTGAGCCAAATGGCAAGGGAACACATTGAATATCAAAACATCATGTTTTAAAAAAATGTTTCTATTGGCCACAAGTTTTGGCAATGTATGTTTCATAGTCGTACTAAAAATTATTTTCATGCCAATTCCCCTCTGAAATGGATAGGGTTATCTTACAGCAGCAGATTCTTTTCTACTGAAATCTCATTCTTATTCCATTGGTTAGTAAGATTCCTAAAGAAACAGAGGGAGCAGCCATCTTAAATATGCTGAAAATATGCTGGATAAAAAAGCAAACATTAAAAAGTTGAAAAACATATTATAATAAAAGTGGAACCACACTGGGAAATGAGGCAAAAGGCACCCTTCTTGTTATAAAAGTAATAATTAGTGAACATGGCAGTCAGGTAATTAAGTCAAACATAGAGATAGGCAATTGAGTATGAGTACATTGAAAAAAGATATTTTTATTAAGTTGATAGAATATTACTCATATATCTGTGTGTTACTCAAGCACTATTATAATACCATGCAGGGATACAGCTGCTTTGACCATTTGAACTGTGTGACCTTGGAAAATTTATCTAATATTTATAATGCATTTGACTAAATAAAGTTAATATAGTTGTTGAGAGGATAAAATATAACTTGTAAAATGTTTATTATAGTTCATTATAAATGCTAACCAATAAATAATTTTTAGCTGTAATTATTATTAAATTTAAACATTTCTCCAGTCAATAGGCCACTGCATGAATCTTTAACTTATATAATTGGTCAGTGAAAATAATATGTCATAATTATATGGTTATCATTATGTGTGAGGCTTCTAATCACTTTTTCTGTGTTATCTCATTTAACTCTTAAAACAACCATATGGGGCAAGCCCTGTTATTGCCATCATTACTTGCATTTCATAGCTGAGCAAATTATAACATGGGGGATAAGTTACCTGCCTATGGTCACATAGTGAGTAAGTAGCCAAATCTGGGATCTGAATCTAAACCATTTTACTTTTAAAATTTTATGCTCTAGACATCTAGTCTGTACTACCTCCTGCATTATGGAATCTTACATCAGGAAAAACTATCAATGGCATTGAATTTGTGCAAAGAATAGGGGCAGAGAGAGACATTTGTTTTTTAACTTATTGAATAACTATCAGATCAGGATTTCGGCTGGGATATTGTCAATATTCATAGAGGGATATTGGTATTTAACCACTATCATTGAAAAAGCAGATAGTGAAGACAGATATACCTTATTTGTATCTGTTTTCTCCAAATTTGAACTATTTCTCCAAGCTAGGACAATCTCTCCAGGTTTCCAATATGTATTGTACTAAGATCAATTTTCATAGATCTATATTTCTGGTGTCATCTTCAGATTATCAACCTAAACATCCCTCAAGATATCTGGATTCCCCTTTCCAATTCCACACCCTTCCTTTCCTTCCCAAAGTGTTTCATTTAATTTTCTGTAATTTCCAGTCACCTATGAGGAAAGTGGTATCTTTAGGATTGTCCAAAGATCGAGGATATAGTAAAAAAATGCTCTACCCAATAGGACAACAGTAGCACAAATCAGAAAAAAAAAGGCACTTTGTGTGGTACAAGGTAACTAGTTTTTCTACCGTATGAAGCCTCTGTGAGTTTGAGCTATGTGGTAGTTTTAAAATATGTCCAAAAATTCTTTAACATGCTCCACTCTGAAAATGAAGCTTAAGCCCCCTTTCCCCGAGCATGGACTGAACTTAGTGATTCACTTGTCATGAATAAAATTTAGCAGAAATGAATACATGGCTTCTGAGGAGAAGCCATAAAAGACATTCAGATTCCTCCTTATGTGCTTATTCTATCACTGTCCCCTCTCCTCCTCCTCCTCCTCTCCCTCCTCTTCCTCCTTTTCCTCCTCTTCTTCCTTCTCCTCCTCTTCTTCCTTTTTCTCCCTCTTCTTCTCTTTCTCTCTCTCATGACATGCTCTGGAGGAAGCCAGCTGCCGTGTTGTGAAGACACTCAAGTAGATGAATGGAGAGGTCCCCATGGTGGGGAACTATGGTCTCCTTCAACGGCCATGTGAAGGAGCCATCTTGGAAGCAGATCCTCTAGCCCCATTCTACTCATGAGAGACTCTGAGACAAAAATCTACCCAGATGAGCCACTCTCAAATTCCTAAACCACAGAATCTGAGATAATAAATATCAAGTTGCTGAATATGGAAATAATTTGCCACACAGCAATAAATAACAAATACAGTCTCTGAGTCATGCAATAAAACTGGCTAGCTAAAATATTGTAAGAGGATTATTTTCCAAGTGATATGCAAAAGTTAAAAAAAATTAAAAGACAAGTTTTTTCAGTAGCTTCATCTCAGTTATCTATATCTTCCTTTCTATATTAAAATTGAAGACCTGAATATCTTCCAAAGTATGCATTTCTAATTTCCCTTATTTTCTTCTCACTTCCTCTCTTTGTATTATATTTATTATCTGTATAGTTGATCTTGATCCTAGAATATGTGGATAATTAAACCAAAAACATGGATATAATCACCTTAGAACCCCCCATATACTAAGCAAGGAAAACTACCTTTTTAGAACCAGTAATTTAGAAAAATACTTTATCACAGACAATAATGTGTGGAATCTTACACTTATCTCAGAAAACTATTAGTAAAAATTCATTGCTTAGCAATAATTACATCAACACCACAGGGAAAATGGCATAAAAGTTTAGGTCCTACTTGTGTTGTGAATGTCATTATTCTCACATACAGATGAAAATGTGTATAATAAAAAGATCTCTAATTTTAACCTACCATGAAATTGGAAAATGTTATGAATGAGAACAAGTTATTTACTGTTTCAAGTTATCCTTTCATAACCAGGGCTTCAAAATATGATTTAAATTATTAGGAGAAGTTGTAGGTATCTTGAGTAGTTGGTATACAGTATACATTAATATATAATTAATTTACTTTTAAATAGTTATTAGTTTTAAACAATTGTTCGAATTATCCCCAATCTTTGATAGGAATGAACCCTGGCATTCTGTAAGAGGAACCACTATAGATGCATTTGAGCTCATTTAAAGACAAAGGTGGGGATGTACATAAAAAGGGAAGGAAATAAGTAAGAAGCACCCTGTGTTCTATTTTGGCTCTGTCAACAACCAGACTTGCTTAGACTATTAATCCTTCAGTTACTATTGTGTTTGAGTTATAATAAGATAATAGGAGACAGAGAAATGATATTCCTCCATCAGCATAAAAAATTATGGGCCATTCCCTTTCTTGTCATTTCATTTCTAAGCAATTATATACGAGAGCTCAACACACTTAAATACAGGAATCGAAGGGAATAAGAAAAAAATGAACTTACATTATAACACCTGGTGGCATACAGAAGGAAAGAAGGAAGGAAGGACAAAGGAAGGAAGGAAGGAAAGAGAAAAACAAAGAAAAAAGCTTTCTCAACTGTTCAGTAAGCAACAAATCTGAAAAAAAATGTATTAGGAAGAGTATTAAAATGGGCCTGGCACTTTTTTCAGTGTTGAGCATTCAAAGATTAATAATATATGGTCCATGTATCCTCGTCTAACTCCTTTTCTAGTATGGAAGGACAAGTGTGTAAATAAATTGCATAACAATGCAATAAAATATAAAATTGAATTATATACTGGGAAAAATAAGAGGAATAAAATCTTTGATTTGGATGAGTCAGAAAATATTTCACAAAAGCAAAGATACTTAATTTGTCCCTTGAAGAATCAGCAAAAAATATACATGGGTGAAAAGATGGGAAGTGAATCAGGTTGGAATGAAAGCATATGCAAAGATGTGGATATGTGGAAAGAATGAGGTATTTGAAGAATCACAAGTTTGAAATGAGTGTACATTAGAGAATCTGTAAGGAGGGTATATAGACAGAAGGGGGGATTATTATGTGCAGCCTAAAGAAATAAGAATACTGTTTCATTTTAAAAAACAAAAACAAAAAAAAAACAATAGGCCACATGGGGAATGCAGTGCAGTAGAGATCACTTGCTCCATCTAAAAGGCAACTATCTGTACAGTGTAAAGTGTCAGGGACAAATGTATGTCAATCAGTAACGCAGGCTTATTTTTACTATATTTTCTGGTTCATCAAAAGGTAAAAGAAATGTATTTCTTACACTTTAATTTTGAGCAAGTTAGTTTTGTCAGGCACTGTGCTAAAAATTTTTACCTAAGGTTTTGCTATTAATAGTATTACTTTTTTCTGAAGTTTACTGTTAATATGCAAGCATCTCTTTTATGTAATAATGTTCTTAATATATTTTTTTATTTAGAAAACACAACTTAAATATTTGACAATAGTTAACCACTTCTAAAGTAAGTGATTTTGAACAGTTATCCTGGCTTCCTAATATTTATATTTGCTTTTCATTATGGTTTCTTTCAAGCACAGAAATATCATTTCCACTTTTAATATCATTAAGAATGAGTGACATAAGCAAGACGGTGGAGTAGCAGATACCAGCCTTCATCTCTTCATAATAAATAACAATTAGACAGCTATCTTTGAAGGAAAAGAGCCCTGGGAAGGCTCAAGAATTCAAGGAATAACATGTAGCAACACAGTGGAGTAAAAAACAAAGAATAACCACACAGAAAGCATTGCTGCATAGATCAGGGTAACAGACTTCTGGAGACAGCTAGGAAAAACGCAAAAGGTGGAGGCTCTATGTCTTTTAACTGGAAAATTTAATCCATTTCCATTTAAAGTAGTCATTGATGAGTAAGAACTTACTGTTGCCAGTTTGTTAACTGCTTTCTTTCTGTTCTGTAGTTCTTGTGTTCCTGTCCTTCTCTCTTTGTCTTACTTTTTGATTTGAAAATTTCTGCAGTGGTCTATGCTTTGATTTCTTTCTGTTTGTTGTTTGTATATCTACTAGAGGTTTTTTCTATGTGGTTACCATGAGGCTTACGTAAAACATTTTATAGTTATATAATCTACTTTAAGCTGATAACAACTTAACTTTGACTGCATATGAAAAATTTAGCCTTTTACTTCCCCTCCACACATTTTATGTGTTTTTGATGTCACAGTTTACATCTGTTTTCATTATGTGCCATTAAAAAATTAGATAGCTATAGTTATTTTTATACCCTTGCTTTTACCCGTTTTACATAAGTGATCTATACGCCACTGTTGCAATATTAGCGTATTATAAATTTGACTCTATGCTTACCTATAACAGAGTTTTATACCTTTTTTATGTTTTCATACTATTAATTAGCATCCTTTATTTTTCAACTTAAAGAACTCCCTTTAGCATTTCTTGTAAAGGTAGGTTTAGTGGTGATAAACTCTCTCAGCTTTTGTGTGTTTTGGAAAATGTTTATCTCTCTCTCTTTTCTGAAGGAAAGATTTCACAGGTATTTTTGATTAGAAGTTTTTTCCAGTGCTTTAAATATGTCATCTCACTCTTTCCTGAGCTGCATTGTTTCTGCTGAGAAATTGGCTGATAGCCTCATGGAGGGAAAGTTCTTTTATATGATGAGTCTCTTTTCTCTTACTGCTTTCAAAATTTTCTTTTTGTCTTCGATTCTTGACAGTTTGATTATTTAATATAATGTGTCTCAGTGAATTTTTCCTTCGGTTCAACCTCTTTGGGGACTGAGAGCTTCGTGTACCTGATGTCTACATCTCTCCCCAATTTGAGAAGTTCTTAGCTATTATTTCTTTAGATGAGCTTTATCCCTTTCTCTCTCTCTTCTCCTTTGGATATTCTCTTAATGCATATATTTGGCTGCTTGATGGTGTCCCATAAATTCTTTAGGTTTTCTTCACTCTTTCTCATTCTTTTTTTTTCTTTTTGTTCCTCTAAGTGAATAATTTCAAATGACCTATCTTCTTTTTCACAGATTTTTCTTATGCTTGATGAAATTGTCTATTGATGTTCTCTGTTGCATTTTTTATTTCAGTCATTGCATTGTTCTCCAGAATTTCTATCTGCTCCTTTTTATGATTTCTATATTTTTCTCCTTATGTTGTTCATGTACTGTTTTCTAATTTTGTTGACTTTTCTATATGTATTCTCTTGTAATTTGTTACGTTTCCCTAAAACAATTGTTTTAACTTTTTGACTATTTGTAGTTATTTTTTTTAATTTCTTTTGGGTCAATTACTGAAAAACTATTCAGTTCATTTAGTAGTGTCATGTTTCCTTGATTTTTCATATTTCTTGTTGCCTTCAGTTGATGTCTGAGCATTTAACTAAACAGTCACCTCTTCCTGATTTTGCACATTGGTTTCAATGGGGAAAGACCTTCACCTGCAGGTGGGTGCAGCAGTGCCAGCTGGGTGGGGTGTGACAGTTCTAGCTCCAGTGAGGGTGCAGTGGTGTATTTTCTGTGTAGGTTTGACAGTGGAAGTCAGCATTGGCCAAGATTTTAGGGGTCCTCAGCCATCAATGTTATGGGTATCACAGTGGCAACAAGGGCTGCTATCAGTGCTGAAGACAACTGAGATCTTCCTGATCTTTTTTCTCTCATGGGAGATGCCATGGCAAAGGGAATCTCTCTTGGTTCTGGGCCCAGCTCACAGGCATATTTGCAGTGGTGGTGGCACCTATGTCTGTTACACAGCACCCCTGAAGTAGCCATGGAGGCAGGGTTTGGAATGTGAGCACACATAGAAGGACTGGTGGCTTGGGGGTCTTGGACCATGAAGACATCAGTGCCTGGGGCACAGGCACCCCTATTGCAATGTTGGTAATAATGTACAAGGCACAGGTGCTTGTGGAGCAGGCAGGGAGCCAGGGTCCAGAAAGTGGGCATGCACAGAGCTACATTGACTTTGGGGTCTAGGGTATGGGCTAGGCCACAGCAACAGTTGCTCCAGTGTCAGAGGAGTGGGTGCATGTGGAACAGCAGAAGATCCAGAGTCTAGATCATGAAAGTATGGGGGATGGCCACAGCTTCTGGCTCCAGTGCATGTGCGGGGTTGCCCTGATCCTGGGCAGGACAACAGCAGCTCCTTCTGGGTGGTTTGTGGGAAGGACACAGCAATGTCTCCTTCTCTGGAGGAACTGCAGTTATGATGGCTATTGGTTATTTCAATGACAAAAGCTGCTAGTGACCTCTGCATAGCAGAATTCTGGAGATTATGCTACAGAACACTAATGGGACCTCCACTGTGAAAGCTGCAGGGAGTCACCTCTGCTAAGGAGGCTGTTGAGGTCCTTAGTAGTGAAGGCTGCCAGGGGCCTCTGCAGAGCAGACCACTGGGCACCACGCTGGCACCACCATGTGGCTGAATGCATTGAAAAACAAGAGCAAATATTTGCTGCCTACAGAGACTTACTGCAGCTTTAAGGACATACATAGGTTTCAAGTGAAGGTATGCGAAAAGTATCCCATAAAAATAGAAATCAATGAGAGCAGAGGTAGCTACACTTAGACAAAATAGACTTGAAGTTAAAAAAAAAACTGTAATAACAGACAAAAAAGGTCATCATATAATGATATAGGAGCCAATTAATTCATCATGAGGATATAAGTATTGTAAATTTATGTGCATCCAACATTAGAACACCAAAGTATATAAATCAAATATTAACAAATTTAAAGGGAAAAATTGACGTCAATACAATAATCCCACAGGAATTCAATAACCAACTTTAAACAATGGATAGATCATCCAGGGAGAATCGTAAAAATAGATAAAGATATTACCATTGACCTACATACAAAACATTATCATATAGACATGTGAATCCTTTAAAGTACAGGAACATTACAGGGAACATTATCATGTAGCACAGTACAGTCAACATTTATAAGTGGAAATACCTTGATCTTTTTCAGTATACAATTATTATTTTAGGCCGCGTGCTCAGTCTTAATCACATTAAGAGAGATGGAAATTCTACCTTGTATCTCTTTTTTTATAAAAATTATTTATTTTAAATTATTATGGGTACATAATAGTTGTATATCCTTACAGGGTACATGTGATGTTTTGATACAGGTATGCAGTGTATATTAATCAAATCAGGGTCATTGGGGCATCCATAACCTCAGGCATTTATCATTTCTTTGTGTTAAGAACATTCCAATTCCACTCTTTCAGTTATTTTAACACATATCCTAACTTACCATTGATTATAGTCACTTTGTTGTGTTATCAAATACTGGTCATTCTATCTAACTATCTAACTATATTTTTGCACCCACTAACTATACCCACTTTATGCTCCCCCTCCCGCTTCCCTTACCAGCCTCTGGTAACCAGCATTCTACTCTCTGTCTCCATAAGAGCAATTGTTTTAATATTTAGTGCTTACATATGAGTGATAACATGTGAGATTTGTCTTTCTGTGCTTGGTTTATTTCACTTAACATAATCTTTTCCAGTTCCATCCACTTTGTTGCAAATGATAGGATTTCATTCTCTTTTTTGGCTGAACAATATTTCATTGTGTATATATACCACATTTTATTTATTCATCCATTGATGGACAATTAGGTTGATTCCAAATCTTGGCTATTATGAATAGTGCTGCAATAAACATGGGCATGCAGATGTCTTTTCGATATCTGATTTCCCTTCTTTTGGATATATACCTAGCAGCAGGATTTCTGGGTTATATGGTAGTTCTGTTCTCAGTTTTTTAAGGAACTTCCAGACTATTCTCTATAGTGGTTGCACTAATTTACATTCCCACCAACAGTGTACAAGGGTTCTCCTTGCTCCACATCTTTGCCAGGATTTGTTATTGCCTGTCTTTTTGATAAAAGCCATTTTAACTGACTGGGGTGAGATGACACCTCATTGTAGTTTTGATTTTCATTTCTCTGATGATGAATGATGTTGAGCATTTTTTCATATACCTGTTGTTCATTTGTATATGTTCTTTTGAGAAAAGTCCATTGAGATCCTTTGCCCATTGTTAATTGGATTATTTGATTTTTTCCTATTGAGTAGTTGGACTAGGTGTCTAGTTTATTTCATTGTTGTTATTTTAATTTGCAATTCTATAATGACAAAAATGTTGAGGATCTTTTCATGTGCCTGTTTTCAATCTATATATCTTTTTTGATGAAATGTTTCTAAGAATTTTTCCTATTCTTAATTGTTATGTTTGAATTAATTGGGTTATGTTATGATTAAACTTTAAAAGATATTTGTATATATTGACTACAAGTTTATATTAGACATATGTTTTCAAAGATTTTCTTCCAGTCTGTGGCTTTTCATTTCATTTTTTAACAGTACCTTTTGAAGAGCAAAAGTTTTTTATTTTAATGAAGTCTAACTTTATTTTTTTCATGGATTAAGCTTTTCATGTTGTATCTAAAAACCTCTTCAACCAACTCAATTTCACACAGATTATCTCCTGTGTTTTATTCTAGTTGTTTTATAATTTTGCATTTTATATTCACATCTGTAATTCATTTTGTGTAAGGTGAAGCATTTATGTCTAGTGTCATTTTATTGTTCTGTCAGGGGTAAGGGCTTGCATGCTTTTAACTTCCTACTACAGAAGCCACAGAACAGAGCACACAGGCTTTCTTCTCCAATGACCCAGATGTGGGGAGGAGGAAAGGATAAGGCTTGAAAGCTGCGAGAAGTCAAACATCAAAAATGGAGTCAGACTACTGAGTACAACTTAATTCTGGAAAAAGGTGAGAAAAGAGACTATCATGGGGATAAATGAATTGTGTGCATTAAGTTCTGCAGATCTAAGCTACATTACGGTGACTATACCTAATAATAATGCATTTTATAGTTGAAATTTGCTAGGAAAGTAAATCTCAAGAGTTTTTATCACAAAAAGTTATCTATGTGAGGTGCTGGATATGTTAGTTAGCGTGATTGTAATAATCATTTCCCATTGTATATTCCATCAAAATGTCACATTGTATACCTTGAATATATTCAGTTTTGCCAAACATACATAAGTAAAGCTGGAAATAATGGCAATGTCCATAAATTAAGTTTTATTGCTAAAAATCATTAGGAATGACCCATGTAATGCACTTTAGAAATGTAACTCATTTGAGTAATAAAACTACTATAATGGCATTTCCAAAATATTATTTTGTTATTGTTATTTAATAATGTCAAAGTAGTTTTGCAAAATCTAAAAGTACAGAAATATATTGAATAAGTGAGAATTTCAAATAGCATCTTAATTATGTAATGAACATGATTAATGATTTACAAACAGGACAATGAGAAAATCTTCTATTCTGTAGAAAAAACAGGCATCTTGATGCAGATGTAACTAAGCGCATAACATCCTTGAGTACAGTTTCAAGAAGAAGTTTAGAGAAAACCGAGATGTGAAAAGAAATGAGACATGCATCAAAATATTAAACAAGGGCTAATTTTAGAGTTGTGGAACAGGGTGGGACTAAAATTTGTGTAAAGTAGAAGTGGAAGTTCCATGTTTAGTTTAATTATTAGCAATATTGTTATTTGAAATAACTCCAACTGTGAAATCTTAATAAAAGCCGTAAGTAAATAAGTTCATTTCTCTGGTTTTTCTTTTAAAAAGAAATAATAGTTTTATATGCCTGAGAGAAGGTAATTAAAGTCAGTGAAGAAATTAAAAATGAGAAAATATTAGGATAGTAAGAATCCTTTCCCAAGAAGCCAAAGGCCTGGAAAAATTTGAGAAAAAAAAGTTAGTTTTAATTACACTGCAAACTTTATCAATAATACATTTTTTTGGTCCAATCTATACTGAATAAACAACATTTTATGTTAATTTCTATTGTTGTCTATTATGGTGTGTGTGTGGAGGGGGGAGACAGGGGGGGAGAGAGAGAGAGAGAGAGAGAGAGAGAGAAAATGCCTGCACACAGATGAATCAGTACAGTTCTATAAGGATTGCCTTTATCTGACAAATGGCTATTTGAATCTCCATTTTCTACTTTCTACATAGTCAAAATTTTGAAGAATCATCCAAATTGATATGTAGGAGATATTTCACAAGAATGTTCTTCTATTTTTGGTAAAAAGTGCTTATTACTTTCTACTCCTTAACAGATTTAACACAAGAACACATTGAATGCTGGTGCTTTTAATCTATTCTTAACTATGAGGCTTCATCCACCAAAATGTAAGGATCTTGGCCCAATCTAAAGAAATTCACCCACTTCTGTCCAATTGTGAGTAGATTTATGTCTGCTTTATCATGGATGAAAGTTATTTGAACTCCTGTTAACCCAGTTGTTATCAGGATTGTGTCAGTTCCCTTATCATATTTCTGTATTTTACCCTGGTCCATTCAAGATCCTTACTTCAGTTTCTCCACATGTCCACAAAAACGTTGCTAGAAATCACTGTTTCTTTCTTCTCATTTCATTATAAAATTATTTGTACAAGAATCTCTTGTTCAGTTTTCATCTTCCACATAACTACAAAAACTAAATTCTCTACTGTTCAATTTTCATCTTCTACATAATTACAAAAACTAAACTCTCTACATTTTTCAAATCATTGTCTCCTATATTTTCCCACTTTATAATTGGTCCTTATATGGCTTTGAGATTTTCACAGAACAGATATGGTTTAGCTCACTTTTTAAATGAGAAAGCAATGATTCAGAGATGTTAAGTGACATTACCCTCTTCACCCAGATAAAAAGTGTAATATTTTATTTACCATTGAGTATGAATAAAATGCAGTGCTTCTAATCTTAGGACACTCTCTCTCTTAAAGTTTCCAAATTTTACTCCTTGCTTGAAATTCCATCCTAATTTTGCTGCATCTCTATTCAGTAATGTTAACATACCTTTCCTACAATTGCCATTTCCTGTACCTCCTTTTTTACCTTTTATATCTGCTATCTTACTTTTACTATCTCATTTTTTTACTATTGTTTCAATAATAGTTAAATTTGTCAGGAAGGTGTGGGTAACAATGAATGCACCTTTAAATCTACAAATGGAATGGGCATACTTTTTTCAAGAAACAAAATCAAAGGAAACAACAAAAACAAACTAGCATATGGGTCTTCCAAGAATTCATTTTAGAGTCTTTTTTATTATTTACACTAACTAGGGAGACAAGAAATTGGTGCACTGAAACTTTTGAAGAGACAGCCACTGGCCAAAGATGATGGATCCTGCTATTCAACAACGAAAAACTCTGCAATCATATGCATTAGTAGACATTGTTAACCCAGGTAAGGAAGGAAAGGGAATTTTTCAAAATAATTAACTACTGGTATAGCACTTATGTGCTATTTTCATATTTTAAAAGACCTCATTTTTTGTCAGGTCTAAGTTCATAAATAGTTTTGTTAGGGACTCACATTTAACTCATAGTCCTGAGTTTCTTGAATTGGATTATGGTTAAGAATTCATGCTCCCAAAAAGAGTATTTTGAAAGAATTCCATCCATTTTAGGTTTGTTACCAACATTAGATACTGGCCTCTCATTTCTATTGCTTACTCATGGCATTAACTAGTTCTTAGGAAGTATGTTGTGTTTTTATAATTTAAAGCATTATTTCAAAGATTCTTAATTTAGGAATTCAGGATCAAACAGCTGGGATTATGGTAAATTATTTCTTAAGTCATATCATACTTTGTTTCAATGAGAGAGATTGTTCACAAATCTTAGCATAAAATTATTGGATTTTTCTATGTTGAATATATTCCACATTCAGTATTCTATATTACTATTTTAAACTTTAACTTATTTCTAGATTCTTGGGTTGAATATAAAATGTACAAAAATATGATCCTATTTGGGATTACATTGCTTCAGGTCAAATCTTAGCTCTATCGTTTACTAGATACATGAACTTGTGTATCTATTCAACTTCTCTATGAACCAATTTCTTCATCTTCTGTAAAATATGGATACTAATAGTGCCTACTTCATAAGGTAAAGAGTAAATGAGGTTAATATAAATTGTCCAAACTGTGCCTGCTACATAGCAGGTACATAACAGATGTTAAAGATTAATTCTTTTTCTTAAGAATTATTTATATTTAAGAACAGATCTATTCATATTTGTTTATATTGGTATGGGCAAACTTTTTTTCAAAGCACCGTAATTGGGGACAGAAGATAGCAGACTAGAAGCAGCCTGCGAGTATGCTGCTCCCATGGAAAGGAGTGGAAATTGCAGGCAGATGGCTATACGGAATGTTCACTGAAGGAACATTGTGACATCACAGAGAAGAAACATGGGACACTCAGTGTGAAAAAGAAGGTGACAGAGTGATACAATCGCCAAGATTGAAGATATCTGTGGGGAAGCACCTACACATGGGGAAGAATAGGAGGATAAAGAGCTGAAGCACCAGGCTCACCCTGCATGCACTGTGGCTAAGTTGTGAAAGGGCTCCCTCCAGTGCCACAGGCCTCTGTCTGGATGAACTAGAGACCTGCCTAGAGTCTGTTCAGAGTTATTGCACTGGAAAACAGGCACAATAAAGATCTGGTGGCAGCCGATCCTGGGTTTCTGCAGTTGACACCATCCTGTACTCTCAGGTGCACTGTGCCAGGCTGGCACAGGACTCAGCTTTGCAGCAGTGGCCTTCACATTGCCCCCCACCAGGCTGGGGAGGGAGTGGACGAAATGAAGTTTCCTCTGAGCTGTACACTGTGAATGGAAGCCAAGTGCCCCTCCCCTCCAGCGCACTGGGATTTGTGTAGAGGAGTTGCCTGGGGTGCTATAGGCTCTGACCTGGGAAGCTTTGGGCAACTACTTCAGCAGGTCATGGGGGGATAGGGAGAGCCACACAGTCCCTGGCTCACTATAATTGATCCCCACCCGTGTGACCTGGCATGTGTGGTCACTGAGCCTGTGGAACAGCTGGCTGCCTGTGCTGAATGGTCTCCATGCTCCAGGTCAGATCAACCTGCCACCCACACAGCTCTGCTTCCAGCCCTGAGGCCCTGCTCAGAGGCCCTGCTTCTGGCTCCTTCCTGATCTTGGCTCTGAGGTTCTCATGTCAGAGCCTGAAGCTCTGCCCCTAAAGGCTCCATAGATCCTGCCAGGCCCAGGATACCACCTCCGAGTTTCCAGCACTGCACCTGAACCTGAAGACCCCACCCCTGAGTCTCTACCACTGCCACAGGGCCAGTAGAACTGCTCCAAGGTCCAAGGGCCCTCTAGGGACCCCCCCCAGCCTCAAGTCACCATTACACTGGGACCTGGTTCAAGCAAACCCCCACATCCTGGGAACCCATGACCACTGCCTAGATAGACTCACTCAGCTGCCCCTGTCACTTCTGTGGGGAGACCCCAGGAAGAGCAATCCCCACAATACCAGCTTCCATGGAGAAGGTCTCACCCAGCTCCCAACTCCAACTTCCTACAATGATCTGAAGAACAACCCAATACCCAGCACAAAGATCATCCAGCACAGGCTTGAACAGTGGCAATCATAGGTGAACAGGACAAATCAGAACAGCCACATTATAGGCTTTTAGTACATAAGCCCCTCTTCTGTCATGTCAACATTCCAGAGTAGGGAAAAAGCACCACTTAGGGACCTCCCCTTCTAATTAAGCAGGAGAATTCCCAGCAAAGAACACATGCTCTACATATCCATTAGCCCTGAGTTGAGAAAAGAAGTTTCAGATGAGAAGAAACCAGCAAAAGAACCCTGGAACATGAAAAAGCAAAATAGTTCAACACCCCCCAGGGATCATAATGGAGCTACAGTAGTAAACTTCAACCACAAGGACAGTACTAAAGTGACAGAAAAGGTATTCAGAATATGGATGGCAAATAAGAAGAATGAAATTGAAGAGAAAGTTGAAAACCACCACAAAGAAGCCAAAAAGATATTTCAGGAAATTAATGAAAAAGTCACTAAAGAACTAGACAACATAAGAAAGGATGTAATAGAACTCAAAGAAATGAAAGAGTCATTTATGGAATTTCAAAACACAGCCAAAAGCATCAGTCACAGACTAAACCAATAAGAAGAAAGAATCTCAGAGCTTGAAGACAAGGCTCTCAAGATAACCCAGTCATTTAAAGAGGCAGAGAAGAGAATTTAAAAAAACCCTGAGCACTCACTTGGAGATAGATGGCACTATGTGAAGCAAACTAACATGTGAATTATAGATATCCATGAGGGAGAATAATAAAGCGCTAAAAGCATGGAAAACCTATTCAACGGAATTATTGAAGAAAACTTCCCTGGTATCACCAGAGATCCAGACGTCCAGAGACAAGCTGGTGATTGAACACAGGGAAGATACATAGCAAATAAGACATTTCCAAGTCAGATAGTTATCAACCTGGCCAAAGTCAAAATGAGGGAGAAAATTCTACAAGCAGCAAGATAAAAGCAACAAATAACCTACAAAAGAAAACCTGTCAGACTAACTGCAGACTTTTAAGTGGAAACATTACAATCCAGAAGGGAGTGGGGCCACATCTTCAATCTTCTTAAACAGACAACTGCTAGCCTAGAATTTTGTATCCTGCAAAACTAATTCTCAAAATTGATGGAGAAATTAAGTCTTTTTCAGACAAGCAAACACCAAGGGAATTTATCATCACTGACCTGCCATGCAGGAAATACTCAGTACTGCATTGTACACAAATTAGCATAATAGATATACACCAGTGTAAAATCACCCCCCCAAAAATCCTAAAACGCACAACTCTTATAAAACAATAGCACAAGAGGGAAAACAAAGCAAGAAGGTACTATCCAACATGATGAACAGAACAGCATGCCATATATCAACACTATCTATCAAAGTGAATGGCTTAAATGAGACACTCAAGAGACACAGGCTGGCTGAATGGATAAAAAACACAACCCAAGTATCTGCTGTCTCCAAGTAACACATCTACACCACAAAGACACACACAGACTCAATGTGAAAGGATGGAAAAAAATATTTAATGCAAATGGCAACCAAAATAGAGCAGGTATAGCCATTCTCATATCACATAAAATTGACTTTAAATCAACAAAGGTAAAGAAAGACAATGAGGGTCATTATATAATGGTAAAGGGAGCAATTCAACAAACAGACATAACAACCCTAAATTTATACGCACCTAACACAGGAGCTCCCAGATACATAAAGCAAATTTTACTAGAGCTAAGCAAAATATAAACAGCAGCATCATAATTGCCAGGGACTGGCATCACACTGTCAGAGCTAGACAAATCATCAAAGTAGAAAATAAATAAAGAAACACTGGATCTAAACCAGACTCTAAAGCAAGTGAACCTCACAGACATTTACAGAACATTATACCCCAAAACTACTGAATATACATTCTTCTCAGCAGCACATGGGACATTCTCCAAGACTGAGTATATCTTAGGCCACAAAACAGGCCTCAACAAATTCAAAAAAAATTAAATCGTACTATGTATCTTCTCAGAACATGGTGGAATAAAACTAGAAATCAATTCCAAGAGAAACACTTGAACCTACACAAAGTCATGGAAATGAAACAACCTGGTACTGAAAGATTATTGGGTCAAGAATAAAATTAAGATGGAAATCAAAAGATTCCTTGAACGGAATGACAAAGGGGACACAAGCTATCAAAATCTATGCAACTCAGCAAGAGCATTCCTCAGGGGAAAATTCACACCCATAATTCCTAAATCAAAAAGACAGAAAGATCACAAATTAACAACCTAATGTCACACATCAAGGAACTAGAAAAGGAAGAACAAACCAAACCCAAAGCCAGCAAAAGAAAAGAAAAAATGAAGGTAAGAGCAGAACTAAATGAAATGGAAAACAAACAAAAAATACAGAAGATCAATGAAATAAAAAGTTGGCTCTTTGAAAAGATAAACAAAATTGACAGACTGCTTGCTAGATTAAGCAGAAATAAAAGAGAAAGGACCCAAATAACCTCAATAGAAATGAAAAAGGAGACATTACAACTGATACCACAGAAATACAAAACATCATCCATGAATATTATGAAAATTTCTATACACATAAATTAAAAAATGTAGAGAAAATGGGCAAATTCCTGGAAACACACAACCTCCAAGACTCAATCAGAAAGAAATAGAATTCCTGAACAGACCAATAATGAACAAGAAAATCCAAGCAATAATATAAAATCTTCCAAGAAAATAAAGCCCCAAACCAAATGGATTCACAGCCAAATTCAACCAGACCTACAAAGAAGAGCTGGTACCCATACTACAGAAACTATTCCATAACAAATAGAAAGAGGGAATTCTCCCCCATTCATTCTATGAATCCAGTATCACCTTAATACCAAAGCCAGGTAAAGACACAACAAAAAAAGAGAATCACAGATCAATATCTCTTATGAATATATATATGAAAAATCCTCAATAAAATACTAGTAAACAGAATTCAGCAGCACATCAAAAAAATAAACCACCATGAACAAGTGGGCTTCATCCCATCTATGCAAGGATGATTCAACATATGCAAGTCAATAAATGTGATTCAACACATAAACAGAAGCAAAAACAAAGATCATATGAACATCTTAATAGTTACAGAAAAAGCATTCGACAAAATTCAGCATCCTTTCATGATAAAAACCCTCAAAATACTAGGCATAGAAGGAATATATGTCAAAATTATAAAAACCATATATGACAAACCCACAGCCAACATTATACTGAATGGGGAAAAGATGAAAGCATTATAGCTAAGAACTGGAACAAGACAAGGATGACCACTGTCACCACTTCTATTCACCATAATGCTGGAAGTCCTAGCCAGAGCAATCGGGCAAGAGAAAGAAATAAATGGTATCCAATTCAGGCAAAAGGAGGTCAAACTATCAGTGTTCACTGATAATATAATCTTGTATCTAGAAAACCACAAAGATCCCATTAAGAGACTCCTGGAATTGATAAACAAATTCAGCAAAGTCTCAGGTTACAAAATCAATGTACACAAATCAGTAGCATTTCTATATACCAATAACAGTCAAGATGAGAATCAAATAAAAAACTCAATAGCATTTACAATAGCTAAAAAGAAAATAAAACGTAGGAATACATTTAACCAAGGAAGTGAAAGATCTCTACAAGGAGAACTATGAAACACTTAGATAAGAAATTGCAGATAACACAAATAAATGGAAAAACATATCATGTTCATGGATCAGTAGAATGAACATTGTTAAATGTCCATACTACCCAAAGTGATTTACAGATTGAATGCAATCCCCATCAAACTACCAAAATCATATTTTATAGATCTAGAAAAAATAATTCTTTGTTTCATTTGGAACCAGAAAAGAACCCAAATAGCCAAAGCAATCTTAAGCAGAAAGCACAAATCTGGAGGCATCACATTACCCAACTTCAAACTATAGTTGGTTACAAGGCTATTGTAACCAACACATCATGGTATTGGTACAAAAACCGAGACATAGACCAAAGTAACAGAATAGAAAACCCAGATATAAAACGATCTACCTACAGCCAATTGATCTTTGACAAAGCAGACAACAATGTGTACTGAGGAAAAGATGACCCATTGAATAAATGATGCTGGGAAAACTGGATAGCCACATGAAGAAGAAGGAAACACTACCCCTATCTCTCACCACTCACAACAATTAATTCAAGATGGATAAAAGACTTAGATGTAAGGCATGAAACCATAAGAATTCTAGAAGAAAATGTAGGGAAAAGTCTTACAGATATCTGCCTAGACAAAGAATTTATGACTAATACCCCAATGGCAATTACAGCAACAACAAATATAAATAAGTGGGACTTGATTAAATTAAAAAGCTCTGCACACCTAAGAAAATAATCAACAGAGCAAATAGACAACCTATAGAATGGAAGGTAATATTTGCAACCTGTATATCTGATAAAGGGCTAATATCGAGAATATACAAAGAACTCATACAAATTAGCAAGAGTAAAATAAATAACCCCATTAAAAAGCAGGAAAAAGCCATGAAGAGAAGCTTTTCAAAAGAAGATAAACAAATGGCCAGCACACATATGAAAAAATACTCAACATCACTAATCATCAGGGAAATGCAAATTATAACCATAATGAGATATCATCTTGCCCCTCTTAGAATGGCTTTTATTAAAAAGTCCAAAAACAGTAGATGCTGGTGTGGATGCAGAGAGAAAGAAACGCTTATACATTGTTGGTGGGACTGCAAATTCATACAATCTCTATGGAAAACGGTATGGAGATTCCTCAAAGAACTAAAAGTCAACCTACCATTCGATCCAGTAATCCCACTACTGGGTATTTATGCAAAGGAAAATAAGTCATTTTATCAAAAAGACACCTGCACTTGACAGTTTATTGCAGCACAATTCACAATTGTAAAGCTGTAGAATCAACCCAAGACCCCATTAATTCATGAGTGGATTAACACAATGTGGTATATGTGTACCATGGTTTAATACTCACCCATAAAAAGGATGAATTAAGCCTTTTGCAGCAAGTTGGAAGGAATTGGAGACCATTATCCTAAGTGAAGTATCTCAAGAATGGAAAAACAAACACCACACGTACTCTCTAATAAATTGGAACTAACCAATGAGCACATATGTGCACAGAGGGAAGTACCAATCATTGCAAATCAAGCAGGCAGGAGGAGGGATGGGCAAAAACCTACCTAATGGGTACAATGAACACTATTGAGGTGATGGGCACACTTATAGGCCTGACTGAAACCATGTAACAACATTTGTATCCCCTTAATATTTTGAAATAAAAATGCACCCAAATATATATTTTAAACCGTGGGGACCATATTGTCTCTCTGTAGCAACTACTGAACTCTGCCATTGGAGCAGGAATGCATTCACAGACAATACATTAATGAATGTGCATGGTTGTGTTCCAGTAAAACTTCAGTTACAAAAAACAGGCAGTGGTCAGATTTGGACTACAGGCTTTGGTTTGCCAACCCTGGTTCTATGCTTAAAAACAACATGCAATGACTAATGAGTTAAGAGGAATTGCTCTGTGTAACCTTAAAATTTGCAATTTTTAGATGAACATTTAAGACAACCAAGAAGGCATTTCTTTGCCTACAATCTCCATATAGTTTATCTGAGCTTTAAATTTCATGTCAAGCATTTATAGTTTTCTCAGTAAAGGATAGAGGTCAGCATAAGGAGAAAATAAAATTTATTAAAAAGTTAAACAATGTCACATAGCAGTTTGCCCATTATATATTAACTGCATATTAATAGCATTCATAATATCCCTTAGGATTACTAAACGTGAAAAATTAGCACAGAAAAACAATAAAAATGTAAATTTTCCTACTTTGGTGACTCATTTTATCTTTCCCTTTGTGTACAAATAGAACTTTTTTCCCCCCTTAGGTCAAAGGAAAATGAAGTTATAAAACAAAATATTTGGGAGATGCAGGATGTTTATTACCTCTAATGGCATGCAGATATTAAGAAATTTTACTGAAAAACTTGTTTAGGTACAATAACTATATGCTTTTAACCTGGGCCAGATGCTGCATAACTTATTGAAATACAAAAACGATGACAAAATACCAAGTGGTGATTTATCAACACACTTGAGAATTTATGATGGAAGGTCTGTAGGATCAATTTAACAGAGAATTTTGCTAGGACATGAAAATTGATGATTCTTAATATGAAAATATGAATGTTTCAAATAAGAATAGCAATATTGTAGCAGCTGCTAGCAAATATGAATAAATTTGTTATGAGTTTATTTGAAAAAAGATTATGTATTCTAAGTATTTGAACCAATGGACTTTAATTTTACTTTCATTTCTATTGCACAATTTTCTACTTGTTACTTCTATTCCGTATTGCGCAGTCTAGGAATAACACCTCCATACATACCAAATGAATCGTAAATGCCTGGCATTCATTCTAGCCACATGCACACACAACTCTCTATGTCTCTCTCTGTCTCTGTCTGCCTCTCTCTCTCTTTCTCTCTCTCTGTCTCTCACACACACACACACACACACACACACCCTCATTCGTACCCACACACACATACACCCTGGCATGGAATGAAATGACTTTTTATTACACAAAAATTATATGTCTAAGTATTAAAGTATCACACAGAATGACCTACCTAAAATCATTTAAATAAAATGGTAAATGCTTCTTTTCCCCCCAAAGTAGTGTTTTCCTTCTTTTACAAGTTGTCTTTATGAATAAGTCTATTTAGTGTTAATATTTATGAAGCCAACCAGCTGCAAGAAGTATGAAGCAGGTATAGGGCACACTAGCATTTCTGAACATGCTTCCTCCTCTGATTATTTAGAACATTAAACTTTTATTAAGGAGTTGGAGATGTGCTCAATCCACTTATTATTCATCCATGTAATACATGATTGATTTTGAGGTGAAAAATTTCAGCTCAAAATGGCTTTTGGATATTCACTTTAGATGTAGTGATATTATGTCTGCTGAAATGCCTTGAATATTATCCAGGTAATTAACATACGATGCATTGCTCATCAGCATTATATAAAATCAAAGCAAAACTTTTGAGTATATCACCTAATTTAATTGAAATTTAATGAGATAATGAATTGGAATGTGTTTTGTAAAAAGTCATCATTGTCATTATTATGGCTCATTTCTCCAGCACTGTATTGCACATGGTCCAGAAATAAATTTCCAAAACTTATTTTTTAATGCTGAGCACAATTCCAATAAAAGATGCATACATTCAGGCATTACAAATTCCCTTACATTAAGGAATATTCCCTCTTCTGCTATACACTCTCTTCCACCTACCCAAGGTTTAATTTTAGTGTCCCATTATTTGTAGTTTTAATTGATCTATTATCTTTTAAGGTTTAAGGATAAGGATATTTAAGAATATTTAAAGATTTAAGCCATTTAAGGATATTGTTACTGTTGTCCTGTGTAAAGACATCATATATAGAAAGTCAATGTAGAATAGTGGTAGGACATTAAGATTAAAGTTTATGGAGCTGGGTGCAACTAGATTTTAATAAAAAAACATGTCCATTAATTGCTGTCTGTCCTTGTAAAAGTAACTTTCCTGAATTTGAGTTTCTACATCTGGTATAAAGAAGAAAATGATACTTACTGATATGATGTTTGTGAGGATTAAATTAGTGTAGCTAAATGCACTGTCTCAAGTATAAGTAAATATTCAATAAATGACACTATTGTTCTTACTGTTATCATCATCATTTATCACAAAATCTAGTCAGAATGTAGAATGTAGGATGGGGAAGGCAATAGGGTGGATGTTACTTAGAGAAGTTAGATCTGAAGGAATGTACAGCCACTGTTACTTGCAAGTATCTGAAGGTTAAAAAGGCAATTTATGCTATTCTGTAGGGTTTAGATCTCAACTAAGTTAATGGGGAATCTGTAAATACTTTAAACTCATGAATGGACAGATAAGATAGAATTTTAGAATGATTACTCTGGCAGAAGTGTGGAGGAAGATAGACCAGAGCAGTGTGCAGAAGGGAAGGGACTGTGTTAGCAATCTGAGTGAAAAATTAAGTTTAAAAAGAATTACAATAATGGGTTATGTGTAAAGGTAATAAGAAGTTGAGTTCACCACAAGGCAATTTGATAAGAAATAGGGCTACAGGCACCAGGTTAGGGTGAGGTGGGGAGGCAGGTTCAGATGGTAGATTAGGATTTAGGGCAACACTTCCGTCCTTATTAGGACGAATGATAGCAAATGTGGCGCTCCAGCTAAAAAGTAACTTGAGTGTGTGCAAAAAAATCAAGAGGGGAGTGAGGCACAGTGGTATAAGAGAGGGACACAATTATGAGACACAGGGGTCTAGTGTGGAAATTCAGACACTGTATTAAGACCATCACCCACTCATAATACCCTAAGCTTGAAGTCATATGTGTGGTAGCAGAAAAGTTGATTCAATTAATATAGTCATACGCTATTTAACAAGATTTATTGAGGACCTGTTATGTGTCTGCTTCTGAGTTAGGCAATGGTATATGAGAAATAGTCCAAATACTCTAAACTCTGGAGGTATGCTTGAGGTTTCAGAGTATTATAGCAATACCTGAGGCTCTAGTGAGAGGATATCTGGCAGGACAGTAAAAGCCCCACATCATATAGCTGTATTTTTCTCAGTGTTTATATATATATATACACACACATACACATACACACAAATTTTATATATATATAAATAAAATAAATATAAATAGGGTCTTACTTTGTAACTCAGGCTGGAGTGCTGTGGCACGATCATAGCTCATTGTAGCCTCGAACCCCTGGGCTTGAGTGATCCTCTCACCTCAGTCTCCCAAGTAGCAGGGACTACAGGTGTGTGTCACCACGCCAGCTATTTTTTTTCTTAATTTTTTATAGAGATGGGGTCTCCCTATGTTGCACAGGCTGGTCTCAAACTCCTGTCCTCAAGTGATCTTCCCACCTCGGCCTCCCAAAGTGCTGGAGTTACAAGTGTGAGCCACCATGCCTGGCCTTGAATTAATTTTATTAACTAAGCTATTGGAATAATTAATTTTCTTGCTTACTACCTTTGAATAATGCTCATATTGAACCTACTTCCTTTTTTTCTACCAACATTATAATTTGACTAGGTCTTTTTATATATTCTTAACACTTAAGCCTGTTAAAATTTTTTATAAACTTTATTTTTTAGAGCAGTTTTATGTTCCTAGCAAATTTGAACAGAAGGTACAGAAATTTCCTTTATAACCCTTGCTTCCACCCATTATTAGCCTCCCCCATTATCTCCATCCCCCGCCAGAGTGTATATTTGTTACCACTGATGAGCCTACACTAATACATCATTTTCACCCAGAGTCCATAGTTTACATTAGGGTTCATTCCTGGTGCTGTACATTCTATGAGTTTGAACAAATGTATAATGACATGCATTCATGTATCCACTATTATAGTGTCACACAGAGTAGTTTCACTGCCCTAAATATCCCATGAGCTCTTCCAATTTATTTTTCCCTCCCACCCCAACCCCTAGAAATCAATGATCCTTTTACTATCTCCATAGTTTTTGGCTTTTACAGAATGTCACAGAGTTGGAATCAGATAGTAAGTAACTTTTTCAGATTAGCTTCTTTCACTTAGTAATATATGCATTTAAGTTTCCTCTATGTCTTTTCATGGCTATATCTTTAATTCTTTTTAGTTGTAAATAACGTCCCATTGTCTGGATGTACCACTTTTATTTATTCATTCATTTGCTGAAGAACATGTGGTTTGTTTTAATATTTGGCAATTATGAATAAAGCTGCTATAAAGATCCATGTGCAGGCTTTTTGTGTGAACATACCAACTTCCTTCTAATGGACGCAATTCATTTAGCCATTATACCAATCTCTTTCCTCACCTTTTTTCAGAATTAAGTTATACTCAATAGTCTGACTCCATTTTTGATGTTTGACTTCTCACAGCTTTCAAGCCGTAACCCTCCCTCTTCCCCACATCTGGGTCATTGAATAAGAAAGCCTGTGTGTTATGTTCTGTGGTTTCTACAGTGGAAAGTTCAAAGCATGCAAGCCCTTACCCGTGACTGAACAATAAAATGACACTGGACATAAATGTTTCACTTTACACAAAATGAATTATAAATGTGAATATAAGATGCAAAATTATAAAACAACTAGAATAAAACATAGCCAACAATCTATGTGAAATTGAGTTAGTTGAAGAGGTTTTAGATACATCAGAAGTTTAATCCATGAAAAAAATAGGTAAGTTAGACTTTATTAAATAGAAAAACTTTTGCTCTTCATAAGGCACTGTTCAAAAATGAAATGAAAAGACACAGACTTAAAGAAAATCTTGGCAAAACATGTATCTGATGTAAGACTTGTATCCAAAATAGGCAATGATCTCTTAAAATTTAATTACAACATAACCCAATTAATTCAAACATAACAACTCAAGAATAGGAAAAATTCTCAGCTGACATTTCATCCAAGTAGATATATAGATGGAAAATATGCACATGAGAAGATCCTCAACATTTTTGGTCATTACAGAATTGCAAATTAAAACACTGGCAAGGAAATAAAACAGTCACATACTAGACTGGCTAAAATCCAAAAGATTGGCAATAACGTTGCTGGAGAGAATATGCAGCCAGAGGAACTCTAATTCATTGCTACTGGATGTGCAAAATGGAACAGCCACTTTGGAAAATGGTTTAATAGTTTCTTATAAAGTAAACATTGTCTTACAATATAATCCAGCAACCACATTCCCAAGTATTTTTCCAAGTGATTTGAAAACTATTTCCATGGAAAATTCAGCAAATGAATTTTATAGAAGCTTTATTGATAATAACCAAAAAGTGGGAGCAAACGATGACTTTCAATAGGTGAATAGATAAATTGTGGTACGTCTGTACAATAAAATACTATTCAATGATAAAAAGTGATGAACTATATACAATACAAATGAATCTTAGCTGCATATTGGCGAGTGAAAAAAGCCAATCTGTAAAGGTTTCATACTGTATGATGTCATTTATGACATTCAGGAAATTATACATACCATCGTTAAGCAAATCAGAGGTTGCCTGTGTTTCAGGATGGGAAGAGGTTGAATATACTGGTGGACACATGACACTATCCTTTTTTTAAAACTCATGTAATTTTACATCATAAGGAGTAAACCTTTAAATATGCTAATTTAAAAAATCATTTAAGTGTTTGGGGATATCAGGATATAATGCAAAATCTGACAAAATAATCTAAGTCTATGATAAATGTATCAAACAAACTTACTAAAGTGAAAGGGTAAAAAATGAACTGGTATAAGGATAGATATACAGATCAATGGAATTTAGCTGAGAATCAGAAATAAACCCTCATACTTAAGGTCAAATTATTTTCAACATGGGCAAAAAAATAATTCACTGGGGAAAGCAGTCTTTTCAAGTAATGGTGCTGAGACAACTGGATATTCATATGAAAAAGAATCACACAGTAAACAAAAATTAAATAAAAATATATCATAAAGCTAATACAAAAGCTAAAACTATAAACCTATTTTAAGAAAATATAGGACTACATCTTCATGACCTTGGATTAGATAAAACTTTCTAAGATATTACACTAAAAATACAAGCAACAACAACAAAAAACAGATGAATTTCTCTTCAACAACACTAAAACTATTGTACTTAAAAGGACACCATCAGGGAGTGAAAACACAACCCACAAACTAGGATAAAAATTTTAGAAATCATATATCAGATAAGGACTTACAATATTTAAGAATCCTTATAACTCAATAACAAAAAGACAATTGGGCAAAGTATAAGAATAGATGATACATGAATGGCTGATAAACACATGAAAAGATGCTTAGTGGAATTAACCATTTGGGAAATGCAATTTAACACAACAAATGAGATACCACATGACATCCACTACAATAACTATAATAAAAATGACAGACCATAATAAGGGTTGACAAGGGTGTGAGGCAATTGGAGCTCTCATAAATTTCTAGTGAGACTGTAAAATGGAGCAGCTATTTTGGAAAACATCTGGTAGCTCCTCAAAAGATTAAACATAGAGGTGCCTTATGGCTCAGTGTCTGATATACTCCTTTGCGTATATCTTAGAGTAATAAAAAATGTATTTCCACACAAAATCTTGTGCTCAAGTGTTCATAGCAACATTAGTCATAAAAGCCAAAAATGTGGAAATAACATAAATGCCTACTATCAACAGATAAATGGATATATAAAATAAGGTATATTCAAGCAATGGATTATTATTAAGCAATAAAAAGGAATGAGCTACTTCTATTTGCTACAATATAGATGAAACTTGAAATTATCACAAAATTAAAGAAGCTAGTTATTAAATAAAACATAATTTATGATTTCATTTATACGAAATGTTCAGAATAGACAAATCTACAGGGACAGAAAGTAGATTCATAAATTTCTAGGAATAGATTGGGGGGGATTGAAGGAAGTGGGGAGTGACTGCTAGCAGTAACAGGGTTTCTTTTTGGAGTATGAATTATCCTAAAATTGCTCGCAGTAGTAGTTATACAACTCCAAATATACTAAAATATCCATTGAATTCTACATTTCAATCAGTGAAATTGTATAGTATGTGAATTATATCTCAATAAAGTTGGTAAAAATAGTCTATAGTAACCTATACACTACTGTATTATGTTTGACATGGATATTAAATCTGAACAAAATAGGTTTCAATGATACGAATAATTTTCCATTTTGCTTCAGAAAGTGTTACTTATGGTGATATGTCTGCTCAAGTATTCTTTACACTGAAATTATCCTGATAAAATATTTTTCCCTGGGACACACGTATATTGATGAGCTGAAAAAGAAAGAAGTTTATAACTGGAAAATCAACATAAAAGAGAGAGAAAACATAGTTTGAATAATCGCCTTTCTCCCCAAATTTCTTATATTCATAATTAAAAAAACATTAGCTCTAAGGATAGAAACTGGCTCTGGAGCTTCATCAGAAAGCGAATACATTATAAAACATACCTAACTAAATAGAAAAACAAGGCCAGGAGGCGTATGTCTAGCTGGATCCCAGTGATAACAACAACAGTGATAATTAATTGCATGTGCGATGTTCAATGTCTTCCTTCATGACAAGGGAACAACAGCACTATTATACCTTCCAGAGAAAAATTAAGGCCAAGAGAGCTCACCCTTAAACTACCTCTTTAATGTGACATGTGTAGCCTGTGCTCTCTGTAATAAGCACTACCAGAAGAGGCAGGTCTTTAGCACAAACAAAATATAGCATATAAACAAAATGCAGAAAACATTCAAATACATTAGAAAAGATGGCCGCAATCTCAGAATTTCTGACAATTATTTTCTAGTGAGATTATGTTCTGTTATTTGGCTGTGTATTTTCACCTTGAATTGTTTGAGAAGATTTTGTATGGCAGAAATGGCATTATTGCATATAACCAGGTCATTGAAATATCATGTTTAGTAGAAACTGAAATAATTTTATAGCATAATATTTGGAATCAAATTCCTTAGATCTGTACTCTTTTGAATAGAAAAATGATTCTAATATTACTTAAAACATAGCAGGAAATGAAATTTGCAAACTGAAGTTTTAATGATTCTAATTGTCATTATTATTAACATAGACTTTCTTTTTCCTGTTACTGACATAATATACTTCTAAATGTGAGTACAATAGGTAAACATCAATAATTCTGGCTTTGTGTCCTTGCTCTACCATTTATTACTTTTTAAACCTCAAATATAGCATTTCTGGACCTTGGTTATTAATTTGGATATCATGTAGTGATGTCTAATTTGTAGTGCTATCCTGAGGTTCAAGAGGGATATAAGTTTAAAAACTGTGATTTTTCCATAAAGTAGAAAGTATTATTTTGGTGTTAATGCACAAGCATTCTTGGGAGCAAAGTTGATGAAATAAGACATTAATGACAAATTGACTGACTCAAATATAAGTATTTTTAAAAAGATTTTATTGATAAAAACATTACCATTGCCCTGTTAGATGCTGATTATGACATTTACTCTGGGATTTGGCAAGGGCCAATATACTAATAATTAACATATATCAAGTTGTCTATTTTTGGCTCCCATGTTTCTCTTATTACTTTCAATCCCTGAGACGGCGCTACTGAAGGAAATCATTCGAGAATGTCAGCTGTACTCTTATTGCTCACCTAAGCCAGATGTTATTCTGGTCCATCTGTTCACACGTTCTCTGCCACAATATGAGGAACAACTGGGGGCTATGAGGTGACACAGTAATTAACCTTGTAAATGGCATTAGTATCACAAATGGAACCAACACTTGGTTTTGTGACTTTAGTCAATTAGCAGCAATTAATCTCAGTTGCTTTGCATAACCTCCCCTTAATATTTTATAATTTGTTTAATGGTAGATGCTGTAAAATCATTGTACTTTGTTCCACTTTTACTGATGTTTAGATTTCCCTCCTTGTTACAATGAGCTTTGCAAATATCATTCTTTAAGTTTGGAACAATTCTCTTTACTCCCTTATAAATTATTAATTTGTTTAGAAAAATATAATGGTTGCTCAGCATTCACTGAATACTAGTTATAAATAGTTTATGTTTGTCTATTTTAAGTCCTTTTTAAAAAACCTAATGAAGAAATCTCTTTAAAAAACTCCTGGAACAACATTTAAGAAAAAAAGATTTTCAGTTAGATGTAAAAATTTTAATAAGTAAAATGGAGACTGATAAATTTTAGAGCAGGTTAAACACAGAGGAAGAGAGAATTAATGAATGAGAATTAGTGAATTTGAATGTGAATTAGCAAAGTTGTATATGTTTGAATATTTACACAATAAAATATAAATAAGAGATGAAAAGAAACATTTAAAATAAACTATGTCAACCACCAAAACAAAAGAATGAAGAAAAAATGGAAAAAAAAACTATTGGAAAACTTTCTGAACAGATAGACCCATATTAAGAGAAATGTTAAAAGGTATTCTTCACACTGAATGAGGTATGTCTCAGATGTATAAAGGGAAGAGCTTAAAACATACATATTTTTTAAGAAATAAATGCAAAATTTTAAAACTATAATGAAAAATGAAAAACTTTTATTTACAGGTACAAGAAGCTCAAACAGTTTAAATACAAAAAAAATGATACTTAGATACATCAAAGTCAAACTGCAGAAGGAGGAAAATATTGAGAAAATATTGAAAGCAGTTATAGAAAAAAACATTACACACCGGAAACAAATCTACAAATGATCGCTAACTTTTCACTAGAAACAACAGAGGACTAAATGCAGTGAAATGCCAATTTTAAGAGCTAAAAGAAAAATCAGATATGTATAAATCTACTATTGAGACTAATCTACTTATACCAAATATAAAGAATACAGCATGTTGATATTATTTAGATGAAAATATTCTTCAAAAATCGAGGTAAAATAAAGACATTCTCAGTAAAATGGTGAGAGAATTTATTTCCAATAGGCCTGCACTACAAAAATTGTTAGAAGAAATTATTGGGTATGAAAATAATTTCTTTAAAGGAATATTGATGGTTTTGAAGGAAAAATTATGGCACTATTATAAGGGGTATAGTATACATAAAAGTAAATATAAGATAATATTGATGATTTTAAACATAAAGGATATTAATTGCTCAAAACAAAAATAAAGAGGATATAACAGGGGATTATAATATAAAAAAGTAAAATATATTAAAACAAAAGAACAAGATATGAGAAGGAGGAAATGTAATACACTGTTGTGAGATATTTATACTCTTCATAACATACTATATTATTTGAAGGTAGAATGACACAATCTAAAGATGTGCATTGTAATCATTAGAGCAATCACTAAAAATGACAAAATAGGTATAGCTAAAAAAAGAACTGCAGGGGATAACATGGATTACTAACATTACAACAATTTGCAAAACCGATGTTAGCAAAGGAGGTATAAAGGAACAAAATAGTACCAAATAGCAATTTTAAACCCAAACATATCAATAAGTATATTAAAACTAAATTGAATTAAAACTCCACTTAAAAGCTAGATCATTCCAGTTGTATAGAAAACAAGCCCCAATTTCACGCTCTTAATAAAAACCAAATTTTAAATATAATGACAAATGGTGTAAAAATAAGTGTGTAGAAAAAGTTATAACTGCAAATACTGAACATAAAATAGCTAGATTGGCTACATTAATATCAGAAAAAGTAGATTTTTAAAAAATTTATTTATTTATTTCAGAGTATTACGGGGGTACAGATGTTTAGGTTCCATGTATTACCTTTACTCTGCCTGAGTCAGAGCTTCAAGCCTGCCCATCTCCCAGAGAGTGCACTCTGCACCCCTTAGGTGTGAATTTACCCATCCCCTCCTCCCGCCTCCCTGCCCAACACCCAATGAATGTTACTTCTACTTAGATTTCAATACACAGAGTGTTGGGGAGAAAATGGAAAATATTTTATAATAGTAAATATTTTAATTTTTAATTTTTTTCTTTTTTTGGTTTTTATTCTATTTTCCCATTTCTTGGTAGTGTTATGTAAGTAATTTTGGCATTTAAAAGCCGGAAAGAGATGGTAGACACAGAATATCATCACTTTTGTTATTTCAAAAATAATAGAAATGAGCATACATATTCATTTTCTTTCATTACACACCAAGAGAAATATAATGGACTTTATAAACACGTAAAAACAAGGATTTTCAACACTGATAAACAGGGAATATTTGGTCACTACCTTATTTCATTCACTTTTAGCTATCTTATTTTTTCTTCATCAACTTTTATTATTATTATTTCAAAAAAATTTAGTAGGTACAAGTGTTTTTTGTTACATGGACAAATTACTATATAGCATGCTGAAGTCAGGGCTTTCGGTGTACCCATCCCCAGCGTAGGGTACATTGTGGTCCACCGTACTCCATTTTTAGCCCTCTCCCTCCTCCCACCACCCCCACTTCTTAGTTTCCAATGTCCATTACAGCTCCTTATGACCATATATATCCTTTGTTTAGCTCCCACTTATGAGTGAGAACATGTGGTATTTTAAAAATATATTACAATACTATATGTATAAGTACCTAATGACATCATTTAAATACATGAAGAAAAATTGGCCAAATTAAGGAGAAGAAAAAGCAAATCCACAATGAAAATAAGTTTTCATATTTCTCTTCAAGCAATTAAAAAACAAGTGAATAGAAATATCAGAAAAGATGTTGAATATTTGATATAACTATCAATCAACTTTCTAACGATATTTGGAATTCTAGAATATTTTGCCCAATAATTGCAGAATACAATTATTTTTAAGTGTAAATGGAACCTTCACCAAGTAGCATCAAATAATTAAATTCTCACAAAGTACATGGTCTGACCACAATGATATTAAATTATAAAACAACAACAGTAGGAATTTAGGAAAACTCTAAATATTTTGAAATTAAACAACACAAATCTAAACAGACCACATCTAAAAGAAAAAAATACAAAAATGATGAAATAGTTTAAATTGAATTATAATTTTAAAAAATTACTAAAATGTGTAAAATGCAGCAAAAATTGTTCTCAGGTAGTAATTGTAGTTTTCAATGTATATATTACAAAAGGGGAAAGATCTGAAATTCATATCTAAGATTCCCCCTTAGGAATCTAAAAAATGAAGAACAAACTAAACCTAAGGCAAGCAGAAGGAAGGATGTAATAATAATTAGAATGGAAATAAATGAAATAGAAAACAGAAAAACAATTAAGAAATCAATAAAGGCAAAAGTTGATTCTTTGAAAAGATCAACAAAATTTACAATTCTTTCCCTAGACCAACTAAGGAAAGAAGAGAGAAAACACTGGTCAACAATTGGACAATCTATCAATATACATAATAATCTGGGAAAATCTCATAAAAATGTTAGTTTAAAGAAGTTAGATACAAAATTAAAAAATTAAAAGACATTAGACCCATAATACATATTATGTTTCCAACTGTATTTTTTTTCCAGAAAACAAAACTATTGTTTCAAAGATGCATGTTTAGAAGTGCTGTGGTCTGAATGTTTGCCGTCCTGCTTCAAGTTCATATGTTGAAATTTTAAACCCTGAAGTGATGGTATTAGGAGATGGGGCCTTCAGGAAGTGATTAAGTTGAGAAAGCTCCTTGAATGGGATCAATGCCCTTTTAAACGAGACCCTAGAGAGAGTGCTTGCCTTTCCCACCACTGTGAGGTTATAGTAAGAAAGCAGCAGTAGATAAGGAAGCGGGCCCTCAACAGACACTGAATCTATGGGTGCCTTGATGGCCTTCCCAGCCTTCAGAACTGAGAGAAAATAAATTTCTGTTGGTAATAAGCCACATAGTCTGTGAAATTTTTGTTATAGCAGCCTAAATGCACTTAGACAAGGGGATAAATCTACAAGGAAATACAAGGGAGAATAGTGGTTATCTTTGTGGGAGGGAGCGAGTAGTGACTAAGGATGGCAACTGAGTGGCTGAAAATGTTCTATTATTGTTTTGGATTGTGGTTATACGGGTAATCTTTTTGTAAAAAAATCACTGAGCTGTACATTTGAAAATGTTTTTATCTATATTTATGATATTTCACAATAAAAAAGATTTTAAAAACAAAGTTAATGGTTCTTATTGAACAAATACAAGTGGTCTTCCAAAGTAAATACCTCTAAACAGACTCTACATTTGGAAAAACAGTAACAAGTGTATACACATTGACTCCAAATCCTTAACCTCTTCTAGCCACATTTAAAATAACACCTTCAGTCCTAATATTAACAAACATAAGGCATTTGATGAAAGTTAAGATGCATGTGTGCATATATGTGCCAGTGTTGAGAACACATTCCTGGTTTAATACTATTTTCTAAACCAATGACTAAGCTAATTACTATAAAACATTTAGCCATTTGGAGAATGCTTTAATAAATGAATTTGAACCAAAAATGTAATTATGTAGACATATTAACTGTAGTAAGGCCTGTGTGTGTGTGTGTGTGTGTGTGTGTGTGTGCATGTGAATAAATCATCTGTCAAAACCCAACAAAGTCTAGAAAGCCAAAGTCTGGTTCTCAAGACTTTAGAATAGGAGGACAATTTAAAACAAATGAATAAAAAACCTGTTTACATTAAAGGATAAATATGACTGATACTGGTAGAAATGCCTAAACATTAGCTGAATGCATACCTTTCAGATCAGTGTAGAAAGAAAAGCAGATTAAGTGAATAAATCCTGCAATTCCCACACATTTTAACATCTTTAGAGCTTTCAGATATTGTATTTCAGACACTATTCTTACTGTTTTATAGTCACTCTTTCTCAAACTTAACTTTTCATGAGAGAGGGCCAGGAGCAGCAACTCATTTGTGTAGTCTCAGCTACTCAGGAGGCTAAGGAGGCAGGAGGATCACTTGAGCGCAGGGGTTTGAGGTTGCAGTGAGCTATGATGACGTTACTGCCCTCTAAACCAGACAGTAACAGAGCAAGACCCTGTCTCAAAAAAAAAAAAATATTCAACAAAGAATATGTAATCTTCCTTTAAAACTGAGGAAATAAAGGCTCATGGGGGAAAATTACCAAACCTGAGATTCAAATATGTAAACTGGCAGGGCAGAGCTTTGAATCTAAGTCTGTCTACTTATAAAGGCTTTTCACTATCTATACCACTTTTATTATCATTTTCAATAGTAACTTTTCATCTATCTAGATAAATAATGACATAGATATAATTATATATTAGATATACAGATATACTTGAGGCACCTTTACCCATATAATTGAATACTATTTTGTAATAGAAAATACAAATCCACATCAATCTCCAAGATTCCAAATGTGTGCTCATGTTCTCCATCCACAAATAATTTGAATAAGGAAGTATTTACATTTTTCTCTCTCTTGATTGATTATCCAATGGAGCAAATTTACTTGCACAGCTACATCAGAACAGTTTGATGTTATTTTTTTGTAGTGCTGATTTTACCATACTTCACTTATATACTCAAAATCAACAGAGATTTGTGAGGCTCTATATCCATTCTAGTACCTCTACTTTAATGATTGAATTGTCACTTGGGTAAATCACTCTTAGTCCTTAAAAAGACAAAAGAAAAGAGTATTTGCTCAAAAAGCTCACAGCCTCCCTTGTGGTTTATACAGATGTTCTGCAGAATTTAATGCCTGCAATGGAGAAAATTACAACTTAGTTCTCAATGAGCCGCCTCCTTGTGACAGAAGATGTCAACGGTAATGATTTGTTTGGTGTCATTTTTTAAATCACTTTCCATAGAATCTAAGAAATATACATCCAGGTAGATATCAAGTAGTTTACCACAAGTTTTATGGTTCAGTTACCTGGAAAATATAATGACTATCATGATAGAAAATTCTCCAACTCACTTACTTATTCCTCACGTTAGTAAAGCCTCAAAGTCTTGCTCAAGAGTGTTGTAAGGGATGGCTTAGTTATGACCTTCACTTGATTATGCTCTTCACTGGTTATCTTTCAGCATATATTATAACTTGTTTACTATAGTGGGGGCAGTTTTCTTTTGTTCTAGTTGCTTGCCTAAATACCCTTCTCTGCTAAGGGTGACTCTATCCTTCATAGCTCTTAGCTGAGGTACAGTCCTGGGAAGTTTTATACATTGTTCCCTAACATGGCCATGGTTACTCGCATCAGAAGAAATGATATTTCACTCAACGGCACCCAACCATAAACTCCATCGTGCACCAAGGAAAAGGTTGATGTGAGAGCTTTTCCAGAAAATTATGATTCTCTGTCTTGATGAGTTTGAATGAAAGGTAAACCACATGACATTAGGAATAGAAACAGAAAGCCACTCAGAAAGAGAAAAATAAAAATGGATTTGACAGCTGGGCCACCTTAACAGGTAAATATTAATGATGGAATAAAGAGATTTTTAAAAATTCGGAAAATGCTACAACTAGACTATTGATCAAATAATCAATTACTGTTAAGTTACCAGATCATTTAATAAATCCAAAAGATTTACTAGACTTCATGAGATCTCATCCTATAAATAAATATGATAATGTCAGATAATGTTCAGTGTGATAAAAGAAATACTAAGGGTTGAGAGTTAGTAACTAGAAGGCCAGGGAGTGGGCTACTTTTGATACAATGGCCAGGAAAGCCTCTCTGAGGAATAAGTATAAAGGCCTTGGGATTTGAAAGGGCTTGGCATATATAAGGAACAATACAAGAAAACAATTTTTCTAGAGAGTGGTTGATCAAAGGAGACAGTAATGTCAAAGGAGTTTGAAGAGGTAGTCAGAGGCCAAATAATTCTGAGTCCAGTGGGCCATGCTGGTAGGTTTTTACTTTATTTTAAGAACAGTGGGAAGCCACTGAAAGATATTAAGGAGGAAAATGTAGTGAATGCACGTCTAGCTTCTATTTACATTCTTAAAGCATATCTCATATTCAAGTAGCTTCATTTCTATGCCTAAATTGGCAACATTTATAAATAACCCATGTGTAAAATAACAGTGTGGTATTATTCTCAAATACCACATATAATTCTCATATAATTATGTAAATTATTTATTATTTTAGATGATGATAAGAGCTATAGAGAAAAAAGAAGAGAATGGTAACAGGGTAAGTTATATCACAATAGAGAGTAATAAAGGTAGTTAAACTTCATTGAATAAAAATGAGATTTGAGTTTGGAATTGACAAAATGTATATTTAAAATGCATAATATCAAAAGTCAGATGAGCCTCTGGGGAAAAAAAAGTCACAAATAAGGCAGATATTTGGTTAATATAAAATAATATAATTAAAAAAATAGAAGTTCTCCATACATTTTCATAAATGTATACAAAAAAATGATTCTTTTAACCTACAAACTTGGCAAAGATTTAAAGCTTGACAAAATGGACTTTTACTACTGTGAGATATTTTCTCACTCAGTTGAAGGAAATGCACCCTATCTAATCTTTTCTGGCAAGTAAGTAGTCATAATATGCCAACATATTAAAAATATCAATATATTTTCCAATATTATCCAATATTTCTAAAATGTCAATATTTTACCAATAAAATAACTGATAGGAGTTTAATCCTAAGAAAGTAATCAGAGGGATTGTCAAAGATTCATGTATATAAAGAGTTTGATTCAGTTTTAAGATAATAATAGGGGAAATTTGAAAACAATACAAATATCTAAGAATAAAGAAGTAATAAAATATTTTTGGTATATCATTTCATTCTGTAATTAATCACTTCAGGGATTCACTACCAACGCCACCCTACTGCATTGCCATCATTGGATGACAAGCAATAATCTCCTGTTTTTTCTTTACATGTATTCTGCAACAAACTCTTTGACCAATACATCCTTAATAGGGAACCAGAGAGATCTTCACAAAATTAAATCCAACATACTCAAACCCGTGCTTAAAATACTTGTAAGGGCTTTGAGTTGCTATAGAATAAAGAACAAAGTCATTAATACATCCTAGAGAATCCTTCATGTATCCTACAATTCCTTGGAGAGTTGGGCCCTGACCAAACACTCAAACTTAATTTCACAACCATGTTCCCTCCTCCTGTTCTGAATCTGGTCATCCTTGCTTTATTTCAGCTTCTTTAAAGTACCATACACACTCCTGTAACAGGGCCTTTGCATATGCTGTTCACTCTGGCATATAAAGGCACTCAAATACATGGCAGTTGCAGAATGAACAAACTAACGAATGAATGACTGAAAAAATGAATAAAAAATTAGTGCCTGATTTTAGTAGAATGCAATACAGAGGATATAATCCTATATTTTAAACCACACTGTTTGTAATAATATAACTGACTACTCAAAAGAATATATTCAGTAATGAGAAGTAAATATTATGAGAAGTTATAGACATGTGGAAATTGATAATACAATATGATATTCAACAGACACCCATTTGCCAGGCAATTGGAATAAAAGAATCAAAGTTCAGGTATGGGCCTACATATGGAGAAGTCATGGTCCTCTGCTCCGATGGGACTGTTTAACCCGTCAGCATTTCGCTCAAAAAGTCTTTCTTATTTACTGATTACATTGAAGGCATTTTATTCTGTTATGGGGATAAAGCTAAAGAAGGCACATTTCTTCCCTTAATATATTTTAGTCTAATAAGGAGTTTGTATCATAAAAACAATTTTAGAATACAGAAGATGAATGCAGTACATGAATACTGCAACAAGGTTTCTGAAAAGAGAAACTGTTATAAAAATAGAAATACAGAAATATGGATTTACTTTCCTGACTTAGGTATACTCATTTCACAGAAATACTGCTGCATATAAGTAATTTCTACCATATGATAAAAACAAATCATAAGGACTGTGAATATATAGCTAGCCCTTAACTTGCTATGAAATGTCAAAATGAGGTGATGTGATTTGATCATAAAATATATATATACATTTTTTTTTTTTTTGCTTTCTCCACATATCTAGTCATTGGGGAGATTTTAATAAGTGTGGAATACAAAGGCAAAAAGAAAGCTAAGAAGTACCAAAGAAATTCTCTCTGCTTTATGTCAGAAAACTTACTGAACCCTCTCCTCCAATGAATATGTTAACACATTTCAGGTGAGACTCTGGAAGTCTAGCACTACAAATGAAGAAGAATGTGAAAATACCTTTAAGGCAAGATCAATCAATCATATATTTAACACCATTTGGTAACTGTGTGTCATTATCTGAAGCAATAATCTCAGGAAAAACCCATGGATCACTAAATTAGGCAATGAATGTGAACAGATTTGCAGAGACAGGCTGAGTGACCTTGCGCGAACCGCTTAGCCTCTCTGTGCCTCAGTTAGCCAGCTGTGAAAAGCCGCTTCCACTAAATGACTCTGGGATTCTCCCAGCTCTAGTATAGCATATAGTTTTAAAAATGTAAGCAATAATTCAGTAATCTAGAATAGCTTTTTTTTTTAAATCAAAGTAATAATTAAGACAGGGGTGGGGAACCTGCAGCCTTAAGGCCACATGTGGCCTTCTAGGTTTTTAAGTGCAGCCTTTTGAGCGAATCCAAATTTTACAGAACAAATCCTTTCATTTTTATTAATACATTTCTCTTTGTCTTTTATGTTTTTATTTCATTTTTAAAATGAACATATTTAAAGTAACAAAGAATAAAATAAGTTTCAACAAAATAATCCTCCCAGATTGACCAGCACAATTAGAACATTAGTAAGCCATAAGGGCTAAATTGACGGCTGCTATGCTCATGATTTAGTTCTAATTTCCCCCACCTGACTGGTGCCACTACTGCATGAGGCTGGTTGGCGAGAGGTTATGGGGGTCGAGTGCCAGTCTGTTATCACCTTTTGACAAGGGTGCACTGTATTTCTGTTTGAAGTAGAATTTGTGAATAGTTGCACAGCTCAACGGTATTTTTAATTGTCTGCTTAACAGCCCATGATGTCAACAAAGACCAAGAGAATGCTGAAGGAAGAAAACAGATTTTTTAATAAGGATTGGGAATTGCAATATTATATTGTTTCTGCTAAAGGTAAGATGATTTGCTTGCTTTGTGATACTGCAATGTCAACATTAAAGAAATTCAATGCTCATCAGCATTATAACACTCAGAAGGATGACAAATATTTTAACTTAGAGGGAGAGGCACGAAATTTCTGTATTGCAGAAAGTAAAAGATGAAAAGCAATGCCATGTGTGAAAGAAGCATTGTCCATGTTGTAGGATGCTTAGTACTAAGTATTAACACAACTTAACAGAACAACTTCATGCAATACTTCAAAAGGAAAATATATATTATTCAATTATTTTGGCTGCATCAACTGATATTACTGACTTGGTGCAGGTTTTATACTTCATTCTTGTCATAACAGAAGATTGAAGAGTATTTGGATCTGTTAATACTTTTTTAAATCTGTGCAATAAACCCTCTTGTTTTTCTGTCATGGAAGGTGTACCGTCTGTACATACACTCACTAAATTTACCAAATTTGGTTCAACTTCTAAATTCCTGACATTTAGCTTAAAAGTTGTTGAAGATATCTATTCCCTGTGTTCTGTTTGCAAGAGTACCCAAAGTGAGTAACTCTTTGTAGTAAAGAAAATTTTCTGTTACGACCGGAATGAAGTATAAAACTTGCACCAAGTCAGTAACACCAGTTGACTCATCCAAAATGGTTGAATAATACGTATTTCCCTTTTGAAGTATTGTATGAAGTTGTTCTGTTAAGTTGAAGGGTGATTCATACTGACAAACCAGTTATGGTTCTCCTTGAAAGAGGCAGTTGTTTGTACTTTGAAACGTTAATGTATAAGCATCCTACAATTTTGAACAATGCATGTTTTCACAATTTCTACATCACTGAATAGCTTCCTGCTTTTCCTGAGAATATAAGCTACTTTATAAGTTTCTTCAGTGGCATTATTTCCAGATCTTATTGCTGTTTGAAAGAATTGTCTTTGCTTTGCTTTTCATCTTTTAATTTCTGCAATACAAACTTTCATGCCTCTCCCTCTAATTTAAATTATTTGTGGTCCTTATGAGTGTCATAACGCTGATGAGCATTGAATTTCTTTAATGTTCTGCAGTATCACAAACCAAGCAAATCATCTTACCTTTAGCAGAAACAATATAATATTGCAATTCCCAATCCTCATTAAAAAATCTGTTTTCTTCCTTCAGCATTCTGTGCCAGTCAATCTGGGAGGATTATTTCCTTGAAACTTATTTTATTCTTTGGTATTTTAAATATGTTCATTTTAAAAATAAAATGAAAATACAAAAGGCGAACAAAAATGTATCAATAAAAATGAAAGGATTTGTTCTGTAAAATTTGGGTTCAGTCAGAAGGCCACACTAAAGGACTTAGAAGGCCAAATGTGGCCTTAAGGCTGCAGGTTCCCCACCCCCAGTTTAGGTTATTGAATTTTGGAAATTCTTATTTTCTAATATATGCATTTAATACTATAATATTTTCTCTAAGCACTCCTTTGGCTGGATCTCACCATAAATTGTTATAATTTTTATTTTCATTTTCAGTTAGTTTAGTGTATAATTTAAATCCTTTGCCAGACTTATTCTTTAACATATGTGTCATTGATAAATTTGTTAATTTACAAATATTTGACAATGTTATAATACAGAAATATATAGGGCATATAAATTATCTGTTATATAAATCAATACATACATTTATGTAGAACATACATGGTGGATTGAGAATATATTATACACATTTTACTTATTTCTCCATTTCCAATTGGATAGAATTTATTCTACTTTCTTTGGACATCCTCATGAGATCCCCAACAAATTACTGCTTTTCTCTAGTTCTCTTATTTCCATTTTAAATTTTTTAAAAAAGACTTAATTAAAAAAATAATTATTAAAAGTCACTCTTTGACATGTTACACTTCATTGTAATTTAACAAGAAGGAGCAGACCCATTTAAACCCTCTAACACTCTTTAAATCTAATATTTCTCAAATGTATTAATCCATTTAATGCTGGATTTAACCTTAAAGTCACAAATCTACCCATATAAGACATGCCCGAATTTTAGCTAACACTGCTTTGCGAAATACTGTTTCAAAGTTATTAAATCTTCATAAATAAAAGTAAATTTCTCAAGAATCACTGCTAGAGAATATCAAGGATTTTATTTTTTGAGTTTTTGAAATAGGCTACCATTGAACTTTCATAAATGTTTGATTTCAGGCCTCATTTTCTCAAGTCATATTTTTCCTAGAAAATAAAATGCCATTGAACTGTCATTTGGACAAAAATCTGATCTTCTACTTCCTTCGTACTGAAAGCAGAAGAGGTTAAGTGATATCATATTTTTCCATGTTCTCCTTTGGATATCATTAATCTACTTTCTTTGGGCATCTCTGTGAAATCCTTAACAAATTATTTCTTTTTTCTCCTTTTCTTATTTATCATATAAGTTTAAATAAATAAGCAGATTTTTTAAAGTTATTTTTTGAGATCTGATGCTAAGTTTCAATAAGATGAAAAAGAGCAAACTTACATGAGCATATGTGACATTCATTGATTTTAAGTAATTAGGGGAAATCTAATCTGAATTATTTATAAACAAGTCTAAGTCACAGCTTTAAAACATATATTTAAGTCATATTAACTGAAATTAGTAACAAATAATTTAATAACAAATTATAACTAAAAGTATACCATTCAGTCTGCTTTAATAAGTATTTTAAAATGTCAGCCTTAACTTTATATTAAATGAGACTATTAAAATGAATTTCTAAATTATTTTAAATTACTTTGCTTTCTTAGGCTGCCTAATCACCCTTCTTCACAAAATTATTTTTCTTTATAAATACAGTAGCAGATTAAAGGTGCCACAAATTCTTTGCTAATCCTCCCCTGGAGGCATTCTCAGTGAAATGGCCATTTTTCAGGGAAACAGCCTACATATGAGAAGTCCAGCTCCACTGATGATAAAACGCTACTGTAACAAATACCTAAAAATATGGAAGTGGCTTGATAATGAGACAGTGGGAGCAGGCTGGGAGAATTTTGAGAAGCATACTAGTAAAAGCTTAGATTGCCTTCAACATGCTGCAAGAAGAAATATGGATGTTAAAGTTCTTACTTTACCAGTAAGGGCTCTGATGGAAGTGAGAAATATGTTATTGGAAATTTTAGGACATGAGATCCTTGTTATATAGCTTCAGCATGCTTAGAAAAATTGTGCCCTGAAGTTATTTGGAAAGCAGAACTTGTAAAAAATGAATATGGATATTTAGCTCAGAAGATTTTCAAAATTTTGAAGATGATGCTCATAGAAAAATGTGAAAGGTGGGAGACAAGAAGAGGGGAAAAGTGTTAAAAAGGAACCAGAACTTGACGATTTGAGAAATTCTCCATCTACGCAGATTGCAAAAAACACCAAAATTAAGAGATTGCTTGAGAAAGTGTGACATAGAGAAAAAGCTGGGTGTGTGGCTATACAATGTTTTGTTAGCCGTCAGAAAGATCAGGTCAGAGTACTCAGAGACACAAAACTCTTCAAAAGCATAACAGTGTGACTTGTATAGCCTCTCAGTCAAATCAGAGACTCTCTAGGCTTTTTCAGGATATTGACATTCACCCATCTCAGTAGAAGCCAAAAGTAGAGAGGGAATTATCTCAGAAAGATCTGTGGGGCAGCCTTTTTCCAAAGGAGTGATCCCCTTTTGAGTCCACGCAAAACCCACAATTTCTTGAGAATTTTATTTCAGCAGAAACACTGCCAGATTAGATTGAAAAGGACAGGAAGAATGTGAAATAATGACTTCCGGACCACCAAATTTCTACTGACAGGAAACAGCCTGATAAAACTACTCAGCTGCAAACTTGTGTCAACTTTCATGAAAAAGGAAGCATGAGTCAGAGGGTGTAACTGAGAGTTCAGAGGACTGAACTTAGAGCCATGTGGCTGGTATGAAAGCCAGGGAGAACAATTCTCTGGCCTGGAAACTTAAAAGAGTTTGCCTGGTTAGATTTCAAAATAGCTTTGGACCAAAGACACCTTTTCTCTTGCATTTCTCTCCTTTTTAAAACAGAATGACTGTAATTTTTATCTTACACCTGTTTAACCATTGTATGTTGGGAGTGTTGAGAGCAAATAATTTGTTATTAGTTTCCTAGGCCTACAGATGTGAAGGCACTGTTACTGGAGCCTTGTCTGCATCTCATTTATATTACTTAACTGATGAGCTTTGGTACCTTTGAGCTGATGAAAATTAGATAAAATTTGGGTGTTTTGAACTGGTAAAATTAAGATGAGACTTTGGACTTTGAGGTAATATGTAATGTGATGTTTTGGGACCTTGGGAAGAGGTGAATATGTATTTTATTTGAGAGAGATATGTGGATCATGGGCGCCAGGGGACAGAGTATAGTAGGCAGAATTTTGGCTCCATGAGCTTTGGTCCCCAGTGTCATGTTCATGAATATGTTATATTACATGGCAAAAGGGACTTTGCTGATGTAGTTAAGGTTACTGTGTTAGTTTCCTAGGTTGCTGTAGCATATGGCCACAACCTTAGTTGCCATAACAAATTACCACAAATTTAGTGGCTTAAAACAATAGAAATTTATTCTCTCATAGCCCTGGAGGCTAGCTGTCTGAAATCAAGACTATGATAGGACCGTGGTCCCTCTGAAGGTTCTAGGGAAGAATCTTTTCTTCCCTTTTTCTAGGTTCTGGTGTTTCCTGGCAATCTTTGGTGTTCTTTGGCTTACAACTGCATCTTTACAATCTCTGCCTTGGTTGCTACATGCTGCCTGCTTTCTGTGCCTGTCTATGTTTCCTCTACTCATCTTATAAAGACACCAGTTATATTCGATTTAAGGCCCACCCTAATTCAGTATGACTTCATCATAATTTTACTGATCATGTCTCTGAAGACCCATTTTAGTCTGCTCAGGCTGCTATAACAAAATACCATAGACAGGTGACTTAAACCACAAATATTTATTTCTGGCAGTCTGGAGGCTAGAAGTCAAAGATTTAAGTGCCTAAAGATTTGGTTCCGGGTGAGGGCCCACTTCCTAGCTCTCAGATGGCTGCCTTCTTGCTGTATCCTCACAAGGCAAGAGATGGAGCTCTGGTCTCTTCCTCCTCTTAAAAGGATACTAAACCCATCTTTGGGGCTTCACGCTGATGACTACGTCTAAACCTAATTATGTCCTAAAAGCCCTACCCCCAAATGCCATTACACTGGTTTTAGGGGTTCAACATATGAATTTTGGGGCACACAAAAATTCAGTCCATAACAGGACCTGTTTTCAAATAGGATTACACTCTGCAGTGCTGGTAGACATGAATTTTGGAGGGACACTATTTAACCCAGTACAGTTACTAATCAATCGACCTTAAAATAGGGAGATTTCCTGGATTATCTGGGTAGGTACTGTGTAATCAGATAAACCTATAAAAGAAGAGCCCTCTCCTAGTTGAGGGTAGAGGAGCAAGGTAGAGAGACTTAGCAGTAGGGAAAGTTAGAGAGATGCCAACTGCCTTTGCTGGCTTAGGGACATATACATAAGTACAATTTAAAAACAAAATGTGAACTGAATTATAAAAGAATAGAGATATATAAAAATCCTGAAAATCTTTTCTGAAGGTAGTGGAAAACATGAGTAGAAAATAAATTCCTATCTTCATATTTTTATAGTAAAATCTTCCATTATTTGATATCATATTCACTTACTTAGCTCCATAGCCTGAATAATTGAATCTAGTTTTAGAAAGTACTAAATAATAGAAAAAACAGAATCTTCAGCTGGTTGCTGAGTGTTACCTTATCACAGTATGCTTTCTGTTTAATTCTACAGAAATTAAGGTCATAAGTAGAAAATGCTTTAAAATATTCTTAGCTAATAATTTTCATTTATTCCCAAATTTTAAAGTAAAAAAATCCTCGTACACCTACTCTTTATATTTCTATAATCATTGTATTCTGAAGTATTCTAAAGGAAATATTTAAATATTTATCAAACCTGATATAATAAAAACTTTGAAACCACAGGACAAATTGAAAAGATGCAGAGTACTTAATTAGCCAGTAAAACTATTCATATTCCCCTTCACAATCCACCTACATTCCCTTTCTTTGTATCAATACATGTAGAAATTAAAAAATAGACAGCTATGACATTTGCGGGTATTGTAGTGGATGACATAGACATTAAGATTGAAAACACAGATACAACAAAAGCAAAGAAATCGGGATCATATTTTAAAAGCACAATACCCTAGCATTCCACTTCTGTCCCCTCCTTTGCTTCGCACTCACGTAGTGGGAGTCTGCAAGATTCTATCAACAGTTTTCCTCTGTTTCAGCTTTCACTCCTGTCAGTGTGTGCGTGCACGCCCCAACCTCTTCCACGTGACTTCTCCACAAATCTTCTTCTCCAAATCCAAATCATCCCTTGATCTCCAACTGTTCCTTTCTAAAAATCTATTGAAAATCACTCTATAAAATATCTCATAGATACCTTAAAGTCAATATATCAAAAAGTGTTCATATCAGCTCTTTCTTTTCTCAATAGTGAACTTTCCTTTTTGTGCCATATTTTTTTGTTAATAGAATCATTATTCAACCATTTGATAAATCTAAGAAGCAGAAATTGTTATTGAATTATGATATTAAGTGAGATAATTATCTCCCTTATTATCTACATAACCAATTCTTCCTCAGTATTTGACAAATTAGTAATTTTGTATTCAATTAATCCATTCATTAATTCATTTAGTAAATGTATACCAATTGCATATAAGTTTTAGGCACCGTTCTAGGTGCTGGAGATATAGTGTTATGAATTATATTTTAGTGGGGATGGAGAAAATTAAATAAACCAGTAATTCATCAATATAAGTAAGATCTATAATGTATCCAAAGATTCTTTTTCACAGTGTATTCTTAAGTGTTTTATAAAATCTAGCTTAAAAGAGGTAAACACTATACTTTTTGCAAAGGAGATGGTGCTTGATATGAGAGAAAATATAATTTTCTTACAGATCAGGAAGATGTTCCTGAGGAAATGATGAAGGACAAGGATGATAAGGAGACTATAAAAAGATTTTTAATATGTATAAGTTACATCATTTAAGAAAGGAGGAATAAGCAGGTTGTTTATCATTTTTGTAACTCAATTTCCTTATTTTTAAAATGGGTATATAATAATAACTGCATTATTGTGAGTATCAAATAGATTAATGCATACAATGTGCATGAAAATGTATGGCATGTATAAATATTAGTTAATTATTATTAATTTATCATCATTATTATTATTATTTTACTACATGATGTATAAAAGACACTATTCAGGGTATCATGAAAAAGAAAAATACGTGTGTGTGTGTTTGTGCATATAATTTCAGGGGCCCTCATTCTCCAAGGTGAAAAGATTTACATATTCTTACATTCTTTAATGTTTCTTTGAGTTAGTCACAAAGGAGTTTTAATTGGATAAGTGGAAAACTTTAGTCTTCATAGTCAGAACCACGATAGTCTAAAAGCAGGGCAGTCACAGATAATTCCAGAGAAATGATATTTTTTAAATGCTAAATTGATATTTCTAAGGTTTCAATTAAATCACATTGGCCAGACTGTAGTCTCTCTCTCTCTCACACACACACACACAATATCTGGATTACCTCCAATTCTGCCATTGAGATAAGAACTTGGCCTGAGAGTCTCGTTTTAAATAATAGTTATGTTTCTGGCCTTTCCATCCATTGGTCTGCCTGTCCATTGTATTAAAGGACTGGATGCATTTATTTATAGCCATAATCTTTTCTTTGGATAATAGCTAAAGCTAATGGTGTATCATAGGTACAACCCTGGCAGTCTATCTTTCCTTATTCCTCAGGGTAGCTATCCCCTGTACCTCATCACTCTATTGGATCTCTGAACAGACATCATCCTTAAAATCCCGTTTGTACCATTTGGATCAGGTCAGGAAGAGTAATAGCTCTAATCTTCTTTGAGTGATATTATTAATCTTGAGCAGGTGAGCTCCGAGGTACTTTCTCTAACCTATACATTTAGAAAGCAGAAGCTTTAGGGCTGTAATGAATAAAGCTAAAATGTAAGCCTGTAGCATGAGAGGAAATGATTGTAAGATTAAGCTGTCCTTTAGGTTTGCACTTAAACCTTGTTTATTCTGTTAAATCAAGAGTTTTGAGAAAACTAAAAAGAAGTATTAAGTGATTCCCCATATGAAGAGAATCAGAATATTATTCTATACTAATGTTATTTATTTTTTTCTAACAGAGTCTGTTATTCATAGCTAAGTAAATTTTAGCCTAGTATTCTAAGAAAATTCCAATGGCTTTCTGAAGCATTTTCCTTGTTCATAAACATGTTTCTATAGTTGGCAAAATAAACCGATTCATTTATAAGCCAAAAAAATAAAAGTGAACGTCCTCATTTTCCCTCTCTTCCATTCCGTTCATAAACCACTTGCTTTATGATCTAATTCCATTTCTCCTACATACAATAGAAAGTGATGTGTCCTCTTTCTGTTATACATAATTGGCACTGCACGTAGTGGTCAATTTTCACCTTGTTAAAGCCTTGAGTACTCTTTCTTTGTTAGAATGTGCACATAACATAAAGATTTAATCCTCAAATTCTAGTTTTTATTTTTCCTAAGTCCTATATCCATTCTCACTAAGAATCTTTTATTTCCAATTACTTTTCATTGAGTCATGAGAGGATATGAGGTTAGAACAAGTACAGATACACAGGGTATTATTGAAAATGTTTAAAAGTGCTTCTTTTAACTAAATTTATAAACATTTAAAAGTCATCAAAAACATAAGGTTTTACCTAGCTGTTATTTTTTTCAATTTAGTGAAAGGGCACAATATTATTTTACTTACAGACAGAAATGCATTTGTATTGTGTCCATGATTTGCTAATCCTGCTATAAGGTTTTTAGAAGTTATTAGTCATGATAGTTCTGTGCATTTTGTAAACTGTGAAGAACACCTTCAAAGCTTAGACTTCTTACTTTATTTGGCATGTGTATAGATGGATAGACATAAAAAATGATAAATTTCAATATATTCCACATGATATTAGTTGTAATAACCATGAGTGACTTGATTAACTTTTCTGTACCCTAGTTTTCACATTTATAAAATAGATATAATAACATATATTTTAAGAAACACTTTATGTAACACATTATACTGCAGGTATTGCTCCAAGTGCTTTACATTAATCTTCTTATCAACTATATCAGCATCATTTTACATTTGAGGAAACTGAGGCACAGAGAAGTTAAGTAATTTTCTAAGGTTATACAGCTATCAAGTAGTAGAGTCAACATTCAAATTCAGAAAGTATGTTTTCAAGTCCTAAGTGCTGAAGTATGACATTATGCTGCTTTTACTTTATCACATAATGTTTTATAGATATAAAATAAATTAATTCACTAAACAGTGCACAGAATACTGAAAGGACATTTATAAGTATGAGCTACTGTAATTCTGGTCATAATTATTGTAATATCTTACTTAACCAAGAGTTTTCTCATACCTACTCTGTGCCAGGCATTGTGCCAGTCATTTTCACTAGTATTATTATTATTTTTGGTATTACAAGGTCTATTTTGCAAAAAAGAAAATGAAGGCTCTGAGAATTTAAATTGCTTAAATACAAAGAGTAGGAAGCAGATCAAGAAAGGGACTTTTTAATTAAAATAATGTAGGTTTAAAAGTTAGGGACTAAATTTATCTAATAATTTTGTCAATGACCTTGAAGTGAAGCTAGATAGTTTTAATCATTTCAGGAGACTGGAATATAACTTCTAAATCTTCAGAGAAGAATAAAATGGCTGAAATAAAGCAAAGGAAGCCCATAAATATCAGGAAAAAAAAAATAATAATTTTTTTCCAGATAAATTAAGACATAGCGATTATTTAAAAAAAAAAGTGGTTAGAATTAGCATAATAAATAGAAAACTATGTAATTTATACAAAATGCCATGCATGTTATAGAAAAGAATACCTTAAATAGTACAATGGAAGAAAGGAACATTTAGGATAAAATACAACAATCATTTTCCTCCTGGTACACCTTCTTATGATAAAGAAACAACTGGCTCCAAATGAATACAGTTGACCCTTGAACAACACAGGTTTGAATTGCGGCTCCACTTATATGCAGATTTTTTTTCTGCCTCTGCCACTCTTGAGACAGCAAGACCAACCTTTCCTCTTCCTCCCCCTCTTCAGCCTACTTAATAGGAAGACAATGAGGATGAAGACCTTTATGATGACCCATTTCCACTTGATGAATAATAAACATATTTTCTCCTCCTTATGATTTTCTTAATAATATTTTTTCTCTAGCTTACTTTATTGTAAGAATACAGTATGCAATACATATACCATATAAAAAGTATGGGTTAATTGACTATGTTATCAGTAAGGTTCTGCTCAACTGTAGGCTGTTAGCTAAGTTTGGGTGAAGTCAAAAGTTATAGGTGGATTTTCATCTGCAAAAAGTGTCAGTGCCCCTAACGCCATATTGTTCAAGAGTCAACTTGTAATTTAATATTTTTACAACTTGCATAACTAAAATCAAAGTGAAGGTGCTTTGGTATGAGCAGGCAAAGTTTCTGAGGCCCCTTTAAAAAGCATATCTAGTGAACTTTGTTTGTATTTATTGTATTATGTTTGGATTAATTTCTACCAGGTTATAATGTGTCTGATAATTTGTTTCATTTCTTCTTTCTCGTTACATCTTTATTTGGATTTATTGTGGTTTATTTTCAAATAATTTCCTCCCTGCTGGTTTTAATATTATACATTTTACACTACTCTTTGAAAACTTCCTTTGGACTTTTATAATGCATATTTTACGTAATAAAGCCTAAAGTTAGGAAATATTTCTACCTGTTTTCTGAAAACAAGGATTTTGCAACCAAGATAAGTTTTAATGAATTATGATATATACAGGGAAAAAAGACAAATCTTAAGTCTTCAGCTCAATGTAACTTTTAGAAAGTGAACATACTTATTTAAACAGGATCCATAAGCCCCACTGTGAGCTCTAAATCCATTATTTTATTTTTAAATCAGCAAATCAGTATTATTTTGTAGCATTGGTAAAGGTTGTTTAGGTTCCAGCAATTTTTTCTTTGAATTTTTTTCTTCTCCAATTGCTATAAACTGTCTGTGGGAATTCTAATCGGAGGAATATGCTATACTTTCCTATTCTTTGATTTTTCTCCTTCCTCTTATATCTTCTTTACAAATTCTCTATCTTATACCATTTATATTGTTAAAAAATAACTTTTTAAGAAAGCAAATTTATGACTCTCATAGAATTTTAAAATGAATACATCCAAAACTTTATTTAATGTGTTAATGAGATCATCAATAATTATTAAAAATAGTTCAAAGGAGAATTTAACACACCAGTACACCCAGAAAATCAGAAATGCACTGAAGTATTCACTAATTGATACAAAATTGGTCAATATTTACAAGGTGATAATAAATTGCACCAAATCTGTTCACATTTCTATGAAATGATTTTCATTCTGAATTCTCACCAATTCACAGAGTTATAAAAAAGCTTAAAGGCAATGAATGGAGCCAGTAATCTGGGAAAGCATGCTGGACAGGACACCCAGTGATCATTATGCCCCTTTCAATGTCATTTAAATTTACCTTGACATCATGACATAAGCAAAAATTTTTTTAAAAAAGAAAGAAAAAGAAAGTCAAGGTGAAAGATGAGCAAGAAGAAAGACGAGGAGGGGAGGAGGAAGAGAAGAAGAGGAAGAAATAGTATGATAACAATGGCCACATAATGAGACTATAAGAATAAATGTAAATGCATTAGTCCTCCTAACAAAAACCCCAGCAACATGAAATATGCCATTTTAAAGGCAGACTGTCATGTTGGATTTTAAATATCTAACTATATGCAGTTTACAAGAGAAATACCTAAATCGGAAGAACTCAGATAGAATAAAGAATGAAGTTGAAAGACCAGAATAAACCGAAAACTAAAAAAAAATTAGATAGCTATATTAATTCTTGAAAAAAATGACCTGTAAGTTTACTAAGTAGATTAGATAGATAGATAGGAAATGAAAGATACGTGTAATTAACCAGGGTTGAATACCAATTTATGATTTATAGTTTCTATTAAATTAGGTTTAATGTACATAAAGTAGAAATTACCAAAATTACTAGGGAAAATTCAGAAATCTAAAAACACAATAAAAGGTTTCTACAAATTATTTTTCTGATATTAGACAGAAGTTATTGAGAATATACAATTTTTTCAGAAATACAAATAATAAGATGGTTTTACTGGACATATACAGAATCCTATAATAGCATCTGTTGGAGAATACACATTTTTAAACATATATGAAGCATTTATAGTAAGTGAACAAGCACTAGGCCATAAAGTAAGTCAAATATTTTCAAGTAATTGCAATTGTGCAAATTACATTACTTAAATATAATTTGATATAGTTAGAAAATAATAAAAATATAACTAGAGAGAATGCAAACGTTAGATATGAAGAAACATACTTTTAAAAATCTCATAGATCAAAGAAGGAATCAAATGCTAACAAAAAAGAATGGATTAAAAAAATCAATGTTCTGAGCTTTGTGCTTATAAGTATTGCAAAATAATAAATCAAGAGGAAGCAGAAGTAAGAAAGTAGTAAAGAACAGAGCAGAAATAATGTAAATACAAAACAAACATCATGAAAAGCAAAATCATTAGCTGATTTTCTGAAAAGACTAGAAATTAGGAAAAAATAAGAAAAAATAAACAGGGATGATACTTTTTAAGAAAAAAAGTGGGAGAAACAGAAATAAACAAAGTTCTGAAAGTACTTATTATTCTAGTTCCTACTAATGTATTAAATTGCCAAGAATGCAGTTCTTTCTCTAAAGAATAACTCTGAAGTATCCATAGGAAGAAATTAAGGGAGAAGACTGGCACGGGTGATGTTTTCTCCTGGGAGTGATGGTTTAAAAACATCAGGTTGAGGTGGTTGGTGTTCAGAGTAATTTTACCAAACTTTTGAAAAAAAGATTATTCCAACCTTGAACACTTGAAAGAATAGAAGGTTGAATTTCAAAAAATTCTATTTTTACTTTAAAATGTTAATATAATAAATCATATTAATGAGTTTTCTAATTTTAAGTTTCCCTTTTTGGGATTATTAAAGATGTTCATGATGTTTTGATTTTTGTTTTATAAATTGCAAACTTAATTCTTCCAACATATATACAACAGAACAAAAGACCAGGAATAGTTAAGGCATTAAAGGAATAATAACAGTCTGAAAGGATTTTCTCTAGTAAAAAATAAAATGTTAATGCCATTTTAGTGAAATATTAATCAAGACAATATAATATTTGCATAGAGATACTAAATCAACCAGTAAAACAGGAGAGTTAAAAAGCAGAGCCATATATATGGACACAGAAGACATAACAATCTGTTGGAAAAATGGGCTGGATTAATTAACATTACTGGGAAGTGTTTTTACTTATATAAAAAATTTGTATTATTTATAGTATAAAATAAATTTCTAGTGCATCACAAAAAATTAAATACAGATTTTTGGAAATTTAGAAAAGATTAAAGATGAATGTTCTTATATTAGGGTAGATAAAAGTTTCTTTAGATATATTAAAGAAATATATTTTTAAAATGTTGATAAATTGAATTAGATTAAAAAGAAAACAAAAGACACTTATCAATAGAAACTAAGAAAAGGAAAATATGTCACAAAGAAGATTTTTACAAAGGCATTTGTCATGTAATATTTCTTAAGCTAACTAGTTGTTACATAGGTATTTGCTTTGTTATTTTTTTCTACATTATTTTATGATACAAACAAAATATTTAAGGCATGCCGAAATTGCTTTATTTTCACATTTTAAGAATCTCTGATATTAATTAATAAACATATTTCATTAATTTAAATATTATGATTTCCTTTTTCAGTGAGGTAGATTTTCCTGATTCCTCTTTGGGAAGTTTCCCAATACATTATAGAATCTTACTGTTCCTTAGGAAAGCAATTGGATTGCTCTTCTGTTTGCATCATTGAGCAATGATTTCATGTATTTTTTTAATAAAAGGTTTTTTAATAAATGTATTTTTTAAATAACAGTTTAAAAAGAGCACACTTTAAATAAACTCTAATGACTTATATTTAGGGTACTCATCTAAAAATCTATTTTTCATCCATTCTTTCCCATATAAAAAAAATCAAACATTACATATGCTACATATGTGTATGTGATATACATATTTGATATTTATAATATATATGAATTGTACATATATGATATACATTTGCTATTTAGATATATGCAAGAAAATAAGCTTTTATATATTGTATAAATACATGCAATTTGTTATTTATTTATATATATTTTTATGTCCTTGCTTTTTTATTGATACATAATATTTGCACATATTTATAGGGTACATGTGATATTTTGTTATATGCATAGATGTCGATTGCTTTTTATTTTTTTAAAATTGCATAAAATTATTATAGTCTTTATGTATTTGTTAATGTTTATTTGAAGTATTTTTGTCATTGGATTTTAAGACTTTAAGACTTTCATCTTATAATATAGATAGAATAATGACACTCTCTTGCTTAATAAATGATAATAGACATGTATCAGGTCATGTCTATTACCGTATGTTATGGTATCAGCTCATACAAGTTTCTATTGGTAAGAAATTCATTTTTGGAAATTTCTTGATAAAATGTAATTTATTTTAGAAAAATTGGTTCCAGATCTAGGTTCAATTATTCTTTTCTGCCTTATTTTTTGTGCTATGAAATATCTTTGACCTTTAATGTTCTCATTTGCAAAATAGAAATGATATAGTTCCCCTATTGAATTCTTCATAAGAATCTGTGAAATATACCATGAAAAAGTACGAACTGATGGTCAATGTCTAAACAATTTCAGGAGGCAATACTGTGGACAAATGCCTTTATTATTCTTATGGATGAAATCTGCATAAGATGGGAAATTTCTTATGCTTCCATTATAATAGTTCATTCTTTTATTTAAGTAAATGGTTCAAAGGAAGATAGCATGATCAGTTTGAAAATTTTAGTGACAGTTGTTTGTCAAGCAAACTCCGATTTTTCTGGATTTGAAAGGCAGATCAAATGCAGATTGACAGGGTTGTGCTCAAATTTGCTAAACCCTTTGACAGTGGAAGACATTGCTTACTAACTCTGCATAGATTAGCAGACAGATTGCCACTGACATAGTTGATTGTGTCTTTATTAGTACTTTACTGTGTCAAAGTTTAGCGTGCTTTTGGGAAATATAAAGGCTATGTATAGCCACAGATTATGCCATCAAGGAAGTCAGGCAGAATTTCTTATAATATAGATAGAATAATGACACTGTCTTGCTTAAAACTCTTCAATTGCTTTCTACCTTGCATATAGTGTTCATCTCTGTATGAAGTTAATGATGTCCAGAGATCAGCAAAGATGCAAATAATAAAAAACAAAGTGATAAACAAAGGGAAGATATTGCATCATCAGTGAAAGCAACACTGGAAATGAGACAAAATTAAAGAAACTGATGACTTTTCAAACAGAGGCTCTGCTCGGATTTAAACACCCAGGAATTTAAATGTCCCCTTGGGAAGAAAACAAGAGGAGAAAGAAGAATCTTTACTTGAGTTAGTAATTTCCCCAAAAACCAAGACTAAGAAAAAAGTCTGGGATGACTAAATTTACCATTAATAGACAAGATTTCAATTAAAACCATCAGTGGTTCAACATGATTGAGTTGGATTTATCCCAGGGATGAAAGCATGGTTCAACATACGCACATCTGCAAATGTGATACAACGCATTAACAAAATGAAGGAAAATAAATATGATCATCTCAATAGATGCAAAAAAAGCATTTGATAAAATTCATAACCTTTCATGGTAAAAACTCTTTACAAATTAGGTATAGAAGGAATGTATCTCAACAAGACAAAGGCCTTATATGAAAAAGACAAATGATACCAGGTGTTGGTGAGGATGTGGAAAAAAGGAAATCATTGCATACTTTTGGTGAGAATTTAAATTATTATAGTCATTATGAAAAAACAGTATGAAGTTTCCTCAAAAAGTTAAAATGATCCAGCCATATAATCCAGCAGTCTCACTTCTGATTATATGTCCAAAGGAAATTAAATCAGTATTTTGAAGACATACCTTCACACTGATGTTTATTGCAGCATTATTTCCAATAGTCAAGATGTATAATCGAAGAGTCCCCCAGTGGATGAACGGATAAAGAAACTGTTGTATTTATTCACCATGAAATACGATTCAGCCTCAAAAATAAGAAAATCCTGTCATTTGTGACAACACGGATGAGCCTGAGGACATTCTGTTAATTGAAATAAGTCAGGCACAGAAACATGAGTACCACATGATCTCCCTTATCTAAAAAAGTTGAACTCATTGAAGTGGAGAGTAGAATGATGCTTACCAAGGGCTGGGAGCAGGAGCTAAGGATATGTTGAATGAAGAATATACAATTTCAGGTGATAGGAGAAATAAGGTCAAGAGATTTATTGTGTACCATGATGACTAAATTAATAACATGCATTCCTGAAATTTGCTAAGAGAGTAAATTTTAAGTATTCTTACCACAAAAATTTATGAGTTTGTGAGGTAATGCATATGTTAATTACTCAACTTAGCTATTCCATTATGTATACGTATTTCAAAACACAACATGCAGTACACAATAAATACATACAATTTTTGTTTGTTAAATAAATACATATGAAATCATCAGTGGAAATGTGGGTTTAAAAGTTAAGTGAAATTATTGGGAAATACTTACGGAGTTTTTGAATTATCATTATATAAAATGAGTTATTGTATTATAACAATAGCTATTGAGAAGTCAAGTTTTCTCTGCATTCTTGACTTTATGCCTGTAAAATTTTCTCTAAGCCCCACACCCACTCCACATTTCTTTCTGGTTTTAAGCAAAGACAGTTTCTTATTCCTGGTTTTTAAAATCATCTGTATTTATCCTCCTCATGCAATATTCACTTTATATTCTCATCTGCTTTCCTTTGATATATAAGAAATAAAATAGCCAGATGAGGGAAGTGGGAATAACACAGAATGTGAGTGTGGCAAAGGTATAAAGATTTTTCTGGGAGGAGAAAGGTAGGAAGATGTTATAAAATAGCTGAGGCAGGTTTTTTCTGCCCTGCCCTCAACATTGTGCTCATCATCTTTGTCCCCTACATTTCAGCAAAAGTGACAATTTTCACTATCTCCTGCCCTAAATAAGGTTAAAGGATGATATATTTGACATAAAGAATCAAATTTATTTTACATTTTTTAAAGTAGATGTTATCTCAGCTTTTTGTAAAGCTATATGCTTGCCCTTCCTTCCATCCTTTCTTCCTTCCTTCCATCCTGCCTTCCTTCCCTCCTTCCTTCTTTCCTTTGTTCCTTCCTTCCTTTTTTCCTGTCTTTCTTCTTCCCAAGGACTCGATATGGATATTAAAGGTTAAAGAGCTTGGATTATAGTATAAACAATAGAGTGGGAAAATGTGTAATGATATTCTCATTTAAAAGAGGGTAGAAGAAAAGAAGCAGAAGGCGGATGACTGTCTAGCAGTGAGAAGCACCTCTTGTTCAAGGCCCAAGTACTAGACAATAGAAAGTCTTTGCTCCAATTTCTTGTTGAAGCCAGAGAAGGCAACTATTTTTGCCAAGACAAACCACACAGTGTTGCTAATATTAAGAGAGAAGGAAAGCATTAACTCTATAGGAGATATTGTACCAACCCTTATTTAGAAAGAGTCAAGTTGTCCCTCCCTTGAGGTGTCCATGTACAAAAGTTTCCTGTGCTACCAGGATGAAAGAGGGAAGTAGAAAGAATGAACCCATGGACTTGGAGAGGCCTCCAGGTCAAAAAACTGGCAGCTAGATTTTCATGAGGACCATGACCCCAGAACAGCAGTATCAAGGCACGTTCAGTCAGACTGAAGCAGACAAAGAGACCAAGGAGCAAAGTACAGACCAGATGAATCACATTAGTGATGCACAGGGGTAATAATACCTGAGGAGAAAAAGTAGAACTCCTCCCTGCATATCCCAGCTGTGTGAGGAACAGTAATATTTATTGGAGAATAATATAAGTGAAAGGAAAATGGAGGAAGCAAGGTTGGGCAGGCGCCTTTAGGTACTGATGCTGATTGAACAAAGTCTTCAGCCCGAGAGGGAGGTCCAGGGCAAATACAATTAGATTAATGTTGGGTAGAAAGGAATAGGTCCTTGTATGACCACCTTTGCTTAGTTATTGGCTGGTAGGCATGAAGAGAGTAGCATAACTTTGGATACCACTGCCTTGCTTGGTATGATTCACACTGAAAATAGGATAATTTTGGCTCAAAAGCTGAGTAACAGTTTGGGATCTCAGCCAACCACTCTCTGCAACTGGGCAGCAAGTCCTTTCCTGAAGAGGGATTTCAGTGTTGCATTTTCATGTCTGTCACCCTAAGACAGCCTTTTTCATGTCCCCCGACTTTCAAATCCTACCACTATCTACTCAAGCATAGATATTCCTTAGAAAGAAGAGAATAGTGAAGATGATGAGTATGAGCTTTTTATGCCAAGATAAACTGAGGAAAATTGAAAGTGATTGATTTCACTTTGAACTGGCAACAATTGCTATTCTTCTGTAATAAACATGAGACTCAAGACCTGAGTTGTATTTAGGTATAGAAAAATGGGTAGTTTTATCTTTGTACATCTGTTTTTTTCTATTATCTACCCACTGTGTGCATTTGAAATATACAGAGATAAGAAAATTATATTACCCAGAATTATCTGTAATCGGTGTTTTAATTCTAGATTTCTAGGTACAGTTAAGAACAGAATTAGATTATTAGCTTTCAAACAGATAAAAATCAACCACTTATACAGGTTTACAATTTCTTATCAAAGGCTTAGAAAGCTGTATTCTAGAATAAACTAAAATAAACAGTAGTAAATTATTTTCTCAGTGAATCCTACTAAGTGGCATAAAAGAATTAGTGATAACTTCTAAATGTGATGAAGAGTGATTATATGCACTCTAAGTCCCATATAAAAGTAAATAACATTTGTCAAAAAAACTGTAAAATGCAATTTATTAAGTATTTATAGGGAAAAAAATTCCAAATGAAAATACATACAATTCACTCAAGAGGAAAGAGATTCGGTAAAGAAAAATGAATGCAAGCGTAATAGTATTTTCAATGTCATTGATTTTCCCAAGTCTCTTCAGGGACTCCAAACCTAAGAGAAATACAGCAGATGCCATGTACCACCATATCCTACATGAGGTGTTAGCACCTATTCAGACTTTCTAAGAGAGTATTGAAGAGCTTCTACAACATAAATGATCTCCCATCTCCAGGTTTTGGGGAATGAAGACGAAGAGTCAAGAGAAGATTCTTTTGCAAGGACTTGTAGTATTTTGTACATCTGTCCTTACCTTCTTGAAGAAGGCAATAGGAAACCATTTCTACTAATCATAACCCAGGGCCAAGAGGACCAGCCACTCAAAGACTGAGGTTAAGGGAGCATAAGGATTGACACGAGAGACTATGGCTAACCTGGCCTGAGGTGCAAAGCAGAGGATGAGGGGAGGTATTTCACTGGGAAAAAAGCTATATTACCACTTACTTAGGGAAAATGGTGCCTGATGAAGAGGATGACATATGGAACGTGTGGTGGAAAACAGGTCTGGAGCCATCTTAGGAAAAAAAGAATTCTAAGACAATCAATTGAGGGTAAAGAGAATATTAGGAAAATCACTGATTCCCAGACAGTAAAGTGGATGCTCAGGGAATAAAGGTATCCTCTGGAGGAGGCATATTTGTGTCTGGGGAATTGTGGTTAGAAGTCACTAGCAAGAATATTTCCAGGAAAAAAACATCAATTTTTCCATAAAAGAGAGTTAGCTTTCAGTATCAACACCAGATCACAAACAGCACTAGCAAAATGATTGCTTCACTTTAAAAAAAAAAAAATTCTTTCCCTGTGAGCATGGCACTGAGGAGGTCAGCAACAGGGCCTAGGTTATGGGCTAGGAGGTCAGTAAGGGAAATTGGAGCTACTCCCATCCTTCACTGCAGCTTCCAAGACTGAAAGAGACCCAATCAAGAGGATAAGAAAATCTTTAAGTTAAATGAGATATAGAGTTCTGATGATTACACTGGACACAAAGTTTAAAAAAAAAAGATAATATTTGTTAAATTTATAAGCATTAAGAGGAAAGCTATGAGTCTTTCCCCAGCTTTCACCAAAGAAAGGTAAATGAGTAGCTCTTAAAATAGAGTTTCTGTGGAAAAAGGAACAGTGCTGAATAATGTTTGTGACTTATTTAGTCCAAATTATATAATAAGCTAGATGCAAATATTTAAATCAATTAAGAAATGAAATTAGTTTAAATCAATAAAAATTAGTTCTATTAATGTGATTGGGGTAATAGTTGGTTGCAGTGCAACTTCAGCCAAATCTTACGGAAAGCAATTTTGCAAAGCCTTTCAAAAACTATATGAAGACTAGAAAATTCCATTTTTAGAAATATAACCTGAGGAATAATCTAAGGAAATGAAAAAATAGTGCCAAATTATAATCATCATGGAATTATCTTTGGGAGAAAGGGATTGAGCAACTAGCTTCCGATCTATTTCCCAGAAGGTTATTCCTGGGAAAGAAAGACGGCAAATGACCTAGGTATAATCTTTTGGCATTATCTTAATGTGAAGTAAATTGTAAATTTATAAAGTAAATTCCAAAATCTCACTGACACTGTGTAAAAACACTGTGGTAAAACACACTTGTTCTTGAACAGGAAAACTAATATTCCTAGGCCAATCTATAAATCTGGTATATTCTTTATTTAAATTTCTTCCTGGCTTTTCTGACACACTACTTTCTGCTAATTTTTGTATGCTCCTTTTATCACTTTGTTTCATTTTTAAAAAATAATTTCTTTAATACTATAATCTTCTCTTAAGTAGTCTCCCCTTTAGTTCTTTACATAGTTTTGGGAATAGTATTTCTATAATTTAAATATTGCCATGTTTATCCATGTGTAAAATCCTCTAGTAACACTCTGAGTTCTACTGAGAAGAGTTCCCATTCTTGGCTAAAAAATGCAGGTTCTCCTGAACCTAGTGCCTGACTGTGTCTTTCAATGCATTTGCTTCATGCACCATTCTGTCTAACCATAACCAACCAAACTCATTCTGCTGTCATTGCCTATAATGAATACTTTTACTCCATTGTCTGCTCAGATGAATTTTTCTGCTTTTAAAAGAATCAACTCCAACATCACTTCTATGAAATGTTAAAATAGAACCCTTATGCTCTTATGCTTTTGCCTCCCCTGAACCTGATACAAGCTTCTATCATAGAATAATGTTTTATTATACCTAAATATTTGCATGTCAATCTTTCTTCACTAGACTTAAAGGTTCTGCTTTATTGATATTTGTATCCCCAGGCAGGGGGCTCACATATATTAGATTTATGATAATTGTTGATTGCATGAATGTATTATTGGACTTTCAACCCCATAGCTATATTCATTCTGCAAATATCAAATATATATCTGAAACTCCAGTCTCAGATGATTTATTGCTGCAATGTGATTGTTTCATAAGCATTTTTAAAGTACCATGTATGAGGTGCTGTAATGAATACCGTGATTGTGCTATTCAGATTCCCTTTTAGAACACAGCTGTTGGTATATAGCCCTAGGCTGTGAGACCTCTTTAGGAATTAATAAAGAGAACTTGATGAAGAGAACTTCTTTACCCAAGGTCACATGCTCTTCCTGGGGCATTCTAAGAAGGCCCAAGTCCTTTGCCCACAGGATAACTCTGAAGAGCCAAACATGTTTCAGAGATCACTTTGGGGTCTTGACTAAAACAACATTGCAGCATAATTCTCCCTCTGACCAATGCTGTTTCTTCCTCTTTCTTTCCACAGGTGTTGGTTTCAAGAAAAGAGTATTAACATTTTTTCCTGCTGATAAGGACCCAATGTTTTGGCCCCCCCACCCCAATTCTTATGTTGAAATCCTAATACTGAATGTGATGGTATGAAGAGGTGGGGTCTTTGGGAGGTAATCAGGGCATGAGAATGGAGTCCTCAAGTGGGATTAATGGCCTTGTAAAAGGAATGCAAGAGAGATCCCCAACCCTTCTGGCATGTGAGGACAGGTAGAAAAGACAGCTGTCTGGAAACCAGAAAATGGATCCTCACCAGACACCAAATCTGCTGGCACCTTGATCTTGGACTTCTCAAGCTTCAGAACTGTGAGAAATAAATGTTTTTTTATATTTATACCCAGTCTGTATTTGTTATAGCAGCTTGAACTAAGACACATGCTAATTTCCCTCTCAGAATCTGCTCTCTGAAAATCCTAGCCTGAAATAGGTGTGCAAGGTGGCACTTTGAGTTGCAGAAAGAAATTATTAGCATAGGCATTAAAAATGTTTTGTCCATAAAATTAGAGGACATTATATTTTACTAATAGTTAATATGCAGATTGACATGGTGCTCACACTAATATATGTATCACATATGATAAATATTCTAAGAGAAGAGCGAGAGTTCCAAGTGCACATTGGGACTTGTTTCCACTTACATGCACACTAAGTAGGTTTTTCTTAAATTAAATTATCTAGTTTTAGTTAAACTAACACTTATAGAAATGCAAATGGCTGACAAAGATACCTGTAAAAAAAATAATAACAGAGATTGATAGTAATCCTAATGATGTAAGTAAAAGCTAATACCATCAAAATCACAGAAATGTCATGTCTCCTAACCCTTGCATACGTTTTTCTTTTAACACATAACATGGTTAAAACAATGTCAACCTAAATAACTGTATCAAGAAGTTAGGCAATCAAGTAACACACTATTAAATAACCAAAAGACCAGAAAAGAAATCACCCTTAATTCATTACTGAAATCGTTAATAATTATAGCGTGCTTTTTGAACATACCCAATTTCAGAAATTTTAGTCTATCTTACCACCAGAAGTTCTTAAGTCATTATTCCTATACTAGAGAGTCACACTGAGGATGTAACAGCTTTAATCTACGTATAGAAAAATACTTTCCTCACCTGGCTTATTCCTGCTAAATTGCTACTATATTATGCCAACTTTATAAAACCTTCCTTTATGCATCACCTTTAATTTTAACCCAAGTACCTGTGTAGTTTACATGTAATTATTAGAAGATTGCCTCAGAAACTTCCATCCAGAATCCATTCTCATAACTTCTGCCATTAATTTTTGTGAAGTTATAATCATTGCTCCCTTAAGCACCATTTTCATCATATCACTCAGGACTTTGAAGTAGATGCCTGTGTTACCTAACACAAAATCTAAAATTCTCAGTCTACTACACAAAGCTTCTCTGGTTTAATCACTTTCTTTACAATTTAAATAAGCATGATTCTTTCAACTAAGCTAACCACTTGGCCTTTGGTTTACTTGGTTACTGATCTGGATTCCTAATATTTGGTTGCTGTTTTTAATATATCACTATTTCCTTTTTTCTTACATTTATTCTTTCCTAAGACTTCATTATAAATGTGAAATCATTACCTTTTTTCTATTAAATAAAAATATCATTTCAAAAAAACATTCATAGAATATTGAAAAAATACCTTCAATTATTTTTGGATAATAAATTGTGACCTATCTAGCCATCATTATGAGTATGACAAATACTTAAAACTTCCGGTGAAAAAAATAAAAGAAATGCAGCTGATTCAGCATTAAGTTTAGGGAGAAACTTCAAGACAATTTGTTAGGCTCACATAGTTTCGTATTCTTTTGGAATATTGAAGTTGAGGAATTCTATACTCAATCCCAATGTGCGATTTGATAATATGGCATTCAACTAATTGCATCAATTGCATTTTAATAAAGATTAAATATCAGAATTTAAATGTATAGTGTTTAAAAATTGTTTTGCATTAAAACAAAAACACCCCTTCATAAATTAAAAAACAAAGTGATTAGAAGATGTATCTAAATGAAAATTTAAGAAATGAAAGTGTATCTCTCTAGATTTTTTAATTAAAAAAAGAAACTAATTTTTTTTCACTTTGGAACACTTGCTTTTAAAAAATAGGGCTTTTTAATGGGGTTGTTTGATTTTTTCTTGCTGATATTCCTGAGTTCTATATAGACGCTAGTTATCAGCCCTTTATCAGATGTATAGCATGCAAATATTTTCTCCAATTCTGTAGGTTGTCTATTCGCTCTAGCGATAGTTGCTTTGGCTGTGCAGAAGCTTTTTAATTTGATCAGGTCCCATATATTCATTTTTCCTGATACTGTGATTGCTTTTGGGATCTTTTTCATGAATTCTTGGCCTAGGCCAATGTCTATAAGAGTTTTGCAACATTTTCTTCTAGAATTCTTATGGTTTCTTGCCTTAGGTTTAAGTCTGTTATCTATTGTGAGTTGAAAGACTAACGGCCAAGAGACATATGAAAAAATGCTCAACATCTCTAATCCTCAGGGAAATGCAAAGCAAAACCACAATGAGGTATCACTTAACTCCAGTGAGAATGGCTTTTATCCAAAAGTCCCCAAACAACAAATGTTGGCATAGATGTGGAGAGATAGGGACACTCATACGCTGCTGGTTGTACTACAAACTAATCCAACCTCTATGGAAAGTAATATGGAGATACATCAAAGAGCTAAAAGTAGAACTACCATTTGATCCAGCAATCCCACTACTGGGCATCTACCCAAAGGAAAAAAAGACGTTCTATAATAAAGACATCTGTATCCCAATGGTTATAGCAGCAGAATTCACAATTGCAAAGATGTGGAAACAACCCAAGTGCCCATCAATACATGAGTGGATTAAAAAAACTTGGTATATGTATACCATAGAGTACTACTCAGCCACAAAAAACAATGGTGAACTAACACCTCTTGTATTATCCGGGATGGAGCTGGAGCCCATCCTCCTAAGCGAAGTATCACAAGAATGGAAAAACAAGCACCACATATACTCACCATCAAATTGGTACTAATTGATCAACACTTATGTGCACATATGAAAGTAACATTCATCAAGTGTCGGGAAGGTGGGAGGGAGGTGGAGGGGATGGGTATATTCACACTAATGAGTGTGGTGCGACTGTCTGGGGGAGGGGCGCACTTGTAGCTCTGACTCAGAAGGTGCAAAGGCAATATATGTAACCTAAATGTTTGTACCCCTGTAATATTTTGAAATAAAAAAATAAATAAAATTTTAAAAATATCATCAGATATGTAGAGCCAAGAAAAAAAATGGGGCTGCATCCTAATCGTTTATGCAAGAGATTATATTTTAATGTAAGGAAATATAAGCTAAAATATGATTGGAAGAAAAGAGGTACAGTATCTGAATTTAGAAGTTAAATATTGGTGGAAGACCATCTAAGTGATGGTGCACCTATATTGCCTTTAGACAGCATAAAGAAATGCATTTTGATATATATCTTTAATATTCTTTTCATTAAAGTATGAGACAATATTAAAAAAGTCAAATAGTTTCTTGGGAAAACGTATTCCCAGATTATTCTATGTGAGGACATCTTGTACTTTTATCATTCCCTCTACAATAATAACCCTTTATTTGGAACTATAAAAGAAATATTCAAAATCACAAGGGAGAGAAGATCTACAAGTTCCCATGTTTTAATTTAATATTTGTTTCACTTTCACAAGTTGATATTTTTAGAACTAGTTAGTATGGTTACTGTGTATTTATTCTTAAAAATTTAGGAGTTATATGACCTAGAAATTCTGTAGAAATAGATTTGAAGAAAATCTTTATAGGTAAACTGTAATGAAATCTACTAAAAATCAGATTAACTGCTAAAATATTACATTGACTTCTAATATATTATGATAATTTGGGTCATTTTATTAAATGCACATTGCCAAATGAAACTTAATTAGAAATCTCTCCTAGGACACATGAGACTAACAATTAAAACAGACAAAACAAATTTATTGTCTTTACCCACTATTACTTCTAAATATTCAGCTGTATCATTTGCATTCTTATGATTTCATTTTCTTTCTTTTCATTTCCTAATTTTGTGTTATATTTAAGACTTTATCTCTTTGAGCACACACTTAGAATTGGTTTTATTGTCGTGTTGTGTATATGAAAATGTATTTTAATGTTAGCGAGCATAATATTTTGTTAAGGCAACTAAAGAATTTTGTTTTAATGCATGTTTATAGTTTGATTAACAATTTGAGTATCATTAGCATTTTCCACCAAATGTTTTCAAAATTATCTGGTGATACTTTTTTCCAGATGGTTTTATACAGAGCTATTACAGCAATGTTTCAGCCTAATGTTAAAATTCCTACATGATGATAAATTGATTATAAAGTTTCAGTGATTTTGATATGTTCAGGACAAGATTTCTACTGCATCCCTTGCTAAGCAAAATAAAAAAGAAACAATCCCCATGGCAAAAATTATATAATAATTGTCTATTTCAATATTTCACTCTTACCTGTTTCAGGATCTCTTCTGGTATCTATGTTAGAGGACATGTGTAAATATTTCATCAAGATGAAGTTAGAGATATAAAATCTGGAGAAATCGAATAGAAATACTTCAAGAATTGATGTCATCTTCATCATTTTAACACAATTATAGCATTGAATATATAATTAAAATGTGCATTTCCTTCTTAATGCTAAATTTAGCATGGAAACATGTCTTCAATAGTTTCTCCCCTTATATAAGTGAGAATTGATTAGTCAAAAATGTATGTTTGGATGTTTATGTCTGTAGTGTATGTGTGTATATATACAGGTATATATATGTGTGTGTCTATGCATACATATGTGTATATGTAAACACAGGGTATAGTTTGCTACTCAGCATCTAGAAAGTCAAATCTTACAGTTGATTAAAATGATATTATCCTATGTAAAATAAATTCAAAAATATAAATATCTAGTCAGAAAATGTATATGATATATGTCAAGACCAAATAAAAATGACTTTTGATTTTCCATTAGCTGGAATAATCAAAAATCACTGTAAGACACAATGAAAGGTGGCTAATTTTTTGTTTAAATAACATATATGTCACATTTGTTTAAAAACATGTTGCAGTTATAGTAGTCTGAAGTAGTCAATTTTAGAAAAAGTTTTCATTGGATTCTACCAGTGTTAAAAAAAATTGTTTTAATCTCTAGTCTGTATTTTCTCAGGTGGTTCATGGAATCAATTTTCTAAAAGAGCAAGGCTTTTTTTTTCTAAATAGAATCTGAGACTGAAACATTTCTCTGTAACTCTTCCATGAAAGCAACCACTATTCATATATTCCTTCTTCATTTAGACACGGGTCCACAATGTTCTAGACAAACTGATTCTCCTATTTTCCTTTCTTTTGTTAGCATTGATTTTGATATTTGACTTTTCTTGTCAAGATGGTTGTTCCCACTTCTAGTTAGCATCTCCTTGCATGGCTGGGATATTGCTAGTGGTCATTTGACTTCATACTATTAGCTCAGAAAATCATTTGGATAAATGTAGGTCTTTAGAGATTTGTTTTGGGTCAACTCCTTTTGTACTAACTTGCTCAAGCAACTGTTCACTGTGAGTTATTTCTGGGGCATGGCTATCGTCTTACTATAAAAACTATATATATACACATACATGTGTATATTTGTCTATACTTTGGGGCACAACTGGCCTCAATGACTTCATTTTGGAAATTAGGAGCCCAATTATTATTTGTAGGTGATTTAGGCATCTACCTAAAAAACTCAAGCAAATTAATAAAAAATTATTACATATGTTTGTAAAAATTGAGAAAAATGACAATATAAAATAATTATGTAATATGTTAAAGTTTTATGCATAAAGTAACATCATATTTCTCTGTTTTATCTACATATTTCCATATTTTAAAATATTTTACATTATGGAGAATTTCAAACATTAAAATGATTAGTTAGACTAATATAATGAATTTCTAGCTGCATCAATTAAAGCCTTCCTGTCTCACCTATATCCTCACATACTCTTTTCCCATATTATTCTGAGACAGTTTATCCTATCATCTATCAAATTTTAGTATGTATTTCTAAATAAGTACAGCCTTTAATTAGCATAATTGCAAATATTGTCATCACACCTTAGTAAATAATAATTCCTCAGTAGAACCAAATATTCAGTCAGTCAAATTCCCCTTATCTCAGAAATATTTGATATCAGAAAATATTTCTAAATCTCTTCTCTGTAATTATCATAAGTTTCATATTTAGCCTTTCTCTTCATTTTTAGATATATTTCTCCACAAATATGCTTGTTACTTAGATATTTTAATCCACAATTTAGTTTACATATTATAACTTAAGTAGTTATTCAATATTTAAAAAGTAATTAACTATAATAGTCAATAGTATGTGAATAAAATTGTGGTAGATATTTTGTGAAGAAGAGATAATCAAGTCATAGATTTTAGCCTGTAGGAAATCAAAATATACTTTTTATTAGTTTCTTTCAGCTATATATATATATATATATGTATATATATATATAAATAATATTTGTAATTGCTTTCTACAACTTAGGGCACAGCCCCCCATCTGATTTTTAGTATGCTGTCCTGATTCACACTGCCTTTGGCATCCATATAATTCCCTCTGAAACTTCCTCCAAAGGTTTTTTGCTGCTCCTCATTCTAAAGTAATATACACAAAATTTGTTCTTCCTGGAGCTAGAAATGTATTACTGTAATAGTATAGCACTGTCAAAAATGGCATTCAGAGAAAGAAGATACTGATACAACTAGAGGTGTATATCTTGTGCCGAGCCTTGGAGCATTTAGGATTTGAAAATACTCTTCCTTATGGTGTCCGGTGGTAGACACTCCTAAATAGTTTGAATTACATTTTATAAATACATTTTTTTCATATTTCTTACTATTGGCAAACCATCTATGAGATTTGTTTCTTTCAATTTCTGTGGGTGTGAGAACTAGAGCTTATCTTCATCAAATGTGCACTGATTACTGATAATATATGACATTATTTTTTATGAAAGCTTTGTGTAACTCACAACACCATTAGTGACATAGGAAATAAATCATGCTGGTTTAACATTTCACTAAATTTGAGCAATCTCAATATTATTTAACAATTTGAAAATTTTACTCTATAAAGTTTATTTCTAAATTAGATATAACCATTTTAATGAAATTTCAATAAATATTATTAAACCTTGAGGTCTTTTGGTTGAAAAACATACAATTTCCTGAAAGCAGATTCTAGCTTACTTATTGATTAGTTAACAAATTTTAGCTTTTATTGCTCAAAATGCCTATGCAGTGCAGGATTTGGTGGATATATATTCATATAATTTACTAAAAATTTATTAATATCAATCTTAGTACTATCTATGTTTCTTCACCCTTGTGAGAATTTCACAGTCCAATTACACAATTTCACAAATTTCACAATTTGGAGAGGCTACTTGAGCAAAGATAACTAAAAACAGAAGTCAGTAAATGATATATTTGAGATATGTGTATTGGATTTGTGGGTGTATGTACCTTAACCTGTGTCTAGGGTATGTGGAGTAAAACCATAAGAACGAGAGTGAGTGAGCAGTGATTCATCACAACCCAACTGAGTCATAAAAATCTGAGTACATAAATAATACAGAGGGCAGAGCAGTATGGAATATCTGAAATGTATTCAAATATCCATAATCAGAATAAACATACAAGGCAAAAATGGATGACTTTCATAATGGAGGAGGCAGGAGAATTAAAATAGAAAGTCATTAAAGTGCAGCTATGTGCCAAGTTTCTTAGGTACTATGTCTCACTTCTCACTAACCTGTGTGGCTAGATGTAGTAAATTATTTGCCTAAGCTCATACAGCTAATAATAGTACAGACTAAACCTTAAATATTTGACTTCAAAATGTCATTTTCATGACGTCATTTTTTCATACAATGAGCACGGGAACAATTAGCCAAAAGGAAGTTAGCTAGAAATATCTCAGAGGTAAGCAGAAAGGAACACAGAGAAAGTCACAGGTTGATTCCATCTCATCCTCAATCACCTCTTCTCACTCCTTTGGGATCCAGTCTTGACCCCATTAGTTTAATGATCATAATTAAGAAATATCTGGCTTGGTAGTTTTTAAGAGATGAAAGCATTACAATTCTTTGCAAGAGAGACAATAATTACTAGGATGTTCAAAGGAGAGAGTTTAAAGGAGGCAATTGATAGTGTGTACTATGGTGGGAAAGATTTAAAAAGAAGAGGAACCATAAATACATTCTTTTAAGAGACAAAAAGATAAAGCCTCAACCAAGAAATATACTAATTTTTCAGGCATATTTATGAATTAGAGACCTTCAAATTAATATACATCATATAATCTGGTAATAATATAGGAGAGGTAAATCTTTTAAAGCATATTCTTATATTCCTGCTCTTACTGCAAAACTACTGTTTTTCCTGTGGCAAAACTGTAACTCATGCTCTAGTGAATCTCTTCTCTAGCAATATTATTAATATATAGTGACTTTCACATGAGGAGCTCAAAATGTCTTTACAAATTTTACCATACTAATTCTCACATCCCTCTAAGGCAGGTGGAAAGAATTATTGTCCTCAACAAATGAATTGTTGTACTAGAACACTATATTTAAATGGTTACAAAGACCACAGGTTAGGAACTTTGAATAGTATTGAAGATATCCAATTTGATTAATACACTAACTACTCTAATTTTATAATTTTGTATTGACTTTTTTTATGTCAGCAAGTGTAGGGAGTGACAAGATTCAAACTTCCTTCTAATCACTGTTCTCTCTCCTCCTTTATCATATCTATTGATTTCATAATTTTTTCAGATCACTATTACCTTATCCATTCTTACGGCCACCAACCTCATAATCTCATGCCCAAACTGCCCTAGCAATCTTCTCACCAATGGATTTGTGAGTCTCTAATTCAAATCTTCTTATACATATAGACAAATTAAATTTTCTCCAAAAACAGCACATTAAGAATTTTATGCTAACCTATGGATACATAATTTTGATAAATAATTAGAACATTAGAAATTCTTTCCTCTGTTCCTAATCTACTTTTCCAAATACAGTAGTGTCCCACTGCACATGTCTTTAAATTACAGTAGCTCTTCTGAGTGCAATGAAAAAAAAAGTAATTTAATAACCCTGAATAAAGTCCTTATGAGTGGATTATGATAGGGCGACTTACATATGCCCAATCTTCAGTGTTCTCAATTGTATTGTGCTTCTCAAGACAAAAGCATATCTCAATAGGAAATAAAATTCCAAAGTTTTAATACATATATTCTGTGTAGCACATATCCCCTAAGCCTATACCAACCAATTTTTTAAATGTCCAATTTAAGAAATTGTTGCCTAGGATCATTTGTTTTAATAAAGCATTAATTTTAGAATACTTTCAGATTTACAGTAAAGTTGTGAAAATGGTATAGGGTTTTCATATACCTCACATAACCCCTCTCACAGTTTCTACTATTGTTAACAGTTTTGAGAGCTCCCAGCTAAAATGAGGTCCCAGCACACAGTGGCTAGCAACCCTGCCCTAGGAGGAAATGGAGGGGAGCTGGATGTGAGTGCTTACAGTGTGGCTTTCACCATATACTTTTTTAACCTGGCATATGGCCTAATGCCAAGTTGTCAGGCCCACGACCAGGAGGTCCCTTGCATGGGAAACTTGTTTGTATTTATGCACTTGTGGCTCTTGTCTAACTCATGTCCAGTTTATGCCTGCCTGACCATTTCTCTGGCACTGGGAGCCTGACCTTGTGTTCTCTCTTGATGTCCTAGGCAAATCTGGCCTGGAGTAGCCCCTGGTTCTTCACATGAAATGTGAAAATTCAATACACCACCACATTTTACATTTCTTCACATGAAATATAAAAATTCAATACACCACCACAATCAGAAGCAAGCTCAAAGATTCTTACCTCCAGAGCAAGGAGGTCTAATGAGTCATGAGGGCAGCCCTCAGTCCCCAAGTGAGAGAGAGACAGAGAGAGAGAGAGGCAACTAGCAATATATATAATGGAACAGGATGTGTGTCATTTTAAGTTCACTGGCAAATGCCTGAATGGTCTGTTTAAAGGAAGAGGCAGGAAAGTGGGGAGTAGAGTTGGCTGGGCAGGAGAGATGTCTCTAAGTTCTTATCTCTGGCTACTGGCTTGAGCCATTTAGATGCGGTATAAAACTGGAAACTATGTCGAGGGTGACTGAGCCTTTCTTGTATGAGAAAGTTAAACTCTAATTAAAATGGATGCCACAGCAACACAAAATTCTAAGAATTAACCACAATAACATCTTATATTAGCATGGTATTTATGTCACAATTAATGAACCAATATTGATACATTATTATTAATCAGAATCCATTACTGTATTCAGATTTCCTTAGTTTTTACCCACTGTCCTTTTATTGGCCCAGAATCATATCCAGAATAATATACTTAGTTGTCATGTCTCCTAGGCTCCTCTTGGCTCTTACATTTTATCAGACTTTCTTTGTTTTTGATGATTGCAATAGTTTTGAGGAATACTGGTCAAGTGTTTTGTGTAATGTTCCTCATTTGACATTTGTCTGTTTTTCTCATAATTAGATTAGGGAGAAAGACACCATACACACACACACACACACACACATATATCTGTATACATATGGGTGGATATGAAGAAGACCACAGAGGTAAAGTTCTATTTCCATTTCATCATATCAGGAGTAAATACTAACAATATGACATCACTGTTAATGTTAACCTTGAACTGGCTGAAGGAGTTTCTCAAGTGTCTCCACTTTACGGTCACCATTTTCTCCCCTCCTTTCCCTGTGGTACCGATTGGAAGATGTCAATATGTGCAGCCAGCACTTAAGGGGAGGAGCTTTATTTTCTACCTCCTTGAGGGCAGGGTATCTACATAAGCTATTTGGAATTTTTTAGCATGAGAGATTTCGCCTACTAGTTTACTTGTTCAATCATTTATTCATAACAATATGGACTCATGGACATTTATTTTATACTTTGGGTTATAATCTAATGCAATATAATCCAATATAAGTAAGAGCAACTTTTGTATGCTATTTTTTCCCTCACACAACCATGGTAGATGCTTAATCTTAGGGCAAGATGAAACTATGCTGTATTTCAAACTAATCATGTTGAAAATCTCACTTTAAGCCACACTAGTTAGGATATATTTTCCCAGAAATATAGTGATAAAGTAGGTTGGTTCATAAGAACAACATTATACTTCAATTTAACCCCTCTTATTTTATTTATGTATAGGTGAAAAATTACAGTCATAATGTAAAAAAAGATGATAGTTTTTACAAATAAAAAATTAAAGAAATTGTTTTTTGTTTAAATAAAAGGAACTATGATATGTAAATAATCATTTTAAAACCATAGCCCCAGTCTTATAATATTTATTTGAAGTGATTCCCAAACTAGAGTATGCATAATAATTTTCTGAGTTGGGTGATAAATGCCCATTCCTGGCTCCCACCCTCAAAGATGTTGTTATAGAATATCAGAGATCACACTCAGATACATGCAGTTTAACAAGCATTCCATGGAATTCAGATAACAATTTTCAGCATGTCATATTTGAGAAGCACTGTTGTGGAGAAACTGCTAACTTCCCCCAGTACCTAATCCTCCATTGTTCCGGTGATAAAATATACCCCAAGACCCACATGGGCATGTTAGAAGGTCAGGTAACTAGCCAGATCCATGTGGCCATGTGACTAAATTCTCTGTCCTGAAATGGAAGTAGAAAAGAAGTATGCAAATTTTTGTCAGTTCCTTAAAGGTACTGACCTTTTATCCCATTTCACAGTCTGGAACATGGTAATAGTGCCGGTGACCCACATTTAACCAAGCAGACCGAAAAATCTAAGGGCATGTTAGCAAAAGATAATAGATTGCCCTGCATGTCTCGACCACTTGCATTCTTCTGAACTGCTTTGTAAGAGTCTCTGTATTTTTACCCTCTTGATTACAGCAGTATAGCTTATATTTTAATAAAAATGCTTTTGAGAAATTGGACCAATTCCTACTGATAGTTAAATAAAACATATTTGTTAATATTTTAGTTTTAGATATGGTGACCACATGTACCAGTTTGTCCAGAACTACCTGTTTTATATCTATAGTTGGACCTAATTATGGGCTGTGCCTTCTTTCACCTGAAAAAGTAGCCTTGTTTAAATGATAAATTATATAACACCCTGGTTTTTTAATTTTTTTTTATAATTTTTTAATTTTTAATTTTTTTTTTATTTCAGAATATTATGGGGGTACAACACTTTGGCTATATATATTGCCCATGCACTGCCCGTGTCAGAGCTACAATTGTGACATCCCCCAAACTGTGTGCCCCATATCCATTCAGTGAGAGTTTTCCCATCCCCTCCACCCACCTCCCGCCTGCCCGCCCCCTGATGAATATTATTGCCCTGTGTGATGTAAGTGTTGATCAGTTAGTACCAATTTGATGGTGAGTACCAGTGGTGCTTGTTTTTCCATTCCTATGACACTTCGCTTTGAAGAATGGGCTCTAGCTCCAACCAGGATAATACCAGATGTGTTAATTCACCATTGTTTTTTATTGCTGAGTAATACTCCATGGTATACATATACCACATCTAATAAGATTGATGGGCACCTGGGTTGTTTCCACATCTTTGCAATTGTGAATTGTGCTGCTATAAACATTCGAGTGCAGATGTCTTTATTATAGAATGCCTTTTTTTCCTTTGGGTAAATACCCAGTAGTGGGATTGCTGGATCAAACGGTAATTCTACTTTTAATTCTTTGAGGTATCTCCATATTACTTTCCATAGATGTTGTACTAATTTGCAGTCCCACCAGCAGTGTATGAGTGTTCCTATCTGTCTACATCCCTGCCAACATTTGTTGTTTGGGGCTTTTTTGATATGAGCCAATCTCACTGGAGTTAAGTGATATCTCCTTGTGGTTTTGATTTGCATTTCCCTGATGATTAGAGAAGTTGAGCAATTTTTTATATGTTTGCTGACCATTATTCTGTCTTCTTTTGAAAAGTTTCTGTTCCTGTCCTTTGCCCATTTTTTAATAGGGTTAACACCCTAGTTTTAAGGGACTTGGTTGTTCAATATACACCAGAATTCAAAAAAGTTTCTATTGAAATTTAAATTCAGATTCAGAAACAGTCAAAATTATGGTGATTTTACAAACTTTGATTAAGCACAAAGAAAGAACATTCTACACTGTTATTGTATAATTATGTACATGTAATTTTATAATCCATGTTTGATTAGACGGTGAAAAGATAAGTAGGCAAAAGTAAGTCTAGAATGATTTTTTAAAATTTCTGTTTAAATCATTTCACAGCCTCTCCAATCTCTTCTGGCACCTAAAAATCAATGATCCGGGAATTCTGCAGCCCACTGGCAAGTGCCTATCACTCTTCAGAATTTCTGAATAAGCAGAATGATTAATTCACTTAAATTTATTGCCCAGGAAATATCAAAGGTGGCAGATGCTTTTCTCAATAGTGATTTATATTGAGAAGAAAATGAAAATCCTGGCCATCTTAATTAAGTGAATGCACCACTAAATCCAGACCCTTTTCCCTGCAATTTCCTGAAGGAACAAAAGTGCTCTTTGCCTGGTTTTTTGCTGTTTGTTCCTGTTTGGTGGCGTAAATTGTTGCCAGACTTCTCCTTGCCTTTATAAGGCGGAAATCCCTAAAGATTGCTGCCTTGGAAACTGACTAATCTCTAGTCATTAAAGCTCTCTACTGACATTGCAGAAAAGCTGTCGGGATCTCTTCATTAGCCTTGAGATGGGAAGCTTTAGAAAAGCACAAGTAAACTTTGACTCTAACACCATCGTTGGGTAATAAATGTAGTAAAAAGACAAGATTTTACAGGTACTCAAGACTAATTTTTTCTTCATTCAGATACTGTGTTATCACAGAGATTTTGCAGGACTATATGCACTGTCTTAATAATACTCAAAACTGCTAATATAAGTGTGGGAATATTATGCAATAGGAACTTGTTATCAGTAACTTCTTCCTGTCATTTTTTCAGCTATTGAAAGTGATGTGGCTTTAAGAGATTTACCAAGTTGATTCATTCTTCTTTTTCTATAATTCATACTCAATCTAACTGGAAGTAAGTTTTAGGATGGCCTGAAGAATTTTCATTTAAATCACTACCTTTCAACCTTTGTGTTTGTATTATTTATATAAGTTTTTAAAAAATCTTTCCTTAGGATTAATTTCCTTCTTAAACCTGTAGTAATCAAGAGCCAGTGCTCTCACACAACTGCGCTATACCACCAAGCTAAATTTTAAACATTGAAGCATTATTATAGGGCTCTATAATTACAATGCTTAAAATTCCACTTATATGTAAGCATATAAATATTGTGCCCTATCCACTTAGCTATGGTTTTGCAAAATTAAATAGCATAAGATGTCTAAATAGTGACAGACTAATATTTGATGAAATTTTCATTGGTTTATTCTACATATATTATTGCCTATGTGAACAACTACGTTGCCTTTTCCTCTTATTATGTGAATTGGAGAAAGGACTGTAGTTTTACACCATTTATTATTCTTTTTCCCAAATGTGAAATTCAATCACAAGGAGAAAGAAAAAGAATTGGCATAATAATTTAATTTCATTTCTCATTCCTATTTCTCATTAGCCTTCTAGCCCTGATTTATGTCAAATCAAATAAAATGTGTGTCAGAAGTTATTTTAGAGACTCTCTATATTTACCTTAAAATTATTTTCTTCTATGAATTTCTATTTCTCAATTCAATTCTATGGTAAAGTGAGTACTAGAAAAATAGAAACCAGAAAATCATTAGAAGACATTAATAGTAAAAAACATATATCACTTGTATTTTAAAATAATTAAACATTTTATTGAGTACTTCCTAGTGCAAGGATGTGGAAATTGCTTTAACAGAGACTATTTGACGCAGCAAAATGTCTTTAGAGATGGATAAGTGGTGAGCAGGGATATTGATAAATAGGAAATGAAAGACAATTTGAAATTGGACTATGGGTGACCTTTTTTGTTCCTACAATAGTGTGCCTGGACATAATTTGAATGAATATTCTAAATTGAGCAAGTTATAAATATTCTTAAAGATGTAACCTGTATTCCAAGATACCAGAAATCTTAGAATTCAACTGATCCAAACTATCATACTCCAGAAGAAGGTAAGGTAGATTAATTGATTGGCCCAATAAATCATAGCTAATAAGTAACAAAGTTCTATGTCACCTATGGCTCCTAACAGGGCAGATGTACAATGTATATCAAATCAATATTTTAATTAAATACATTTTTACCAAAACCTATTTCCTCAAAGTCTCCTTCCCATTTCATACTTTTTTAGATGACACATTTTTTGTGGTAAAATATGCATAACAGGAAATTTACCATTTTAATCATTTTAAACTGTATAGTTTAGTGGCATAAAGCACATTTACATTGTTGTGCAACCGTCACCACCGTCCACCTCCAGAATATTTTTTATCTTCCCAAGCTGATCCTCTGTACCCATTAAAAAATAACTTCTGTTTCCCTTTCGCCCCAGACCCTGGCAACCACTATTGTATTTTCTGCTTCTGTGAGTTTGACTACTCTAGGTACTTCATATAATTGCAATCATACAATATTTGTCTTTTTGTGTCTGATTGTTTTAGTTAGCATAATGTCTCAAGGTTCATTCATGTTTTAACATGTTTCAGAATTTCTTTTATTTTAAGGACTGAATAATAATTTTACATTGTGTGAATATGCCACGTTTTGTTTATCCATTCATTCCCCTAGGGACACTTGGGTTGCTTACATCTTCTGCCTATTGTAAATATTACTGCTATGAGCAAAAGTGTACAAATAGCTCTACGAGGACTTGCTTTCAATTCTTCTCATCTCATTTTGTTTATTACCATCCTTGATGATTTTAGTCCTTATGTTTCTCCAGACAGAAATCTTCATCATAACTGTCAACTTCGTCATCACTGCCAGCCCTGTGAAGACTGTTTTGAATGATGCAACAGAATCTTAGACTGCCACAAAACTCACATCGTGATTTACACCCATGTCATTAACCAGCACCCATTACATCAACGTCTATAAGCAAAGCTCCTTAGACAGCAGATGGACAAATATGTGCAAACATACAGATCTTTGTCAATGTAAATACACTCAACTCTCCTTGGACATCACATCCAATAATTACTCCAGTCATCCACTAATTAAACTGTGATTTAGTAGGTTCACATCCCATGCATTGAACTTTTGCCAGTGGAAAACAGACTGGAAGGATCCAGCAGGTAAATTGTCCACCTTCCTTCCTCTTTCTGCTCACATGATCTCATTCACTGTGATTCTCCAAGTCTCTGTATAAATGTCTCAAGTGTCCAATCAACCAGTGATGATTTCCTGAGAAGAAGCTGTAGGCAACTCTACAGAGTGCTACCTTGGATTTGTTTCCCTCCTTCCTAAAATCACTTCCCTTTTCCCACCACTCTAAAACAAACAAAGATACCATTATAGGTTTTAAGCCAGTCTGCAATAAAACTCAAACATCCTATTCAGGAGATGTACTTCATGTCTACCCTGGTATACCAAATGTGACAGCCTTAAATCTTTGAAAAACAGAGTTATGGGTAAAGCTTTAACTGAAGAGTTTATTGCACATTTTTGTTTCTTATTACCTAAATAAGGACATCTGTCTTAACACACATTTTCCCCAGATGCATCAAGTAGTTTCCACTCCTTTTTGATTCAAATGCTATACTCTCCATAGAGTGTATTGTGTGTTCTTACTATTTTCTTTGAGGATTCAAAAACTTGGGAATTGCTTACATTTTTCTACTAACATAAGCACTGAATTATTTTCTGGAATGAATCATCTAATCTTTCACTTTGCAACTCTCAAGACACATGTGCAGGTATGTTAGCTTCTCTTTTTAGAAAGGCTCATTCATCTGTGTCCTTAAAGAATGTTTGGGGTTATGTGGATTTTACACTGCTATCTTGTTTGGTACTATTGCTTCCTCTAAAAATCTATGACTCTTGATGTTTCAAGTCTCTATCTCTCAGGTTTTGGTCAGAGACACAGGTCTTCTCATACTGTTTTACAGAGAAGTTTACCTTTCCAAAACTTCCCAGATTCTAGGCCACTTCCATGAACTAAGACTTCTAGATATTTGCTGCTAACCAAAAGGTCACCTTCTACAGTGCAACTGCACTGAAGAAGTAGCAGAGATTTTGAGATTTCGATATTCTTTTCTTCCTTTTAAATTGTTTTATATAAGTCTAGAATGAGTAAAATGGAAGTTGTTTTCTATACTGATTTTAAATATGCTCCCTCTTTAATAAAGCATAAGTGGGCATAGTCACTTTTGGTTCAAATAGTAGTGTTCTCCCCTAGACACAGCTATAAATGTATATTTGTAACTGGTGTGGTAATTTTGATGTATCTATGTTTGGTCTGTCTTCAGTTAGCTAGCTTCCCTCTCCAAACCTAGTCCACCATTATGGCTCCAGGAAAGAAGGGAGGTAGGATAAGAATGTTGTCTCAGAAAGGAGAAGGAAAGGACACAGGAGAATATGAAGACAGGAAGAGGAAGGTGAAATCTCAGGCAGGCAGGTGAGCCAGGGAATGAGAGCCCTGGGAGAAGGGTTTACCTTACTAAGTATTCCTAAGGCAAGGGCATTACCTTTTTCCAATTGCCCACTTTTTCCTCAATATCAAGAGATCATGCAAGACTCTCATCTACAAACCCAGAAGCCATCTTAGAGAAAAGGGAGAGGAAAATAATCTGGAAAGATACTTTATAATTTAAGAGATTAGATCAAGTTCTATTTGACAAAAATAATTTTTGCTTTATTTTGCTTACTTCATAAAATGTGACAGGCAAAAGAAGGGATCAAATAATTTTAGAAAAATAAAAGACTATTATTAAAAGACTATTATTTTCTTTCTTTCTTTTTTTTTTTGAAACAGGATCTTGCTGTGTCTCTTAGGCTAGAGTGCAGTGGTGTCATCACAGCTCACTGCAATCTCAAACTCCTGGGGTCAGGCGAGCCTCCTGCCTCAGCCTCCTAAGTAGCTGAGACCACAGCATGCATTAGCACACCAAGCTAATTTTTTGTATTTTTGGTAGAGACGGGGTCTTGCTCTTGTCCAAGCTGGTGTTGAACTTCTGACATTAAGCAATCCTCCCGCCTTGGTCTCCCAAAGTGCTAGGATTACAGGTGTGAGCCAACACACCCAGCCCAAAAGACTATTATTTTCTGTGCATATATCACTGGGCAAAATGTGAGTTATACTGTATACTCAGCTACATATGAGTTATAGTGCAGCTGGTTACATGTGTACACTTATACTCTAAATTAGCTACATACATATTTTGGACCTGAGAGAAATAAGCAATAAAATGCATTGTTGATAACACAACACATTCTATAATTCCAGATTGATACTAATTTAAAACATTTAACTGTCAGAGTAATTTTGTTCTTCATGTAAGCAATGTAAAACACATTTGAAACAATAAAACTATAGAACATAAAATTTCCGATTTAGGGAACCAGGACTACTCAGTTACCTGCTAATTTCCTCTCACTTTCTGCATGGAGATAGATATCACTTACGTACCCCCCTGTAATAGAGTGAAGCTATAAAACATTTTTAAAAATGCATTTTCTCAGAAAATCTCTTTTTGAATCTCTACGATATTAAATCCCTCTAAATTAACTTTAAAATTTTTAAGAGATAATACTAATAAATAAGCCTAATATCCAATGAGAAGAAGTAAAGTCTTAAGATAACCACAGGAACCATTCAGTAGGGAAAAAATATTTACAGTATGTGAATAAGGGTTTATTCCAGGAAGAAAACAGGAACAAAATACAGCATTTATTGTTGTGAACATTTAAAAAATGTTTATCAAATTGTGATATCCAACACCTTTAATTGAACAAAATGCTATAATTTCCATTGCTTCCTTCCCTGATAAAGCATTGCCACATAACAAAAATGGGACATTCTGTGTCCCTAGACTACTAAATACATAAATAGCATGGTTTTGTTTTGATTTTAGCAAGGCCATAAATAATTTTCTCTATGATAAACTGCCCAGCCATATGAGTTAACATTTCTATCCAGGTTAATCATGTGCTCTGAACAAAATTAGAACTTTTAAAAAATTTCAACCAAGTTAAATTAGGCCTTCATTAAGCCACATTAACAGAAAATGAGCAGTGGTTAGATTAATTATTACTCCAATTCTGAATGGTGTTAACAATTTTGAGTAAACACAATATTCTTATTATAACTACTTATTGAAGTTCCTAATAATGAACTAGGCACTGTGCTTTAAATACATCATAATTGATCCTTACAAGGAGTCTTCATAGTAAGTATAATTGCCACTAATTTGTAGATAAGAAAATTGAGACTCATAGATATTAAGAATCAGTGCACAGATTGATTTCTGAATTATCATATCTGCAAGAGAATTCTCATCTGTCAGGACATTGTTCAAGGTCACCACCAGGAAAATTTTTAGCAACTGGGCTTCCACCTTGTGCCAAGAACTGTGTGTGCCCCACTTGTCACTGAGCATGGTGTCCTCTTAACCCATCAAGTTCGTGAGTTAGCTAGACCTTAATCACCATCTTATTGCTGTTTCCTTAGACTACTCTCAGTATCAGGTATAATTCAATTCTGCCAAGAAGCAGATACAAATACAAGATAAGACAGCAAAATATTCATTGAGAGAAAAGCAGGAGAATGCAGAAACCATAGTGCATGTTTGACAATTGTGAAAGGAAAAAGGGAAGAAAGGAAGGTTGGGTAAGAGGAGTTTCATATTGCATTATCATACCAAGAAACATTCGGGCAGGCCTAAGGGGTGTCTTCAAGTTGAAGTCAGCCATTGAAAGAGTTTCCCGCATGAGTCTGTCTTAATACCCTTGTCATATGTATTTATTCAGTGGGAGCAGGCCAAGGGATGGATGCTTAGTTTCAATGCAGCAAATAATTGTGTCAGTCAATTATGCTCCCTATACCAGATGTATAATTGATATATTTTGGTGGCTGTCATACTGTCTTTCATTGTATTGGCTTTCCTCCTGTGTTTTAAAATAATGGCTTGCACATTTCTGTTGTGTAGTAGCTTTCTCCCTTATTTCATTTATAACTCCATGTTTAGCTCCCTAGAACTCAAAACCAGAACCAGTATATAGTGAACCCATGTAATAGCATCTTTGTAGATGGAGCCAGTAGAAGGCATAGATTTGAATATTGATTTTATTGTATTTTTTCCCTCTCATCTCCCAAAAAAGCAGCAACTATAAATATTATGGTTGTGATGATATTTCCAGTTTCCTTTCCAAAGAATTTTATTTGAGAATTCCAGTCCGTGATTTCAATCAGTGAATTTCTATCTTGTCCTTGATTTGGGGTGAATGCTCTTAATATCTCTTAGTTTCTGGGATACAAACTCCTTGCTTCTTGATCTAGAATTAAAATACATACAACTTCAGCCCTATTTACCATTTTGTGTTTATGTGTTTGTAATACAACATTCAATAAGTTATTTTATCTTAAGCAGTATTAACTTTTTTTTTCCTTCTGAGACAGGATCTTGTTTTGTTGCCTGGGCTAGAGTACAGTGGAATGATCATAGCTCAGTGCAAATTCCAATACCTGGGCTCAAGTGATCCCCCTGCCTCAGCCTCCTGACTAGCTGGGACTACAGGTGCGTACCACCACACCTGGCTAATTTTTTATTTTTTGTAGAGACGTGGTCTCCCTTGTTTCTGAGGCTGGGCTCAAACTTCTGGCCTCAAGCAATCTTCCTGCTTTGGGCTCCTAAAGTGCTGGGGTTATAGGAGTGAGCCACCGCTCTCGACCAGCATTAACTTTTTTATGTAGAGATCTTAGAGGCTACATTATCTGATAATAGTATATACTATTAGAAAAAATGAAATATGCTAATTTGTACTAAAAAATTAAGAAACATACTCCTGAGACTTTTGTCTCTGGGGGTATATTAGAGTAGATACTCTCAAGAACTCTTCCAATTTGAGCAATTATTGCATGTACAGATAAATAAGGAATGACTTCTTAAATAAAAACAAAGGTAATCCTGGGAGCTATGTAGCATACCAAAGTTGTCTTTCAATCTCAGGTTTCTAATGATGTTTAGTGACCTTGTGCATATACCTGAATGGCAGTGGGCCTTAGGAAAGACAAATAAAGTAAAATTAGATAGCATAAATTTTTTAAAAAAAGCAACTCACATTAGAACTGTAAGTCCAAAGCTCTGATCCTTTTGTGTAAAAATGAGTTAGACATCTGAAGTCAAAGAACTGAAAAAAGCAAAAAAAAAATCATCTCAGGAGAAGCTAAAATTTAATGTTACAAGGGAAAAGAATGACTCTTAGTACACAGTCACAAAATATTCAAGGAATTAGGCACCATGGGTTTGAACCAACAGAAGCAGAAAACAACAAAATCTGACCTGTGTATGCTTCAGTTTCTAAAATTATGAGACAGAGAAGATGAATCAACTATATTGATTATGATACAGAAAATTAAAGATGATAGTATAAGTATATAATAATATGAAGAATAGTTAATCACATATGAATCACAACCAAATATGTTTTCTAGAAATTAAACTATAGTTATTTAAATTTAAGACACAGGGAATGGAGAATAGAATCATCTAAAGACTGACTTAGTAAAATATAAGATAAACATAAAGAACTTGTTGAAAATGCAATTCACAAAGAGGTGAAATATGTGAAAAAATGAACACATGTAAAATATTGTGAGAAGCTTTAATATAAATTTAATCAGATTTTTGAGAAGGAATAATATAATGTAAAGGAAGACACAATTATCAAAAAGATAAGGTCAAGAATTTGTTTGATCATAAACATAAATTCTTAGATTAAGGAAGCCCAATAAATTTAAAGTTGAATAAATAACTCCTTTTAGCATTTTTTTTAGGATAGGTTTGATTGCAAAAACATCCCTCAGCTTTGGTTTGCTGGGAGTCCTTCACTACCCTTCATTTCTGAAGGATGATTTTGCTGGGTACAGTATTCTTCATTGGTGATTTTTTTCTTTCAGCACCCTGAATACATAATCCCACACCCTCCTGGCCTGTAAGATTTCTTCTAAGAAAGGATGCTAATGTGACATTTCTATTAACATTGCAATCTTGGTGTTTAAATCACTTATATCATTAGTAAAAAGATTGAAAACTAAAATATTAAATATTAATAACTACAACTATTTGTTAAGAGATAAGCAATATAAAATGTAAATTCTAACATTGAAAATTCAAAATGTGTGAATGTGGGGGTAGAAGGGATTTACTGTGTACAGATTTGTTTTTCTTTATTTGTGATCAAAGTTAAGTCAATATCAGTTATAAATACTTGTTATAAGATGTTTTTAGGAATACTCATGGTAACCATAAAGCATAATCCTATAATAGATACACTAAAAATAAAAAGCAAGAAATTAAAACATACTACCAGAGAAAATCACATAACCACAAAGGAAGACAGTAAGAGAGGAAGAAAAAAAGAGAGGAGTTACACAACTGGAAAACAATTAACAAAATGGCAGTAGTAAGGCCTCACCTATTAACAACAACATTGAGTGTAAATGGACTAAATTCTCCAATTAAATGACATAGAGTGTATGAATGGATAAAAAAAACAAAACTCGACTTCATGCTTCTTGCAACAAACTCCCTTTATCTATAGAGACACACAAAGACTGAAAGTGAAAGGATAGAAGACAATAAGCCATGCAACTGCAAACTAAAAAAAGAGCAGAAATAGCTACACTTATAGCAGATAAAATAGACTCTAATCTAAAACTGTAAAAAGAGACAAAGAAGGTCATTATATAATGATAAATAAGTCAGTTTGGCAAGAAGATATAATAATAGTAAATATCTATGTACTCAATATTAGAGCACTCAAATACATAAAACAAATATTAATAGATCTAAAGGGAGAGAGAGATTGGATTACAATAACAGTAGAGGACTTCAACACACCAACTTTGGCAATGGACAGATCATCCAGGCATAAAATCAACAAAGAACCATCAAACTTAATCTGCACTACAGAACAAATGGACCTAATTGATATTCACAGAACATTTCATTCAACAGCTTCAGAATACATATTATTCTCCTTGGCACATGGATGATTCTCCAGGATAGAACATATGTTGGGACAAAAAACAAGTCTCAACAAATTCAAAAAGGTCAAAATCATATCTAGTATCTTTTCCACCACAATAGAATAAAACTAGAAATCAATAACAAGAGAATCTTTGGAAACTATAAAAATATATGGCAATTAAACAACATGCTCCTGAATGATCAATAGGTCAATGAAGAAATTAAGAAGCAAATTTAGAAAAATGTGTTGAAACAAATGAAAATGGAAATAAAAAATACCAGAACTTATGGGATACAGCAAAAGTGGTACTAAAAGGAATTTTATAACAATAAATGCCTACATTAAAAAATAGAAACTCCAAATAACCTAATGCACCTCAATGAATTAGACAAGAAAGAAAAAACTCAAACTAAAATTTACAGAATAAAAAAAGATAAAAATCTAAGAATAAGTAAATAAAATTGATATTAAAAAGTACAAAAGGTCAATAAATTGGTTTTCTGAAAAGATAAACAAAATTGACAAACATTTAGCTAATGTTCTAATATGAGCTAGAACATTAGAACATATTCTAATAAGGAAATATTAGAACTAATACCATCAAAATATAAGGGATCATTAGAGACTCTTATGAACAAAAATATGACAACAAATTGGAAAACCTAGAAGTGAATAAATTTTTAGACACATACAACCTTCCATGATTGGACTTTGAAGAAATGGAATCTTGAATAGACCAATAACAAGTACTGAGATCAAAGCAGTAATAAAATTCTCCCATCAATGAAAAGCCCAGGACCTGATGGATTAATTGTTGAATTCTACCAATACTTAAAGAAGAATTCATTACCCATTCTACCAAAACTACGTCTAAAAATAGAAGAGAATGGAAATATTTCCAAATGAATTCTGTGAGGCCGGTATTGCCCTAATACCAAAACCAAAGATACAACAAAAAAAGAAACCTGCATATCAATATTTCTGATGAACATAGATACAGAAATCCTCAACAAAATACTAGATAACTGAATTCAACAACACATTAAAACACACACACACACATTCACCATGATTGAGTGGGATTTATCCCAGGGATATAAGGATGGCTCACCATATACAAATCAATCAATGTGATACATCACACTAATAGAATAATGAAAAAAACCATATGATCATTTTGATAGATGCAGGAAAAGCATTCAATAAAATTCAACATATAAAACTCTCAACACATTACTTTTAGAAGGAACATAACTAACTTAATAAAGGCCATATATGACAAACCTACAACCAATATCATACTGGTCAGGGAAAGTTAAAAGCTTTCCACTAAGATATGGAACAAGACAAGGCTTCCACTTTCACCACTTTTATTGAACATAGTACTAGAAGCCCTAGCTAGAGCAATTAGACAAAAGAAAGAAATAAAGAGCATCCAAATTGGAATGGAAGAAGTCAAATTAGTTTTGTTTGCAGATGCCATAGTTTTATATTTGGAAAACCTAAATACTCCACCAAAAACTCTTAAAACTTGTAAACAAATTCGGTAAAGTTGCAGGATGCAAAATCAACATACAAAAATCAGTAGTGTTTCTATAAGCTAACAGTGATCAATATGAAAATGAAATCAAGAAACCAATCCCGTGTAAAATAGCTACAAAGAATGTAAAACATCTAGGAATCAATTTAAGCAAATATGTGAAAGATCTATATAAGGAAAACTATAAAACATGGAAGAAAGAAATTGTAAAGGACACAAAAAAATGGAAAGCTGTGATATGCTCATGGATTGGAAGAATTAATATTGTTAAAATGACAATACCACCCAAAGCAATGCAACACCTATCAAAATATCAGTAACATTATTTAGATAAACAGAAAAAAATGATCTGAAAATTTACATGGGAACCACAAAAAACCCAAATAGCCAAAGCAATTCTGAGAAAAAAGAACAAAGCTGAAAACATCACATTATGTGACTTCAAAATATACTACAAAGCTCTAGTAATCAAATCAGCATGGTACTGGCATAAAAACAGACACATAAACCAATGGAACAGAATATTGAACCCAAATACATTCCGCAAATTTACAACCAACTTATTTTTGGCAAAGGCACCAAAAATATACAATGGGGAAAGGACATTATGTTAAGTGAAATAAGCCAAACACAGAAAGGCAAATATTGCATGTTCTCTCTCATAAGTAGGATCTAAAAAAGTGTATCTCATGAAGATAGAGAGTAGTTTGGTTGTTATCAGAGGCTGGAAAGGTCAGACAGTAGGATCAGGGGATGAAGAAAGGTTGATTAATAAGTACAAATATACAGTTTAACAGAAGAAATAAATAGATCAGTAAGGTGACTATAGTTTAAAACAATCTATTGTATATTTAAAAATATCTAGAAAAGAACAATTCAAATTATTCTTATTATTAGAAGATAATACTTCTTTATTATTATTATTATAATTATTTTTGTAGATTTAGGGCATATAAATTCAGTTTTGTTGCATGGATATATTTTGTAGTGGTGAAGTCTGGGATTTTTGTGCAACTATTACCCAATTATTGTACATAGTACCCATTAGGTAATTTCTCTTCCCACACCTCCCTTCCACTCACCCACCCTCATAAATTTCTGAGTCTCTATGTCTATTATTCAACTCTCTATGCCCATATACACACATTATTTAGTTCCAACTTCTAAGTGAGAGCATGTAGTATTTGACTTTCTGTTTCTGAGTTAGTTCACTTAAGAAAATGGCCTCCAGTTCCATCTACGTTGCTGCAAAAGATATGATTTTATTCTTTTTTATGGCCAAGTAGTGTTCCATGGTGTGTGTGTGTGCACGTACATAGATATATACCACATTTTCTTTATCCAATCATCCAAGGATGGACACTTAGGTTGATTCCATATCTTTGCTATTGTGAATAGTGCTGTGATAAACATATAATGCAAGCATCTTCTTTGTTATATAATGATTTCTTTTCCTTTGGCTTGATACCCAGTAGTGGGATTGCTGGATTGAACAGTAGTTCTATTTTTAGTTCTTTGTGAAATCTCCACACTGTTTTCCATACAGGTTGTACTAGTTTACATTCCCACTAAGACTGTATAAGCATTCCCTTTTCTTCACATCCTTGCCAATATCTATTGCTTCTGAATTAGTAGTAATGGCCATTCTGACTAGTGTAAGATGGTATCTATTGTGGCCTTAATTTGCATTTCTCTGATGATTAGTGATGCTGAACATTTTTTCATATGCTTTTTGGCCATTTTTATGTCTTCTTTTCAATAATCAATCAAGATGGAAAATAAAATATTTTTTGAAGCAAAGGAAAACAGAGACAAAACAAACCAAAATCCCTGAGATACAGTAAAAGCAGTGTTAATGGAAAGTTTACACCATTAAATATCTATATCTAAAAGACAGAAAGATCACAAATTAACAACCTAATGTGGTGCCTCAAGAAACTTCAAAAACAAGAACAAACCAAACTCAAAGCTACCAGAAGAAAAGAAATTACAAAGATCATAATAGAACTAAATGAAATTGAGACCAAAAAAAGAAAAATACAAAGGATCAACAAAACTGAAAGTTGGTTCTTTGAAAAGATAAACAAAATTAATAGACTGTTAGCTAGATTAACCAAGTAAAGGAGAGAGAAGATTCAAATAAGCACAATCAGAAATGAAAAAGGAGACATTTCAACTAATATAACAGAAATATTAATACAAAGATCATCAGAGACTACTATGAAAATCTTTACACCACAAACTAGAAAACCTACAGAACAGGAATAAATTCCTGGAGACATACAATATTCCAAGTTTGAACCAGGAAAAAACAGAAATCCTGAACAGACCAATAATGAATAGTGAGATTGAATCAGTAATAAAATATTTCCCAATAAAAAAATACCAATACCAGGCAGATTCACAGCCAAATTCTACCAGACATACGAAGAAGAACTGGTAGCAATACTATTGAAAATGTTTTTTAAAAATGGAGGAGTGTATACTCCCTAATTCATTCTATAAAGCCAATATCACCCTGATACCAAAGCCAGATATGCAAGGACTAAACAGAAAACAAAAAACTACAGACCAATATCCCTGATAAACACAGATGCAAAAATCCTCAAGGAAATACTAGCAAACTGAATCCAACACCACATCAAAAAGACAATAGACCACAATCAGGTGGATTTTATTCCAGGGACGTAAAGATGGTTCAATATACACCAATTAATAAAGGTGATTCAACACATAAACAGAATTAAAACCAAAATCCTATGATCATCTCAACAGGTGCTGAAAAACATTCAATAAAATCCAGCATCTCTTCATGATAAAAACCCTCAACAAACTTAGCATGGAGGGAACAAACCTCAAAATAATAAAAACCATATATGACAAACTCACAGCCTGTACTATACTGAAACAGAGAAAATTTGAAAACTCTCTCCTAAGGACTAGAACAAGACAATGATGCCCACTTTCACCACTCCTATTCAACATAGTACTGGAAGTCCTAGCCAGAGCAATCAGGCAAGAGAAAGAAATAAATGCATCCAAATTGGGAAAGAGGAAGTCAAACTATCTGTATTTCCTGATGATAAGATTTTATACCTAGAAAACCCTAAAAATTCCTCCAAAAGACTTATAGATTTGATAAATGAACTCAGCAAAGTTTCAGGATACAAAAATCAATGTACAAGATTAGCAGCATTTCTATAAACCAATAACAATTAAGCTGAGAATCAAATCTAGAGCTCAATCTTATTTACAATAGCTGCAAAAAAAAAAATACCTAGGATTGTATTTAATTAAGGAGGTGGAAGATCACTATAGGAAAAACTACATCACAATGATGAAAGAAATCATAGGTGACACAAACAAATGGAAAAACATCCCATGCTCATTGACTGGAAGTATCAGTATCATTAAAATGACTGCACTGGAAAAATGTCTCCAGAGGTTCCGGAAAAATGGCGATCTGATAGCGTCCTCCCACCGCACCGCTCCCAGGAAAGGAGGTGAGGAACGCCAGCGGCTGCCTGCGAACACGGACCGCTCACTCCGAAAACAGCATTGCGAATTACAGAGAAACAACGCCGAACGCCCAGCCCAAGAAAACAGGTACAAAATTTTCACAAAGATCGGAGGGCGCACAGAGCACAGTAGAGCCCAGAGCGTGGGAAGGACGCACTGGCCAGGTCTGCGCAGCGCGACCTGCCCCCCAAGCGGTTACGCGCCTCCCCATCCACTCAGTCAGGGACAAGCCCAGAGTTGGGGCAGGGCGGTTGCACAAGACAACAGACGCTGTGGAGTTGGAGTAATCACGAAAGCCAAACACAACCCTCAGCTGCAGTGTACAGAGACCACGCAGGGCTGGGGATCACGCTGGGCGGAGATTCAGCTTCCCGAGACAGTGCGCAGGAACCCACAGACCGGCACTGCGTCACTGGAAGTCAGCGGGACTGGGCCCAGGAGTTTAACGGGGAGCGGGACACGCCCTTAGAGGCTGCTAGCAACTGCCGCTGCGGCCGGCGGAGAAAAACTGCGCTCCCGGCGCGATCGGAGCCCGGCTGTGCGCCAGGCTGGCGGCGGCCGCCATCTTTACAGCCGCCCGCCGGAGCTGTGAGCCCCGTCTCTAGCTCCGCCCCGGCCCGGCCCGGGGTTCTTCCGCTGGGGCGAGACAGGCTTTGCCTTTGGTGGCCAGGGTCAGCTGCATCCGTGGGTTCCAGGTGGGACCAGGTCCTGGAACGGTACCGGCGGGACCTTTGGGTATTGGAAGCAGTTTGCAGCTCATCCATCTGGTTCTGCTACCCCGGCTCTGGCCTCCCACAAGTCGCTACATGCTGGTCCTAGTGCCCGCCCCTTCAGGTCCCAGCCCTCCTGTACCCCAGAAATCACTCATTTTGAAGGTTACTGGCTATAGTGACTCATTTGGTATAACTGCTGGTTCCCAGGACAACCAAATACCTCAAGAGCCACAGACTGAACCAGAGTAGCTCCCCATAATCCTGCCCACTTAAATAGGGAATTTCGCGCCACCCAAGAGCGCTTCCAGAGGCCACTACTCCCCCCTCCCCGTGGGAACATCCCCCCGGTGGAGACTGCTGGGGATAGAGACGGCCACCCACCTCGCCTTGGGGTCTAGTGGTGGAAAAGGGGTGCACAATTGGAGATCCCCCTATCAACCAGTATCACGCGGAGACGCACATCAGAAGGGCAGACACACGTGGCTAGATGAGCAACCTCTGAGCTGTGTAGAATTTTCCCAACTCAGCACTCACACTGCAGCCAAAAGAAATTTTGTTTCTACCTGCACCTCAGGAGGAGCAGGGTCAAAGTAACCCCTAGGAGCTACAAGGCCCCTCCCAAAGCACGGGGCTTTCGCATACCCCAACTGGGGAATCAGAGTCTGCCACGGACATAACAGAATACCTAGCTAATAGGGAGCGGAGGACTCATATCCTCAAGTACAATTCATTAGCTCAGAGCCCAAGCTGGGAGGTCATTCTCACCACACTCCACTGGGAAGAGGAGAAGACCACAGGTCAGAGTTAACTCAAGATCCACCAAACTTGCTAAAATACACCTAAGGCAATACAGGCCACTAGTTCTCTCCCTGGCTTTGCCAAGGAACAATAATTGTGAGCCTGGTGACAGGGCCATAAACTAGCCCTAACACCCCCAGCTCTCGACCAAGAGGCCAGATGAGAAAAAACCAGCGAAAGAACTCAGGGAACATGAAAAATCAGAGTGAAAAGTCACCCCCAAAAGAAATTATCAGTTCCTCAGCAATGGATACCAACCCAAATGAAATGGGTAGAATGACAGAAGAGGAATTTCGTTTATGGATTATAAGAAAGCTCAATGAAATTCAAGAGAAAATTGAATCCCAGCACAAAGAAACCACAAGAAAAATGCAAGAAATGAATAAAAATTCTCCAAAGAAATAGAAATATTATGGAAAAATCAAATAGAAATCCTAGAAATGAAAGAAACATTCAAGAATCTACAAAACACAGTGGAAAGCCTTAAGAATAGGCTGGAGCAAGCAGAGGAAAGAATTTCAGAGCTAGAAGACAGCTCCTATGCGCTAAATAAATCAGCCGAAGAGAAAGAACACAAAAACAAGAGGCAGGAAAAAAGCATACAAGAAATGTGGTATTATGTAAAGAGGCCAAACATAAGGATTATAGGTATCCCCGAGGGAGAGGAGGAAAATTTGCATGGGCTGGAAAATTTATTTGAAGGAATAATAGAGGAAAATTTCCATGGCTTAGCCAGAAATCTCGATATCCAAGTACAAGAAGCACAAGGACTCCTGGGAGAGTCAATGTGAAAAGGCATTCACCACGCCACATAATTATTAGACTGACCAAAGTAAACACAAAAGAGGCACTCCTCAGAGCTGTAAGACGAAAAGAACACGTAACCTACAAAGGGAAACTGATCAGATTAACTGCAGATTTCTCAGCTGAAACCTTACAAGCCAGAAGGGAATGGGGAGACATCATCAATCTCCTAAAACAAAACAAAGGTCAACCCAGAATGCTGTATCCTGCCAAACTAAGCTTCTTATATGAGGGAGAAATAAAGACTTTTCCAGATAAGCAATCACTGATAGAATTTGCGTAATCCAGACCAGCCTTGCAAGAAATGCTTAGACCTGCATTATACACTAAACAGAGCAACAGACACCCACCTATGTAAAACTACACAAAAGCTAAAACCCCAGAAACCAGATTCCACAATGACGCAAGAGGTAAAACAAAAGATACCACCCAAGAATATCAGAAATTTACCCCAAATATCAATTCTCTCAATAAATGTAAATGGCTTGAACTGCCCATTGAAGAGACATAGGCTGGCTGAATGGATTAAAAAATACAAACCAAGTATCTGTTGTCTTCAGGAAACACACCTTACACACAAAGACGCATTCAGACTCAAGGTGAAAGGATGGAATACAATTTTCCAGGCTAATGGAAACCAAAAGAAATCCGGAGTAGCCATCCTCATTTCAGATGACATAAACTTTAAAGCAATAAAAGTAAAGAAGGATAAAAATGGACACTATATAGCGGTGAAGGGAAAAATCTCACAAGAGGATTTAACAATCCTAAACATTTATGCACCCAACACAGGAGCACCCAGGTACATAAAGCAAATACTGCTAGATCTAGACAATATAATAAGCAGCAATGCCATAATAGAGGGGACTTCAACACCCCACTGACAGAACTGGACAGATCCTCCAAACAAAAAACAAATAGAGAAATAAAAGACCTAAACAGGACTATAGAACATTTGGGCCTAACAGATATCTACAGAACACTCCACCCAAATAACACTGAATATACATTCTTCTCATCAGCTCATGGAACTTTCTCTAAAATTGACCACATCCTAGGCCACAAAACAGATCTAAACAAATTCAAAAAAATAGAAATCATACCATGTATCTTTTCAGACCACAGCGGAATAAAATTAGAAATCAATTCCAACAGAAACTCACATCGCCCTCCAAAAATGTGGAAACTAAACAATCTATTGCTGAAAGATTATTGGGTCAAGGAGGAGATTCAAATTGAAATCAAAAGATTCTTTGAACTAAACGATAATGGGGATACAAGTTATCAAAATCTGTGGGATACAGCAAAAGCAGTCCTGAGAGGAAAACTTATCGCCCTAAATTCCCACATCCAAAAGACAGAAAAGTCACAAATCAGGAAACTAATGAATCATCTTAAGGAAATGGAAAAGGAAGAGCAAAGCAATCCTAGAGCCAGCAGAAGAAAAGAAATAGCCAAAATCAGAGCAGAATTAAAAGAAATCGAGAACAAAAGAACAATACAGAAGATCAATGAAACGAAAAGTTGGTTCTTCGAAAAGATAAACAAAATAGACAGGCCACTTGCCAGGTTGACCAGAAGCAGAAAGGAAAGGACTCTAATAAGCTCAATTAGAAATGAAAAAGGAGAAGTCACAACTGATACGATGGAAATACAAAACATCATCTTTGAATACTACAAAAATCTCTATGCCCACAAACACGAAAACGTGGAGGAAATGGACACATTCTTAGAAACACACTACCTCCCCAGGCTTAACCAGGTAGAAACAGAATTTCTAAACAGACCAATATCAAGCACCAAAATTGAAGCAGTAATAAAAAATCTACCCACAAAAAAAAGTCCCGGACCAGATGGGTTCACACCTGAATTCTACCAAGCCTACAAAGAAGAACTGGTGCCTATACTGCAGAAATTATTTGAAAATATCCAGAAGGATGGAATCCTCCCAAACTCATTCTACGAAGCCAATATCACCTTGATACCAAAGCCAGGAAAGGACACAACAAAAAAAGAAAACTACAGACCAATATCCCTTATGAATATAGATGCAAAAATTCTCAATAAAATCCTTCCAAACCGATTCAAATGTACATCAAAAAAATAATCCATCACAATCAGGTGGACTTTATTCCCGAGATGCAGGGATAGTTCAACATACGCAAATCTATAAATGTAATCCACCATATAAATAAAAGCAAGAACAAAGATTATATGATCCTTTCAATAGATGCCGAAAAGGCTTTTGACAAAATCCAGCATCCTTTTATGATAAGAACTCTTAACAATATAGGCATAGATGGCTCATTCCTAGAAACTATTAAAGCCATATACGATAAACCCACAGCCAATATCATACTGAATGGGGAAAATTGAAGGCATTCCCCCTTAAAACTGGCACCAGACAAGGGTGCCCACTATCTCCACTTCTTTTCAACATAGTGCTGGAAGTCCTGGCCACAGCAATTAGACAAGACAGAGGAATTAGGGGCGTCCAGATGGGGGCAGAAGAGGTCAAACTTTCACTATTCGCAGACAATATGATATTATACATAGAAAACCCCAAAGATTCAACCAAGAGATTACTGGAATTGATAAATGAATTCAGCAAAGTCTTAGGATACAAAATTAATACACACAAATCCATAGCCTTCATATACGCTAATAACAATCAAGCTGAGAAACAAATTAAAGATGCAATACCTTTTGCAATAGCAACAAAGAAAATTAAATATTTAGGAACATATCTAACTAAGGAGGTCAAAGATCTATATAGAGAGAATTATGAAACACTGAGAAAAGAAATTGCAGAGGACGTAAATAGATGGAAAGCCCTACCATGCTCTTGGATAGGCAGAGTCAACATAGTAAAAATGGTTTTGCTACCTAAATTAATTTACAGAATCAATGCAATCCCTATCAAAATACCAACATCATTTTTTGCCGATCTAGGAAAAATAATTCTATGCTTCGTGTGGAACCAGAGAAGACCCCGTCTAGCCAAAGCAATCTTAAGCAAAAAGAACAAATTGGGAGGCATCTGTCTACCAGACTTCAAACTATACTACAAGGCTATAGTAACCAAAACTGCATGGTATTGGCACAAGAACAGACACGTAGACCAATGGAACAGGACTGAGAACCCAAATATAAAACCAACCTCATACAGCCACCTGATCTTTGACAAATTCCAGAAAAACGTACACTGGGGAAAAGATTCCCTATTCAACAAATGGTGCTGGGAAAATTGGATGGCCATATGTAGAAGACCGAAAGTGGACCCACACCTCTCACCTCTTACAAAAATCAATTCACAATGGATAACAGATCTAAATCTAAGACATGAAACCATAAGAATTCTCGAAGAAAACGTTCGAAAAACTCTTATGGACATTGGCCTAGGCAAAGAATTTATGAAGAAGACCCCCAAAGCAATCACAGCAGCAACCAAAAATAAATACATGGGACCTGATCAGATTGAAAAGCTTCTGCACAGCCAAGGAAACTATCACTAGAGTGAACAGACAACCTACAGAATGGGAGAGAATATTTGCATGCTACACCTCTGATAAAGAGCTGATAACCAGAATCTATACAGAACTTAGGAAAATCAACAAGAAAAAATCAAACAACCCTATTAAAAAATGGGCAAAGGACATGAACAGAAACTTTTCCAAAGAAGACAGAATAATGGCCAGCAAACATAGAAAAAAGTGCTCAACTTCTCTAATCATCAGGGAAATGCAAATCAAAACCACAATGAGATATCACTTAACTCCAGTGAGATTGGCTCATATCAAAAAATCCCCAAATAACAAATGTTGGCGGGGATGTGGACAGATAGGAACACTCATACACTGCTGGTGGGACTGCAAATTAGTACAACCTCTATGGAAAAGAATATGGAGATACCTCAAAGAATTAAAAGTAGAATTACCATTTGACCAGCAATCCCACTACTGGGTATTTATCCAAAAGAAAAAAAGACATTTTATAATAAAGACATCTGTTTTCGAATGTTCATAGCAGCACAATTCACAATTGCAAAGTTGTGGAAACAACCCAGGTGCCCATCAATACACAAGTGGATCAATAAAATGTGGTATATGTATACCATGGAGTATTACTCAGCAATAAGGAACAACAGTGAATTAACTCATCTGGTATTATCTTGGTTGGAGCTAGAACCCATTCTTCGAAGCGAAGTGTCACAGGATTGGAAAAACAAGCACCACTGGTACTCACTATCAAACTGGCACTAACTGATGAACACTTACATCACACAGGGCAATAACATTCATCTGAAGGTGGGCGGGCGGGAGGGGGGGTGGAAGGGATGGGAAAAACTCTCGCTGAATGGATGTGGGGAGCACAGTTTGGGGGATGACCACGATTGTGGCTCTGACACAGGCAGAACAGGGGCAATGTGTATGGCCAAACTGTTGTACCCCCATGATATTCTGAAATTTAAAAAATAAATTAAAAAAAAATGACTGCTCTGCCCAAAATAATCTGCAGATTCAATGAAATTCCTAAGAAAACACCATAATTTTTCACAGAATTAGAAAAAAATCCTAAAATTCATATGGAACCAAAAAAGAGCCTGAGCAGCCAAAGCAGTACTAAGCAAAAGGAGCAAAGCTGGAGTCATCACATTACCTGATTCTAAATTATACTACAAGGCCATAATAACCAAAACAGCATGATAATGGTATAAAAATAGACACATAGATCAATGAACAGATTAGAGAACCCAGAAATAAAGCCACATACCCACAATCAACTGATCTTTGACAAAGTAGACAAAAACACAATGGGGAAAGGACACTCTATTCACTAAAGCGTTCTGGGAATATTGGATAGCCATATGCAGAATAAAACTGGACCCCTATCTCTCACCATATACAAAAAATAACTCATGATAAAGATTTAAATGTAAGATCTGAAACTAAACATTTCTAGAAGAAAATGTAGAAAAACTGTTCTGGACATTGGCCTAGGCAAAAGATTTATGACTAAGACCTCAAAAGCAAATGCAACAAAAACAAAAATACATAAATGGACTGAAACTAAAATGCTTTTACACAGCAAAAGAAATAGTCAACAGAGTAAACAGACAACCTACAAAATGGAAAACAAATTATTATAATTATAATATTATTCACAAACTATGCATCCAACAAAGGATTAATATCTAGATCTACAAGTAACTCAAACACTCAACAAGAAAAAAACAAATAACCCCATTAAAAGCTAGGCAAAGGTCATGAGAATGTTTCTAGCATAAAGAAAAGATAAATATTTAAGTTGATGAATATCCCAGTTACACTTATTTGATCTCTGCAAATTATTATGAAAGTATTGAATTATCATATGTACCAGAAAATATGCACATCTATTATGTATCAATAAAAAAGAACACAGACAAAAAACAAAGACAAATATTACTTTAAATATTTAGAAATACATAATTATATTCTAGCACAAATATTATATATTTGAAAACCACTATGTATGTGTATGTATATAAAGTATCTGAATAAACAATTAAATAATATTAAAATAATTACATGAAATAGAATGTGTATGATTTGATACATTAATTATGCTAAATTTACAAAAGGGTGACTTCCCAAGGCTTACACAGGACACTTAATGTATATTCTAATTACTTACATATATTGGAGCTTGCTTGAAAACTACAAAGAATAAATACTAAATAAGGCTAAATATTCATTGATAGAAATATTACTAAGTTTAAGACAGAAACCACGGGACCAAAATCTTTCTCTTCACAGAAAACCTCTCACATAAAAAAATCTCTCAGCCTTTCAGAATCAGAGTTTATTTTCTTCACGTAGAAAAGAAGACTATTTTTAAAGTCACATGTATGTGATAGAAACATAACAAGATACTTTATATGAAAGAGTGGGATGCGTAGTATATAATAACGCTTGAAAGCAGCAATTGCCATTCTAAAAAAACAGAAAAAATTTGAGATAGGAGACCTCCTCCAGGGTACACTCTTATCTTTATGAATTTCAGGCTGTGTTTTATGCAGGTCCCACTTAATCTAATCTTAATATGTTTAGAACTCTATGAATTTAAAACAATAGAATTCCATTAAGTACTAAATTTTGTCCCCAAAGAATCAAAACAAGGACATTTCACGACATATATAAAATTATTTATGATGTGAAGCAAGCCAAGGCCACCAGGACACATTCTGTAATATGTAATATTGCCAATTTTATGGCATATTATGGTACATGTATTGAGTATATATATAGTCAATCTACAAGAGGAAAATGAAAGCACACTTACTGTGTTTAATGCAAAAATGTGTTGTACCAATACTAGCAGTTTTAAGACCACTGGAGTCAAAGAAAAGTGGAAATCATAAGTAAGTGATGATGTAATTCCTAAAGATATTAGAATAGACATTAGATGGTTCACTTGAGCTGTTATATTGAGATGTATTGGTGCTCTCTTCCATCCATGAACCACTGCCACTCCATTTAATTATCCCATAACATCCCCAGATATTATTTTATCTGAGAGAACATTCACCAACTTGGTGAATGGTGACATTTTTTTAATCCACCAATGTCTATGTATATTTGAATGCACATACATCCCTTCTAAAAGCTACTTTATTTGTAAAATAGACAAGAGAATATAAGCAGCTCCTATGACTATTAAAAGAAATTATATTGTAAATATCCCAGCACTACCCCCTAAATGGTACTAATACATTAATCCCCTCTTCCCCGATTTAATTTTTGGTAGTGGCTGGATAGATTTTATCAGCACAAGTATATATTTCAAGAAACATGACAGTTATTCATATTGTTGCCAGTGGACAAATTAACTCAATGGTTTGTTAGTATTTGTCAAATTCTTCCATGCCTAATTATATTAAGGAAAATTATAAATATAATTTTGAGGCTTATCTAGTCTAATAGCAATTTTCTTATTATAGGTGATCATTGCCAAAATTCAACAGCCTCCTAACTTTCAGACAAAGTGTCAAACTCACTTGATTATATAAAGATAGAGCCTGTTGATCTATCTTTAATTTTATATATAAGATGGTTGTTTTGTTCACACTGATATCAAAAAATAAAAATAGTAATAATTTCCCATATTATATTTCAAGTTATGTATTCTACTAAAATTATACATCTCAGGACTGTTATGTGCCTTTAATAAATTTTAACTCATGGCATATTGGAAGATTTTTACTTTGTGTGTCACGGATAAAGAAGAAAACTGGGTCCTAAAGTCTCTACATACATAGAAATCATGTAGGAATATTCTATCTCATTTTTATGCAGTAGACATCCTCTAGGTGTGTGGCAATAATATAGGTTAAGATGAAATGGAAGACATATCTTAGCCTTTCTTATGGGTCTCATATTTTACTCCAATTATCAGAGGGGATTTTGCAGTCTAAGCTAAAGATACAAACTCATTTTACATGGACCACAGACAGTCATTGGAGTTAATGACTTTTTGTCATCACTAACCTACCTCAAATCTGAACTGGTGACCTAGAAGCAAAAGACTGCCTATGTCATTATAAATCTTCCAGTTGCTTTCCCTAGTTTATATTTTAACTATTTTACTTAAATAAATTATAGCATCAAACTCTTGAAATTGTATGATATCATTTTACAAACTCTTTACTCCAAAGTATAACTGTTAAGTTTAATATGTATCTGCTATTAACACATACTATTTTCCAGAATTTTAAAAATATGTATTTCTATGAATTTTGCCAGTGGTATTTGCAGATCCATTCAGTCTTTTTAAAATGGTTCTACAGAATTATAATCACTTCTGTCTACAGCATACAGATAAATCCAGCACCTTCCTAAATAATACATAGACTCCTGATTGTCTATAATTGACTTTTCCACTAGTGATTAGGACTGGTTTACTGCATTTTCAACTGTTCTGTGAAGCCAGTTCCTTCATCAAGTAAATATTATAGATGTAAATTGCATTTACTGTCACCAGTGTTGTTTGTAAAGTATAGCTAAGTTTCACTCTGAGATTTCTCTGAAGTTAAAAACATAATTTCTAAATGTAGACATTTTCCAAAGACGATAGAAATGGCTGTTTGGAATTGGGATTTAATTTATTCATGGGAAAAACAATTAATTTGAACAGACTTGAGAAACTGTAGCACCCTCTATTTTGTAATGTTTAGGACGGAACAGACTAGGTAAGTACCTTATTAAATTAGTAGAAGCAAATCAAAGTTACCAAGTGCACATATAATTCTTTAAAATACTGACTTGGGAATACTGCTTCTGTTCTTTCCAGTCTTCTCCTTCTGCTCTTCCTCCTTCTGTGTACCATGGTGAGTGAAGTGCAATTACCCTCCTGTTGAGATTATTTGGAATAAACAACTCAGGAGAGAAGTCATGCTGTCATTGACTATCATCTAACAAACAAAACATAAACTTCCTGGATTCAGATATTTGCAGAAGAGTGTTTGTGTGTGTGTGTGTGTTTGCACATAAATGCATGTGCTCCTAAATATTGGAGACAGAGAAAGGTGTTACTAGAGACTGCAAGAATCCATTTCTCCAGCACCATGAAAAAAAACACATGCTAAGAATTTGTAGGAAAAGAATATTCTTTCCATCCATAGACTAACTTCTCTCTAAAGTAAAAATGTAAGGTATTGCTAAGATTTAATATATTCCAAGTTTGCCTTCAAGATCATTATGCTATTGGAAACTTGCAAAGCAATTGCAGATACCTACCATGTGAACAATTCTCTACAAATGACACTTTTCTTCTTGAAAATTTTAGGGCCATTAAATCCTATGACAATAGTGACTCTGAATAGGAAGCTTAAGAAGAGAAATTGTATCTTTGTGGTATAATGTCAAATACAGATCTAACTCAGGAAAATTGCTAGAGTTAAATGTACTACAAATAAAAACAAAAATCAAAATCCCACAGAACTCCAATAAAAATTAATAGATACTTCATAACTTGGTTTAATAATCTTATGGAGGAGAATAAACAAACCAAGAAACCACAGTCACAACAGCAATACAAAAAGTAAATGCTAATATCATAGTTGCATATGCATATCTATATTCTGATATACAGTAAATCATAAAATTGTGAGTTAGTGGCTCTGTATACTTCATCTTTTGGTAACAGTTTACATTTATATCCTCATCTGGTCTTAAAAATTATATACTTGAAAGTTAAGGCCAAGGACCTGCATTGAAATTATAGCCAACTCACCCACTTTTGTGTATACTATTGTATTTTAAAAATGACAATTCTGTTTTATATATACAACACTATAACTTATATACTGTGTGATGTAAATTGTTGAAAGTCTTTTTAAGAATCTTGGTATTTAAAATGAGCCTTGCTTTCACAGAGCAAAGCAAAGATATTCTGTCTTAGGCACGTGCAGGAAAAAAAACGGAAAGGCTAGGAAAAATTGTAGCCTTATTTTACTTGGGCGCCATGCTACTAAAGTTGATGGAAACAGAAAAGAATATCTTTGGTCTGGTGAAAATAATAAATATTTAATTAGGTTGAAGGGAAGCAGTAGCAATCAGCATAGTAGATTGACAGTTGGGATTCTGTCAGAAGACTGTCAAGTGCTATATTACTCAAGAGTGACATGGAATCAGGAACCAAATGACAGTAGTTGACAGAAATATAATTTCACAAGAAACATATCTTTAAAGCTCTAATTAAGCATATTGGCCAGAAAAAGCAAGGAGAACCTGCTGAAAAAAGGGGTGTGTTCTCATTCCAACTTTATCTTTCTTTGGGATATTTAATTAAGTAAATTAATAGTATTCTCTGAAATAAGGTGGATTTTATATGTGTTTTGCAAAAATCTTAAATTTACAGAATACTCAGCCAAAAATCTGCTAATGATCAGCTGTTTTACAATTCAATGGTATAGCATAGTTGCTAAATTGATGAAATGTTTAAACTGTAGGAAGGAAAGAAAGGAATATTTATTGGAATCAAGCATGTTGTATTTTAAAAGCTTAGAATGTGTCTAGGGCATTGTACATAATATAAAAGTGCTGCTAAGACTACTGCTACCACTATCCCTGTTAGGATTACTATTCTATCCTCATAGCAATAAACCACTGAGACTGGCATCATCTTCATTTTATAGAAATGGAAATGGAAGTCAGTGACAATAAATGTATATCATTGCTACATTCGTTCATTTAGCTGTGTATTTTTTGTGCCTGAAATATCACTTTAAAAGTGATATTTTTACTTGTTAAATGAAATAATCACTAGTGAGTTCCCAGAAGATACTTAGAATGTTTCTTTCTTATGCCTGGAATTAGAAGATTTTTAAAGAACTATATACATGTTTTATGTTATTTTTAGTAATGTAAGTATTTAGCTATGAATTTCTCTTGAGCACAATGAATTAACCTACATCATCTATTGAAATAAAAAAACTTAGTAAAAGAGAACAATGTTAAGAAGAAAAATAGAAGGAAATAATAATGAGTATGCTAACAGAAATAAATTCATTCATTCAATTCATTGAAGAACTGTTTCTCAGAGGAAAATCAATAAAATGTTTATGAAAATAGGAGAAAATGCAAACACACAAAATTAGAAATGTCAAAGGAGAAATAAATCAAATATATCATGATGTACACATTAAATACGTACAGGTTTTATATATCAATCATACCTTAATAAAGTGATTCAAACAAAATAAAAATGAGAAACAGGCACAGCAGGAAGAGAAATTGTTTAAAATTCCAAGACAGTAATCTGTCAAATTTTATAAAAATGTATTTGGCTACTTGAAAAAATGAATAGTTTGATAAGGAATTATTCACCACAATTTTTCAAAAGAGATAGAAGCCTAAAATGGAATGCTAAAAAGTATACAATTAATCCCAATAAGGCAGGGAAGAGAAACAAAGAGTTAATGGGCCAATTAGAAAACAAATAGCAAGACGATTACTTAAACAGGACATGTCACTGCCCACATTAATGTAACACTTCTGAATTTCAAGGAAAAGGCCAAATAAGATTTGATAAGAGAAAAATATCCCATCATAGTTGTCGTAAAGAAACGTGTTTTAAATATAAGGAGATGGGTTAGAAGCATAAGAGTTTAAAATTACATATACACACACACACACACACACACATACTTACATACATAAATTTGGTATTAGTTAATATTTTCTATAAATATATAAACTATATATGTATATATGTAGTTGAAAACTTTAGCCATAAGAGGGAGCATTGTCCTAGAAATGTTTAACAGCTGGCCCTTGGGCTGGAGGACAGGGAAGCCAACAACATTGCCCATTAACGTGGACACTATCATTCTTAACAAAATAATAGCAAATTAAATTGAGTAATAGATAATAATGTTAATATATAATAACCAGTTGGGCTTATCAAAGTCATGTATTTGGTTTAACACTCAAAAACCAATCAGTGTATTTCACCATCTTTTCAGAACAAAGAAAATATGTATAGTGATCTAAATATTAACAGATGAAGAAAAATCATTTTAAGAAATTTATCACACATTCATGATTAAACTCACACACCCATATAAAACAAAATGCTAAGCAAACTAAAAATAGAAGGGGACTTACTCAATCTAATAAAGGGCATCTGTGAAAAAGCAAAATCTATAGTCATCATTATACTTAATGCTGAAAGCATAAACATGTTATCTGTAATATCAGCAACAAGGCAAAGATATGTGCTCTGACCACTCCTCTTCCCTATTGTACTGGAGGGCATAGCCAGAGAAATAAGGCAAGAAAATATTTGAAGTCTAAAAGATTTGAAAGGAAAAATTAAAACTTTCTATTTACAGGTGATATGGAATATGCATAGAAATCCTAAGATACTAGAACTTGTAAATACATTTCTAGATCATATTACTACATATAGCCTAATACACAAAAATAATTGTATTTCTGTACACTAGCAATAAATAATTTAAAATAAATAAAATTACCATGTACAATACTTGACCAACATGAAATACTTACAATCAATTTAACAAAACATGTTCAAGACCAATTCCCTGAAATCTACAAAATGTCACTGAGAGCTATTTAATAAGATACAAATAAATGGACAAATACATCCATTTTATGGAATGGAAAATTCTGTGTTGTTAAGATGTTCATTCTATTACAATTGATCTATGGATTCAACAAGAATTTATTCAAATTCCCAGCAGACAGTTTTGTCAAAATTAATGTGGTGACTTATACAAAGAACCACAACTACCGAAAACAAATTTTAAAACAAAGAACAATGTTGGAGGACTTCTAAAACTTATTTGAAGACATACTGTACAGCTATATTAATCAAGCAAATGTTGTAGTTCTGTCAAGATAGACATACAGATCAACGGAACAGAATAGAAAGCAGAGAAAAAGAGTCAGGCATATATGTTTTTTAATTTCAAAATTTTATGGGGATACAAACACTTAGGTTACAGGTATTGCCTTTGCACTGCCTGAGTGCACCACAGCCATTAGGTATATATTTTTAAATAATTTTCAGAAAGCACCAAGTTCATTCAATGGAGAAAGAGTGTTTTTCAGTGAATAATGCTGGATTAACTGGACATTGATGTAAAAAATAAACTTTGAGCCTTACCTCACACCATACACAAAAATAGACTCCAATTGATCTACAGATCTAAACATAAACCATAAAAGGTAAAACTACAAACATTTATTTTAGAGGGAAACTTTAGAGGAAAAAAAATGTTTGCAAATTTGTGGTAGGTGAGGATTTCTTAGAAGGACAATAAAACACATGAAATACAAAAGAAAAAATAAATTGAATTTCATTAAAACTTAAAATTTATGTTCTTTGAAAGACAACATTTACAAAAGGAAAAGGCAGGTAACAGATTAGAAGAAAATACATTTTAAATATGCCTTGTATTTTAACTATGTAAAGAACTCTTGCAACTTAATAAAAAGAAGAAAACAATTTTTTAAAATGAGCAAAATATTTGAACAGAAACTAAGACATGTATTTGGCAAATAAGCACAGAAGTGCTAAGTATCAATATTCGTCAAGGAAATCCAAATTGAAACCACAATGAAATATCACTACACATCAACTAGATTGGCTAAAATTTAAAGCCTGACAATAACAACTGTTGACATTGTTATGAAGCAACTGGAATCCTTACATGTTGCTTGTAGGAATGTAAAATGTTACACCCATGTTGAAAAATAGTTTGAAAAATTCTTATAAAGTCACAAATTCACTTACTATTTGACCCTAAATATCCTTTCCTTGGTATCTGTATAGCAAACTTAAAAACATGTAAGTACATCTGCAAAGAGTGATATTTTGACCTCTTCTGGTCCCATTTAGATGACCCTGATTTCTTTTTCTTGTCTGATTTCTCTGGCTAGGACTTCCAGGACTATGTTGAATAGAAGCGGTGATAGAGGGCATCCTTGTCTGGTGCCAGTTCTAAGTGGAAATGCTTTCAATTTTTCCCTGTTCACTAGGATGTTGGCTTTGTCGTATATGTCTTTTATCATTTTGAGGTAAGGTCTGTCTATGCCTATTTTGTTAAGCATTCTTATCATAAAAGGGTGCTGAATTTTGTCAAATGCTTTTTCTGCATCTATTGACAGGATCATATGGTTTTTGTTTTTGCTTTTGTTTATGTGATGGATTACATTTATAGATTTGCATATGTTGAACCATCCCTTCATCTCTGGGATGAACCCCACTTGGTCGTGATGGATTTATTTTTTTGATGAGCTGCTGAATCTGATTTGCTAGTATTTTATTGAGAATTTTTGCATCTATATTCATAAGGGATATGGTCTGTAGTTTTCTTTTCTTGTTGGGTCCTTACCTGGCTTTGATATCAGGGTGATGCTGGCTTCATAAAACATATTGGGGAGGATTGCTTCCTTCTTGATGGTGTGGAATAATTTCTGCAGGATAGGCACCAGCTCTTCTTTGTAGGTCTGGTAGAATTCTGGTGTGAAACCATCTGATCCAGGACTTTTTTTTTAGGAAGGTTTTTTATCACTGCTTCAATTTTGGAATTTGATATTGGTCTGTTCAGAAAATCTACATCTTCCGGGTTGAGCCTAGGGGGACTGTGTGTTTCTAGGAATTTGTCCATTTCCTCCACATTTTCAAGTTTGTGTGCATAGAGATTTTTACAGTATTCAGAGATAGTATTTTGTATTTCTGTGGTGTCAGTTGTAATTTCTCTTTCCTCATTACTAATAGAGCTTATTAGAGTTCTTTCTTTTCTGCTTCTGGTTAATCTAGCTAGAGGTGTGTCAATTTTGTTTATCTTTTCAAAGAACCAACTTTTTGTTTTATTAACCTTCTGTATAAATCTTTTGTTATCGATTTCATTTAGTTCTTCTCTGATCTTGGTTATTTCTTTTCTTCTGCTGGATTTGGGACTGGTTTTCTCATCCTTTTCCAGGTCTTTGAGATGATTCATTAGATTATTGATTTGTGATCTTTCCATCTTTTGGATGTAGGTATTTGTGGCTATGAACTTTCCTCTCAGGACTGCTTTATCTGTGTCCCACAGATTTTGGTAACTTGTGTCCCCATTATCATTTACTTCAAAGAATCTTTTGATTTCCATCCTAATTTCCTCTGGTATTATCCTGGATGGAACTGGAGCCCATTCATCTAAGTGAAGTGTCTCAAGAATGGAAAAACAAGCACCACATGTACTTACCATCAAGTTGATACTAACTGATCAACTTATATGTGCACATATGGAAGTAACACATTAATAGATCAACTTTTAAGCACACATATAAAGAAACATTCATCGGGTGTTGGGAAGGTGGGAAGGTGGAGGAAGGGATGGGTAAATTCACACCTAAGGGGTGCAGAGCACACTCTGGGAGATGGGCACACTTGAAGCTCTGACTAGGGCAGAGAAAAGACAATATATGTAACCTAAATGTCTGTACCCCTGTAACACTCCAAAATAAATTAATTAATTAATAAAAAAAAGAAGGGAAAGAAACATATAAGTACAGACAGCTGTGTAAAAGAATACTTATAGAAACTTTATTCATAATAGCCAAAAATTGGAAACAACCCAAATGTCCATCAACATATGAAAGGATAAGGAATTGTGGAATATCCATACAACGCAATGCATTACATCAGAAAGTGACATAAACTACTGATGCACATAAAAATGCAGATGGAGTTCAAAAACATACCGAAAAAAAAAAAACTATGCAACAAAAAGACTGAAAACTGTTTCCATCGGGGACAGGGTGGTATTCAAAAGTTAGAAAAATTAATTCCTAGTGACAGAAAGCACATCAGTGAAAGCCTAAGGCTGAAATCGGGGGAGATTGGGGTATGGGGGAACTTTTTGGAGTGACAGAAATATTTCTTCATTGTGGTGGTAGTTACAAAAGCATATACCTTTGTTAAAATTTATAACAAATGGGTATATTCTACTATATATAACTCAAAAGGTTGTTTAAAAATTGATCATGTGTGTGGAGTGGTAGCCAATTTTGGGAGTGATGTCTTGAGTAGGTAAGAAGTGTTGAGATACACTGAACAAGTGATGGGATCGGCTTTAGAAAGAAGCACACTTTATCCATTATAAGCACAAAGATGTCAGAGTAAGTTGGTATGAGTTAAAATGGCACTATTATAAGATTTTAAAAATAACTTTATTTTCTCATTGAAAGAAGATGAGACTGACTTTGGTGGAGGAGTATAGGAAGATTCAGAAAAAAAGGATGCAGAAGAGAGTGGAACTATAATTTAACAAGGGAGGCGTGAAGGAGCAACCAAAACCAATGCGGGTTTAAGTTTGGGGGTCATGAAATTAGTCACCTAGTTATATCTTTTCTAAAGCCACATTGAGCCGTTAGGCAGACTTTCAGAGTAAGGGGACATTGAAAGTTAGTCTGAGTTTAATGTTTAGTTTATTATTGTTTATATTATTTGTTTGTTTTGTCAGGTGAGTAAGCAGAGGATTGGCTTTAGAAAGAAGCAGAATTTACCTATTATAAGAAAAATTGAGGCTATAAACTTAGGAGTGATTATAATCATGTACGAACAACTATACTATCTAAACTAGCTGAGAAAGGAAATAACATAAACTTTTCACATTGTCAAGTGCCTTGTCGGTACTTTGTAAAAGTTAGCTGTATTTTTAATATTTTCTCTATGCTACCCCACATCACCTTCCTTCTTATTAGTACCAGTACTGGTGATCTTAGATATTACTAGGGCAATTGTTACTATTTTCTGTCATAGTTCTGCAACTCTTTTATATTGCTTGAAATTTGGCAGAATTTCTACTGAATTTATAGTATATTCCAAAGCTCCAAAAATTACATGCTAAACAAAGATTTCCTAGTGAATTATGTAGTGTTGTAATTACATAAATGGTATCGCCTCAGTAATGATTTACCAGAATCTTACATATAAAACAGAACACATGTTTGGGAGAAAGTCAATGTATTCCTGTTGGTTTAGCACACTGCAATTGCTCATTTATTGGCACTGCCATATGTGCACTACACTCCTGTAAGGAAAATTGTTTTTATAACTGAGAGGAAAACACCACATAATAATTAAGAATGATAAGTGATACAGATTAGACTATATTATACATTAATGATTTGTCACTATTTTTAACATAGCAGTCATCAAATTATAGCAATATTAAATATTATTAAAGAAATATTTTAAATGCACTGGACATATTTAGGGTATTGTATAGATTTTCCAAAGTTGACTTTTTCAATTAAAAATTAGATGTAATGGACATCTTTTAGGATGACCTCCATTCATGAACTGGATGCTCAGTGATACATGTTGATGGCACCAACATATTAGTCAAGACGTCAGCATAAAACAGAATGTATACTCAAAAGAATTTAATGTTACAAATTTAGTAAGGTAGCAAAGATAATTTAATATAGCAAATATTTAAGAAGGCATGGTCAGGAATAAGTAAACCAACAAGGGCTAGTGAGATGCAATAGCAGGGAGTCTTTAGAAACCATAGGTCTGAAGTGTCAAAGAAAGAATAAAGAACCCAGTTGGAAGGTGTTGTTTTGAAAATAGCACTTCCAAACAGAAGCTATAACTGTAGAAACATGAAGCAGCTGGCAAAATTGTGTTGAGGTGGGTAAGGAAAAAATGTTATAAAATCCCAGAAATCTCTTTCCCACTGCCCTCTGATTTCCTACCAATGTCTTCCATTGGCCAAATCCAACAAGAATCAATATGTTAGACATCGCAGGAGGTGGATACTATAGGTGTCACCTCTAGCAGAACAGAGCAAGGAAGAGAGGCAGAGGATAGTTCCGGGGAAGAGAAACAAACAAACAAAACACATGAAGCCAATAATAATATTTCATCAGTCAAAAGTTCCATTCAAGGAGTTTTTCAGAGCAAGCTGGTACTGTTTTCCCCTTTTACCTATGCTATCTTGGGAAGCATGATATTGCTATTTTTTGTTTCTTTGTTTGTTTGTTTAGAGTGGATGCTTCTTCTTGCCCTGTCCTGGCTATGCTTGTGTATTTTTTTATTTCAAAATATTAAGGGGTACTAATGTTTTTGTTACATGTATACCTTTTATAATGCTTAACTTGGAGCTTTTAGTGTGCCCATCACCCGAATAGTGTTCATTGTACCCAATAAGTAGGCCTTTAGCCCTCCCCTCCTCTCTTATTGAATTCCAATGACCTTTACATGTCTTTGTGCCTATGTGTGTCCTTCGACTAGCTCCCAATTATTAGAGGGTATACGTTGCATTTGTTTTTCCATTCCTGACATATTTCTATTTTTATTTGACAAAAACGTGTATTTCAAAACTAATTTTTAAATGACACTGCATCATAGTCTTAGCTTAAGAAGAGTTGCTATGATGGAGGACATCCATGATACAATATATTTAATTGTTACTTGTTTATTAGGAACTAATGGATTCACTAGATGCAAAGGGGAAGCAAGATTGAGGATTGGTAAAAGCGTGTCGGGGAAGGCTAATGATTAATATAGTTCCAATGGCTGAAAATATCTAAATTCATTAAAATACTTATCCAAAGTTTTTTCTTTTTTTTCCTGAAAAAGATGTTATGTGCAATCAACTGGGCAGGATAACCACCCTGTGCATGTCAGTGTTCCACCTTCCTTCTGCAACACAGTATGTTGTTTACTGTGCTCATGTATAAAGCAGACGTAGTATAAGACTGAAAGCCTTACATAGTCTGGGTAGCAGAGATTCCCCTAATCAAGTCCTCCAATTTGAGCCTTCAGTTTCTTCATAACAGCAGGCAACCCTGTTCTTGGGAGTGACACTACACAGAAAGGAAACCTGCTACCTGGATACAAATCCATGTAGTGCCATTGTGTTGTGTTTTGGCCAGCAATTCATTCTCACAGAATAATTACTTAATATAGATTTGAATTTGCTTTCTCTGACCTTCATGATTTTTCCAGAATCACCATTTGACTATGTTATATGTTATCAATACATTTTACTCTATATTAATTTCAGCCAAAGTAGTCATTTACCAGCCAAAGAAAGATATCGATGGACTGATGTACATGGGATTCACAGGTTCAATTCCAACACAGCTTGACAAATAAACTGATAGAATGAGTTACTGATAATTTTTATATGGCATTACTGGAGAGCACATTAAAAACTGAGTTATTTTAAAAATGAGGTATGTGTTTCTAAACAGTTACTGATGTACACAGTTGTCTTTTCTATAATCTACATATAGGTGTTCATGAATCAAAGAGTAAAGTGAGAACCTTTCATCACCTAATGATACAATCAAAATTGGTTTTTGTCCCCTTCAGTCTGGTCTCTTTGGGTGTAGAAGTTTGAGTCTCCAAGAAGAAACAAAATGCTAGCTTCTAGTTATTGTGGATTGATTCATGTAAGGAAATCAGACCCAAAATCTGACACACAGATTCTTCATTCCAGGAAATTAAAATAGCACATCTGATGTTTTGGAGAAAATAATTTTATGTATCATATTCAAATTATATCAAGATAAAAATTAAATTAGTTACATTGTAAGCTAAATGTAATTGCAGGATAGTTTGTTCAAATGACAGCTATGAACTGTAACAGATGTGACTTAAAACTAGTCTTTATAAGAAAATAATTTAAAAATAATACCCAACAATCATTCTTTGTATATGTATTTGTCAAATTAGTAAAAATCAGATAAAACTATTAGTGGGACAAACATTATATACAATGTAATATTTAAATTTAATACACTAAATCTTTTTCTTCTTCATTTTAAAACTAATATGCTTGTTACTTATATATTATACTTGTTATATTACCAATGCAGTTCATTTAAGAAACAGTTTAGAATGTGTATTATGTGATATTACAAAATAATACCTGACATAAGGCATATATACAGATTTAAAAATACATAATTATAGTTTGCTAATGAGACACAAGTTAACGTAATAAACAAAGCTATAGAAACAGCTCCTATAAGCAATGGAAAATGATGGAAGGGTTTTAAATAAGGGAATATAATGTACAATTTACCTTTGGAAATATCACCCTGCCAGTAGTGTGAACTATAGATAAGAAGGTTATAACAATGGAGGCTGTAAAGTACTGTGCAGATTCTAGGATTTTACCCTATTTACAAATAAATGTGGCACCTGGTTGAGAGGCAAAGAACTTTATAACTCTTGGCAAAATGAGTACACAGAACTTCAAGTTCATTTGTATTGGTTCTCCATTCCCTCCTTTCCCCCCAGCCCAAGTCCCACAGGGTTGACACAAAAAGTCTATCATGGATAGCTGTACTCACTGAGTTGCATTACAAGAGAGACATATTAAGCTGGTGAGGTTCACAATGTTTATACTAAGTGGAAGCAAGCCAGATCATCTCTCAAACACAACCCTGAGAAATGGCCTGATTTAAGAGTTGTCAGGGCCTTGCATTCTTGTTATGGCCAGCAAAAACATGCAGGCAGGCTCAGGGCCCATGGCAGATGGCCTCTCGCAGTGGGAGGGGAGCAGGAGGACAGTGCTTTACACCTGAACCAGGACAACAATGCTGAGGATGAAGACAACAGTATAATACTAGCAAGAAAGAAAAATTATAAGACTATGTATAAATAAACATTACATATAGTATATATTACATTGCATATAATATCTATTTATACATAATATAATATATATGTACACACACTCAAATATGTATATTTGTGTGTTAACTTATGTTCAAATCTCAGTCTTAAAATTAAATCTGCAAAGAATATATTACCTATATCTCATAGATAAGGAAACAGAATTTGAACTTAGACTTGCCTGGATCTGAAGCTAGTTCTCTTTTGGTATACATAGAAGAGTTTTGCTGCAGATATCAAAAATACGTAACAAAATGGCAAATATCAATAGCAATTAATGATGAATATAAACAGTAACAGAAAGTGAGACATTGAGTATTATAGGGCCATTCATTAATATTGATAACATTTAACTAAGAGGTTTTTGTTTGTTGTACAAGTAGTTGATAAGGATTTCAATGTTGGTCTATTAAGTTTTCAGACATCAAGGAGATCACTGGAAATGTGAATAATAATTTAATAGGATTTATAGAGCTCAAAACAGTTAATATCGTGAAATAATAGTAAAAGAAAAAGTTGTCATCAATATATGCTATTTATTAATACCCTATGATTGTTCATCTAAACTTTTATTTGATTCTCTTGAAATCTTATTCTTTTCCTTCATTCATATAACAAAAATTGACTTTAGAAATCTTTTTTTCTCCATTACTTTACCCAATCAGCTAAATTTTGCTGGAAAATATCAATCAACATTACAGATTTGTGCCATTAAAAATCATCTCCAACTTCAGCCCACTTCAGTGCCCACCCATCCTTTGGTTTACACTCCATTTAATGCTTGTGCCTTTTGCATCCCTGAATCTTCCTGATCTTCACTTCTCCTTTAGGTTTCCCACTTACTTAACCCCCTCTGTCTCACTTTTAGTAAATTAATTGATATTTTTACAATTAAATTGACACTGTTTTTACTGTTTCTTTAACTTCTATCTCCTCACATAAAATCTCTTCTAAAATTCCAAGTCTCTTCTTTCTTTGCATTTTAGAAGATGAAAGTGCCTTTTCTGTTTTTTGAGGTGAAATCATTTATTTTTGCTCTTGGATTCATTTCCTCTTACCTCTTCTAGAACCCTGCCTTATCAATCATTTCCTTTTCTTCTTCATTACTCAACAAAGATATATCGTTATTTTCTTTTCAATTAAAAACATGCTCACCTTGCTTACTATATATGTATATTCTGACCCCAAAACACCTTCTAGATATCATATTATTTATCTCTTCAATTTCCAACCTGCATTTATTGAGATTAATCTACATTTCTCAAATCCAACACCACATAATTTACTTGCTCCTCAGTTAACTGCAGTCTGGCCCTTGAACTGTTGAATCACCAGTCTACTATAACCATTCTTCTAAGGCTACAATAGCATTTTCTTTCTCCACACCTCAACAATCCTACAGGTATACTTCAATCATTTTTTAATGTTATCTCTCCTACATTTCTGATCATTTCTGCTCTGTCTCTTTCTTCGGCCCTCTTCTCTGGCAAGTCTTGGTCTTCTTCTCAATGTCCACGCTCCCTCTGGGTGACTGCATCTCCCACCATGGCTTCAGCTGCCTTTTATGTATATAAAAAAATTCCCAAGTACATGTTTCAAGCCTCTAGGCTTTCATCTGAGCATCTTCAAACACCAAAAGTTTATTTGATGTTTCCTTCTGAATTCTCTGTAAGAGCCACAAATTCAGGTCCAAGGTTCAAAGATATCTTATCCTCCTTTCACATCTTTTCCTCCCTATAATCCTTATGCAAACCTCAGTTTACTTTTTGGAACTGCCATGAAATGTGTAGAGGAAGATGGAAACATTGGAGTCACCGTTTTTCTGCTATTTGCTCATACGCCACAACCCCTCTTTTATTAAGTTCCAAGCCCTTTGTCTGCCCTAGTTTGGGAACTCCTTTCTTGCTTTAAAGCATGCAACAGTTTCTGATTTAGTTTTCTATATGTGATCACGTTCTCCTCAAATCCTTCATCTACACAATTAACTAAAATGTTATGCTGACCATGCTACTTCTTTTCTAAGAATGCTTCTGTGTTTCTCACCATGAACAGGATAGGATTCAGACTCTAACATGTCACTCTGAAGAGTTAGTCTTCTGACTTAAATTCTTGCCACTTTGGCTACTCGTGTCATGATTCACCAAACTGAACTGTTTAGGTATCTTGACTCCCCTTATTGGTCTAACATCTGTTTGTCCTAGAATGTCTCTCCCCTTTTTATCCATTAAGACCTGGCTCCCATGGAAGCAATCTCCAAGCTTTTCTTTCTAGTTTGGTTAAAAGCCGTTTTCCAGTTATTTGGTAAAAACCCTGAGCCCTTTGCTGCCACTGGGAACAGCATTCTAACTGTCCTACTGCGTTATTCTATAATTATCTTCTCATGTGATCCAAAGCAGATCAGTGGTCTCCACTGTGTTGTGCACATCGTCTAGGGAGCACAAAGTACTCTATTTGTAGGTGAAAATATATAGAATCCTTTATTCATTTTGCTTTTTCTCCTTAGTTTCCTAATTTACTTTTGTTTTTCTAAAATGCGTGTAACCTGTTAATATAAGGTATTATACATATTTTGTAAGTAAATTAACACACAGAGATTAGGAACATGAGTTCAAAATCTTTCAAGTATGGGTATGACATCAATACATTTGAAGCCCTCTGCCATCCTCAACTACATTTTCCATGAGACAGGGGTTGTAGTGTTTTCAACTTGGTATTCTAGGCCACTAGCTAAGGGATCGCTTTCATTAAAGTCAGTGTTCTTTTTTGTTTCTTTTTTTAATTGACAAATAATAATGGTACATATTCATGGGGTACATAGTGATGTTTTCATATGTATATTGTAGAGTGATCAGATCCGGGTACTTAGTATATCCATCATCTCAAACATTTATTATTTCATTGTGCTGAGAATGTTCAATATCTTCCTTCTAGTTATTTGAATCCATACAATACATTATTAACTATAGTCATCTTACAGTGGTATAGAACATAGAACTTATTCTTCCTATCTAGCTATAATATTGTATCCTTTAATAAATCTCTCCCTAACCCAAGTAACTGTTGTCGTTAGGTTACTTGGAATATATTTCCTCAACATCTTGGTTAAAAATAAAATTCTGGGGGTCTCCTGAATTGAACTCTGTGATTGTGTAACCTACAATTTCTTTTTTTTTTTAAACCAGCAATCTAACATGATCCTTCTGGATACTGAAGTTTGAAATCCATCAACTGTAGAAAGCATTCAACATGCCCTCATGGGGAATTAAAAGTTTGAGTATGCAGAGGAGTTCATTTAGCATGACACAGAGCTATTACTGACTGTACAGGCAAGCTTAGACTGGAGATGTGATGACATTTAGGGGAGAATGAAACACTACCTAGGAGTAATTAATACTTTTCTAAAGTTTCTAAGTGAAACTATGGTTAAGTTTCTCTGTAGAAGTTTGTGACTTAGTAAATTTGTTTTGAAGATGCCAATATAACATGGAGAATGCACTGTGACATAGAACTTAAAATATTTAAAACAACAAATATATATGCAATATGTATTATAATTTACCAGTATTATCAACTCTAAAATTAATGAAAGAATTTATGTTGCACACAGCGTTTGCTCCTATAGAGCAAAAGGAAAGTTATCCACTCAAATCCTTTCACTTCCAAGAGTCTTCAGAGAAGAAATCTTGGATCAATATCACTTGCAGCTACCAATTAATCCCAGCTTGATTAAAATTTAAAATATGGGAGAGAACACAGTTTTAGTGTGACACTAAAATCAATGTCTTTATTGATGTGAAAACAAGGAAAGTGAAGTTGGCATTATTTCCTCCTTCAGACTTTTGTAGAATGTGATGGGAAGTTCTCTGTAAGTGCATTATCTTCTCCTGTGTTCACATATGTCTCAAATACATTCTCCTTAGAGGAAATAGATATCTCACTCTCTGGAATACAGTTTACATTTTGAACAGGAAAAGTAACTTTCAGATGAAAGTTTCAGAACGTGTTCTATATTCTGAGTGTTCTTATATGTGTGCTCTATCAGTCAGGGTCCAACCAGGAAACAGAAGCCATCTGAAGCATTTAAAAGAGGGAATTAAAAGTTTCACGTAGTTAACATAGGGTATGTACTGGCACATTTTACTTATCTTGTGTTTTGGCGTGTTTTCCTCTTCTCCTATACAACTCCCATTTAATATTTTACATTCATGTGTCTCACTTCATGAAAAAAAAAAACAAAATTTACCCTCTCTTCAGAGAGTGGATACACAATGTCTCATCAGTCCTTGTATTCATCTCAGATCAGAACCTAACCACCAGGTTGTAATGTGCCTCCTCAAGATTGGGTCAGGGTTCATTAGAGGTAGGGGAGCTTGACACTTTATGCCTGAAGTGTCTCAGCCCATAGTTTTTCTGCCATTATTGGTTTCCTATGGTCTTCCATTGTCCTTTGTTATTGAACATTGAACTATAAACAGACATCAAAAGATTTAGATATAATCTTCCTTCTCCTATTGTGTAATAGCAACAGCATTTCTCCCTGAGGAAGTTATGGGGATTGATCTCCTCAGCCAGAAGAGTAACTTTTTTTCTATCCTGTTGACTCCGGGGTGTAAGGAGCTGAATATGGCCAGGTGGTCATTTTATTTTCCAATTTTATGAGGTCATTTTTATGTTCTTTGCTGGAAGCGTTTTGCCCTTGGGAACTTTAAAACAGCAAAGCCTGGTTTCAGAAATGGGAAGCAAAAATGAGAGAGGGTATATTCCAGTTTGGCCCCTTGGTTATGGGAAAAAACAACACCTCTGCTTCAAATAACAGATTCTTTGTTTTTGTTTTCCTAATTGGACCCTAGGTGAAACACTGAGGAGGCCCATTCCAACTACAGTTTGAGGACCTGGGGAAATAGCCACTAGATGGGAGTGTGTACCCACTGGACCAACTATAAACAGATTTGCACCAAAAGTCCATTTATCAAATAATCTTAATGAGACTCCAATATAGTTGGTGGAACATGATAACCTTTCTTTTTGTGTCTCCAGGGATTAGTGGAAATGCAGCGCCCCCTTTTCCTAATCTCTCTGAATTTTGGATAACACACCAGGGCTACAGGGAGCTAGGCTTGAAAGGACATTTTTTATATACACACAAAAAATTAATTAGTGTTTCTTCCCCAAAGAGGGGAGGGTCTTCTTTTTCCTCAGCCTACGCTTTAAGTGTGGGTTGGGGGGAGACTGGGTAATCAATGGGAACTATTTATTTCTGAGAATTATTGCAGAACTCAAGTCAGGTTCCTAATCACTAGACCTAGAGTGTTCCCAATTATAAAGACAAAGTACATTTTCGTAGTCTACACATCTATTTCATTACTAAAGAGTTCATGATCAATTAGGCACTTCCATATATCCCCAGTTCTTACACTGCAATTACAACCTCTTTTTCTCTCAATATTAAATGTTTTATCTGGCATTCATTGGTTTATAATTTCAGATTTTTTCTTTAAAATCAGGGGATTATATTTTAATAGCCACATTTCCCACATCAACTCCATCCTTCAGAGAACAGTTACTTCTAGAGCAACTGAAAGGCAGGAGTATCACCTTTACTAATCATATATATGAGACTGAGTGCATTACTCAATGCCTTAGTAAAGGGAATGTCCCAACAGAGATACATTTCATCTCATGGGATTGTTATGTAAGCAAAAATCAAACATCTCAACTTTATTTTAAGTAGGCCACTACTGAAACATGTTTCTAGTTAAACAGGAAATAACCTGTTAAAACAACTTCCAGCATGAGTTAGAATATTAAATCTGGTGACTTGGGGAAGTGCAGTCAGTATATATAAATGTGGCCCAATCCATTGTTGTACTTCTTCCTTCTTAATCTACAGACTGGGACTAGTGTGCATACCCATGCATATTTCCCTGATTCTGAATGACTAAAATTAATCATCAATTTTTTGGAGTATATACTATCTCCTCCTGGAGAACTTATAATTCTTGCCCTGGGATATGCCAGGACCCAACTCTAGTTATAGATCTGGAAGAAATATAGAGAAGTTGGGAAATCTTTAAAAGAATAAGTATCTTTTTTGCAAGACATCAATCCTAAAATTAAGTCATTACTGAGCCATTAATTAAGAGAAGGACATTTTCTACAGACGGGGAGAAAGATTTTCTTCTACTAAGGAATCTCTGGGATATCAGAGCATTTAATGTTTCTCTCTAGTCTACTCAAATAACCTCATCTGAAATTTCAAGTTCTCACTAATTCCCAAGCTTAACACAAAATACGTGTTGAGGTTGTGCATTCAACTTCTTTTATAATTCTGCAACCCATACAATTAGATGTGAGCTCTAATTCTTTACCATGTTGCTCTGTGAACAACAGAAATAATAGTTTTTCATGGTTTCTATAGATTTCTTATCTCTCCCTATTCACTGAGCCAACATTTCAAAATCCTGAGGCAAGCATATTTGTCTTATAGATTTCTAGCTCATTCTTAAGCAGCCATCCTATTACATAGTATTTGTACCACCATTATGATGTGGCCATATACTTATTATACCCTCTGCTTGATATACCAAAATCTTGCTTTCATCTTAAGCAATCTCAATTAATAATTTAAGTAATCTTGTTTTATAATGGGTATTCTGCAAAAGGACTCTGAACAGAGTTTGATGTGAAGGATATTTATTAAGGAGTGTCTTTATACAGTTGTGGAAAGAGGGGAGTAAAAGGACAGAGGGATATTGTGAACAGTGAAGCAAGCCCAGTGCAGCCTTGCTAAACCACACATGGAGCTCCAGAGTTAAAATGGCCCTTCAGAATTGTTTCAAATTGGACCAAGATGACCAAGCCTTTATATATCCATTTTGATAAGTCACCATATGTTGGCTGCTCATGGAAATAGTGTAAACTTTTGCACTACTGCACAACTCTCTGTAGGTGAAGCAATCCAGGATGGGGCTGAGAACTAATAACTATTTTCCAACAGTATCCCTAGTAGCTGGGGCACACACCATAGGATCCACCATATTGGATGGGCTCTGGAACACACATCATAGTATCCACTATATTGGATTTTCTGCCTGAAAGTAGATAATCACTGTGTTCATACCAAAACAAGTGAGAAATCCACTTTCAGAATTGCATCTTGTACAATTGTTCTTCCAGGGACCTTTAGGTACCAAGAATGGTATTAGTTTTGTGAGTTCAACCAGGAAAATGAAAAACATTTTATATATTTTGAATCACTGGTTATAGAGTGATTAAAAAACTATGAACCTAACACAGAACTAGGAGAAATCTCACAGGTAATAACTAGAAATCACAAATGCTTCTAGTTTGGAGAATAAAATGGAGAAGGTGAGTTAGCACAGTCTGGGAACCAATGTCATCCACTGGAAAATGAAACCATAGCCCCTGTGCACTAGGAGCTGAAGGCGCAAAAGAGGTTGTGCCTCTATATATGGTGCTTCCAGAGCTAAAGAGAGAGAAAAATACACCACCTTCTCCTACCATCCTGGCTTTCAGTCAAGTGAGTGGCCTCTCATTCACAAACTCCATCTAGGAGCCATATACTAGGGTAGTCTGGAAAAAACACACTAAAGTCCCCAACTTACTTCCCCTGCATACACGGAACAACAAGGAATGGCTCTGAGGAAAAATAAGCCAAGTACTAGCAAAAAGCACCTCAAGAGTACCTAAGGGTATATACATATGTTAAAGTTGACAATCAACTGTAAAAGTTTGGTTAAATAACTTAGGTGTTTTATAATTCTGTAATATGTATGTGTGTGTGTATGCATTAAATATACATGCATGCCTTTCAGCTATCCTTTAAAAATTGGTTTCCCAATAGTACATAAATAAAACTCTATCATTTTGAAACATAGCCAGCATTAATTAGAACATTATTGGAGTTGTGTGTTCCCCTTGGGATATAAATGAAGAACTTGGATTAAATTCAGAAAAGAGATAACACAATATAACTAATGTTGATGTGAGTTACGTAAAATGAGTCCGCATTACTGGCTTCATATTAATATATAATGTGGAAATTAATAGCTATGGAGATAGTGTATGAGATTTAGTACAACAGCTCCTATAATTTCACAGAGAATTCAAAGATAAAGAAGAGGCTTAAAATTATGTAGATTAGCCACAGAGACGTATGGCTTCCTGGTTTTTAAAAAGGTGATCTGTGTGAGGCCCTGCCTTTAGTCAGGTAAAGTATTATTCTCACTTTAACAATGAGATCAATGAGGCTAGAGAAACTAAATGATTAACTCAAGACCTTGCAGCTAGTAAGTAACAAAGGAGGAGAATACAGTTCTCCTTCTTAAAGAACTGCTGTTAGTTTTACTTATTCCCTCTTTAAATATAGATGATTTGTTTACAAATGTGATTTTTTTCCCATGCCAAATAAATTATAAAAATAAACAGAATAAAGAACAATGTGCAAAAATAAGTCAACATCATCTGCCTAGCAATACACATGGATAACATTTTGGTATACTTCCTTTTGGTTATTTTGACTATAAGTACTTTTCTGTGTCTTGGGTCATAGTATGTGTACAACTTCCTATCAGCTTTTACCATTAAGCACAACGTGACGAACTTTCACTGACTCAAGTAACCTCTCCTCTGAGGCTGTCATGGTTGTGGATAAAGGCAATAGAGGTCCATATGGTCACTTATCCAACTCAAACCCAAAACACCACACATTATTTGTATTCAGAAGAATTTGCCCAAAAACACTTATTTATCCCCAACTTTATTATAAAGGAGGCTGGTAAATGTAAGGGAGCACATTAAACATTAGAGGAGCACTAAAAATATCTGCTAGTACCTGACATTCAATTTTGGCAATACTAATCCTGCTCTTAACTCATGTGTATATATGTATATATATTATATAAACATTTATTATATATAAATAAATATATAAATAAATGGATATATACTCTTCTTTTGCAATATATACAATATATTTATATATAATATACATGTGAGGTTATTGAAATTTTAGCTTCTGTGGTATTCTTTTTATCAAGTTACCTACTTCCTCTCTTGCTCCCCAAAATTCTATTCTTCCCAATCAGCTGAAGTACACATTTAAAAGTTATAAATTATATCATGTCACTCCCCTGTTTAAAAATGGTCTCAAGACTTGTCATAGCACTTAAAAAACCTACCTTCTTTGTTTTCCAGGGTCAACAGGCATGATCTAGTGCCTCCCTGCAGACTGACATTGTTTCATATTACTCTCCTCTTTGCCTTCTATGCTGCAGCAGGGTTGACCTTTTTTCTCTTTTGACATACACTCTGCTAGCTACAGCCTTAAGGATTTGATACTAGTGTTTCTCTTTATTTGATATGCATCTCCTTTTGATCATTACATGGCTGCTTTTTCACAAATCAAACACAGAATGTATTTTCCTCTCAAACTTTCTTTATAACCAAAAAAAAAAGTCTCTATGGCTAACTAGTCACTTGCTATTGCATCACCTTATATGAATTTTCTGCATAAGTTTTTTTAATTATTATTATTTCCAAATATTATGGGCGTATGAATGTTTTTGGTTACATGGATTGCTTTTGCTATGCTTCGGTCAGGGTTGTAAGTGTGCCCATCACCCAGATAGTGTTCATTGTACACATTACGTAGGTTTTCGCCCATCTCCTCCTTCCCCCTCCCCCTGCTTGATTTCCACTGAGTTTTACTTCCCTCTGTGCACGTGTGCTTATCAGTTAGTTCTAATTTAATAACAAGTACATGTGGTGTTTGTTTTTCCATTCTGGAGATAATTCATTTAGGATAATGGTCTCTAGTTCCATACAAATTGTTGCAAAATGTCTTAATTCATCCTGCTTCATGGCTGAGTAGTATTCCATAGTATACATACACCACATTTTGTTAATCTACTTATGAATTGGTGGGCACTTGAGTTGGTTGCACATCTTTGCAATTGTGAATTGTGCTGCTGTAAACATTCAATAGCAGGTGTATTTTTGATAAAATGACTTTTTTCCTTTGGGTAAATACCCATTAGTGGGGTTACTGGATCAAATGGTATATCCACTTGTAGTTCCTTGGGGAATCTCCATACTGCTTTCTACAGAGGCTGTCCTACTTTGGAGTCCCACCAACAGTGTATAAGTGTTCCTTTCTCTCTGCATCCACGCAAGCATCTGTTGTTTTTGGACTTTTTAATAAAAGCCATTCTAACAGGGGTAAGGTGATATCTCACTGTTGTTTTAATTTTCATTTCCCTGAAGATTAGTGATGTTGAGCATTTTTTCATATGTTTATTGGCCATTTGTCTATCTTCTTTTGAAAAGCTTCTATTCACATCTTGTGCCCACTTTTTAATGGGGTTATTTGCTTTTTTCTTGCTGATTTGCTTGAGTTCTTTGTAGATTCTGGTTATTAGCCCCTTATCAGTTGTATAGCTTGTGAATATTTTCTCCCATTCTGTAGGTTGTCTATTTGCTCTAGTGATAGTTTCTTTGGCTGTGCAGAAGCGTTTTAATTTGATCAGGTCCCATTTACTTATTTTTGCTGTTGTTGTGATCATCATTGGGGTCTTCTTCATAAATTCTTTTCCTAGGCTGATGTCTATAAGAATTTTTCCAACATTTTCTTCTAGAATTCTTATGGTTTCGTGTCTTCCATTTAAGTCTTTTACCCATCTTGAGTTAATTTTTGTGAATGGTGACAGATATGCATCCTGTTTCACTCTTCTGCATGTGGCTATCCCATTTTCCTGGTACCATTTATTGAATAGGGATTATTTTCCTCAGTATATATTGTTGCCAAAGATCAGTCAGCTGTACGTGGGTGGTTTTATATCTGGGTTCTCTGTTCCGTTCCACTGGTCTGTGTCTCTTATATTTGTGCCAATATCATGCTGTTTTGGATACTATATCCCTGTAGTATAGTTTGAAGTCAGGTAATTATACCTCCAGATTTGTTCTTTTTGCTTAAGATTGCTTTGGCTGTTCAGGCTCTTTTTTGGTTCCACACCAAGCATAGAATTATTCTTTTCTTGCTAGAGGATATTTAGCACTCTGGTTATCTCTGTCCCTCTCTCTGGAAGGCAGCCCTCCCAGAATGTCCATGCTCTGTGATCATGCAGATCACCTGAGACCCAGCGGCCCCCTTTGGGAAATATTTGTGTGGGAACAAGCAAGATAAAAACTGAGGGGCTGAAGACCCTGGGGAGGACAATGGTGCACAGTGGGTGGGGAAGCAATATGACACCTGCCTTCATCAGCTGGGGTCTGTGGTGACAGGAGGTGCCCCACAGGGGCTGTCAGGCTGGTGCCAAGAAGATGGCAGTTCACTGGCAGCAGCAGCTTTTGGGCTCTTAAGAGTAGAAAGGCTCACCAGCAGCACAGGAGGCTGCCAGCTGCCAGAGCTATGAGGGAGGCAGAAAGGAACTGCTCCACTTTTCTACCCTTTTTGCTGGACTCCAAGACTCTTGGGGGGTTGTCTTCTGCTGATATCTCCCTCCTTCATGTGCTGCTGCATAACTTCTGCCTGTGGAATCTCTTGTAAGTTCTGGCAATTTTCCCTCAGAATTACACCTGATCTATGATTGTTTGTTTTTTCTTTTTCATCTTAAATTTGTCCTTCTTTCTGAGATAATCTGGCAGCTGGTGTCTCTGGTCAGCCATTTTGTCTCTCACCTTAAAACATTTTGCATAAGTTTTCCTATCTATATTTTGTTTCAGTTTTTTGATGCTACTTTTCTAAATTTCTCTTCTTTTGTGAGTGATTGTAAAAAGAATACTCTTGCTGGTTTTTCAGGATGATATTCTTAATTACTAATTTGGTAGTATTAGATTTGATGTGCTATATAGATTTTCCTCTTATTGAGGAAAATGAAGATTCAAAAGAATATACATGGGTAATCCTCATGGATGTTGGAACCAAGTAGTGCAACTCAGTAGTGAAGTACTTTGGAGGAAAACAGCCCCAGGCCAAAAAATAAATAATAAATAATAAAAATTCTAACATTTATTTTCTTTTCCTGAAAAATATTGAAATTCATATGATGATAAATTGTAACAATACTTATATTAACATTCCTTTTCTCTTTTCCCCAGATGTCTTTGCTCTGATTTTCTCTCTCTCATTTTAACTCCCAAAATATGTTTTTTATCTTTCTCTTCTTATGTTTCTACCTATTTCTTCCTATGTTCTTCCAATGTTTATGTTCTCACCTTCTCTGCTATGACTGTAATTTTTTGCTTGAAAAATATAAGAAATAATCTAGAAAAGGCATATCATTTTAAAAATGTTAACAAGAGTTTATTTGTTCACTTTTTAATTTTTTTCATTTTAATTGTTATAGATATATAGATGTACATATTTATGGGGTGCATGTGATATTCAAATACAATCACAAAATGTGTAATGATGAAGTCAGAGTAATTGGAGTATCCATCATCTCAAGCATTTATCATTTATTTGGGTAGGAACATTCCAATTCCACTCCTTTAGTTATTATGAAACATACAATAAATTATTGTTAATTATAGTTACGCTATTGGTCTAGTGAAAACAAGATCTAGTTCCTTCTATCTAATTGTAGTTTTGGGCCCATTAATCATTTCCTTTTTATCCCCCCTTGTCACTACTCTTCTCAGCCTCTGGTAACCAACATTCTGTCTCTATCTCCAAAAGTTCAATTTTTTTAGCTCCCACACAAGAGTGAGAACATGAGACACTTATCTTTCTGTACCTGGCTTATTTCACTTAACATAATGTCCTACAGTTCCATCCTTGTTGTTTCAAATGACAGGATTTCATTATTTTTATGGCTGAATAATATTCCATTGTGTGTATGTACCATATTTTTTTTATGTATTCATCTGTTGATGGACACTTAGTTTAATTCTACATCTTGGCTATTGTGAATAGTGCTGCAATAAATATGGGTATGCAGATATCTTTTTGATATATTTATTTCCTTTCATTTGGATATATAACCAGCAGTGAGATTGCTGGATCATGTGGTAGCTCTATTTTTAGTTTTTTGAGTAACTTCCATGTTGTTCTCTATAATGGCTATACTAACTTACATTCCCACCAACAGTGTACAAGTGTACACCTTTCTCCACATCCTTGCTATCATTCAATATTGACTGTCTTTTGGATAAAAGCCATTTTACTTTGAGTGAGATGATCTCTCATTGTAGTTTTAATTTGCATTCCTCTGATGATTAGTGATGTTGAAAATTTTTTCATATATTTGTTGGCCATTTGTATGTCTTCCTTTGAGAAATGTCTATTCAGATCTTTTGTCCATTTTTAAATTGGATTTTTTTTTCCTATTGAGTTGTTTGAGCTCCCTATATTTTCTGGTTATTAATCCCTCTTCAGATGGGTAGTTTGCAAATATTTTCTCCCATTCTGTGGGTTGTCTCTTGACGTTGTTGATAGTGTCCTTTGCTGTGCAGAAATTTAGCTTGATGTGATCCCATTTGTCTATTTTTGCTTTGGCTGTCTGGGTTTTTGAGGTCTTACTCAAGAAATCTTTGCCCAGACCAATATCCTGGAGTGTTTCACCAATGTTTTCTTCTTGTAGTTTCATAGTTTCAGGTCTCACATTTATGTTTTTAATCCATTTTGATCTTATTTTGGAAGATGGTGAGAGATAAGGGTCTAGTTTCATTCTTCTGCATATAGATATCCAGTTTTCCCAGCACTATTTATTGAAGAGACTGTCCTTTTCCCAATGTATGCTCTTGGCACCTTTGTTGAAAATGAGTGACTGTAAATGCATATATTTATAACTAGCTGAAATCTCAACATGAAAGCCGTGTATTTTAATTCCAATCAACTTATCCAAAAGCCTGATTTGTGTTATTAACAGCACCCTGTTTGACAATCTGCAATTAGTCATGTGAAAATTCTTGGCGTCATCCTCAACATCATTTTGTTTTTGTTTTTGTTTTTCATATGCCATATAGCAAATTATTTGAGAAATCCTATTGACATTATTTAAAACACTTGTTTTTAATTTAGAAAACTTTTATGTTTATAGAACTGTGGCAAAAATAGTAGAGTTCTTGTATACTTCTTCCCCCAGTTCGTCAAATGTTAGCATCTTACATTATTATAGTACATCAATCAAAGCTATATATGAATGCTGGAATGATAACATTAATTCAGCTACAACTTTATGTATAATGCACTAGATTTTGCACTAATATTCTTTTTTCTCTTCCAGATCCAAACCAGAATCTCACATTGCATTTAATCCTCATATCTCTTTGATCTTTCTTCTCAGGTTTGTGATTTGTTTTTCTGAGTCTTTCTTTCTTTGTTATGACCTTTGGGGAACACTAGTCAGATGTTCTACAAAATGTCCCTCAATTTGGACTTGTCTGATGTGTTCTCATGATTAGACTGGGATTATGGGTTTGTGGAATAATACCACAGGAGTGACAATGCTTCTCATTACATCATTTGTGATGTGCAGTGGTATGTGCAATAATTTTCATATATAGAGAGAATCAAATCTCTTCATCCCATTTCTACTGTTATCAGGACATTTGTTTGGGCTACTATCTTCTTTCTCCTGAATCATTATAATCTCCTGATGATCTCCCTCCATCTTCCTATTCCCATGTGCAGTGTGTTATCAAAAGAGCAACTGAGACTCTTCATTTTAAAGCATCAGGCAGATCATGTCATCCTCCTACTCAAATTCCTGCAAGAGTTTGCCGTCTGACTTGAAGTAATATGTGTAGATGTTACACATATATAACATGGTATAGCAACATAGCCACAAATGTGTTACAAATTCGTGCTTCCCAAATCCCCACCACTCTGAATGTATCTTCTTATCCCCTTTTTCTCTCACTTCACTCCAGCCACATTGGCCTCCTTGTGTTTATAAACATGTTAAGTAGGCTTCCACTTCAGCACTTTGCATTTGCTTTACCCTCAATCAGAAATGTTTCTCCCCATCAGAAATGTCCACGGTTTGTATGCTCACCACTATAGCTCTATCTATGTTCAGTGTCACTTTCTCAGTGATATCTTCCATGATTCCCCTATTTAAAATAATATCAGAATGTTTATTGCAGCACAATTCACAATTGCAAAGATGTGTAATCAACCCAAGTACCCATCAATTCATGAGTGGATTAATAAAATGTGGTATATGTACACCATGGAGTTCTACTCAGCCACAAAAAAAAGAATTAATACCTTTTGCAATGATTTGGATGGAACTGGACGCCATCCTCCTAAGTGAAGTATCTCAAAAATGGAAAAGCAAACACCACATGTACTCACTATTACATTGAAACTAACTGATCAGCACTCACGTGCACAGATAAAAGTAAAACTCAATGGAAATCATGGAGGTGGGGGGCAGAGAAGGGGATGGGTGAAATCATACCTAAGGGGTACAATGTACGCTATCTGGGTGACGGGCACACTTATAACCTTGGCTCAAGCAGTACAAAAGAAGTCCATGTAACCAAAACATTTTTACCCCTGTAATATTCTGAAATTAAAAAAAAATAATAAAATAAAATAGTATCTCCACTCCTATGCTCACTCTGTACCTTTTCCCATTTACCACTTACCACTTTCTGATATGTTTTACTCATTTATTTTTTTTCTTTTCTCTCTACTACAATGTAAGCTCCATGGAAGTGTGAATTTTTGTTTGTTTAATGTGGTATCTTCAGGGCCTGGTATATTAAAAAAAAAGCAATGAATATTTGTTAAATGAACACATTCTGGGAAAGGAGGTGTTGAGTGTTTTACTTTTTTCCCCCTAAATTCTGTTTTCTGTTCATCTAATTTCCTCTCATCTCAAAATTTAAGGGATGGTTTGGTATGTATAAATCCAAATAAAATTCCCATAATCTTCCTTAATTCAGCAATAATATAAGGATCTGAAATGGTTTCCATCTTTTCTGGCTGCCTTTCTGATATTCTATGAGTAAAATATATGTAAAACTAAAAGTTCAACCACATAGTCCTCTTTTTATTTTTTCTCTACTTTTCTAATATTCTTACACCATTCACACAACACTACATTAAAGAAGTTTGTAAATCACATAATAAAATGTCACCTGCTATCTTCTCTTCTTCCTTCATCATTGTTTCTTCAGAGTTTTGGTAAATGAATATTTTTTAATTGGAGGGGATAGACATTAATAATATGCTTGCCTTAAAAAAACAGCAGCAACACTGCCTCATAATAATTTTCACAACTGGGTATGCAACTGAAGCAGCTTGTAGCTCTATGAAAGATATGTACTTCTAAGCCACACAGCAGACACAGTTCAAGAGTTCCTGATATTGTTCATGAATCTAAATTTTAGCAAACACTCCAAGTAATTCTGATGTAAGAATTCTATTGGTATATAATTATAATAGGAGGAGAGGTGACATCGATTTCCAAAAGTAAAGGAACAGTTCCCTAACTTTCAGATGAATTTTTGATCATTTTCTTTTACTACTTGGGTTTGTAGTTGATATGATTCCTCCAAAACTGAGACAATAATTTATTGCACGTTTAGCCTCTGGTGATGGTAGTGTTGTGGATGTTCATTTTAATGTGTGTGCATTTTGTATATATATGCATTTGTGCAGGCATATTTGTGTGCACATTTGTGTCTGTGTGTGCTTGAGAGTATGTGTGTGCTTATAGTTATAGGTATATTTATAAACTATTGGAAAGAATATATAACATACCATCAAGATTTGAATGCCAAAATATTTTCAATGAAAATGGTAATAGGATGCTCGGAAATAAATCTAACATAGAAACATATCTAATCTGGTTTTAAATCAAGCTAAATAGACTGTGGTATAATTTTTAGTATGGTCTTTTTAGAGATAAGAAACCTATTTATCTTTTCTGTTAATATATGCATAAATATAAAATAAAGCCCCCAAAATATGCTGTTTTGAAGATTGTTTTTAAACAATAAAAACTCCCTAATGAAATCATGTTAAGTTTAATGATATTGTATTGGAAAACATAATAAACAATAGTGCTCTGTAGCAGGTAGGGTGTTCAAAATGACTTGACTGTTTAAAAGACATTACAAATGAAAGCTAACTGGCACTTAGAAAATGACACTGCATAATCATTAAATATAGCCATAATTTGATTGGTATTTAATCCCAGAATAGTGTGTTGTGAGCAATCTGAGGAATTTTAAAATGGAAGCTGAAGTATAGAATGTTAAAAACACAAAATAATAAGGACATAGTTGACCAGTTTGGGTTGCTACTTAAAATCCTCATCCTCCCTTCTTTTTTTCCAGCACATGCTGAAAAAGCAGGCTGCCAAAGTCTAATGCACAGTCATTCTCATCTGCTCATTTATTTCTATTGCCAATTATACTTAATTATTGAAAACTTTTTTCAGGGTGTAATGGATGCTGAAATGTTAGTATGCTCATTAGACTGAAACTCTATGTAGAGTAGTAGATTCTGACGAGCACTGGTTTATTATAGTTCTGAAATTTCAAGTAATTCCTTACTCTATTAACTTCAAATTCATACTCCACAAAACATTTACTCAAAATTAATAAGTATTATTTTTTTAAGCCAAAGGGTCCTCACAGAATGGCTTAAATGATATAAAATGTAAGAATAATTTAAATTGGCTTGCATGAAGGACAATCAGACCTAATTTGCCCTTGTATGAAAGCAGCAGACCTTTAGTAAGAAGAAAAATACTTCACATGTTCTCCACTATAAAAGTGTGCCCTGCTCATATTCCAGTAAAATGGCATCAGCTTACAAAAGCTACAACAAATGATGAATACATGCACAGAGTTTGCATCTTGGAGGGTAAAGATTTTATTGTGGGTGTGAACGTACATGTTTGTCTCCACTTATAGTCAAAATCCAACTAAAAATTTTCCATAATTTCCTTTTTTATGTGGCTTTGAGTTTGCATTAACCACAAGACATCCTGCAGATTAGCCTTCAAACCTCATGCACCAGTGCCTCCGGCTGGCCACCCACAACATCATGTTTTAAGGAGATAAAAGACAGTTCCATTGTGTCCTTACAGGTTCCAGTTGTCCTAGTGGGTTTTGGTTTATCCTTGTTCTTCTGCTCATTCAGCTTTCTTCCCATAGGCCAATCCTGCTGACTGATAGTGACTTGAGGCTCAATGCTAGGTGCAGAAACTCCAGCCTGCAGAGGGTGTTCCATCATTCCCCACAATTGTGGAAAGTTTGGGCCCTGTAAAAAACTCTCCATGTGAAAAACTATTAATAGTTTGGCTTCAGTGTTCTAAATTTGGCTGACTCATGCACCACTGCCCCTTTCTCTGGAAGCTACTAGAGGATACGCGGTACTGGAATGAGAGTAAATGAGAGGAAGACGTGGAGTCTTTGTCTTAGTCCGTTTGGGCTGCTATAAGAAACATCACAAACTGTGTGGCTTATAAACAACAGAAATTTATTTCTCACAGTTCTGGAGTCTGAGAAGTCCAAGATAAAGGGCTGGCAGATTTGCTGTCTTAGGAGGGCCCATTTCTTGGTTCCTGGAACAGAGCATTCTTATTGTGTCCTCACATGGCAAAAGGGGAAAGCTAGCTCTCTGGGGTCGCCTTTATAAGGACACTAACCCCACTCATGAGAGCTCTGCCCTTATGATTTATTTGCCATCATACTGGGCATCAGGTCTCAACATATGAATTTGGGGGGAAATAAGCATTCATACCATAGCAATCCCAAAATTGGGATCCAGTGTTAAGAGATTCCATGATGTAGATGAAGTGAAATCCCAAAATTGTGGCTCTCTAGAAAATCCAGATAGCAAATAATACAAACTGGAATGTAAGAGCAAAAGACTGTAATAGAAACAACCCTATGTATAAAGGAGTCAGATACATTTTTATGTTATTTCATTTAAGGAAGGATTTTTTTGTATTGACAGAAAGATTTGGAATTAATTAGTAATAAGTACATTTAGAAAGTTAGCCAAAAAAGGAAACAAAAAGGCAAAAATTAATTTACGTACTTCCCACGTACCAAATACATTTAACCCATCCTGACATCCCTTAAGTGTTAACCCATTCTAGCTAGCATCAACTCTAAGTGCAAAATCTTATCTAAATATAACCTACTAAATATAATCTACTATAATCTAAAAAAAATCCCAAATCTCATCTAATAAATCAAAGAAGTCAGGTCTAGAGAGATTCTGGGTATGATTAATCCTGGAGCAAAATTCCTCTCCACCAGTAGACCTGTGACCCATAGAAAACAGGTTATCTGCTTTGAGGAGACAATGATGGGACAGGCATAGAATAGATATTCCCATTCTGAAAGGGAGAAAATGGAAGAGGTGCTGGTCTACAGCTAGTTTTCAACCAAGCAGAAAATATTTCATGAGATATCCAGACCCAAGAATATTCTTCTGCAGCCTGATGCTCTGTCCTCTTGGCTTACTGGGGTGTTACCTCTGTCCTCTTGGCCCAGGCCTGTGGCTAAGGCCACTTCATTGTTCTGGTCTAGGAGTAAGTCTGTCCATTTCAGTCTGAGCTGGCAATGTTTCTGCTGACATAAAATTCTCATCTTCAATTCATGAGGGTCCAAGCCATCAGACAAGAGAATTCTCCACGTATCTTTCCTGAATAACTGTATCTCTATTTCTGGCTTCTGTTGAGAAGGTTTACTGGAAGTATGAGTCACATACATTACCTCTTTTGCAAAAGTTTGTTCAGCCACACACATGGCTGTTTCCAGAGAACTCTGTCTGGATAGGCTGAGAATTTTCCAATCATCAAGTGCTCATTTCTTTTTGCTTAACAGTTCTGGCTTTAATCTTTTTCCTCTCACATTTTATTATGAGGAGCAAAGAGAAACAAAGCTGCATCTTCCACACTTTGCTTGGAAAATTCCTTGGCTTAATACCCAAGTACATTGCTTATAAATTCTAACTTCCACTCAATAGAAATCAATTCAGCTAAGTTATCTGACATTTTATAACAAAGATTGCCTTTCCTCCAGTGTTCAATAACATGCTTCTCATTTTCTACTGTGACCTCACCTGAAGCACCTTTAATGTTCATGTTTCTAGAAACATTCTGTTCATGAAAATATATGTATTCTCTAAGAGGACAGGAACTTTCTCTACAGCTTTCCTCTGTTCTTTTTTGGGGACCATGACAGAATTACCTGTAACATCCATATTTCTACCAACAGTATCTTCAAGGCAATCTAGACTTTTTCTATTAAGTGTCTCAAAATTCTTGCAGCTGCTACCTGTTATCCAATTCCAAAACAACTTCTACATTGTTAGGTATTTATTAGAATAGCATCCCACTACCTGGTGGCAAAATTTGTATTGATTGCATAGGGCTATCATAATAAAATACCAAAAACTGGGTGGCTTAAATAACAGAAATTTATTATTTCACAATTCTGAAAGATAGAATTCCTAAATCAAGGTGTCAGCAGGACCATGCTTTCTCTATAACCTATAGGGGAGAGTCCTTCCTTGTTTCCTAGCTTCCTGGTGGAGGCTATCAATCCTTGATATTTCTTGACTTACAGCAGCATTGCTCAATTCTCTGTCTTATCAATGTCATTCTCTGTGTGCAAATGTTCCTCTTCTTTTAACACATTAACTGCCATGTGAGTTGTATTTAATTCATGCTAGTTCTGAGCCTGGGGCCTCATGAAACATATGTAATTCTCATATCTCTTTACCTTGGGAGCCACGTGGTGCACAGGCAACTCACGCTGCCATGCTATAGCATACATGTTACGTGATGGGTGGTCCACTAGACGAAACCCTGAAGTTGATGTTCTTATTGTTACAATTAATATTGACAATTTAATTGCATATAACTCACACACAGAAAACAATAAAAAATAACAAATTTTTCATTAAATTAGAAAGGATCATTTTGTTTTAGAAATTTTTATTCTATTTTCGTAATAAAACACCTAGCCCCAAGGAAAAAAAATTTTTTCTCGTGTGGCAGTTAATGTGTTAAGGACATTAGTCATTTTGAATTAGGGCCCATCGTAATTAATTTATCTTAACCTGATTACATCTGCAAAGACCCTATTTCAAACTAAGGTCGCATTTGAAGGTACTGGAGGTTAGGAGTTCAACATATCTTTTTTTAGCGGGGGCACAATTCAACTCACAAGGTGTTATAGTAAAAAAAAAATCATTCAACTTAAATTGAGTACCTCTCTGTGACTGCTTTTGTGCTTGTCTTGGCATTTCATCCTATGTGAAATGCAGCAGTAGAGTAAGTGCTTTCTAAAGAATCTTTATTTTTATCATTTTATACATCTCTGTATCAAAAGTGCCTTAAAACTAAAGATCTCTCTACAGGAACACAAAATAACAAAGATAGTGAAAATGATTCCAGGTCTATGGCACATTTTGATCCATTCATGCAGTTTTCCCCAACTTATATAAGGTTTTATTCTTGTTCTTATGCTACCAAAATTGAATCTTTAATAAATGAGATCTTTAAACATCTCTCCAATTTGAGTAAAATCCAGGCCTTTCACCTTGGGTGGCCATTCTAGAAATCAACCTCGGCAATATTAATAATTTTTAAGTCAAACTCAAAACAAGTTGATTTATTTGGTTACTCTTTGATTTCACAGGGCCTTTAAAGCAGGTAATGAAAGTTACCAATGACCGATATGATTTGCTTTATTCACAGAAGCACTAACTCCCAAAAGAATGTAAAATATAGTTTTTTAGTTTGAAAATAAGAAGATTGAAAATATAGATCGCTTCTCATTTTAGTATAAGATTTTAACACTTTCAGAGTTTAATTTATAAATTCTCCTATAGTACATTAAGCTCACTCTCAGAGATGGGCAAGTGTTATGTCTTCATTTTTTCTCTGCCTTTATCTTGTTCCTTCTTTTCTTCTTATACAATTTAATTTCAGCTCCTCCAAGAGTTTTCAGGCCCTTACTGCTCAGCCTGGTGTCCTGCTGAGCTAAAACTTTATCCCAAGTTTATCTCTGCCTGCACTTCTTGTACCTGATCAAACTTCACAATATTTCATTTTCCAAGCTTTTCGTGATCTGAAATTTTCCAGTTAATGCTTATGCCTCTAAAAAAGGTAGAATATTCAGTAATAGTCTCTGTGCCTTAGACTTGCTTTTTAAAATTTTTTCATTGTGAAGAAGTTTACAAAGGCTTGATAAACTAAACGTATTATCCAATGCACTTTGTTTTATTAACTCCTATTTGCTAGGCATTGTCTTACATAATAGGAATACTGACAATTAATTTTTGGACATGTGCCATAAATCATAACAAATGTATAAAAATAAATGCATCCTTACATTTCCCATTTCACAAATCTTATTCCTTTCTTTTTTCTTGATTGTTTCTTAAATATTTCTTGTACAAGAAAGTAATTAAATCATGCCTCTTTCAAATGCTCTTCAAATTCAGATTGTTATCTAACCATACTCCTCTTCCTACAATTACTCAAAGTTATTCTGGCTTTAGAGGATTCAAAAATAAGAATATGAGAAATATCCATTAGAACGTTTGCTCAAAATATGAAACCAAATAAAAAAAATTAGTGCATTTGAAATTTTCCTTTAGTATCTAACTGGAAAATATGAAATCCACTCTGCTCACATTAAAATAGCACACTGTCAAACGGGTTATTGAAGGATATGGATGTCCCAAGTGAGACTGTTCCTAAGGCAATTTTAGACTCACTTTGAAAAGATCAGAAAATCATAGTTCTCCCCTCATGATATTTAAGTATCAGGTTTTTATATTCAAACGGTTCTGATAGCATGGAATAAAACATTGAAAATTGTATTTTCCTTTTTATTTTTTTAAAAGAAGTGTTCTATTTATACTTACAACTTGACTAACAGAAAATTTCAACATTTTTCAACTTTCAAAACCCCTAAATATTTTAAATGTATTAAATTTAGTCTGCATATAAATTCTTTTCAACTTCAGGTCATTATGATATAATATTATGAGATTGTGTCACAAAATTTTTCCTGTTAATCAAGAGTAGCTGAAGATATTAATATCTGAATAGCAGAAACTGATAGTTTCTGATACAATCATTAGGGATGGGTGGTTGCATTTTTAATAATCATAAATTAAATCTTAACTTGTATTCAAAATTACACCTGTAATTTTTCATAAGTCATTCAGTGACTTCAGAAAACTTCCTTAACTATTTTTAGATATGCTGTTTATCGACTATGTCTATATAATCCCAAATAAATTAAATGATTGAAAAAGTAAAGTATAGTTATCCTCCAACAGACTGGCGTAATGTTAGAAATTGGTCCTATACTCATATTTATTGAAACATACAAAATTATTGAGACATATATAAAATTACTGTACAAATCAGATTCTTTCTTTGATTTTGAACAATTGATATTTGTTCATTAAAATAAGTTAGTTCCTTTTTTTCTTAGATCTACCATTTTATATTGTTCTATAACTAGTTTCTATCAATGAGATCTTCTACTTCTATAATTTTCATTTTCAAACTCTTATTTGGCCTTGTACCCTTCATTTTCAACTCTTTCAATGCTAGCACTTGATTTGAATCCAAACTCTATGGGAACCTTGAACTCTTTGATTTGAACGGTTTGCCATTTATTTATTCAAATATTCAATATTTATTCAATGTTACTAAATACTATTTGCTTATTTCTTGAAAAATGTAAAATATATGAAGAGGTTACAATTGGCTTACATATTTATATTTGCTTGTAAAATCAGTTATTGCTTGAAATATGGCATAAGAAACAAATATAATCAATTGCAAAATTTTGTTAAACATGTATTAATAATGGGCATTTGAAGATTTGAAATGTCTATATTGATAAAATTAGCCAGTGTGCTGTGATGGAATTTTACTTAAATGGACTGAGTACCCTGTGATTGAATACCTATCTGGTCACAAAACCACATATTTCTTTCGGTTAATGAATATTCTGTAGATGTAAAAGTGTGGAAACATATGAAATTGAAATTTTAAATCTTTAAATTAGATACAGCCTGAATTGGTAATATGTTTTGAACACAAGTTTAAAACTAAATTCGAAAGAAAGTTATGTGGATCGATGATATATTGGTACAATTATGATTAGTAAATCATCCCCAAACTCAGTGTCTTAAATCAATTAGACATTTAGTTCACAAGTCTATAGCTTGGCAGTTTAATCTGGGCTCATCTAGACAGACTCACTCATATGTCTGATGGTCACCTCAGGATTGGCCTCATGTGGGATCAATGGGTAGATTTGTCCCCTCTGTTTACCTCATTATTTAGCAGGCTATCACTGGAATTCTCTCATGGGGAAGGCAGAAGGACAAAAAAGCAGGTGGCTAGGCAAAGTTACATGATAAATGACTTGACTATAGAGAAAGGCAAAAAAATAAGGGCATTGATGCAATCATTTTATCCACTAGTGTATTTCCATAGATATATGTACATTGTATAGTTTTTACAAACATTACTGCCAAAGTACACTGAGTAGCTTCAACTTTTGAGAGTCAATCTCTGAATTTATACTAAAATAACAATTTTCTGCCCTGAATTGTAGGTTCAATAGAACAATAAATCTAAAGTAACATTATATTTCTAGTGGAAGGGATGATTAAATGTGAACTCTAGAAATAAAGGAAATACATTTTAGGGTAAAGCATTCAATTTGATATTTTAATGCAAAGATGCATTTTTCGTTTACAATAAGGATGCTTTGCAGACCCAACTGTCTCAATTTTTGTTCTGCAACTCCTAATACACCCAATAAATACTTTGTATTAAAAGCTTTGCATGGACCAGTTAATTGATAACTCTCTGGTCAGAACCAAAGATGCTAATGATGTTTTAATAATTCTGATTATTATTAAATTACATAGAGAAAAATCTATGGTCCTTTATATTTATTTTCTTTTGAAGCGAGAGTTTATAATTCATCACAATCTTGGTTTTTGGTTCATTATTAATGTTAAAGAAAGTCAGATAAAAAAGTGTTGGTATGTCTGAATGCTGTTCTAAAAATCAAGACACAGTGTGCTGTGTGCACTCACATTTATATTTGATCTTCTATGCTGACAGCTAGAACAATCTATTTTTGTCTCTACAGTAAGCATATATGACTAAAGCACACATGGGATACATTTTCATGATGCCGCATGAGGTTTTAGACTTGCATCTGTCATTAAAGTCATTAGAAGATGAATTGCTAAAAAGTTGTGTTAGTCTCTGCCATTTTATCCCATATGAAACACACAAAAGAAGCAACACACTGTTACTATTTTCTTTTTTCAATTAAATAGTTTTTATGTGGGTTACACTTGAGTCTTGAAGATGACAGATCTTATTCTTACAGGTAACAGCATTCCAATTTAACTCATTATATATGAATACTCACGTATACACTCTGCTGATTCAAAATTACATGCCTTCAAACATAAAACCTCTTTAATGTAAATGTCTAATTTATAGATATTCATTCAAGAATTCCTAACAACTTCCAATGTTTCCACTAGAATCAGAAGCACTTAATATTTGAATTCAAATTATTCTCTTTGTATACTTTGTTTTTAAAATGTCTGTGTAGATCAAATTTTAGATTCATAACAGAATATTTAACAATGAAACTACTAATCTCATTTTAATGTTCATAGTAATCTGGCATATTACATTCTCTTCAGAGTCTAAATTACATCCTGAGAATATATGAGTTATTTTGGTTTAGTAGTGTACCAGTTATTTCATTAACCTTATGTTTTATTACATTATTTAGAATCTAACAGAGCTGCACTCAAATCTCTATCTGCAGGACCTTAACCATTTGAAGCTTCACTTTACTCATTGGTAAAGTGGAAACCTCATTGGTTAGATTAAGGAAATAATACACATAAAGTACTTCACCTTATATCTGTCACAGAGCTAGCACTCAATGCATAGTGATTAATATTATTAATTATAATCTACTTATGATATGCTAATTCTAAAGTTAATATAACCCTAGTTCCTTTGAAATGTAAAGGGCCTTGTAGATATTGAGATGAAGGGGACAAAAGAGAAAATTGTCAGAGAAATGTCTTCCTGATTTAGAGTACAACTTGTTCCATGTGACCTAAACCACATGAATGATTAAATAACTTCAGGGAATTTGCAGAAACTAATGCTGAGTATCACTACAACGTTTTACAAGAATTTAAGGTTTGAAGATGCTTTCTAAGTGGTTTAGATAATTTTTCCATATAAAGAATAGTAAGAAAATTTTTACATTTCAGAATAAACTATAGACGATTATAACAAGGCAAGAACAATTTGCAGAGAGCAAGTAATCCATTAGTGCCCCAGGGCTTAGCAAAATTGTAGGTGTCTGGTTTAATACCTCTCTTCAATGTGGCTTGTAAGGCAGCCTATAATCTGTCTCCGAAATACCTCTACAGTCTCATCTTTGGCTGCGTTTCCATTCATTATGCAAACAATTCAGTTGCTATACTGTTTGTATGCATTCATTTATCTTTCTAAAATGATCACTTTCTGTTTTTCTCCCTGGCAAACACAAAGCCATGCTTAAAGGCTGAGAGCAAATATCATCTCTTTAAGTTTTTGACCAGACCCAAGAAGCAGAAATATTTCCTTGTATCTCCCATCACACACTAAATAAAGGGACACCAAATAGCCTGTCAAATTTTATCATACATGCTTATTTATGAATCTATGACCAGCTAGAATTAAGTTACTCTAATATAAAGATTTTCATCATAATTTGTTTGTTAAATTTTGAGGTGAAAAATATGTTTTGTTAATGAATGATTATTTCCCAATCAATGCCTCTCTAATTTCATGACTGATAACTAGTTCAGCTGCAAATGTTATTAGTTGTAATAGTCTAAGAGATATTAGGAGTAAAGTCAAGTTACCATAACCTTGCCAGGTTGCTCACATTCAGAACTTTCAAAAAGGTATAGGTAATGGTTTACAAATAAAGCAATGTATCAGAAAGAAAATAGGCAGTTTTGATTGTCACATAGCCGTACTATTTTGAGGAGTTGAGATAAGGGGCAAGTTATGTTTAATAATTATTGGCTTAATTGAATTAAACACTGAAACATTCATTTGTCTCAATGACATTAGGGTAGGTCAGATCCCTGGACTATCTTCTGGGCATTTTCTGGCGTTAGTTTATTTTAACTAATATCTATTTAGCACTCACTCTACACCAAGCACCTTGTGCTCTCTGATCATGGGCTTTTTTCCGGATAATAGTGTTTCCAACATATATAAGAATATACCAAAGGAAAAAGAAGTCCTAAAAGTCATCTGTCATTTCCAACCTTTCTTCTTTAAAAAAATCAGCTTTATTGGTATATATTGGCATACAATGGATTCCGTATATTTACAATGTACAATTTGGTAAGTTTTGACAATCGTATACACCCATGAAGCTGCCACCACCATCAAGGTAATGAATATTTCCATCATTCCCAAAAGTTTCAATATACTCTTTTGTAATCCTGATCTCTTCCCCCTCTGCTGCTCACTTCCCCCCATCTTTAGGCATTGATGATTGGCTTTTTGTCAGCATAGATTAGTTTGCATTGTCTAGAGTTTTATACGAATGTAACCATACTTTATGAAATTTTATCTGGCCTCTGTCACTCAGCATAATTTTATGAGAACATCCATGTTCTGGTATAATGCAGCTCGTGTCATCCATTTTACTTGTAAACATGTTATAAACCCCACAACACATTGCATTTTTGTTTAAATAATCAAATATACTTTAAAGATATTTCATTAATAAGAAATATGCATATTTACTGAAGTAGTTACCATTTCTTGGACTCCTTGTTCCATGATGTGCCAATTTTTTTCTGTTTAAATGATTTTTTAAAATATTTCTTATATGTGGGGCTTCTTTCCATGTTTGTATATCTTAAAAAAGCCTTTATTTTTTTCCTAAATTTAAACTATATGTTTGCTAGGTATAAAATTATAATTTATATCTTCTTTTATGTCAGAACTTTAAGATGTTGCCTCATCGCCTTCTTGGTTGCATGGTTTCTGACAAGAAATATGTTGTAATCCTTAAATCTCTTTCTTGAAGGTAGTATAGTACATCTTTCTTTTTCCTCTCTTGATATTTTTAAGACTTTTTTTCTTTATAATTTTTGTTTTGGGCAGTTAAATTGTGAGATGCATTGTTGTGCTTTTCTTCATGTTCCTGTGGTTTTGTTGGGCTTCCTAGATCTGTGGATTATTACTTCTACCAATTCCAAAATTTTTCAGACATTATTCTTGTAATAAGCTTCTTGTTCTCTCCCTTTGAAGACTACAATTGCACATATGTTAAGTGATTTGAAGTTGTCCCACAGCTTATTGATGCTGTTTTCATTATTTGTTGACTCTCTTTTTTGTGTGTTTCATATTCATTATCTTCAAATTCACCATTCTTTCTTTCTGTAATGAAATAATCTCATTCAATATATTTTTCATTTCAGACATTGTTGTTTTCATCTTTAGAATTTTGATTGAATTATTTTTATAACTTCTATATCTCTGCTTAAATTATTGAACATCTGGACACAGTTGAAAGAACTATTTCAATGCTCTTGTCTGCTAATTTAGTATCTGTGTTATTTCTTGGTTGGGTTTAGTTTGATTTTTCTCTTCTTATGAGCTCACATTTTTTTTTTTTTACTTCTTTTCACTCCTACTAATCTTTGATTAGGTACTAGACATTGTGAATTTTACATTGTTGGGTGCTGGATATTTTTGTACTCATAAATATTCAAGAGTTTTATTCTGGGATGCAGCCAAATTAGTTAGAAATGGTGTGATCCTTTTCTTTCTTGCTGTTAAAATTTGTTATTTGGGATCAGAGCAGCATTTAGTCCAGGGGAAATTATTTTCCACTCTTGAGGCAATACCTTTCAGAGTACTCTACCCGATATCCTTTGAATTATAACGTTTTTCACACTGAAAATATGCTTGGACATGCACATCTCAGATACTTTTTCCCAGTTTTAGGTATTTTACTCATGTGCATGTGTTAATCAGTACTCAGATGTACATTCATGAGGTCCCTTTTCAAGTTTTGAGTTCTCTGTGCAACTCTCACCTTTCTGGTTTTCTACCTTGCAAGCTCTAGCTTGACTCAAAATTTGTTGCCCCAAATTTTCAGCTGTTTCATCAATCCAGTTGTCCACATATTTCTACATTGATTTTCTCCCAAAATACTATAGCCTAGAAATACTCTCAAGATAGTAAACTGCAGAATTATAGGTTTAATTTCATTTGTTTCCCATCTGTCAGAAAACTGTCTCTTATTGCCTGACTCCCAGTGTCTTGAAAACCATTAATTCAAATATTGTGTGTGTGTGTCATGATTTTTTAAGTGGGTGTGGGGGGAGGGGTAAATCTAGTTCCTGTTACTTCATTTTGCCTGTAAGAGGAAATCCAACCATAACCCTTAAACCAGCTCCTTACCTGCATATTCAAAGTTCTACTGTTCTTATCAGTTTCAGACTATTCTTACCACTGCTGTTGTCAGTAATAACTCAGACTTAATTAGCTTCCCTCAACTTTAGGACTTACCTCTGATTTCTTGTTTTGGTACTTACTTTTAGAATCATTGATTAATTTCCTTTTTTCTGGCTTGACAATTAGTGCACTCAAACTTTACTTAAATGATCTCACCATCTCTTTCCATGCCTGTTTACCTCAGACATTTTTGCCTTACTCAAGTACCCAGAGCTGCTCGGATTATTCAACACCCTGATTATCTCCCCTGATCCCTGATTTCCCTGAGGAATGCTTATACATATCTATTCCACTATTTTTATTTTACAAATAAGGAGCACCAAAAAACCAAAAACAAAAACCTCAGATCCAATAGCTGGCTCCTCCTATCCCACAAAGATATTTTAGGCTAATGGATAATTGGTTGGTTTGTTTTGTTGTTGTTTATTCATAATTATAACATGTTCAGTTTTCATTCAATAAGACACAGCTCATGTTACTAGACTTTTGATTCTCTTTTCAAATGTTAAGTCCTTAATATTCAAAGTGTGAAGAATTTGTCATGATATATCAAATATACTAAAGGGAGAAAATTCAGCCATTCAAATACTGAACCAATTTTCCTCTTCAGGTTATCTCTTAGATTATTTTGTTCCTTATAAATTAGAATTTGAAATAGGAACAAGATGATATTATCATAACTCCTGAGTCAGGATGTTGAGGCACCTAAAATATTTGGGCTCTGAATCTTATGGTTTTTCTCTGGGCAAGAGCTATCCTTGTACCAAAATTCAGCAGCGAACGTATATTAGGTAAAACCAATGTTTATTGAGCATGTACTATAACCCTGGCATATTTCTAGGTAGTTTACTTGTTTTTAATTTGCATGTGAATCTTGATAACCACTTAGTAGTTCTCTCATTTTACTGATGAGAAGGTTTAGAATCATAATGTGTTCCACAAATACTTATTGAATGCCCACCAAATTCTAGACACTGTGTTAGGAATTAGAAAATTTATGTAGCCTAATGATAGAATTTACATAGTGCTTAAGTAATTCCTAAATTTGAACCCATATTTATTTGGCTTCAAATGATATATCTTTTCTATTAGATTAGGGGTTAGAAAACTTTTTCTGTAAAGGACCACATCATCAGTATTTTAATCTTTGTAAGTAATGGAGTCTCTTACAATTATTTACCTCTGACACTGTAACACAAAAGGAGCCAGAGATGATATGCAAACAAATGAATGCAGACTTTTACCAATAAAACTTTATTAAAACAAAACAAAACAAAAACCTATGGCAGGCTGTATTTCGCCCATGAGCTATTGTTTGCTGAGGCCTATACTTGAACAAACTGTAAAATTATAATTTTCAAATGGATATAAAGGTACAAGATAAGTCACGTAAATGTTTGGGACTATCCTTGCTAAGAATATTCTAAATAAGTCAAAGGGGTTTGTCTTGTAGTAGTTTGTGAAGTAACAGCCTGTGAGTACTTAAAATCCCTTTCTCATAAATCTACTTTTATTTTTCCTCTGGATTTTATTTGTAAAATATTTACTTTGATATAGCTATCATTTTGCATTAGCTTATAAAGATATAAGTAAATATATATATAATTGATCAACACTCATATGCACATATGGAAGTAACATTCATCGGGTGTCAGGCAGGTGGGGGGAGAAGGGGATGGGTATAGTCACACCTAATGAGTGTGGTGTGCACTGTCTGGGGGAGGGGCACACTTGTAGCTCTGACTCAGGCGGTGCAAAATAACAAAGGCAATATACGTAACCTAAAAGTTTGTACCCCTGTAATATTCTGAAAAAAAAAAATATATATATATATAAATAAATAATTATTTGTATAAAAAAATAAAAAAATAAAATGTATCTCTCAGGCAAGAACCCATTCAAAGATGATAAGAGAGGGAATTATTACAAAACACCAAGGAAAGCTTTGCGAGTGGGTAGAGTAAAAAATTTACTATGTTTGAGAAATCCGTTTAAGAGCCACTCCTTACTACTCATAAAAGTTCTTCATTGCTGTATCTTGCCCCTAGCCTGACTTTCATTTCAGTATATGTTTCAAGCTTTTCAAAAATGACTTGAGAAATGTATTCAGCTTATGGACAGTTTTCATTTCCCTAAATTATTTTTAAATGAAAGCCTACCTCCTAGATCTTCTGTTAAATTTCTCTTTAACCACACTGCATTTGGAAGGTTAAAGTGTTTTATGAATATATCTTTTTTCAAAAAAATATTTGAAGCTCATTCTCTTGATGAAAACTTTACAGAAATGTCAAACTATATGTTCACTATCCAGAAAGGAAATAGAGAAAACAATCCCATTTCCAGCAACATCAAAGAGAATAAAATACTTAGGAATAAATTTAACCAATGAATTGAAACATATGCACACTGAAAAGTATAAAACACTGATGAAAGAAATTAAAGAAGACACAGGCAAATGGAAAGATATCCTATGCTCATGGATTTGGAATAATTATATTATTAAATATCTATCTTTTACTTTTAATGACCCTGTATTTACATTAGGTTTGTGTAGATTCACCTCTTTATTTTAAGGTTAGGTAATTAGTTAGTTACTTTAATTCCATCTTCAGCTCTGTCTCTTAATTAAATTCCTTTAATTCTGCTAATTTTCTGTGTAACAAAACCTATTTTCAGTTTTCAGGGATAAGAATGTAGACTTCTTTGGGGGGACCAGTATTCTGACTACTATAGTTGGGGAGGGAGGCTGTAGTCAGGGTTAGGAGTAGAGAGAATAAAGGATGTTTTTATTGCCAGAAGACATGGAGTATAAGACCAAGTTCCATATGAGAAATAAGGGAGAGGGTGGGAAGAAGTTGAGATTCATTTATCTATTCATTCATTTACCACTGGTTAAATATTAGGAGAATCTAGACTTTTTTTTCTTGCTAATCACATTGATGTAGTAGACAGGGAGCAATTGATAAAGCAAAAGAGTGGACCACTTCAGTGACAGAGTTCTTAAGCAGGCTGTCAGAGTGGAATCTGGGCACAAATGAAGAAACTGAGTTTTGATGGGAGCAGAAAAACTTCAGCCATATTATGAAAAGAAAATGGTACCATGGCAGTATGGCACAGCAATTCAGAATATGGATCACTGTTATGTTACTGTACAGCCACCATGACTTAGTTTTTGTCACCATGACTTAGTTTTGTCAGCAATTCAGAATATGGATCGCTGTTATGTTACTGTACAGTCACCATGACTCAGTTTTGTCTGACTTGCAATGCCATATTGCCACTGTACCATTTTCTTTTCACAATATGGGTAAAGTTTGTCTGCTCCCATCAAAACTCAGTTTCTTCATTTGTGCCCAGATTCCACTCTGACAGCCTGCTTAAGAACTCTGTCACTGCAGTGGTACACTCTTTTGCTTTATCAATTGCTCCCTGTCTACTACATCAATAGCATCAAATAATGCTAAAAATAGCAACTATGTCACAAGTTGGTTGTGGAGATTATATATGTCCTAGGACATGGCATGATGCAAAGCCCCAAAAATCTCAATATAGTACCCAACAAATGTAAGTTGTTTTATTATTATTTCTCACATGTGGGAAGTCACTTGTGAAACTAATATCATAGAATAATTGGACAATTTTGAGTGCTTATTTGAGTTTAGTTTTCAGAAATTTAAGGATGCCAATTACTATATTTTATCAACATTCTCCACCATCATTTAGTTGTAGATGTATAGATGCTGAATGGGTGGATAGTTTTTTATAACCTGCCTTTTTTGCTTTCCCAAGTGAAGGACTTGATGGGTTTTATGCAAGACAGCCATTAAAAATTCTGGACAATGTAATAAAAGATGAGAATTGAACACATTAATGCAATGACTCATAGTGAAAGAATGGTAGGTGTTAAAAATTCAAGGTATTAATCAAGTGACAGAATTGCCAGTGTGAATGTATATGATCTGGGAGAATTTGATGTAGTCAGACATTGGAACACCAAAAGCTACGAAATTTTGGAAGAGTAAAATTCTTGTTGAGGGTAGGACCATAGGAAGGAGTATGACTGTGGGAATAGATTGTTGCAGGTGAGAAGGCTGACAATAAGAGAGGAAAAAGTGCTGAGTATATATGAACATGAATTGAAATATCCATGAATTATGATAGGACAAATAGTGGAAAAACAGCAATGTAGGTGCTAGAAGCAACAATAAATGATGGGACAGGGGCCCATAGGGGCTATTAATAATGACAGCACCATGGAAGGGTGGTAGTGGGTAAATATGATGGTATCAATGTCAAAGAAAGTTGATATTTCCGAGGAAGAGAAAAGTGCTTTGGAAATAATATAGTTTCACAAACGTTGGAGAGAGACATAATTTTACAGACAAAATAGAAACACTACTTATAGAAATAAAAAAAATAGCCAATACATTAACTAATAACCAGACTAGCTTAAGGCTGGGCCACCTACATATTTAGATAGGTTTATTACTTTTCCTGGAATTTTAGGTTATAGTGGCCTTAGATGAGAGTCATATAAGCTCTGTTATGAGGATTAGCAGCAATACAGAAGAAACCATTCACCCAAAGTTCCCATAATATTTTTGTACAAACCAGAAGACTTCTAATAGTGAAATATGGCATTAAAAATAATTAAAAGTATTATTTTTTTGTAATTATTTTTGACCATTGATTTCATATTGTTGGACCTTTAAAACAATTCTATTTTAAAACTCTACCCAAAATCAAAATTTTCTAAATTAAACATGTAGTTTTATATAATTTAGAAATAATTTTTTGGATAGCATTTTTAAATATCATATCCCTAAATGACAGTTGCTTTAATTTTTGACAGAACAGAACTTCAAAACTTTATTTTAACTTATTGAATTGGGTTAAAAAATAAAACCACTATTAACATTAAATTTACCTAGAAACATCTGATGACAACAATGTAAAACTTTCTTCATTTAACTGTTTGCAACTAACAACAACAATGTGCTAGATAATCTATAATATAATGATTATTTTAAGCCCTTTATTGAGCTGAGATTTAGTGAAACAACACCAAGAAAGTGACAAGCCTCTCCTTGGGGATATGATATCCATACTGTGTTTGTATTTGGGAGAGCAGCAGGAAGAAGTGGTTCAAAATTCCAGGAAACCCCAAATACAAAGGAGCCACCTGCCTGTTCTTTCCCATAGGCCTCCACCAAGTGCCTACAAAATATTTAGTGGCCCGGAGGGGTACTGAAAAATGCTTCCTTTGAAGAACTGGTCCTGCTGTGATGTGAGGCAGGAATAGATGATCTGTAAAACAAAACAAAACAAAACAAAACTTTCCATAGTCAATTCCTAACCCTGAGAATGAGGCCATGACTGCCTTACCACTGGAGGCGTGGCAACAGAGCTGAATTACAGCAGCATAATTCAGAATTGCAAGGATGTGGAAATAACCCAACCGCCCATCAATACATGAGTAGATTAATAAAATATGGCATATGTATACCATGGAGTACTACTCAGCCATAAAAAAAATGGTGAACTAATACCTCTTGTATTAACCTGGGTGGAACTGGAAACCATTCTTCTATGTGAAGTTATCACAAGAATGGAAAAACAAACACCACATATACTCACCATTAAACTGTAACTAATCGATCAACACCTATGTACACATATGAAAATAGCATTCATTGGAAATCAAGCAGGTTGGGGGGAGGAGGGGATGGGTAAATTCACACCTAATGGGTACAATGCACGCTTTATGGGGTATGGGCAAACTTATAACTTTGACTCAAATGGTACAACAGCAATTTATGTAACCAAAACATTTGGATCCCCATAATTTCTGGGAAAAAAAAAAAGAAACCCCCTGAGTTGTTGATCTGCTGAGTTTTCTGTAGTCTGAAGCCAGGATGAAAGAACTCAAAGAAACAATACAGATATTCCCCACTGAATGAGTCAGTGTTCATCTACCTTGTGGGAGTGTCAAGAGGTATCAGAAATTCAATACTGGGGAAGAGATACAAAGACTCTGATGAAGCCTTGGGATAGGCTTCATTATTATCTGATAATGATTAAAGTGAGAACTCAATTGATTGTACATGCATCTCGTACAATACCAGTCAAGACCATGCCAGAAGCTGGAAATATCATTGTAATAACTCATATAAAATGCTAACATCAATCATTTAACTTATAAAAACAGAAATTTCATATGCATAAACTTCATGCAAAGTAGGAATCTAGAAATATTATCCAGACTTATGTTATTGCAATTAAAATAGTATTTTATTTAAACTAAAAATCTAAAGCTAATGCAAAATCTGACTGGACATTAGGTAATAAACTTGGGCAGTCCCAGGCTAGCCAAACAAACAATTATCTTAATTAACCCTCATATTTAGGAGTATAGGTATGAATTTATAATGAAATCAACCACATTTTACAATTATGAAATGAAGTGTCACCATGTATTATTTTTCATTAGAAGATGCATATTTATTGAATACATCATAAAACCCAGGTAATGAGTCTACATATCTATTTTAAAATATAACTATTATAACATAATCATACAAGCAAATATATAGATTCCACAGAAGGACTGTGAAGAACCTAAATAGAATAAATGAATCTTGGAATGTGAAAAATATATACTGAGGCTGGAGTCATAAATAAAAACTTGATGATTGTATATACAGGTTCTAAATTATAACTGTATAATATGGTACTTTTAAATGCCTTCCAATGGCATAGTACAGAACTTGGCTGGTCTTTGTGGGCAAGCATGTATGTAATGCACCTGTTTTCAAGCTTAAATGATGAAATACTACCTTAAGTGATAAATTATAATACTTATAATAAACTGTATATTGTTGGTATAGAAAAACCAACAGTATTGTCTGTATTTTGTAATAATAACTTACTGCTTACTTATTTGGGGAAAAACTACTAATTTCTTTCCAAAGGAAACCCTAAATCTGGGAATTCGTAAGTTCCCCTTAACTTGTATAAGATCTTAGTGACAGTAAAGGTAGAGAGTGCAAACAAATCAGGAGAGGTTTCAACTAAACTTGCACTACATTAGCAGACTTTTGTTAAAGAGTCAACGCTCAAAATGCCAGCAATGACAAGAGTTATGCTTTTATTCGTTCAGCTTTGAGCTTCCTTTTATTCCAAGTCCTCTGATACCAGTTTCCAGGCTCCCTGCCATTTTAAAATTAGATGAATAAAATATCCCAATTTCATTGGTAAAGAGAACACAAAGAATTATTGTTAAAACACAAATTCAGGACATGGGATGGCAAAAACTATGCTATTCTCAGAGTAGAGAAGGAATTTATTCAGTGAACATAAAAACTTCAATAGTTGAGAAGAGAAATAACTAGCAATTGTGGACTAATTATAATTTAACTAGATGTATTTCTGGTAAGAGTTACATGTAATATACATGTAATAAATATGCTGCGTATATATGTACTATATAACCTATGCTATATGTTATGTATTCCTTTGACATAATTTAAAGCATTAGGAATTAATTAATTCAGAGATATACCAAACCATGATATTTGAGAAGAGAAATAAATAGTACTATTAAGCTCATTATAATTGAATTATGAGACTATCTGGAAAAACAGTTACCTGTACGTATGTATCAGCAAGGCACACTCTACCCTCAGAGAATATGAGTTAGCATAAAAAGGACATCTGAACATCCGAGTGGTGAAACATATGCAAGAAATTCCATAAGATTGTTTTGCATATAAACTTCTTAAAAAACATGTCTATTTCCACATTTTTAATTTTTGTTATTGCAAACAATGATCCTCTCATTTAGATATGTCGATCAACCTATCAAATTGAGTAAAGAATGACAGAATCATTTTCACTGTTAGAAAGACTGACTAATTAACTTCATAATGTTCACATATTTTCAGTTTTATAGCTGTTTTCGTAGGTAAATATAATTATCACATAATTAGCTAATATAGCACAACTTTATATTAACACAGAATGATATGCATGATGACTAAAGAATAGTCAAGGAGAGTATAAATATAATTTCTTCCTCAAATGAATATAATATTTACACAGTCCATGTGCATAATATAACATCTGTCAAATAAAAATCAAACTACAACAATAATTTGATGATTTCCTTTTTGAATATTGGCAATTCCACTTATAAGCTATGTGACATTGTTATTTAAACTTAGTTATTTAACATAAGTTATTTAAACTTAGTGGAATTTTTCAAAACAAAGAAAAACTCTGATTCTAATGCTGCATAGACAAAAATCTGCTTCCAGTTCTAAAAGATATTTTCTTCCCTAGATTTTGTTCAATAATATTTCAAAAGCTTAAAACAACACTTAACCAGGAAATCTTGTGAAATTAATATGTAGTATAAGCCACCTAGTATTAAGATATTCAAAATTAGTATAATAAAAGTTTGACAGTTTCACATATCCAGAATCAACCCTAAAGTGTATGCTTTAAAACTGACAATTTTGTTCATGGAAATGTGTAAGACTTAGTAAATGGCTGTGGAGAACAGGCTTGATGTTTTCCTGTGAGGAAAGAAAGAGGGAAAGAAGGGTACTGATATGCCATCTGCTCTCCCACTTTACCTGTTATCCTAGTTTTCTGGGGGGAAATGTCCTGACCTTAGTAAAGGAGCAGGCGTGTTCTCTTCACTACAGGAAGAAAGAGTAGATGTTTGGGACTTACAGAATTGGGGCTGCTATTCCCTCAGGGAAAGAATGAAGTTAGAAAATAGAAAAGGTGGGGCCACTATTGAACTGGGTGGATTTTTGTGAGTGTAGATTGGGTAAGGAACCATTGTAGTTTGCTTATTTACTTATTTTATTTCAGAATATTATGGGGGTCCAAACGTTTTGGTTACATAAATTGCTTTTGTATCATTTGAGTCAAAGTTGTGTGTGCCCATCCCCCACATACTGTGCATTGTGCCCATTAGGTGTGAATTTGGGAGCATGGATGCTGTGGCATGGGGTGGCGGGGTTGGCTTGCTCAGCTTCAGGGGCCTGGCTAAACTCTTAGCATCCGCAGATGCCCAGAGGGCAACAGTGTGAGGTTTACCAGGGAGTGGCTTGTACCACTCTGCTCTGAGCCTTTCTTGTGGCCTGCGTGTAGATGGCTCCAGCAAAGAACGGTGACAATAAGAAGGGCTGTCTATTGTCAATCAGATGGTGAACGGAGAGCACACTATGAACATTCACAGGTGCATCCACTGAATGGGCTTCAAGAAGCGTATGCCTGGGACACTTAAAAAGACTGGAAATTTGCCATGAAGAAGATGGAAACAACAGGTGTGCATATTGACATCAAGTTCAACAAAGCTGTCTGGGCCAAAAGATTAAGGAACATCTCATACCTTATCCATGTACATTGTCAGGAAACTAATAAAAATGAAGATTCACCAAACAAACTCCACACATTGGTTACCTATGTACCTGTCACCACTCTTAAAAAAAAAAAAAAGGAACATTCAAGTTTAAGATAGTTGAATAAACATGTACATCTATTTTTGCTCTCTCCTAAAACCCTATTCAAGCTGCAATACAGAGATATATATTTAAGAGACATAAATCAATTAGGGCACATTTCAAATAAGGTAAAAAAAAATAGCAACACAAATTTGGAACCTGAAATGCAGGTGGAAAGTAACTTGTTTAGAACCCCCAAAGAAAGTCAACACCAATTCTTTGTGTGTTCTGGGATACTTATAATCCCCTGAAGACATACTGCCTAGTAATACATTCATGTCTTATCTCTTATGCTTCTCCATATGTGTATGTATATATATATGAAAATACATACACACACACATATATATGTATTAAATTTGGCAATGCACTGTTGTAGGACAACATTATATATAGTCACATGGTTTAAATATTGATATTGACTTAAAATATTATGACTGTATCTGGGGATATATATCTCCCCGAATGCACTGTCCTACAACAGTGCATTGCCAAATTCAATTCTTATTTTGGACTCAAGGTTAACTTCCCATAATGCCTTCAAAATCAAAAAGTAAGAATTTCTATGAATTGGTAATGTTTATCATGCCTATAATATGCATTTTCTTATTCTGGGTTGCTTACAGTTATTCCTACTTGAATATTCTTTACCTCAGAATGGGGATAATGCTTATATCATTTTTTATCCCCTGCCATCATTGCCATCATGCAATATGAATGGTCTCTTGAATTGAACAATGAAATTATATAACCATGCTAAGATTAGTTGTTTCTTTCCTTCTTACACAATATGTATTATTAATAGTAATTACTATTATTACAAGTGAAAAAAATTCACACTAATGGTGATTATTTTTATAGTTCATAGTTCTGCCAGTAAAATTCCAAGTAAAAGAATTGCTTCCTGTGGGTCTCTAGTAAACCAGAGCATGTAATGTATATAATAATAATAATATAATTTAATAATGATTCAGAAACATCAAAGTGAGGAAATAGTAGTTTATGCTTACATTCCAAAATTAAAGAATACTATTATATAATTAGTGACACCAAAATATATGGAATATATTTTTTTACAGAATCAATCACAAACTGTTCAAATTATTGCTTTTAAGTCTTGCACTAGATTTTGCTGATGTGTTTTTATATATTTCTTTAGTATGTGCATCAGGGTTTATTGGAAGGGAAATGTGTTTCTGAGTGGTATACTCTATAGAAGATTGAAGATTGCTTCAAGGATGGATTATAATTTGTAAAAATTGTAGAAACTTTTAATTTGCAAAGAATTCTTATAAAACTTGTCATGTGGAAGACAGTGAGGGGCATATCCAATTAAATTCCCTTCCCTTACAGACTAAGGAACTGAAAAGGAAAGCAAAGGATTCTGCCATTCACTTAGGAAACTATGAGATTTCTTTTTCTCTTTGAGATGAAGTTTATGACTATTCCTGGTATCAACTGATTGTGTTGGCCTACATGAAAAGAATAAATACTTTGGTAATCAGAGAAAGGGAACGCTAAGTAGCCTGAGAGAGCATGGTAAACTCTTGTTCATGTTTGGATGGTGTAACAGCTGAGGAGAAGTAGTGTACACCACAGAGGAATCTCCCCTGATTTGTTGTCATTGTTGCTGTTGTTTTATGGGGTAGCAGCACAATCACGTGGGTTTTAATTTTAAAGCAAAATACTGCTAGTCCCTATATTCGCCCAATAAATAGCTTAATGCCAATTTAGAGAGAAAAGGAACAAAAAGGCCATTGAGAAGAGAAATTTGAAAATACAATGTTTTGGAAAAGAGATAAAGGTAGTTAGAATTTAAGGAATATTCATGTCCTTGAGTTTCTGGTAGGGCTTAAATACACTTGCCATTATCTCTTAATATGACTGCTGTTCATAGAAACAGCCTACGTCTCATATGACTGTGGGTGGGTCTTGATGCTACACTTTGCCAGACAGTATTTAATGTACTTCTTCCTAAGTTTATAACAAAATATATTTATTTAATATGAAGCAAAATCCATCATTTACTACTTTACAAACTTTGTTACTTCAATTGCTAGTCAAACACACAAGTGAAACATTATGATGTAGTGTCAGAGTAATGGGCTCAAAAGTCCTAAAAACTTGACTCCCCTTTTATAATTAGTTACAGAAAAGCAGCTCAACTTCTTGTACAATACTAGTATTTTATTTCTTTTGATCAATAAATGAAACACTAATGTCTCTCATGGAAATGTCAAACCCAGAGCTCGCTGGTATAAATAATATTAGCCATAATCTATTAAACTTTTTGAATTATATGACTGAAAGTCATTGATATTGCCCCTATTGCAATTAGTATTTTTATGTGTGTTCTAAGTACGTCCAAGATATCACGAAACATTCCAAGAAAAATGAGTTCTTTGGAAAAAATGAGTTATCTTTGAATATATCTTAGAAAATATTAACATGTGTTTAAAGAATTTTCTTTCATAATTTCTGAAATATTTTCCATTATTTTCCAATTTTAAAGACAGCTAGTATTTTTAACTAGTTTTTGACAATTTAAATAATAAAAGAGAAATTCAACTAGAAAGTGATAGAGTAAAAAATAGTAATTCAAGAGGTTCAGGGAAGATGGAAAATATGATGCAATATTCGGTTTTATGATTATTAGTTATGTACACTACAAAAGTCTGTGTTTGGCCCTTTAGAGGACTTATACAAAAATACAAGTAATTTTGAAAAACTATTGAGAAAAATTCCTTGGTGAGAATGAATCCAGATCTAAAATAACATCATATTTTTTGCAAGTCTTCTGTCTACAATCAACCAATATCTGTCTGAGTTGTCACTGGTTTAAAACTGACATTGATTTTAAATTGCAAACAAGCCTCCTTATAATAATTCTAGAAGAAAAATTTACATTTGTGGCCAAGCATGTGAAATCTGTAATGATAATAATAACACAAGAATTTGATGCTAGAAAACAAGAACAACATTTTCCAATTTCCCTGAGGGTTCTATAGTGTTCATGGTCTCATTTACCTTATCTAATAACAACAAAGCAACTTTAAAAGAATATTAATAAAACTAATAAATGAGTGAGGGAATGAATTATTTCCGGAATATAAAGTTTTGTATGTTCTGATTCTATCTTCAAATTATCCTTTCCCCAGCTCCTCTCATGTTAGTAAATGTGCCATTCTTTACTTGGTTGCTCAAGTCAAACACTGGCTGATTATTGATCGTTTCTCGTACACTGTTCATTGGATCCACTGGAAATCGCATCATTACTCCCTTTCAATAAGCCAGATGCAATCGTTTCTTACCACCTCCTCGTTTTTTTTTTTTTAACCTGGTTAGGGCAACAGCCTCCTAAATGGTCTGAGAGCTTTTACTCCTACCTTCTGCAGTCTATTCCCCAGAAATATTCCTTTAAAATGCCAATTGCATCAAATCATCTTCCTGCTCAAAACTTTCAATTTTTTTCTCTTCAAACTTAAAATCAAATTGAATTGCTTACTATGGCTTAAAGGGCATACGTGATCTGCCCCTGGGTTACTGTTCCATTCCATCTACCGTCACTCACTCTTCTGTCTGTTGCAGCCACACTGACATTCTCAGGGTCTTTGTGATTGCTGTTTCCTTTGCCTGGAACTATCTTCCTCCATATTTACGTGTCTCTTTCTTTCTGTTACTTCCCTAGTCGAATGTCCCCTTGCCCAAATCCACCCCATCTCTTTCTATCCTGTTTACATCTATTTCACTATTCTTGTGTATTGTTTGTATTTTAAAGAAGATATTTATATTGATGAGCTAGCAAGACTAATGACTTTGGTGCAGGTTTAGCATAGAGTGGAGGCAGTCTATTCTAGGCTTCTTTATCAGTGAGATCTATCCCTTACATTAATAGAAGATAGTCTTGTCTATTAGTGAGAAAAGTCTGCTAATCATAGCAACCACGGGATGTGAAGATGCAAAGAGTTAGTCAGTATAAGGCAAAAGAAGTAACTGTAGAAGGATTTCAGTAGATTTAGTTATTAAATTTCTTGGGAAGGAAATCTAGTTCATGAAAGTAGTACCTACAGTAATCATTGACATTTCAAACTTATGTTTTCCAGAAGAAAGAATAAAATCTTACCGATCATTCAGGAAATGCTTTTTGTTTTTCATTATAAAGGGTTTTTTCCCCCAGCAATGCATGTGTATGGGAAGAGATTGTTAACTTGGAAAGAAGGAACCCCTCAATAAAATATTACAAGATTATATTTTCAAACATTACATGTTTTTTACTTTTTCTACTTGGCAGCACTAATTTTCAAACTTTCAAGGAGTGTTTCATATTTAAAATATCATACTAGAATACATAAATATTATGGAAGTGTGTGATAAAATTATTCTTATATGTAAATAAAAATGTAAACACAAAATATTGACTGGGAAATCAGAAAAAGGTAGGAAGTAGACCATCAACAAACAATTAAAATTACATTTTATATTTTGAATTGGTCATGGGTTTTTCTTTTTACTTAAAGCCAAATCTGATTTGCATCCATGGGAACCCATGAACATTGGAAGCAGGATGCCTGAGTTCTAATCCTAGTTTTCATTTTTATTATCTATTTATTTAAGACAGTTACATTATCTTTTGATACCTCTGATTTCTCATTCATAAAATGGAATTGAGGATTCCAAAGTGAATAAAACCTAACTGAAAGGGTTTTCATGTGAAGTAAATTTTTAAATCATTTAGAGCAACACCTTCTAAATACTGAACACTCAATAAATGTTAACCATAACGTATTATTCCCAGTGGCAGAGGTAGTGGTAGTAATAGTAGTAGGAGAAGAAGAAGAGAACAAGGAAAAATTTACTTAAGTACAGGGAAGGATATTGAATTAGCAAAATCAGGGGGGCAACAGGGTGAGCAAAACAACTAAGAAAGGTAAACACTTATTTTAGTTTTCTGTGGCTGCAGTAACAAATTACCAAAACTGTGGTGTCTTAAAACAGCACACATTTATTACCTTACAGTTCTGTAGCCAGAAATGTGAAATAAGTTTTATTGGGAAAAAGTCGAGGTATTAGGCTTAGTCCCTCTGGAATCTATAGGGGAGACTCTGTCCCTTGCTAATTCCAGCTTCTGGAGGCTACTGGTATTCCTTGGCTTGTTGTCACATTATCCCAATCTCTATTTCTGTCATTGCATTGCCTTCTCATCTTCTTTAGTCAGATCTCCTTCTGCTTCTCTCTTATAAGGGCAGACTTTATAATGTTTACACCCACATGGATAACCTAGATAATCTCTCCACATCAAGATCTTTAATTAAATCACAGGCACAAAGTCCCTTTTGCCATATAAGGTAACTTTCAGAGGGGTTAGGATGTGGGTATCGTTAGAGGTCAACAGCTCTATTTTTTAGTTTCTCCCAGTCAATATTTTTATTTTTAAAACTTCAATAAACATGAGTCAAAGTGAACAAGATATTTTTTTGTCACTTTTCTGACACTGAAAAAAATAGGCATCAGAAAGTTGGGGTGTTTATTATCAGTACAAAAAATAGTGAAACCCTTTATAACACATCTTTTATTTGTCAAACTTTTCACTTCTATAATTTTATGAAGGATTAGTGAATGTCAAATGTGTATATCCATAGTCAAGTGGCAATTATGAGTCAGTTTTTCTTCCCTGAGATAAAGTGGTATACTAGATTTATGAGGGACTATTAAAGAAATTAAGCACAGTCACATTTATTTCTAATGTAATGAATATAAATTAAAATATATGAAAAATTTTTGCCAGATTCTCCAATTTGCTTAGAGCTCGCTGGCTATTCAGAAGATGTTTTATGATTGTCATCCTGAATGTTTTCTGTTCGTTCACTTTTATTTGCATTAAATTGATGCAAGTGTGTGTGTCTGATATTTTTGTATAAGAGTTTTAATGTGAATTTTCTAATTAGTCAATTACAAATTTTATGTACATATGCATCATTTCTTCTGTATTTTTAAAGTTTAAATTTTTGCAATTTATCATGTCAATTATAATTATTGAATATCAGAATATAATAACTATTCCTTTCATAAGATACATTTTGGTTCATAAATTTTTAATGAAATAAAATTTTGAATATCATTTCTTTTTCTCCATCCAGTATTTTTGTTACTTCATCAAGAGCACTTTATTTTAGGAAACAAAACTCTGGAATTCTAGTAGTCTCATACTAATGACTCTTTCCTTCTTACTATGTCATCAAGTATGTTAATACCAAAATACTTGCAATTTTTGTCTTATTTTTTTCTCCGTGATATTTGAGTTTCTTCTGAAAGCAGAAAAGAAAAGGGTAAGTGATCTCTATAATTTTGTCCTATATTTTAAAACTTGGACAATGATTAATTCTCTAGTGAACATTAAATAGATTGAATGAAAAGTGAAATATCAAATTAGCCATGAATTATATTTAAATCCTAGTGTCTTATAAAAAACACAACTCTTTCAAAGGACACTATTTTTTAAACCACATTTGAGGGACTATTTTAATTTTTTTCTGACTTTGAGGTTCTTTGAAGCATCTGAATGCAAGGAATAATAAGCCACAATTTGAACATTTCTCTTCATTGTATACCATAATGATCCAAATATCATTTTTATTATTTACAGTATTGATTTTTTTAAAAAATTAAAAAAATTTAAAAAAAGTGTGAATCCTTTGACATAGATTCTTTACATATTCATTAATTCAATTGGATTTGGCAATGATGATGTGTGAAAAGAACAGTGAATATATAATGAGTATAAAATACATTGCAAACTAGGCTGTGCTATATGCTAGGTTTGAAAGTTTGGGAGAAATTACTTAAGGCCAGTTTCTTTATATTTAAAATGTGATTTTAAAAAGTTCTTCAATAACTGTTAAAAGAATTAAATGAAGTAATCATAAAATCCCCAAGTACAGTGATTGAGACATAGTGAGCTTCAATTTAATATTTCCCTGCATTATTATTTATAAGAGCTTTTGAGTCCTTTTTGTGTCCTTAGAAGGATATTAAGCATAATGAGAAAGACAAACAAAGTAAAAAATGTTAGTTATTGCTTTCAAGAAATGTGTGACCTATTTGGAGAGATAATATAATTGTACATAAATAATTTATCTGATCCTAAGTATTATCAACAGTAAAATAAGGATGTCAATTATTGTATGTTAGTGCAGATTGGTGTAGATATATTAACAATGCTATGAAAATTGAAATTAATATTTTGTGCAAAATAGTGATAAGTGAAGTATGCAGCTAGGCATCTAATCAATGTAGTATCATGGTCCTGATTGTAGCAGTGAGTGTAGCAGCTGCAGTAATTATAACAAATGTATATGTACATACATTCATACATATATGCATGTGTGGGTGTGGGTGTGTATTAAGTGCCAACCACTTATCAGAGTGCTTTCCACATAGAGAGTGGAGTAAATAATTTCATCCTAACAACATCTTATGAGATAGTTTTTCTTATTATCCTCATTTTAAAGATGTGAGATTAAGGCATGTAAACTAGAGTTAAATATTGAATAGTTGAATCAGAATCAAAACCTGGTGTAGTATGCACATGAAGAAGTGTTTTTCTAAATAGTATGATGTTTGACAGACGACATTTGTTCTTGACTCTCCTATTGGGACCCTTATTTCCCAATCCCCAGTAAATTCAATTTAAGAGGTAAATATCCAGAAGGCAATTGCAGGTAAATGCCTACATTTTATTGCTTCAAAGCATTTTTCCAAATCCTAGTGTAGTTCCTGAGGAGTTATGCTAAAATTCATGAACTCGCACTGCTTCAGATATGAGTTGTAAGTAGCTTCCTTCTACTTCTGACCTTAGATACACACACAAACAGATAAAGGAGAATAGGAAGAAGGTTTGCATCTTAAGCACATTCTTTAAAATAGATCCTCTTTAACAGCTTTAAGATAACATTTTGACATGGTAGGTATTAAGACTCTGATGAGAAAACGTGAGAGAAAAGGCAGTAAGGAATGTATAAATGAATCAGTGTTCAAAACCAAATTGTGTAGAAAGTAGTCAAAGAAAACATCTTGTTTACGTATGTTCCTCCAACAACTGACAGCTGACTCCCTGCCTACACACCATTCTAAGTAGATTGGAAGTTATTGAATCTTCCTAGTTATTGAACTATCCCACTTGCTATAAAATTAGGCAGTTTATTGTTTATTCAGCCATGGGAAATAATCAATGATTCCTTAACATCCCAAAATGTTTTCAGTCAAGAGAAATATATGAAGGTAAGAAACAGATTATCACAGGTCTAAAATATTAGCACTTTGTACTAAAATTGAGAAATTGACTACAAAATCTGAGGTGGAGAGTTCCTAGAAGGTAAAGATTGTGTCATTAACTTTTGTTTTCCTGGAGTTCCACAATGATTATTTTTTACTACAAGGCTGTAGTGTAATGCAACCTTAGTTTTTATTTTGTGCCGTTAGTATAAAAAAAGCCATTTGGCTCTTTGATTTTGGTCAGAAAAATCATCTTCCTAAACATGAGTGCAATTTGAAATATGTCTATAAGCAAATATTCCTGTGGAATAAGAATGCAATAGTACTCTAAGAACTTGAAATTCTATTATAAATTATACTGTACCTTAGTCAAGTTTATATCTTTAATCACCGATATTTTTAAAGAGCATTCCGCCTTCTTTATGTGAGACTTGCTGTAGACATATTGCCTTTGAAGGATTTTACGTTCAATATTTGTTGATGTCAAAAACTCAAAAAATTGCATTCATACCAAACAGGGCTTAGGAACATATCTTTCCAGATGTGTTTGTTCACTTACCACAATAAACAAGAGGGTGATTAATTTTTATGGTAATAAATTACATGGCATTCTTACATATTTTGTGAAACTAAAATGAGCTCTAAGAATATGAGAATAGGTTCGATCTGGCCAGATTATATGTTAGTCTCAGCAGAGAATGAATGTCACACTATAGCGCCTGCAGCTTGAAGAAACCATGCTATGCTTAGCATAGTTCATTGCCTTTGACACATAATTAACTTTCTAAGCTTTTGAGATTTCCAAACTAAGTTTAAAACTTATGATCAAATGATATGACTTATTGATTATTTAAAATATTTACTTAAAAGAAGAAAAATTAGATTTTAATTTGAGTGATATTCATTCTTTTAAATCATATTTTTATATCTATCTATCTATCTATCTTTGACCAGATGAGACTTGCAAGCCTCAAGCCAGAAAACTTAATTTGAAATTACTGCTGGACCATTTCATTGTAGTGGAACTTTTCTCAAATTCATTTCTGAGCACTGATTCGTACAATGAGTATTTTAATGTCTATAGTATCTACCCTACTAAATTCTCTGAGGCTCAAAAGAGGTGTTATAACAGTACTGTATTTGAAATTTTCCACTATTCTGCAAATTATATTTATAGTGATGTCATCAATAGCAATACTTATGTAAAGTTTCTGTTAATATACCAAATAAATATTTTATTTTCAATGAATATAGTAATATTATAAATCAGTATAAATCTACATTTATGATATAGTTATAATAGCTGGAGGTTCAAGTTAGTCATACAGATATACAATAATTGTTTCACCCTGGTTTTAAATAACTTTCCTGATCCTTAGTTTTATCAACAGTAAAAAAAAGGATGACATCTATTATATAATATTACTGTGAATACTAAAGAAAAATAACATAAAAAGCTTGCTTCATGGTAAAAATGCAAAGCATTTAAGCTATAAAAAATTATGATATAGGTAACTCATACAGGTCTATAATATTGAGAATAATATAGCTATTTGCTGTGAAATAAGCATTTTCTTTAATTTTCAGAAGTATTAGAAGAAAAATAGCAAAATGAAAATAACATGATGAATGTAAAAATTTTAAAAATAAGTGTGTGATTTCAAAGAAATATTTTTTCTTTGATTTTATGCTCATTTTAAAAACTAAGAAAATGTTTTACAAAAATAATTTACTACAATTTACTTTAGCAGTTGTGCCCAGAATCTCCTGTTATTACAAATGTCTAGAGCTTCTTTTAAATTATAGTCTAACTTTGCATATATTCTTTGCCATAATTTTATTTGCAAATTTTATGAGTTATGAGTTAACTTATCAACTTGTTACAGATGCGAGGATGTAACAACACGTAGTTTATACAGTCAATCATATCTATTGAGCATGGTAGAGAGGTGTCCATAAAAATAATAACATGCCTAATTCCAGCCCCTTGCAATTGTTCTTCCCTTTACCTTGAACAGTCTTCCTTGATATATCCATTGGTTCACTCTTACAATACTATCAATGTCTTCTCTCTCTTCTCAGAGAGGTCTTCTCTGATTACATTATCTAATAGCACCCTATAACTATTTATTACCCCACCTGGTGTTTTTCTTCATAGAACCTATCTGATATATAATAACAATAATAATAATATATTTTTATGTTTTATTCTCCTGAAACTAAATATAAGATACATGAAAATAGGGTCTTTGTCTGTTTTGTCTACTATGATGTCACCAGCAGATGACAGATAGGATCTGACACATACATATCTTTCATTCAGTAAATATTGCTTGAATGAATGAATATATTCAACAAATGATTAAAAATTAAAATAGCTGTTAAAACATGAGGTAGCATGTGAGGGCAGATAAGATACTCTGAATAAGTAGCTTAATTAAGGAGCAAAATTTATTTTCCCAAGATTATACAATCAGTAGGTTGCAAAACCAGGAAGGGAAGACTTATGTGTAGAATTCACTAGACTCCAATATTGTATGATTTTGCCTACAAAACCTAATTTACTTAATTTCAACTTTTCAATAGCTTGTGGAATTATTATGGAGACAGTTTATGCTGAATTTGTATAAATTTGACACATATTGATATAATTTATGTTTTGAAATTCTGGTATAAAGAAAACAACTCCAAGGCACATCAAAATCAAATTGCTTAAGAGGAGTAATAAATATAAAAATCATAAAGATAGCTGGAGCAGAATATGAATTATACACTGTGTCACAAAGATAAGAATGAGAGTAGCCTATTAGCCAGACACTGTGCAACCTAGAAGATAATGCAGTGAAATTTTTAAATCACTGAAATAAAAATGCTGTCAACTTAGATTTCTATGCGTAGATAAATTGAAGTCTTTTTTTAGACAAACAAAAGCTGATAGAATTCATCACTAGCAGGCATGCACTCCAAAAATGTTAAAGGATTTTCTTCCAGAAGTAATTTTAAAAATTAAAGAAAAATGTGTAAAATATTTTTTTTTTCATTTTAAAAATTTCTTTAAGAAGTAAGTGGAACTTCTGAAGGAGCTAAAGACAAAGGCAGCTACCCAGGTCCCATCTCCTAGTAATCTCCCCCAAACAAAATAATAATTAAAAAAAAGAAAACTGCAAAGATACCACAACCTTGGCATAATTGAAAAATGACCAAATATCAAATTAACTGTGAGCTTAAAAAAATATACGCCACTATATCTCATCCTATTTTCCCATCCCCACTTAGCAGTAGGAAGGCAGAAGGGGAGAGCTAGTAACAGGCTTAAGGTTGATCTAAAGCCACTGCCAAAATGACAAAGTCTATCATAATTCTGAAAATACTGATAAAAAGCCCTGGCTGATCAGACCATGGACTACAGGGGAAGGACTTAAGATTATATGCACTTTGAAGGGGTGGTTGTCAAAAAGAATTTATCCTGTGGAAGAAAAAGGGTAAAAAGAAACAGAGAAATACCTTTTGGCAATTGGGGGGAGGTGACGAGGAAAAGAAGTATAAGGGGAACATTTGGAGTCCTACAAAATAATGTTGATCAGCAACAGAGATAGTGGGTAGCATTGTCTCATTCCTGATGTTAATGGACATGCCACTAGGGTTTCCCAATTGGGCTTGAGAACTAAAATATAGTCTCCTGCTTCATTTGTACCTCACTGATGGAAGGAAAGAAGAGTTAGCAATAGGTCTAAGTTTGATCTAAAACCATGGCTGAAATGACAAAGTATACTGTAATTCTTAAAGTAATAACAACATGTCATGATTATTAGACCATGGGCTACAGAAGAAAAGAGAGCAAGAGAGTGAGAAAAAGGAAGAGGGGAAGAAAAGAATGACAGGGAAAACTACAGACATATATCTCTCATGAGTTTAGATGTAAACTTAGTTAACAAAATATTATCAAGAAGTAGACAAAAATATACACTGAGGAAAAGAATCCCTATTCAATAAATGGTGCTGGGAAAACTGGATGGCCACATGTAGAAGACTGAAACTAGATCCACACCTCTCACCTCTCACAAAAATCAACTCAAGATGGATAACAGATTCCAACCTAAGACATGAAACCATAAGAATTCTAGAAGAAAACTGAGGAAAAACTCTTATAAACATTGGTCTAGGCAAAGAATTTATGAAGAAGACCCCCAAAGCAATCATAGCAGCAACAAAAATAAATAAATGGGACCTGATCAAATTAAAAAGCTTCTGCACAGCCAAGGAAACTATCACTAGAGTGAACAGACAACCTACAGAATGGGAGAAAATATTTGGATGCTACACCTCTGATAAAGGGCTGATAACCAGAATCTATACAGAACTTAGGAAAATCAACAAGAAAAAAATCAAACAACCCCATTAAAAAGTGGGCAAAGGACATGGACAGAAACTTTTCAAAAGAAGACAGAATAACGGCCAGCAAACATATGAAAAATTGCTCAACTTCTCTAATCATCAGGGAAATGCAAATCAAAACCACAATGAGATATCACTTAACTCCAGTGAGATTGGCTCATATCAAAAACTCCCAAAACAACAAATGTTGGTGGGGATGCGGACAGATAGGAACACTCATACACTGCTGGTGGGACTGCAAATTAGTACAACCTCTATGGAAAGTAATATGGAGATACCTCAAAGAACTAAAACTAGAACTACCATTTGATCCAGGAATCCCACTACTGGGTATTTACCCAAAGGAAAAAAATATATTCTATAATAAAGACACCTGCACTGGAATGTTTATAGCAGCACAAGTCACAATTGCAAAGATGTGGAAACAACCCAGGTGCCCATCAATACATGAGTGGATTAATAAAATGTGGCATATGTATACCATGGAGTATTACTCAGCAATAAAAAACAACAGTGAATTAACACATCTGGTATTATCCTGGTTGGAGCTAGAGCCCATTCTTCGAAGTGAAGTATCACAAGAATAGAAAAACAAGCACCACTGGTACTCACCATCAAATTGGTACTAACTGATCAATACGTATGTCACACATGGAAATAATATTCATCAGGGGGTGGGTAGGTGGGAGGCGGGTAGAGGAGATGGGAAAACTCTCACTGAATGGGTGCGGGGTGCACAGTTTGCGGGATGTCCACGATTATAGCTCTGACTTGGGCAGTGCATAGGCAATATATATAACCAAAGTGTTGTACCCCCATAATAGTATGAAAAAAAAGCTGATAATTTCTGAGCTGCAATAAGTGTTTACCTACAAGATGTTTTTGTAGAACCAAAATGCCCTGTATGTGTCATTACAGAACAAATAGAAAAAAGGTATAAAAATCCCTCCCCCACACACACACAAAAAATAAGAATCTGCAAATATATTAAAGGAATAACACATTATGAACATGTGTGGTTTATGCAAGATATGCAAGGTAGTTTTAACATTTGAAAACTAAGCAGTTAAGTCTCCATATCAACAACTAAATAAAAACCTCTTATCATCTATCTCCATCTATCAATCTATCTCCAATATTATAATCACCATACATTTAGAAAAAGTATTTGACAAAATTTAACATAGCAGTCATGATTAAAAACAAAACAAAACTCTTTGAACTAGAAAATAATGAGAAATTCTTTAGCCAGATAAAGCGTATCTGTGAAAACCTGTAGCTGACATTATTTCTAGTGTTGGAGGACTACATCCATTCCTCTCCCCAAATTAGGAACAAGTCAAGGATACTTATTCTCCCCATTTCTATTCGACATTCACTGGAAGTCATAGCCAGTACAATAAGAAAAGAATTTGAAATAAATGCATATGAGGCTTATAAATTTCTACATAAATGCCTCCTAAGACCTTATTTGGATTTTATTTAATTTTATATATGTGGTATTTCCTATTTATTTAGATCTTTTAAATTTTCTCTTACCAATGTTGTGCATGTAGAAGTACTAGGGTCCTAGAGTGGCTAAAACGACTTTGAAAAAACAAGTACAAATTTGGAGGATGCACAAAATTGATTTCAAAATTTACTGTATGGTTAAAGCATTCAAACAGTGTGATATTAGGATAAGAATGGACACTACGGTCATGGAACAGAAGTAGAGTCAAAAATGCATCTGCATATTCAATTGATTTTCAAGAAAAGTTCCAATTTAATTCAATCTTTTTAACAAATGGTGCTGGACAATCAGAAATCCATAACTAAAAACAAAATGTACCTTCACCCTAACCTCTAACCACGTTAAAAAAAATAGATTAACATGGTTAATAAACCTAAATGTAAAACATAAAATAATAAACTTTAGAAGTAAATATCAGAGAAAATATTTTGCCCTTAGGTTAGGTAAAGATTTCTTACATTTTACCATACACATAAAATGTCAGAGAAAACACTGTCAAGTATGTCTTTATCAAATTTTTTTAAAATTGACACATTAATAGACACTATTGAGGCTGGGTGTGGTGGCTCATGCCTGTAATCCTAGCACTTTGGGAGGCCAAGGCAGAAAGATTACTTGAGGCCAGGGGTTCCAGACCAGCCTGAGCAAAAGCTAGATGGTATCTCTACAAAAAAAAAAAAAGAAAGTAAAAATTAGCTGGGCATCATGTCACTTGCCTGTAGTCCCATCTACTCAGGAGGCTGAAGCAGGAGGATCACTTGAGCCCAGGAGTTTGAGGTTGCAGTGAGCTATGATGATGCCACTGCATGCTAGCCTGGGAGACAGGGCAAGACTCTGTCTCAAAAAAAGAAAAAAAAAGAAAAGAAAAGCAACTATTGAGAAATTGACTAGATACAATATCTATATGATATAAATACTAATATATGACAAGATATATAATATAATATCTATAATATATAAATAGTATAAATAATATCTGATAATGGACTTCTGTCTAAAATACACAAAGCATGTCTAGAATTCAGTAATAAGAAAGCAATAACTTAGCTTTGTCTTTTTTTTTAATGGAAAAAAGTTTCAAACAGATCCTCAGCAACAAAGCATAAGATGCTCAATATGAATAGTTATCAGAAAAATGAAATGAGATCACAGAACACACCTCTTACCATAGATAATTTTTTTTCTAAAAATAAGACAAAAAAACACTAGCAACATCAAGGTCTGGTGAAGTAGTAAAGTAACTGAAGCATGTACTGCTGGTAGGAATGCAAAGTAGAAGCACTTCGGAAAATATCAGACAGTCTTTTATATTACCCCATCAATTACCATATGATCCAACAATCTCACCTGTAGGCATTTACTCAAGAGAAATGAAAACATAAGTTCAAACAAAGACATATACAAAAAATATTAATAGAAGTTTTATTCATAATTGCCAAAAACTGGTTGCAACCCAAATGCCCATCAACTTATATATGGTAAACAAACTCTGGTAAATTCACACAATTACATACTATTTTAGCAATAACTAGACTTACTTATGCATATAATAATAAGGATCAAACTCAAAAATTTAATGCTAAATGAAAGGACTGTGGCATAAAAAGTAAATTCTGTATAATCCAATTTATATGGCATTCTAAAAGAATTTATATCAGGGTTACCAGAAATTGGAGCCAGGGAAGGGAACTGACTGCAATGTGGCATGAGGGCTCTTTTGGGAGAGCTAAAAATGTACTATGCGTTGATTGTAGTTGTGGTTTCATGGTTCCATACATTTGCTAAAGCCATCAGACTGTACAGGTAAGGTAAAAACAACAATTTTAACTGTGTATAAATTACTACTTTGTAAACCTGACTGGTAAAATGTAAAAAAAGGTGAACAAGATAAGCCAAAGAAACACTAATCAAAATAAACCTGAAGAGGCTATATTAATATCAGATAATGTGGACTTTAGAACAAGAAGGATGGCCAGGAACAAAGAGGGTAATTTTATAATGATAAAGCTGTCAATTCATCAAGAGGGCAAGAAAAAGAAAATCCTAAGTGAATATGCACATAATAATAGAGTTTCAAAAAGCATGAAGCAAAAACTTAACTGAAAGGAGAAATGGACTAATTCACAAATACAGCCAAGGATACCAATGGTCTTTCTCAGTTGTTGATAATTAACTGTCTATTGGTGGAACTAATAGATAATCAGTAAGGACATACAAGGCTTAAACACCATTATCCATCAACTCGACCTAATTGACATTCTACTTAACGAGAGAATATCCATTGTTTTCAAGTGTCCATGAGCATTCATCAATGTAGAAGTGACTTTTAAAATTTTTCCAATTATTTGGGAAAGTTTTTGTAGGTATCTTGTTGTTAGTGACTTCTAATATATTTCAATTTTTGTTAGAGAATATACTCTGTAAACTTGAAATATTTAGAAATTTAGTGAGACTTATTTTATGGCCCAGCATTTGTTTTATATTGGTGAATATTTTAAGTGTACTTTAAAATGTGTATTTTGCTGTTTGACCTTTAATGGTGTTGATCACATCCTCTATATCTTTCACTATTATTTTTTTCCTAGTGATTCTATCTGAACTGAGTAGCTTATTAAAATCTTCACTTATGACTGTGTTTTACTCTAATAATCCCTTAATTTTGTCAGTTTCCTTCTTTATTGATCGATATCTTCACAGGATACAGTTTTATAAGTTGGCATGTTTTTCCTCTCCAGGACTTAAAAATAGAGCTCCATCATGTTTTAGTCTCCATTGTTTCATGACAAGTAAGCTAATATTTATATGATTGTTATTCTATAATCAAATTGTCCTTTTTCCTCTAGTTGCTTTCAAGACATTTCTCTTCATCCTAGGTTTTTAGCAATTTGTTTATAATATGCCTAGATGTGGCTTCCTTGGTATTTATTCTCCTTAAGGCTTACAAACCTTTGATTTGCAAGTAGATGTTTTTCCCAAAATTTAGGAAATTTTCAATATTTTTCAAATGATTTCCTGTTCAATTTTTCTATCTTCTTTTAAAATTCCAAATAAAAATCAGTTAGACCCCTTTGTTTTGTCTTACAGCTATTGAAACACTTTTCATTTTTTCAAAAATCCTTTGTCTTTCCCTTTCTCAGATCAGATAATTCTACTGTTTTGTGTTCAAGTCCACTGACCCTTTCTGCTGCTCTTAAGTCAATGAGTACAATTTTTCATTTCATATATTGTATTTTAATTCCTAGAATTACCATATAGTCCTGTGCTTATAGTTTCCACTTCCATCCACAAATTATTCATCTTTTTCTTTACCCATTATTTCTACCTTTTCCTGTAGATTTTATATGAGGTTTGCCTTTGTGGATGGTGTAATTGTAAAGCATTAAATTCCTTTATCTTCCTTGCAATGGTGTTAATTATTGTTCTAGCTATAAGTACCTCTATTCGGTTCAAATCCCAAACTCTTATCTTCCCTCTGGTTGGCTGTAGCTGAAATCTCCACTCTTTTCTTTTAGATTCTAGATGTGGCTTTTTTGTTAGGAAATCTGAAGTTTCCTTCATGTAGGTGCAGTTTAGTGATCAGACAAAGCTTTACCCAGAGTATAAAATGCAGATTTGGGAGCACTGTCTGTGTTCCTATAACACAGAGAAGACTGGATTTTCCCTCAAGTAAAAAGACTTATAAAGGCAAACCTTACTCAGTACAGATCCATTTCTTTTAGCATCCACTGTCCTTCAATTTCTGCCTTTTTCCATGACTCTTTAAGTCTCTCTTTAACCTTCAAGCAGTTATTTATATATATTTTTCCACAGTATGTATTGGCTGTCTGTGGGCCAGCTTATCAGAAAAGCTATCCCACCATTTCTGAACTAATTCCAGACTATAGCAGCTTTGAGTAATCAACTAAAAATGTTCTAGATTTTGAAAGTGCTGGTTAAATGATGATGGGAAACAGTTGCTCAAATGGATGCCCTATAAACAGTCCCTTGGAGCATGCTGTTATTTGTCGCTAAGTGTTTTATAAGATTTTTACAGCTTTTGGCCTGTCTAGATGTTACTAACATCCACTAAGTACCAGAGCACGTTTAAACATCTCTGGTGGGGAAAAAAAAAAATCAATGAGTAAGGTATATGTTATGGTAGAATGAAAGCCAAAATTGTTGTATTATGAGGTCCTCATAGTGGATTTTTGAAAGTGCAACTGTAGCAGAATTTATGCCCTGTAATGTGATGAGTCAGTAAATAATTAATTTATACTGATCAGGATTCAATATTTGGCCTTCAGAATGGAGGTCATAACAGTGCATAGAAACATTTTGATTTATATTGTTTGGGTACAACTAGGAAATTAACAAATACTGTAACTTGGTATAAATTGTTCAGTAGATGTGGTGGCAGATCCTTTTTAAGTGTTTTCTTGTGCAGCACAAAGGAGGAATAAAATGTGCAGATGACAAGTATGCATCCATCAAGTACAACATGAGATAAATTCATGCACCCTGTGTGCTTACAAACATATTATTTATACACCCGTTGTGTGTTTATTTCCATAAATATTTTTTGTATTATAGAAACCCAATATTTGTTGAGGTCAACTATTTGTCCCATGTTACAGTTTGTGGGTGATAAAATCTAAAATCTAAAATCTAAATCAAGAGACATTAAATTGTAGATCTTTTGCACTTTCACTGCTATATGCATGATGGCCTCTTTTTTAGAGGCTATGTGTTTGAATATGAGTATCTCTTCTCAGGAACAGCAAGCAAAAATTTGAATACAATAAACTCCTTAAGTTTAAGATGGCAAAAGATTGAATAATATTACAGCATATGGGTCATAGCTGGTCTTGCCAGTTGAGAATGCAGGGTCCACAGAAGGGTGGCTGGAAGCAAAGTTTTAAAAGCACCACCATGTATTTTAATATTTAGCTATGCCTAGGATTATATGTATATTTAGTAATTTCAGGTTTTTCCTTGATTTTTCCTGAGTTTTCCCACCATCATATTTTGTACAGATCTATTTTACTCAAAGCTTTCTTCTTTAAAATATCTTTTCAATCCTTTGATGAATTCAATTACTATATTCCTACAAGAAGACTTCATTAGATAGTCCATCTGCAGTTGGCATTGCTGTTTTTTAAAGTGCTAAATAATAATGTTTGAAGAACTTATTTTACATATTTATTATGACAAAGGTATAGTTAGTTATTATGTTTACATTCTATGACCCACTAAGGTAACAACACTATAACTTGCAGGGGTTAACACCCACTGTCAATTAAAACATTAAACACTTAATAGGTATGCCATCATTTCCTGATTTTATTTATAGAATATGCTGTAGTAGTTGAATGGTTCATCCATTGAACCATACTTCTTTCTCACTTTTGATATTAAGTTCTTGAAAATATATCCCCTCGGGTTATTTATGTTCCAGGAATTTTACTATGATATAGTTTGTAACTGAATTTTAAAATACTATTGTAGAACAATAGATTTTACTTTCTCTGAAACATGGTCTAAGGAACAAAATCAATAATACAACTACAATCTATTAAATTAATATTGGGTCTCTTTTCTGATATTCCAGTCACTATTTCTCTTAATTTTATTACTTTCCCACGTCCTTAAAGATTTATGTAACTGACTGCCAAAACTGCAGCATTTAGGAAAGTTTTTTTGCATTTGGCTCCAGGATATCTCAAGTTCCTAAGCTTATTTCATTTGTGACTTTTGAAAGCTAGCAGTCAAGTCATGTCTTTTTAGCATGAGACTCCAAGGAATTGCACGCATAAAGAACTGAAAGAAAAAATTGAAAAGAGTCAAAAGCAAGCAGGACTAGAAGGGGAGACAAGCAGCCTAGAAACAGCAGAAAGCACAGCTTCAAAGTAAGATATGTGGGATCTCATGGTACGCACAGATATCAAAAGAAAAACAAAGGGTAACATTTTGGTATTCACCTAACCTTCAAAAGGAAACCTCCAGAGAAATTGGAAAAAGTGTTGTAAGCGATATCTACCTCTGAGATTGAATTTGTTGAAAAGATGTAGATTGAGATGAATAACAACTTTCTTTCAGAACGCATTCCACTCCAGACCATATGGGCAAACAGCACTTTATATACACAATGGCATATTCCTCTCTTTCCACGAAGGAAGCTGTGATTTGGGGGAAATTGTAACAAGGATTTTTAAATGAGAAAGAGTGTAGTATTTCTTCATATTACATAAAAAAAATGCACATACTGTTATAATGAGTTGTGTTTAACTTATCTTAACTAAAACTGTGTCTCAATTTACAATTTATGAAACTTTGTTTTATGAAACTAATTAATCCCACCCTAAGTTAGTGTTCCCATTAATGTTACCTAAGATTTCTTAAGACAAGTTTTGAGATATTCAAGCCAAACTTCAGACCAAATCTCCATACCTGATAGATTATAATCTCAATATATACGACACTGTAATTTATGTTTTGAAAGATAAGGCACCCTTCAGGTGTTGATGGGATTACTGAGTTTTTATTTGAAATGATATTCTAATATAACTTTAATTTATAATTTACTTATGTAATTTTATAAGGACAAGGAGTTAGGTAGTTGAGTCTGAGTACAATAAAATCCATCAGTAATACTATTGATCAGGAATCAGATGGAATGATGTTTTATCTCTGCAGAAAGATGCAGAATCTATTGTGAATCAAATCACTTCTTTCAAGAGGAATCTTTCTTGTCTTGTAAATGCAGTCAATATAGTTATACAGCTGTGTGCCATTCAGAATAAAATTGAATATATCTAACATGACGAGGTTTCTTTCTGATGCAGTGAGTTTCCTGACCAAAAGAATATGTATTAAAAACAATATTTTGAGCATTTAAGTACATTACAGGAAGCATTGTAAAAGAAATCAATTAATGTCAAGATCAAAACCTTTAGTATTTTTCTAATTAAATAGAATTTTAATTGGGATCATCATATTAGTTAAGAGAGGTGCCTTTTTTTTAGGTGGTTACATATCTTCCTCATCCAGCCTGGAAATCATTCACAGAAATTAAGTAAAAATGGATTCCACTGCATTTTTTAAATAATAAAAACACATCAATCTCTGCTACTAGCCAAGAAGGATTAACCTGCTACCTGTAACAACCAAAAAAAAAAAAAAAAAAAAAAGGACAGAATGAATGTAAGAAAAAGTGGTTTTCAAGACATCAGGCATTAAACTGGACATCAGGAAATGAAAAAAAGTCATCCCTGGGAAATGGAAATCAAACAAGATAAGCCCTAAAATTATATCCTGGAGAGAGATTCTAGCCACTGGTACTGGGAGAGGAATGACAGATGGAGCCTGGTAGACCTGTTAGGTTTAGGTAATGGAGCAAAGAGACCGTAGAGAAGACAACTATAATAAGATGAACAGAGTCCCAGAAAGAAAAGAGCTGTACCGGGAGAAAACTTCAGAGACTTGAGGATGGCTCCCCTGAGTATTTAGCTAAATACTATTCAGTGCACACTGTGGGGAAAAACCCTAAGGCACGGGAAAGAACCATCTTAGAGGAGCAGGGGGAACAATCTCCTGTGCTCACATTAGGCCTGTTCCTCTTACACAGACAGGAAACCTCATGATTTGCAAATGGCATTGAATAGAGTAATCAGAAGGGTCTATTAACTGTCATGAGTATAATTATCCAGAGACTGAGCTATGATCTCATCTAATAAATCTTAAAAGCAATACATGCAAGGACCAGTTTTCAAATAACTGCACCAGGCAAAGCTCAAGAATAGTGTTAGGAACACAAAAACCATCCAACGATCAACAAAGTATAGATAATATTTGTCATACAAACAAAAATATCAAGCATTCTAAAGAAGCAGAAAAATTCAAGCCATAATGATGAAAAAAATTAATCAAAACAAACCCAGATATGACAGAGATGTTAGAATTAGAAGACCAATACACTAACACAGTTATTTTAACCATATTTAATAAGTTCAGAAACATAAGTAAAGACACTAGAGATATTGAAAAAAACACACAAATTGATGTGCTAGAGATAAAAATTAGCATGGATATGATGAAAACTTCACTGGACACTGAATGAGATTAACAGCAGATTGGACATTGCAGGTGGAAAACATGATTACTAAAGTAAACAAACATACAAAAAAGCAAAAGAAACTCTCCACAATCTAAAAGAAATCAGCAGGTCTACCTTATCAGAATGTTATAGAGAGTGCTTTAAGCTAAAGGGAGATGGTACCAGGTCAAAATACAAATTTACATAAAGGAATGTAGAAGAATGAAAATATTAACTATGTATGCAAATATCCAACTTTTTAAATTAAATACATCTTAATAATATACATAAAAATAAAATGCATGTCACTAATATCACAAAGGACAGGACAGGAATGTGGAAATGGAAATATGCAATTATAAGTTTCTTATACAATAGGTGAAATGATATACTATCACTTAAAGGTAGCCTGTGATGAGTTATAGATGTATACTAAAACTACTAATGAAATGCAAAAATAGTTATGATGACCAAGACTGCCTTAAGGTTCCCCTCAGCTTGAATATATTTTCTGACCATAGGCCTCTGACTTTGCTTTTTGTAAAGCATTTAGTTTATAAAACTTACAATCATAAATTCTTTTTCTGCCCTTTTTAAATGTAAATCTTCCAGAGTTTTGCAAGTTTTACAACTCAGGAATGTCTTTCTCAAGGACCAGGGAGCCATCCCTTTGAAATATAATCAAGAAAGATAGGGATTAGGAAAAAATGGCGGTGTGATAGGGTCCGCCCACCGCACCGCTCCCAGGGAAGGAGGTGAAGAACTCCAGCGGCTGCCTGCGAGCACCGGACCGCTCACTCCGAAAACAGCATTGCGAATGACAGAGAAACAACGCCGAACGCCCAGCCCAAGAAAACAGGTACAAAATTTTCACAAAGATCGGAGAGCGCACGGAGCACAATAGAGCCCAGAGCGCGGGAAGGATGCACTTGCCAGGTCTGCGCAGCGCGACCTGCCCCCCAAGCGGTTACGCGCCTCCCCATACACGCAGTCAGGGACAAGCCCAGAGTTGGGACAGAGCGGTTGCTCGGGCCGGCGAGCCCTGTGGAGAGGAGGAGGAAGTAGCCAGAGCCAGACACAACTCGCACTGCAATATACAGAGACTGCCGAGGGCTGGGGAGGAACTGGGCGGTGACCGAGATTCAGCTTCCCGGGACAGTGCGCGGGAACCCGCAGGCCGGCACTGCGCCACTAGAAGTCAGCGGGACTGGGCCCAGGAGTTTATCGGAGAGCGGGACGCGCCCTTAGAGGTTGCTAACAACTACCGGCGGAGAAAAACTGCGCTCCCGGCGCGATCGGAGCCCGGCTGTGCGCCAGGCTGGCGGCGGCCGCCATCTTTACAGCCGCCCCCGCGGAGCTGTGAGCCGCGTCTCTAGCTCCCCCCGGCCCAGCCCGGGGCTATTCTGCTGGGGCGAGACAGGCTTTGCCTGTGGTGGCCAGGGACAGCCGCATCCGTGGGTTCCAGGTGGGACCAGATCCCGGAACTGTAGAGGTGGGACCTTTGAGTATTGGAAACAGTTTGCAGCTCGTCCATCTGGTTCTGCTACCCCGGCTCTGGCCTCCGACAACTCCGCTCCGTGTCGGTCCTAGTGCCCGCCCCTCAGGTCCCAGCCCTCCTGTACCCCAGAGATCGCTCATTTTGAAGGTTGCTGGCCATAGTGACTCATTTGGTATAACTGCTGGTTCCCATGACAACCAAATACCTCAAGAGCCACAGGCTGAACCAGAGCAGCTCCCCATAATCCTGCCCACTTCAATAGGGAATTTCGCGCCACCCAAGAGTGCTTCCAGCTGCCACTACTCCCCCCTCCCCGTGGGAACATCCCCCCGGTGGAGACTGCTGGGGATAGAGACGGCCACCTGCCTCGCCTTGAGGTCTAGTGGTGGAAAAGGGGTGCACAATTGGAGATCCCCCTATCAACCAGTTTCACGCGGAGACACACATCAGAAGGGCAGCCACACGTGGCTAGATGAGCAACCTCTGAGCTCTCACACTGCAGCCAAAGGAAATTGTGTTTCTACCAGAACCTCAGGAAGAGCAGGGTCAAAGTAACCCCTAGGAGCTACAAGACCCCTCCCAAAGCACAGGGCTTTCGCATACCCCAACTGGGGAATCAGAGTCTGCCACGGACATAACAGAATACCTAGCTAATAGGGAGCGGAGGACTCATATTCTCAAGTACAATCCATTAGCTCAGAGCCCAAGCTGGGAGGTCATTCTCACCACACTCCACTGGGAAGAGGAGAAGACCACAGGTCAGAGTTAACTCAAGATCCAACAAACTTGCTAAAATACACCTAAGGCAATACAGGCCACTACTTCTCTCCCTGGCTTTGCCAAGGAAAAATAATTGTGGGCCTGGTGACAGGACCATAAACTAGCTCTAACACCCCCAGCTCTCGACCAAGAGGCCAGATGAGAAAAAACCAGCGAAAGAACTCAGGGAACATGAAAAATCAGAGTGAAAAGTCACCCCCAAAAGAAATTATCAGTTCCTCAGCAATGGATACCAACCCAAATGAAATGGGTAGAATGACAGAAGAGGAATTTCGTTTATGGATTATAAGAAAGCTCAATGAAATTCAAGAGAAAATTGAATCCCAGCACAAAGAAACCACAAGAAAAATGCAAGAAATGAATGAAAAATTCTCCAAAGAAATAGAAATATTACGGAAAAATCAAATAGAAATCCTAGAAATGAAAGAACATTCAAGGATCTACAAAACACAGTGGAAAGCCTTAGAATAGGCTGGACCATGCAGAGGAAAGAATTTCAGAGCTAGAAGACAGCTCCTATGCGCTAAATAAATCAGCTGAAGAGAAAGAACACAAAAACAAGAGACAGGAAAAAAGCATACAAGAAATGTGGGATTATGTAAAGAGGCCAAACATAAGGATAATAGGTATCCCTGAGGGAGAGGAAGAAAATTTGCATGGGCTGGAAAATTTATTTGAAGGAATAATAGAGGAAAATTTCCATGGCTTAGCCAGAAATCTCGACATCCAAGTACAAGAAGCACACAGGACTCCTGGGAGAGTCAATGTGAAAAGGCATTCACCACGCCACATAATTATTAGACTGACCAAAGTAAACACAAAAGAGGCACTCCTCAGAGCTGTAAGACAAAAAAAGGAGGTAACCTACAAAGGGAAACCCATCAGTTTAACTGCAGATTTCTCAGCTGAAACCTTACAAGCCAGAAGGGAATGGGGAGACATCATCAATCTCCTAAAACAAAACAAAGGTCAACCCAGAATTCTGTATCCTGCCAAACTAAGCTTCTTATATGAGGGAGAAATAAAGACCTTTCCAGATAAGCAATCACTGATAGAATTTGCGAAATCCAGACCGGCCTTGCAAGAAATGCTTAGACCTGCATTATACACTAACCAGCGCAACAGACACCCACCTATGTAAAATTATGCAAAGGCTAAAACCCCAGAAACCAGATTCCACAATGACGCAAGAGGTAAAACAAAAGATACCACCCAACAGAATAATCAGAAATTTACCCCAAATATCAATTCTCTCAATAAATGTAAATGGCTTGAACTGCCCATTGAAGAGACATAGGCTGGCTGAATGGATTAAAAAATACAAACCAAGTATCTGTTGTGTTCAGGAAACACACCTTACACACAAAGACGCATTCAGACTCAAGGTGAAAGGATGGAATACAATGTTTCAGGCTAATGGAAACCAAAAGAAATCTGGAGTAGCCATCCTCATTTCAGATGACATCAACTTTAAAGCAATAAAAGTAAAGAAGGACAAAAATGGACACTATATAGTGGTGAAGGGAAAAATTTCACAAGAGGATTTAACAATCCTAAACATTTATGCACCCAACAGAGGAGCACCCAGGTACATAAAGCAAATGCTGCTAGATCTAGACAACATAATAAGCAGGAATGCCATAATTGCAGGGGACTTCAACACCCCACTGACGGAACTGGACAGATCTCCAAACAAAATTAAATAGAGAAATAAAAGACCTAAACAGGACTCTAGAACATTTGGGCCTAACAGATATCTACAGAACACTCCACCCAAATAACACTGAATATACATTCTTCTCATCAGCTCATGGAACTTTCTCTAAAATTGACCACATCCTAGGCCACAAAACAGATCTAAACAAATTCAAAAAAATAGAAATCATACCATGTATCTTTTCAGACCACAGCGGAATAAAATTAGATATCAATTCCAACAGAAACTCACATCTTCCTCCAAAAACTTGGAAACTAAACAATCTATTGATAAATGATTATTGGGTCAAAGAGGAGATTCAAAATGAAATCAAAAGATTCTTCGAACTAAACGGTAATGGGGACACAAGTTATCAAAATCTGTGGGATACAGCAAAAGCAGTCCTGAGAGGAAAACTTATCACCCTAAATTCCCACATCCAAAAGACAGAAAAGTCACAAATCAGGAAACTAATGAATCATCTTAAGGAAATGGAAAAGGAAGAGCAAAGCAATCCTAAAACGAGCAGAAGAAAAGAAATAACCAAAATTAGAGCAGAATTAAATGAAATCGAGAACAAAAGAACAATACAGAAGATCAATGAAACGAAAAGCTGGTTCTTTGAAAAGATAAACAAAATAGACAGGCCACTTGCCAGGTTGACCAGAAGCAAAAAGGAAAGGACTCTAATAAGCTCAATTAGAAATGAAAAAGGAGAAGTCACAACTGATACCATGGAAATACAAAACATCATCTTTGAATACTACAAAAATCTCTATGCCCACAAACACGAAAACGTGGAGGAAATGGACAAATTCTTAGAAACACACTACCTCCCTAGGCTCAGCCAGGAAGAAACTGAATTTCTAAACAGACCAATATCAAGCACCGAAATTGAAGCAGTAATTAAAAATCTACCCACAAAAAAAAGTCCCGGACCAGATGGGTTCACACCTGAATTCTACCAAGTTTACAAAGAAGAACTGGTGCCTATACTGCAGAAATTATTTGAAAATATCCAGAAGGATGGAATCCTCCCAAACTCATTCTACGAAGCCAATGTCACCTTGATACCAAAGCCAGGAAAGGACACAGCAAAAAAAGAAAACTACAGACCAATATCCCTTATGAATATAGATGCAAAAATTCTCAATAAAATCCTTGCAAACCGAATTCAAATGTACATCAAAAAAATAATCCATCATGATCAGGTGGGCTTCATTCCCGAGATGCAGGGATGGTTCAACGTACGCAAATCTATAAATGTAATTCACCATATAAATAAAAGCAAGAACAAAGATTATATGATCCTTTCAATAGATGCAGAAAAGGCTTTTGACAAAATCCAACACCCTTTTATGATAAGAACTCTTAACAATATAGGCATAGATGGCTCATTCCTAGAAACTATTAAAGCCATATACGATAAACCCACAGCCAATATCATACTGAATGGGGAAAATTGAAGGCATTCCCCCTTAAAACTGGCACCAGACAAGGGTGTCCACTATCTCCACTTCTTTTCAACATAGTGCTGGAAGTCCTGGCCACAGCAATTAGACAAGACAGAGGAATCAGGGGCGTCCAGATAGGGGCAGAAGAGGTCAAACTTTCACTATTCGCAGACGATATGATATTATACATAGAAAACCCCAAGGATTCAACCAAGAGATTACTGGAATTGATAAATGAATTCAGCAAAGTCTCAGGATACAAAATTAATACACACAAATCCATAGCCTTCATAATGCTAATAACAATCAAGCGAGAAACAAATTAAAGATGCTATACCTTTTGCAATAGCAACAAAGAAAATTAAATATTTAGGAATATATCTAACTAAGGAGATCAAAGACCTATATAGAGAGAATTATGAAACACTGAGAAAGGAAATTGCAGAGGATGTAAATAGATGGAAAACCTTACCATGCTCTTGTATAGGCAGAGTCAACATAGTAAAAATGGCTTTGCTACCTAAATTAATTTACAGAATCAATGCAATCCCTATCAAAATACCAACATCATTTTTCGCCGATCTAGAAAAAATAATTCTACGCTTCGTGTGGAACCAGAGAAGACCCCGTCTAGCCAAAGCAATCTTAAGCAAAAAGAACAAATTGGGAGGCATCTGTCTACCAGACTTCACACTATACTACAAGGCTATAGTAACCAAAACTGCATGGTATTGGCACAAGAACAGACACGTAGACCAATGGAACAGGACTGAGAACCCAAATATAAAACCAACCTCATACAGTCACCTGATCTTTGACAAATTCCAGAAAAACGTACACTGGGGAAAAGATTCCCTATTCAACAAATGGTGCTGGGAAAATTGGATGGCCATATGTAGAAGACTGAAAGTGGACCCACACCTCTCACCTCTCACAAAAATCAATTCACAATGGATAACAGATCTAAACCTAAGACATGAAACCATAAGAATTCTCAAAGAAAACGTTGGAAAAACTCTTATGGACATTGGCCTAGGCAAAGAATTTATGAAGAAGACCCCCAAAGCAATCACAGCAGCACCAAAAATAAATACATGGGACCTGATCAAATTGAAAAGCTTCTGCACAGCCAAGGAAACTATCACTAGAGTGAACAGACAACCTACAGAATGGGAGAAAATATTTGCATGCTACACCTCTGATAAAGGGCTGATAACCAGAATCTATACAGAACTTAGGAAAATCAACAAGAAAAATCAAACAACCCTATTAAAAAATGGGCAAAGGACATGAACAAAAACTTTTCCAAAGAAGACAGAATGATGGCCAGCAAACATATAAAAAAGTGCTCAACTTCTCTAATCATCAGGGAAATGCAAATCAAAACCACAATGAGATATCACTTAACTCCAGTGAGATTGGCTCATATCAAAAAATCCCCAAATAACAAATGTTGGCGGGGATGTGGACAGGTAAGAACACTCATACACTGCTGGTGGGACTGCAAATTAGTACAACCTCTATGGAAAAGAATATGGAGATACCTCAAAGAATTAAAAGTAGAATTACCATTTGACCCAGCAATCCCACTACCGGGTATTTATCCAAAAGAAAAAAAGACATTTTATAATAAACACATCTGCTCTCGAATGTTCATAGCAGCACAATTCACAATTGCAAAGTTGTGGAAACAACCCAGGTGCCCATCAATACACGAGTGGATCAATAAAATGTGGTATATGTATACCATGGAGTATTACTCAGCAATAAGGAACAACAGTGAATTAACACATCTGGTATTATCCTGGTCGGAGCTAGAACCCATTCTTCGAAGCGAAGTGTCACAGGATTGGAAAAACAAGCATCACTGGTACTCACCATCAAACTGGTACTAACTGATGAACACTTACATCACACAAGGCAATAACATTCATCAGAGGGCGGGCGGGCGGGAGGGGGTGGAAGGGATGGGAAAAACTCTCACTGAATGGATGTGGGGAGCACAGTTTGGGAGACGACCACGATTGTGGCTCTGACACGGACAGAACAGGGGCAATGTGTATGGCCAAACTGTTGTACACCCATGATATTCTGAAATTAAAAAAATAAATTATTAAAAAAAAAAAAAAAGAAAGATAGTATTCCTACTCCCAGTCTCTCTGGTGAGTAGGGGACTAACTTTATTAGCAAACGCAGATGGCCTGATCACATTGACCAACCTTCCTATTAAGTCCTCTAGTACTCTCTCACTAGCTCACTCTAGTATTTAAAAGCTCTCCCACTTTTTGTGTTAGTGAACTTAAATTCAATGTCTTTCCACTAGTGCAATAGTCTTGATTCCTATTGCAGGCCTTGAATAAGGTCTTCCAGGCCTATTTCATTCCATTCAGTGCAATTTTTCTTTGAGAATAATTAATAGGCCATGAAAGAAAATAAAAACAATTATAAAAATGTTTGATTAATTTTTAAAAAATCAGATAAACAGGAGAAAACAATGAACAAATAGAACATATACAAATATTGAGGGGATAGAATTGAACCTAAAGTTATCAATATTCACATTAAATGTAAGTATTCAAAATATGCCATTTGAAAGGCAGAGATTGTTAGATTGTGCCAGCTATACGTTGCCCACAAGAAATGCACTTTCAGTATAAAGACAAAATGCACTGAAATTAGAAGTATTAAAAAAGACATACCATTAAAGGAGATTACCAGGGATAACAAAAATCATTTCCTAATGATAAAGAAATCAATTCATCATGAGAAAATAAGAATACTAAATATTTATGCACCTGGTAACAGAGCTTCAAAAAATACGAAGCAAGCATTCATAAAACTGCAAACAGAAATAGATAAATTCATGATTATAGTCACAAATGTCAATATCCCTCTGCTATAGATTGAATATTTGTGCCCCCCCCATTTATATATTGAAATCCTAACACCTAAGGCGAAGGTATTAGTAGGTGAGGCCCTTGGGAGGTGATTAGGTTATGAGGACAGAGCCCTCATGAGTAGGATGAAGGCCCTTTTAAAGAAGCCTGAGAGAGACCTCTTGCCCCACAGAAGGGAGAAGATTGCCATCTACGACCCAGGAAGTGGGCTTTCAACAGACACTGAATTTGCAGGTGCCTTGGTATTGGACTTTCCAGCCTCCAGAACTGTGAGAAATAAATTTCTGTTGTTTATAAGTAACACAGTTTATGAAATTTTGCTATAGCATTCCAAATGGACAAAGATGCCCTCTCTCAATAATTGATAGAACAAAAAGACAATCAGTAAATATACAGAAGAGATGAATAGCACCATCCTCCAAAATGACTTACTAAATATTAAAAGTACATTTCACCCAATGACAACAAAATGCATATTATTTTCAAGTGCACGTGGAACATTTACCAAGGTAAATAATATTCTGGGCAATGAAATAAGTCTCAAATTTAAAAGTTTCAAATCGTACAATGTATGTCTTCTGAAAAGAAAATCAGTGCTAGAAAGATCTTTAGAAAAAATTTTAAAATTTATATATGGGGTATTATTTTTCAATGGATATAAAGTTCCAGTTTTACAAGATGTAAAAGTTCTAGAGATGGATGGTAGTGATGGTTGCACCCCATTATGAATGCAGTTAACACCATTGGACTGTACACTTAAAAATAGTTAAAATATAAAATTTTATGTTAAGTGCATTTTACTACAATACAAAAATTAGGAAAAACAACCGAAGTAATCATCAGAGTGTGATTTTGAGGTAAAGATTGAAATATTGATCAAAGGAATAAAATAGAGAATCTAGAAATTGTCCTTCTTACATATGAACAAATGATTTTCAAGGGTGCAAAGGTATTCCAGTGAAGAAATGATAATTTTTCCATGAATATTACTGAAAATATTGCTTAGCCATTTGTAATAAAATTAACTTTGAGACATTCTTCAATACCATATACAAAACTCAAAATTTTAGACTTAAATATAAAATCTAAAACCATAAGATTAGAAAAAAATAAAACTTAGGAGAATTCTTTGTTATCCTGAGTAAGGCAAAGATTTTTTCCTTACAAAACCACACAAAAAAAGTCCATAAAAGAACAACCTTATAAATTATACTTCATAAAAGCTAACCAGTCTGCTTCTTGGGAGACACTATGAAAATAACATTTTTTTACAAAAACACTAAATTGTAAATAAATAAAAACAATAATCCAAACTGGGAGAAAAATCTTCAAATGTCATATCAACTAAATAATATGTATTCATGTTATAATATACCTAACTCTCAAAGCTCAATAATAAGAAAACAAGCAACTCAATTAATAATAGGCAAACATATTAAGAGATTTCCCCAAAGGCTATGTATGGATGCAAATAAGACTAGTCATGTATAAATTGATTTTGTTATCCTAGATGAGATCATGGAACAGAAAAGGGACATTAGGTAAAAACTAGAAAACCTGAATGAAGTATGTAATTTAGTAAATAATAAGTGCATAAAACAATTAATTTCCATGCATGACTCTCTTTCCATAAGGTCTATTCTTCATTGTTTTGTGATTTTGTATCTCTTTTTTATTTTTAATTGGCTGTGGTAGGCAAAATAAGACCCTGCCAAAGATATTCAATCCCCAATTCTAATTAGGTTAAAACTAAATGTCTTTAACAATTTTCTGCTGGTTGTAGTTCTGATGTCTCTTTAGTTTACAAAAACTTTGCAGTGGTATTGTGATACATCACTTATTTTATAACACCCAGTCTGAAATATGATTATTGGTCTTTAAACTGCATTTCAGTATTCCAAGCCTTTTTGATGCTGATTCAGATCAGCATGTGCAACTACGGGATGAACATGGGTCTTTACACATTTGGCTTTAAATTTAAAGCATCCTTTCTCCAACTCTTTCTGCTTGTGATTCTCCTCAAGCCCAGTTTATATCTGCCAGTGGTCTCCTTCCCAAGGTTCTGTCTGCAAACCTGGGGTTTTAGCTTTCCCTCACTCTTGCAAGAGTTCTTCTGTTCCCCAGTGTCTATCACCACTCCATTGACTGGGGGTGGGCACGTCTCTTTCTCTTTTCTGGCTCTTACATAGTGTAGAGCAGAGGGTGTCAAGAGAGATCTGCACCTTGAGGGATGCCTTACCTCTCAGTGGTGGGTGGTGGAGTGGCGGGGGGAAGTGTATCTTCTTTGCTGGTGCTCATTGTAGGTCATAGAGATCCCAGTGGGCACCATCCTGCAATGTTTGACGACTACATGCTGGTAAGGATGGGATGGGGCACTATTGCTTTTCTAGTATTCTCCTATTAAAGCTGATAAAGTCATATAGATTCTGTCTTACAAGAATCTGATTCCCTGGATAGAGACAGTAAGTTTATTTAGGGTTCTTTTTTTATCTTTTTCTATTGGTGGTTCAGGTTTTCTGGTTGCTCTAGCACATAGAGGAAGATAAATAGGAAGCAACAGAAAATTAATTAGTTGGTTAATTACTTAATAGACACATTGCTGGGTTCGTCCTTATGTCCTGAAGTTCTTACCTACTCTATATGCTTTTATCTACCTTCAGAATCTTATGTTAGTTGGTTTACATGCTTTAGTCCAAGTTTAGTAATTGCAGTTAGTGAGAGAAATAGAATGGAGTATGCTCACTCCATCTAATCCAGAACCAGAAGTCAGTGTGTATTTTTAAATGTGTTTAGTAATTTGTTTGTCAGGTCTAAGGAGAAGGACAAGACAGATGGCCAGTATAGAAGATCTTTGATCCTAGGTTGACCAACTGCTCTGTTTGCCTAGGATAGAGGTTTCAGTGTTAAACACAGGAAAATCTTGGGCAAACTGGGACAAATTGTTCATCCAATTCAATCCTCAATCAAATATCCATTATGATAACTATTTATCCAAGAAAAAATTACACAGAGAAAAACAAGGTCAGGTAAAAGTATATTTTAGCTAACTAATCAGAATTTCAACTCTCAACTCAACAATATTAATGAAGGGGCTGATGAGAAAGATCACATTTGCCTAGACAATGCACGAGTGCAAGTAGCTTGGCCTACTCCTCTTCTACTTAAGGGACCTTTTTGGTTCAATTTTGGGATTCCCAAAGCACGAGTCCATTTCAAGAAAAAGACACACAGAGTTGTAGATCATTTCAACCACAGTGGGGATAAGAATTCCAATAAAAATGGTACTGCTGGGAGTGCTTACCCTACAGAATTCAATGTTTTCTTTCTGTTCCAGTGTACCTTCCTGCAATGTCATTGCCTGGTCATGGCAAGTGGGTGTTTCTAACCTACATCAACGTTCCTTCTCCTCTGAACAAAGAGGTAGATGAAAGAGGGAGGAAAACTTCAACATCTCCCGTATCTACAGACCTGTAGTTTTCTTGCCAAATTGATGGTACAAGCTATCACACAACTGATTTTTTTCCAATGTCCACCATTTTAATGTTTAACTGAGAAACGTGTGTGAAAAATGAGGTAAAGAGAATCTGCTTTGGGGTTCCTTCTAAAAATGATAGTTCTGTTAACACAAATACAGACAAAGTTATAAAAACATCATTTACAGGAGTCCCAGAGTATGGCAGACCCTTTCCCTTGGAAACAGATATTGAATCCTTTCAATGAGGCATGCTCCTTCAAAGTGAAAAAACCTTGCCCCAGTCTATAAAAAAAGTATTTAAAAGAGAATGTAAAGAAAAGGTCAGTAATATCCTGTTACTTCTGGATCTTTATAGGGCCTACTTTAAAAAGAAAAAAAAACAAAAAATCAAAAACCTTTCTCAATTCCATGAGACAATGATATGATTCATGGAAAGGAATATTTTCCCCAAACCTCTATAGAGAATTCCTTGGAATATTAGCAGTTAAAAATAAAGAAATCTGCGAGACTGATTTGCAAATGTTACTGCTATTAGTGTCTGTTTACAGAAATAGGTTATTCTCACACTTGAGAGATCAGAGACAACTTACTCCCTTCTGTTATCTGTGTTTCTTACCTGACAAAACTATAACTGCAAACATTACTGTTGTACTGCTTCCCTTTCCAAATAGACTGGCTATTCTAATTAGTAAACATTTAGGATCACATGCTAAGAAAACTGCTAGCACAGAAATAATATCCCTCTACTCATTACAGACTATAAGAATATTTGCTCAACTAGTTTTTCTTCTTTGTTTTGGGTACTGAATAATATTTCTATTTTGAGTGCAATAACATTGGTAACTTGATAACCTCAGTTATATCAAAAGTTGTCAAACAATTCTGTTAAAATCCTAAGAATGTCTCCAACATAAGGATCTATAACAATGCAGCATAAAATGAACAGTTATTGTTTTCTTTTCAAACTTTAATCCAGAAAATAAAATAATTAACAATACTCATAATAATACATTCAAGACCTCAAAAAATGATCAAAATTCTCTTTAAGAAAATGTAAAAAATATTTCTTCCACCTCCTTATTCTCTTCTTTCTAGGATCTGCTAATCATCGCATATTAGCATCAAGATAAATTTAAAATTAGTTTTTATATATTACTGTTTTCTGTTTTGCCTAATTAGTAATATTGTGAAAGACTTGTTTTCTATTATGTTTCATTATTGCATTTTAGATTAAGTAATGTTTTGGGAGATAGATTGAGATCATGAATACTCTTAGTAACATTAATACTATTGGGAAATATTTTCTACTTTCTAATATCCACTTTTCAAAACTTTGGGGAAAAAACATATAAAAGTTTGTTAACTATGTAACATGTGGCAGATACTGACAAGAAAAGAATTATTATGGCAACACCTTATTAAAAAAGCTGCTTACCTAACAATGAACAGCAGAATAGTTCTCATTTTCAGATGGACCCAATCACTCCATCTCGTCTAGGTATTATTTCATTTCACAAATTCTGAAGGAAAAATAAAACAGTGAGATTGTTTAAACCTTCAAAAAGGAACAAGAACTATATGAATTTTCCTGGATAATTAACCTAATCATGAATATATAAAATGATGAAACATCTTAGTTTCATGTATATACAATGCAAACTCTGCAGCAAGGTTATTATTTCCTAAACTTTTTCTCCTCATTAGGAACCAGAAAGAACTGTTACAGCATGTGGCTAAGATAAGTCTCTACCATAGATTAGTTTGTATTCCTCTTCATATGGTTCTGTTTATATTCTCTTTTGCCCTCAACATTTGTCTGCCAAATTTTCTTCCCTGGGATTGAATCTGAGTATGGTTAGTAAAGACATCTGGTTTCATATTTTAGTTCAATCGATTACCAGCTGTGTGATCTTCAGTAAAATATTTAATCCCTCTTGGCCTCAATGGATACTATATCTCTCTTTGATTTCTATGATAAAGGTTAAGAGAAGAATTTACTCTATTTTTCCTCGCTGGTTATAAGCTTCTTTTGCCACACCTACAAGATTTATCTGCTTATTTTCACAATATTTTCTGAAATATATTGACTACTTGTTTGTATGTTGTCCAGCATGTCTGCTTAGCACTGCAGCTCTCCGTGTCTATACTTTGTAAGCTCTTTTTTCTTCTCAGAACACTTGGGAGGGATTCAGGGAATGTTTCATATCATTTTGTACAGACATAAATAATTTGTGGTGTGGAACTACACTGAAAAATCTCCCTCTTTTGAAATAGTAATACACTGGCAATGAATACAATGGATATAATATGGATATATACTCCTTAGTTGTTTTTATTTGTCAGCATCACAGAATCGGATTATACACCAAACTTAGTATTCTAAATAATAATAGCATTTTTGTAATGGATTTTATACATTTCAAAGACTTTCACATTTGAAATAGCATCTTGATACAAACAAGGAAGATGGGATGCAACAGATGAAATTGTCTTGAGACAACTAATATAGAAACTGAAACAAAGAATACAAATACTTGACTCTTAAGCGCAAATACTTTTTTTAAAAGATTCAATGTCACATGAAAATTTGAAAAGCAAAGTTTGTGCTTCTTCCCACAAAATAGATAAACTAGATCACAGTTAGTGGAAGGTAAGAATAAAATGAGTAGATGGTAGAGCATGAGTTTGCAAAACTACCAGACTCTGTGAGATCACATTCTGCGTTTCTCCAGCATTGTGGAGTTTTGTGGAAGTTGAGTCAGCATTGCCATTACCAGCTGGTAATAAAAACGCATTAATAACTATTAGGAGTGACTCTTAGCAATAATGATTCTATTTAGAAACACCTGTGCCCCAATGAGTCAGTTCTACCCCATGTAGACAACCTCTAGCACATATATAATCAGTACCCTCCCTCCAACAATTTAGAAGATGTACCTCCTTTAAGGAGCAAGTTTAGATATGTCCCAGTTGAGCCATCAGAGCAGTGTGACAGCCAGCCCCTTTATACACCCAAGGCCCTTCACAAACCATCTCATCTTACTTTCCAAACCTCTTTTCATGAGGTAGCATCCGTCCTGATCCCACTTTAATATGGGAGGCTCTGAGGAAAGGCCTTGTTCTTTAACTTTTGCATGTGGTTTTCAACACACTATTTATGCAAAATAATCTGAGTGTTGCATTTTCTCTTAGCATTTATGGATTAGCTTTTTCCTTATCTCTGTTCTCATTACAGTTTGACTACCCATTTATGGCACCCTTCTTAATGTATAAGTAGTTTTTTGTTTTTGTTTTTGTTTTTTATTTATGTATCTATCTATTTCACTAGCCTATGTGCTCAGGTCCAGAATTATTCAACATGGCATATATTCCCACGTTCAATTCCACATCAGGCACCGAAAAACCAGCCAAGCCATGGGTAATGACAGCTGTTCAATGGAATTTCCCAAGACATATTTTTTTTCTGTACCACCATGACCCCATACCTCTGTTCTGCTTTTTGGCATTTCTGACTCCTTTTTATTAATTTGCAGTAACTGACAAAGTTTGATATCCCATTTGCCTTCCTTATTTTTGCTTACTGGTTTAGGTCCCAGTAAACTTTCAGTCCTTTGTGCTCTCTTTATTTGAGTATCTTCTGTTCTAATTCTGAAACCCTCATTATTTTCCTCCCTTATGCAGCCTCATTTCACTAGTAAATATTTTGCATTTTAATAACAAAACAAGATCAAAATTTGGGAATAATCAATAAGAGTTGCTGGCATATGGTAGTGCTAAGTAAACATTGAATACAAAAATTAGTACATAATCTGTTTAAGGTAACATAATTAATTTGTGGTAAGCCAAAATTATTAGCAAACCCTCCATACTTCTGGTCATAAGTTCTTTCTACTAGATTACGAAGTCATAATGAACAAATAAATAAATAAATTAGAATTACCTACAACATGAATTCATAATCATCATTGTCTTCAGTAGGCCACTGACTCTAGACTAATCAAATTTTTATGGAACATGGAGACAAAAGGAGAACTTTTGTGTTTCCTTTCCTCTCTCTTTATGCACCAAATTGCATTACAACATGAAAGTAAGCATTTAAGACAAGAAATTCATTTGCCAAGCTCTTTCCAGCTTTTTTTTAAATATGAAATGCTTAATTTGACAACTAAATTGCATTCAAGTTCTCTCGTATGCACTACCTAATGAGTGGTCTGGACCATACTGTTCTATAGCATCATATGTCAACTTTCCACCTCATATATAAATGCAGAATTTTAAAACATCTTTTATTGAAATTGGAGATAAAAAGTATTATGACCAAATCGTTCAAAGAGGGTAAAAATACAAATTCTAAGAAATCTCATAAATGGCAGATTTGAATTGATTTTTTTAATGTTCAATTACCCCGTAAGTGAAGAAAAACTGCCAAAACTTGCCCTCGATTTTCCTCTTTTGTCCTGGTTTATTTCTAATTCTTTGGAATTTATGTGTTGCATATTTTGAGTTCTTAAAAGAAAGCATGTACTTGTATACTAGAAAGTATAAATTGATATTTTCTGTATTTAATGACCAGGTTTATTGTATAAAGTATTCTAAATTTAAAGAAGGATGTCTTTATCTCCTCCATTCCACTATCTTATTCTGTAGGATCTACTATCCACTATTCCCTACCTATCACTATTCCCTACTATCCCTAATAGTACAAAAATATATAGCTGTCTAAAGCTTTTCTCTATTGTCTTTACTTAGGACCAATTTTATTCCTTTACATCCAGTTTTTGCTCTTCATCTTGTCTCTGGTATGTACCTGTGTGATTTACAAGTCCAAAACAAACAACAATATGTGCCTATATACCTACATGCTAAACTAATAAACACAGCTCAACAACAAGAACTTTGTCACAGTCAGCCAATCTAGTTCATCTAGGCTGCGATATTTTAGAATGCTTATTGTGCTATCCCTTCCAGATATTTTATCAATTATAAATCTCATTCAAGGAAATGATGTCTGCATACAATATTACTTTATTTGTTTAACTAAAATAAATTAAAATTGACACCAAGTTCCCCTTCTACTAAATTGGAAGAAATTTAACCTTAGCCATCACCTGGCCTTCCCTAACTGCACTTCTCTAGGGTCCTATGCAGATGAAGTAAGCTTTACAGAGAGCCTGGAGGGGAGAAGAAGGGGAGAGTATACTCATCTTTATTCTATTGTGCTCTCTCCTCATGGAGTTTTATCTTTTTTTTAGGAACTTCATAATACTCTGCATAGTTTCCAGTGTGCTAGAATCCACAAACTTGTGTGCTTTGTCTGGTGATAGAGTAATCTAAGTAATCTAAGACTAGGACTTTGTTCTTATTTTTTCTGTCAACACTATAATGATTTCAGTCTTTGTGAAAACTACAGCAAGAAAGTTAATATGCTTTTCCAGATACATGTAGATGTTTTTGTTTTGTTTTTTTTTTTTCTTTTTGCCCTTGTTAATTTCAAATCTTTCTAGTAAAATATGCTTGCAGGTTTTGAAATGTTGTATGTCAAAATCTGAGTAGTGGTACAGTGAGTGAAATGTCTTTGGGTCCCACTTTATTGTTGTGGTGAAATAACTGTCATCAGACTAACCTACTTCTATGCTAACAGTAATAAACTCAGAACCAAAAATTAAAAATGAAACAAAATGAAATTTTTCAAAGCACCAGAGAGGGATCAAAAGCAGTAGAACATGGAGGTAATATGACCCCTCGAGAGGAGGTAAACAGTATGGGTGAAATCTACATTCACCCAGCTTTTATCTGGCACTCTCCTATTTATTTTAAGGGTGTTTAAGAGATAAGGCTCAAGTAGAAAGCAACAGTCATTTATGACTGAGGAAACAGAGATTAGAGTTTGAGGGTACAAGATTAGCTAGAAGTAGAGAGTCACAAAGATGGAGGTTCCAGAATCTACATAGTAACACACCACACATTCTACTGACACCTGAATCGTAATCCTGCAGGGAAAGTCTCCAAGAAAATAAGACAGATAAGACAGTTAGGACACTAAATATTCTTAGTGGAAATCTCAATAGCTATGTGGCACTAGTGATAGAATTTGAGATTGTAGTCTGGCCAATTAAAAGAGATTCAATAAGTATCTAAGGTTTGTGATTAAAATTTCAAAAAGACCACATATTAGAAATTAGAATCACACCCAAGAATTAAGGACAAAACTCATATTAAATGCTAAAAACAATCATTTATAACATCAAGATAATCTTACAGCTGTTTATCTACTTGCTAGAAAAAATTCAATACTTCTAAGAAGATAAAATAATTCAGATTTTCCCAACAATGTATGATTGACAATTTCCCATTTGCAAGAAAAATTAATAGACATATGAACTTATAGGAAAATGTGATCCACATCAAGGAATATATAGCAATATAAGCAGACCCAAAATGACCTTGGTGTTGCAATTAGCATACAAGGAATTTAAAATTATTATGATAACAATGTTAAAGAATCTACAACAAAATATTGATATGAGTCAGCAGGTGCGAAATTTCAGATTTACAGACACTTTAACAGAAGTATATAATGGACATCTCAGAAGTGAGAAATACAGTATGAAACACACACACAACCAAAGTCAGTGAATTAGATAAACAGAAGAGTGGACACAATAGAAGAAAAGATCAATAGGAATGAAGATAAGGCAATAGAAATTGTCCAAACTAAGGCCCAGAGAAGAAAACAAGAAAAGATAGAAGGACATTTGAAAAGTATAGGCCAACATTTTAAAAATTGTTTTAAAACAAAAAATAATCCAACCACCTATTGAGGAATCACAGCAAACTACCATGAGGATAAATGTAAAAAAAAAGCATACCTAGGAATAAATAGCATACTTAAAATGATGAAAAGTCAAGATATAGAGAATAATTAATAACAGCTAGAGAAAAGGTCACTATATATATAGCAGAGTGCCATTAATATTGATGGCTGACTTTTCACTTTTCTATTCTAAAAAATAGAATGCAGAAGATAATGAATCAATATTTTTAATGTGCTGAAAAGAAAAAAAAACAAACAAAATCAATCTAGAATTCTATATCCAGTAAAATTATCTTTTGAAATTGAAGGTTAAATAAAGACTCTCTCAAGTAAGTGAATTCTGAGAATATAGGGCAAGTAGTAAGACAGGAAATTTTTTATGCTGAATGAAAACCAGACCCTATGCAAATTCAAACCTATACCCTGAAAGAAAGACCACTGGAAATGGTAAATACATGGACAATTTTTAAAACAACATTTTTTCTTAAATTAGTTAATAGTAAATTTACTCTTCAAAGGCAAAAATATAATAATGTATTGCAGGGTTTCTAGCATGACCAGAAGTAAAGTATTTGACAAAAATAGTACAAAGTACAGCTGGGAGTATAAATGAAACTGAACTACTTATCATTATCTAATACAAATTATTTGAAGTTTTATAAGATTAATTTAAGGAAGACACAGTAAGTTAAGAGTGCATAGTGTATTCTCTAGCTCAACTATTAAATAAAAACAGAAAAAGATAAAACTTAGCCAGTAGAAGAGAAAGAATAACATCCTAAATATATTAGATTGATCCAAAAGAAGATAAACAGAAAGAAAAAAGCAAAGAGAAAAAGAAAAATTGAGAACAATTAGAAGATGGTCAAAAAACTCTATTGTTATCAATACAACTTAGATGGATAAAATCTCCAAATAAAATTTTATTGTATTTTTAAAACAAGACAAGAAAGATTAACTTAAATACATAATGCTAACTACAAATATATTTTAAATATAAAGATGTACACAGGTTGAAAGTCAAAGAATTAGAAAATTAAGTACCATGAAAATATTAAGTATAATGTGTATGGGTGTATATGTATTCAAAACGTAATTCATCATGGCCTTTTAATACATGTAATTTACTTTATGTCAATGATCAAACACTCCAGAAGTGTTTTATGAAAATTTTCTGTGGCAAGTCCCTGACACTGGTGTTTCTTAAAATTTCCAGGGTGACTCATGGGCAGCCAGGATTAAGAATTATAAAAGCACAGCCAAGGAAACTATCACTAGAGTGAACAGACAACCTACAGAATGGGAGAAAATATTTGCATGCTACACCTCTGATAAAGGACTGATAACCAGAATCTATACAGAACTTAGGAAAATCAACATGAAAAAATCAAACAACTCTATTAAAAAATGGGCAAAGGACATGCACAGAAACTTTTCCAAAGAAGACAGAATGATGGCCAGCAAACATATAAAAAAGTGCTCAACTTCTCTAATCATCAGGGAAATGCAAATCAAAACCACAATGAGATATCACTTAACTCCAGTGAGATTGGCTCATATCAAAAAAGCCCCAAACAACAAATGTTGGCGGGGATGTGGACAGATAGGAACACTCATACACTGCTGGTGGGACTGCAAATCAGTACAACCTCTTTGGAAAGTAATATGGAGATACCTCAAAGAATTAAAAATAGAATTACCATTTGACCCAGCAATCCCACTACTGGGTATTTACCCAAAGGGAAAAAAGACTGTAATAAAGACATCTGCTCTCGAATGTTTATAGCAGCACAATTCACAATTGCAAAGATGTGGAAACAACCCAGGTGCCCATCAATACACGAGTGCATTAATAAAATGTAGTATATGTATACCATGGAGTATTACTCAGCAATAAAAAACAACAGTGAATTAACACATCTGGTATTATCCTGGTTGGAGCTAGAGCCCATTCTTCAAAGTGAAGTGTCACAGGAATGGAAAAACAAGCACCACTGGTACTCACCATCAAATTGGTACTAACTGATCAACACTTACATCATACAGGGCAATAATATTCATCAGCGGGCGGGCAGGCGGGAGCAGGGTGGAGGGGATGGGAAAACTCTCACTGAATGGATGCGGGAAGCACAGTTTGGGGGATGACCACGATTGTAGCTCTGACACGGGCAGTGCATGGGCAATATATATAACCAAAGTGTTGTATCCCCATAATATTCTGAAATAAAAAAAAAAAAGCAAAACAAACAAAAAAAAAGAATTATAAATGAGAGATCTCTAAAGTACCTTCCAGCAATAGATTTCAAGAGCTTTGACAACAAATGTCCTCAAAATAAATTCCATAATTATGATAAAAATATTACTCTTCAATAGCTTGACCATTGTTGCAATTTTTCAATAATTCACAGTAAATGTTTTCCAATTATGAGAGAATTACTTAGGTTCTAAGACATTTTTTCTGTTATTGGCTTTATCTTTGACTTTGTTTTAACTTCTGCAAATAGCCCTTAAACATGTGAAAACATGGTCATCTTTACTTACTATAAGTAAAAAGTAAAGTAAATTGAAATATCGATTCTCAAATATTGAATTAGAAAAAAATCTAAAAGTTTGCATATGTAAACTGTTGGCCTGGCAATATTAAAAACATACTCTCATATGTTGCTGGCTAAAATGCTATATGACATAATACTATGGAACTTAATTGGTTAGTATATTACAAAGTTATATATGTATTTACCACATCTAGAAATCTAAAGAATATATTTTAAAAATACAAAATTTAGTCATAATGGTATTATTTTTACATTAACAATTTAGAGACTATTCATGTCTATCAATATGGGATGATTGAATACACTAAGATATATCCATGCCATAAAGTTCTATGTATATCTTAAATAATGAATAGGTCTTTTGTACTATTATGGAATAATCTCCAGGGTATATTGTTTCATAAAAAAAAAGCTTAGGAGCAGAGTATTACATATATTTTGCCACTTTTTGTGTTTGTGTGTGCATACACACATATGTATGATATTACAGTGAACAGAGATAAAATAGATAGGTATAATACAAAGTGGAAATTTATATATGTATATATATGTTTTTAATGTATCATTAAATCTAATTTATATTAATTATATTCCATATTTTGAATATAAATTATGTGTATCTGTATACATATGTATACATTTATATTCTTATCCAAATCCATAGCAAGAGATACATCCATATCTACATCTGTATCTACATATATCTATACTGAAATTGACAAATTTCAGCAGTTCACATCTAATCTAAAGATTTGGGTTTTGCGAAAGGAAACTAGGGGTCTTTGGAGTCATGTCTGATTCCAGGTCACTAGCAGATGTATTTTGTTTGGCCGGAAAGAAAAGAACACAAATACAAGAAACAGAATCCATCAGCTACCTTGAAAGAATTTCCACTAGCTCAATTTGAGACCATTTGAAACAAAAATAAAAGGGATTATGACAATTTTAATACTTTAAATACATAACAAAGTTGTGAATCCATAGTTACCGCCTCTAAATGATAGGGGGAAAATAACTTAAGTGCTATCAATAGAGGTGGCAATTAAAATAAATTTTCCATTCTTCTGAAAATTTATAATAAAAGAGAGTAAATTAATCATTCATTCTTTCTTTCTAGAGGAATTGTTGCACTCCCTAGTTGGAAGAAATCACTGTGTGTGCATGTCTTATGTGTTTAATAAGAGTAAGTTTTTATTGAGTAACATTTCAGAATAGTGTCGTTCTGTGCTTGATTTTTAATAACTATTTTGTTCAAGTCATTGTTGGTATGTAGGATGCTGATTTCTTTTGGCATCTCACCACCAATGACCATAAAATATGGGAAAATATTATCATGTTAAATATGTATTGCAAACAAACTTCCGAAAAGCTTTTTCCTTAGCAAAGCCATTTTCTCAGAAATGGTAATATGGTATTGATCTTCATTGTATTATAATGCTTAACTTTGTTTCCACATTCATGAGTATTAGACTTTACTGATGCAACATTTAAAAATATATTTGTGTACTAAGTGGTGATATGGTAATACAGCTCCAGGAAGACAATACATTATTTATTTTTTTAATTAAAAATGAATGCTAAAGGAATTATTTCCAACCATTTTACAGTTTTTTTGAATTTAAGTAAAGTTTTCTTTTTTACTGAAAAAATATTATATTCTCATACATGGGACCAGTGCCTCTTGGAGAAGTAATGCATTTCAACCTCCCACATCCAGTGTGAACATCATTATACAGAATGTATACATAGAAATATCTCAAAAACATTAAAATTAAATTTCCCCAAAATATTTAATAAACAATAATTAAAAACAGGAAACCAAGTATGCTATGATACTGGCATAAAAACAGACACAAAGACCAATGGCACAAAATAGAAAGCCTAGAAATAAATCCACACATTTACAGTCAATTGATTTTTGACAGAGATGGATGCCAAAACACACAATTGGGAAACGACAGTCTCTTCAATAAACAGTGCTAGGAAAACTGCATATACACATAGAGAAGAATGAAATTAAACCCTTATCTGACATCATATGAAAAAAAATCTTTACAAAATGGGTTAAAGTCTTACACATAAGACTTGAAATTGTATAACCACTGGAGAAAACATGGGGAAAAATGCCATGACATTGGTTTGGGAGAGGATTTTTTAAAGATGACACCACAGCATAGGTGACAAAAGCAAAATGTACAAAAAAGATATTACATCAAACCAAAACTCTTCTGCACAGCAAAGGAAACAATCAACAGATTGAAGAGACACCTACAAATGGAAGAATATATTTGCAAACCATATATCTGATAAGGGGTTAATATACAAAATATACAAGGAACTCAAACAACCAAATAGTAATAACATAAAAAGCCTGATTTTAAAAATGGGCAAAAGACTTGAATAGACATTTCTCAAAAAAAAGACATACAAATGACCATTAGGTATATGAAAAAATGCTTAACATCACTAATCGTCAGGGAAATGTAAATTAAAACCACAATGACATATCAACACACACTTGGTAAACACTTTTTAAAAAGTAAACACTTTTTAAAAAGATGAATGCTGGTGAGGATGTGGAGAAAAGGGAAACCTGGTACTGTTGGTTGGAGTGCAAATTAGTACAGCCATTATGGAAAACGGTATGGAGGTTCCTCAAAAAATTAAAAATACAACTGCTTTATGACCCCCACAATCCCATATCCAAAATATATGAAATCAGAATGTTGAAAAAAATGTCTGCACTGTCATGTTTGTTGCCACATTATTCACAATTACCAAGATATGGAAGCAACCTGTGTCCCTCAATGGATGAATGGATAAAGAAAATGTAGTAAATATATACAATAGAATGCTATTCAGTATTCTATTTACAAAGAAGGAAATACTATCATTTGCAACAATATGGATTAAACTGGATGACATTAGGTTGAGTGAAATAGGCCAAGCAAAGAAAAATACAGCATGATCTCACTTAAGTGTGGAATCTAAAATAGCGGAACTCAGAAAGAATAGAAAATGGTGGTTACCAGAGGCTGGGGGTAGGGGTGATTAGGGAGATGGTGGTAAAGGGACACAACATTTTAGTTAGGAGGAACAAGTTCAAGAGATCATGGTGACTATTGTTAATAACAATATATTGTATACTTGAAAATTGCTAAGAGATTAGATTTTGTGTTCTCATTACAAAAAAATTATGTGAAGTAATGAATATGTTAACTAGCTTAATTTAGCCATTTCACAAGATATACATATATCAAAATATCATTTTGCACATTGTAATTAATGTAATTTATACTGACCAATTAAAAAATAAATTAGTCAAGAAATTAGAAATAAACTGTAATATTTAGCTTATAAAAGAAGCAAAAAACCCCCAAGTATGCTATACTGAAATGTAGCAAGTGTGTTTGGACATAAATAATAAGTAAAATTGCAACTCATAAAATAAATACAATGAACAAATTATAAATAAATAATAAATAAAACAATAATAAGTAAAATTACCAATAGTTATAGAAGGATTTAAAAATTGGTAGTATATTTATGCCTCAAACTTCTAGACTTTTTTAAAAATTTTAATAACACCTTTATTGAGGTGTTATTCATATACCATACAATTCACACACTTAAAGTGTACAATCTGTGGTTTTTAGTAGAGGCACAGAGTTGTACAACCATCACCACAGTCAATTTTAGAGTATTTTCATCACCTCAAAAAGAAACCCATACACGTTAGCTATCACCTCCTTATTCTTACATGCATGCACGTGCACACACACACACACACACACACACATGGCCTGTCCCAAGTTTGGGCAACCACTGATCTACTTCCTATCTCTATAGATTTAGCTATTCTGGACATTTTGTATAAATGGAATCATGCAATATTTGGTCTTCTGTGACTGGCTTCTTTCATTTAGCATAGTGTTTTCAAGTTTCATCCATGTTGTAGTATCTATCAGAATTTCATGTTTTATGGCCAAACAATAATCCATGTATGGATAAGCCACATTTTGATTATTCATTCATCCATGGATGGTCATTTGGGTTGTTTCCACCTTTTGACTATTATGAATAATGCTGTTAGGAACATTTGTGTACAACTTTTTGGGTGAACAAGATGCTCAACATCATTAGCCATCATGGAAATGCCAATCAAAACCACGATGAGATACCAGTTAGTATCTCACTGTAGGATGGCTACAGTTAAAAAGTTTGATAATGACAAGTGTTGATGAGGATGTGGAGAAATTGGAACCCTCATATACTGCTGGTAGGAATGTAAAATGGTGTTGCCACTTGGGAAAACAATCTGGCATTTCCTCAAAAAGTTAAATATAGAGTTTCCATATGACTCCAGCAATTCTACTCCTAGACTCTTTTTAATAAAGATAAATGATATCTGACTTACATTTCTAAATTCCATGACTATGTGCTTTATTTTTACTTTTATTAACATTAATTTATTATTAATTTATGTTATTAATTTTAGTATTATTAATTTTATTAATGATCTATGGAGAAATAAATGACATAAAATAAACTGCACATATTTAAAGAGTATAATTTGATATATATTTTGATACATGAATATACATGTGAAAAATCATCATAAACATATTATTGCACATCAACCACAAAAGATTTCTTAGGTTCCTCTTGCCCACCCCCAATCCTCCCTTCACCGTCATTATTCTCAGGCAATTACTAATTTGCTTTCTGTCACTATAGATTAGTTTGCAATCTCTAGCATTTTATATAAATAGGATGATACAGTATTGTGTACACTTTTTTCTAGTTTCTGTCACTCAGCATAATTATTCTGAGATTCATCCATATTGTAGTGTGTAGCAATAGTTCACGGTTCATTCCTTTTAATTAAATAGTACTCCATTGTACTACGTACATATGTACATATACATGTGAGTTGTTCACAGTTTGGGGCCATTATGAATACAGCTGATATAACCAGTGTAGTAGATCTGTGTAGTTTCCATATGGATATATGCCTCCATTTCTCTTGAGTAAAATCTAGACTATGACTGGTATCCTCATAAAGAGGGGAAATTTGAATACAGAGACAAGATCACAGGCAGGACACTATGTGAACATGAAGGCAGAGATCAGGTTGATGCACATAGAAGCCAAAGAACACTGAAGATTGCCAGCAAACCTCCAGAAGCTAGGAGAAAGGAATGGAACTAATTCTCACAGCCTATCTTTTAGCTTAGATCTGTGAGACAAATTTTGATTGTTCTAAGAACTAAGTTTATGGTACCTTGTTATGGCAACCTTAGCAAACTAATATAGCTAACAAGTTGCAAAAAAGGTAGATATTTCAGCTCTATGGATATAAAATTAATGCTAAATCTATTATACATAATCCTACATTTAGGGAACAGTAGACATTCAATTTGTAATAGTAGTTACATTGACTTTATTATGATGTCCTATTTTTCATAATTCATTATCAGGTATACACTTACCCTCTGTTCTTCATAATTATTTATTACTACTCCTGTAGTTACCTCTGAAGTGTAACTAGCATATATGTTTTGCCACTTCCTTCATCACTCCTCAGTAAGGTTAAATTAAGTTCATTTTCCACACAATTATTTCCCATTTTTGTATTATTTTATAGTTTCAGATTTTCCATAAATTTGCATTGCAGTGTTGATTTTTCTTCAAGCTGTTCTCTATTTTCTATACAACCAGCAATTCCAAAGCAGTATGAATAATAAAGTAATGATTAATATTAAGATAATATGAAATAAACATTTTAAAAGAAGAATGTTAGTTTTAGGTGAATAGCCTTTGAAAATGTCACCAGTAATATATAGTTAAAGCAGATTCTTGATTAGCTATGTGTAAGAATTCTTCATCATCATATAAATGGCTTTAGAAATATCTGATTAGTTTTAGTAGCTTATTTCTTAAGTGCTTTACAATTTGAGAGTTATTCTTTAGTTGCCATTTTAGATTTCCCCAATTAGATTTCCTGTATTTGCTAATTTATAATCAACATGTGGAGATTGGTAATTTAAAGCTCTGATTCAAATTTTTTTACATGGTGCAATATATATATATAATAAATATCCATCAATTTTTATGGTAATTTTTTTATTCTTGTAAGTCAAACCAGCGCCAACAGAAATAGTTCCATCTTCCCAAATAATGTTTCCAACATAAGACAGACAAATTTCACCAAGCCCATTATCCATAATTTAAGTTCATTATGAGGTAACGGTTGGAAAGTACATGTAGAACTGTTAAATTGTTAGGAACAAGTTTTAGTTTGTTCAAAACTTTGGGGACAAGCCAAATCCAACTGAACATTTCTTATATCTGTCAATGTCAATAGCAACAGTTGAATTGAAGTAAATTAAATCTCCTTGAATGTCAAGCATGCATGTAACATATTTTTCCATGTATTTATAGAAAAAAAAACATATGTCCTTTAGTAAATTTATGCTGGTTTGGTCTTCAGCATTTCAACCTACAAATGACAAATTTCAGCTCTTCTCTCTATAATAGGATCAACCACTTTACATCATTTTTTAATCTCACCATAAATAGTACCATGTCCAATACCCAATTGTTTTCATAAACAGATATAATCCTGTACCTCAGTACTATTAAGTATATCCTGTAGTTGTTGAATAGCTATTTGTTGTGTGGTGATAAAGAGAAGGGCTTGTGACAAGTCTTTAGTTATATTTTGTTGTAACAGGATGGATAGTCATTTTAACAAATGTTTCTGGAAAAATTGGATATCCATATGCAAAAAAACAAACAAAATACACAAAAAAACTTTGATCCATATACCTCACACTACATGAAAAAATTGTGAAGTAATGCATATGTTAAATAGCTTAATTTAGCCATTTCACAAGGCTAAATACATACATCAAAATAAAATGCTAATTTTAAGTTGTTGACTTAAGACCTCTCTTTTAATATAGGATTTGAGAGTTACAAATTTCCCTCTAAGTAATGTTGTATACTATATATATTATATGTTATTATATTCTGTATTTTGTTATTTTATTGGTTGATATAGGGTTTATAGTAAATGTCTGGAAATTATCACATTCCTATCTTCAAGTGATATTTTAACAACTCACATATAGTATAAGAAACTCAAAGTAGTATATTTCCATTTATCCCCTCCCAAACTCTGTGCTATTGTTGTTATTTTAGTTTATATGTTATAAATTCCATGTTACATCTTTTTTATTTTTACTTCAATAGTAAATTATCTCTTAAATAAATTTTTAAAAATAACAAGAAAACATTATATATTTACTCATACAATTATTTTTACTAGTACTCTTTGTTCCTTTGTATAGATTTATATTTCCTCTGATATCATTTCCCTTCTCCCTGAAGTACTTCAACATCTCTTGTAGTATAGGTCTGTTGATTAGAAATTCTCTTAGCTTATGTATGTCAGAAGAATCTTTATTTTGATTTTTTTAGAATGACATATTCACTAAATATAAAACTCCAGATTGATATTATTTTTTCTTTCAATACTTTGAAGATGTTGCTTAAAATCTTCTCACATGCATTGCTCCATATGAGAAACCAGCTGTCATCCTTATCTTTGATCCTCTGTACATATAATGTCTTTTATCTCTGATTTCTTTTAAACATTCTCTTTATCACTATTTTGAAAACTTTGATTATGATGTGCCTTGGTGTGATTTTACTCATGTTTGTAACATTCGATGTTTTATGAGTATCCTGGATCATGTGGCTTTCCATTCTGACTTGTGCAAAGAGGCATTCTTCTTAGATCTGTGTGACAGTTGAACACGGTTGTCTCTTTTCAGATAGTTCTTAAGCCCACCTCACATGCTTGTGTTGATCAGTAATTACCTGAATATTTGAGGATACTCTTCTGCAGACCTAGGGAATTCTTTCTCTCCTCTCCAATACTCTGACCTACAAACTGTAGACAACTTGGTTTCCCCAGACTCTCAGTTCTATCTCCTGAATGAGGGAGTTGGCAGAGCTTTGCCTCACTTGCCATCCCTGCAGTGCCACCTCAAATCTCTCTGAAGATATTAAGCTAGTACTTCTCAGAAGATACTACGGTAGTAAGCTGGGTGTTCATATTCCGTCTTCATTGGCAAATCTACTTTCTTAAAAACCATTGTTTGAAATATATTGTTTATTTTTGATTAGTTCAGTTTTTATATATTCTAAGCCAAAATATGTCCTCCTTTTCTACAAATTTCTTTCATATTTTGGACAAAAAATATTCCAGCTAACTATAATATTGAGGAGAAAATGAATGATGAGACACTGCATACTCTGTTTTACAAGTAATAAGAACCATAGGTTGAAATTGATGATCAAATGCATTAGACATGATGGGTTTTACCTTAGTTTATCTAACTTTAAAAAGGATTTATAAGAGGTTACAGCAGCAACAGTATCTGCATAGCAAAGTTCTGCTGACTTTGAGGCATGACTTCCAATGTCCCCCACATTAGACATTGGGTAGGCAAAGCCAAAACACATAAAGCTTGTGGGGTGTAGACCACCTCTAGCTCAGGGGTTCCTTAAGGTTTTATATTTCCTCAAAGGTATGTGAATAGTACTCAATTTCTGATATAGCTTCATATCATTTATTATCAACCACTACTTCTTCAATAAGCAATCAGTAATGAACTACCTATTCTTTTTTGATATAGAGCATTTATCTTAGACCTGTTATACTCTTCTAAATCCATCGAGTTGGTGTTTCAAGGATGATTCAGTCACTTTCCCCAGGCTAAAAGAGGGGTCCTAGACAACCTGTTACCACATTCCTTCACATAGCTTACTCAATATTTGCCTGCCATATTTGCCTACCATGGAGTCCTGCTTCCATATGGACTCATTCACATATCAGCATGCCAATCTGAACAGTCTGTTTTAAGCCCTGTACATAAAATAAAAGGATTATCTAAAAGGCTAAATTGTGGTTATTAAGGTTAGAATGGAAGGTGGGTAAATATTTTCTTTTTTCTTCCATGATCTTATGACTTTATGGATTTCTATATCAGTATCATTTAAAATAATTTCCTAAGCACAATGGAATGACAATTTATGGTATTTTATGACTCTGGAAATTGGTAATTGATCCTCCCCATTGTTTGGAATACAAATCATTTCAGAATATCAACAACTCAGTTTTCTAACAGTATCACACACTTGTAGATCAACTATTATGCATAAAACACAGTATGGTACATGTATGTGATTAGGTAAATTGAGATTTATTAATAAGGCTAAGGTGATTGCTCCCAGTCTTTCATAAGCAGAGTAGCACACTGTCCAATAAAACTATATTGGCCCATAACCTGTGTCTTAGTCCACTTGTGCTGCTGTAACAAAATATCTGAGATAGGGTATCTAATAAATAATAGAAATTTATTTCTCACAGTTCTGGAGGCTGGGAAGTCTAAGATCAAGGCACTAGAAGGCGCAGTGTCTGGTGAAGGCCCATTCCTCATAGATGAGGCCATCCAGCTGTCCTCACATGGCAGAAGGCCAAAAGAGAAAAAAGGACATAAACTAGTTTCCTCCAGCTCTTTTATAAGTCATTCATTCATTCTTGACAGCAGAGACCCCATGATATAATCACTTCCCCTAAAAACCTCCCCTTTTAATATCACCACAATGAAGATTAACATGAATTTTGGAGGAGGCACACATGCCAACCATAGCAGTCTACATTTTTTATTGTGTAAATGCTATTGATGTAATGCTCAATCTTTTTTTCTCTTTGATGAACTATGAATACATTTGGATATTAAAGCCATTTGCAGTTAATACAAATCTAACTAAAATTTATATGCTACTATGCCAGTTGAGACATTAATGTCAGCTGTGAAATGCAAAAAAAATAAATCTATGTATGTCCAGATCACAAAATGATATGACAATCAAATGAAATTTTGTAAGTGAAAGAGCATTATAAACTTTAGGGCCTTGCCTTAAATGAATAAGCAAATAAGTACTAGGTTGTTTCCCCATTCAAGACTAAAATGGAGAATCTTGGCAATCATCTATATTATCCAAGGATGAAATTGTAATATTATTACTTAGCTTTGTGAAATTCTTCATTATATATTAGTTATAAAATAATCTAATTTTATCTCAATTAAAATAAATAAATAAATGTTATTATATGTATATTTCATAACTAGGTATATGCACATGTGTGTGTGAGCCATTAGCCTCCATTGATCCTAGAAGATTACTAATCAATATTAGATTATATAATTAAAAATATAAAAATAATCATTTTATATTACTAATATGACATAATTATATGGCCTTTCACATAAATGTATATGATTCAAGTATATTAGAAAAGCTAACATAAAAGGGAATAAAGATGTTGCTTTTATGTCTTAGAAATCACTTGTTATTCAAAGCATGCTATTGCAGAATAGAGTTATGGAAATATTAAAAATAAAAAATTCATTATTAGATTATATTAAGCAGAGAAATGAATTAGCTTCAAAGTATTTTAAAGTTAAAATAATTTTAAATATAAATCAGAAGAAAATGATAGGCAACTTCAATTTCCCTACTATGTATTCTAACTTCATTTTTTTCATATTCATTATAAATGACAATCCTTTTGATATTTTAGGTTTATTGGAACTTATTATCAAATTTAATCCACCTGTGGTAAGTTTACCTTATGTGAGTTTATAAATTAAATTTACTCCCCTACTAGAAATGGTTCATTTTCAAAATAACCCAAAAATTATTTCTGTTAATATTAATTGAATAAACATTTATTGAAACCCTGCACTATCTGCCAAATATCATCTATCTTAGTTTGTGCTGCTATAACAAAATGCCATAGACTGGATGGCATAAGCAACAAACATTTATTTCTCACCATTTTGGAGGCTTGGAAGTCCAAGATCAAGGTGCCTGCAGATTCAGTGTCTGGTAAGGCCCTCTCCCTAGTTTGCAGACAGCTAGCTACCTTTTTGTATCCTCACACAGCAGAGAGAGCATTCTGGCCTCTTTCTCTTTTTACAGGGGCACTAATCTCATTATGAAGGCTTCATCCTCATGATCTTATCTAAACCCAATTAGTTCCCAAGTGCCTTACCTCAAATACAATTATTTAGGGATTAGAGTTACAATATATGAATTTTAGAGGGATGCAAACATTCAGTCCAGAGCACCTTGCTAAAAAATGAGAAGATAAAGGGAAAAGAGAGTTTTGAGCTAAACTAATTCACAGTCTCATCATATTCGCAATGTGGCAATTAACTGGATATTTCTGAAGACACAAAGAGTGTTTAAGACATGGTATGTGTTCTCAGAACATATATGACCTGATTTTGGGAGGTTGAGGAGGCATATATGTAAAACACTAAGGGGAAGAGGCAATATGAAAATATTGTAATTAAAATAGAAAATTATTAATTTATCAAACATATCTCATTATTTGATCAGAGATAATATTACAACTTGAAATTAATAGTTAAAAATAGTTTCACAAGAATGTAAAATAAAGTTCATTGCTCATTCTCTAGTTAATTAATTGTAATTCTGATAGAAGCATCTAGTTATCCTAGTATTTTAATTTGCTATTAGGTTTGAGAATGAAGCTGGTCTACCTAGATTAGAATTCGACGTAATGATTTGACTGTAGGATGGCATCATGTGTATAGATATCTTACAAAGTCTATCTAGTTCAAGGCTATTTAAGAATCAAATAGAACTTAAGCATGGTCTGAGCAGACTCTAACACTTCACTATTGAAAGAAGATAAAAACTCACTCGTGGAGAGCAACAAATGGTCACATCTATTTTACAGTATGGCCATAGCCATTGTTTAAGTACACGGTGAGGATTTAGCAATCAGAAATGAGGAAGAGTGAAAGTTAGACATTACGTATAGAACACACAGTAAAACAAATAAAAATTGATGATGCAAATATATTGTTCTAGCAACAAATTCATGTATGAGAGAATACAATTGCAAAAACCTTGTATGAGGAAATTCAGTTGGGATCCAAGATCTTACTAGTTACCTTGTTTTGTTTCGAGAGTACGGGACTCACCAATAGACATACTCAATACAATACTAATTATATTGTGACTAATTCCAGGATAAAGCTGATAGTTTACTTCATTCATGTCATGAGCAGAACATAAAAAGAACTGTGTTTCAATGAACACAGGGTATAAGTTGGCAATTTCTCTACATAAATAAGTGGTAAAGATATGATTATCATAAAATAATTTTTAAAATATAGTTTACCTTAGTAGAGTTTTTCATATTGATCCTAAAATAATACTATCATTATCTAGGACTTTAAAACAAACTTCGTGGACATATATAAATGTTAGAGTTGCCAAAATTTGAAAAGATTTTTCAAACTCTAGGAGAGTGATAGCCACTTGGCAGAAAGAGTTTTTATTCTCTGTGTGTATTGAAGGATTGGTGTGGGGGAAAACAGAACTTAAAAGCCTGGTTTTCTTTTTTTTCTCTTTTTTTTTTTTTCCAAATGGTGATCTGCAGTAGGTGTCAAACCAGCAACTTATTGAAACTTCTGTAGACAATATCAAGTAAACACAAAAACACATTAAAAGGCCATTCCACAAGACATGGCGATATTGCTGAAAAATTGCTGTCCTCCACATCTCTCTCAGATACTTCCCTAAATGATAGGAAAAATCAAAATGCCAGTAAGCATCCACCAGTGTCTGATACACCCTGTTAATTTCTACCTTTGGCATTATAGAATTAATAAGAAATATTGTGCCAATTTATTCCGTAATTAAGTCTGCAGTAAAACCAAAGTAACAATTATAATTCTTTCAGTATTAATGTAATATAGTAGTTCAGTAATTAGAATAATGAATAGAAAACTTATTAAGTGCTTATACTTGAGAATGGCAATTCAACAGTGTTTGTGTTAAAAAAAAAAGTAAAGAAAGAAGAAGAAAAAGAAGGAAGAGGAGGAGGAGGAGAGGAAGAAGAAGAGATAATATAGATAAAGTTATGTATAAATTGAGACTCTTCCTCTTGGGTAAGAAACTAAGATGCCTAGCTCTCAGTTTATTCTTATGTGAAATGAGAGAGCTGGATCAGACATATAAGATAATTTTCCAGTGAAGATGATAAGATTCATTCATTAAATTCAAAGCTTATAAAAATAAAGAATTACTAATAACTCAAATAATTGTACATGGAATATTTCAAAGAAACTACCACTGGGTTGTGAAGAAGAATCTGTTGCACCTAAACATTATTCAGTACAATTATGTTGGCTGATAATGAAACCGGTGTTACTAATACTAATTTTTATTTTTTTTTAAAAAAATCTGAATGTATTTGGGAGAACCAGAAACACCTGATCTGAGTCTCACATTCTGAAAGCATGAAAGAGAGTCTTATCGTTAGTTAAAAATCACTTTCTGCTCACAGAACTATAAAAAGTAATTGTTTTAAGGAATGACACTGAGTTACAATTTCATTGCATTGTGGTTACGATAATAAATAATTATAGTAGCATAAATCTAAGATATATTCATATCCCAAGACACAGATTTAAAGAGATACTTCAGCATGGCTCATTGTTAGTTTGTTTAATTCATACAGAAATTTTCTCAATGTGCTAACAAAAACCTGGTGTAAAAATTGGCCAAAAAAATATTTTCAGATGTCTAGAGACATGTTTTCCACACATTATTGAAAATATACATGCTATTTCAAATGTATTCTGTCATGTTCTTTAGTACTGAATATATATATTGTGCTAAAAAGAAAATTTTCAGGTAGTGTGGAGAAACATACCTTTGAAATATATGACCAAACTGACAAATTAATCTTCTCTGAAGAGTGGTACTTCTAAATAGTGCATCCCCCAGGAGCTGTGAGACTGCCTACCACTGTATCTCCACAACATTAGCTACAGAGAACATTTTTGGTGGTGGTGCCCCACTCCATCTGTGCATAGCTGCTGCCAGGTAGACTGCCCCAAGGCACAACCTGCAACCTATGTATCTGGACTGATATATGGACACATTAGCTGTTGTCATGAGTCTAGTTAGGAAACAGAAGCCTAAAAATACTATCCAGGATAGAGAGTTGGGGAAGAGGGTGAGGTGGGAACTGATTCATTTTATTTATCATTAGGCAAAAATGTATTGACTTACCCAGAAGAAAACATAACTGTGTAAAAATTGTATACATTATTATTATCTCAATGTTCATTCTTAATGCTTAAAAGAGTATTTTATGGGTAATTTCAAGACCTAATGTCCAGTCATTTGTATTTATTACTATTAATTCTCACAACTTTCATAAAAGACTGGCAAATCTACCATATCTGGAAGGGTTATTAGTGACATTATTTCACTATGAATAGGAAGCTTAAAATGTCTGTCAATGAGAATAATTTGTATATTTATAAGCTTTTAATGGTTACTTTAAAATTTTAAAAATAAAATAGTCATTATTGAATTCAAGAAATCAATATTATATTTTTATAAAAAGCTGTAAATATACCAATCTAGTGTTCAGTAAAATATTTAATATTATGGACTTTGGAGTCGGAAAGAAATGTGTTTGTGTTTGTGTTTGTCTTTGCCACTTTTAGCTATACCATATTCAGGAGATTCTTAACCTCAAGTTGAGACCTTTAGTGTCTCAACTTTCCCACTGGAAAAAAGGGAATCATAATAACCTAGACCTTAGATTTTCTGGGATGATCAAATTAATTGGCAAACAAAAATGTATGAAATAGTGCCTGTCACATAGTAACCAATGTAAACTATTATATTTAATTATATCAACCATTTCCTTTTTATCTCAGAGAGTTTTTCCCCTTAAGATATTCTAATTTTTCAAGATATAGTGAATTAAATTTTATTGTGTTAAGAATGCCCATAAGATTTCTAAAATGATATTCTTTCTCTTGTATTCAATAATTTTCAGAGATATATGCTCTTAGGATATTACACCAGATTAAAAGTTCAAATTTTTAAAATCCAATATTTTGCATGCATTCATGTTTTTGATGTTTTAATTTATTTCAGAATAATGAGCAATCTGTATGGACTCAGGGTTGTCAAGAGTAAGAGAAAATGTGTTACCTCCTTTTCAAAGTTTCTATTGTTCCCACATCAAGTAGAGGCTAAAGACCAGACTGATGTGCAAATCTCTTAGTCTTATTTCTAATTTCTAGTTTTGTTCTATCTCTTCAGATCTCCTGGAATAATTTAGGATTTCCCTACATTTTCATCATCTAGTTCTCTTATCTTCAGCAGTGAGGACATAAAACAATCTTAATTCCAAGTGTACAGTTTTAATGGGAATTTCCTTGCCTCCACCCTTGCCTACATCACTTTCCCTCCATTTTCAGGGTATGTCACTGCAAATATTTGCATATTTTTGTTATTTGAGGGGTTTCTATCTCAGAAAAACTAATGAAGTAGATGTACTAATGTAAGAAAAGGTGCTGTAGAAGCACTTAGCTCAAGACTGTGGTTGCTGTCACTGTGGATGTGATAGAACCTTGCTGCATGATCCTCAAAGAAAGCGCACATTCCTCTCTACTTTATTTCAAGATGATTTTTTTTTCACTTCACAGGACAAAACATGGGTCTCTAACCAATGATGGTGATCAGTTCAGTCACACTATCTCAATGGAATGAATTTCTTGATACTGAAGATAATAAGTAGAACTCCCAAAAGAGTTTCTGATATTGCTATGAATATTAGTGATTTCTGAGTTTTATCACTATTTTAGAAAGGATTCAGGAGAATTTTTTTTCTTAGTTAGCTATATTGATGCTGTTTGAAACAAGAAACACCTTTTGGCTATCCTTATGAATATTCATGAGTGAAATTTTTACACGGGTATAGATTTCAGGTGTAGCTAAAAATTTTGGAAAAACTCTATGTGGGTGTGTGGCCTAAATACAGTTTATTTTGAATCTTTATGAACATGTAAATGAATTTGCTCTTGTATTTTTATGATGCTTTTTAATTGAAACAAAAATATTGTGTAATTGACATTAGATTTATCTTTACTATATTTGTGTTTATTTTAACTTTAAATATTTGAGAATTTGTGAAAAGTAAACTTATAAAAATGTCTTGCATGTGTTTGTGTGTAAGTGAAATTTGTAGTAGTGTAAAGAATAGGGAAAAATAAATAATTAAAAATTATTTCTTCCAGGTACAATGGCAAGCACAGACCATCTTCCCACTCTTACTGTCCAAGTAGAACTTTCCTTTTTCCTCTGCCTTGTTAAGAGCAGAGATTTTTTTTAACTCCATTGAATTGAGTGGTTCTATATTCTGAGAAACTAGCTTGAAATGTCCTTGAAATAAAGGTGAACAGAGGGAGTGTTTTGAGAAGTTTCTGCTGGTCTTGGCTTCTTCTACATGGTGGGTAACGCAGTCTCCTGAATTCCCACATTTTCCTCTCTTAGTCTGTAACAGCTACTGATGAATTGGGACCAGCATTCTTCAGACGTCTGCAGAAAGCAGTTGGTAAATGTAGCATGTTCTATGTGTAGAATAACAACATGTTTAAGACTATGGCTATCAATACGAGATAGATTGATTTTAATTTTTTGGCTCTGAAATTTACTGGGGGTATATTTTGAACATATTTTACTCAGCAGAGATCAGCTTCTGTTATTGCTATTGCTGTTTTTGCTCTAATTGTGATAATTCTCTCTGATTGACTTTTGCCCCTAACCATGGTACTGTCTTAAACAGTAGCCAACCCTACAATATAGATGCAGTAGTCCCCTGTTAGCAGCAGTTTCCCTTTCCACGATTTCAGCAGTCAAGCATGGTCTGAAAAGATTAAATGGAAAATTCCAGAAATAAACAACATGTATGATCTAAATTGCACATCATTCTGAGTAGCATTGTGAAATCTCAAGTCATCCCTGCTCTATCCTGCCTGGGGCAGAAATCATCCCTTTGTCCAGTGTATTTATGCTTTCTATGATACCTGTCTGTGAGTTAGTAGCCATCTTGATGGTTACAGTACCCTGTATCACAGTGCTTGTGTTCAAGTAACCCTTATTTTATTTAATAATGGCCCCAAAGCTCAAGAGTAGTAATGCAGGCATATTGTTTTAATTGTTCTATTTATTATTAGTTATTGTTAATCTATTACTATGCCTAATTTATAATCAAACTATATCATAAGTATGTATGTATAGGGAAAAAAAACATAGTGGTATAGGGTTCAGTACTGCCTGCAGTTTCAGGTATCCACTGGGCATCTTGAAATGTATCCCCCACAGATAAAGGGGGACTACTGTAATGCAGCATGTGGGTTCTATAATTGCAGATCACAAAAAGCCCCTCTTTCTATGGACAGTTGAGGAAGTTCAAGAATTTTTAATTCCAGCTTGGGCCTACAGAAGCTTTGCTAGGCAGCATCTCCCTTCAGAGTCATTGAATTAAATGTATCACATGTCAGCTAACTCTAAGTTTTGCTTAGCCATAATCCTGGGAAAAAGCAATTGGAATCAAAAAAGATCAGGTGATTGAATTCTTATCTCTCTCAAAGGAAAAAATCTCTAAAGCATGTAAGATTGGCTACTCACTGGATTGGAAATGAAATCCATTCTCATATTTTCCTTGCATAAATATTAATTTGAAAATGCATTTTCACTATCATATTTCCCTGTTTCTGAGGGGAAGATACCTCGTGTGGTTATTAATAATTTCAGAATCTCTAGAATAGTGACAGGGAGGTTAGCATAGATATATGTACTTGGATTCAATTGTTTGGCAAAGTTGGGATTGGAAGTTTGAATTTCTTAGAGATTACACAGTCACAATGATAGAATTTGATAACTCAGCCACTGCACCTAATATGCTTTTTGTTTTAATAGACTATCTTTAAAGCAGTTTTAGGTTCAGAGTAAAATTGAGCAGAAGGCACACAAATTTTCCATATATCCTCTGCCCCAACACATCCATAGCCTCTCTCATTATCAACATCCCCACCAGAGTGGTATTACATATATTTGTTACAATTTATGAACATACATTGACATATCATAATCACCAAAAGTCTACAGTTTATGTTAGGGTGGTTCACTCTAGGTGTAAAACCTATAGACTTGAATAATATATAATGACATAGATCCATTTTATGTTTGTATCTTATGTAGTAGTTTAACTGCCCCCAAAATTCTCTCTGCTCAGCATATTCATCTTTCTTTGTTCCTTAATCCTTGGCAACCACTGATTTTTTTACTGTCTCCATAGTTTGGCCTTTTTTCAGAATGCAATATAGTTGGAATTATGTCATATGTACCCTTTTCAGATTGTCTTCTTCCACTTAGTAACATGCGTTTAAGTTTCCTCCATGTATTTCCATGGCCCCATAGCTCATTTATTTTTAATACTGAATGATATTCCATTGTCTAGATGCTCCACAGTTTATTTATTAATTCACTTACTGAAGGCTATCATGGTTGCTTTCACATTTTGACAATTATAAACGAAGTTGCTATAAACATACCTGTGCAAGTTTTTGCGTAGACATAAGTTTTCAATCCCTTTGCATAAGTACAAAGGAATACAACCGCTGAAGCATAAGAGTATGTATAGTTTTAGTAGAAACAGCCAAACTGTCTTCTAAAGTGGCTGTACCATTTTGCATCCTCACCAGCAATGAGTGAGAATTTCTATTACTCCCCATCTTCACCAGCATTTGGTGTTGTCAGTGTTTTGGATTTTAATTATTCTACTATATATGTAATGGTATCTGATTGTTGTTCTAACTTGCATTTTCCCAATAACATATGATATGGAGCAACTTTTCATATACATATTTGTCATATATACTTTCATTAATTATTTGTCTATTAAAGTCCTTGACCAATTTTTTCAGTGGGTTGTTTGTTTGCTTATTGTTGGGTTTTAAATGTTCTTTGTATATATTGGATAATAGTCCTTTATTAGATATGTCTTTTGTAAATATTTCCCCCTATTCTGTGGCTAGCCTTTTCATTCTCTTGACAGTAACTTTTACACAGAGAATTTTTTAATTTTAATGATGTCCAACTTATAAATTCTTTCTTTCATTGATCATGCCTTTAATTTTGTATCTAAAAAGTCATCACCAAATCCAAGTCATCTAGATTTTCTCCTATGTTATCTTCTAGGAGTTTTATAGTTTTGTATTTTACATTTGTCTGCAATGCATTTTGAATTAATTGTTCTGAAAGATGTGAGATCTGTGTCTAAATTCATTTTTTTGTGTGTGCATGTCCAGTTTTCCAGCAGCATTTATTGAAAAGACTATCTATTCTCCATTGTGTTGTTTTGCTCCTTTGTCAAAGATCTATATTTAGGTGGCTTTATTTCTGGGCTCTCTATCTGTTCCATTTACCTATTTGTCTATTTTTTTCCACCAATACCACACTGTTTTGATTACTGTAGCTTTATAATAAATCTTGAAGGTGGGGGGTGTCAGTCTTGCTCTTCTCCTTTAGTATTTTGTTAACTATTCTTGGTTATTTGCCTTTCTATATATACTTTAGAATCACTTTGTTGATATCCACAAAATAACTAACTGGAATTCTGATTGGAATTGCTTTGAATCTATAGATCAATTTGGGAACAACTGACATCTTAATAATATTGAGTCTTCCAATCCATAAACAAGGAACATTTCTTCATTTATTTAGTTCTTCTTTGATGACTTTCATTACGGTTTTGTAGTTTTCATCATACAGATCTTTCCTAGAATAAATCTTTTGTACTATCAGACAGCAAGTCCTAATAGACAAGTTTAGCTCTCCCTCATAAGGGCTCTAACTTAGATCCTTGGTTATTTTTATATGTTTCTTATTTTAGAGTCCCTTCTATCTTAGTTATAAAGCATATAAGAAATTACCAGCACATACAGTGAAGAAGATCAATAAGAACCACAGTTATTTCTAGGTTGGCCACTGTAATGAAAATAGAGATGGATTAAACACTATATTCACTGTCTGTAATGCATTTTGAAATCATAACGTTTAGATCAGTAGAGTGAAATTCCTACAATAGCTTTATGAAATAACTAATAACACAGCATACGTCTACTCCACAGTAGAGAGGGCCTTCTGGCACATCTGAATATCATTCTAAAAGAGTTTCAAAGCCACTAAAGTTGAAAAGAGAATAAAGTGGCCACTTTTATTTCTATTGTATATTTTCATTAGATACAAAATTCTAAAATTATTGGTAAAATAGAGATATATTATATATTTCCATATAATTCAATTTCTAAAGAGACTATATGTAAGAAAACATAAAATTCTTTAACTCATCAATTATGTAACTAAATTCTGGAAAATTTTTTTTTCAAAAGAGGAAAATGGTAAGGTTTCTAAGTTTCATAAACTTTTATAGACTTCTAAGCTTTTATGTTAATATGACATTTTTTTCCTCTCAGACATTAGAAGGGTCAAGAGAACAGGAAAAACTGATGAATTTACAAAAATGTAGTAACTGAAGAGCTAATGATAGAATTAAAGATATCTAAAAGCCTATCTGTCACTGCAAGGGAAAAAAGTATTGTACCCACAGTAATTAAAGAGAATGAAAGGTGATTCTGAGTTCTGGGTAATGATGATTATTAGATAACTAAAATGCTTGATATATCTGTGTAATTTAATAATAAACAGTTTATAGTTATTAACTCTATCATATAGTTATTGGACAAACCTCTAATAAACTAAATATTAGTAGCTCTTAGTGACAACCATGCCTTCATTTTAAAATTTTTGTTCAAGACACACTTTAATGAGAGCAAATTTTCTTCTTACTTTTTTACTTTCAGAATGTTATGAGGGTACACACACTTTGGTTACATATATTGCCTATGCACTGCCCAAGTCAGAGCTACAATCATGAATATCTCCCAGACAGTGCCCCCCGCACCCATTAGGTGTGAGTTTTCCCATCCACTCCACCCCCCTCCCACCTGCCCGACCCCGATGAGTATCATTTCCATGTGTGCACATAAGTATTGATCAGCTACTACCAATTTCAAAGTGAGTGCCAGTGGTCTTTGTTTTTCCATTCTTGTGACACTTCGCTTCAAAGAATGGGCTCTAGTTCCACCCAGGATAATATCAGATGTGTTCACTCACTGCTGTTTTTTATTGCTGAGTAGTATTCCATGGTATACATATACCACATATTATTAATCCACTCATGTATTGATGGGCACTTGGGTTGTTTCCACATCTTTGCAATTGTGAATTGTGCTGCTATAAACATTCGAGTGCAGATGTCTTTATTATAGAACGTCTTTTTTTCCTTTGGGTAAATACCCAGTAATGGGATTGCTGGATCAAATGGTAGTTCTACTTTTAGTTCTTTGAGGTATCTCCATATTACTTTCCATACAGGTTGTACTAATTTGCAGTCCCACCAACAGTGTATGAGTATTCTTATCTCTCCACATCTACAACAACATTTGTACTTTTGGGACTTTTTTATATAAGCCAATCTCACTGGAGTTAAGTGATATCTCATTGTGGTTTTGATTTGCATTTCCCTGATGATTAGAGAAGTTGAGCCATTTTCTATATGTTTATTGGCCATTATTCGGCCTTCTTTTGAAAAGTCCCTGTTCATGTTCTTTGCCCACTTTTCAATGGATTGTTTGATTTTTTTCTTGTTGATTTTCCTAAGTTCTGTATAGATGCTGGTTATCAGCCCTTTATCAGAGGTGTAGCATGCAAATATTTTCTCCCGTTCTGTAGGTTGTCTGTTCACTCTAGTGATAGTTTCCTTGGCTGTGCAGAAGCTTTTTAATTTGGTCAGGTCCCATTTATTTATTTTCGTTGCTGCTGTGATTACTTTGGGGGTCTTCTTCATAAATTCATTGTCTAGGCCAATGTCTAGAAGAGTTTTTCCAATGTTTTCTTCTAGAATTCTTATGGTTTCATGACTTAGGTTTAAGTCTGTTATCCATGATGAGTTGATTTTTGTGACAGGTGAGAGGTGTAGATCTAGTTTCAATCTTCTACATGTGGCTATCCAATTTTCCCAGCACCATTTATTGAATAAGGATTTTTTCCCCAGTGTATGTTTTTGTGTAATTTGTCAAAGATAAGATGACAGTATGAGGATGGTCTTGTATCTGGGTTCTCAGTCCTGTTCCATTGGTCTATGTCTCTGTTCTTGTGCCAGTACCATGCTGTTTGGTTACTATAGCCTTGTAGTATAGTTTGAAGTTTGGTAGACTGATGCCTCCCAATTTGTTCTTTTTGCTTAAGATTGCTTTGGCTAGACGGGGTCTTCTCTGGTTCCACACGAAGCGTAGAATTATTTTTTCTAGGTCTGCAAAAAATGATGTTGGTATTTTGATAGTGACTGCATTGATTCTGTAAATCACTTTAGGTAGTATAGACATTTTAACAAGCAAATTTTCTTCTTGTAGTAAATATACTATTTATCCAAGGAACACTAGAAAATAATAAATCATTGAGTCATGCTTCCCAAATAGAAACAAACGAGAGTGTGTTTTGAATTTCATCAAGACATACAAACCCTGGAATTAGAAACAAACCTCAGTTGTAATTTCCTGATGTTCTTGGTTTCAATAAAACTATTACTTTTCTGTGGTCATCTGAGTCTCAGTAATCCATGTTATTTTTCATACCTTGTTTCTTTTTTCCCATAATAGCTGTGAACATATGCAAAATACAGGAAAGGAGATAGAATTTTATTTATTTATTTTCTGTAGGAGGAAGTTATAAAATGTTTGAGCCCTTCTGGTCATGACAAAATATTGATGGCTTAGACCCATCTTCCCGCTTCTCACAGCTAAGAATAATTATAGTTTCTCTAGGACTCTGAAAAGAGCACAAGAGAAAATTGAAAGAGAATCTGAAAGGCAGTGGGAAGGTGAACTAATTAGGGAGATACCTGAAGACTGGAGGAAAAGCATAGTGGAATAGCATCTCATAATCTCCCATCCAATAGAAGACAGAGCAGGTCAGGTAGCCTCATTCCTCCGCTGGATCAAATCCATCACAATCATTGTTTACCATTAGTAAACACAGTAAGTGAGGGGGAAGAGCTCTGATTCTCCTCCCACTCTGAGGCTGCCTCCTCCACCCAGAGACATGACATAGCAAAGAGCACTAGCTATAGGGATCCATGGCAAGCACCCAGCTAGGAAACCCTCTTTGTCCAAGGAAGCCTGCGACACCTCTCCTCAACTGGGAGACATTGTGGCCAGGGGACATCAATAAAGGGGGTTGTGTTCTAGGAAGCACTCCTTCTCTTGGAGCCTGATTTTCCTACCCAACTGAGAGACACCATGAGGCTGGGGTGAAGGGAATTAAAGTCATAGCAAGCACTTATCAGACCTCACTAGCAGTAGAAAGTCTAAAACTTAAACTATCATTGGAACCACAGTACACAAAAGTAGTAGCATAGGAATTGTATGCTAAACTTAAAGAATGTCACTTCCAATTAAAATAATGCAGTAAAATAAGACTTAATCTCAGAACATAATATTTGCTAAAAGTATATCTGATAACGACTGGTATCCAAAATACAAAAGGAAATCTTAAAACTCAAAAATAGGGAAGAAAATCAAAAAATGGACTAAAGATCTGAACTGACACCTCACTAAAAAAGACAAATATATGGATAGCACATAAGCATATGAAAAGGTGTTCAACATTACATCATTAGGGAATTAGAAATTTAAAGAAAAGACGATGAGATGCTACTACACATCTACTGGATTGATTAAAATCCAAAACACTGACAACAACAAATGCTGGTGAAGATATGGAGCAACAGGAACATAAATTCATTGCTGGTTGGGATGCAAAATGGTACAGCCATTTGGAAGACAATTTGGCAGTGTGTACCAAAACTAAATGCTCTATTACCATATGATCCAGCAATCAAACTTCTTTATATTTACCCAAAGGAGTTAACATGTCTGCACAGAAACACAAATGTTATAGGAGTTTTATTTATAAATGCCAAAATTTGGAAGCCACAAAGATGTCCTTTAATAGGTGAATGGATAAATGAATGGTGGTATCTAGTATAATTGACATACAATGAACAATATGTATGCAATTTAATGACAAAATGAACTATCAGCCATGAAAAGACATGGAGGAAATTAAATACATATTGTGAAGTAAAAGAAGCCAATATGAGAAGAGCACAAATTATGTGATTCCAACTATATGACATTCTGGAAAAGGCAAAATTGTGAGAAAATAAAAGATTAGTGGTCACCAGAGGTTTAAGGGGCAGGGAAAGAAGGATGAATAGGTGGAACACTGGAAAATTTTAGGACAGTGAAACTATTCTGTTTTATTATAATTTGTCAAAACCCACAGAATGTACTACATAAAACCCCAAAATGATCTATGTACTTTAATTAGTAACAATGTATCAATATTGGCTCATCAATTGTAGTAAATATACCACACTAATGGAGAATCTTTATAATAGGGAAATTATGGAAGAGGGAAGTTGGGGGTAGTTGAGAATTCATTGTACATGCTGATCATCTTTCTGTAAACCTAAAACTGCTTCAAAAGAGTTTATTGATTTCTTAAAAAAACTACTTACTGTATTTTTTTCAATTTACAGATTAATTTGGAGAGAACTGATACCTTAAAATATAGATTATTCTTTCCATGAACATAGGACATATTTGATATTATTTTTTGTCTTTGTATTTTGGCCTTTAAGCAGCCTGCACCAGGTTGAGTTTTCCTTCTATTCCTAGCTTCTATTTTCTTTAAAATCATGATTTATATGAAATAGTAGTTCTTCACCTATATATATTTTGTTAGTATTGATCCATATCTTATAATAAACCATCTTTTTGATCTTGTTGATAGATCCAACATGGTGTGCTATTTAAATCCATGGTTCAATAAAATATAATAGTATTTGATTTATATCATATCTGTCTATATTCTTAAGTCAAATGGCCTTTTTTTTTTGAGAAACAAATAATTTATTTACTCATATAAACAAAATACCCTGCCATTCTCTTACTAAGTCACTTTCCTCCAGTCATACCGTGTGTTTGTCGTCTTAACGTTAACTCACTGTTTCTTCTACTTGGAACTCTCTTCCCCTAAATATTTCTAAAATGTTTTCCATGTTAGTTTGTGACTCTGCTAAAATACCATCTTGTCAAAAGAGCTGTCCCCATTCCCCTCCATCCTTCTCTTTCTCCTGCCTGCCATCCTGTGGTCTTCCAGCCTCTGGCAGCCCTGGTTGTGGCAAAAGTCCTGTAAAAGGGGAAAAGCACTGGACAGGGTGACAGGGAATAGCCCTGATCCCCTCACCCTCAGGAGCTGAGTCTGATTCCTCCTCATACTCCCATGCTGGCACTGAAGGAAAGATCTCCCTGACTCCCAGCTTTGGCTGAGGACTAGGAGATCCCAAATCCCATAGATAGATCAGATTTTGCTGCCTTTCAAAAAGAGCCAGAACCACAAAAAGCTCTTGCTCTGGCCAAGAGAATCTCCCTAACCGGCCTTCCCACTGCCTCCCTCCACCTTTCTCCATCCTTTCAAGCAGCAGCAGAATATGCTGACATGAGAGTCTGGTGCCCTTACCTGCAGCCGAAGGGGGCCAGAGATCAGCAGCTGCAAGAGAGGAGCAGGGGAAGGGAAACACATTCATGCCAACTGCCATCATTCTTATCTCTTGCTCTAATGAATTTGTATCCACTATACTTATTATAATCTGTCATGTCACTTGGTCATTTGTTTATCATCTGTCTCTCAAGACTAGAATGTAAGCCACATTAGAGAAGAAATTTTTTTTTTATTCCTTAATTTATTCTGAGCACCTGGAATAAGGCTTGTCATATGATTTATGTTCAAATATTACTTGAATAATATAGGAATAAAAATATACACATTTTATTAGGTCATTTGGGTTACTGTAATTTGAGATTGGATCTTGCTGTCTGTCTGTCTCTCTCTCTCCCTTGCACTCAGTCTTGATAGTTTGTCAGTGTCTGATGGCTGCTTCTCTCTGCAAGTTGGCTTTATTCTCTCATATTGACTTTGTCCACATAGTGGCAATCATGGCCTCTATTAACTTTCATGCTTAAATCCCAATCACTGTCTCTGCCTCTAAAATCAAAACTCTAAAGCCAGAATCTTGTTGGTCTGACTTATGGTTAAGTTCCCTCATGGATTTAATTAACTTTGGCCAGAAGGCAAGAGTACTTGGCAAAATCGTGCAGGCCTAAGGGTTGAGAGGAGTGAAGTACAGCCTGTACTTTGCTTGCCAAGCTCTGCACCATAGTACTGCCTGTGTTTGTCCAAAGGAAAGGATAGTTATTATTATTATTATTTATAATTCACACAATAGCACTATATTCTTTCTAAATTTTGCATCTATGGGCTGGGTTCTCCAGAGCGACATCTTTATCCTATTTGAACAAACTATCTATAATATGCACTAGCAGCAGCCATCAATGAAGCAAGGATGGAGCAGTAGGAGTGTGGGTGGGGTGTGTCAGGATCTACAAGATGATGAAAGCTTTCTCTCCCTTCTCATGGTTGAATGAAGAAAAAGAGCACTTCCCAGAAAAATAAGAACTTCTCTACACAAATGTATATATAGGCATTCACCATAATCCATATTCTATAGTGTACTTTCATTTTCTTTGAAAACCTCATTAAAATACCTCTTATATTTACTTCATACTGTGTTTAATCCACATGTGAATATCTTCTTAGTACTGTCAGACCAATCACTTTATTTAGAGCTACTTAGGCTTTTACCTTTCTAGTGATCATTCTGTTTGCTTGTATTTACTGAGAGGTGTGTGTTTATTCAGTAGTGATTGTTGACATGGATGCTTTTCATGAATTATTTCTATTAAAAATTTTCTGGCCTAGAAAAATAAATAGGGAATAAAAGTTTGCATACTGTCATTGGTATATGTTTTCCATGGGTTGGAGGTGGAGCTAGAGGCAGCCTGAACCAAAAAAGAACCTTAGATATTGCACCTATAATTGCCTTTTTCATAGATGTTGTGGCAACACATTAGTTTGGGCACTGCTCTGCATATTAACAGGGATGAATATTGTCATTAAAAGTGACAACAGTCTCACTTTTCATAGCTGGGAATGAACATCATAATAGATTATTTTTTACTTTGTATGATCTAGTATCAAGTGTATAACTTGGAAGACCCAATAGAATTGAGATACGATCTCATTTACTGAAATAACAGCCAGGCTTTGCTCTATTCTTTGTGCCTCTGAGTTATAAATCATCAGTATGCATCTAGGGTCTTTAATTATTCCGTCATTCATTTATTCCACACACATTTATTTATCTCCTTCCATATTCTAGGCACTATTTTAGGAAATGAATATATAGTAGAGAACAAAAGAGACATGATTATATAATTCACTGTCTGATACTAGAAACTAGAATTAAACATGTATAATAAAACACATGTATATAATGAAATTATAAAAAGGGTATAAGATTAAAAGCATACAGTGTTAAATAGTTGAGAATTGGGAGTCTCAGGATAGTTTCTGTGATAATGAAGTAAATTCTACATCCAGAAATAAGGTTAATTAGAGTTTTCTCCCTATTTCTCTTCAAATGACTGAGGGTTTTAATAAAGAAACTTCATGCAAAAGATTATGGATAAAACATAAGTTAACTTTAATGTTGCCTCAACTACTCTCAAGATAATATAGTGAAGAAATAATAGAATACTTAGCAAAAAGAGAGATATATTGTTATTGTCTTTAATCACCCCAGTCAAGATATGGTGCAGAAGGAAGTTGAAATTGTTTTGATAGCCTCTGCATCCTCAAGAAAACTGTGTTGTTATTTGTTCATTCAGAAAGAAAATTTACTTCCCTCAGTGCCTTGAGGTTACAACAGTTTGGACACTACCCAGGACACACTCCGTTATCTCAGGCTATCTTGGAGAGACGGCCATCAGGCCTCTCCCCATCTACTGGTATAGTCTTAATGGCCATCAAACTTGGCTGAAACGTCAGTGGTTATGCTGGCCAAGCTCAAAAAATTCAACAGTCCTCTACAAATATATTACTAAGCACAACTTCTCTTTTAAATTTTATTCACACTTTTAGGTGTTCAAATTCAAAGTGCTTCATTGTAATCAGGCTCCTCCTGTTAGCTTTAGATATAAATCCTTAGATTATGTAGGGTTTTATTAAATTTGAAATGTTGTGGGTTGGGGTGGCTGCAGATACTAAATAGTATTGTTTCAGAAACCTCTAGTGAGATTTCAGCTATGTCCCGATGCATAACAAGGAATCAATCTTGCAAAAAGATGAAGGAGAAAATATTCTATATGATGAAAATTGTAGGTGCGAAGGGCCTGTTAACAAAATAACTTGGTACATTTTATTTACTTCATATTTTTAAAACACTTATAATATAAATTCAGGTTTTTTTCAACTAAATCTTATTGATTCACTTCTTTTCCCCAGAACTGATGCAGAATTGTACCTTGTGTTTATATTCTTCGAATATTGCCATTAGAATTTTGAAGGTGGAGAGTTAAATGCTTGTACTTACTGATAATGTTCGTGCTTAGATTTCTAGACAGAGGCACTATTACCTCTCCTAACGTAGGCTCTAGAGGGAGCCAAAGAGCTTGTCTTGCATATAAACTTTTTTTTTTTCCTCCAAGAATAGCTCAGCAAAGCCATGGAATATTATTTGAATCTTGTGCTTTTGTAATGATTAATAAGTAAAGGGGTTTAAAGCTCTGAGTCTATAGTTCTTCTCTGTCAAAGTGTTTTTTCCCATATGGTGGGTTCAATAGCATAAGCTAGGGGCTGCCTACCCTGGGAGAGAGGGCAGAGGAGGATCCCATGTCTCTAGGTCTCACAAAGGCTAACTTTTCCTGGGGTTGTTTGTTTTCCTTGGACTGATCCATTATAATCATCGGAATAAAAAGTAGGTGTGATCTTAGACAGAAAGAAATTGAAAAGTTTGCTGTTTAAACTTTTTATGTACTAGGCCTTTAGTCTTGAATCCAAAAGCAAAGATATTTGTTAAGCCCAAATAGCCAGAAAATTGATTTGGTTTTTTAGGCCAAATCATCACCATAAGACAAAGCAGACCTTTGTCCAAATGTATCTCTGTAGATACATTTATTTGAGGTAGAGTGGGTGGCTTGGCAGAGAGGTAAGGTGAGAACTGAAATACATATGGATTAATAGATTTAGAAAGCTCCCCCACACCCAGCCACTTGTCATTAATCCTCTTAAATATGAGTTAGCACTATTTCTTTATCTATCTCCCTATGTATATGGAGGGTGTTCCCCATCCTCCCACCCAATTGATTTAGCTATTCAACGCATGCCTTCTGCTCGCTTCCCTTTAAACTTATTATCCATTATTCATCTTTAACAGTTTTTCTCTTTGAATAACTCCAAGGCTGATAATTTCATTTTTTAAAATTTTTCTCTGATAAACTTGGACACTTTTTTGCTCAAGTAAAATTTCAAATGATATAAAAGTTACAGATTCTAAAGTCATGATTTCTGATTTCTCTCTCTCTCTCTCTCTCTCTCTCTCTCAATAGGCTAGGCAAAGCTGGAATATATACAGTTCACGTGAGAGCTCCTCCCCAGACAGGCTAAGCATACTCAGAAACTGACAATGGGCCAAACAAACGATTTCATAATGGCTCTGTGAAACCTGTACTTTGGGTTAAACAATATGATTTGAGTAGGGGATCGGGAGGGCAAACCAAAGATGTTTCTGTATGGTCCACATTAACCTACCAGAGTTCTGTATTGAGTTCTGTGTCCAATTTCCTTGGGGAAAAATATTACTCTCCTTCTCTTTTCCATTAATTGTTCTGTGCATATATTTGTTTTCAGGACTTCAAGGGAAAGGGCGACGCATAAGTGAATTTTTCTAGGTTAAATAATGTGTTATAACTTCCTAATGTAAATTGAATTTATAATATCACAGTACCTCCAGCCAAACTAAATTTGGAATATTTTGTGAGACACTTCTCTGTATATTTCCTCATGTTTTCTATATCAGAATAATTTCTTTTCTAATCACTCTGTGAAAATCCTGTCCATCCTTAAAGATATACCTAAGTTTTACCTCTTCTATTAAACATTTTAAAGTTTGTAAACAGTTTCTTATGAAGTGTTTCATTTAGGTCAGACACTGAATGCATAGAGTAAGAGGAAGATCATTAAATATGGATTCAGAAGACAGGACTGACTTTCAAATATGCCATTTAGAGAGAGTGACCTTGTGAAAGTAATTCATAACTCTTATCTAGCCCTCTTTTTTGGCCTTATATTCAGCTGAATTGTAACTCATCTTACTAAGTAATTAAATGAGAACGTATATAGGTTTTATTGTTAATAAAATATTGTACAATAATATCATTATTAAGTAGAGCTGGTATTATTCCCATTTTACAAATGAGAAAATAGTGACAATTTGTCCAATTTTTTGCAATGTTTGAGTGTCACTGTTAGAAGACAAGTTAGATCTTCTATCTTATTATCCATTATATATCAAGTCTATAAGCAAGAGACATAACATAATTTTGAATCCCTATTTTTCTTATATATTTAGTACTTTTACTTGATTTGTAAGTCTTTTTTTGTATTTCTCAGTTTCTCTATTCCCTATACCAAATTGTAAGCACTCTTAAGTATTTGTGAAATGTTTACGTAGCACACATCATGTGCCAAGATGAAACAACAGAAAAAACAAGCAAGCACAGAGTTAAATCACTAAAGCAAAGTTACAAAGCCAGTGAATGGAAGATTTGGGATTTTAATCCAGAATCCAGCTCCAGAGACTGCACTATTTATACTACACATGGCTGCCTCTCCAATAGCTCACTCATTTTTGAATTCTCTGAGCTTGTCAGTCAGTGGCTATAATTGAAAGCTTCATTACATTCCACTGGGCATTTATATACAAGTTTTTAGCTCTAGTTTTAGGTTCTTTGTATATAATTTTTCTCTGCATTTTTTCTGATAAGATGAAAATGATAAGACAATTATTAGTTGTATTAAATGTCCACTCAAATGTTCCACGATTACTTCAAATTCTAATTATCTAAATCTGAATTCAACTCTTCTCCCACAAATTATTACCTCTTTTCTCCCCTTCCCAATTTCAACATAGCCCTGGGCTTCTAGCATATATCTAGTTATAACAATAAGAAACCTGATGAGACCAAATTCCTCTCTATTTTTCAATTTCTCTCATTTGATTTTTTACCAGGTCTTACAGAATTTTCCTTCTGAATGTGGCTGAAGTCTATTCAAACATTCTATCTCTATTTATATTACCAGTTAGTTCAGCCCCCTATTGATCAATCATCTGGACCTTCCTAATCTGTTCCTAAGTGGCCTCCCTTTATCCAGCCTTGTCACTCTTAAAATGATTTTCCAAATTGCAATCAGACTCATCCTTCTTAAATAAAATATGACTGTGTTACTCACTCCCTTGTTTAAAAATTTTCAATTGCTCTCCGACTGCTAAAGGGAAATGTTTAATCTCCATAGTCGGGCTTAAAGGCCCTTGATGAAGTGACCCACACTACTTCTAATTCGACATTTGCCCACTCTATGTCTTGCACTTTAAACTGCAGTTCCCAGCATATACGATTCTGTTTTATAGGTTGATAATTTATTCACGATGCTCCTTTGAAAAACTCTTCTCCCTGTCTTTGTCTGGTTAATTCCCCTCAGCCTTCTATGTTACTGGTCAACTCTTTTTTTCACCAGAAAATCTTTCCTGAACAATAATGTCTAGATAATAATTTTTTTCATCTTGAAAAGAGGCATCTTGGACATATGTAAAGCAGCATAACATTTACCACAATTTAGTGAAATTATCCTTTCTTAAAATTTTTAAATAACACTGTCTCACTTATTTCACTGCAGGCTCCTCTGAGACCAAATAATAGCCCTGTAAAAGATGAGACATTGGACACTTTGTGAATATAACTGATATGGAATAAATGGTTGAACTTAAAAATAATTACCTAATCCTATTTACCTATATAAATAGGACATTCTGTTTGGGCTTACTCAGTAATTTAATATTAAGCCAAATTTTTTTTTTAATTTCAGAATATTATGGGGGTACAACACTTTGGCTATATATATTGCCCATGCACTGCCCGTGCCGGAGCTACAATCGTGGTCATCCCCCAAACTGTGCTCCCTGCATCCATTCAGTGAGAGTTTTTCCCATCCCCTCCACACCCCTCCCGCCTGCCTGCCCCCTGATGAATATTATTGCCCTGTGTGATGTAAGTGTTGATCAGTTAGTACCAATTTGATGGTGAGTACCAGTGGTGTTTGTTTTTCCATTCCTGTGACACTTCGCTTCAAAGAATGGATTCTAGCTCCAACCAGGATAATCCCAGATGTGTGAATTCACCATTGTTTTTTATTGCTGAGTAATACTCCACAGTATACATATACCACATTTTATTAATCCGCTCATGTATTGATGGGCACCTGGGTTGTTTCCACATCTTCGCAATTGTGAATTGTGCTGCTATAAACATTCGAGTGCAGATGTCTTTATTATAAAATGTCTTTTTTCCTTTGGGTAAATACCCAGTAGTGGGATTGCTGGGTCAAATGGTAATTCTACTTTTAATTCTTTGAGGTACTCCATATTACTTTCCATAGAGGTTGTACTAATTTCCAGTCCCACCAGCAGTGTATAAGTGTTCCTATCTGTCCACATCCCCGCCAACATTTGTTGTTTGGGGATTTTTTGATAAAAGCCATTCTCACTGGAGTTAAGTGATATCTCATTGTGGTTTTGATTGGCATTTCTGTGATGATTAGAGAAGTTGAGCAATTTTTTATATGTTTGCTGGCCATTATTCTGTCTTCTTTTGAAAAGTTTCTGTTCATGTCCTTTGCCCATTATTTAATAGGGTTGTTTGACTTTTTCTTGTTGATTTTCCTAAGTTCTGTATAGATTCTGGTTATCAGCCCTTTATCAGAGGTGTAGCATGCAAATATTTTCTCCCATTCTGTAGGTTGTCTGTTCACTCTAGTGATAGTTTCCTTAGCTGTGCAGAAGCTTTTTAATTTGATCAGGTCCCATGTATTTATTTTGGTTGCTGCTGTGATTGCTTTGGGTGTCTTCTTCATAAATTCTTTGCCTAGGCCAATGTCCATAAGAGTTTTTCCAATGTTTCCTTCAAGAATTCTTATGGTTTCATGTCTTAGGTTTAGATCTGTTATCCATTGTGACTTGATTTTTGTGAGAGGTGAGAGGTGTGGGTCCACTTTCAGTCTTCTACATATGCCCATCCAGTTTTCCCAGCACTATTTGTTGAATAGGGAATCTTTTCCCCAGTGTATGTTTTTTTGGAATTTATCAAAGATCAGGTGACTGTATGAGATTGGTTTTATATTTGGGTTCTCAGTTCTGTTCCATTGGTCTATGTCTCTGTTCTTGTGCCAATAACATGCAGTTTTGGTTACTATAGCCTTGTAGTATAGTTTGAAGTCTGGTAGATAGATGCCTCCCAATTTGTTCTTTTTGCTTAAGATTGCTTTGGCTAGACGGGGTCTTCTCTGGTTCCACACAAAACGTAGAATTATTTTTTCTAGATCGGCAAAAAATGATGTTGGTGTTTTGATAGGGACTGCATTGATTCTGTAAATCACTTTAGGTAGCAAAGACATTTTTACTATGTTGACTCTGCCTATCCAAGAGCATGGTAGGGTTTTCCATCTATTTTCATCCACTGCAATTTCTTTTCTCAGTGTTTCGTAATTCTCTCTGTATAGGTCTTTGACCTCCTTAGTTAGATATGTTCCTAAATATTTCATTTTCTTTGGTGCTACTGTGAAAGGTATTGCATCTTTAATTTGTTTCTCGGCTTGATTGTTATTAGCATATATGAAGGCTATGGATTTGTGTGTATTAATTTTGTATCCTGAGACTTTGCTGAATTCATTTATCAATTCCAGTAATCTCTTGGTTGAATCTTTGGGGTTTTCTATGTATAATATCATATCGTCTGCAAATAGTGAAAGTTTGACATCTTCTGCCCCCATCTGGACGCCCCTGATTCCTCTGTCTTGTCTAAGTGTTCTGGCCAGGACTCCAGCACTATGTTGAAAAGAAGTGGAGATAGTGGGCACCCTTGTCTAGTTCCTGTTTTAAGGGGGAATGCCTTCAATTTTTCCCCATTCAGTATGATATTGGCTGTGGGTTTATCGTATATGGCTTTAATAGTTTCTAGGTATGAGCCATCTATGCCTATATTGTTAAGAGATTTTGTCAAAAGCTTTTTCTGCATCTATTGAAAGGATCATATAATCTTTGTTCTTGCTTTTATTTATATGGTGAATTACATTTATAGATTTGCATATGTTGAACTATCCCTGCATCTTGGGAATAAAGCCCACCTGATCATGATGAATTATTTTTTTGATGTACATTTGAATTCGGTTTGCAAGGATTTTATTGAGAATTTTTGCATCTATATTCATAAGGGATATTGGTCTGTAGTTTTCTTTTTTTGTTGTGTCCTTTCCTGGCTTTGGTATCAAGGTGATATTGGCTTCGTAGAATGAGTTTGGGAGGACTCCATCCTTCTGGATATTTTCAAATAATTTCTGCAGTATAGGCACCAGTTCTTCTTTGTAGGCTTGGTAGAATTCACGTGTGAACCCATCTGGTCCAGGACTTTTTTTTGTGGGAAGATTTTTTATTACTGCTTCAATTTCAGTGCTTGATATTGGTCTGTTTAAAATTCTGTTTCTTGCTGGTGAGCCTAGGGAGGTAGTGTGTTTCTAAGAATTTGTCTATTTCCTCCATGTTTTCGTGTTTGTGGGCATAGAGATTTTGTAGTATTTGAAGATGATGTTTGTATTTCCATGGTATCGGTTGTGACCTCTCCTTTTTCATTTCTAATTGAACTTATTAGAGTCCTTTCCTTTCTGCTTCCGGTGAACCTGGCAAGTGACCTGTCTATTTTGTTTATGTTTTCAAAGAACCAACTTTTCGTTTTATTAATCTTCTGTATTGATCTTTTGTTCTCCATTTCATTTAATTCTGCTCTGATCTTGGTTATTTCTTTTCTTCTGCTGGCTTTAGGATTGCTTTGCTCTTCCTTTTCCATTTCCTTAAGATGATTTACTGATTTACTGATTTGTGACCTTTCTGTCTTTTGGATGTGGGCTTTTAAAGCAACAAGTTTTCCTCTCAGGACTGCTTTTGCTGTATCTCACAGATTTTGATAACTTGTGTCCCCATTATCGTTTAGTTTGAAGAATCTTTTGATTTCCATTTGAATCTCCTCCTTGACCCAATAGTCATTCAGGAACAGATTGTTTAGTTTCCAAGTTTTTGGATGAAGATGTGAGTTTCTGTTGGAATTGATTTCTAATTTTATTCCACTGTGGTCTGAAAAGATACCTGGTATGATTTCTATTTTTTTGAATTTGTTTAGATCTTTTTTGTGGCCTAGAATGTGGTCAACCTTAGAGAAGGTTCCATGAGCTGATGAGAAGAATGTATATTCAGTGTTATTTGGGTGGAGTGTTCTGTAGATATCTGTTAGGCCCAAATGTTCTAGAGTCCTCTTTAGGTACTTTGTTTCTTTCTTTATTTTTTGTTTGGAGGATCTGTCCAGTTCCATCAGTGGGTGTTGAAGTCCCCTGCTATTATGGCATTGCTGTTTATTATGTTGTCTAGATCTAGCAGTATTTGCTTTATGTATCTGGGTGCTCATGTGTTGGGTGCATAAATGTTTAGGATTGTTACATCCTCTTGTAAGATTTTTCCCTTCACCACTATATAGTGTCCATTTTTGTCCTTCTTTACTTTTGTTGCTTTAAAGTTTATATCATCTGAAATAAGGATGGCTACTCCGGATTTCTTTTGGTTTCCATTAGCCTGGAAAATTGTATTCCATCCTTTCACCTTGAGTTTGAATGCGTCTTTGTGTTTAAGGTGTGTTTCCTGAAGACAACAGATACTTGGCTTGTATTTTTTAATCCATTCAGCCAGCCTATGTCTCTTCAATGGGCAATTCAAGCCATTTACATTTATTGAGAGAATTGATATTTGGGGTAAATTTCTGATTATTCTATTGGGTGGCGTCTTTTGTTTTTCTTCTTGCATCATTGTGGAATCTGGTTTCTGGGGTTTTAGCTTTTGTGTAGTTTTACATAGGTGGGTGTCTGTTGTACTAGTTAGTGTATAATGCAGGTCTAAGCGCTTCTTGCAAAGCCGGTCCGGATTTCCAAATTCTATCAGCGATTGCTTATCTGGAAAAGTCTTTATTTCTCCCTCATATAAGAAGCTTAGTTTGGCAGGATACAGAATTCTGGGTTGACCTTTGTTTTGTTTTAGGAGACTGATGATGGCTCCCTATTCCCTTCTGGCTTGTAAGGTTTCAGCTGAGAAATCTGCAGTTAATCTGATCGGTTTCCCTTTATAGGTTACCTGTTCTTTTTGTCTTACAGCTCTGAGGAGTGCCTCTTTTGTGTTTACTTTGGTCAGTCTAATAATTATGTGGCATGGTGAGTGCCTTTTCACGTTGAGTGTCCCAGGAGTCCTGTGTGCTTCTTGTACTTGGATATCGAGATTTCTGGCTAAGCCATGGAAATTTTCCTCTATTATTCCTTCAAATAGATTTTCCAGCCCATGCGAATTTTCTTCCTCTCCCTCAGGGAAGCCTATGATCCTTATGTTTGGCCTCTTTACATGATCCCACATTTCTTGTATGCTTTGTTCATGCCTCTTGTTTTTGTGTTCTTTTTCTTCGACTGATTTATTTAGCACCTAGGAGTTGTCTTCTAGCTCTGAAATTCTTTCCTCTGCATGGTCCAGCCTATTCTTAAGGCTTTGCACTGTGTTTTGTAGATTCTTGAATGCTTCTTTCAATTCTAGGATTTCTATTTGATTTTTCTGTAATATTTCTATTTCTTTGGAGAATTTTTCATCCATTTCTTGCATTTTTCTTGTGGTTTCTTTGTGCCAGGATTCAATTTTCTCTTGAATTTCATTGAGCTTTCTTATAATCCATAAACAAAATTCCTCTTCTGTCATTCTACCCATTTCATTTGAGTTGGTATCCATTGCTAAGAAACTGATGGTTTCTTTTGGGGGTGACTTTTCACTCTGATTTTTCATGTTCCCTGAGTTCTTTCGCTGGTTTTTTCTCATCTGGCCTCTTGGTTGAGAGCTGGGGATGTTAGGGCTAGTTTATGGCCCTGTCTCCAGGCCCACAATTTTCATTCCTTGGCAGAGCCAGGGAGAGAAGTAGTGGCCTGTATTGCCTTAGGTGTATTTTAGCAAGTTTGGTGGATCTTGAGTTAACTCTGACCTGTGGTCTTCTCCTCTTCCCAGTGGAGTGTGGTGAGAATGACCTCCCAGCGTGGGGTCAAAGCTAGTGAATTGTACTTGAGGATATGAGTCCACAGCTCCCTATTAGCTAGGTATTCTTTTATGTCTGTGGCAGTCTCTGATCCCCCAGTTGGGGTATACGAAAGCCCCCTGGTTTTGGGAAGGACCTTGTAGTTCCTAGGGGTTACTTTGACCCTGCTCCTCCTGAGGTGCAGGTAGAAATACAATTTCTTTTGGCTGCAGTATGAGAGCTGAATTGGGAAAATTCTACAGAGCTCAGAGTTTGCTTATCTAGCCACGTGTGTCTGCCCTTCTGATGTGCGTCTCCGCATGATACTGGTTGATGGGGGATCTCCAATTGTGCACCCCTTTTCCACCACTAGACCCCAAGGTGAGGCGGGTGGCTGTCTCTATCCCCAGCAGTCTCCACCGGGGGGATGTTCCCACGGGGGGGGGGAATAGTGGCCACTGGAAGCACTCTTGGATGGCACAAAATTCCCTAATGAAGTGGGCAGAGTTATGGGGAACTGCTCTGGTTCAGCCTGTGGCTCTTGAGGTATTTGGTTGTCATGGGAACCAGCGGTTATACCAAATGAGTCACTATAGCCAGCAACCTTCAAAATGACCGATCTCTGGGGTACAGAAGGGCTGGGACCTGAAGGGCGGGCACTAGGACCAGCACGTAGTGGACTTGTCAGAGGCCAGAGCCGGGGTAGCAGGACCAGATGGATGAGCTGCAAACTGTTTCTAGTACACAAAGGTCCCGCCGCTACAGTTCCGGGATCTCGTCCCACCTGGAACCCACGGATGCAGCTGTCCCTGGCCACCAAAGGCAAAGCCTGTCTCGCCCTAGCGGAAGAGCCCCGGGCCGGGGGGGGCGGAGCTAGAGACACGGCTCACAGCTCCAGGCGGGCGGCTGTAAAGATGGCTGCCACCTGCCAGACTGGCGCACAGCCGGGCTCCGATTGCACCAGGAGCGCAGCTTTTCTCCACCAGCAGTTGCTAGCAGCCTCTAAGGGCGTGTCCCCCTCTCCATTAAACTCCTGGGCCCAGTCCTCGTGACTTCTAGTGGCACAGTGCCGGCCTGCGGATTCCCATGCACTGTCCCGGGAAGCTGTATCTCCGCCCGGTCCCTGCCCGGTCCCTCCCCAGCCCTCAGTGTTCTCTGTATATTGCAGCTGAGAGTTGTGTTTGGCTCTCGCAATTGCTTTCTCTCCACAGAGTCTGCTGCCTTGCGCCACCGCTTTGCCCCAACTCTGGGCTTGTCCCTGGCTGAGTGGATGGGGAGGCGCGTAACCACTTGGGGGGCAGGTCGCGCTGCGCCGACCTGGCGAGCGCGTCCTTCCCGCGCTCTGGGCTCTATTGTGCTCCGTGCGCCCTCCGATATTTGTGAAAATTTTGTACCTGTTTTCTTGGGCTGGCGTTTGGTGTTGTTTCTCTGTAATTCACAATGCTGTTTTCAGAGTGAGCGGTCCGTGCTCGCAGGTAGCCGCTGGTGTTTTTCACCTCCATCCCTAGGAGCAGTGTGGTGGGAGGACTCTATCAGACCGCCATTTTTTCAGACCTTTCAATATTAAGCCAAATTTTAATGAAGAATATCACATCTTGACACTCAAATTAATGCGTCTGATTTTTCATTTGTATTAATATGAATTTTAGAAAAAGTTTATGAAAGCAATGGATTGCATGTGATAGAATTTAAAAATATACAGTTTTATAGATATTTTAAAATATCAAGCTAAGAAATGAAGTCAAGATATAACATATATATGTAATACATATTATATATAAGAACACTTTTGTTGAAAATAGATATATTTTTAACAAGAAGGAAAATAAAATGACAAAGTGCATCATATGAGAGGGAAAATGGAAGTAATAAAGGAGGTTTATTACTTCTCAAACATGGAACCACAAGTCAGATCTAAATTGAGAGAATTTGGATTGACTTTAATATTTTTAAGTATATGTTCAACTTCACAGCTTTCATTTTTAAGAGCTTTAATAAGTTATTTTAAGAGATAATTTTTTTCCCTGAGATAGAAATTTGAGTGTTTTAAAACTATATCTTATTCTATTAAAAATAAAAATTAAAACATTTATTTTTTTCTCTTGCTCTGAAGAAGAAATTCCAAGCATGAAGGTCACTTGCAAAGCAAATGTTTGCAAGAACGACCCATCTAACTGCTGAGGATTCTGTCTTGATATAAATGAGCACCTTAAACCATAAATTGGTGCTTTTCAGAGAGGTACTGAAAAATAAACTGTTATAAAATTGTCAGCAGCTGCCAACCAGAGAACTGATTCTGTAATTTAGTGAGAAACTAAAAAGATCAAAATCACATTTCTGCCTTTCAACGGGCCTTTGCCTGTTACACAGAACCTGCTAATAGCATCGTAGAAGGGAAGGAGGAAGTAGAGGTCATAGGCCCGTTTTACACTGTTGGGAAAATGGATGTGCCTATTCTTAGGCAGCTGTGAGTCCTAAGAACAAAAGACTTCAAAATGTACTGGCCTTTCTCTGAGAGAATTAATCAGACAAATTCAAACAAAGCATCGTGGTATGTGTAGAACAATTAGAATAACTGCTAATAATTCCAATGTGTTTTGTTTACCTAACTCTTTATTCAGAGGAACAGAACAATACACATTCTCTAGCTTACCCTTGGAACTGCATTCAGAAGAATCAATCACCCATCAGGCTTTTACACATTTTTCTTGCTTTAGCCTATTTGGTCAATTTGTCCTCTGCACTTATTGCATGCCATAGAATAATTGTGTTTGTATATTTTTGTATATTCTTATATATTCTAATATTCCAATGAATGTTATTTAACTCCAGAACTTAGACTGTAGTTCTAATCCTGACACTTAACAGTTGGGTAAGAAAGTAGTTTTTACCTGTTTTGGTGTTCCTCATATGGTTAGTTTAGCATAGATACACCAGCAGTACTGAAGAAAAACACTGCATAGTAGATGTTTTAAGAGCTAGGGAATTCTATTTATAATACACAAAAATACATACTGTGCTCCCAAGAAGCTAAATATTTGGCAAAATTTCGTGGCCTTTTCCAAAGAATATCACAATTAATAATCACGGTATTGAAATTCAGTAGGTTATATATTTATAGGCAGGAGAATGATTTAACTCCTTCTACTCATGTTCTCAAAGTACAGAATCAAGAACATGCTATGAAGATACTGAAAATGCTGCTGATTCTTATTTTGCTTTAATTATTATTGTTTTTCATTCTAGGTTGACAGCTCATCTCTCCCAGGTACACTTATGGCTCAACTTGTCCCATTTCCTTCAACTCACTTTTCTTTAATGTACTTTTTTTTTTTCAAATTCAAAGTCTCCTATGAATAGTTAATACTGCATGCACTATTATGTACTGTCTTTCAAATCATAGTCATTAAAGTTTTCTTTTCCCTAATGATTGAGATATCCCCAGATATAAATTAATATTTTAGAGGCATGAAATATAACTCATAGTACACAAGCCAGTAGAACCAAAGTTTGACAGAAATATTGGGCTTGAAAAAATTAATGTGATTATAACTTAAAAATGAAAAATTTATCTAAGTACTAAAATTGCATTTTATAGATTTATCAATGAGTTTGCTGATATTGCTGTCCTCTCAGTGTTTATTCACACTGCTGCTAATTGATGTATTCCAAAAAGTTAGGTAGATATCCATCTTTTGTCAGTTGAGTCATATTTTAAAAGGGGCTTGTCACTTAAAAAGAACATTATACCACTTCATTTTTAAAGAAAAAAACAACTTTTTTGACAGTCTTTCTTTTAAAATAGGCTTTTGTATATGTAACTTCAAAACTGGGTACAATGGTATTTTCTTAATTACAATGCATATACCTTTGAGGGATCATTTGAGCAAAATTTTGATGGTGAACATAAGGAATAATAAGAAAGCTTTGAATTGACTTACAGGTGGCTATAGTAAGCAGCAATCAGCACAATTTTCAGACCTCTGTTTCTTAGCAATAGGATGAAATGAGGGGAAAACGAAAGAGAAGGAAAAATTCAACCACTCTTAGTTCAAACATAACCAAAACACAACTGTACCCGTCAACACACATATCCAACTTGTTCTTTATGCAAAATGCTCAATCACAATAAGGGAAAATGCTACCCATTGAATATGGAATTTTTGACCCACTATCCTTATTCGTACTCCATTTACGGACAAATTTGATTTTTCATAATAAAATGTTTTGTTTTTGTCTGTCCCTTTCTACCACAACTCTAGCTTAGACTTACTCTTTCGTCTGGAAGACTACAACACTCTTCCCTAGTAACCCAAGTCTCAGCTAGTGATTCTTCCCTTAATTTGGTGGTCCCCTTTTACTATTCTTTGTGAAAGGGCAAGTTTAACTTTCATGCCATCTTACCAACAGCATTGTGTGCCTTGCCCAGCAATTCCCAGTCCTGGGAAAAAACCACTGCTTGGAATTTCTACACTGCACTTTACCATGCCCACATAGAATGCATAAAAAAAAGCAGCTCCATTTACTGTCGCATTTTTGTTTCCCACACTATCATACTCAAGTCCTTATGGGCTTACCCAACTTTACAGACAGATTGAAAGTAATTGATATTACGACACGGTACTATGGGCAGGAGGAGAGGTGGAATTGAAATAACACTCTGAATATGACAATTCCTTTAATCCCGGGAGAAGAAATAACCTGTATAAAGCCGAAAAGATATGCCCTATTATCTACACTTACTTCTCTGCACTCACAGTCATTCCTCAAATAAGAAGCTGCCTCCGTTTTGACAACCGCAAGATGTCATTCACTCTCCCCTTTAATGAAATCTGTGCCATTCTCAACCATAGTTGTTGGTCTGACTATAAGATTTATTCTGAACTCAACCTCCTTTCATCCAGATAAACAATAGGACACATAAATGTTTCACTAGAACACCTTACAACAGGGGTGCTGCAGAACACTCAAGTGTGGTTTTTAGCTCAAATTGAAAGCTTCTTTGTCTTTTATTTATCTGTGAGAGGTAAAGATGAAGCTCTTCATAAATTCAAGTCATCGTGAAAGTGTGGAAAATTGTTAATCAGAATACACACACATAGGCACACACAAACACCCATATGAACCCACCAAAACACAAACATAAGTTCTAAGATTTGCATTGGTATTTGAAATTATATTGCATTGTTATTTGAAATTATATTAATCTTCACAAATACACTTGTGCTTGACAGTGATCATAATTTATGTAATTCATTATGCAGCATGGTAGTAGTTTTTACTTCTTTCCCTCACTAGTTTTGTACTGTGCACAGTGTTCTACACATTAATAAGGAACCTTTAGAAATGGGGCCATTTACATGGCCAATCTCTGTTAAGCACAGAATGCAAGTAAACACCAATATCTTTGTTTCTTATCTTCATTCTGGACGTACTACTTCACCTCATTCCCAGTCATTTTGGAGTTATGGGGGACCGTGTGATTGGAGTTCTAGCCAATAATATAGGTGTGGGAATAATGTATACCAGGGGTGGGGAACCTGCGGCCTGTAAGGCCACACATGGCCTTCTATGTCCTTAAGCACAGCCTTTTGACTGAATCCAAACTTTACAGAACAAGTCCTTTTATTTTTATTAATACATTTTTGTTTGTCTTTTGTCTTTTCATTTTATTTTTAAAAAGGACGTATTTAAAATACCAAAGAATAAAATAAGTTTCAACAAAATAATCCTCCCAGCTTGACCAGCACAATTAGAACATTAGTAATCAATAAGGGCTAAATTGATGGCTGCTGCACTTATAATTTAGTTCTAACCTCCCTCACCTAACTGGCGCCACTACTGCACAAGGCTGGTTAGAGAGAGTTTATGGGGGTTGAGTATGCCAGTTTGTTATCAGCTTTTGACAACAGTGCACTGTGTTTCTGTTTTAAGTGGAATTTGTGAATAGTTGCACAGCTCAACAGTATTTTTAATTCTGTCTACTTAACAGCCCATGATGTCAAAGAAGACCAAGAGAACACTGAGGGAAGAAAACAGATTTTTTTATTGAGGATTGGAGATTGCAATATTATCTTGTTTTTGCTAAAGATAAGATGATTTGCTTGCTTTGTGATACTGCAATATCAACCTTAAAGAAATTCAATGTTCATTAGCATTATAACACTCATACGGACCACAATATTTAAAAATTAGAGGGAGAGGCACGAAAGGTTGTATGGCAGAAATTAAAAGATGAAAAGCAAAAGCAAAGACAATTCTTTCAAGCAGCAAGACCTGAAAATACTGCCACTGAAGCAACTTATAATGTAGCTTATATACATGGGAAAAAAGAGAAGCCATTTAGTGATGTAGAAATTGTGAAAGAACACATTGTCGAAGTTGTAGGATGCTTAGACCCAGATAATGTTTCCAAGTACAAGCAATTGCCTCTTTCAAGTAGAGCCATAACTGATCGGCAGCATGGATTAGGCTTCAACTTAACAGAACAACTTCAGGCAATACTTCAAAAGGAAAATATATATTATTCGATCACTTTGGATGAATCAACCGATACTACTGACTTGGCATGGGTTTTATACTTCATTCAGGTCACAACAGAAGATATTCTTTGCTACAAAGAGTTACTTGTTTTAGGTACTCTTGCAAACAGAAGACAGGGAATAGATATCTTCAACAACTTTCAAGAGGTTATGCTACTTTGCAGTGCCTCCAAAAGTGTATAAGTGTTCCTTTCTCTCTGCATCCACACCAGCATCTATTGTTTTTGGACTTTTTAATAAATATCCATTCAGCCTGCCTAAGTCTTTTGAGTGGGGTGTTCAAACCATTCACATTGATTAATAGAATTGATGTGTCAGATGCTATTCTGTTCATCCTGTTGGTTACTACCTTATTGCTTTGTTTTACTTCTTGTACTATTGCTTTATTTGAAATCTGAGATTTAGCTTTTGGGTGGCTTTACACTTGAGGGTGACCATTGTGATGTTCCTTGCATAATGCAGTTCTGAGTATTTCCTGCAGGTCAGGTTTAGTCTTGACAAATTCCCTCAGTGTTTCCTTGCCTAGAAAAGTCTTTATTTCTCCCTCGTTTATGAAACTTAGTTTTATGGGATACAGAATTCTAGGCTGGTAGTTGTTCTGTTTAAGAAGACTAAAGATGGGGCCCCAATCCCTTCTGGCTTGTAAACTTTCAGTTGAGAAGTCTGCAGTTAGCCTGATGGGTTTTCCTTTGTAAGTTACTTGACATTTTCACCTTATGGCTAGCAAGAGTTCCTCCTTAGTGTTGATTTTGGGCAGTCTGATGACTATGCATCTTGGTGATTGCCTCTTTGAGGTGAATCTCCCAGATGTTTGTTGAGTTTCTTATACCTGGATGTCTAAATCTCTAACAAGACCAAGGGAGTTTTCCTAAATTATTCCCTCAAATAGGTTTTCCAGCGCTCATGCGTTTTCTTCTCACCCTCTGGGATGCCTGTGATTCTTGTATTCAGGTGTTTTACATAACCCCCTATATCCCATAGGCTTTGTTCCTTCCTCTTAATTCTCTGTTCATTATTTTTGACTGACTGACTTAATTTGAAAGAGTTGTCTTCAACCTTTGAGATTCTTTCTTCTGCCTGGTCTAGTCTATTACTAAAACTTTCCACTGTGTTTTGTATTTTCTTAAATGAATTTTTCATTTCCAGAAGTTCTATTTGGTTTTTCTTTAATATGGTGATCTCTTTAGTGAATTTTTCATTCATTTCTTGAATTGTTTTTCTAGTTTCTCTGAGATGGTTTTCCATTTTCTCTTCCATTTCATTGAGCTTCCTTATAATCCATATTTGGAATTCTTTTTCTGTCGTTGCAGTATTGTCATTTTGGGCAGTATCTATTGCTAGAGAGCTAGCGTTCCCTTTGGGGGTAGACCTTTTATTCTGATTTTTCATACTTCTGGAGTTCTTATGCTGATTCTTTCTCATCTGGAGCAGTTGTTGCCTCTTAATTTTGAATTTTCTTTTCTTTAGATGGGGCTTCCCCCCCCCAACTCACTCGTATAGGGGTGTTTGTAGCATATGTCGGGTAAGAACCTTTGGTTTGGTTTGTGGGTGCTTTGATGGTGATCTAAGTTCCGGATAGATGCCTTAGTTATGGCTGTCTTTAGTGCAATGCTTTTCTCAGTTGCTAGTTGTTTGTATGCTGTAGCAGTGGTGAGACAGGTTCCCTGTCTCTCTTTGATGAAAGAGGATGGAGGCTTTTGAAATCCTTTCTCTATTCCCAGCCCTATGGTCTTATTAGCAGTGTGAATTGTAATGGCACATCCAGTTTAATCTCCGAGACAGTAGGTGGTGCTTGTGGATGAGAAAAAACCACACCCTGTAAGATTGAGTCAGTAAATGTAATAAAGAGCTATGCAAATTGACCTCCCTGTCAGTAGGTAGTGCTTGCCAGAAGGAACAAACTGCAGTGTTGTTTTTGAGACCTGGACTGGCTCTAGCCCCACAGGTGGAATACTAGAATGCCCCAGGTGGTGGGTGGGGCCCAGGAACTTCCAGGTGTGTGCTTATTCTCTGCCTCAGCTGAGGCGGATCGGGCAGTGAGGCTGGGTGGAGTTGAGTTGGTTAGGCTTGCCCTCAGCCTCCACAGAACCTGGTAAGGGGGCTATTTTCAATGGGGTTCAAAGATCTGCTCCCAGATTCTGGGGAAAGCCACCAGGGAAGGGTTGAAGTGGCCCCACCCAGTCATAAAGTTTGCTTGTGTAGACCGGCCCATCTGGGATTCACAATCTGACTGTCCAGCTCTCATATTTCTCCTGACCTGCATGTCTGCCCCACTAGCATGTGTCTCTGTGAAATGCCAGTGGGCATGGAACTCCCAAACTGGGCACCCGGGGTCCACTACAAGTCCACAGAGGAAGAGGCGTGGGCCCCACTCTCTGTGGATGCCTCAGCCTAGAGTACTGGCCTGCTGGAGAGAGGGAGCCACTGGGCAAATTCTCAGCACAAACTGCTCTCCTGGTTGGAATGGATGGGGGCGGGGGCTGCCTCTGCAGCCTGCCACATGAATGAGCCAGCCTGGTTGCTGTGGCTCCCAGGTGTGGGGTCTTCCTGGCCTTAGAACCTGCCCTAATCAAACAGGGCAGTTTTCCTGCAGGGAGAGTGGGCCCTCTCCCAGCTCACCACGTCTCGGAACCCTACAGTATTCTACAGTGTCTCCAGCAAAAACCCACTCCAGTCTGGAGGGCACAGGTTCTGACCTGCTTGTCTGACCCGCTGGCGTGCGACTCCGGAAAATGCCGTGGGGCAGGGAGTTCTCAAATTCCACTGCAGGCCCCCAAAGGGAAAGGCGTGGGTCCCACGTCCCATGGAATATTCAGCCTGTAGCCTGCGGCCGCTGGGGCAGGCGGCTGCCACCAAATTCTAGGCCCAAACTGCTTTCCCAGTTGCAGTGGGTGGGGGAGGGTGGCGAAGGAAGCACCTGAATGGAATAAGCCGGCTCTGGCTCCCTGGCCTCTCCCGAGGTGACAATCTCCCTGGAGGCCAGGCCTGCACGGAGTGTCCAAGCTCCAGGATCACACAAGTTCTTTCCACCGTGTTTGCTGCCATGCCTGAGCTCGTGGGGGTGGAAAAGCCTCCAAGAAACTCGGTAGCCCACTTGCCTGAATGCCTGTGGAAGGGTGAGAGGGACCCCCTTACCTTTTCACTGGGCTCGGAGCCTCTCTGAGTTTGATCCTGGCCGATACCTATTCTCCTTTACCTTGTACCTTCTCTGCTTCGCAGTTTTCTTCCGTGAGATCCGCAGCAGGCTCCGGAACCTCTCTCTGTGATCCACACCCACTCTCCAATCTCCTTGCGCAGAATTCCTATCTTCCCTCCGGGATGGTCTGACAAGCAATGTCTCTAGTCGGCCGTCTTGTCCCCCCTCCTGTATTTGCCGAATTATTAAGCCAATGAATATGTATCAATTAAAATCTGCAGAAAGCTTAGTAATTCTCTCTGTACAATGATCTCCATCAATACATCTTAAAAAATAATGCTCTCTGTGGTATCAACAGTGTTTAATTTTCTTAATGTCAATGTGTAAAATATACTATGGGTATTTATTTGCCTTTTAAATATATAGGATGATATGAATTAACTTGATAACTTATTTCAGAATATTTTGGGCATGATTATTTGCAACTATTTCAGGTATGTGTATACTTTCAGCTGAAAATCGATTCTCATGTACATATACCTATATAATATGAATCTGAGTGGGTTCCTACAGTTTGTCTGACTTTCATTATGCTGCTTTGTCACATCATTAATTATGTCAGCTCATTATTGTTCAGCTTAATGTGAAATGTTGTTGAGTATTGTCTGATAAATAGGTAGATCCATATATGCATTATATCCCTTGCTTCCTGACAAACATTTTACTATTTCCATTGCTTTTCAACATCAACCAAACCGCAGCAAACCTTGCTTTAATTTTACTTTTCTAAATACTTTCTGGACTGATTTTTATAGCAAGAATCTTAAAATAAAAATATCCTTGAATTAGAAAGCAGTTGCAATTGTCTAATGGTGAGTGTAGTGTTTTCTGGCCCATCTATATCTTGGAGAGGAATTTGTGTGTTCAACAAAAGTCTTGTTACTTAGAAATTTTCAAGGTAGCTATAAAAATGTAAAAAGGAATTCAACTGAGTGCTCATGTTTAATCTTAGCAAGGCAGTATATTTTTAACAATACTTCTCACTGTCTTTTTAGTCATTTTTACTTATTAATAAAAGAGTTCAATAATCCAAAATGTATTTTGAAAGGCTTCTTAACAAAACTTGATTAGTTTCTAATGTAATTTAATTTGATTTAATATAAGCATTCTGGTTTTTCATAAGTATTCAATTATACAGTACAAAATGTATATGGCATAATGGGAATTTGTATTTGAAAGGGAGCTCGACTTTGTGTTCTAGGTGAAATTATGCTCATGACAATAAATATAGCATTGATATTGAGACTAGTCATTTCTTCATTTCAATTGTTCTACTAGGGCTTATGTTTCTTGTTTCTAATTTGTAATAAAATCAGAATAAAGTTAGAATTGAGTTTTCTAAAATATATTGAGAGATAATCATAAATAGAATGGCAGTTTATATTAGGTATAGATATAAGGAAAAAAGTGGCATTTTATTCAAATCATTTAAGATAAAATGACAATAATTATTTCAATAAAACCTCATTTTCCTAGATGTTTATTTGACAATCTCCCCATCTTAAACCGAAGCCACACGTAGAGAATAAGGAAAACATATATCCTTATTTAGCTAAAATTGTGTTATATCATATACGTATAAAATTTACTAGTGTAGTCAGAGAAGAATACCTTAGACCTAATTGAAGGCTAATTTTCTTTAAAATGTAATTGTATTACACTTTCTATTCAATTTTCTTGTTCATAGAAGGTAAGACATGTGATTGACAAAATGTTTGGCATAGTTAGAACAACATTTTACAAGCAGTATCCAATAACTTTTAGAAGAAAAATAACATAAAAGAGTGTTCAGAATAATGGTTACACCTTTAATGGTTAAGTAATTTGACTGAACCATAAGTCATGTGAAAAAGATTAGAGATTTTAGATTGAATCACCTTCATGTGAGGAAATATTTTGATATTATTTCTAAATGGCTAAGTGCAGCCTTATATACCATCAGTGTGCCTATTAAAGAGGGTAAAGGATTTAAAAAGATATATTGAAGAGTGGGACTACTGACTCAGTTGGTCTATACTAAGACTTGTGTTTCCACATTCTAACAATCACCCAGGTGGTGCCAGTGACTCTGGTCATGGACCATACACTGGGAACCGAGGTTTGGAATCCTTCCCAAGTAGTGTGTTTTATCCCACGTGACATTATTTAAGAGTACTGTTAGCCAACTAAATTATATGCAAAAAAAGTAATCTTGTTTTTATGAGATCTTGAAAATACATCACATCAGGAATAAAAGATGTTGAAGAATGAAGGTATTATGACAGAAGTATATAACTTGGGAGGAAAAAGTATGTGGAAGCTTCCCTGATGATTTGAGGCATTGCCATTTTTTTCACCAAAGGTTCAGTTTGAGTGAAAGCTTGCTAATAGCTAGAACTGTACAAAATAAAATGGACTTTCTGCCAAAGCAGGGACTTCCTTATAGCTGAGCATATTCTGCACAGTCTGGCTAGTCATCTGGGGATTACTGAAGTAGACTAACCATATTAACTTTGAACTCACCAACATTTATAACCTGCTATGAGCTGGTGTGGTATACTCTTATTTTCCATAAAGGTCTGAGAATCTTGAGAAAAGAGTACCATCTTCAAATAATAGACCATGATTCTTTGGATAAAGGAAATATATCTATTAAATAGTTGAAGCCATCCAATAAAAATCACATGCCACAAGTATTATATAAATCATAGATTATATTTTGGCATTTATTTTATGCAGGCATTGTACAAAGCAATTTGCACGTATTTTTGTCAGCTGTCCCTCTCACAAACTAACAAGATATTGTCCCTGTTACTGATAAGGAAGAGCAGGCTAAGCGAGATAAAATTAGCTTGACTCTGGTTGTATATCTGGTATATATCTTTGAATAGATATATATTCAAAGCCAGTCTGTATAATTAAAAAATTTAAATTTTTAACCATGGCTTCTCATTGAGGATAAAAGAAGAGCAAATCAGTAAATTAGGACAAATGCTGCCCTTTATCCAGCTGATAAAGTCCTCTTGAATTTCAAATGATCACATGCTGCTCTCCTTACAAGACCTTGCCTTGAAGAATCATAGGAAATTTCTAACTCAATGTTTGGTTGTATGATTATGTAGTATCTAGATGGCATACTGCATCACTTCAGTTTAAGTGATTCTTAGTATATGCTGTAGGAATTCAAGACTAATTTCTATCATTACATAAAATAAAAATGATCCTGGTCTTTGCTTTGGTGAAAGTAACACAGTATCAGCCTTTTTTATAAACTTTATCAAATATTATTCTTTTCAAAGGGCATAATTCAATGAAAAATGGTGTCTTTAAGTCTCTAGAATCAACTTTATTATTAACTGACATTGATGAGATATACTGTTAATACATCTTAGTTTTCTCATTTGGAGATAAGCCTTATGCAACTGTTCTTTAACAGAGCTCTTCTAAGTGACATTTAAAGAATATCATAGAATTTCAGAAGAAAAACAAGATTCCTAGATGGAACTTCAGAAAATATATAATCAAAAATAAATTATTGTACAAGATTAAATTATATATAATTAACCAAATATACCTTGTCACATATAATTTCCAAAAAGACCAAAAACAAAGTAAGAACAACTAACATACTCTGGGCAACTTAATGGTCCCTCCAAAAGATTTTAAGATGAATCTTGATTTCATTTCACTTATATTGCTGCTATTAGGTTCTTTATCTAAATCCAATTGCTCTCTTAATATTCTCCTTTGGAACACATAGCATCCCCATTTGAATTTATAATAATGTTACATGGTAAATTACACCCAGTGCCAAGATTGTTTTATATCTTTTCTTTTCTTTTTCTTAAATGATGTAATCTGTCTCAGATTTATTCAGATGTGCTCAAAATATCTAACCCTGACATTTCTGAACTTGATATGTTACTTTATTAAGAGAATGTTGTATAATTTTTCACAATGGACCAGAGGTAAATTTTAGCGGAATTTCACTCTTTCCAGGTTCTTGCAATATTTAGCTCTTTACTATTTAAAGACTTTGAAAAGTAAAATTAGCTCTCTACTATTAATATTTAAGAAAAATTAGCTTACAACTATAGAAACAGAAAGTATTAATGGAGTAGTGGTCGCCTGGGGCTGGAGGGAGTGTTGAAGAGAAGAAAGGGTGATTGCCATGAAATACAGGGTTTCTGTGTTTGGGTGAAAGGTTCTAAATTGATTGCGGTGGTGGTTGCATAATTCTGTGAATATACCAAAAAACATTAGATTGTACATCTTAAATGCATGAACTGTATGGTATATAAATTGTATCTCATTAAAGCTATCAAAAATTTAGCCTACAAAATAAAGATGATAGAAAAATTGTACTTCTACTTTTCAATACTTAATTTGATAGTTAGTATGCAAGAGACAATTCTATAAGAATACTTTGATAATTCCAAAATTTTACCATATTCTCTAATCAAGCCTTATGAGTTAACATTTCCAAGCATTTACCAATGTGGATCAAGTTTACAAGGTTTTCCTCAAATGATCACATTTTGACCAAAGTCTAACTTCTTGTTTAAGACCTAAATAAGGGAAAAATACCATTATGTTGAAATAATATCTTCTTCTTTATGACCCCCAAAAAGGAAAAATGTCATTGTGTTGAGAAACTGTTAACTAGTTTCTCATGCTAGGGATTTATTTTTCCGTTTAAAATGTTTTCAAGTGATCATAGCTAAATTTATTGTTGACATGTTGTAAAGTACTCTTTACATACACTCAACAGTTTAATTCTCATCACACCCTATCGGGTATATAATGTAATTATTTCCATATTGTAGATTATTAACTTGAGGCAGAGAGAAGGTAGGTAGCTTCATCAGTGTGACAAAAATTTTAAGTGGTAAATCCAAGAATTATAAGTATGAAGTATGAGTCTAGAATTTCAGTTTCAACTAGCATGTTTTATGGCTTGATAAGATTTATAAACATACACAAAAGTTCTTGATGGTCTGGCTGGGTAAGGTTGTGTCCGTATTTATTATGAAAACAAAAGAAATTTAGTAACAAGTCACTAATAGGTTAGCACTACATTGTAAATATCCTTTTGATGATAGAGGTTTATTATACTTGTAGTAGTGGGTTTTATTACAGTGGTAGTGATAAAAATACCTAACATTTATATAGCATTTGATCTATGCAAGACCACTATAGAAAATTATAATTTCCATATTAAAGTTAAGGATACTGAGATATAAATGTGTAAAATAATTTAAGGACAGTCATGAAGCTAGACAGTAGCAAAGACCGATTATTTATTTCATAATAGAAAATATTTACATAAGATTTCTGGAAAGCTAGGAAGAAAGAATATATGAAATTTTAAATGATCTCTTCTGCAAGGAACCCAGACATTTTATACTTGTAGGTAGTATTAATTGGGAACTTAGTAATTTTTGAACTTCCTGCCTCTAATAAGTTTCTCTCCTAATAAGCTTTCCCACCAGGAAAATGATTGCTTAAAGGCAGGTAGATGTGCCTAGGCATGAGTTTATTTACCAGTGATCAATTAACCATAGGAAAACATATCAAACATATTTATTATTGTTATATCTGTCCAAATAATTGACATTTTATGATTATAAAATGTCTTTTTGTCTCATTTAACAATCTTCGTGTTAAAGTCTATTTGGTACCATCTTAGTACTAAACATGACTTATCACTATTTTGGAGAGCTCAAGTCACATGGAAGCCTAACTATGCTTGTGGTAAGAAACTCCCAAAGCATTTCATTCCATCTCTGATATATAATCCACATTATGGTAGCCAAAGCTGAGTCACTGTATACTCAGAAAAGAACATAAAAGAAAATAAAGGATATACATTCCCCTACCCAGTTTAATCAGTAGGGAGTGGTGTATCAGTATCTGTATGTGGAGAAAAATAAGGCAAAATATATTTTCAGGAAAACTGGGCTTCATGTTAAGGCTACTTTTCAAAATCTTAAAACTCAAGCCAAGTGAAGATATTTCAGCCTAGGGCCTCACATACTTTTCTATTTCTTACCTCTCCTTTAAAGTTGATTTCTTGAAATATTTGTCTATACTCTCCATTAATTTTTATAACCACACTCAAGACAAACTTGCCCCAGTATGGCATCCACCACCAGTGCTCGACAAGAATAGCTCTCCCTGTATACAAGGACATCCATGTTCAAAAGTCAACAAACATTCCAGAACTCATCTTACTTGATCTTTCAGTAGCGTTTACAAAATTGACTCTGTTTCACAATAAAACTATTTTTTGTGCTTTCTATGATGGCATAATCTCCTTTTTCTTGCTGCCTCTCCAATCTCGTCGTTTTTCTTGCTTTGTGCTCCTAATTTTTCTATACCTATTAACTAAATTATTTCCTCAAGATCATATCCCACCTCTCTCCTCTCATTCTATATTCTATCACCAACACTTTTTCTATATTTCAGAAAAGAAATAACACGTATTTAACATAGACAAAGAATTCTAATATATAGCAAATAGAGGTTTCTTGACAAGAAAATCAGGGTGGCAACTTGTGGAATGGCAAAGTAGCAATCTCTGAAAATCCACACTTACCTAAAAGCAATAAGCAGGCTGGCGAAACTGTCAAAATCATTTTTAAAAATTTTGTCAATTAACAAAAAATTATGATGATATAAGAAATGTTTATTTGGGAAAAACTGCTGAAGCTGGCAAGAGAAGTGAACCTTAATATATTTTTACCTTCTCTAATCTCATCACCGTCTCTATCTCTGTGGCAACCTTGAAAACCAACAACCTCTCAACTGTAGTAGCTGTCAAGACCAATAGTACAGCAGTCACTGGAGGAGGAAGAATACATTTGGAGCCACCTAAAATCTTCATCCCCAGAGAACTGGCACTATTTAACCTATCTACAGGATATAGTTTTCAATTCTAAGACACAAATAGATTGAAAGTGAAAAGAATAGACAGAGATATATGATGCCAAGTATACCCAAGAGCTAGTGGGATGGCTACACTAAGATGACATCAAATAGACTTTAACACAAAAATTGTTAATTGAGACAAATAAGGACATATTATAATGATAACAGTTTAATAATTTACAAGACATAACAATTATAGATATATGGACATAACACTAGAGCCTCCCCCAATAACGGACAAATTTGAAGCAAAAATGAAAAATCTATCAGTAATAGATAGAGACTTCAATATTCTAATTTCATTAATGGTTAGGAAACAGGAAAAAAGATCAGTAAAAAAAAAAGGAGAGAAATTACATTGTAAGCCAACCCAACCGAACAGACATCTCTAGACAATTCTATCCAACAACTCCAGTACACAAGTTCTTCTCAAATACACATAAAACATTCTCTATGACAGACCACATGCAAGGCCATAAAATAAGCCTCAATAAATTTAAAAGTACTGAAACCATTCGAGGTATGCTTTCTAACCACATTTAATAAAATTCAATATCATTAACTGAAGGAAACATGGAAAATTCAAAAATATTTAGAAAATAAATTATACACTTCTAAATGAGAAATGAGTCAAAGGAGAAGTCACAATGAAATATAGAAAATACTTTGAGATGCATAAAAACAAAAATAAAACATATAAAATCTTAAAGAAAGCAGTTAAATTGGTGTTTAGAGGGAAATTTAGAGCTGTAAACACCTATATTAAGAAAAGAAAAAAGATCCTACATTAATAACCTAACTTTCAACTTAAGAAACTACAAAAAGAAGAACAAACAACACCAAGCAAGCAGAAATAAACAAATAAATAGATTAGAGCTGAAATAAATGAAATAGAGAACACAAAAACAATAGAGAAAAGCAGTAGATGCAAAAGCTAGTTCTCTGAAGATATGAAGAAAAATGACATAGTTTTGGCTAATTTGATCAAGAAATAAGAAAAAAAGATCAAACATGCGGTCGGCAAAGTCATAAAAAATCAAATGGGATTAATTAATGTAAAAGGCAGGATAGTGGTTATTTGTAGAAGGGAGTGCACTGAGATTGAAACAGGGTAAATAGGTATTTTGGGGATAAGTAGCAAATTTCTATCATGACTTAGGTGGTCATTACAGGTGTTTGCCTTATAATATTATTCAGTAATCTTTACATTTGCTTTGCATGTTTTTATGCACAATTTATTTAAAAATAAAATGACCTTTTTAAAAGGTATGAAAATGAATATGTTTAAGTACCCGTGAGATACCCAAGGAGAGATACAGGACGTTAGTCTTAGATATATTTGGAGTTCAGGAATGAGATTAGGGTTAGAAATAGAGATTTGTTTGTCATCCTTATGAAGTCATAGGAGAGTGAAAAATGCAAGAAGAGAGAATAGCACTAAGGCCAGAGCCAGGGGGCAAAGTAAGATATTGAGAATAATACCGAAAACAAAAGAAAAAGTAAAACAGCCAGAGATGCTATTTATGGTGATCTATACACTAACCAGTTACTGTTACATGAAGTGTTACATGAAAGTGATTTCTGAAGCAATTGTTCCTGCCAGGCTGAGCATGCATAGTAAAGACACAGAGATACGTGCCAGCAGACTGGGTGCTTTCTAGCAGCCCACAAGCTCTATTTGCTCCAAACATTCATAACAAATGTCAAGTCCTTACAAAAAGTGTTGGCAATGGTCTTTTGTTTTCCTTTGGGTGTCAAATGCAATATTTTGGCAGAACTTTCATGTTACTCTTGTAATATGCCCGGTTTCTTTTTATAATTCATCAAGATGAGAAGTAGCTGTGGCATGAGAATTGGACAAGGTTTAGTTAGTTTCTGCAATGCCTAGAAAAGCGTTTGTTTTTAAATGATTGTTTTGAATTTTCATGCTACTTATTCTTAAAACAATGTATTATTTGTTATTTTGGAAATATTTTGGTTCTTATTTTGGTGTCCATGAAGTAATTGCATTCGATTCCCTGAAAAGCAACTCTAAACTTTAATCTTGGCATAAATTGTACCCTGAAGATATATACTTACTCTCTTCAAAGACAAGCAATTCATTTTATTATAATCAAATGTTTAGTTTGAAAATCTGAAAAATATCACAGTTAACTAAAATATCTATCCTAAAGATAATTTTAATTTAGTAGATCTAGATGGAACACTTAAAACAAAGCTGGAGTGCTCTTGTATGTATCTAGCATATGCTTACAAAAATTTCACAAATTTGATAATTCTAGGAAATATGAGTACAAGGTAATAGAGAACAGGATTAGATAAGACCAGAGCCCAGCTGGCTCGCTGCAACCATTATAGCCTAGTGGAGAATTCTTGGTTCTTAATTCAAATGGTATTTCTTCATTATCATGGATTATAATCAGAAACAATGATGAATCTTTAAATGAATGTGGTTTACTGAATACAGTAAAGCATGAGACAAAAATCCATCCTCATGAAAAGATCAATTTATGTCATAACAATCATAGCAACCCAATGTCTTGCATGATAAGAAATCAGGATTTTAGGCACTATGTTTTACATACACTCATAAATGTATGTTATACTCTAAAACAGCACATAAGAAAGAGAAGTCTGTCATTAAACCACTTTTGAACAAATTTTTCCTGTCTGTTTTATATTCTTAAAACTAATTATCAGAGTCAAATATATCTTTTCTCATCAATGGAAAGGATACAACAGGAAGAAAAGAGTTGCCCTACCCAGCACCACGTGAGTGCCCCCATATACTATAGACTGAGATGTATGGTAACACAAACTCATTTAATATGCCCATAGGTCATCTGATGCATGAACTTGAAAATGATACAGGGCCATAATTTTGGTCATAAAATGAAAAGATTCTAACTTGGTCACTACATAATAGATTCCATAAAAATTAATAATACCACATTAAAACTCAGTGTTAAATCTGAAAGCTTTTATTTTAAAATTAAGCAAAGCAAAACAAAGAAAACAAAACAAAACAAAACCCTGACATTTTCAAAGAAAAGACTCAAGTGTAAAGGCTTTTCCAAAACCACATGGTGACTCATTTTTGAACTGACTGTAGTTTCTTAAACACCACTTCCAGAGCTTTGCTAACTGACTATCATAACCTCTGGAGAAAGTTTTCTGTTCTGAATTATAAGGTTTAGTGGAGCTATTTTGGCTCATTTATATTGTGATAAGGCAGGAGAGCTTTACCTGTTTGAATCTGTTAAAAAATAACTGATTCAATTTATTTTATTAATTACTGTTTTTATTTGTATAGACCAAAAATTATTTATTCAAAGAACATTTATTTAATTTATATTTTCTGCTAAGTACAATACTAGGCTATGTAGATATGAAACTGAAGAAAAGAAAGGTCCCTCCTTTAAGGAGCTTGTTTTATGTGGAAATTTTGAAAAGTTATTATAAAATACTGAAGTTATAATCCTTTCATCAATATTTCTCATCCTCCTTTGAGGAATTTTCCTCCATCTTTGAATGTATATATTGCCAGGACCTTGTTTTGGCTGGTAAAGAATAAGCAGAAACCTGTGTATCATTTCTGAGCTGAAACTTCAAGAGCTCATGTGTGATTTGTTCATTTGCTTTTTCCTTGCTGGAATATCAGAGAAGTGTAGACACAGAGCCTTCTGTAGTTTTGTAGTAGAGCCCCCATGAGAAGAAAAATTTTTTGGTTTCTCATAAGTTTCTGAGATATTGGGGGTTGTTTGTTACCACAATGTAACCAAAACTATTCTGACTGATACACTACTAAGTACTGTCAGAGTCCAAGCAGGAAATGTGTGGCACTCCAAAAGTGGAAATTTAAGAAAAGTTTAAAAAAGGAATCATTTACAATGATGGGATCAGAGTGTAAGGAATAGTAAGTGGTGGTACAGTAAACCAGGGCTAAAAACATATTGCATGATTAATATCTCTAGGCCTGACAGTGCAAGTAAAATGATTACCAGAACCTGATGAAAGAGAACGTATTCTTTGGATGCATCCATCTCAAGGTACCTCCATAGGAAGGGAGTTACGGGAATTAATACCCCAATCTTACTGTCTTCCCTCTCCTATACCTACCATTACTTTAGCTGAACCTAAGTGGAAGTACAGGAATGAAGGGTCAGCCTCCTAGTTCATGCAGCAGGCTGGAGCATGGATTTGGAAAGGCATCTGGAAGATATTGAGCAAGAGTACAAAAACTGACCTGTGTACATATTTTTGGAGGAACACATGAAATAAGACACCTAAAGTAGACAAAAAGAGATTCTCAAGAAAATTTTGGTAGAATAGAACTTGAACTGAATAAAAGCATGAAAGAATTACTTTAGAAAGTATGTGAAGGTTTCTAGTACAGTTATAGATGAAAACTCAAGAAAATTTAGAATTTTCAGCATCAGGCTTAGGACTTTGAAATGATAAGGCTGGAGATAGATGAAGCAGCCAGAACAAGGAGGTTTTATATTTTATATTAAATGCCTTTGACTTTACCCTGGAGACCAAGAGAAAATTTTGAAGGATTTTAAAACACACAGTGGCATGACTAGATTTTTAATTAAAAATATATATAGCAATAATTATAATAGCTTAATTTATTGAATGATTATAATGTGCAAAGTCCTGTTCTGAACACTAAAAATTCCCATGAGGCTGGTACTATTATTATCTCTATTTTGTAAATGAAGATATTGAAGGAGAAAGTTGCTCTGATGACATTCAGTAAGCAATGGAGAGCAGATTTGAAATTCAGTCTCTATGAGTGCAGGACTGAAGGCAGGGAGATATTTATAAAATTGTAGAAGTTATGAAGACAGGGAGCAATAACCAAACATATAGTGGTAATAATGGAGAGAAGAAGAACCATTCAAAAGCTTAAACCTGCTGGATAGATGCTTAATTGATTATGGAAAGTGAAGGAAAAGAGAATCAATCATCTCTCCACAGTATCCCTCACTGAAAAAAAAAAGTTAGCTTTAACAGTCAAATTACAAATTTGTCAGTTGCACAACTGGTATATTCTATTTGAATAAATATATTTAAAATTGTCAGAGATTATGTAAATTTATGGATTTTATTAATAATAAGACTTTTTATTTTTTGGTTTATTGATCTTAATACAGATCTCTTCATTAAAAAGGAAAAAATATAATTTAATGTTGAAAATATTGTGTGATAAAGCTTTAAAGTGAAAAATGAAAGGAAAAATAAGGCAAGAAGAGTTAAATTTGGATTTAGCTCAATCATTAAATTAATAAAGCCCAGGTACATGATACTGGGTCTTTGTGATAGCTGCCTTAATAGATCTGTGTCATTTGAGTATTTAAAAAGCTAATTAAAATAGCAACTATAGCTTGTTATCTCCATCACCATCTCACTAATTTTGTAGGACAAGCCTATTTTTATCTTCAGCATTAAATGCTTAACTATCTCTTATCTACCTCAAGGTAATCTAGGATATTTTTGGTTGTGATAAAATTAAAATGAGTCGGTAATGAATTATTTAAACAGTTTTAACTTTAGCTAGAGTATTTCCTTTTTCGACTCATTTTTCTCTATATCTTGCCATGCAAACTGACTCACCTAAAGATTGCCTAAAGATTTCTTCTATGACCTGAAAAAGATCATTCTTTCCAGTTTTTTCAGTTGAGATTATTATCTGCTCTTTACACCCACATAATATTCAGAAATTATGTACTCCAATTAGGTACTATTTTAAAATTAGGTACTACTTGAAGTCCAACAGTGCATGTGTGGATAAAGGTGGCATGTTAGTATATTAGGAAATATATAATCTATTATGGAAAAAAAGGCTATATTGCAGAGCAAGTTATAATACTATTATTAGGGAAAGATGTGGTATCATATTCACATTACTGTTGATTTCTACTTTGAGTCTATCATCATCAGATATCATACTCTGTATGATTTCAAATCACTTAACTGTGTTGTGAGTAGATTTATAGTTCCAAATATATTTATATTTGTGAAGATATAGATGATAGATAGATGATAAATATAGATAGATAGCTACAATACATATATCTATGTATAATCATATATCTACCTATATGTATCTATATGGCTATCTATTTTTCTATCTGGAAAGAAAAATCTTGTATAATTCGTTATTGGCCATTGGATCACAGAATGTCTGATCATTTTTTTTTCGGCCTCTTTTCCCTCTTTTGTGATTGGTGGATTATATTAATCTCTTCTCAAGTTTACTGATAATATCCTTTATCTCCACTCTACTACTGAGTGCCTCCAAGGAAAAATTTTTAAGTGAATTTTTTAGTTCTATGATTTCAATTTGGTTATTTTATATAAAATTTAGTTTTATACTGAGATTTTTTTATTTGTTCCAAAATAATTTGTAATCTTGTTTTATTATTTTTATAATGGCTGCTTTAAAACCTGTGTCAAATAATTCCAACATCTGTTTCAATTCACCTTTGTTGTCAGTTGATTGTCTTTTCTCATTCAAGTTGTAATTTTCTCAGTTTTTGGTATGATGGGTGAGTCATTTTCTGTTGCATCCTGTACATTTTTTTTCTATTTGTTGGGAAACTCATAGACCTATTTAAATTTTTTTTTAGCAGGCAGTAACCTCACTTAGATCCCTAGCTTTCTTTTCTGGACTCTGGTTCCAATGCCTATTTAATTTTCAGAATCTTTGCAGTGTTCTGCTTGTTTTATCTAGTTCCACTGAGGCTCTCATGGGTCCCTGCTGGTGCTGCCTGAAGAAAAACAAGTAATTTACCCAGGGTGGGCTACTTGTTGCCTCCAAGTAGGAAAAGGGAATTTCAGGCCCATGGGGAGGAGGAATGTTTGTGGGTTAAATCCGTTGTGGTTGGAGCTCACTTGCCAGTGCTGGTTGGTGTCCCTTCCTTACATTCTGGAAAAACAAGATACTCAAGATGCAACTTACAGCCACCCTGACTTTCCCTGAAATCAACAATTTCTCCAAGGAGTTCTAGTTCTTTTCAGTGGAGAATGATATCAGATATCAACATCTGGGCAATAGCTGTGTACATTGCTATTGATGTTTCTTTGCTTCTTTATCCTTTCAACAGACAGAACTGGAAAGTGAACACTTGCACATACACATAAAAACCTTCATGAATACATATATTCATACCTATATAACATTTATACATGCATACAAATGTAACAATGATGTTATGTGTGTATTTATCCATATATATGTCTATATTTATACACATATAGACAGAAAGATCCACATATATACATAGATCCTAGATGGAATATTATTACTCTCTCTCCTTTCTATGTCTGTCTTCCTCTCCATACATATATACAATAGGTATATTTTTTATATATATACAGAAATACTGAGTTTATACACACATAACTTCAATTTCAGTTGCAACAAAAGATTCCTTGTTCTTTCTTGCCTTCTTCTATTCTATATTTGTACTTCCCTTCTTCTATAGTGAAAACTCTTCCTCCTAACAACATCAACATTGCTCATTTTCTCAATTCATCAATACATTTATTTCAGTGTCAGAATTGCTTGAACCACACCATTACAAATAAATAAGCATAAAAATAGAGTTCACGTTTCTTTGCAGGTTTCTCCCATCCCCAAACTTTCTTAGGAGTATATAAATTCTATGTTCTGTTTTATACTTAGGAGTATATAAACGCTATGTTCTGTTTTACTTTGCACTTCTCTCAGTGGGAATGAAAACAGATAGACTTTATCTTATTTTATAATATGATAAAGAGAATCTTCTCTATAGTTCCTCTTTTCAGTTTATTACGACTAGTCTTCTCAATTCATTAATCTTTGTAAATGTATCCAAAGTTTCAAATCTTTAATTATTTCAGCATTTTTGTTCAAACTCTTCATCTTTTTCATGTAGTGGTGAACAAGCTTATGTCACTCATAGTAAAAATAAAAGCAAAACATTTAATTTTCCATTCAGCATAAATTCACACAACTGCATTCCTTCAAAGGGAGCATTGGATAGGTAATATAAACGCTTTTGCTCATGAATGTAGATTATGACTTCAAGGTTTTCTGGCTTGCAAATTACAGTGACAATCTTCTACCTTTCTCCATGCTGCCCTGCCTTCCTTCTGTCCTTTTCTGTGCTTAAAATTCAGTTCTTGATTTCCAGTTCAATTCGAGCAGTGCTTTTATTTTTCTTTTAGTTGTAGTGTGCTTAGAAGAGAAAACTAAAAGCCCTTCCGATGGATGCAGTCAATAATCTAGAAAAGTGGAGTTAGGTGGACTCTGATGTATATTAAGGGAAGAACATGGAGGAAAGAACCAATCTAGTTAAGTACCACGAGCCTGATTTTTACTTTCTCCCTACACCTCCTTCCAATCTTTCTTTCACTGTGGATGAAAACCGAGTTAATGTTGATCTGATTCATGCAGCTCACAGAGCTTTGGAAGCATGCACTGCATTACAAGGGAGAGATATGAAAAAAAATTTTCAATCAGAGCTAGGTTCATGGGCATTTAACCAACCCATGCAGTCCTACAGGGCCCTGTTCTCTGATGGGTCCTGTGCTTGATTTAACGCTATGAGGTTGTCATCTTGAAATTTTTAATAATTTTTGAACAAGGGGACTTGCATTCTCATTTTGCTCTGGGCCCTGAAGATTATTTAACAGGTCATGCCTTCAGTGATAGTAAACATTGGTGACTATTAGAATATGGTTTCTGCATATGATATATTACGGGTGTTTGATCTATGGATTACAGTGTAACAAACTTAATCATATTTACAACTTTAATCATATTTGAAAAGTCTCTTTTGCCATGTAATATAACATATTAATAGGTTACAGTAATAAAAATTGGAATTATCTCAGTGGGGGGGAATTAATAAATTAATCTGCCTACCACAGCTAGTCTTGTTTTTTTGTTATTTCTGATATTTTATTTTTCAGTATTAAAATTTCCAATTAGTTCAATATTATAGTTTCTATTTCTCAACAGAAATTCTCCACTCTTTTATTTATCATGCTTATGCTTTACTTTGCAGCACTGACCATAATTAGAATTGCTACTTTTAAATTATTTTCTGCTAAGAATTCTCATGATCAGTTTCTATTACTTGAACTTTCTTTTGAGGATTTTACATCATATGCCTGGAAGTTTTAATTGCATTATCAATATTGTAATGGATATATTGTAGAAATATTGAATTCTGTTTTAATCTTCTAAAGTGACTAGATTGTTTTTTGTTTGGCAGGAAATTCTCTTGGTTGGACATAAATTATATTGTCCTGCAGCTTTTTGTTTTTGTTCAATTTTTGTTGCTCTGATTCACTTATTGGCTATTTGCTAAATGAATACATGCTTCAGGATTTAGCCAGACAGTCAGATATTTGGGCTGTTTACACAGGGATTTGGAGTTCTCTATCTTTGTCTCTCTATTATTATTACATAGGTAATAATAATATTACTTTATTATTATTTATTACTATTAATATTTTATTACTATTACATAAGTAATAATATAGAAATAATTTTATTGTGTATATTAAAATATTAACTAAATAATATCTATTATGATTTGTCACTTTATTAACAACTATGATAACCACTAACCCCATCCCATGTTTTTGTGGGGCCAGAAAGATTGCAGATTTTCTACCAAAGTTTTAGTCACAGCAAACAACAATGACTGTGGCCTATTCTCTGACTACGACATAAAATAGGAATCTCTGCCTAGACAGGATCTGCCTGATATTTTTCACTGTCCAGTGCATTCAGGTAAATTGTTATTTTGTTTTGTTTTTGCATTTCATTCAAATTTTGTAGTGGTTACTTGTGTGAATGTTGTCTTTTTTGTAGGTGTATACTCTGGCAGGCCAGAAGAAGAATTCCCACATCTTTAGGGTTTTTTTAAATCAACTTTGTTATTGTATAATTTAGGTACAATAAGCAACATTCATTTAAAATGTCTGATTCAATGCTTTTTGACACATCTATGCACCCATAAGCCACTGGTGTAAACAAACTACAGAACTTTTCTACCAACTCCAAAAGTTTTTCCTTACTCATTGGATTGCATCCTCATCTCCATACCTGGTGTAAGGCAAACGCTGATCTTCCTCATGTAACTAGAGTGCAGTTGGAATTTACTAGAACTTTCTTTTTCAAGAATTTACTTATTCACTTCTTTATTTCTTTGGGTATGTCTTCTTGCATGTAGCGATTTTTATTCATTCATGTTATTTCTTGCATTATGATTAATTTTTATTGCTTAGTAGCATTCTATTGTCAACTATATATCATTTGTTTATCTATTCATTGCTGATGCTTACTTGAGCTGTTTAGAGTTTTATACTATTGTGAATAAAATTATTATGAACCTGTGTATTAAATCTTCATTGGACACATGTTTTATTTCTCAAAAAATATTTATAAATGGAATGCATAGAATCTAATATAGGTGTATATTTATTTTGTTTCAGAACTTGAAACTGTTTTTCAAGGTGGTTGCACCATTTTGCATTCTCATTACCAGTGTATAAGAATTCCAATTCCAACACATTCTCGACACTATTTGGTATGATCAGACTTTTTAATGTTAGTCATTCTAGTGGTCAATGACTAACCACTAGAGTATCAATTGTACTGGCACTCTCATTGGAATTTTAATTTGAAATTCAATAATCATTAATAATATTGAAAAAAATTTATGTGCTTGCCTGTATCTTTTCTGTTCAAAAAGTTATTTCATTTTTATTTAGGTAGGTTACTTTCTTGCTAATGAGTTTTAAAGTTTCTTTTATTATCTAATATTATATATTATAGAAAAATGATACAAATGTCATCTCTTCCCATTCTGTAGTTTGAGTTTCACTTTCCTAATGGTATCTTTCAAAGGGTAATAATTTTTTAAAAGTTTTTATGAAGTTCAATGTCACTTTTTTTCTTTAAGGTTTGTGGTTTTCTGAGGAATCTTTGCCCACTCCAAGTTTATAAAATTTTTTTTCTAGATGTTTTGTAGTTTAATCTCAGGTTATTTTTTATGGTTCTAAGTAATAACTGATATTTCCTTTTTTTAATCCACTGTGATATCCAGTTATTATGGCATTATTTATATTAAAACTTTGTCATTTTTGTTTTGTTTTGTCCTGAGAGCTTTGTTGAAAATTTATTGTTCTTATATATTCAGGTCTGTTACTGAAGTCTGTATCTGTACCATTGAATTATAGGTCTATTATTGTACCAATACTATACTTTCTTGATAATTGCACCTATATATTAATTCTTGGAATCAGATAATGTAATACTCTGATTTTTTATATTTATCCTTTAAGAAAGAGTGTTTATCTCATAATTTTTAAACATTTATATAAAGAACATAATAAAGTCAATATTCATATTGGGAGCAAACACTATTTCCAATCACTTTTATGTACTACTTTTTTTTTTTAATTTTCTCTCATCAAGCATTGTGCTTAACTAGACAGCCGAGCAGTGGTGGCCTTGGGCAGTAGAGTGGGGTATTCAGGGATGTGGGAGGTAAGGATTACAAAGGGACGCAAAGAAACTCTGTTGAATGATTAATGTGTTCATTATCGTTGTTTCACCAGTGTATATATATATATATGTCAACCTTTATCAAATTCTAAACTTTAAATATGTATGGTTTATTGAATATTAATTATTCCTCAGTAAATATGGTAAGAATTGTGCTTTTGCAGTGAATGAGAAAGACACACAGGGGTGGATGTGCGTGGCTTTACCATAAGCTCTTTGTGCTTAAAGTAACTATGGAACAGTTAAAAAGTCACATCTTAAAGGCAAAATATTGTCCTATTTTCCAACTAAACATAATGTATTCTATATACTCTCTTTAATATTGTATTATGACTATCTTATATAGAAGTATGAAAAGTAGACATTTCTCACAGACAGGTTAAATTCCATGTATCTTGGGCATTTGTGTCATGCTGCTGAGGTAAATCAAAGTCACGTATTCCTGACTTACAATGTATTTATCCGTGCTGTTGATCCCTGAGTTGCTCTTCACTCACCTTTGACTTTTGGACTTCTATTTAATTGAGGTCAACATAGAACCCCGTTTAGTGTTTTATTGCAGCAATTCGAATGACACAGATTAATGTAAACAAAGAAAATATAAGTACAAGGAAAAGTTCTCTACAGACACTTTTAGTTTAGTTTTTTTTTTTTTTTTAATGCTGAGGGATATAATTAACTAGTGCATACTTCTAATAGAAGGGGGAGGGAGATTAGGAAGAGAGAATCTTATAAACTTAGTTACTTAGTGTATCAGTCATAGTTCCTTCCTCTCTTATCTTTCTCTTTCTCTTGCTCAATTTTCTCCAGCCACAGACATACTCTATTTATCCTTTGAATATGCCAAGTTCTTTCCTTCTGCCAAGGAATCTGTGATATCAGATAATTTTTTCTGGATCCTCTTATTTCATTGAGGTCTCAGATAAGATGTTAAATATGACTGCTTCCAGAGAAAGGCCATTTTGAATAATCCAGTGTAACAGAACTTCCAAATTTCTCTATCATATAATTCCACTAACTTTTTATTTGCATATATCTGGAAATTATGAAATAACACTTAGTAAATAAATAAATAAACAGTTCATTTTCTGAATGAAAATTCTATGGAGACATGGATTTGCCCATCTTGTTGACCACTTTTATGTGGCCCCTGGAAGAGTACCTGGCATACAAGTATCTGCTTAATAAATATTTGCTAAATTGAATATGTGATACTCAAAAAAAAATGATGAGACTTTGTGCGGGTAACTTTACCTCTCTGTGATGTCAGTTTTCCTTATATAAATAGGGATGATTATAATAATTGTCAAGTGTACATGAAGTGCTTTGAAATAAAAATAGTCAACAGTAAAAGCATGTTTGATTTGTATAAAGGAATATAATTAGCATGCTATTTATGCCTTTTGAAATCTACAGCTTTATTCCTAAAGTCAGAAAATATATGTAAAAATTGGCATATAATATGAAATTGAATAACTACATATTCTAGTCCTTGTCTTATGTCAAAATTTTCCCCCTGTGGGTTTTATATATACATATATATATATTTTTTTTTACATATGTGTACATATTTGCAACAGATCTAATAGTTTTTTTGATCAAGGCTAGGCATTAAAAATCTTAATCCACCTTTGGATAGTGGTTTGCTGGTTCAGTGTGTGCTGATGGCCTTTGCCAATGTGGTGGTGTCTAGTTTGTGGTTTATTAATTTTAAAATTATGGACATTTTAGACAAGGATAGCTATATGGTAAATTTATTGATAAAGAAGACTTGATTGACAAGAGCTGGTCTACCAAAATAAGTCTACACAGAAAAAATGAATGTCCATTTTTACAGAGCTAGGAATTCATCCTTACATGTCTAAAAACCTTCTATTGCTAGTAAGTGAAATCATGAAGATTCTATGTTCAATCATTGTTCTTAAGGAAATATTAATATTTAGCTTGATATCATCACATTGGACTGACACTAGGGATCAGTTTAATAGAGGCTTGACAAAAGCAGAATTGCAAGTCAAAGTAAATTTTACATTTGATTATACTCAGTGTTACCAATACTCTACATCTTTTAATAAAGAAGAATGTCGTAGGGCCTTCACGGAAGTATGTTTTCAGAGAAGTATTATTGGAAAAGAAAACAGAAATACAGGTTGAGTATCCCTTACCTAACATACTTGGAAATAAAAGTGCTTTGGATTTTGAATATTTTAGGATTTTGAAATATTTGTATTATATATGTAATGAGTTGAATATCCCTAATCCGAAAATCCAAAATCTGAAATTCTCCCATGAGAATTTTCTTTGTGTGTCATGTAAATTCTCAGAAAGTTTTAGATTTTGGAACATTTTGGATTTCAGATTTTTGGATTAGGGAGCAAAAATACTCCATTCATAAGATAGAAAAAAATCATTTTAAAAAACTAAATGTAGGTAATTCTGTTTAATTAGCTTTTTTGTATTTATATTCTTTTAAAAAAATCAGATATTTTTTAAGAATACACAGTAATATAGTCTACACAGTTTGAATATATAATAGTTTTAAGGGTGTTAAAATTTTTATCAGAAAAGAAATATTGTAAAAATATTGTTATATTTCTCTTGACATATTTTTAAATAATCCTGATATTAGTTACCAATTGCAATTATTAACTAGTTTTACTTTCTTTCAGTTTAAATAGTTGAATTTATGTCACAGAAGAGAATAATGTATAATTTCAAAAAACACATATTTTCAAATTTTATTTTAAAGTAATTGTACATATGTATAGTATTAAAATATTATTGTGCTTGTTGGGCAAGGTAAAATATGCCTGTGTCTCAGGTTGGCATCTAGAAAGTTGGTCACCCTGCTTGACATTGACACAAAGATCAAAGAGCTCCCCTTTGTCTCTTCTTCTTTGACTCTATAATTCTTCACTCAAAGTGTCCCAACAGTAGAACATTTAATTTTTATATAAAGAAGTGTACTCTGCTTTTCATTAAGGCTTGTGATGGTTAATTTTATGTGTCTACTTGACTAGGTTAAGGGATACCCAGATAGTTGGTAAACCATTATTTCTGGGTATGACTCAGAGGGTGTTTCCAGAAGATATTAGCATTTGAATCAGTAGACTATCTTCACCAATGTGGGCTGGCATCACGTAATCCATTGAGGGTCCCACTAGGGCTCAAAGGCAGAAGAATGACAAATTCACTCTCTCTTCTTGAGCTGGAACGTCCATCTTCTCCAGCCCTTAGACATTAGTGCTCTTGGTTCTCAGGCCTTCCCACTCAATTGAATCACACCACCAGCTTTCCTGGTTCTCCAGTTTGCAGAAGGCAGATGGTGGGACTTCTGGGCTTCCATAATTATGTGATCCAATTTTCATAATAAATCTCCTTTTATATATTAATATCTATACCTATATCAATATCTTTACCTGCATCCTATCGGTTCTGTTTTTCTGGAGAATCTTAATGCAAGGCTCTTAATGTGAAAAATTCTCCAAACACACTAAGGATTTATATGGTAGGCAACACCCCAAAAAAGAATAATGTATACTGCAGGAACTAATCTGACATGTGGCAAAGAACCATTTATCAGAAGTTCACAAAATTCTTCAACTTCACTTTTTTTATTACTTAATTTAAGTAAAATTCAAGTTAATAGTTTTAAATTAAATATATCATGTGTAATAATTTACCATTTTAAAGAACGTATTTGTGTATATCTAGAGTCTATCTTTCCATTACTTTGTTTTTTTGTATGAAATGGTGCAATGAGCAATGTCTGAAATAATGTTTGCTATGAATTCGCACTGATTATTTCTAGGCGAGGGGACTTGGGGTAGGTTCCTTTTTCTTCTCTACATTGTTTGAATTTTTAATAATGAACATGGATCATATTTATGAGAAAAGTCATGAAAATTACTGATATTAAACCAAAAGTTTGAAAAATGGTGCACTCATAAATATTGACAGTTGTATAAATTGGTAGAACCAATATCATCAGTAATAATATCAAAATAAATTAAAATATTTTTATCCTTTACTAAACAATTCCACTTGTGGGAATCCAGCCTGCAGAATTTAACAGAAAAACATAAAAATTTTCAAAAGTACATTCACAACCCCATGGTTTGCAAAGGCAAAATAATGAAAAACACCTTCATATGATTTAATTAGAGAATGAATGTATTAAATATGGTAATGTCCTACTCTGGAATACTGTGCAGTCATTAAAAATAATAAGGTAGATCTATATGTTCTGATTTGGAAAACCACTATAGATTAGAAGGAGAAAAAAATAAAACAAGAATTTATTAAATGTTTAAAATGTGCCAGAAATTGCTCTACCACTTTAATGCATAAATTTAGGTACTTCTTATAGCACTCTGATGAATTTGGTTGAGTTTTAACCACCAGCTTACAGACGAGCACATTGAGTCGCTGAGAGTGTAAGTTATCCTTTGACAGAGATGCTGAGAGTGGTCTGGCTCCATTGCTGTTTCTTATAACCACCTTGATGTATCACTCCTAACATTAGGGCTAATGAGTACAGTACAATTCCATTTTGTATGAGAGAGAGAGAGAGAAATACAGAGGTGTTTAGAGAAACAAAGACACAAAAAAAGAGAAATCAAATGCAAGGTATTTTACATCTACAAAAGAATGTTTATTTGTCTACCTGAAAAGAATGCCCAATATTTCCTGAAATACTTCTATGAATTTAGAAAATATTTTATTGAAATGTGCTTCCTAAATACTGGAAAGGCCTATGAAGTTACAGCCTGCAAGGTCCCCCAAACCAACCAAAAAGTCAAAACTTTTTCAAAAGAACATTGTGCTCATTTATATGACATTGCAAGTGCTTTAAACATAGGCCGTTCTAATCATATAAACTTTCATTTATGTCTCTAATTAAAAATCTCTTTAGGAAAATGGCTAATTCAAAGAGTGAGGCAGAGAACACACAAGGTGAGCCTAGGGCATCAAACAGTGCCAAAAGTAAGGAAGTGCTAAAAATACACACGCAACTGATGGAGATGTGTCAAAGGGATACAGAAGCCGTTTGAAATAGCTCACAATGGCCATATCTGGAGCAATTTGAGGAAAAAATAGCATAGTATTGGATTATAACCCAAAATATAAAATAAATATCCACCATCCATCTGTGCTGATACAAACATAGATTAAATAAATAATTGGGGGAGAAAATACAAATCTCCTCTGAACAAGAATTTAAAATAATTTTTATAGATATTTTGCCCTCAAGGAAATGGCGCACAACTCCTAACTCCTTAAACGAGGGCTCGAAGACGGACTGCCTTCCAATTAGTATTGTATGGAAAGGGAGAAAAGAGTAACTCCACAGTGGAGAAACCAGAAAAACACTACCTCAGAAAGGTGCTCAAAATGTTGATGTTGATCTTGATGGTAAGCCATCTTGAGCACATGTGCCCTTTACATGATATGGTAAGAATGGCACTTTCTACTTGTGGTTTCCTTCCAAAATAAACAATAACCCTGGTTTATTCCTGAAGAAAACCTCAGAAAAATCCCACCTAAGCTACAAAATACCTGACCAGTATTGCTCCAAATTGTCAAAGTCATCAAAAATAAGGAAAGACTGAAAGTTCTTACAGCCAAGTGAGGTGTAAAGAGACATGACAACTAAATGCAATGTGGTATTGCCAATGGGATCCTGGAACAGGAAAAGGGCATTAGGGAAAACCTAAAGAAATTGGAATAAAATATGGACTTTAGTTAATTATAAGGGATTGATATTGGTATTGAACAGCATGTACCATACCAATGCAAAGTGTTAATAATAGGAAAAAGTTGGTGTGGGGTGTATGAAAACTCTACTAGACTATCTTTGCATTTTTAATGTAAATATAAATCAATTCTAAACGAAAAATGTTTATTAAGTAATAAGAATTTTTTTAAAAATATATGCAGCTTTTAAAAGAAAATATAGGAAAGTAAAATTTCATTCCTTCATTTTCTTCTCTTTCATCACTCATAGCAACCTTAAAACAATCAACGGGTAGGTAGCCAGTTTTGCCAGAGATAAAACAGCAGACCTCCAGCTCAGGGAGCCAGAGCAGGAAAGACTCCTGTGGTTGCAATTGTGTAGTTTTTCTTCCTGGTCCTTTGGATAAAATCAAGAAGATGATTATTTAGTCCTCAGGGTATGTTGTCACATTCTGGTATAGGCTCACAACCTACCATGCAATGATACAACAAACTATGGCTCTCACTCAGAGAATGCTTGACTCTACTTGAATGTCACTTGAATAAATGACCTGCAATTATTAACATAGCGATCTCTATATACGATGTATTGACAAATTGACATTGGAAAGAACTTAATCTGGTCACTGCTTCCTTCCTTCCTCCCTCCATTTTAAAGTATTTAGTAGGGAATTATATATCACAAAACAAATAGATTATCTCTTTCATGGATTAGACAGTTATAATGCATATTCAGGTAAACTTGATTTGCTACTTGATTTGCCTGAAAGCTTTTAAGGGACACTCACATATTTTAAAAAATGTTAAATGCTCAGGATGAAGACATCTAAATGATGTTCTCCTGAACACAGAGCCAAGTTACACAATTAGAAATGTATGATTCTGTGACCGCACAATTTTCCAGGCTGAAAGGATACTTCTTATACTTAATCCACTTGTCTGCCTTCTTGCTACATAAAGAATGAATCTGATTTTGAAGTCCCATATGAATTGTCCATTGTTGCATAAAGTTGTAGTTCTCTTTTTATTTATAACCTTTGTAGAATTATAGAAATTATTCTGCAATGTGCATTTTAAACAATGATGAAAACTTTCTAAAATCAAGCAGAGTTTTGGAGAGTACTACAAATGACATACACTTTACAAATAGCTGTATAAATTTATAAATTAGAAATATGTTTGTAATCGTTTCAATTTTTATAATCAATAGAAGCCTAAAATTTTTATGTACATTAAGAGTATGCATTGGCCACATCAAATCTTTAATTTGACTTTAAGTATCTATAATCTACTTTTTAAAAAAAATCTTTAAAACTGTGTCTTCCTCCTTTTAGTCAGTCAATACTTAATAAAATTATTTAGCCAATGTAAAAAGAAAAAGTAACATGATTATGAGAGAATGAACTAAAAGAAGGAACAGAATAATATAGTGGCTCAAGGCATGGACTTTGGTGAGAGCAGGTTTGGAAGACAGCCCCAGCTTTGTTGACATTAGTCATGAGATTTTGGGAAACTTACACAACATTTCTAAGTCTCAGTTTTCTCATCCTTGAAATAGACATAATAATAATACCAACCTCATTAGTTTGTTGTGAAGATTAAAAAAGATTGTTAAATGTCTCAGTGCCGTCAGTTCCTGGTACACAGTAAAAGATAATAGCTAACAAACATTATTGATGGCTTTTTTCATACAAAGATGCCTATGCACAAATCTTTATATATGAGCACTCCCCCTCACACACACATGATTAAAAGAACAGGATGAAATTCTAGTGCAGCATGTATAGGGCAGCATTACTTGTTCACTCAGCAGCCACTGCGAGATACTATGGGAGTTCTCAATCTTGTGAGTGGCACAGAACAATTAAAAGACTTATGCAAAGCACTGTGTTTTGTTCTTAAAAAGAGTCATGGACGTGTTTAGAGCAGAACTAAGGAAGGAACCTAAACTACACTGCAGTGGTTAGAAAAGACATCTTGGAGCTGCTGTTTGAAGTGAGCCTCAAAGGACAAGTAGAACTCTAATGTAGGGGAAAAAGCCATTTTACATAAATGGGACAAGATGTGTAAAGGCAAGAAAGAATATGGATGCCTAGGGAATTGTACATAATTTGGTTTGACTAGAAAAGTAGGAATACCAATGGGAGAGATGCAAGAGGAGAGGCAGGAAAAGTAGGCTTAGGACAGAAGCTGAAGGGATATTATGCAACTATTGTATTTCCATTGTATCCATTAAGCTATGGGGGTAGTTCTACAAAAGCAAAACATTTATAGTTTTTAAAGAAGTAACTAATTAGATAAGCACATTGTTAGGGTCACTGGGGAGTGGACTGCAGGAGACATACTGGAAAGTTAAAATTCACTGGGGAAAAAAATAGAATCAAAGGTATAAAGGATTCAGCTTCTAGTTTTGGTGTATACACTATCCAAGTTAGGAACTTGATCAAGTTTTCTAACCTCTTTGTTCCTCAGTTTCATGTAATTATGGGAGAATACTAAACATTTTACAAAGTATCGTCAAGCTTTAATGTTCTTTACATATTGTTGTAAAACATAAAGCTATCTTTTTCTAATGTCAAATTCTTCAACTAGCATGAGCATGTTCTTGGTTATTCAGCGTGATACTTTTGTCACTTTTAATATCACGCTATTTCTTTAACGTTGAAAAGCAATAAAATCACTTTTGTGAGTTAAAAAAATCTACATTACAAAAATCAGCTAGCTTGAGAAGAATCAGTGAATCCACTCAAGATTCTATAACTAGAACATAAAAGAAGAAATTCAGAATAACCAGAAGGAATAAAAATGTCATCAGTAGGGCCCATTCATTTCAAAGTGTATTTTCAAAAGTGGACAAGAGAAATTCTTCCTTTTATATTACACTGAGTTATAAAATATTAAAGTATAAATGAATATGTAGCCAATGAATTTTCATTTATTATCATAGATCTTATTTTTATCTTTCCTTTAAAATATCTAAAATCTAATGTAGAAGTCATCTAAAATTTGTGACTGGTATTTTTTTATCATGTACTAAAATAATGTACTGTTAGGTATACATTTATAGAGAATGATTATATGTGGAATTATAATTAAATTGTTTCAATTATAAGCACATAGTAGCCCAAATTCCATATGTTACTGTGTTATAAAATACCAATGTTGTATATAGTTTGACTGTGAAACAATAATTTGGCATCAATATCTGATTAGTAATTTATCAAAGAATTATAGGAAAATTTACCATATGAAATTTTGAACATACAAAAGCCTGCACTGCAATATTCAAAATCAACTGTATGTATCATAAATTTATTTGATGTTTGACTTTTTTTTTTTTTTTCCTCAGAGAGAGTCAGGCAAATCCACAAAGAGCATTTTTTGTTTTGTATTCAAATGTATGTGGCTAATGGTAGCTGGCTAGCACAAAGGGGATCCCTGATTTTGGAGTCAGATCTTTGTTTTGGAGTTTCTATCTTATTCACTAATAACTAGTGAACTAGGTCAGGCAGTAAATTTCTGGGATCCCAGATTTTTTCATTGGTAAAATAAGCATTGAATTACTTTCTTCCCCACCATACAAGAATTGTTGTAATGTTCAAATAAAATAATATGCATAAAAATCTCTAGAAATTATAAATCACTCTTTAAATATATATTAATACATTTATTGTCTTTCTGAGCTATATAGTTTTAAGGGCATATTGCTGGTTTTGTATCATAGTATATTAATATTAAGGTATAATTAATATTACAAATATGAAATGATCTAAATATTTTGAGAAAGTAGGAAATATTCTGGACACATCAGAAAATAATTCTTAATTTTACCTATTTAGATTTCTATCAATTGCACTGTAAAATTTTGAAAGTAACCATTAAGTGGCAATAAACTAGCAAATTAATGTTTATTATGAGTAAATCAATTCCAATCCATATCAGAGGCATATGGATTTTGAAGTTATAATAATAATTATAATATCCTCATGTTTAGGGAAAAAATATTTGTTTCAGATACTCTTAAATATATTCAATTTTAAAGAACTTTTCTTCAAAAGGTTAATATAATAATGATTTGGCTCAAATATATATTTATGATTTGTCTTTTACTTTTTATTTTCTAGAATGTACATAATATGGAAAGTATTAAACCGTAAAGTAAAAGTGAATAGAAAATATAAAATATAACTAAATATATACATGTTTATCACAACCAATTTGCATATTTATTTACAAACTTAGGACATGCACATATTTAATCACATCTTAAAATAAAAATAAATATGTAGTCATTAACTTGTGATGATTTTAGATCTGCAGCATTTTTCCTAAATAGCAAATAATAATTAACATGGCTATGCTGTCTCTTTGAAAGATTTTCAAAATTAATTTTAAAATAACTAATATTAAACTATAAGTAATATACATAGAGTGCAGGGAATGCTAAATTGGTTATCAGAAATGTTATGCAGAGTTTGATTTGATATTTTAAATTATATGTTTATTATCAAAGGATTGTTAATAGAAATGCATTATCTAACTATAAACAATTGTAATTTACCAAGGCACATGTACTGGTCAATTTATGTTGGAGCTAGCAATAAATAAAGAATCTATCATTTTAAATAGCTAATATAGCACATAGGCAATTTTGGCACTCAATAATTGGGATTTAAGAAGATCAACTTGCCATTTGGATAGAAATAGATGGAACAGCATGGAGTTTATATTTTAATTACTTCAATATCTCACTGACATTAAAGTGTTCTTGTTGGCGAATGACAGGGTTTTACAGTGCACTTGTAGTAAATAATCCACCAGTTGCAGAGCCAGTATTTGGTTTGACTCTAGTTTATAAGAATGAATGTTATGGCACTTTCCGATGAAGGAACAAAGAGATTTTTACTTAACTACTTTCCCATCTGATTCATAATCTGCTGGACTCTTGACAAAATTGAATTACGTATTTTTATTTATTTATATATTTTTAGGGACAGGGTCTTCACTGTTGGCCAGGCTGGGGTGCAATGGTGTACATAAGAAGATATGCACAGCATAGCTCACTGCAGGCTCGAACTCCTGGGCTTCCGATCCTCCTGCCTCAACCTCTTGAGCAGCTGGGACTATAGGCACACATCTGTATTTTCAAATCACAGGACTCACTTTATAAGGGATTTTACTATTTGAATAGAAAGGGTGAGAAAGTGGACGCACACCTTATTTATTGGTTCCTTGAAGGATGCATTGCTGACCACAGAAGATTTATAAAATGCCTCTCTCACATCATTCTCACCAAATGGCTCCTGTTACATTCTCTGAGCACTCTTGCAGTAAGTTTTATTTGAACATTAAACTGTCTCTCATTGTTTAATTGTGAAACAATTTGGCAATTATGTCTGACTTATAATTTGCCATGTATCATTTCCAAATATTGATGAAAAAGTTTATCACATAAAATATTAGCATAGAAGATTTTGCATAGATAGAATTTTCTATGCATCCTGAGTTTGCTATACATTTATCATAACTATATATTTTACAATAAAATTAAGGAGAAAAAAACTCAATTTTTAAAAATGGGCAAAGGATAGGCAGAAGATACATATTGGCAGTAGATATGAAATGAAATAATAATATGAAAAGATAATCCCACACATGAGTAAGACAAACAAAAAACTACTGAAGCATTATTTTTACCCATTATATTAGGAAAAACTCAAAAATTTTTGTCCTGTATTTGGAATGCTGTAGTATGTAGTCCTTTGAATTATGCGTCTTTCATTTCTCAAAGCAATGAGATTCATTTCAATCACTTTTGAGATTCATCTATGTTGTTGCATGTTTCTAAATAATATCCTATTGTATGATATACCACAAAATGATTATCCATTTACCATGTGTTAGACATTGTGTTATTTGAAGATTTTGAAAATTATGAAAAAGCTGATAAATATTCATGTACTGTTTACTTTTCGCATGGATTTATGGTTTTACTTTTGGTGAGCAAATACCTGTAAGTGGGATGGCTGGATTGTACCTCAAATGTATGTTTAACATTGTAAGAAATTGCTAAACTGTTTTACAAAATGGCTGTGCTCTTTTGCATTTTGAATAGCAATGTAGGAGAGCTACTGTTGCACTGCACCTTGGCAATACCAAATATGGTCAGGGCTTGTTGTTTTTTGTTTATTTCATTGTAAAGGATTTGTAGTGGTATCTCATTTTTTTAAACATTTCTGTTTCTCCAATGACTAAATGCTGTGCATATCTTCTTATGTACTTATTTGCCATCAATTTTGTTATCATTAGCTGTGGGTTTTCTTATACATACTGGATGTGAATACTTGGTTACATATGTGTTTTGCAATCATTTCTTCCAGTCTCTGTTTGCTCTTTTCATTTTCTTTCCAATGTCTTTAAAATAGGAAAATATTTAGTTTTCATGAAGTCTAATTTCTTTGGTTTTTTAAATTATTGTTTATAATTTTTGAAGCCTAAATGAAAAATCTTGGTCTAATGTAAAGTCACAAAGATTTTCTGCTGTGTTTTCTTCTAGAAGTTTTATATTTCAGGTTTTATATTTAGGTCTACAATCCATTTTGAATTAATATTTGTGTATTTTATGACATATGAGTCAAAGATTCTTTTATCTTTCTTTGGCATATGGATATACAATTGTCTTAGAAGCATTGTTTCCTCCCATGGGGAGTTTTATGGGAAAAACTGAAAAACTTGTTAGACAAATTCTAAAAAAGCTATAGCATTTTAACAGCATTTTTTGAAAACAGAACCAAACCAAAACCAAATAAAGAAAAAACTATCTTTTGCCAAATTGTCATGGTAAGTTAATAAAAATTAACTTCCAAAACAATTTTTTTGCTCTTAGACCTTAAGTCACAAAAAAACATTTGATTTTGCAATTTTTCCATAACTTCCTCTATTCTTTGGTGAGAATGATGCTTTTTCCAGTTTTCTGAATCCTAGGGCAGAATCAGAACCATCTCCATGTTTCTTTTCTTAATATTTTTCCTGGCTTATGAAATAATTCCTTTGATTATTCATCTAGCTTATCAATTGGCTCTTCCACTGTGTCCAATCTACTATTTATGTTAGTTATTAAAAATTTTTACTTAAAAGTTTCATTTTAACTTTAAAGAATCTATCTTCTTTTTTGTAATATGGGTGCAATAACATTCTTTTTCTCTTGTTTGATACTAGCTTAAAGATTTATTTTACTAAGTTTGATTCTTATTTTACCCTATTTCGTATATATGACACTCCTCAAGCATCTGGTGATTTTTCTTTTATTAATTTAGCTTTGGAATTAAGATATCCTGCATAAGCATATGAACTGCAGACATAGTGAATCCTTGGTTGATGCCTGTAATTGAGACCTTGATGTTCAAAGCATGGTCCACGAGCCAGCATTAGCATCACCTCAGAGCTTTTCAGGAATGCAAAATCTCAGTCCCTATCCCTGACCTACCAAATCAGAATATACACTTTAACAAATTCTCAGTTGATTCATATACACATTAATGACTGAGAAGCACTGGTCCATACTATTTTCAATAAAAGTAGAAAGTAGAAGAAATATATGAAATTTGCAAGGTCTTCTTCTAGGTTTGTCTCCTGATCTTTTCTTTCTCATTGACTCAGACATCTAGGCAATACCCGTGTTTAAGTTCACTGAATTTCACAACCCCAGGAAGCACTATTTATATTGTAATCTTGGGGTTGTGCTTCGGAGGGTGCACAAAGAATAATGGTTTGTGAAAAGTAGGGGCACTGAGCTATTCTACAGCATTATGTGTCTAATAATTACTGGTTTCCATGAAAGAGGAATTTCCATCATGAATGCCTCTGCTTTGATTATCTGACTAATCTGAGTATTTGCTCCTTGGTATCTTGTTCACATATTCTTCCAGCTCCAGCTCCAGCTTACCTTTGGAGTTTGCCACCCACATTTTGAGTGTGCTCTTTTGCACATCTACAGCTGTAAATCTTCCTTTCCTCTTGACCGTGACTATTTATGCTATGAGTTGGCAATTTCTCATTCTTTCACAAGTCCTCTAAGAATTCTCCTTCTTTTCAAAAACAATTATAGATTTTGTTTCCTGTGTTTAATATATTTTCTTAATTTCCCTAGTCGTCCATTTTGGTTCAAGAGCATTATAGTGTAGCATGTCCACTTTCAATCATTTTCAACTCAAACGCAGAGCTGCGTCATTCCTTTACAGCTTTTTCAGACCAGTCATACTGACTGATTTCGTAAGATCTTTAAGGAACAGAGAAGTGTTTGTCTCTATACTTCTCTTTCACGATAATTTTATTTCTCCTTTGTCTTTTATGCCTGTTGAGCACATTCTTTTCTTGTTCTTGTTCTTGTTATTTTCTTCTTCTCCTCCTCCTACTTCTCTCCCTTCTTCCTTCTTGACCTCTTCATCTTCTTTTTTTTTCCAGTCTTTATATCTAGATTTAGCTATGTTAGTTCCTTCCTTGTTAATATTATTGTTAACCCAGTCAAGGTATTTGCCTTTTTATTTAATCCTTCTAAATGAGTTATCACTATATAGGCGATTAAAAATGCGGCAAATATCCTTCAGAAACTCTCCGACCTTTCTGTACTGAGAGGGCATGGTGATCTCTCTCATTTCCGTCATTGATTACTAAAAGATTTATAGAACATGCTTTTCTACGTTTGTATATTTGTGATTTGTGGCTTGGCTCTTTTCTTTTTTAAATTGAAAATGGATATTTCTTTTCTATTTTTTTCTTTTAATAATTTTCAGTATTTTCAGTGTTTTATAAGGAGGGGAGGAGAATAAAATTGCCTTTATTATGTCATCTTTAAAAAAAATCCCTTATCAATATCATTTGAAGGATCATATAAATGAAAATAAGATTCCCACTGAAAATAGAACAATCATCCTGATATTCAAACATGGACAGTCGGGCAAAGAAACCATTTTCATGGATGTATTTCTGAAATGCTTTGACTGCTTAATATTAAAATTATAAGACATATTTCTAATTCTTAGGGAGACTATAATCTTTTTAGTATGCATAATACTTAAAATATATATAAAATTCAATTTGTAAATAGTAATTGTAAGTTTATTATAGAAATCTAATTGTTTTTATACTGTTGAAACAATTTAGAAAACAGCATTTTAGAAAAATGTAAATATAAAGTGTATAGAAAATAAAGTACTTTTGTTCCCTAATAACACAATGAAATAATGAAAACCATAATAGAATGAAAAGGAATGGAAATGTTTTCCTTTTCAGAAAATGAGAAGTCTCAATCTGGATGTTTAAATAAATACGAAGACAAAATACTATCTCATACCTAGGCATCACCTTTCTGATTGCATATTTTCAAAATATTGATTTTCTGAGGTGAATTAAATTATACTACAGTCCTCCTTTGGTATCTGTGGGGGTTGTTTCCAGGACTCCCACCATAGATACCAAATTCAACAGATAATCAAGTCACTGATCTAAAATGATGTAGCATTTGCATATAATTTACAGACATCCTCTCATATACTTTAAATCATCTCTAGATAATTTATGATAACTAATACAATGTAAATGCTGTGTAAATAGTTGTTATACTGTATTGCTTTTTATTTGTATTTTTTTATTGTTGTATTGTTACTTTTTTTCCTGAGTTCCACAGTTGTGGAATACACAGATACTGAAGGCAGACTGAGTAGTTAGTTATTGTTTGCCATTCTAACATTATAATCCCTTTGATAGAAGAATTTATATTTTAAATACACAACATCACAATAACACAATAAGTATATAAAATTATCGTAAGGAACCAATCAATATGAATTAAAATGCTTTATATATTTTGAATCTATCTGGCTATATTCTTCAGTATTGCCCAAAATGTGTGTACACTGAACCTTTGCTGGGGAATTTATAAATAAACATAGGATTTCTGAAGTGCAGTTTGCAGTTTTTACATCAAATTCATTAAAATGTTTATATCTTTGGGTTCAGAAATTTATCTTTCAGGAATTTGATCATATGGAAATATTAATAATTACAGATTTATGCAAAGATTTGTCTGCAAATATGTTTTCACAGCAATATATGTACTAGTGATGAATTGGAAACCAAGAAAGTGACTGTAAATAATTGATTGGTTAATGACTATAGAATACACATAAGATGGAATACTCCTTGATCATTACAAATAATATTGTAGAGAGGAAGTGTATTCAAGTATATTATCAGATTACAAAATATTTTATTTGGCAGGATCTCATTTTATAATAAAATTATAAGTTAAATATATTGAGTACATAACAAGTATTGGAAACTGTGTTCAGTGATAGGGGTACAAGATGCAAAAAAATTAATAATAATAAAATTAAAAATGAACTTTTTACATGCTTCCATCTCACATATTTTTGCTTTGTTGCGAGAGGACAACTATTAATAAAATAAGCTAAGTAAGGTATCTGTACACAGATACTGTATTTATAAGGAACTGAATAAAATTATCCCCTTCTCATAATAATAGATTCTTTAGCTAGGAACAGCTGAAAACCTTATTTTTCAGCCATATAAAGCCACAAAGAAGTAGTATGATACTTTCAGTTTGAATGATTTGTGCAATCTATGTCATAACCTTAAGGGTGAAGGGCATGCTCTTGTTTCTCCTCCTTTTCTCCGATCCTTCTGACAAAAATGGGAACATGGCAGGGCGACCTCTCTAGTACCATGCAGATAAGAGCAACTCCCTAGGTATTGAAGAGAAGTAGGTTAAAAGGGCCTTGGCTTGACACTATCATTTAAACATCCAGCCCTTAACTTCTTAAACCTGGACTGATTAAGTGAGAACCAACTTTTATCTTGCTTAGGGCCTGTCGTTTTAGATTTCCATTAAATGGTCAAACATCCATAATAACAAATCTAGCATGCAGATAATCTGCTACAAAATAGGGCATTCCTCAGTGGAGGTACTGAGAGGACAATCTGGCAGAGACCAAAGGAGAGCTGTGAGGAAGGAGACTCATGTGTCAGACAGGAAACAACACACAGGAGCTTTGGTTTTATTTGGGTCGAAAGATAATCAAAACCAACCACAGGCTATCATTTTATTTCTATTTTTAAGGACATCAGCACAGCATTAAAACTCAAGAAGTAAGTCACACAGTCTCAGAATCCCATTTATGAGCATCTGATCATTGGAACCAGGCCTAATACCAAGTATTTCATTGAGTCTTCAGTCAGGAAAACACAAATCACCTCATTTTTTTAAGTTTCATTTTGAAATAGTTTTTAGTTATACAAAAATAGTAATGATAGTACAAAGAGTGTCTATATATCCCTCATTCAGCTTTCTCTGATATTAACATATGTGTAACCCTGGTACATTGATCAAAACTAAGAAATTAATATTGATACATGATATTATTATTTAAACTACTGATGGTATTTGGACTTCATTAGGTTCCCCCACCCCAGTAATGTTCTTTTTTCCTCTTCCATGGTCCTATACAAGATACCAAATTTTCCTTAGCGATGGATCTTTAATCTTTTCCAACTTTTAACATTTTCTCAGTCTTTTCTTGTTTTCATGACATTAACACTTTTAAAGAGTACTAGTCAGTTATCGTATAAAATGTCCCTCAATTTGGGTTTGTCTGACGTATACTCATAATTTGTTTGGGATCATGATTTTTGGATGAATACAAGTGGTGAAGTGCCTTCTCATAGCTCATTAACAGGGACACACGATATCAACACAGTCTGAAGATGTTAACCTCAATCATTTGGCAAAGTGATGTCTGTTAGGGTTTTCCACTGTAAAATTACAGGTTTTCCATTTTCATAATCTGTTCATGTGTAATGAAGTGAGTTTAAGTGAGAGTCAAGGGGAGGGGAATTAAATTCCATCTACTGAAAAAGGGGTATTAAAGAATTTGTAAAAATATGTTTTAAAAACCCCACAGTAATTAATAAATAAGTACCTTGGATATAGCAATTATTGCAGTGGATTTCTGAAGATAAGATAACTTTCTAGTTGCCTTATTCTTTCTACATTTGTTTGGAATTTTTCTATAAGAAATATTTGTTCTTTCTCCCATTTGCTTATTTATCCAAAAATTTATTCATATCAGTATGAACTCATGAATATATATTTTTGCTCAAATAGTTCAAATTATGGTCATTGGGAACTCTTTGTCTTGACTCCTGAGCTCTTTTTGTATGCCTCCTTATGTATGTGTGTATGCATGTATGTATGTTTGCATATATGTACATATTATTTAATCATGTCCTTAGTTTCGGTGCTATGGGAGGTTTCAGTCATACTGTTGCCGCCCAACTAGGTTGAATTGCCTGCTGAACAGAGAAGAGCCAATATATGGAGACAGTCGAGATGGCAATGGAGAAAGAGTTTAATTCCCCAGAGTGCTAAGCAGGGAGACAGGAGGAATTTCTCAAATCTGCCTCCTGGAGAATTTGGGAGGGTTTTTAAGGATAGTTTGGCGGGCCAAGGATTAGGCAATAGGGTTTACTAATTGGCTAGGTTCGGAGCAAAATTATAGGGGTGTAGAAATCATCTTTTTGTATTGCTTCAGTTCCTGGGGTCACAATTCCAGTTGAGTCTGTTTCTTGGTATTGGGCCCTGGTCTGGGTGGGTCATCCAATCCACTGGAATGTGGGGCCTGGAAGATATCTCAGAAACTATCTTTAGGTTTCAAAAAGGTGATATTATCTATGGACAGAGTTAAGAATTTTTATGACCACCCGCTATGTGACTCCAGAGTGGCAACTATAGAAAAGCAAACAAGGGGATGGTGACTAATTATTATCATTATTTTTAGCTAAGCCTGTGCCTTTGCAGAGTTTTTAGGCCCTTACCCCAGTTCTCGCCTTATATCTCTTTATTGAAAAGGGTGGTTTCAATACCTTGTGTTCTCCCAGCTCCAGCCCTAGATTCAGCCATTTTTCCTTGAATCCATGGTTATTGAAATTCATTTTCTTCTATATTGTTTTCTAGAAGTTGTATAGCTTTATGTTTACATTTTAAGTCTAGGATCCATTTTGAGTTTACTTTTTTATAAAGTGTGAAATATATGTTGAAGTTAATTTTTTTGTTTATTTTTTTGACTAGTTGCCCTTTCGTAGATTAAAGTTGATTTCTTTCATCTCTATTTTGCTGAGTATTTTTTTAAATCAAGAATAAGTGTTGAATTTTGTCAAATGATTTTTTTGCATCATTTGAAATGATCGTGTGATTGTTTCTAGTTTGTTAAAATGGTGAACTACATTGATTGATTTTCAAATGTTGAAGCAGCCTCGCATTTTGGAGGTGAAACCAACTTGGTTGTAACATATTATTTAATGTTTGACTGAATTTGTTTTGTTATAGAATTTTGTTGTTGTTGAAAATTTGCCTATATTCATTTGTTTAATTTTATATGTCTATTCGATTTTCTCTTCTTTCTTGAATGCCCTTTAGGTAATGTTGGAACTCAGAAACCCACACCCCAAGATATGTACATGCTGAACTGAAAAAAGCTTCAAGGTCTCGCTGACCTTTCCCCTCCCCCCACCTTCTTTCCCAAAGCATAGGATAAAATTGTTCTCTTAAGTTCCCTTGTCTGCCTAAAGACTGGATCTATCAAGAAAGAAAACAATTATCTCTGGTCCCTTCCCTGACTTTTCATTAACTGAATCCATATCACAGGAAGAAAGATTAAAGTCTGGCAACAAACCTGGACAGATTTTTTGCAATGAACCAGTATGCTCTGTGGACCCAAAACACTTTGTCCCAGACCATTGTATGTTTTTCAATCCCATTGAATTCTCCCTAGTAATCAATTATTGCCCTTCAACAAAATTCTTCTCCCACCTCCTATAACCTATTTTGCCAGGATGCAAGCTCCCATTACTCCTGTAACCTCAAGATGGTATATAAGCTTCTGTACTCTGTTGTGGGCAGGGTTTTTATTCAAAGGCTCCCATGTCACTTAAAACTATGATCAAATAAATTTGTACACCTTTTCTCCAATTAATCTGCCTTTTGCAAGTTGATTTTTCAGTGGACCAAGTGGACCACATTTCAGTGGACTTTCAGAGGGCCAAGAGGAATTTTTCCCTTCACTTTTACAGTAGCATATGTATTCCAAGTGTTGGCATATTTTATTCAGGTTCCCAGATTTATAAGCACAGAATTGAGTTGTTCAGTGTATTCCCCTAACATATATTTGAGCATTTAGGATCAGTAGTACTGTCTCTCTCTTCTTTCATATCTGATATTGTGAAATATATACTTGGTAGTGATGGTGGGGGTGGTGGTAGTGCTGGTGTTGATATTGTTGGTCAGCCTAGCTAGAAGTATATCTGCATGCACCTAAGTCTTCATATCTAATATAAAGATCTCTGATTTAGCTAGTGTACTTAAAGCATTCTTATTTAAAGTAATTTTTAACAGAATGAAATAATGTCTTTTGCAGCAACTTAGATAGTTACTTCACTTATCCTAAGTGGAGTAACTCAGGAACGAATAGTCAAATAACTCATGTTCCAACTGATAAGTGGGAGCTAAGCTATGGGTATGCATGGTCATACAGAGAGATATAGTGGAAATCGGAGACTCAGAAGGCAGAAGGTGGGAGTGTGGTGAGGGATGAAAAATTACTTATTGGGTACAACGTACAGTGTTAGGGCGATGGACACACTAAAAGCCCAGACTTCACCACTCTGCAATTCATGCATGTAACAAAAAACCATTTGTATCCCCTAAATCCACTGAAATGAAAAGAATAAATATAAAAAATATCAAGGCCCCCAAAATGTAATTTTTAATGTACCTATATTGAAACATACCATCTTGCCAGACATTTTATATTTTTTCTCAAGTGTATTTGTTTTTGTTTTGTCCTCTTTCACTGCCCCCTCTGCATTAACATAAGCATTTTTTATGATTCAATTTTATCTTCTCTATTGATTTATTTTACCTCTTTTAAAAAACTTTTTAGTGGTTGCCCAGGGTTTACAACAAAAATTTTAAAATAATCTGATTAGCAGTAGTGTAAGATATTTATAAAAATATATTCCCGATTCCTCTCTCCTATTCCTTCACTATTTTTCAGGCTTTTCACCTTTACATATGGTATGAACATAAAATGTATTATAATGTCTGTCTTAAACACTCACTTTTTGCTTAGAAAAATTAAAAACAAAGAAAGAAATTTTTTATTTTGTCTTCATTTTATCTTCATTTATCCCATTTCCAACATTTTATCTCTTTATATAAATCCAGTTTTCTGACTATATTATATTCCTTTTGTCCAAGAAACTTCCTTTTACTCTTCTAGTAAAACACATCCTTCTACTGCCAATAGATTTCTTCAGTTTTTGCTTGTCTGAGAAAGTCTTTATTTCCCCATTATTATTTGAGATTATCATCACTGAGTATAGAATTCTAGATTGCAGATGTTTTTTTCCTTAAATATGTAAAGGTATTACTTTGTCTTCTTTCTCACGTGTGTTGGTGCTCAGAAAACAAAACCCCAAAATGAAGGCTTCACAAACAGCCTCCGAGGGAAAGGTTTTTCTCTGACCTTTTCCTGCCCTCCTGTTTCTCAGTCCCAATATCCCCTGAAGCTAACCATAGAAATTAGAATCTTTCTTCCCCAATGCAGGTCATGTAAACCCAAACCCTTTTTCCCCCAAACCAGCCATAAAACCTAAAAATATTACTCTAGTTTTCCCTCCATCTTTCTGTGTTTAAACTGGCCATAAAGAAATTATCTGACCTGCCATGTTTGACTGTAGGTAATTTAAGACCCCCCATTCCAGAGAGGGCCCTGCCCCACACCTAGAAGAAGGAAGGAATGCATGCTCAGAGAGGCCAAGAAGAATCTAGACAGACCTTGCTGGGTTTCCCCACTCAGTCTATTAGCATTCGATCATGCTCTTTTTGTCCAATCATATCTCTACATGGCTGTCCATACTGTCCACACTGTTAAACCTAAGCATAAAAATGGACAATTTCCCCTGTATCTTTGGGTCTTCATTCCAAAGTCTCCCTTGTATGAACGTTATATAAATTTCTATGCCTTCTCTCCAATTAATCTTTGTTTTGCAAGTTGATTTTTCAGCAACCCTTCAGAGAGCCAAGGGAAACTCTCCCCTTGACCCCTACACAGCTACACGCGATTCCTTAACAAGAAGACTGCTGTAATTCTTACGCTTATTTTTACATAGATAATGTGTCTCTCTTTTTTTTTCTTGTCTGCCTTCAGTATTTTCTCTCTTGGTTTTCAGTTGATTGCATGTGACATGATTAAGGTTTTTTACTTTTTTCATTTAGGTTTGGTATTTTTTTTTCCTTTGATGTTCTCTATGATATTTAAACATATAATCTGGAATATGTTAATAATTTTACAAAATTCTTGGCCATTATTTCTTCAAGTATTTCTTCTGCTGTTCTCTCTCTCTTTCCTTTTTCTGGGGTTCCAATTCCACATATGCTACACTGTTTGACACTGTGCATATCTTGAATATGTAGTTCTTTTCTTTCCATTTTTTTTCTTACATTTCAAGGCGTGTAATTTCTATTGACCTATCTTCAATCTCTGTGCTTTTTTCCTCCATGGTGTCAAAGATATTTTTAATTTCCAATCCTGTGAGGTTTCTTTGTGTTTGCTTGTTTGTTTTTCATGTCTAACATTCCTGTTTGATTTGTATTTATAATTTTCTTCACCCTGGTGAAAATACTTTTCTGATATTGCATATTGTCTACCTTTTTGTGTTAGAGATTTTAATCTATTAATCCTGGTTATTTTAAATTCCCTCCCTTTCACCAATTTGTGTCATATCTCAGTCTGGTTTGATGATTGCTCTGTCTCTTTGGACTGTGCTTTTGTTTGCTTTCCTTTTTTTTTGAGGTCAAATATTTTTTATCAAACATTAGATAACAAGGTAAAAATTGTTTAGACTCAAAGATAAGCATAACTTTTCCCCTGCAAGGACATATATGAGGAGGCTTATATTAATGCAGACAGGAATCGGGCTTATTTAATGTTTGCTCTTTACCCAACTTTGGGTGTGCTTTCTTGACTTTGAATAATTGTTTGTGTGTGCACAAGTGTGTGTGTGTGTGTATGTATGCTGCTCTCCAGAGATAATCTTACTCTTCCAGCAATCTCAGCTATATTAAATTCTTAGTTTTACTAGATACTTTTTATAATATAAGGCTTGTAAAGCCTAAGAGTGGGGACATTCTTTGATGTATTGATTAAATATCAGTCTTAGGTAGGTGCTCTAAATTTCAGTCTTGCAAATATGGGCTTCAAAACTGCTCTTGCTCCTCTGCCAGATGTGGCCATGTATTCCTGCCCTTCTGCATAGGTAGAGCATGTTTACATTTTTTTCCTCTCCCACAGATGCAATGAGTTTCCTTCAGTGCCCAGAATATAGTTTTCTGGCCCATTCCCTTTTAGATGAAGGGTTGTTTGTTTGTTTTTGGTGGGGAGGTGCATAGTGACCAAGAGAGCCTTAAGTTACTCTCAGCTTGTCCAAACTTTAAACAAGCTTCTTCCTGACTTTAGGCCCCTGATTTATCTCTTTTAGAGCATTTACATTAGAAAACTTGTAACTGTAATTTCCTCCTTTGCTTATTTGAGATATAAATCTCCCAGACTCTTGCTAGTTTTACAATCCAGGAATGTCTTTTCAAGGATCTAGGAGGCATCTCTTTGAAATGTAATCACCAAGAAAGATCATACTTTACCTCCCAATTTCTATGGGCAGGCAGGAACCTAACTTCAATAAACACCAATTAGCAAACAAAAATAGCCTAATCACATTGACCAACCTCCTCGCTAAAGTCCTCTAGAAATTTTCCATTAGCTCACCCAGTGTTTAAAAACCCTCCCACCTTTTCTTTCAGTGGGGTTGACTACAGTCTCTCTCCCATACTGCAATAGCCTTGATAAAGACTTGATAAATAGCGTTAAATGGCACTTGTCATTTTTAACAAGTGTCATTGCAATTTTTCTTCAATAATAGAGAAGATGAATCTGGATCAATTTTTGGTAGATGCAATGTTCTTTTTCCTTAGCCAGTACTAACTTTTCTGGGGGAAATTTTCCCAGGATTCCATGATCATCCCTGTGAGTACTTTGAAAGTTTATTAGGGGAAGAATCTGTAAGAAGGTATAAATACTCCATAAATACAGCCTCCAGGAACTTCACACTCTCACACTAATCGATACTCAATATTTAGCAATTTATTAGTCATCTCTGCCTAAATCTTTCCATCAATTTATATGGTGTTCGGTGGTGTCCGTCTAAGGTCATTCTGTGCTCTGTTCCTGTTTCTCGCTATAGGCATCTGTCTCTCCACAGATTTTAACTTAGTTGTTTGCTCTACAACTTCAGTTCTCTCATGTGTTCAAAGAAGTCCCTATTGTTCAGCTTGTTCAGCCGTTGCCTTGTTGTAAGGCTGGGGGAGACTCTGTTTCTAACTCTCTACAAATCTATTCAGACACTGGAAAAATTTAACAGATATAAAATCATATGGTGATTGTAAAATTGAACTTAAAAAAGAAAAAAAAAAACCACAGAGGCAACAAAAAGGCAATGACTTCAGAAGACAGCTACTCTAGGGCTGGGGGAATAAAAGGGAGAGGTTAGGGTTATTAGAACCTAGAATTTTGGGAAAGTGTTCCCACAGATATAGGGCTCAGAGCTAGGAATAGTGGGCACTGCCCAGCAGGTGCTGTTTTCTAAGGAGCTCAGAGGAATGCCCATGTGGAACTTGGACTTTGACCTCTTAGGATGAGGCCCTAGCTCACTAGTGCTTATGCCTGTGAAGAGCTGCAATGAGGCTGGCTATAAATAAAGGGAAAAAGTAAACATGAAGCTGAAAACAACTGCTGCCACTTTAACTACCTATATACGCTGCTACAGTGAAGCTGAAAATAGTGAGAAAATCAGAAATGTTATCGTCACTCAAACTCCTCCAGATTTTTTGTCTCTCTCTTGCTAGTGCTTGCTATTGACTGAATGTAGGAGAAATGCAGCTTGCAAAGGGGAAAAAAAGGAGAATCCTCACCCCAGCGCCATCACAGTACTAAAAGATGGGCATGACGCAGAAAGAAAATAGCTTGATAATTAGCACAAAAAATGTTTTGTATTACTTTTGCCATCCGAAAGACCACCAGGATGGCTAAATAGTAGAAAGGAGAAGTTTATCGGCAACATAGGTTTGCAAGCCAGGAAGAGACAGTCTCTGGGACGTGCCAAAGGTGCTCTTTCTTCAAAGAGGAAAGGACAAGTTGGGTTTTATGCCTCACAGAGCTTCTATCATACAGGTTTGGCAGGTTTAGGGGAAAAGCTATACGTATTTATGAGGGGGGTCGAGCACATGTGCAATGGGTAAACATATACGTAGGGTACATGAACTGTTCACTTTGGGGTGGGGTTTTAGTGATAAAATGAGGTGGAATTTGGCTTTTTAAATCAAAAGGTGAACTATAGGACACGAAGCGCTTTTGCATAGCTTCTATAAGCTGGCTGAAACTGGCTTAAGGTCTGCAGTTGTTTATCAGAAAAGAATGTTTGTGAGGCCCGTCTTCTATCCAATTTTTTTGGCTGCAAATTTCCCATTCCAGCTGGGTCCTAATTCTTGACCGTAGGTAGCTTTGTTTCCTTAATCTTAGAGTCTCTCTTAGTTGATACAGGGGCATCTGTTTTGGTCTCTCAGATTACTTATAAAAGTAGGTTTATATAATACTATGCCAAATTATTATATATACATGTAAATTTTATATGTATTTAAAATATTGTACCTTATTATATTATGACACTTTTTTTTTAGTTGCAAAAGTATATGAGAAAGATAAAGAGACAGAGGAATTATATAATACTAGTTCTATTTTAAATTGTGTTTTTCTTGCTGTTTAGTTTTGTTTTATTGTTTGTTTTTTTCACCTTGATAAAGGATTTATGTTAGTACTAGAATATACAAATCTAAAATTTTAAGGCTATTAGAATGACCTATCCATTTCAACAGATGCATTCTCTAAGGGCAGGATACTCCATGGCATAATAAAGACAGCTTTGAAAAGCATATCATTAGAAATGTAATAACATATTCTCAGTACATCATGTCACATTATGGATACATTATCCTTCTGCTGTGTGAATTTGATTCCCATTACCACAAAGAGAAAAAAAAAAAACAAAGAAAATTAAACTTTAAGAGTTTGCTTTGTTCTAGCACTTACGTGTTATCATTGCTAATAATTTTTAATCAATACTACATGGAGAAATAGAAACTTTGTGTACCTGTAATGCTTTTATTTGTCTACATACAATGAATTTTGAATTATTATTTTTGGAGCCATTTTATTATAATTATTTTTTCTCTTAAGAATAGTGTGTTCTGTGTTCTTAAATCATTTAAATGTTACTGTATTAAAAGTCATAAGTTTTCCCAAAATTAATATTATAAAATTCTGTACATAATGGCACTTAATGTTAAAAAAATGACAAGTACACACTTGTAAAGGAAACACAAAGTTCTTGAGTTGCATGCTGTGGTGCTTTAGTAGCTGCCTTTGCTCAGGACTTTTAAGATACTTGGAGATCATTTACAATGTGTTTGATGTATAGAAGCCGTGCGCGCTCTCTTTAAGCTACATTTATGGCTGGATGAATAATCAAATTGCTAAAAGTGAACACAAAAGGGATACAAATAAAGGATTTTTACCAAAAGTTGTTCCAAATATCACAGTTTCAAATCCAAATGTTTTCATTCATGTATCCATTTATTATACCTTAAAAATTGCCATCTGTGTGAATTCTTACGTTTCTATGTACAAGTAAACCTGCATACTAAATATATGTAGCAGGCATCATAATTCGAAGATAAAATCAAACCAAAAGCAAAACCTGATTGAACATTTTGTTTTGATGGTGATAATGTGGGTGGGTAATCCTATTTGCATTTTAAATATATAAGCTTGACTACTTTTATTTAAGTTTTGTGACCTAACTTCAGTGATGCAACTTTGATTATCTTAAAAAAGAAAAGACAAATCACTTTGTTCTCCGTTCAAGTGGAAAAAAGTGAAGCAACATTGAATTATTTTGTAAAATATGGAAAATTTTTCTGTAAACAATGTATCTTGTTATACTTGCTTTTGCAGTTGGGAAAAGTTAAATAATTATATTTATCTTGTTATATGTGTCAGTATACATGATTCATAAATTATAGTTTGAGAGATATCAAAGAGTGTTTGCATGTGTGGGTGTGTATAACAATGAAATATCTTTCTTATAAGAGTCTTGTTTACTGATCTATTCTTCCAAGAGATTATCTTCTCAAAGATACAGAGAGTATATATATGCCTTTTAAATTCTAAGTAAATAAAATGGTAAGTTTAAATGTGTAAGTGGTGCTAAACTTATTTTAAATATATATATATAATGAAATGTGTAATAAAACATATATTTTGAAAAAAAAGAATAATGGAAACTATTTTCAAAGTTATAGAAAAAAATACATAAGTTATGGCTCTAAATTGCTTTCCACTTTATGCTTTCCACTTTATGAGACATTATTCTACATTGTTGAGTGCATAGTAAGCACTCAATACATGCTTCTTGAGGTGAAACAAACTTTAAACTGGATATTTTTACTCAAGAACAATAACGAATTTCCAATGTATCACAGGCTGCATTTAGAAAGAGTAAAACAGTTAATATTGGAAAAAATGGTAATTTTATTTTGGGCATAATGGCTTCAAACTCTCACTTAAAACGTTCTCATTGAAAGCTAATTGAATGGTAAAGTTCATGCTAACACTGTTGGGTGTGGTAGAAAGGGAGGGAAAAGTCACATCTGCTAATCTTTTAAAGGAAACTTCAATGAGATAAAGTTATATTATTTAATCATCTTCCATATTTTCATAATTAAAGTTGTAAAAACATTTATTGAGGTTTTTTTTTCTTGCTCTGAAATGTTCAAGATAATAGAATTAGAGGAGGTCTCTACTCAGTATACTCAGAAAATTACTAAAAAAGTGACACTCATTTCATTATGTGATAATTACTGGCACTTAATACTTTGTAGTTACTTCAGAATTATATTTAGCCATGAACTGTGTTATTCTGGAAGAAATTTGAACAAAATGGCAAATTAATTTTTTTCATATTGCATATAAATGGGTAAAGCATTAAATATGGATTTTTGATAATTATTGAAAATAATAGTGATAATATAGAATATTAAATTTGAGTTTTTCTCTTGTCTTTTGAATACCAACTTCAAATCCAGTCCTTCTGTTTGGACCAAAATTCCCCAGGTTTTCCTTCTGTGGCAACTTACTCTCTCCTTGTGCCCCAAGTATGTATAATATTAGACATAGTGCATCACAAAAAAATTTCTTCCAACGGCAACCAATCTCCAACTGACTCCTACATAGCAACTGAACTCTAGTACCTTGCTTTTCTGCCCTGTGAAATTAATTGGCTATAGCAATACATATAATTTTCTTTTCATGGGTAATTATCTACATGCATGGGATTTTTGTGCCTTTTTCTTTACCTCTGGGTTACATCTTTGAAGTTATTATCTTCCAGCAACATCTGCCCATATAAAAAGATAGACAATGCCTTGTTTCAGTTAGTTCCCATTCACAACTAATACAGGGACCCACCTTGCTTCTCCTTAGAGGCCCTTTCTGCCATTCTCCACTTCCCTGCCATCACTACAGGAGGGGATGTTCTGCTTAAGTTGAAAAAAAGTTTTTGAAGAAAAATGACATAACTCAACCATCTATTACCTTCAGAAGTTGTTCGCCTGCAGGACTGAAGAAGTATGGTCACTGGGGGACTAATGACTTCATGAAGTGATTTGGGCAGAGTGGACAACTGTAAGGGTATGGGTTTCAAAATAAAAAGGACAGGAAAGACAGCAAAACAAGAAATGTGAAGCTGAATGATTACAGAATATAAAGCTCCATCACATGGACAGTCAGGTTTGGAATTTGAGTATTAGTCCTATTTGCTGGAGATCTTTAGAATAGGGGAAGTGTTGGATGATGACCTCAATGTTATAACTTGCTTTAATTATTATACTTCAGTTCAATTTAAGTAGAAAGCTCTACTTGATCTACTTTTATTATATAATAGCAAATTATAGTTGTATATATTTATGGGGTACAAAGTGGTGTTTGATTTTTGAATATAATGTGGAAACATTAAATTAATCTAATTAACATATCCATTGCCTCAAATATGTAACATTTTTGTGATGAAAACTTTAGAAATTTAGTTATATGGAAATGTACTGAACTCAATTATTAGCTATATTCATCATTGATAATAGCCATTTTAACAGAGGTAAGGTGATATTTCATTGTAGTTTTAATTTGCATTTCCCTGAGTAGTTATGATGAACATTTTCCATATATTTGTCATGGAGATTTTCCCCTATGTTTTATTCTGGTAGCTTCATAGTTCAGGTATTATACTTAAGTCTTTAATCTATTTTGAATTTATTCTAGTATATGATTAGAGATAATGGTCCAATTTCATTCTTCAGCATGTAGATATCCAGCTGTGCCAATACCATTTATTGAAGAGATTATCCTTTCCTCATTGTATGTTCTCGGTGCATTTGTCTAAAATCAAAAGACCATAAATGTGTACGTTGATTTTGTAACCTGCAAATTTACTGAATACGTTTAACTGATTTAACAGCTTTTTGGTGGACTCTGTGCAGTTTTCTGTATACAAGATTGTATTGTCAGCAAACAGAGATAACTTTATTTTTTCCTTTTCTATTTGGATGCCTTTTATATTTTTTTCTCTACATTATTGCTCTACCTACGACTTCCAGTACTATGTTGAACAGGTGTGACAAGAGTGGGCATCCTTGTCTTGTTCCTGGTTTAAAGGAAAGGCCTTTAATTTTTCACCATTGAGTATGATGTTAGCTGTGGGCTTGTCATTTATGGCCTTTACTGTGTTGAGGAACATTTCTTTATACCTAATTTGTTGATAGTTTTTATAATGAAACGATGTTGAATTTTGTCAAATGCTTTTTTTGCATCTATGCGCATCACTATGAAGTGATCATATGGTCTTTGTCCTTCATTCTGTTAATATGGTGATACACAATATTGATTTGCATATGTTGAACCATCCCAGGGATAAATTCCACTTAATCATGGTGAATGATCCTTTTAACATCCTGTTGAATTTGGTCTGCTAGTATTTTGTTGAGGATTATTGTATCTATATTCATCAGAAATATTGGCCTTTAATTTTTTTTTTCCTGCAGTGTCCTTGTCTGTATTTAGTTTCAGAGTAATGCTGGTCTCTTAAAATGAGTTTGGGAATAGTCCCTCTCCTCTTCAAAATTTCAGAAGAGTTTGAGAGGGATTAGTATTAGCTCATCTTTAAATGTTCAGTAGAATTAAACAGTGAAGCCATCTGGCCCTGGCCATTTCTTTCATAGGAGACTTTTTATTACTAATTCAAACTCCTTACCTCTTATTGATCAACTTAGATTATTTTATGTTTTCATGATTCAGTCTTGGTAGGTTATAGGTTTCTAGGAATTTATTCATTTTTTTCTAGGTTTTTCAATTTATTGGCATGTATGTTCATGATTATTTGTACTTCTGTAGTATTAGTTGTAATGTCTCCCTTTTCATTTCCAATTTTACTTATTAAATAGTAAAAATAGTTAAATGTTTGATGGATATGTTCATCTGCTTCAGAATTGTGACTTTTTTACTACCTATATGTATTCAATAACATCATGTCATATACCTTAAATATACACAATAAAATTTATTCTTTACAAAAATTCCAAAGTTTTATCCTTACTAATGTTGATAAAAACTGATAGTACACTTATTTCAAGCCTTCAATTTTACCTGGAAACTTACAGTGAAAAATTATTTTCACACTCTCTGTGAAACTAGGTTACCATTTACTTGTTAAATGGCTTCCAGTTGCGTCAAATATTCAAAATGCCCTTGGTAGGGATTCAATTTGAAGTATAAGATGATACCTAAACAAGAGAGTCAGTTAATATGTGAAAAGCTGTAAGAGGCTGAAGACTGCTTCTCTTTCCTTTTTCTTTCTTCCTTCTCTCCCTCCTTTTCTTTCTCTCTCCTTCGTTCTTTCCTTCCTTCCTTTCTTCTTTCCTTCCTTCCTTCCCTCCCTTCTTTCTGCCTTTCAAGGACATGATTACAAATCACTGATGTTTAAGCTAAAGAGAAAGTGATAACATAGGAATGGAAAACACAGAAGAGTAACAAGATGAATTGTAACTCCCAATGGAGGTTGAAAGGTTGAATAATTTTAAGTTTCTGGTTGCTAGAGCAAGTGTGGTTAATAGATTGGTGGAAGAAGTCTCAGAGTGTGATGGCACAAATTAAGACTATAAAAAGAATTTGGAATTGGTAATGAAATGTCTCATTGCAATGGACGAGAATGACTACAGTGAGGAGAAAGACAGGATCATTCGGAGAAAGGAGGTGACACATTTAAGTGACCAATTTAATTTTAAGATCATCTTTTCTGAAGTACAAACCATCAAGAATTTTGACAGAAATATAACAATATTACAGAGTTGGAGAGTGAGGCGTGGTATAAAACTTTTAAAAAATTGAGTAGAGCATCTCAAGGGCCCATAATACAGGAGGATTTGCAGGTGGAATATTCTAATGACATGAGATTCAAACTTGATTTTCAAAATGACGGCATAATTGGCTGCAATTAGAAGCAAAGAGGCCATATACCCCTGTGGTAGACAAAACATTGGGTACCCAAAGGTGCCCATGCCACAGTCCCCAGAACCTATGAATATTAAGTGACTTTACAGATGTAATTTTGTTAAGGATCTTGAAATGGGTAAATTTTCCTGATTATCAGGGTGGGCCAAATCACAGAGATCTTCATAAGAGAGATGCAGGAGGATCACAGTCAATGAAGGAAATGTAACAACGGAAACAGAGCTCAGAGTGATGAGAACAAGAGTCAAGAATGTGAGCAGCCTCTCAAAACTGGAAAAGAAGAGAAATACATTCCCTCCTTAAACCTCAAGAAGAAACCCAGCCCTGCCAACCCATTTTAGGATTCTGACCTCCAAAATCATAAGATAATAAATTTGTCTTGTTTTAAGCAACTAAGTTTGTGGTAATTTGCTACAACAGCAATAGGAAACTAGTATTACCTCACATCCAAATACAATGGAATGTAGTGTGTAAGAGAAAACAGCCACTCCCTGTATAAGAGGCAGTGGCTCCAGGGACAGCTGGGTTTCAGTTAGTTAGAGGTTATAGAGCATTTGGAGAGAACATTGGGAGAAATATTTCAAGAGTTTAGGAAGAAAGGAAGATTGGCTCACAAAGATGATTTGAAGACCTGTATAACAGTGATAATTCTGTAGGAACAGAGAGGAACTGGAGTCCTGGGCTTCTGTTGATGTCTGACAAAACAAAGAATAGAGGATAAATTAGATGAGTATTGATGATCGCAAGACACCATGTGGTGGTGAGTTAGGGAAGGCAGATTCACCTCCCACGGAATAGTCACATCTGCCCATGGAGTCTCAGAGGCAAAGGGTGGGTCTGGTCTCAAATGGAACATTCTCAAATCTCAGTTTTTTTCTCTTATTACTCAACTATGCAAATTTCTGGAACTTACTCTTTGTGCCTACTGATATACAGCATAAAAGATGAAGAAGCAAATGATAAAATAAGCAATGCATAGATACTAGAATCTGAGGAGCATTACATTAGAATCTGAATTTAAAGGCATCTAATTAATCTTAACATCTGAGTTTAAAAAGGGAAATTAAGCGGTTTTGTGGATTTGGGGAGAAAAGAGTTTGCTTGAAGCATGCCATGTCATATGAAGGCGTATAAGAAAAAGTGATTGATACTTCAAATTTGTATTAGATGTTCTGTCTGAATTTAGGAGAGAAAAAGGATGATATAAGGTGTTGTGTACAAGAATAATATGAAATGATAATTCAACAGCAATGAGAAACTATGGCTTTTCCTGTGCAAGTTGGGAGCCAGGATTTTAGGTAGGAGCTGAGGTGTTGACCTTTAGGTCAACTTGATTCTTAGATGTATTTTTGTCTGACAAAACACCAGGTAATATAAATCACTCAAATAAAAGATAGTGCCCAAAGAGCTTTAAGTAAAAAAAATCAAATTTATGCAAGTAAAGTTGCACTTTTTACAATAGTGATGAAAAAAGAAAACCTGTGTCTGATGATTTCTCATTTTCTTTCCTATTGAAAAATGAATGCCTTATTTTACTGTGTGCTTTCAGTACAATATGTTAGTCCATGAATTTTGCAGAAGATGAATCCATAGGAAATTATCAGAGCAGCAATATAAGTCCCAGAGCCTAAATTCAACAGCAGTTGTACACGTATTAGTTCAGCGAGCAGTACTGGATTTTCACAAACATGCTGACTTATGATGACCAAAATGAGAAATGAATACCAGCAATGGAGCCTGAATAGCAATAAGTAGAAGTCGGCAGATGGTGTGTGAATATCACACTGGCACTGGAAAATTGCGGAACAGACAGCCATGCTTACTATGATGACAGATTGACTGACTAGAAAAAGCTTGACTGCACTTGTGGTGTTTTCCCTAGTGTTTTAATTGGAGACATAAAAGTTCGTAGTAAGCTCTATATCAGTTAGAAATGATATGTCAAATTCAACTTAGTGTAAGCTTAGTGTATCCGTTCAAACTTTTTTTGTGTGAATGAATCTATATACTGACTAATTAGCATAGAAAATGAACTGTCTCCATTATTAACAAATAATAGTGGTTTTAATGGACGTCCTTTGAAATAAAACTAAGTAAGTGACCACATAAGAGCATGAATATTATACTACTTACTTTATAGAATATACTGCTTATGATAAACAGTGACATTTAATTATTTTCAAAGAAAATATAGCCACTAAGGTGATTTAGGCAGAAGTATTATTCATCTTTACCTTACTACAAAAGGTTGCATTATATCACCAAAACAATAGCTATCTTTATACTTAATGATGTGTCAACTTGTCTATAAATTTATAGATGAGTCAAAGGTGAATTAAGAAATTCAGGATTTCCCAGATAAGTAAACATCATGGTATTTAAGTTTAAATAATCAATGACAAAACAAAACATACTAGAAACCCGAAGAAATAGCCATTAAAGGAACACATCAATATGATGATTTGAATGTACAGAAATGGAAGTAATCTCTCACAAGTGTTTTCAAATACTGTTATTTATCTTCAAAAGCATTGTTCAAATAATTATGCAAGAAACTCTTGGCTTTATGCATTTATTATGTAAGGTCTTTCTGAACTGTACAGGTAAACTATAAACAAATGAGAAAAACACCTTCAAATATAATCAGGAAGATAGAATATAAATATCGTATAGAGTGTGTGGTTAACTATGTCTGATCTTGCTAACTTGAGAAACAGTTTTAGTTTCTTGATCCACTCACAAGTCATAGAAATGATTATTTGCAAAAAAGTCTAATTCATTTTTCTATATGGATATGTAACAGAATTTCAAAAGTATTTTTGAGGAAAAATTATACAATCCAAGTCTGAATCAGTTTTAAGAAATTTTTATCTCATCATCAATGGACAATCTAGTATTTTTAATTCCTTTGATGAGTGCATATGATGCTCTAAATTCCAGCAACCAATACATGTTGAGTTTAGTGTGTTATACTGGGAAAAAATGGTTTTGAAAAGTTTAGAGATTATTTGGCAAGACTTTCATTTTCAAGGTGAAAATTATTAAATCTAGGCTGTGATCTCAAGTGATATATATTAAATTGAGTAGTTTATTTCACTAGTGTATTGTTTATCGCTTTTCTAGATCTCATATACTGAATTATATGCACAGAGACTTGAACAAATCTACAAAATCAATTTGGAAATATAATAAAGATGTTTAGTAGTTGATCACAACTCCTCTTCCAGTGTTCAGAGACCATTTTATCTGCAATTTGCAGATAGCATCCAATGTACTCAAACTGGCTCTGCAAGAGCTGCTTTTTTTTTTTTTAGTAATTTAGAGAAAGTCCAAAAAGTTTTTTTAAAAAAGAGAGAGAATTATTTTTATATAGCAACAACAAGAACTAAAATATTATGAACTCTTCAGTATTTACTGGTGGAGAGATAGGGTTGTAAACAAATATGGTTATCATATCATCACCCTCACAGTTAAAAAAAATAAGAGTGTTTTGCAAGCAGTACCTCCTGCAGAGTCCAGCTGTCCAATGTTTTCATATCAATTGCAGTTTCCAAAAGGTAATCATCTGTGTCACTCACATTGACTGATAATCATAATTGTGTGAACAACCACAGGTATTTTATTTAATTTTAAAGTAGTATCAGGTGTCACTTAGTTTTTATGTATAATACTTGAGACAGTTCTTAATAAAGAATCAATGCAACAAAATACACAAGTTTTCCTCGATAGAGTGATCAGATGAATTACTATAAAGACGTGCTAAAGAAGATCAAGCAGAAGAATGTTTCTTATGATTTTAAGAACTTTAAAGTAGCAGTGAAATTAAGGGAATATCCCCCAAACTGAAATCAAGTGACTCAGTTTTGAGAGCAGCAGAGAAAGATGCCTTTTAGAAAATAAATTAACTTCAGAATTGACTATTCAATCAATTCTCAAATCGAAAGTAACAGCTATCTTCTTTAAATAGAAAAGGAAATTTAAAACAAGAAAAAGAGGAAACAAAAAAGGGAATGAAGTAGTAATGCTATATCAACTATTTTAGTACAATATATCTTATTATATCTTTAGTACATCATATCTGCCCTGAATAAAAATAAAGTTTAATATGAAATATAAAATACATTGAACCATACTTTGATTTCATATCTGTTGATCTATCTATATAAATTATATATTTCATATATATAGTTATGAAATTAAAGAGCTAGTTTCTTCTTTTGGGTTAGGAGGATAAATCTAGAAATGATTTTTAATACACTTAATAAGAACTATTTAGGAACACTAAAAGCAGAATTGACAGGGAAATGGGACCCAGAACTACCCATGCTGAGTTAGAAATAAACTTCACTTGCTTGATGTTCTTGTGGGTCCCAAGGAGGCACAGGGGTAACAAGGGGTGAGAAGTTACAGCTGTTCCTCTAAGAGTATCGAAACAGTTCCATATGCTAACAACTGGTACAGCCACATAAACGCAGAACTTGGAAAAAGTGTTTCTTCTTCTCCATTGGAAAAAATGTCAATATAAATAACTTGGGGGCTGCCTTCCAGCAGTCATGTTTTCAGCTATTTGGAAAAGGCAGTCTGCTCTAAATGGGAATAAATCCGGAGAATACACAAGGATGTATTCATGTGCATGCCCGTTCTTTCTTGTACCTTTTCCTGTAGCCCAACTGCATCCCCACCCTTCTTTGGGGCTTTGGTTATTGACTCTTTCCTTCACTAAGATATTATATGCAAAAGTCATTTCAAAATGGGTACAAACTAAATCTAAGGAGACCAACTAGGACATATTTATTAAAACAGAAAATGATGATAAAATAATCTGTTAGACAAATAAGTAAAATAGGCAAGAAGCATTTGAAACAAAAAGGGGGGAATATATTGAACAGCGATTTTAAAAATGGAATCAAAAGACCTTATAACCAACTAGATATCAGAGCAGTAGCCGAGTAGATGATAATATTTGGTCACCAAAAACAAACAAGCAAACAAAAAAACTCAAAATCAATTTGCTTGAAGTAGTTAAGTACAAGTGTACTGATATATGAGATTATACCAGATTTGAAAAAGAATAAGAAAAAGGGAAAATATGCCTCCTGACTATTAATTAAGTCAGAGATAATAATATAGGTAAAATGCATAGTCCAATTTTTGTATTGCTTAAAAGTGATCAAAGTTACATGTATATTTGTATAATCAAATAAACTGATCAAATAATTTTGAAGATAAGAATAAGGAGTTGTTGAAAGAGAGAGAGAAAAAGATTATTTTCTTTTCTAAGAAAGCATTGTAACACCCAAAGGAGCCTACAGGTCATGGGAGAGTGAAAAGGAATTTTGCAATAGGCCTTCCTCAGGCCTTATACACCTTTTGGGTAGGTGAGACATATGTGATACTTTTCATCATTTGATAATGATAGCTTGTATAAAAAGGTTATTATTTCTACTAGAGATAAAGAATGGCAAAATAGGTGCCAAGTGAATCCACATTTTAAAACTGAATGCTGGACCACTCAAGTAGTATACCCTAAAAGAACATGAAGAACAATTCAGCATGTATTAATCAGCGTATCAGCCATCTCTAGCTTCTTTATAATAAGGTTAAAGAGGCTCTGGGGAGAGAGAATAGGTCATTAGAGAACTGTTGCTGTGCCGTATTTCTCTTCAATCCACCTTTATGTGATATAGAGGTTTCCCCTTCAACTTAAAACAAGTGTGCATGGGTAGGGCTGGGCGCAGGCACATTACTCATTCAGAGAGTTTGGCATGTGTGCCCTGGAATAATTTGAAGAGAATGATAAAAACATCTAAAGGGAAGAGGCTGCGGCAGGATTCATCTCTATTTACCTACTGAGCAATGGCGGGGCTACAGTGGGAATAACAAAAGGTCCTTCCATTTTTGCTGGGACGAGAATTCAGTTTATTATGTAAGTCAGGAACAGTTAAATGGTGGAGAGTCATAGGGCAAGGAATGTGAGAAGAGGTGCAGAGCTTCCAAGTCCTTTCTGGAAGCACCTCTCTCCCAACACCTCGATGTGTTCACTAACTTGGAAACTCTCTGTATCCCATCATTTAGGAGTTTTTAATGCAGGTTTCATCACAAAGGCATGATTGATTAAATCATTGAACATTGCTGATTGACTCAATCTCCATGCCCTTGCCCCTTCCCACAGGTCAGGGGTTGGGGCTGAAATGTCCAAGCTTCTAATCAAGCCTTGGTCTTTCTGGTAACCAATCCGATGCTGAAGCTATTAGGGGCCCACTAAGAGTCACCTCATTACAACAAAAAACACTCCTATCACCTTTACCACTCAGGAAATTCAAAGGGCTTTAGGAGCCCTGTACCAGGAACCAGAGAAAAAGACCAATTTTTTTTAGACCATAGGCACTATAACCATTATAAATTACATCTTCCTACAAATAAACCACTATGACAAGAGGGATTGTGAGGGGAGGTCTATCAAATATGAAAGGAGTTAATAATTCTAATATTACACAAAATTTAAGGAGATATAAATACATCTCCTAAATAATAATTCAGTATACCCCAACTCGTTTTTAAGAGGATTAATACATCTTTGCCATCAGACACAGGAAAAAACAACAAAATAAAGGGAAATTAATATCTAATCTTACACTTCAATGAGGAGCAAATCTTAAAAAAATAATTTTGTCAAATCAAATTCAGTACTCCGAACAGGAAAAACATCACAACCAAGAATGATTTATTCTTGGAGTACAAGCCTCGTTTATTATCAGAAAATTAATTAATATAAATTTCCAAATCAATTAAAGACAAGACGTAGGAACTATTTCAATGCACTGCAAAAACAGCTTTTGACAACAGTTGATGACAATAGACATTTGATATAAAAGTCTTTGAAAACTAACATCAGATGTATTTAACTTAATAAAGAGCAACAAAAATCTACAACAGACAAAATACTCAATGGTGGAAAGTAAAAAGCATTCATTTTAGTGTCAGAAACAGGAAAATATAGTTAGCTATCATAATTTCATTCAATACTGAACAAAAGCTAGAGGTCATAGTTAAGGGTTAAAAACAACACAATTTATAGGCATTGAAAGTGAATAAGCCAAAAGTGTCATTATTTTCATATGGTTTGATCTATATAGAAACCTTAAAATATCTACAGAAAAGGTAAAAGCAAATGAGTTAGTTCACCAAGATTTCTAGCATAAATTCAATGTTAAAAATGGTTTACTATATTTCTTTACACAAACAAAATTTCAAGAAAAAGCTGGCTCCACTCATCTGTGACACTGTTTCCCCCTTTCATAAAACTACTATAGTTTTAGTTTAAATTAAGAGGTTATATTATCAAGGGGGAAATAGAATGAAAGAGAAGGCACATACATATATACACACACATATATATCTCCAGTTATTTTAGTTAATGTGGTTAAATCATAACTAGAACTAGCATTATGCAAAAGAAGTAATACATTAAGGGCAAATATTTATTCCAGGGGAGCAAGGATAGTTAAATAAAAACAAAATTAATATCACAATCAATAACTTCAACAACTTAAGGAGAAAAGTCCCCATAATTACATCATAGATGCAAAAAGCCATCTGATAAAATTTCTCCATTGTAAGTTATTAAAACTCCAAGTAAGTTAGCAGTAGAAGGGCTCTACTTAAATATGACAGACAAGTTCTCAGAAACAAACAGCAAATATAATTCTAAATGGTGAAATGCTAAAGCCATTTCTTGTAAATCAGAGATAAAATAATAGCACCTATCACTGTTTTCATTCAAAATTGTTTTAAATAGTCTAGTCAAGTGAATTGGGAAAGAAATGACAAAAATATGTTATTTTATACCTAAAAAACTCCAAGAGATTGTGGAAAAAGACTAAGATATTTTGGAAATGTGGTAGAGATAAGTCAAAAAGAGAGCTCACTAGCATTTCTCTAATATACCATTAGCCATCTAAAAACAGCAAATGAAAAATATACGTTATGCATTATTAGTTATAAAATTCTAGAATATTTAGAACAAAGTTACTAAAAATACAGAATTTATTTAAAAAAACTATAACTATTAAGTGATATAAAATAGGATCCAAATAATTGGAAAGACATACCATATAATTAAATGGAAACATTTAATATCAAAAAAATCAGTTCTCCTAAAATGTATAAATTAAATACAATTTCAATTAAAATTGATTTTTAATTAAATATCTGAGAATGTTCCCTCAAAAGACAAACACTGAAAGGGGCTAACCTTCCTAGATATTAAAATACTATGCAAAACGCAAGCTACATGGTATCTAGCATAAGCCTAGATAAACAAGTCTGAGGAAAATAAAAAAATTATTTTAAAATTCCATTTATATAGTGACAAAAATGTAATGCACATAAAACTAAGTAAAAAATGATCATAATTTTGTAGGAGAAAAAAAGTATTGTCTCTTATGAAAGGTATTAAATAAGAACATACATGTTATATCAATATTCACAGGCAGAAAACTTCAATAATTAAAATAACATCATTTCTGATATGTTGTTATGGGAATTTTCTTAAAAACTGACAGATTAATTCTAAAAGCTATATGGACTAGCAAAGACCAAGAAGGGCCAAGTCACTTCTTAATATGGAAATTATTTGAGAGGTTATGCTTAAAGTGCCTAATTTGAAACTTATGGTAATTAAGATGGTATGCCACTGAATGGGCACAGACAAATAACAAATGGAATTTTGAAAAGAGACCAGAAACAGAGACTATGAAAAGTATTTGAAATCTGATATTCAATACATGGGGCAATACAACTCAGTGATGGAAAGTATTGATTTTACAATAAATGCGGTTGGAACTGATTAATCATAAGGAACAAAAAGAGAGACAAATTGAATGTGTTTCTCACAAAGTAAAAAATAACAAAAAAATCAATTTTAAGAGGGCTAAGGAATTAAATGAAAATAAAAAGTTATAATACTTTGTAAATAAAATGAAGTAATAAATAATATTTTAGAGATTCTTCATAGGGAAAATTTATTAAACAAGATATAAAAATCACAAACCACAAATGAAGATATTGATGAATATGACTATATTAATAAGGAGGCTTGCAACTTGTCAGAAGACATAAGAAAGTTAAAATAAATATTGAGTATCAAGAAAGTGAGAGAAATTACCAATACTTAATCAAAGGACTTTTTTAATTTTTAATTTTATTTTTTAATTGACATAAAATTATTTTACATATTTATGGGGTACATACTGATATTTTGATATATATCATTACCAGATCAGGGTAATTAATACATCTATCATCTCAAACATTTATCATTTTTGTTGTGTTGAGAACATTCAATATTCTCCTTCTATGAGAAACTATATAATATATTAATATCATTATCTATAGTCATCCCACAGTAGTATAGAACACTAGAACTTATTCCGCCTGTCTACTTGTAATTTTATATCCTTTAACATGTTGTGCCCTATCCCCACCTCCACCCTACCTTTCCCATTCTCTGGTATCCTCTGTTACAGTTTTTACTTTTATAAGATCAACATATTTAGCTTCCACAAGTGAGTGAGAACATACAGTATTTAACTTTCCATTCCTGGCTTCTTCTCTTGACATCATGTCCTCCAGTTCCATCCATCTATTCATCTGTTGTTGGGCACCTAGGTTGATTCTATATCTTGGCTATTGTGAACAGTGCTGCAATAAACACGGGGGTGCAGATGTCTCTTTGATATAATGATTTTTCTTTCTTTTGGATAAATGCTCAATAGGGGGATTGCTGAATCATATAGTAATTCTATTTGTAGATTTTTGAGGAACTTCCATACTATTTTTCATAGTGGTTGTACTAGTTTATATTCCCAACAACAGTGTGTAAGAGTTCTCTTTTCTCCACATTCTTGACAGCATTATTATTATTATAATTTTTTGTCTTTCTGATAATAGCCTTCCTAACTGGGGTGAAACCTCATTGTGGTTTTGATTCGCATTTCCCTGATGATTAGTGATGTTGAGCATTTTTCATATATTTATTTTTTGGCCATTTATTTGTATGTCTTCTTTTGAGAAATGTCTGTTCAGATCATTTGTCCATTTTTTAATCAGACTGTTTGTTTTTTTGATATTGAGATGTTTGGGTTCCTTGTATATTCTGGATATTAATCCCCTGTTGGATGAATAGTTTGGAAATATTTCCTCCTAGTCTGTAGGTTGAGTTTTCATTCTGTTAATTGTTATTATTATTATTTTGGGCTCGGCAGGAGCCTTTCATTTTGATATAACCCCATTTGTTTATGTTTGCCTTTGTTGCCTGTGTTTTTGAAGAATTAATCATAAAATATTTTCCCAGACCAATGTGCTGAAGGTGTTTTCCCTATATTTTCTTCTAATAGTTTTACAGTTTCAAGTCTTACATTTAGGTTTTTGATCCACTTGTTTATTTTTATATAGGGTGGGGGGGTCTAGTTTCATTCTTCTGCATACAGATATCCAGTTTTCCCATCACCATTTATAATATTGAAGAGACTGTCCTTTTTCCAATTAATGTTCTTGGCACCTTTGTCAAAAATCAGTTGGCTGTAAACATGTGGATTAATTTCTAGGTCCTCTATTTGTTCTATTGGTGTATGTGTCTGTTTCTATGCCAGTACCATGCTGTTTTGGTTACTACAGCTTTGTGGTATATTCTGAAGTCTGATACTATGATGTCTTCAGCTTTGTTTGTTTTGTCAGGATTGCTTTGACTATTTCAGGTCTTTTGTGATTCCATACAAATTTTAAGATTTTTTTTTTTAATTTCTGTGAAGAATGCCATTGGCATTTTGATAGTAATTGCATTGAATCTATAGGCTGCTTTGGGGAGTATGGCCATTTTAACAATATTAATTCTTCTGATCCATAAGCATGAGCTATCTTTCCATTTTTATCTTCTTCAATTTCATTCATCAGTGTTTTGTAATTTTCCTTGTAGACGTCTTTCACCTCCTTGGTTAAATTTATTCCTAGGTGTTTTTTTTTGGTAGCTATTGTAAATGACATTGCCTTCTTGGTTTCTTTTCAGCTAGTTATTTGTTCACGTATGGAAATGCTACTGGTTTTTGTATATTGATTTTGTATCCTACACATTTACTGACTTCGTTTATCCGGTCAAAGAGTTTTCTTGTGGAATGTTTAGGTTTTTCCATATGTAAGAATATGTCATCTGAAAACAGGGACAATTTGACTTCATCTTTTCCAGTGTGGATGCCCTGTTTTTCTTTCTCTTGCCTGATTGCTCTGGTGAGAATTTCCAGTACTATGTTGAAAAAGAGTGGTAAGAGTGGGCATCATTGTCTTGTTCAGATCGTAGAAAAAAAAGTTATCAGATGTTCCCCATTCAGTATGATGTTAGCTGTCAGTTTGTCATATATGGCTCTAATTGTGTTGAGGTACTTCCTATAAATTACTGAGAAATAGACAACCCAATAGGCAAAAAACATGAATTGGCACTGCCCAGAAGAGGAAAAAAGGATGGTCCACAAATATAACTAGGAAGCCTTCCCTCATTAGTAGTCATGGAAATGTAAAATAGTTAAATTATAATTTTAATGATTCTATTTATCACATGGAAATAAGTATCAGCAAAGATCTAGAGCAACTAGAACTCTCATCTACTTCTAACAGGTATATAAATTGGTGTAAAACCTTTGGAAAATAATTTGATATTACATAGAAAATTGATTACTTATATACCCAGGAAGCACCAATTCCACTCCCAAGAATATTCTTTATATAAATAGGAATTCCCTAAGCAAATACTCTATATAAATCCAGCAGAAAACATGACAAAATCATCAATATTAGCATTGTTGATATAGTGAAATAAAATAAAACATGAATGTTCATTAAGAAGATATTGACTAAATAATTGGACCATGTTCAAATAGATAAAGATATATGATGATGAAAGTGAATAGATACGATATTTATCAAAATAAAGTGTAAACAAATGTCAGAAGAGCACACACATAAATTCATTTATAACATTTAAGCTAGGGAAGACTATATATGCATATGTGTGTATATATCATATATCATAGATCAATATCATATGTCATTATGTTATATTGTATCATATAGGAATATATATATACACACACACATATATATGGTAAAATGGGTCAATAGTTATTTGTCTCAGTGTGACAATACCAGTTGTCAAAACATTGAAGTACTTCTGCACTGTCTGCTAAGCAGCCATTGTCCTGCACACCGCAAGTGCCCCTTCCCAAACCATGTTAGTTGTCCAGAAAGCTCTCTTCCCTATCCTAGGACCCTCTGAATATCTTCACTTTTCACTTAACACCTCCCATCAGAGGCAGATTTACAATGTAGCAAATGAAGCTTATGCTTCATAGCCCTTTATTTGCAGGGGCCCCTTCTCATGTCCTAGTTTTGTACTGACAGTGAAAGAGATTCCACCCTACCAAACTGTACTAGTTTTAGTCCCCATATAATCCGAATGCACCCATTCCTGGCAAAAATAGGACCTCCCAGATCCTACTCCAGTGCTCTCAGTAGCATTCATTCTGGTTCATTTGGTGCTTCATTTTAAACATTTTGAGCACCATACATGTGTTACACAAAGAATAAATGCAAAAGAAAAATAAGACAAACCAAATTCAGGTAATTATTACCTCTGAAAAAAAACGGAGGGAAATGGAATTCAGAGTGGATATGTAGAAATCTTCAAAAGTTCAGGTAATATTCTATTATCTTTATGTAAATTTTTGGTACATGAGTATTTATTCTATTATTACCCCTTAAATTTTGCATATATATTACATATAACCTTTTGTGTGCATATTCTGTAATTAAATATGTATATAAATATCAGAAAGTACGGTTTATATCTTCTTATAAAAATTAAGCAGTCTAGCCAAGACACGTGTCTAGAAATATATTTGGACATGAGTATATGATTTGAACTACTTTATTAAATGAAGTACCAAAATGTCATATTATCTATGGATGGGGAAAGTCTTTTGTTTTTGTTTTCATAAGATATTCCTGTTTCCTCTGTATATAGTCAGCTAGCCTGCTTATAGATAAAGCATTTCTAAACTGTTACAACTTTACAACTTAGTCTTGCTCTGCTGAGAGATAGATTTTCATAAGCAGGACCATGGATCACCTAGGTTACTTATTAAAAGTGCAAATTATAGACTTATCCTGGGGCTACATATATAAGAATCTCTGGATTGGTCATGCAGGAATTAATATTTAACAAGATTTCTAGGTAATTCTGAGGGACACTCTGGTTTTAGAGCCAGTCTGTTGTTTTTGTGGAAGTCCAATTTTTTCTTTCTTATTACATCATTATAACACTTCCAGTTTGGATGTTAGTCTGTCTTGGCCTTTGCTCATTTATAATTTAGTCAAAAGGACTAAGAGGGTGGCAAAGTCTTGATTTCTCCCACCTAACTCCAGTGAGAATGGCTTTTATCAAAAAGTCCCAAAACAATAGATGTTAGAGAGGATACGGAGAGAAAGGCACACTTATACACTGTTGGTGGGACTGCAAATTAGTGGAACCTCTATGGAAAGTAGTATGGAGATACCTCAAAGAACTAAAAGTAGACCTACCATTTGATCCAGCAATCCCACTACTAGGTATTTACCCAAAGGAAAAAAAGACACTTGGACTCAAATGTTTATAGTAGCACAATTCACAATTGCAAAGATGTGGAAACGACCCAAGTGTCCATCAATATATGAGTGGATTAATAAAATGTGGCATATGTATACCATGGAACACTACTCAGCCATAAAAATAAAATGGTGATCTAGTTTCTTTTGTAACAACCTGGATGGAACTGAAGACCATTATTCTTAGTGAAGTATTGCAAGAATGGAAAAACAAACACCACATGTACTGAATACTAAATTGGAACTAATCGATCAACACTTATGTGCACATATGGAAGTAAAACTCAAAGGATATCATGTAGGGGGAGGGGGGAGGAGGAGATGTGTAATTCACACCTAACGAGTACAAGGCACTCTAACTGGGTGAAGGGCACACTTATAACTGTGACTCAAACCGTACAAAAGAAAATTATGTGACCAAAACGTGTGTACTCCCATAAAATTCTGAAATTAAAAAAAGGACTAAGAGTAAAGATGTTTTTTATCTTTCTATAGATAAGTAACCACTAAATAAAGACTCAAAAATGATTAAAATTATGATATTGGCCATGGTATATGCAGCTATATCCTAGGATTTCTGAACTGTCTATAGAGAATATTAAAATAAACTAACAGTATTCTTATCATAATGTTTTACAATTTTTCTCTATATTGTGCTGCATATTATTTACAAATGATATTGATAATGCACTTGTTTTATTTCAATGAAATCTTCTATATGATAATAACGCATAATAAAAATATTATGTAAAGTAATTGCCTCCAAAATTACTCATTATTGCCTTTATCACATTACATGCATCAGAAGCCATAATCATTAACTTGATTTTCATTACAGAAATATATTCAGTTTATACCTTGGCATTATTTTGATTACAAAAAGTCCCATTAAAACTAGTAATAGGCAAAACTAAAAAGGTACAAATATTTAAGCTGTAAGTGTTTGGTAAATTTCCTAAATGACAATATATTCAAAATGTGTAGCTCTTTGACCTGGGAAGTTTGTAAATGTTTTTTGATTTTCTGGTTAGTATTTTTATATTTCCGTTTGGCTTGAGAGATTGAACTGATATTTTATATAAAATCAGATTGTTGGTGTATAAGAAATTATAGTAGATGGTAAGGAAAAATAGGAGGGACATTTTTATTAATGGACTATCAATCCTGAGAGATTTTATTATGTGACTGCTTTTTTCATACAGTGTTAGAAAACTTGATTTCTCTCATTTTTTCCAAAATTCTTAGAACACCATCTTATATAGGCACTGCATGTGGATAGGTTTAAGGATCATTTTGTACTACTCTTCTATCTTCTGAGAACTCCAGAAATTTCTGAGCAAACGTGTGTCCACTCAGAAATATAAGAACAAAGGGAATCCATAAAGAAATATTAAGAAACACAACATGGGAATTTGTTTCTCATCCTGAACTATCTCCAGTGGTAGAATCATACTAGAAAGTATCAATACTATGTCAGTTCAGGGGAATGCACTCTATTCTGGAAAAATAAGTTAGGATCACATCACATTCTGATTTAAATTTCCAGCTTTCAATAAACATTATAGAGAGAAGCTCAGAAACCCAATGGAGACCAGAAAGAGCTCTCTTGTGTCATATACTCTAATTTAAGACCAACTCAAGTCCCCAAAGAAATAAAAACAAAACAAAAACCTGCCATCCCTCAAATTCCATCTCTTGTCTCTCCAAGGTAGGGATTTTCAGAAAGAAAAGACAATGCAGTATTAAACACCTTTCACATTCTGAGGAATTGGGCTAGTAACATAGAAGGAAATAAAGCAAAACATTATATATAGAATAAAGGAGTGATGGATGGATGAATGAATTAATGTAGTTGTTTAAAATTATACCCAAGTATTAAAATGAATCCTTTATCAAATGGCCCGACTATGGAGACAGTTTTACAGTTTCAATTAGTGGGTGGGAAATCAATGAAGCTTTAGAGAAAATGTGTGTGTGTATATATAACTCTTCAGGTTTTCATTCATATTAATGACATTGCAAGCATTCCATAACATAGCAAGTCAAGTTTGAAGAGAAATGAAAAAAAAGATGTCTTAGGGCTTTCAATAAATTATATTTAAAGTAAAGAAAAACAATGATGAATCTATATCAGTTTAAATGAACAGAACTATATCTTTGTATTTAAAAATATCTTGAATACATATATTTGTAGTTTATTGTTATTTCCATTTTTTAAGTAATGAGAGTAAACATTTCAAACAATAACCTTGATATGTATTTTACCAAAACACCTCAGCATTGCACATTTCCCTAGACCTTACACATTTTCTCTGGAAGACAAGAATACTGAATAATTGTTTGTGAAATAAATAGATGGATAAGTACACGCTAAGTATACTCTGCCTTTAGGCAGAATTTTATGCAAGCTCTCCAAGATTGATTAGATTGATTGTTTACAAGTTTATCTTCAAGAAATCAATTAAATTGAAAATGGGGTAGGTGATTCATGCCTGTTAAACCACATAGGTAACTGCTAATTGAATCAGACATCAAACATGTGGCTTATACCTGAATATTAGGATAGATTAGCTAACCAATTAGATATAAAAGCTGTCAAATGAACAATCATGTCATAAACTAATATGCTTATATGTTTATGCAGTTTACAAAATGCTCATGTCTATTATCTTACTTTTTCAAAATTATTGCAACCTCTATGGAAAATAGTATGGAAATTCCTCAAAGAACTAACAGTAGACCTACCATTTGATCCAGCAATCCCACTACTGGGCATCTACCCAAAGGAAAAGAAGTCTTTCTATCAAAAAGACACCTGTAGGCAAATGTTTATTGCAACACAATTCGCAATTGCAAAGATGTGGAATCAACCCAAGTGCCCATTAATTTATGAGTGGTTCAATAAAATGTGGTATATGTATACCATGGAGTACTACTCAGCCATAAAGAAGGATGAATTAATGTCTTTTGCAAAAATTTGGGTGGAACGGGAGACCATTCTCCTAAGTGAAGTATCTCAAGAATGGAAAAACAAAACCACATGTACTCATTATTAAATTGGAACTAATCGATGAGCACCCATGTGCACAGAGGGAAGTAAAACTCAGTGGAAATCAAGCAAGGGGGAGGGGGAGAAAGGGAGGGGCAAAAACCTAGCTAATGGGTACAATGAACACTCTTTGGGTGAAGGGCACACTATAGCCATGACTTAAGCATTACAAAAGCTATCCATGTAACCAAAAACGCTTGTACCCCCTAAATATTTTGAAATAAACTTAAAAAAAGAAAGTCATGTAGCATAATTTTCCTGCATCAAGTCCATGAAAATTAGCAGAATCAGAACTAGGAATTCAGGTTTCTGTCTTATTGATTGATTGATTGTACTTTATTTTTAATTGACAAATAAAAATTGTATATATTTATCATGTACATGATGTTTTGAAATATGTATATATTGTGGAATGGCTCAAACTAACTAACATATGCATTACCTCACATACTTATTTTTTGTGGTGAGAACACTTAAAATTTACTCTCTTAGTAATTTTCAAAATATAATACATTTTATTAACTATAGTCACCATGTTTTACTATAGATCTCTTGAAGTTATTCCTTCTATTTAACTGAAATTTTGTATTCTTCGGCCAACATTTCCTCAGTCCCTGGTAACCAACATCCTACTTTCTACTTACATGAGTTCAACTTTTCTAGAATCTACATATAAATGATAGCATGTGGTATTTGTTTTTCTGTGCCTGATTTATTCCACCTAACATAATGCCCTTCAGGTTCATCTATGTTATCACAAATGGCAGGAGTTCCTTCTTCTTAAGGCCAAATAATATTTCATTGTGTTTGTGTGTGTGTATATATATGTGTGTGTATATATACATAATTTTCTTTATCCATTCATCTGTTGATGAATGTTTTGGCTGGTTCCATACCTTGGCTATTGTGAATAATACTTCAATAAATGGGAGTAAAGACATCTCTTAGACATACTGATTTCCTTTCCTTTGGATATATACCCAGTGGTGGGACTGCTGGATTATATCGTAGTCTTATTTTTGATTTTTTGAGGAACTTTCATATTGTTTTTCATAATGGCTATACTACTTTACATTCCCACCAATAGTATGAAAATGTTTCCTTTTCTCCACATCCTTATCTTACCTTTCATCCTTTTGGTAATCACCATTCTAATAGGTATGAGGTGACATCTCATTGTCCTTTTAATTTGCATTTCTCTGATTAGTGGTATTGAACATTTTTTCATATATGTGTTGGACATTTGTATGTCTTCTTAGGAGAAATGTCTATTCAAGTCCTTTGCTCATTTTTTAATTGGGCTATTCATATTTCTGCTATTGAGTGTTTTGAGTTTCTTATATACTTTGCATATCAACCCTTTATCTGATGATTTGCAAATGTTTTCTTCCATTCCATAGGTTGTCTCTGCCTTCTGTTGATAATTTCCTTTGCTGTGCAGAACATTTTTAGTTTGACGCAATTCTATTTGTCTAATTTTGCTTCTGTTGCCTGTGTTTTGGGGACTATTTCTAAAAAAATAATTGCCAGACCAATATCAGGAAGATTTTCCTCTGTTTTTTTGCTAGTAGTTTTACTGTTTAATGTTTTATGATTAAGATATTAATCTATGTTGAGTTGATTTTTGTATATGGTATGAGATAAAGGTCTAATTTCATTCTTTTTTCATATGGATTTTCACTTTACCCAACACCTATTATTGAAGGAACTGTTCTTTTCCCTTTGTTCTTGGCATTTTTGTCAAAAATCAATCGACTGCAAATGTATGGATTTATTCTGGGCTCTCTATTCTGTTTCATTGGTCTATATGTCTGTTTTTACACCAGTTCCATGCTGTTTTGATTACCATAGCTTTGCAGTATGTTTTGAATTCAGGTAATATGATACCTCCAGCTTTGTCCTTTTCTAAAATCTATGTGAAAGAATAGGAATTTGTTCTATTGGTCATCAAATTTCAGCGTTGAGATAAGTAGACTTTATGAGATGTCTTTTTTTTTCCTTGCCTGAGCAAGATTTATGTAGAGATTGGGACATTAGGGGACCCAGGAATATATCCATATGCTTATGTTCAAAAGGGAAACTAAGTTTTCATCTCCCTAGTTACAACTGATGCACATACTAGAATGCTGTACTTTGCCCCTCAAAAGATCTAAGCTAACTGGGAGGATTTGATTTGACAGATAGATTAATCAAAACTAATTCTCTAGGACAGGTAGTTCCCATAAAAATCTGTGAATTCTTGTTTCAGAAATTGACAGAGGAATGCAAAAGACTTGTGGGGGGTAAAATATGTGAAAGTCAAAGGGAAGAAGCATTATTTAATAGAGGGAGATATGAGACCACGGTGCTGATTTTGACAGTTTCCATGGGACCATGAGAAGCTCCAGAGCAAAGGTTGCTCTTTTTAGAAGTGTCTTTTTGGATGAAAATGATTAAGCCCTTGCACGATTGACCTTATCCCTTCTTCTCTGGGACCTACTGTAAGAAAAATGAACCTTACCAGCATCATCTTCCTTAGTCATTCTTCTGGGGCCTTGGCTTGAAAACTGCAGCAAACCCCAAAGGAACTAGAAGTTGGAAACCATCAGCTGATCTATTCCTCAGAGCTGGGCCAGATTTCTATTTTTGAAGGGAAACCTGAGAACATGTATCTGTGCCTGCCACACTAATTACTACCGTCTTTCATATTTTCCATGCAATTCACTCATAAATCCTTCTACCTTCAGACTCCGTCTATGCCTCGCCACCTTCACATCTACCACCCCAATTCAAGCCATCATCATCTTTTTCCCTATATTATTGTGACAGCTCCTTCACCCATCTTCTGGTTCCAAGGTTTTACCCCATAGTCATTCTTTACACAGTATACCATATTACCCTCTTGCTCTTAAATCTTGCTGTCCATGCTCCTAATTCATATCGTGCCTCTCATATACTCAAAACTCTCCAAAGGTTTACCATCTTACCATATGTAGAAACAAACCCTACATTACCTAATATTCTAATTATTATTATTATTTTACTTTTATCCTGAGCCCTGACCCTCCATTCATTCTGTGCCATTAGTAGTATTCCTTTAAAATGTAAAGGAAGTAGTATTCCTTCCTGCCTCAGGGCCTTGAACTTGCTGTTCTCTCTTCCTTTCAGATTTCTGCAGGTCTTTCATAAAGTGCCACATTTACAGGAAGACATTCCCTGACTGCTCTATTTAAAAGTATAGTCCAAAACACAATTCCAGGTCGAAACATGGCATTACCCTTTCTCTGTTCCTGCTTTATTTTCCTTCATAGAACTTATCAACAATTGTTAACTACTGTCTTGAGGGCCTAGACAGCTCCTGGCTATTGGTAGGTTTCCAAATTAATATTTGTTGAATAACAAAGTATCAAAAACTGCTCTTTTTCTACTTTCAATATCTAATGGTGATGAGAACAGAATGTTTACACATTATTCCATACAGATATCATTGAGAAATTAAGTCAGACTGAGAAGTAAAAGTAGCCAGGAGAACAAAAACACCACAAAAGTGGTCTATAGCATAAGAAATATAACTCAAAGTAACATTTATTAAATACTTACTCCATGACAGGCATGTGACAATTATTTCATGTCTTTAATTCTAACTATGTCCTTAAATATGTATTAATGTCATGTGTTTCACTAATGGAAATAGTTTTAGAGAAGTAAAGTACCCTAATCAAGTTTCTGTTCACATGGAGAAGCAGTATTCTCAGTCCCAAACCTTTATAATTTCCACTGATTGTAGGAATTAAAGATAATAGTCAATTTATAGAAATCATGCCATAGCTTCATAAATTTACCAAAAAATTATTCCGTAATTTCCCAGTCTCTTATGGATCTCCCAGAAATGCACACAAATTTTATCTATGCCTTGAATTAAAGACATAACTCAGTCTCTAATACAGATTTTAAATTGACTGTGACCTCTGATTTGTTCACAAAACAGGAAACTTTATTCAATCCTTTACAAGTCTATCCATCCTTCCACCTAACTGTATTTATGCATTATATATTCATTCATTTATTGTGTATTTTTTAATCATTGTGCAATTCCCTCAAGGTTCATTTGCAAGTAACAGAGATAGAGTTCCTACCGTCATGGAATTTAAGTATATATACAAGCAATTCATATAAACTAAGTGGCATGAGTATTAAAAATAAAATTTTAGGATCAACGGATATAAATATCATGAAGATCTAATCTCTCCAGTTTAGAGATTAACACACAAACACATACAAACACACAACAACGCGTCTCTTAAAGAATGTAGTGTTTTAACCAGAGTCATCATGGAGCAAAGGAAGAATTTAAGAATATGCCACCCCTAAAGAATAGCATGCATAAAAGGCCAGAGTCAAAAAAGAAAGGGGCATAGTTGAGGAGATGTACTATGCTTACCTTTCTAAGGTAAATGTATCTTATCCTCAGAGAAATTTGAAGCTATTGAATTATTTTATATAAGGGTATATAGTAATTGGAATTATATTATCAGAAAATTACTTTGGTAATGTCAAAGATAGATTGAAAAGGAGCATCTGCTGATGTTTGATTCCTCATGCCCTGATAGTTTAATAACTATTCTCACTAAGGTTATCAATCACATGCACTTTGCTAAATGTATTTTTTTATATTTCTCATTCCTTATTATTGCTTGACTTCCCATTATCATTCTCTGTTTATATACATACACATATACACACATATACATATATACACACATTTATACATATACATACACATATAGTGATATAAAGTACCCAGTAGTGCAGAAAGGTTAAAAATTACTGTGAGATATGGAATAAAAAAACAGACAATATCCTAAGGGAAGCATACTGGGCTAGATTTAGAACTCATTTCAGGTAGCAGAATTTATCTTTGATGCAAGTAGGAATGACATGACATTGTCATGAGGAAAAAACAGCTTAAAACAATGTCTACATTGTTGATTTGAACTGGTCATTTTGGAGACTGACATTGCAATTTGAACATTGAGCCATATGTAAGTGTACTCAACTGGATTAGCAGGTAGTGCAGGACCATGGATATATACTGACACAAATCTGGATTGTTACGTCATTTCATCCTATCTTTCTCAGTTAACAGGTACAATAGCAAAATCCTGGCCATTGGAATTTATACCACATTCCGGGTAGACAAACACACAGGAGGGAAGAAAAGGTAGGAGAGTTAAGTATACTGACAGAAGGGTAACTGACATTTGGGCCATGGCTTCTAATAAAGTGAAGAAGTATTTACCAGATTTAAATGCAATATTATTGAACAATAAATGTTGTCCTAAGTTGAATGTCTACATACAACAAAGTGAAGCTGATATTTGATCAAATATGTAAGTTTCAACCTTTTCTTTGAAAGCAAGTTTATGTAAATAAATTGCTGAAATTGCCCGGATTAATCATGTGGTTTAACTATGACATTCTAGAATTTTTCAGGCCTCACGGGCTGAATTCAGCTAATATAACATTTGTTGTTGTTGTTGTTGTTGTTGTTATTGTGTTAACAAAATGCTTAAAAAAAAGTTTCCAGTGTCTTTAGTTCCAAAGCCTTCTTACCAAACTATTGCTTTACAGGAGCCTCTTAATTGATAAATGGAAACTGCCTAACACTTAAAGGTATTCCAGTTTAGAACTCAAATGAAAATAAACGTATTCATAAAACATGAAATATAAAAACAAAATAGTAAGCTACAGTATTTTCATTATTTAAGTATCATTAGTCATATAGCTCATATTCTTGTGGGACAGATTTTCAGGCAAATATAAAATATTTTTAAACAAAACTGTTTCTTAGGTTTTGCAATTTCTTAAGGTATTAAGAAATAATGCAAATGCAACTCTTTCTTAAGCAAATGTAACCAGTCCCTAGGGCATACTCTGAAGGATTTTGAGGTCTTGCAATGACATAGTGGTGAGAAATCCAAATATCATAACTGCTTGGTATAAGTATGCCCCTGTGTTATATATTCGTCTTTTCCACCCACTCCAGACTTCACACCTCATTTCACGCTATCCTATGTACTTGAAATAACATTCTGATTAATGTTCACTATTTCTCCTCTGTCTGAAGTATTTTTGCCTTTTTTTCTGCGCTCCTTCCAAGCCCATATGTTTAGTGGCAAACCCACCTGTTTCAACTGCTCCTTTGTCTTTTTTGTTTTGTTTTCCTTAGCAGTTTCTGTAACTACTGATAAAAGCTCTCTCCATTGGAATTGTGAACTCATTTGAGTGCGAATTCTAATGTATTTGACCTGTTTTCTTTCCTACTCATTTCCATATGGAAGCCTGATACTCATAAATAATATTAGAAGGAATAATATAACTGAGAATATTAAAAGATTTATCCTCTCAAATCAGTAGAGATGCATAGACCTCTGAAATGTACACTGTTGATATACAGTCTGGGACAGAAAATACATGAAGACATAGCACTGGATATATACTAAATATCGTTTTTACACATCTCACCTAAAAGATATGGATAATGTTTGTATTTCCTCTAATGACAGCAACTTAAAAAGTATTTTGGAGAATAGTTTTAAAAAGTCAATATTTACAATGCATTGTTGACATATATTTTGTGCTATGGATACCAAAGAATTGAATTATAATATTTATACCATATTTTTGTTTGACATATGATTTTTCTATTAAAACAATAAAAATTGATCATCATTCTGAATACTGTCATTTTGTTCTCACCATCATTTATAAAAATTTTAAAATAGTAAATCTTTCTTCCTGAACACACACACACACCCTTTACAGAATACCAAAAGGAAGGTATTATGCTTTTATTTTTTAAATAATAAAATCTTCAAGGCCATCTATTAATATCATAAGTGATACATACCAGTTTAGAAGACTCATGATTCCTAATATTAATAATAATTTGTGGTTGATGAAATGGTAGCAGTTCTATTTAGAAATGTTTATTATACTTTATTGTATTGTGTTTATTATATAGTAGAATTCTTATGTATACCCTGAAGTTTCTATCTTACAACCATCTGGAATAAGTTATCTTCTTTTGTAAGACCCACAATTGTGTTTCCATGATATACAGATATAAAATATATTTATTAATTTAAAATAAATATAATGCAGAGATAACTTCATTTTTTCCACAGGCAGTCTTCACAGAGAAGGCTTTGGTGACAGATATCTTTCATGTAGGTATTATTATTTCCCCCTTCTGTGCTCAAATAGATTTTTGTGCTTCTGTGATAGCTCTTATCAACCTATTTTTTGTACTAAGTTTACTTGCATATTTATCTGCCTTTCAAAGTATATTTTGAGAACTGAAAGATAAAGGATAAATTTGTTTTCATCTTTGTATATGCTATAGGACTTAATGCATAATTTTCGTACATCAATACATATTGACTGAAGTAAATACTTAAGAATATATTAAATATTCAGGTTTTCGAACCTACCATGTGGATTTAATAATTTAATTTTAGTGTGATTATTTTTTATATAGCAGTTATAGTACATTTGCTTTTCAAATGTAAAACTGGTATAATTACTATAAAAAGGGTAAACATAACTAAAATATTAAAATGTATGCATATTTTATATAAAGTTAATATTATATATAAATTATATATTTTTAAGAATTATTTAGTAAACTACTCAACTCTTAGCTATTTAAAAATTTTTCCATTAAAACAATCATTTCATATTTTGAAGGCCAAAGCTGCCATTTAGAGAAACATGCATTTAGCTTACGGCAAAATTCTGAAGCTCGCCTGGTGAGAGGTACTTAGATATAAACTGTAAAATGAGAAGAAAACCATACTAATTTTCCTTAGCCTATAACATGAGAGTTCAAAAGGAAAGAAGCAGTTCTCACTAAGAATAAACTGTGAATTGCACCAGAGGTTGTTGGAGGCTGTGCCAGGGGAATTGTAGGATCAAATACACAGAACCTTTCAACTATTAGTGGTTAATTGGAAGGTGACCTAAATCAGCAGTGACTAAATGGCATTAACATTACATCAGCAAAGCAAAGTGCAAAGATGGCCATCCTCCATTTTTCTGTAGAGAATGATTTCTGCTTAAGTCCTCATCCTAGTAGTTATTGCTTCAGAAATAAGTTAAAAGACTTGCTTATTTTTTCCTGCCAACAATACTGTGTCAATTGTGAGCTCATCATTTCAAAAGACAGTGTGATTTCAGTTTTCAGTTAAGAAAACTAGACACCAAGGCAAAGTAGAGGTTACAACTTGCTCAAACTCACAGTCGAGCATAACCTCTAGTAACTATGAAGTATATGTACTATATTTTCCTCTATTATTGAAGGTGAAAAATTGATCAGCTTATATTTCATAACATGTTGGTTGTCATGAACTCAAAACAATACATGTAAGAGTAAAAACGATCTTTTCAATTTATAGCCAAGATATCAGTGAAAACATTTGAAATTTTCATTTTTGTACTTTGAAAATGGTCACATATATGGAATTTCAAATGGTTCACACTAATACTTATAAGCTTACAGAATTGTAGTTGCAGCCATTCAAGCAATGTAAAGAAAATATCCTATTTTTAAGCATATTGATGTATAGAATGTTATTAACAAAGTAAAACACATATAAATGCACAAATGAAATACTGTAAATAAGTGTTATATATTTTCAACAAAGTTGGTTATATTTTCAAGTTGAATCAAATAACTGTAACTCTTCTCCATAAAGTGGCATGTGTGGCTACTACCCATCAATCAAATTAGTCACTCTTTGTCTAATTCATATTGGGATTTCTAGAAAGATATTCTTTGTTCATCCCTAAAATATAAGAATCCATATCATTTAATTATTCACAGGGGTTCATACGTCAATATTTCAGAATGCCACCTTAAATGTAAATTAATTCTCAATATTAGCATACATTCCACTTGGAAGATTTCACTACTTCAGCATTACACAAAGCTTTGTAATTTTTACTTTTTTCTTTATTCTTTAAACGATCATTTATGCAGTTAAATACATTTGGTTGGTAAACCTAAAGATGAAAAAATGATGTAAAAATGAAGAGTAGATGGTTCTGAGTATTTAGAAGCCTTGTGTATTTGGGCAATTTAATCAGTAATAATTATTGAGTGCCTAACATGTGGCTAGGATCTGAGAGGTGGTGAGGCTATGAGAGAAAGACAAAGTTCCTGTTTTGATGGATCGCCCATAGTTAAAACAAGCCCTGTTTTCTGCTTTGTCAAAGATCGGTTGGTTGTAGGTAGATGGTTTTATTTCTAGATTCTCTATTCTGTTCCATTGGTCTACGTCTCTACTTTTGTAATAGTACCATGTTGTTTTGTTTCCTATAACCTTGAAGTATAATTTGAAGTCAGGTAATGTGATGCCTCCAGATTTGTTCTTTTTGCTTAGGATTGCTTTGGCTATATGGGCTCTTTTTCAATTCCAAATTAAGCTTAGGATTTTTTTTTTCTAGATCTCTGAAATATGACATTGGTGTTTTGATTAGGATTGCATTGAATCTGTAAATTACTTTGGGAAGTATGGACATTTCAATGATGTTCATTCTACCAATCCATGAGAAAGGGATGTTTTTCCATTTTTTTGAGTCATCCATGATTTCTTTCATCAGTATTTTGTAGTTCTTATAAGATCTTTCCCCTCCTTGGTTAAGTATATTCCTAGGTATTTTATTTTCTTTATAAATATTGTTAATGTTATCGATCCCTTTATTTGACTCTCAGCTAGACTGTTATTAGTATATAGAAATGTTACTGATTTGTGTACATTAATTTTGTAACCTGACGTTTTGCTGAATTTATTTATCAATTCCAGGAGTCTTTAGGGTTTTCTAGATACATGATCATATCGTCAGCAAACAGGGATAGTTTGACCTCCTCTTTTCCAATTTAGATGCCCTTTACTTCTTTCTCTTGCTTGATTGCTCTGGCTAAGACTTGCAATACTATGTTGAATAGAAGTGGTGACAGTGGGCACCCATGTATTATTCCAGTTCTTAAGGGTAGTGCTTTCAACTTTTCCCCATTCAGTATGATATTAGCTGTGGGTTTATACACTGGGGAAAGGAAGCTCTATTCAATAAATGGTGCTGGGAAAATTGGATAGCAACATGCAGAAGAATGAAACAGGAACCCTATCTCTCACCATATGCAAAAATTAATTCAAGTTGAATAAAAGACTTAAATGCAAGGCATGAAACCATAAAAATTCTATAAGACAACATAGGAAAAACTCTTCTACACATTGGCCTAGGCAAAGAATTTAAGACTAATACCCCAAAGACTAACACAGTAATAAAAAAAATAAATAAATGGGATTTAATTAAATTTAAAATTTCTTCACAGCAAAAGGTATAATCAACAAAGTAAATGGACAACCTACAGAATGGGAGAAAATTTTCACAAACTATACATTCAACAAAAGTCTAATATCTAGAATCTGCAAAGAACTCAAACAAATCAGCAAAAAAAAAAAAGTGGGCAAAAGACATGAACAGAAGTTTTTCAAAAGAAGATAGACAAATGGCTAAGAAACATATGAAAAATACTCAAATCACTAACCATCAGAGAAATGCAAATTAAAACTACAATGAGATACCACCTTACCCCTATCAGAATGGCTATTACTAAAAAGTCAAAAACAATAGAGGCTTGCATGGATGCAGAGAGAAAGGAACGTTTATACACTGTTAGTGGAACAGCAAATTAGTACAACCTCTATGGAAAACAGTATGGAGATACCTCAAAGAAATAAATGTAGGCCTACCATTTGATCTAGCAATTCCACTGTTGGGTATCTATCCAAGAGAAATGAAGTTATTTTATCAAAAAGACACCTGCACGTGATTGTTTATGGAAGCACAATTCACAATTGTAAAGACAGGGAATCAACCTAAGTTCCCATTAATCCATGAGTGGATAAAGAAAACATGGTATATTATATACAGTACATATATATATACAGTATATATTATATACACAGTATATGACTCAGCCATAAAAAGGAATGGAATAATTTCCTTTGCAGCAACTTGGATGGAACTGGAGTCCACTATCATCAGTGAAATATCCCAGGAATGGAAAGCCAAACACCATATGCTCTTTCTCTTAAGTGGAAGCTAAAGAATAGGTACACACAGGAACAAAGTGATATAAAGAACACGAGAAACCAAGAATAGGGGAGTGTGTGAGGAGGGTGTGGAATAAAAACTTCCCTATTGGGTACAATGAACACTATTCTAGAGACAGGCACATCAAAAGCCCTGACTTAAGCATTATTTAAGGTATCCAGGTAACAAAAACATTGGTATTACCTTAATTAATATTTTGAAATAAAAAAATAAAGAAAAGAGCTATAATTTTCCATTAGTTGCATTGCTTAAAATATTCTTAGCCCCATTTTTAAGGAGGAGTGTTTAAAGTCCACATAAAACAAAATGAAAATCAATAATATCTTTTACCTATAAACAATTCCCTCAGATACAGAAATCATAAATGGAAATCAGGATATACTTTCATAAGACACAATTGTTGGGGTTTAAAATATGACATTTTTATATGAGTGGGAGTTTATTCAATCTGATGAAGAAAAATATATTGTAAAGGTAATTTATAAACTTGCATTTTCAAGTTAATACTCTCAATGGGAAATTAAATCTACCACAAGAGTAGATATGTGCCTAGAGTTCTTAGATACTTCTGCCATTAAGTGCAACCTCAGTCTGAAAAATGAATGAATCAAACATGCTTTCATTACCTCTAGAAACAGACTCACAAGCTATTCTCCAAGTTATAGATTATTAAATAGTTTCATGTGGCAAGCAGCATACAGCATAACTCTGTGCAATCTGGAAAATCTTCAGAGATATTTACATTTAAATTTTCTGTTTTCACCAGAGCTGAAAAGCAAAATATGTTCAGTAGAGAAATATTACCATTTATGTTCAGGGAAAGGATAGGGCAGACCCCTAACTTGCAGAACTTTCATACCAATTAAATATTTAACAAATTAAGCAAAGGGGATCTGGAAAATTAGTTTCACTTTGAAATCCATATGCAATAGATTTACATGATACCAGTGATGGTAAATATATGCAGTGGAAAATTTTCCAAATCATTTCGAGCAGTTTTGAGCAGGGGACAGTATGTCTTAGTATGTGTTTATGCACATTATCATCATAAACATTGTTTTCATCATCATTGTCATCATCATCATTTTCATCTTCAATTTCATCATCATCAAAGCTCATTGACAAGCATTGTTTTAATAATCATATATATTAACTCAGATTTCATAAATGAGAAATTAGATTTTTATAAAAGAGGAAATAACTGTGTGGACACATTCTAAATAACTTGCCCAAGAGCACATAGCTGGTATATGGCAATTGGGCTTTGAACCTATGCTACCTGGTTCCATAATTCACATCTCATATAGCAAAAAATCATCACACTATGGTTATAAACAAAACTTTAAAAATGATATACGTTCTAGGGTTCTCATACATTGCAGAAGGATTAAAAATAGACTCAGAAGGCAATTTTTACAAATAGTTGGATTGCATTCCATATGCTATTTGAGAAGCAATGGTTCAGAGACAAAGGTGCTCCTAAGCATGGAGACACAATTAGTAGGATTTTGATTGACTGGCTGGCTGAGTGAGGTGGTACATCATTGAAAGCCAGATCACTGAAAGCTAAATGTTGTAACTGTTACCCTGATGGTCCCCAATGAACCACCTTGATATTTATCCTTCATGCAGTAGACCCCTTGCACATTGAATCTAGGTGTAGCCATGTGACTTATTGACTCTAGGCTTGGCTATGTAACTTTCTTTAGATAGTTTAACAATAATAAGCATAACACAAATAGAAGCTTGATAAACACTTGCAAACTGGGCTTGGTTTCTTGTATTGGGTTATTAAATATGGAATGTCTGATTTCCTTAAGTACTCAATTTGACAGTTGATATCTCTGACAATTCACTTTGACACTTTTTTTTTAATTGTGAAGGTACATCCTCATTCTTTCAATTGCATGTTTTTGCTTGTGATTGTCTTTCAGATTTATTTTTAGAGCAATTTTTGTGAAACCATGGACAAGTAAAAAATTCATGGTATTTTTGAATATAAGTTCCATTGTGGAACAAATGCTGTGCAGACAGCTCAAAATATTAATGAAGTGTTTGGGAAGGATGAGACTAATGAACACACATAGTACATTGATGGTTTGAGAAGCTTCATTCTGGTGATTTTAATCTTGAAAATGAGCCATGTGGGTGACCTGAGACCAAGGTGGATAATGAGGAGCTGAAAGCTGTAGTGGAAGCGAATCCATCTAAATCTACGTGTGAATTAGCAGCAAGGTTTGACGTCACTATTGCAACAATATTGGACCATATGAAACAAATAGGCAAGGTAAAGAAGCTGGATAGATGGGTACCTCATGAGTTAAATGAGCATTGGAAGAGAAATCATCTCGAAGCTTGCCTTTCTTTGCTGTCACAACATAAAGGCAAGTCATTTCTACACCGTATTGCTATGTGTGATAAAAAATGGATCCTTTTTGACAATCGCAAATATTCAGCACAATGGTTGGATAAAGATGAAGTGCTCAAACACAGTCCAAAATGAAATATTCACCAAAAAAAGCTAATGGTGTCTGTGTGGTGGTCCAGCTCTAGTATTATCCACGACAGCTTCATGAAACCTGGTCAATCGATTACAGCAGATGTCCACAGCAGTTTCATCCAGTTGGTTTTGTCCAACCAGTTGGACGAAATGATGCAGATGCTTGTGATTAAGCAGATGAGATTGGTCAATAGAAACAGACCAACCCTCTTGCAAGGCAACGTTCAACCACATGTCGCACAAATAACACTGTTCAAACTACAGAACCTGGACTTGGAAACTCTCTGTCATCCACTGTTTTCACCAAACCTTGCACCAACTGACTACCAGTTCTTCCAGGCTTCGGACCGCTTCTTGCAAGGGAAAATATTCAATTCTCAACAAGCTGTGCGAAACGCCTTTGGCGATTTCATCACCACTAGCTCTCCAGGCTTCTTTGCTGCTGACATAAGCAAGCTACCGTTAAGATGGCAAAACTGTGTCTGTAGTCTAGGAGCATACTTTGATTAATTGTACTGCTTCTTGTTTGACATATAATAAACTAAACTTCTGATTCAAAATCAGACATTTCATATTTAATGACCTAATATTAGTCTACATGTAAAGAAACCCAAGCTATCTACATGCAGAGAACACATGTAGATACAGAGGGGGCCCCAGCCTCCCAGCTCTCTGTAGCAAAGCTCCAATCATGTGAATGAAGTCTTTTTGGATTTCCTGTCCTAGGCCATCTCATCATTTGAATGCAGCCAAGTGATCCATGTCACCTCCACGTGGAGCAAAATTGTCCAGCTGAGTCCAGTCAACCCATAAAATCATGAGATCTAATAAATTGTTGCAATTATAAATCACTACTTATTATGGAGTATTACTTACACAACTATAGGCAATTAAAACACAGAGAGTCTTGTTGACCAATTTAATTTCAGTGGGAAAATAATAATTTACATGAATATACTAGAATCTCATCTGACCCTATGATTACTTCATACATATATTCAGTTAGGACTAGAACAAAATCTATCATCAAGGACCTGTGTAATTCTAAGCTATTTTCATGGTAGAGATGTCATTTATTACATTTTTCACTGACAGACTTTTTGATCCCACATTCTAGAATACCATGGTTTCTTTCCAAATATCTTCTATATGTATATATACACATATGCTTATACATGCATGTGTATATACATACATATATTTGTACATGTGAACATATATATTTTATTGCCCAGAATGTATGTAATTTTTAATTTAAATAAGACAGTTCATTAAATTTAATTTAAATAATTCATATGTTAACTTATATGAATAAACTTTGTTTCTCATTCTAATGTGATTGTTTTTGTTTTTAATTGATTAGTTTAACTCACTGATATTTATTATAATTAATGTAAAATTCTAGCTTGTTTTCAAATTACTGCTTTTTAAATTTTCTTTTTTCTGCTTTCTATTTTTTTAAAATGGAGACTTTCTGCTACTTATCTTTTTATCTGCACCATCATTATTTTCAACTTAAAACCTAAGCACTTTTGTTTATCCCTATTGATGTCTTTACAAAGACAATTGAACATTTTTTTTATCTCTTTAGCCTCCTCTTATTGCCTTCCCTTTATATTAACATTATCTAGGTTTTTAATTTTGTATTGTTATGAATATATTTTATCTTTTTTCCCTTTGTCTTACCTCTTTAATTTTTAAACATCAATAACATTTTCCAAGACTTTTGTTTACCCACATGTCCCCTATTTCTTAGCTCATCTCCTATTTGTGTTTCTTATTTAATACATACTCTAAAATTATTGTCAATATGGACTACTTGTTGATAGTTTTCTTGCATACAAAACTCTAGGAAATATGCTTTTCATTCATTATTTTTTTAAAAAATCTCTGTTTACTTCTTGCTCCTGGTTTACTTCTAAGAGCACTAATGTATTTTTTCTTTATAGGTAACATATTTTTCCTATTTTATTGCCTTTAGAATCTTCTCTGTCCTTTAATAATTGTAAATTTCAGTTGTAATGTGTCTACATAAAAATTTGCTCATTTATCTCTTATTCAGCCCTCCAGGTTCTTTCATTTTTCTTTCATTCTGGGAAATTTATTGCTATTGTTCTGTCATATGCTTATTATTCTCCATTTTAGCTTCTCCATCATTCTGGTAATACTGTTATTTCATTTTATGGCATCCTCCATATCTGAAACTTGTCTTTTATATTTCCCATTATTTTAAGTTTTCCTGTCAACTCTGACAGAGTTCCTCGATCTGAACGCAAACTGACTAGTTTGTTCTTATTTTAAATGATACTTGTTGTTGTATTCATGTTTTATATTCTCTCTTGTCTAAAGAATATTTTCAACTCTTCCAATGATTTCCTTTTCAGATTGTACATTTTTTTTTGTGGGGGGTCATTTTTTACAGCAGTTGTACTCCTTGGGTTCAGGTATTTTGGCTGATGTGATCATGCTTCTCTTTAATCTGGGAATGTGCACTGCGGAAGGGAAAGATCAAGTCCTAGTCGTGCTGTCAACTTATTTCAGAGAGCAGGAAGTGGATGAGCTTCAGCACAGAGTTCAAACATATTGCCACTCTATCAGATAGCATTAGGTTATAGATATTTACCTAGGTTCTATCCCCTAGCATGGAGTGTTGGCTGGTGAGCAAGTGGAGAGGTGAATGCTGGCAGGTCTCCTACCCTCAGCAAGGTTTTGCTTCTGCCCTCTTGTTTTGCTGAGACACTGGGCACAGGAAGTCTGTGGGCTTAAGTCATAACTGCCTCGGGTAATTGAGAAAAAACAGGCAGAGAATTTGAAATGTGCTCCTTTTACTTATTTTCTCATAGCTGTATTGCCCCCTACCCCAAGCTACAATCTTCAATATCTATACATATCACCTCATAGTATCCTGCAGAGATCTCAGAAGTTTCTCACTTTGGCTGTAGTTGTTATATCTTTATAATAAATATACAAGTACCTTTGTTTCTAAAATCTATCCATGCTTGATTTAGGGGAAAGGAGTCAAGAGCTCCTGATAATCCTCCATCCTGACAGAATTATGATTTCCTTAGGTATTTCTAGATAATGAAAATAGTTATCAGGCCATCTTCTCTACTTCTAAGGAACACCAAAGTGTAAACTAACTGAATACACACTCAAGTTTTATACTTATATACATACTTCTCTTTTCCCTGTATACACCCTGTCATTGTGTGCTTTTTGAAAATCACTAATTTAAAAAAAAAGAATGTTACTAAAAATAATAGAATTTAACTTGAATAATTTATATAACTTTTTTAAACAAAAGTTACTATTATGTCAGAAGTTTTTAGAATGCATGCATGCTACGTGTGTATGTATGAAAATCATGGTATGTGGCTTTAATTTCATATGCTACCATATTTAATTAATCTGATTTTAATTTTCTTAATTTTATTCAGAGATAACTTTTGCTATCTTAGTCATCTTTTTTTCATGAGGGAAAATGTTTCTTTTTTGACTCTACGTACAGCCATTACACATATTGGCTACTTACAGGATCTATGATATAATGGAGATTTTGTTCCTTTTTCAAATATATAATTAGGAATCCATTTTATTAAATTTCCATAGATTATTTATATAATCAATCATTAATGGATATAAAATTTGAAATCAACCCATTTCTTTTCATAAAATTTAAGGGCAGAGATGGAAAGACATATGATTTGAGAGATTCTGTTTAATTCCAACAAAGAATTTTGAGAAATTTATAAAATAGTTCTTACATTTCTAACTAAAATCCATGTATCCAATAAACAACTATAGATATATCTTCTAAAAAAAGTATTTCTGTTAAATTATCTTATTTTTCTGATTTTCTAAAATTGAACTGTTAAAAAACAAATCATATACAGAAGGCATTATGCATATTTTTACTCAAATTTGTTTTGTAAAATGAATAGTTATCATTCATTAATTTATTTATTTTTATACCATATTTTCCTGGTATAGTAAGAGAAAGTGAGTAAGACATCCAGCGAAATTCCAAATAGATTATATACCTCCATAAATCTATGTCATTCTCCCATTTTCTACTGCAATGAGACCTACAATTATATGGAATTGGTAAATATTTGTTTAAAACATTATTGAATTTTTTTCAACCCCAAATAGACAAGAACAATAGGGAAAAATAATTAAAATGAATTGTATTGTAACTAGTTAATAATATAAGGTAAAATTAGTAATAATAGGCAATAATCTAGGGTAAATTATTTTTCAAATTTTTGACTTTTAAATACAAATTTTTTTCTTTTCTTTTTATTTGTTCATGGATTTATTCATTCAGCGGCTACTCTGCACAGGCTTTCTGGAAGAAGTTGTTGGTAAATAACTATAATCCCTACTATCAAAGACCATGCAGCATGAAGGGCAAGAAAACAGACAAATATGTGTATACATGATGAATTCTATGAAACATATATGAATACAGTGATATACAGTCACTTTGTTTTCTTAGTGTCCAGAAATGCTTTCCAGAAGGGAAGATCTGGGCTAAGTTTTTGGATCAAAGTGGATAATCTAGTGAAGATGATGAGGGCAGAGCAAAATAACTGCCTGACAAATTTTTGTCATAAAATTGTGATGTTTTTCAAAATATTGTTATGCATATATAAAGCCTTGATGATAGCAGGCAAGGAAGGAGTAATTTCCCTTTATTGTTCAGCAAATGGTTACCCCTCATGGAGAAGGAATAATAAGTGATTCTAGTGTCTGAAGAAACAGGCGTTGTCATGGGGATAGACATAGCTTCTCAACAGTAGTTCACTTCTAGTGCCAGAATTATAGTGAATTGAAATAGTCTAATTCAACTCTTGGGGCATCTTTCCTTTCCTCTCTGTTTGCATTAATTCTTCCAGATGAATTGTTTTTATTTTGGCCATCAGGGATGATTGTATCACTAGTACGTCTCGCCAAAAGCAACTTGGAAAAGTTGTACGTGAAAAACTTTCAGCTACTTATTGTTCACTAGAAATGGCACATAATATATTCTATAGTCATTCAATGACAAGAGATAAGATATTAGTAGTCAGCGAGAACATACAGCATTCACATTTTGATGGGGAAAATTAAAAATACTGCATCTTGGAGGAACATATTTCAGAAAGTTTTTTGTTCTTTTAGACCAGTGCTAATGCATACAAATTACAGTTAAAGTAACTTCCCTTGAGAAATGGTGCATAAACTAAACAATAAGACTTTTTCATGGTATTTAAGGTTGTCTTTTTGAACTTTCACATTACGTTCTACATATAATGCAATGTCATGTGGAGTGATCTAACATCAAAAAGCCCCCAACCTCCAGTAGGTGAACCTTTTCCTCACTTTCATGCCTAAGAAAAATTGAGCTCATGTTGGGTTTTCAGAGACAAAAAAGAAATGGCAATGCTTTGTTCGCTTTGGTTTGTTCTAATTCCAAGAGACTAAAAGCTTAGTTTTGAAGAACTAGATTTCAGTTCTGCTAACGCTCTAGGGCCTTATTGACCACTCCTGAATGTAATATTAACATCACTGAATTTGTTTTCTTAGTTTTCATTGTATATTTACCTTTTATGATTATCTGAACTACTTTGAAGTGATAATTATTTACATAATATAATTTATTATATTTTAAAACCATAGATAACACATGTTCTTTTGGTCATTCTAACATCATATAAATTGATTAAGTTATGTAATGATTTAATAGGAAACTTTCCATATATTTAAGAATTTTTTGTTCTTGTGTTAAATTCATAATGAAAAATGAAAATGTCATAGTTAAAGAGATATTGATGTAACTATACCACATCCCAAGTGTTCTCTCTCTCCCTTCCTCTCTCTCTCTCTCACACACCCCATTAGTTTAAAATAGAAAACTGATTATTACTTCTGTTTTATATTCTCTCATATAACAATGCAATAAACCTGTGAATGTCAGTTTATTAGCTTAATTGTAGGAGATGAGAGACAAGAGTATGAGAATCGCCTGCGGGGCTTGCTAAACTGCGGCGTCCATCTGCAAAGGCTCTGATGCGGAAGGTCAATCCTGAGAACCAACAGCGACTCTGACGCAAATTGTGTGTGTACCACCATTTGCGAAATTTAAGCTTTAAAGTAGTGGACACATTTTATTTATTCTTTCAACAAAGGAAAATCTCACAAAACTATTCCTGGCTATGGCCTGCAACATTAAGTTGAGACACAAAGGAAGCAGAGGGCCATGCCATGCCGTTCTAGTTCCTTATGACATATCCATAGAATAACTAATATTTGATCAATTGATCGAGTTAAAATTATCAAAATTAAACCAGGCATACATTCCTACCAATTTTAGACTGCATTAGAAAAATATATGGAAAGATTTTCTTTAAACTGCCATTGAGGCATTCACATTCTTAATCCTCATATTTGAACATTTTTTTCCTAATCTCAAATTGTGTACTGTTAACCAAATTTACTATTTTTTCAATGTAAACATGGTATGTGTAGTTGTTCAAGAACTTCTTATTATTGCTTCCTTCTTCCTTTTCAACATTCCTTTATTATAATCACCATTAGTAGTTGCCACTTCACATAAGCTATGTGATACACTCTTCTCGTATGCTGTCTCATTTAATTTACACAAAATGCAGCATATGACTTTGTTTGTCAATTTCCAGTGAGGCTCAGTAACACTGTAAAGCCACGTACCTTGAGGATATCAAAACAGAACATGTTCCCAGATGTTTCTTATCTCTTTTTTCCCCCAGAAATGTTGCTTTTATACCTGTCTGTGTGAAATCATTCTGCTGTCTCCAGTAACACCAGTTTTGGTAAATAATTAAAAAATGATAAAGTAACATTTATGAGATAAGAGTACCCCTTTCTGTATAAAGTGTCAATAACAACACATGTTTTTAAGATGGAGGTATTTTTGCCTGCTTGCTTTGTTTTGTTTGGGGTTAGGGAAGGATTAGCAATAAGTGTCCATTTTATTTTGGTGAGCCTTATCACTGTCATTCACGTACTAGTGCCTCAAAAAAGTATTTTATTTGTTAAGAAAGTCTAATATGTCAGTAATACATTCATAAACTTCATACTTTGTATATAAATTAATTTTGAAAATTTATGGGTATATAAAAATTCATGAGTATGCTGCCCTTTATTTAGAGGTTTTAGCTTTTATTGCAAGTCTGCAAGTGATCTAGAAATAGCCTATTTTCCAGTGAGTAGATAAATAAGCACATGGAGAGTGACAGAAATTTAGAGTATGAGAAATGAAATGGCATAGTGTTGCCCAAAGTATATTTAATATAGATATTTTGAACATTTATGGTAAGCCAGGCATGATCACATAACTTTTTATGGGGAAAATATGTGCACAGAGTTGAGTACATTTTCAGTGAAGATGAACAGTAGCGTGTATGAATGCCCTCTTATATTCTAAAGACAGAAATAAGCTGTCACTAAGGAATGAACTATAAATGAACTTAGAATCTATGAGGAAATAGTGAGGTGGGAAAGTAAAAAGAAAATTAAATGATACAACGGTCAATGAGCTTTGATGAAGACTATAAATAAACTAATAAAGGTAGAACTCTTTTAAGTATATAGTTTGTTGGTAAAGTCTTTTTCCAAGAGGTGTGTTGCCTTACAGAATAGTCAGTCAAAGTTAGACCATGATTCCTATGTATTAGCTCACCTTCTATCTCATCACCCCGTATCCTAAATTGAAAGAGAAAATATGGTTTCTATATGTCCATACTAAAGCAGAAGTTATCTACTTAGCTTTTGCAAACCTGTCTACACTTATGTACATTCAAGACTCAAATGGCTCATTTATGTATTTTGTGTTATTATTTGTTTTGCTTTTTCCATGTTAAATGGAGTTGACCACAACTTACATTTTGCCTTTGATGTGAAGACAACTAGAATAATGTACAGATGCAATTAATTTTGGAAGAATACATTTTCTGGAAATAGATTTAGTGACAGCATAACTATCTTCAAAAAAGGCAAAAATGACCAGCATTCAACACCAAGATACTACAGGGGAGTGTATATACACCTGTGTTATAAAACATCACTCAAATTAGTAACACATTAAAGAGTAACTTCATTTATGAGTCATTGAAAGCCTTATTTCTATATGATACTTGGTCAAATAAACTTTACCATACTGTAAAGAAGAATAGCAATAGCGGCGTTAATAATAATTCATCATCCAGTGTCAACACACAAGGGCTAAAATTTTATATTTTGGAAAATCAATTTTGAATGTTTAATGTTTAAAACAAAGTCAAAAGGATGCACTAACGCCAGACCTATTTCTGGATAAAATATATATGACAAGATTATGCATCTGCATAATCTGGTAAGGCTATCAGATAGCATTTCCTTATTACCCTCTTTTCTCTTATCTATGTCTACAAGATCTGGGCTCTTAGGTGGGCCAGATCTTCACTTATTTTAATGTTTATACAATATGCTTACTTTAAGAGCCCCTGGGAACATAGGGTACCGAAGGCCATGAGTATAAGTATGAGGTCCAAGAGAGTGATTTTAAAATCTAAGACGTCCATTTTAGGATTTAACAAATTTTATTTGCTTGCATTTTTTCATATAATTTTCCAAATATATATTTCACTGAACCGTCAGTGTGTATACTTTTAATGTATTAATATTTTTATTAAGGAGGGAGGTGTTTACCTACATTTTTGTTTTCCAAAATGTGTTCCACTTTGAGCGATACAAATCTTGTGTGCCTGAACAGATCTAGATTTTGTGGAATCTGGGGTTGATTTCATTCTTTAAAGTAATGAGTTTGCCATCTATACTAACTATGCCATAAGACAGAGTACTTGTCATTTCCATGTTAATAAGAAGAAAAATGGAAGAAAATGGCATGCAAGTGATAGTTTCCAAATTTGTCTTCCTTCACAAAAAAATAAATAAGTGAAGCATAGAGTTATTTTTTCTAGATCTGTGAAAAATGGTGTTGATATTTTGATGAGGATTGCACTGAATCTGTAAATCACTTTGGGTAGTATGCACATTTTAACAATGTTGATTACTAATACATGAGCATGGGATGTTTTTCCATTTATTTGTGTCATTTATGATTTTTTTTCATCAGTGTTTTGTAGTTCTCCTTGTAGAGATCTTTCATCTCCTTGGTTAAGTATATTCCCAGGTATTTAATTTTCTTTGCAACTATTGTGAATGGTATTGAGTCCTTGATTTTACTCTCAGCTTAACTACTGTTAGTACATAAATAGTAGTTTTTCAAAAGAAGATAGACAAGTGGCCAAAAAATATATTAAAAAATGTTCAACATCACTAATCATTAGGGAAATACAAATTAAAACTACAATGAGATACACCTTATCCCTGTCAGAATGGGACAGCATTTTTAATATTTTTAATAAATTTATTAATTATTAAATTATTAGATGCTGTAGTGAATGCAGAGAGATAGGAACACTTATACAGTATTGGTGGGACTGCAAATTAGTACAACCACTATAGAAAACAGTAGGAAGATTCCTTAAAAAAATAAACATAGATTTACCATTTGATCCAGCAATACCACTACTGGGTATCTACCCAAAGGTAAATAAGTCATTTCATCAAAAAGACATCCGCACATGAATGTTTATCTCAGCACAATTCACAATTGCAAAGATGTGGAATCAACCTAAGTGTCTATAAATTGATGAGTGGATAAAGAAACTATGTTGTTTTTTTTTTTTTTGTGTGTGTGTGTGTATGTATGACTACTCAGCTATAAAAAGAAATTAAATAATGTCTTTTGCAGAAAGTTGGATGGAACTGGAGACCATTATCCTAAGTAAAGTATCTCAGGAATGGAAGAACAAACACGACATGTACTTTCTAACAATTGGGAGCTAAATCAGGGGTTCACATGGGCACAAAGAGATGTAAAGAACATTGGAAACCAAGAAGGGAGGGAAGGGGAGAGAATGGGAAGAGGTGAGGGGTAAAAATTTACCTATCGGGTACAATTAACACTAATTTGGTGATGGGCACAGTAAAAGCCCCAACTTAAGCCTTATACAAGGTATCCATGTAACAAAAACATTTTTACCCCCTTAATATTTTGAAATAAAAAATAAAATAAAATAAAATAAGGAACCTTGATCAGAAAAATAAATAAATAAATAGATAAATAAATAAATAAAATTACAGATTCTAACATTTGTAAATGTTTGTATCATTTCTTACATTTTTCTTAAATGGCACTCTTAAACACAGTGGTTTACTGCCTTGAAAAAGAAAACTAAAATGTCAAAATGTTAAATTTATAGAAAATGGTTGCATGGATACTAGTGACTTTTTTTTTACTTTCTCTTTGTATGAACTATTTCAGAAGGAAATTTAAAAGTTATAGTAAACAATATTAGAGCAATAAAGGTTTAACTCTCAAGTCCTCAAACACACCATACAAAAAGATAAAAGAAAGGATGTTTCTGTCAATTATAATATTAAATTAAAGTTATATCGATGACCTATGGTAAAAAAAAATAAGAGCTGGCAATGATACACTTTTCTTGCTCCAATCGAGTTATTAAACCCAACTGCACAGTACAATCACCCTAGAAGCTTACAAAAATACTGCTTCTTGGATTCTACCCCCAAACTAATTAAATTAGAATAACTAGAGGTGAGGTTCAGAGGATAGTCGTGTTGCAAAGATACCCATGTGATGCAAATGTGCACTACTTTGTGAAAATATACTCATATATATATATAATATTTATATATATAGATATAGTAGAAGTCAACAAGGAGAGGTGATGCATTTTTTACTTAGTGGGTACTTCCTGGAAATAGATTTTATAGCACACAATGCCATTTTTCTGTCAGCTTTGAAAAAGAGCAAGAGCCTTTTTGCTCTTTTAATAAAGCAAACCTTTATTGCTCTAACCCTAAAGAAAAAAAAGGTAGATTATCCTAAAAACGAGCTCAAGAAATAAAGAATAAAACTTTTCATTAACATTTTACTGAAATATATAAGAAATAGCTGTGACAGAATTCATATGGCAACTCATTTCTTCACCTATAAAAAGCTATAATAGACATAACTTTATTGCAATTGTGACTTTTCAGCTCATATGTTGCATATTTTTTTAATTATGGTCAAGCAGACATGTTTTATTTTTGTTTTTCATAACATGGTAATCCTAATTTCATTGGAATAGGTGGTTATAAATAAATTTGCAATCACAGAAAAGTCAAGAGTATTACATTATTTTCCATTAATTATCAAACCATGTTATTCACTTAAACTTTATAGAAATGAGGAAGAAAGATCTAAGTATTTTAAAACAATTCTTCTTTAGAATTAGGCAAACAACTATCACTGGGTTTGATGGCTCATACTTTATAGGCACATAACAATTAGATATGTATTAACATGTAAATAGGATATTTAGGATTCGTTTTTATTTTTTAATTTTTAGTTTTTATGGGTACATAATAGTTGTGTTTATATATTAAACATATATATATATGTGGGGCATATGTGAAATTTCGATACAGGCATACAGTGTACAAGGATCAAATCAGGGTAATTAGTGTATCCATCACATCAAGCATTTATCATTTCTTTGTGTAGGAACTCTTTTAGTTATTTTTAAATATACAATAAATTATTGACTATACTCACCATATTGTGTTGCCAAATACCAGATTTTATTCATTCTACTTAACTGTATTTTTGTACTGATTAAACACCCCCTCTTTATCATCCCCTCCCTGTTATCCTTCCCAGCCTCTGGTAACCATCATTATACTCTCTGTCTCCATGAGTTCAATTTTTTTTTTAATTTTTACCTCCCATATATGATTGAGAACATGTGAAATTTGTCTCTCTGTACCTGGCTTCACTTAGCATAATATCCTCCCTCCAGTTCCATCCATGTTGTTGCAAATAACAGGATTTAATTCTTTTTTACAGACGAATAATATTCCATTGTGTATATACCACATTTTCTTTATCCATTCATCCATTGATGGGTACCTAGGTTGACTTCACACTTTGGCTATTGCAATAAAAATGGAAGTGCAGATATCTCCTTGATATACTGATTTCCTTTCTTTTGGATATATACCCAGCAGTGGGTTTGCTGGATCATATGGTAGTTGTATTTTTAGTTTTTTGAGGAAGCTCCACACTGTTCTCCATAGTGGCTGTACTAAGTTACATTCCCACTAGCAATGTATGAGCGTTCCCTTTCTCCACATCTTCACCAGTATTTATTAGATCTAAGTCCTGGATTATAAGGCTACAGGGTAAAACACTAGAAAAATATTCCAGGAAATTGGTCTGGACTAAGATTTCTTGAGTAACATCTCAAGGGGGCACAGGCAAGGAGCAAACGTGGACAGGTGGGATTCTATCAGGCTGGGCAGCCTCTTTCACTGCAAAGGAAACGACTGACAAAGTGAAGAGGCAATCCACAGACTGGGAGAAAATATTTGCAAACTCCCCATCTGATGGAGGATTGGTAACCAGAACATATGGAAGTTCATAAAATTCAACAGGAAAAAATGTAATAATCTAATTAAAAATTAAAAATGAGAAAAAGACTGAATAAACATTTCTTAAAAGATGACATACAAATGGCCAAGAGGTATATGAAAAAATGCTCAACATCACTAATTATCAGAGAAATACAAATCAAAACTACAATGAGATATCATCTCACTTCAGTTAAAATCGCTTTTGTCCAAAAGCATATTAGGATTCTGTTTGGCTTCACCAGATTTTCATTTGAATTCACTGGGTATCTTCTTTCAAAAACTGTCCATTTATATTCAATCATGTTTTAAATAGATAACCCTATGGTCTGAGGTTTCCTTTTGACATTTAAGTGAACTAATGTATTAGTTTAGACATTTGACCTGTCTAAAGTTATTTGCATAATAACACCTATAATTTGATCAATAGAAAGAAATGATTAGAATCAGGGCAGGACCTTAAATACTTTTATGATCTCACAAAAAACTTTAGAGGTGACTAGCAATGCCTTTGTCTCTATCCTTAGTAGCTTAGTTACAGCTGAAACCCCTGAGTCTTTTTCTGTTTAACTCAGAAATGTAGACCCTTTCAATGACTGTTTGAAGAGGTGAAATTAGAATAAATAAGGTGTATAGTTCAAGAACATTGCCTTTATTACTGGGCCACAGAATATTTGACTATAGCTTCCCAAGACAATGACAGGAAGCCTTTGTTTTATGAAATGTAGAGTCATTTGGAGCTATATATATTTTTGTGCTTTTATGGTGAATATTTTTTATCTTTAGTAGAATTGAATTTTTAAGTTTAATTTTGTCTTTAAGCACTATTATGTCATTCATATATATTATGATTTAAGTTCAAATAAGTAACAAAGAGTAAATCATTACCATTTTTGTGAAGGTAACCAGGCTAATGTGTATCTCAATAGGTCAATGTCCATGTGCAACTATATTAGATTGCATCCAGAAATACATACTTGCATCTATAAGTAGAATTGTGATAGGTGTGTTGTATTGGTACTTCAAATACAATGAGCGACCTTGGTTACTACAGGAAAAGTTTTCTAAAATAGTCTACAACTCTTGCTAAATCCTCATCCAAGTAATTTTGAATGCAAGTATAAGAGTATTTAACTCACATGCAGAATCACCAACATTAAGAAATTTGTATTTCATAGTTTTTGTGCATGCATATGCACTTTGTTCTTACCAGTATAGTGGAAACACTGTACAACCCTAACTCCAGTCTTTTCATTTTATCCTTTGATAATGCACCCATACTACCAATGTTCTGTACCTTAGGCTTACTAGTGAATAGAGAAAGATTTTTTTTAAAAGAACATGGATTGTCTTTCTTTCCCTTTTCTTCTATGCCATCATTTTCGGCATAAGCAGTTGGATTTTAAGGGAAGTAATATGAGTAAGAAAGGATTTGATAGGGTCCCTTGGTCATTTCCATTTCTTAGAATACCATTACTGTCTTTTTGCATTCAAAACAAGCTGAGTTTCTAATATAAAACATTACTTGCCAGGTCAGGATAGTCAGTGCCCCTACTTACTCAGTTAAAGGAGTCCATGTTTATCTGAACTCACTTTGAGTCTCACTTGAACTCCCATAAATCATGAGTCCATTGGAATTCTGTGTTCATAGGCATCATGAATGCTATATGTAAACAGGTGATGAGAAACAACCAGAGACACACACATTGCTTGTGTATCCTCTTTCTACATGCATACTCCATTTACTATCATACTTCACACAAATAAAATAAGATCAGAGATAAAATTATTAAAAATATCAAGATAGTGAAAGCATTACATTAAATCAAACATGAATTTCTATTGAGCACGGGGCCCTGGGCCACAAATACAACACATGCCGTGAGATTGTGCCTGGGTCCAGGTGATAAAGTGTTATTATAGAAAGGCTCAATTTTAGATAAAACTAAGCAATTGATGTAAAATTCAAAGAAAGCATACCATATAGAGTGTACAGAAGTTTGGTTTTCCTAGAACTAAATTTCCAAAAGACCCAATCATATCATTTAGGAGTGAGAGGAGTAGTGGAAAGGAAAAATAAAATAAGGTTGTAAGAACTGTATTAATATTCGAGAATTTAAAAAGGATAAAAGGAGACATGATGCTGGCCTAACAATTCAAAGTGAAAAACAGATACCAAGCTACTCATCCTGTCAGGGGAGTGTGTGGGAAGGCAGACATTGAGTGGACTCTCCACAGTCTGAGGAGATACTTCATTTGTGTGGAATTCTACAGGAGAGGATTCAGGATTCATATTTCAGCATTTAGATACTTGTGTGACTCCTCAACATAGTAAAAATGGCTTTGCTACCTAAATTAATTTACAGAATCAATGCAATCCCTATCAAAATACCAACATCATTTTTTGCCGATCTAGAAAAAATAATTCTATGCTTCGTGTGGAACCAGAGAAGACCCCGTCTAGCCAAAGCAATCTTAAGCAAAAAGAACAAATTGGGAGGCATCTGTCTACCAGACTTCAAACTATACTACAAGGCTATAGTAACCAAAACTGCATGGTATTGGCACAAGAACAGAGACGTAGACCAATGGAACAGGACTGAGAACCCAAATATAAAACCAACCTCATACAGTCACCTGATCTTTGACAAATTCCAGAAAAACGTACACTGGAGAAAAGATTCCCTATTCAACAAATGGTGCTGGGAAAACTGGATGGCCATATGTAGAAGACTGAAAGTGGACCCACACCTCTCACCTCTCACAAAAATCAATTCACAATGGATAACAGATCTAAACCTAAGACATGAAACCATAAGAATTCTCGAAGAAAACGTTGGAAAAACTCTTATGGACATTGGCCTAGGCAAAGAATTTATGAAGAAGACCCCCAAAGCAATCACAGCAGCAACAAAAATAAATACATGGGACCTGATCAAATTGAAAAGCTTCTGCACAGCCAAGGAAACTATCACTAGAGTGAACAGACAACCTACAGAATGGGAGAAAATATTTGCATGCTACACCTCTGATAAAGGGCTGATAACCAGAATCTATACAGAACTTAGGAAAATCAACAAGAAAAAATCAAACAACCCTATTAAAAAATGGGCAAAGGACATGAACAGAAACTTTTCAAAAGAAGACAGAATAATGGCCAGCAAATATATAAAAAAGTGCTCAACTTCTCTAATCGTCAGGGAAATGCAAATCAAAACCACAATGAGATATCACTTAACTCCAGTGAGATTGGCTCATATCAAAAAATCCCCAAATAACAAATGTTGGCAGGGATGTGGACAGATAGGAACACTCATACACTGCTGGTGGGACTGCAAATTAGTACAACCTCTATGGAAAAGAATATGGAGATACCTCAAAGAATTAAATAGAATTACCATTTGACCCAGCAATCCCACTACTGGGTATTTATCCAAAAGAAAAAAAGACATTTTATAATAAAGACATCTGCTCTCGAATGTTCATAGCAGCACAATTCACAATTGCAAAGTTGTGGAAACCACCCAGGTGCCCATCAATACACGAGTGGATCAATAAAATGTGGTATATGTATACCATGGAGTATTACTCAGCAATAAGGAACAACAGTGAATTAACACATCTGGTATTATCCTGGTTGGAGCTAGAACCCATTCTTCAAAGCGAAGTGTCACAGGATTGGAAAAACAAGCACCACTGGTACTCACCATCAAACTGGTACTAACTGATGAACACTTACATCACACAGGGCAATAACATTCATCTGAGGGCGGGCGGGCGGGAGGGGGGGGGAAGGGATGGGAAAAACTCTCACTGAATGGATGCGGAGAGCACAGTTTGGGGGATGACCACGATTGTGGCTCTGACACGGGTGGAACAGGGGCAATGTGTATGGCCAAAGTGTTGTACCCCCATGACATTCTGAAATTAAAAAATAAATTAAAAAAATAAAGATAATTGTGTGACTCCTGTTTGAGACAGATTACAAAGAGGGCAACTGGAAGTAGATCTGGTGGAGTCAGAAGCAGAGGTCACTTCAAGCCTCAGAAGGAATTTCTTAAAAGAACACTTCAAAGATTAGCTTGTCTCAGGAGAGATCTAAGATCACCAACTCTCTCCAAACATTGCCATAATAGACACTTGGTGTTTTAGCCTTTGAAACATTATATTCACTGTGGTAGGTCTTACAAAAAGCTGAGAATGACTAAGCTTTGTTCAGCTTTGAGGAACAATCCTGGCAATATGGGGAAATAACTTAGCCTTTTTAAAATTTCCAGCAATGTCCATAACATTTTAGGTAAAAAGAAGGGAAATATAAAGATCCTGGAATCTCCACGATATACTGAATAAATAAGAATTAACTTTTATTCTTGTATATTCAGAAAACCACCAATTATCTGTACGGTTCATAAGGAGAGCTAAGTTTTTATTTGCTGCTATTATATTATTGGGGTACATTTTAATAATTTTTCTTGGGCTAATATTTTCTACGACTAGTTAAAACTTCTAAGTTCTTCAAATTCTGTAATGAAGTAAAGAGTTCAAAGAAAAAACCCAGGTTATTCATTTTTCTCTCTTCTCTCCAACTTAATAGAAAAACCTAGATGTACATCTCCTATGGAAAGGGATAATATCCATTTTATTAAAATCTCATTTGGCTGCTTCAATATAGTGAGCACATACCTATCTATTCAGCATAGTTATAATTCCATAACCATAATAAGTCATAGTGAGTTAAGGTAAATTATACTGTATCTCTAGACATATTAATTTAATTTTTTATGATTTGTGTCTAGCGTTATTTTAGAAAAATCTTGCTTATTTTTTGTTTGTCTATTTTGTTTTGTCTTTTTAACAAATCTATGCATTACAGAAGAGAAAACATTGGAAAACTAGGTTATGTGAGGATGAGTGGAGCTCAGAATAAATTGTTCAGAACAGAATACATGACTCCCAGAGAGAAAAGAATGTGTGATTCCTAAAAAAGAAAAAAATAAACCAGGAATAAAGCATATGAGCCATATAAATCAATTGTGTCATTTCTATTAAAGAAGTTCTATGTATGTCTAAGGCAAATTGAAAGGAGAAATACAAAAATAGAGAAAGGAAAGACTGGAAAATAACCAAGAATTGAGAATTCAAATTATAAATGTGACACATGATGTAAAAGCGAAAATGTAAAATGGGATATTAGAAGTGAATCAGAAGTAAAAGGTCAGGAGTATGTATTGCAATCCTTTGAAGAGACAGTAAAGAATTTTGTAAAATATGACAGGACTATTATTTATGCTTTTTCTCAGTTACAAAAAGGAAAACAAATATATACTACCAAGAAGAAAAAATACCTAGAAATATATTGTTGAAGGTGGAGCTAAGGATAATAACAACTAATAGATTAAGGAAGGAATAAAAATCACCAACTGCCCACAATTTTAGAGTCAAGAGCGCTCACTCCATTCTGAAGATAGCATGGAATACTACGGCTACTTCTACTGTTCCTACTACTAGCAGCTATATTAGTTAGAATGCTACAAAAAGGACAATATTTATATAAATTTAATATAAGCAATAGGCCTTTATTTTTCTCTCCCAGAGCAGTTTAGGAGGGTTGTGTATCTGATTCCACAGTTCAGTGAGTTCGTCCAGAACCTAGGCCCTTTCCAGATTTAAGATCTGCTGCAGTGTGTCAGAAGTGGCTACCCCAGTGGTGGCAAGAGGGCTGCAGCACCTTCTGCCATCAAGTTCTCACTGAGCTATGTCCCAAAGGAGGAAGGATAGGGTAAATGTTTGTTCTTTGTGTTCTTCTCCCTCTTTTTGTTAAGAAGAACAATATTTCTTAGATCTCCAAGAATTCCTTCATTTTCCAGTGGCCAAACTAGATCATATGCACGGCTGTAAGTGACTCTATGGGAAAAATGGCATAAGACTCCATGAGTGGCCAAGACCAATTCTGATTCATCCCCTGAGGTTTGATTAGCAAGGGATAAAAGTGGAGTGATGTGGAAACGGCTGCTCAGCATGCAATCAACAGTTTTTATTCCAGTAGTAAATATTAATTGAAAGTTTTCTATTTGCCAGGCACACTGTGCATATTTAAGGTCCTTCTAACCTGATATGTAGTTCACACAGTTATTTTCACTGTTTCACATATGTGCAAATCAATCTGCAAGATCAAATAACTTACCTAAGATGACATAGTTAGCAAAATGATGCTGGATTTGTACACAATTCTATTTATTCTTCAAGCCTACAAATACAAACAAAATATATGAAGCATAAAAGTGTACATCATAATGAAATGTGAATTAATATTTTAGATAAAACATTACTATATCATATATTAAGCCTTGAAGATTTACTAGAATGATATGCAGTTATGAATTATGATATAAAAAGACAGATTTAACTCATTCCTATAGAGATCTACTAACATTTATTATATTCCCTCAAGGGACACACTGTCTAGGTGGAAATTGGGTATCAATCCCAGGGTCATTAATATGTGTGCTTGTACCTCTCTGTTTTTAAAAATAGAGAAAACCTGATCTTGCCTAATTAAAGGGAAAAAATAGAAGAATTTTAGTATTTTAAACAGAAAAATATATGGATTGAGTAAAGAGCTAGTTGATATGGATGTCAAAGAGAGGTAATAGGTTTAAAGTTTACCTTTGGGAGAAACAAAAGATTTGAATATTACCTTTTGGTATGGGGCAGAGAATGCAAAGAAGTGATTAAGAATGTTTATTTTGGTCCCCTCTATTCCATTAACATCTAAAACATGGGTTGACCTGTATTCATAATCTTGTGCTTTAGGAAAAGTAGCAGGAAAAGCCTTCTAATATACTTGTTATTTGCCTCCTAATTAATTGAAACTAGTCAACAATAATTCAAGGTAAATACAGAGTTATCCTATTCATTTCTGAAAAGCAAAGGTTCTTTTCTTTCTGAGATATTCCACATAGATGTTCCGGGTAAGGGAGGACCCTATTGGTAAGTCTCATTCCTGAGGAGTCAAGAAGGATGGAAGCCAGGGCACAAGAGGAGAGCTCAGACTTGCAAAAGGGAAAAGATTCTCATCAAGGAAACTTTAAAGAAAGAAGGTCTGTGTGCGGGATGTAGATATTTTAAGTAAGTAGGTGTTATATAAATGAGCTAAGATGGCCTTTGTAAATTGGCCTTCGTTTGTAGGTTGTTTATTTCTTCACAGCAGGCTGAGACCTGTTAGCTCAAAAGCTTATTTATGCCAAACTCATGCTTTTACACATTCAATTGTGTTAACATAGCCAAAATAAGCAGATTTTTTTTTGCCATCTAGAGCCTGCCTGCTTTGCATACTCTGCGAAATGGTGTACAGCATCTATCTGCTAGCCATAGATGATGTAAAACCCAGGGCTATAAAGACCCAAGCTCCTGCTGCACTTTGGAGCTCTCTAACCCAGAGACTTCCCATCATACTGCTAAACAACATCATCTAGACACATAACCCTCTTCTCCAACCCTCCTCTTCCCCGGGAGTTCCCTTTTTCTCCTTCTATCCTGGATGGTGGCCCTCATGCTGCCATAGTCTCAGTAGAGTTTCACACTATAAAGGAGTTCCTTTGCATGCAAACCCGTCAAAGAATCCCCCAAATCAAGCTTGTGTGAGCTACTACAACCTCTTGAACATATCTTTTTCCTTGATCATCCCCCAAATCCCTTGAAGCTCCTAAAGTAGAACAACTGAGTATCTATTCTGGCGGTACCTATCTCTGATATTTTACAGGAGCTAAAACATTTGCATAAAGGGAAAAGTGAAAAAGCTTGAGAAGAATGAAAAAATATTTTGAATAGCTTGACTCTAGAGAATGAGATAGGGGCCTAATTATATGTATTTTCAGACTGATCAACTAAAAATGAAAACAATGAATTTATTGTAGCACTATCCACACAGGTTTTGTATGTTTGTTTGTTTCTCATTTTTCTAGTGCATTGTTCAGCATTCTTGGTGGCAAATAAAAGACGGAAGTTTGTGTTGCTACTATGTTTGTTTGACATTTACATGAATGGTGAAATGAACAGCAGACGGAGTCAAGATGTTGAAAGTGTAGATAAAAATCTATAGTGAGGGTCTATGAAATCTCAGCTACAGGAAAAATAAGTGATGATAGAATGATAGAATGGAGCAAGTTTTAAAAAGAGAGTAGAGCAGGACTGCCCAATGGAACTTTCTGTGAAGATGGAAATGTTCTACAATTTGGGTGTGTAATATGGTATTTAGCAGCTATTTGTGGCTACTGAACACTTGGCAATGTGACTAGATTATGGGAGAAATGAAACCTAATTGTATTTAATTAAATTAAATTTATTTAATTTTATCCCAGGGATTCAGGGCTGTAATTATTTTTATTTTTTAATTTAATTTTTTAATTGGCAAATAATTGTACATATTCAAGGGGTATATAGTGATGTTTTGATACATACAATGTACAGTGATCAGATCAGGGTAATTAGCATATCCATCATTAAATAATTAAATTTTTAATTCAAGTAGTATCATGTAGCTAGGTGGCTACCGTATTGGACAGCAACGTTCCAGATGGTGCAGAAATGAATGAACCTGCTACACGTGGACAGATTTGAGTTTATGGTTTTAAAAGCAGAGATCATTGATAAGATATACTTTCAAAAGGAGGATAGCTTAGAGACTTAATAATGTGAGGGATATAAAGATCACTTGACAAAGCTGAGTTGAGGTTACTCAAATTGTATTCATAGGCTGACGAAGGTGTAACGTAACAAAAGGCTGTTTCTAATCATACCATGAATGATTAGGCAGTTTTGTCAATGGCAGGCCACTCTGGGATGAGTTTTCTTCTGTTCATTGGAAGGCAGTAAGTCAATTCTGATACAGGTGACAAATGAGGAGATTAGTTATCACTGCTATTTATTTAACATGGAAATCTGTTTATAGTTATAGGGTGCATGAACCTATGAAGAAGCAGTGAATTGTGACAATAAATTTATACCAAAGTTTGATTTAGAAACAAATAAACAAACTCTGAGGGAAGTGAGAGCAAAGGAAGAAAGAAGTGAGGAGTAAAACGTGGGAAAACTGAGGCATATGTTCCTAACAGCAGTCAGATGCTGTATAATTGCAAACTCTTTCTTATCATTGCTCATAAACTCTGCCTATTTCTCCTGAATAATTTCTGTTCAGTAACTTCGGGTTTTTAAAGCTAATACTTCCAATTTCTTCTAACAGACCCAGTCTGTTGGTCTGTTATCTATCGGATCTGAAAATAATTATATTAAATTTCACTTTAGTTGGTTCCTTCAACCTGTATTAGGGGCCATATTTTACAATAAAGGCAAAAATCAGGAAAAGAAAACAACCAGTTTCTCAATGCACACTTGATAATTTTTGATGTTCTACATTTCTATAGTCTCCAGTATGTATATTCACTATGCTATTTAATGAAATGAAACCTAGAAAACTCTCTGATTTACAAATTCTACAGTAGACTGTCTTCCTACAGTGTAAGTTAAACTTACAGACTCATAATATAAATCAATTTTCTTTTGTGAATTTTAATGAATAGAGTATGAGAGGATCACATGTAATCACATTATGTTTTGCTTTCTTTTTACATATAGGCCACATAAGTGCAATTTGTTTATTACCATGTTATCTCTATGGTGGCTTAATAAAAGTTATTATTTTTGAAATCTTTTAGATAATTTCTTGTTTCAGCATATGGTACTTAGTTGTTTCCCCTGTGAGGAAGAAGAAAAAAGTGTTTTATTCAGGCTAATCATTGATATGACTTGCAAATTTTCTGAAGTGCTGACTACTGACAGTATAGTATTATAAACTAACTATGCCACCCTATTTGGAAGTTTTGATTTTCTGCTATCGTGGGGTTTAAATTGTTTTTATTTAATTAATTTATAAGAACAACATTGCAGATAGTATTGATGTCCATTTTCATTCTTGTAAAGGAAAAATTTCCACAACAGGCAGCACATTTCTGTGGCATTAAGAACTAAATATGTATCTATATTTATATCTTTGTCCATATCTATTAATATGGCTATATTATATATCTATATATCCAGGGTCAGCAAGAATTTCTATATGAAATCTAAGGAGTTATATGCTCTCTGCTTATTCTCTGGTGATTTAAGCATAGCAGACACACATTCTCCCTTATTGGTAATATTGTCCAAGAATCACAAAAAGGATTATATCCCATAAAAACACCAGCGGGCTCTTAAATTATGAATAATTACATTCTAATGCATAGAAGAACATTTAATTTGGTTCTGGATACTAATTATAACTTTTCCATAGGGTAGAAAAATAGAGCAGAATCAAAACTATTGGAAGTAGAACATTTTAAACAAAAACATAAATAAATATCACCAATTTAAGCACCTTCTCATGCCCTAAATGAGACTGGTGATCAGGAGTTCAAGGCACTAGTATTAGATCATTTTTCTATGATGAAAAAGGGAAGTTAGTGTCATAGTCAGAACCAGTACTAATACCTTGAACTTCTGATTACCTGCTTGTTATAACTGCTATGCATGTGTATGTGCATGTGTGAATGTGCGTTTACATCACTGAATCAGTACATTCTTTTGATAGGTAGGCCTTTGTCTCATTGCATTTTTTTCAAGTCCAAATATATAATAGGCTGTATTGTATATATATAGACATTTAGGAAAGAATTCATCTACTCGTTTAAAAATAGTTGAAAATCAAGATCAATCATTAATATTCCTTCAAAATTAAAGCAAAGAACAGAACAGAAGCAGAGGGAAAAGTAATTAAGTTTAAAATACATATTCATGGAGGAAATTTCCAAACCCTGGTAAGAAAAACTTCCTTGAATCTTAGATTTGTTGATAACAACAGAATACAAATCTCTAATAATAAATATCAGGGACTCTCATCTTCTGTAACTGCCTATATTTCTGAGTCCTAGGAGGTCTCATGGCTTTTTCTCTACTACCCGTGTTGTGATGAAGTTTCTAATTAGCATTATTTGCAAACTTAATCTGTGTGCTTGTTTACCACTTCTGCTAGATAATTAATGAATATCTTTGGTAAGACAAGGTCTAAAACCATTTAATTTCTTACATTCCATTGCCATTTAGCATACCCAATTTTTAGTCCTTTAGCCAGTTATTAAATGTATATGGCAATCACAGTATATAAGGAAACTATTTTTTACAGAAGATTACAAGGGGCTCTATTGATATAGTCCACATATTTTATAGGTTATATGTTTTTTCTTATTTTTTCCCCAAGAACTAAGAGGAGTAGAGGTATCGTGATGAGCTGAGAAGTTAGAGGATCTTGCGGATTTGAGGGGCAAACATGGCATCTAATAAAATCGTGGAGGAATAATTTTGGAGAAATATAAGACAGAGGATAATGAGTAATCTAGTACTAGCATCTGTAAATAGGTAACTGGAATACATGTCATTTTTTCGCCCGCAACATTTAGCCCATATCAATGTCTCTAACCACTCATGCTTGCTTTCTCCTTTGAAACCTGATAATCCTTAAGCATAATGTTGCATAAAATGCAAATTCTGGATCCAGTTTTTCCTGGATTCAAATCTCAGCTCTGCCATTTACTAGCTGTGTGACCTTGGGCAAAATTACTTGTGTCTCAGTTTCTTTTTCTGTTAAATGGGAGAACCATCGTATAAAGATAACTCCTAGAAAAGTTCCTGGCATGTTGAAAATAATCTTTTAAGTGTTTATTATTATTGTAGTCCTTATTTTTATTTCGACTTCTCTGATGTAGTGGCCTCTTTGACTATATGAACATATTTAAAAATGGTCAAAACAACTCGACCGGGCACCCTGATCATCAGTAACTTTACTGAGGTCACAGACAGATTCCTTCTAATGATTTCACTAGTTGTCCACTGAATTGATTATGCATTTTGTCAACCAGCCAAGAAAGCGTTAGTAAAATAGATACTTTGAGCAGATGAGTGCATTTTAGTTAGGTGATAACTGCTCATTTTTCAATTTTATTCTTAGCTTTATGACCTATCAAATGGCTAAAAGTAGACTTTCAAATTGTTTAACAATTAATTCAGATTTTTTATGTATGATGCTTGAATGATTACAATTTCTCTTTTCTTTTCAATGAACTACATTTTCATTAATTTCTTCAATAAAGTCTTCTTGAAATCCAGGGGCAAAGCATCCACTGAGGTTTCCATTAACTTATATGAAAAGACTCTAATATTAGGAAAGTATAATATAAGAAATATAACATCTTGCAAATACTTATTATAGTCCCTCCTTGGGTTACAAGTAGAGGTGTAGTTTCATAAAATATTTTCACAAATCCCACTGTATAGATGAGAAATTCAAAAAGAGATTTTTATTCAAAGAGAGATGATTATTCTAGTATGTGTTTGTATGTGTATATATGTCTGATTTCAAATCAAAAGTATAGTTTATTATATGTGAAACAAGAATCAGTACAATTTATCAAAGTATGCCCCTAAACTATCGACATGGTTTTGCCATCTTAATGGTAGCTTCTTTATGCTAGCAGCAAAGAAGCCTGGAGAGGGAGTGGCGATGAAATCGCCAAAGGTGTTTCCCACGGCTTGTTGAGAATTGAATATGTTCCCTTGCAAGAAGTGGTCCAAAGCCTGGAAGAAGTGGTAGTCAGATGGTGCAAGGTTTGGTGAAAACAGTGGATGACAGAGCGTTTCCAAGTCCAGGTTCTGCAGTTTGAGCAACGATGTTTGTGCAACATGTGGTTGAGCGTTGCCTTGCAAGAGGATTGGCCTGTCTTTAGTGACCAAGCTTGGCTGCTTAATCACAAGCATCCTCATCATTTCATCCAGTTGGTTGCAGTGGACATCCACTGTAATTTATTTACCAGGTTTCATGAAGCTGTAGTGGATAATACCAGTGCTGGACCACCAAACAGACACCATTAGCTTTTTTTGATGAATATTTAGTTTTGGACTGTATTTTGGGACTTCATCTTTGTCCAACCGTTGTGCCAAATGATTGTGATTGTCAAAAAAAATCCATTTTTCATCATATGTAACAGTATAGTGTAGAAATGATTCACCTTTATGTTGTGACAGCACAGAAAGGCAAGCTTCAAGCTGATTTCTCTTCTGATGCTCGTTTAATTCATGTGGAGCCCATCTATCCAGCTTCTTTACCTTGGCCATTTGTTTCAAATGGTCCAGAGTTGTTGGAACAGTAACATCAAAACTTGCTGCTAATTCATGCATAGGTTGAGATGAATTCGCTTCCACTATAGCTTTCAGCTCATCATTACCTTGGTCTCAGGTCACCCATGTGCCTCATTGTCAAGATTAAAATCACCAGGACATTGATTTCGATGGAACTTCTCAAACCATCAATATACTGTGTGTGTTCATTAGCCACATCCTTCCCAAACACTTTGTTGATATCTTGAGCTGTCTGGGTTGCGTTGGTTCCATGATAGAACTCATATTCAAAAATAAGATGAATTTTTTACATATCCGTGGTTTCATAAAAATTGGTCTAAAAAAATTTGAAAGATAATCACAAACCACAATGTGCATTTGAAAGAATGAAGATGTACCTTCACAATAAAAATAAAACAAGAAGTGTCAAAGTGACATGTCAGAGATATCAACTGTCAAACTTAGTACTTAAGGAAATTGGACACTTCAAACTTAAAAACCTAGTATATTCTAATATATATAGTTATATATTGTCCACTGATACAATTCATTTTTTTTACTACTGCCACATTTTCAAAACAGTGTCTCCAGTTGTGAGATTTTAGAAATAAATATTTTATGTTTCTGTATGTTTGGGGCTTTCTGAGCATCCATAATCATACAGAAAATAAAATATTTTTTACAGGCCCACAAAGGAATCCACTTTTCAAGGGTAAGGTAAGAGTCAGAAATTTTAATTGTAATAGTGAAAAACATATAACCAGAACAGATAGTAGGAATTCCTGAGATCTGCTGGATTGTAAAACAGGTTTTCACTCAAATAGAACTGACGCATATTGAAGTCCATGGACATTTGAACAACTATTTGGTTTGAATAGAAGTATAAGAAGTTCTATGTAAATTGCTTAAAACAAAGTTGTTGAAAAACTTGAAATGTATTCTGCAAGTATGCTAAACTAAACAATAAAAAGCAATCATTGAGTAGTCAGTCCTGCAGAGCATAAATCTCATGAAAATAATCTAAGCTGGAACGTTAATATAGTTATTTTCCACAGAGAGTAAGACTAAAAGATAAAATAAATAGCTTTTTTCTTTATTAATTGGCACATAAGAACATATATGATGAAGTAAAACTATAGTTATAAATGAATAAACACAAAACAAAACAAAACAAAAACCCAAAACTGCATTTAAGTCAATTGGAACAAAGCTTTCCAAAATAAAATTACAGAAACAGCAATAAAATCTAAAATCATTTAAAGATGGACAGATAAAAATGTCATAGATTTATGATTTGAGGAATCATATTTCGCTCCATACCTCGATTTTTGCAAACAGATAAATGAATCATACTTGTGTTTATGTCATCAGGTCTAGTCACAAAAACTACTTCTATGGAAATTCCTAAATGGCATTCATAAGTGGAGTTCATGAAGGAATCATCAATTATTCTTTTGGTGCATGACATTTTTATTCTCAAGGACATATTCCTTTTGTAGTATTCAGTTCCTCTATCTGATCATTTCCAGCTTCCATATTCAAAAATACAGAAAAAATAATTGATAAACTCACAATGTGACAAGTTGATTCTGGCTGGAATCAAATTTTTGCCTAAGTTGGTATACTTAGATTCACTACTAAACTAGAAAACAAGTAATAAAACCTTATAATATATAATATGTACATATGTCTTTGAATTCCTCATTTTTTCCAAAGAAAAAAGAGGTAAACCAGGTTAAAATAGCCAAGACTCTGAGGTTTTAGACCTTTATACAGTAGGGTGTGAAGAAAACTTACTAGCAATCAGGGGACCTTCTACTAATGCAGTTTCATATAGACTTTTATTTTTTATTTCTTACTATATGATTAGGCCTAAAAATGGCCTATTCATGGCCTAAGACGCCAGATCAACTGGATAATCCTTGAGACATCTATCTCTTGGACTGAAGCCAACCAACTACTTGTCCCTTTCTTTTTGTTCTGTGCTGTGTGTATATGTACTACAATTAATCTATAAACTAATGGTGAGTTTAATCTGGAAAATTGATCTTTCACTTAAGTTTTTTCTTTATTTTTTTTTTGGTAGCAAGATTAGATACCAAGGCCCAGCAGCACTTTATGATTCCCAAGAAATTCACTTGAGTGCTACTTTATCATTAGATGAGATATGATCATTGATTGTTGGAAATTTTGAATGTTTCTCCACTCTGTCTTGATAAAATCTTTCAGATAGTCATTTTTGAGGTGGAGAAGCAGCTAAGAGATATAATGCATAACTATTTTCTTCTGGCTTTTATCCAATCTTAAGAAAAATTGGCACATTCAGACTTATTTATAAAACAAACCCCACAGACGTGTTTTTTAAACTAAATTAAATTAAGCCTTGCTTTAAGTAACTGTGGATTGATTACCTGTAGATTGGTTGTATTCTCTACCTCTTTGAAACATTCCTCTTCACCTCCAATGCCTCCCCTACTGAAGGATATAAATGAGTTATAGTACCACTTGTGGTCACCCATCTCCAATCAAACTACACTGCTCTTACTCTAATTCCTACTGTTCTCTGATCTCACATGTTGCCCAAGGCCATGCAGCAATGAATACACATTCCTCTGATTACCTGTCAGCCAGTTTCACTTACCAAGAAAACTTCCAATTTTGTATTTTATTATTTTCAGCCAGGGTTATTGGCTGTCTCTATAATAAGGAAGATAAAAAAGGGAGTGTCTTTAAGAAGAAAGGTTATGCTTGCTAGATTAATAGTAATGAAGAAGTAATTAAACAGGCATGCTCAGTAAGTATAAAGATAAGAAACTAGGAATCAAGAAGAGGTCAATTAGAGATACAGATTTGCAAGCAATTTACACTGAGATTGAAGCCATGATAATTTTTTCAAAATAATATTTTGTAATTGCTAAAAGCTAAATTTATACATATCCAATCCTGAGGAAAGAAGTATTCTCTTAAATTGAAAAAATGGCACATAAAAATTGAGCTGGCAACCAAAGAACAAAGGAAAATGAGATTAAACAATTTTAAAATACTATGAAATAATTTAAAATAATTATTTGCATTACAATTATAGAAATCTAAAGTTTCTTTAAATTATAAAATTATTTGTCCCCTAATTCTACATTGAAATTAACAGTGAATTAGAAAGAAGTTTGAATTTATATATTTAAAAACTAGATTCTGTTCCTAATGTTGTCACTCAAAATACATATTTTTATTTATTTATTCACATAGTAACAATTTGATCATCACCCAACATGCATTTTGCAGCAAATTAAAATCATCCTTTAGATTCCACAACCTCCAGTGGATACCAAATCTGTAGACGTCCAAGTCCCTGATATGAAATGACATAGTATTTGCATATGTTAAGGCTCATAAAACAGTACCCTAAAATGAAGACTTCAGAAAAAAATGTTCTTCTCTGACTTTCTCCTGTCCTCCTGCCTCTCAACCACATTTTTCTCTGAGGCTAGCCATAGAAACCAGAATTCCTCTTCCCTAAGGAAGATCATAAAAGCCAGACCCCCTTTTCCCAAAATCCAACCATAAAACCTCAAATTATTCTATATAAAAACTGGCTATAAATAAATTATTTAACCTACCTTGTTTGACCGTAGGGCATAAGGCCCCCATTCCAGTGAGGGTCCTGCCCCATAGGAAGGAAGGAAGGAATCCACCCAGAAGGAAGGAATGCATGCTCAGAAAGGAAAAGAGGAAGCTAGACAGAAAGGCAGGCCTTGCTGAGTTTCCCTACTCAGTCTATTAGCATAAGATCATACCATTTTTGTCCAATCATATTTCTACATGGTTGCCCATACTTTTTTGAACCTAAGAATAAAAATGGACAATTTCCCCCAGTATCTTTGGGTCTTCATTCTGAAGGCTCCCCATGCATACACATTAAATAAATTTGCCTGCTGTTTCTGCTATTAATCATTATGCCTCATGTAAGTGATTTTCAGAGCACCTTTAGGGGGCCAAGAGCCTTGTTCCCTACAGTTTGGCATAGTCATGGCAGAATCAACAAAGCTGCTCTGCTCTTCCAGAAGCACCAGTAAAGAGAACCCAGGAAACTGATCTGCTGGCAAAAAAGGTTGCAATTTCTTACCAGCCAGGCTCCCAGCCTTTCACTCTGTACAATCCAATTGAGCAGAAGATAAAAATCACTTTTTGTCTCCTCTGCAAGGTTTTGGTTGATGGGAGAAAAAGAATTCGTAAGACTAGTCTTGATGCAGTAATTATGGGGTACTTTTGATACTTTGTGGTATGAATATTCATATTATTTGATCCCTCTCCTTCCAGAAAGAGTCTTTACTTGGCTTTGTATTTCTGTGTTGTTCTGTCATAAAGAGGGTTACCAGGTAAAGTTCCTTGCCTTGTTTTATGTCCTGGATAGCTTGTCTTTTGACCAAGAGGAAGCACTCTCTCTTGGTCTCCACCATCTGGGGGATGGGATTTTGGGGTTATATCAGATGGCCATCAGGAAAATGGCTGGGTACCTGACATTTTTGTTGTTGTTGCTTTTCTGAATGTGCCAAGGCCTTAGGAATGTTAGCCATGAGAAGTCCCATCAATAAGAAGCTTTTGTCATGTCAACCCTTGTTGCCTGGTTAACACGGTGGCAAAAAGTGTCTTTTGTTATCTTAGTCTATTTCTGGGAAAATGAGGAGATCTTTGGGATTGCTTCCTCTCTGAAGATGCTCTTGGATTGGGTCACTTTGGAATAAGTATATCATTGAAAATTAATGGCCAAAAAATGGATCCTTTAAATTAGACTACTAAAATAAAAAATGTGGATCTTAGAGATCTCTTATTCTAAACAATTATCTTATTTGTATTGATAGAAAAATTAAATTAAAAAGAAAGATGCATAATAGTGTCATGGCTAGCCTTAAAAATTTTCTTGACAAAATTAAAGAGCAAAAATCTGACCTTACAAAAAGATAAAATCCTTTGTATGCTGCCCATGCAGGAATAACTCTTCCTGTGGGAATGAGAACAAAGACCAGCATAGTTTGTAATCTAGTGGTTAGGATTTGGCTCTCTTACCACTGCAGCCTGGGTTCAATTCCCAGCTGGGGAATGAGTCTGTTTTTGTTTGATATTTATGTAACTTTTGACTTTTTGAGGTAATCGTTTATTATTGACCCTTTTATTTTCCTTAGACAGCCTTTGATTTTATGTCTTATTCTGTCTTTGGGGGTCACAGGAGACTTTTGGTCTGTGTGTGTAGACAGTTAGCTGAACATCTGAGACCCTAGAGAATATGGCCAGACAAAAATGTGGGTTGTGGCCCCTTTGTGGTTAGCAAAACTCTTTTCTGTGAGCTATCTTTGGAGTGGTTCTGGATCTTGTAAAAACTGCTTTCCACGTCTTTGGAGATACTGTGTGTGTCCTTGGTTAAGGCTTATTAGTTCCACTGGGAAGTGTTCTTTTAGTTTAAAAAGTTCAAGTCAGAAATATCAGCTATTTGTCCTAGCTAAATAAGAAATCTGAAAGGATTATTTTTAAAAGATCTCTATGATCAAAAGTCAACTTAATTAAAACTGATTTAGGCTATAGACATATACAGATACACAGTCTTTTAAGGTCTCTGTTCTCTCTCTGCAAAAATTTTCTAGTTAACTAAAATCCTCTCTAAACCCCTGCTAGTGACATGTTCTCTGTCTGTCTTTTTCTCCATTTACTTCTGTCTGTCCCTCTTTCCTCTTGCCACCCTTGATGCCACATAAATGGATGTAAAAATATTTTTCTAACAGCCTTGGATTCCTTAAGGAAAACAGAAAAGATGCTACAGACTTCTTTTTGGGGGGAGAAACTTCTGTTTTTCCTCATGGAACAACAAGAGTTGTGAGTAGATAGATTTTTCTCAGGTTGTCTTTTGGAGGTGTCTCTTTTTTGTATCACATTACCTAATTTCCTTAGTTATTAAGAGTACCAAAAATTACTTTGTATTTTGAAAAAATGTGATCTGGGTGTGTGTAATGGCTAAGCAAGAATGTCAATGTTAGAGGCTGCTGACTACACTAGAAGGGACCTCTTATTCCTTTGTGTGTTTCAATACAAAAAGGTGCAGTTTAAAAGTTTAGAGAAAAATGTCTTTGTAAGGAAGTGCATTGTGAGAGCATTGTGTAGTACAGGCCTGTGGCATCTTTCTCTTTTAGGGACCCAAGATTCAGTGTGGACTCCACCCTGAGCTCAGTGGTCCAGTTAAGAAACATACCAAATTAAAAGCTACCTATCTAAATGAAATTGTTCTCCTTATAAAATCCTATGGTAAATTCCTGTGATTTTGAGTTGCCTTGTCATCTATTTTTGGTCTTCCTCTAGCAAACCCAAACTCCTTTTTAAAAGGGACTTGGATTTTCTCTCTCTCTCTGTTCTTTGACACATGGATTGCTACCCTGTTTCCTCTGAGACTTGGTGAGGGCTTGGGCTGTGTGTGAGACAAGAGGACTTTGACCTGTTCCATTCTCAGTGGCATAGTTTGAAACCAACTGTCCTTTATGGAGTGTGACTTTTGCCGGTCTCATGGCTAGAGTTTTGAAATCAAGGCTATAGGGTTTTGGTTTATGTTTGTTTATGTGTACATTTATGTATGTCTTTGTCTATTATCTATGGTACCAAACTGCCTTATAAGTAAATGAGTACTCATAAATTATATAAATAAGCCCAAATATTTTTCAAGTTCATGTGTCTTTAGTAATCTTTGTTAAATAAAGATAGTTTTAAAGTTGTTGATAAAATGAAATATAAAAATTTTCAAAATTTAATTCAGATATTTTCACCTGAACCTACTGGTAAGGCAGGTTTATACTATCTCTGCTAGATGTTTTAAGGTCATAGCACTGTTGCTTCTGTAGTATTTTAATATTTGATTAATTTTTCTATGAACTTATGTCTTTGGATTTGAGATTTTAAGCCATGGTGATGCCCAGCTCTAGGCATTGTCCCTTGTTCTGTGTTCTGCATCTGATACAATTAAAATTGATTCCTTCTTATGTTTTTTATTAAAAACAAGGGTTACTAAGAGTTAACAATGTAATTAATATATGTAATTAAAACTACTAGATATAAGAGAAACAATTCTGTATACAAAATGTGTAAGAAAAATAGGATTTTTTTTGTAAAAAATGAACGTCATAAGAAGGCATATAAATATGGTTTTTGTTAATGGGAAAGTAATTTTGCCTACTTTAAAGGTTTTTAAGAATTGTTTTAAATTAAAGAAATAAAAAATATATATCACAAATCTATAGTAATCAAAACAACATGATACTGGCACAAAAACAAACACAAGAACCAATGGAACAGAGTACAGAATACAGAAATAAACCCATGCCTAGATAGTCCATTGATTTTTTACAAAGGTGCCAAGAACACGCTATGGGGAAAAGACAACCTTTTCAGTAAATGGTGTTGGGAAAACTGGATATCCACACACATAAAATAATGAAATTGAAACCTTATCTCACACCATATACAAAAGTCAACTTAAAATGGATTAACACGTAAATGTAAGACCTGAAACTATAAAACTAGAAGAAAACAGAGGGAAATCTCCACAGCATTTGTTTGTGCAATGATTTCTTAGCAATGGCAACAAAAGCAAAAATAGACAAATGAGATTATACCAGACGGAAAAGCTTCTCCACAGCAAAGGAAACAATTGACAGAGTGAAGAGACAACCTATGGACTGAGAGAAAATATTTGCAAACAATACATCTGAGAAGGGTCTAATATATCTAAAATATATAAGGAACTCAACTCAATAGCAAGAAAACAAATAACCTAATTAAAAATGGGCAAAGGACTTGAACAGAAATTTCTTCAAAAAAGACATACAAATGACCAACAGGTTTATGGGAAAATGCTCAACATCACTAATCACAAGGAAAATACAAATCAAAACCACAATGTGTCACCACTCCACACCTGTTAGAAGGGTTGTTATCAGAAAGATGAAAGATAACAAGTGTTAGTAAAGACATGGAGAAATAAAATCCTCGCACACTGTTGGTAAATATGTAAATTAGTATAGCCATTATGAAAACTGTTTGGAGGTTCCTCAAAAATCTAAAAATAGAACTACCATATGATCCAGAAATCCCACTTCTGAGTATACATCCAAAGGAATTGAAATCAGTGTGTCAAAGACATATCTGCACACCCCTGTTCATTGCAGCATTATTCACAATAGCCAAGATACAGAATCAAAATAAGTGCCCAACAACAGATGAATGGATTAAGAAAATGTGGTGTATATATACACAATTCAGCCTTTAGAAAGAAGGAAATTCTGTCATTTGGGACAACAGGGATGAAACTGGAGGCTATAATGTTAAGTGATACAAGCCAGACACAGAAAGACAAATATTGCAGGATTTCATTATATGTGGAATCTAAAAACATCAATCTCATCAAAGAAGAGAGTAGAATAGTGGTTACCAGAAGGTGGAGGTAAGGGGAGGAATAGGGAGATATTGGTCAAAAGGTATAAAGTTTCAGTTAGACAGGAGGAATAATCTTTTGAGATTCATCACACAGCATGGTGACCATAGTTGATAATAACGTATTGCATATTTCAAAATTGCTATAAGAGTAGATTTTAAATGTTCTCTCCACAAAAAAATAAGTGGATGAGGTGATAGATATGTTAATTAGCTTGATATAATCATTCTACATTGTATACAGGTATTAAAACATCACATTGTACCCCACAAAATATATAATTATTTGTCAATTTAAAATAAATATTAAAGTAAAAAATAAAATAAAATAAACAAAAAAATAAAATAAAATAAACAAAAAATAAATAAATAAAAGAAATTTTTAAAATGATGGATAAACTGAATGGATATAAAAATTGAATAAAAAAGAAAGTGGGAAAAAGTATAAAAGTTTATAAAAGCTTTCTAGAAATCTTACCTTGTGGTCAAAGCTGATTGAGATTAAATAGATTTTCTCACAAGGTTTTACTAAAATTAACTTTAATATTAACAATACAATAACACAAAGATAAAATTTGGTTTTCTCTTTGAACAAGATTTTCATGTAATATCAATGAGATAGCAAAAGATTTTTGTTTACATTTTTAGTAAATTTCAAAAAAAGAGAGACAGGAGAAAAAATGGAGATAGTTTTGTTTGCCTCATGGTGTCTTTATTAGGTCTTATAATTCTTTGAGAAACATTCTCCTCTCTATGAAAGAATAGAGGTTTTTGCTTTTTGAGATCTTTGAATTATCACTTTGGTTAAATGAATGATTTATTTTACAGTGACTTGTGATCCTATTTTGTGATATCAAGTGTTTTAAACCTTTGATATTTGACGAAGTTTTCAAAATGAAAATTTCAAGTTACCTCAAACTAACTTTTGTTATTAGAGCTCCTGAAAGTCCAAGAGAGATGTATTAGCCTTATTTGGTATGTTAAAATTATACGGGAAATACTGCCAAATATAAAATAGTATTTAAAATTCTTTGGGTTATATTTGTATAAGTGTGCTATTATATATATTTCAAATTTGTATGAAATTCCTAAAATATGGATATGCTTTGATATGTTTTCAGTCATAATTATGATTATTATATAAAATTGTTGACTGCCACAGAAATAACTAAATTTCCTTGTCAATTATGTCTTTAACCATGGCTATTTTAAGATTTTTTTGTCATCCACGGAAAATTATTCTTTTACTTTGATTCTTCTCAAAAAGTGGTTTTTAACTGGCTATAGTCCAAAATTTACTTCTTCAAGGAAATTCAGTGAAACAACTCTGATAAGAATTCATGAATACAGGTTTCTGATAACTTTGGAGATTGTATCTTTTGAAAAAAAAATTCCAAGACTCTAATTAAAAAGCTGATGTGTTCATAAGGATTGCTAACTCAACCTCAAACAGAACAAAAATTAATCACATAGGACTGAATTAATAGAGAACTGAAATAATTTCTCATGACTGTTTTGTTTGAAACATTGCTGATTCTTTTGTCTTGTTTTCCAGAGTCAAGAAAACTTTTTTTTTTAGCTATTTATAGGTTACAACAAATTGGTAAAGTATGCTTTTGTGAGTGAAATCTGAAGCATCTATCTTTCTCTCTACTTGATTTCTCCAGAATTTGAAAACTGTGCATAAGTATTCTTAATTTATGCCAATATTCTTATTTGCATAAATCCAATAAAAATCTCTTTTCGTTTATAACAGGACACAATTGGAGACACTATTTATTTTACCAAGGCTTTGACTGGAATGTCATATTTTCAGACATGTCCAGACTGCTTTGAGGAATTAAGGTTGACTTTATAGAGCTGATTAAAAAAAAAAAAAAAAACCTCTTTGGAAAGACTGTAAAGCATATCATTTTCTGACAGGCCCAGGAACCTCAGGTTATTTTGGGGACCTCAAGAAAAGAGGAATTCACCAAATTCACACAGGTATAAGAGACAGTCTAGTAAATCTTTGGCTTGGCTAACCTGGAGATGCATTTTAAAAGTCTAATCTGAGATTCCATGTGAAAAAGTTCCAGCAAAACCAATTTAAAAAGAGCCAATAAGTCCAATAATTTTTCATGAAGTACTTTATGCAAATAACCAGGCCAAGTATAATGACACTAAAACTTACTGTGCAAATAAATTTGTCCTACTGTGATTTTTCTTTAGTAGAAATGGGAGTCTGGAGAGAGAAAAAATATGTTTCTGAAGAAACTATAGTATGCCTGTTATTAAGTTCTAGCCTTGTCCATTATTTTTGAATTTTTATTATTTGTTTACAATTTGGATTGGATCCCGAATTCTTTTCTGGCTAGAGGTCTCCAAAGTAATGTTTTCAAATTTTTATTTCATTTTCTGACTTGGAAACACTAGAAATTAAAACTGCTTTTTTTCCTTAAGCCCTACAAGCTGAAGCTAGACAACTTGACATAAACTTTGAGAAAAGCACTATATAAACATAGTATATGAACAGTCTTCATACTTGTTGATATATAGACAACTCAGAAAGTTCTCTGGAATATGTGATACAAACTGCAAACCAGGAAAAATCTGTCTAATTGCCACTATTTGCTCTCACTTCATCTGAAGATGATTTGAGTCCAATATCTAAAAATTTTCTCAACTGGCTCCCTTCTGGACCCAAAAACTTTTATAGTTTGTCTAACCAATGACCTTTTCTTTTTGTTGTTGTTGCTGTTGTTGTTGTTGTTGTTGCCATAGAAATGCCTCTTACTAAATATCTGATTGCTCAAATCACATAGAGGCCTGACTTTGCTGCAAGCCCCTCTGCAACACCACTGGCTGAAATGAGACACAACTGTTAACTATTTAACAGAACTGGCCTATTCTCAGGACTGAGAGACTGGTCCCCACACATATAACCTTTGCACATTCTCTTGTGTATTGTAAATCATTTCTAGAGTACTTACAACATCTAATACAATATAAATACTATGCAAATAGTTGTACTGTATTGTTTAGAAAATAATGACAAAGAAAAGTCTGTACATGTTCAGTACAGATGCAATATTTTCAAATATTTTCTATCTGTAATTGATGGAATCCATGGATTTGGAACCCACCTACACAAATGGCCAGCCATATTTACACATCTAGGCTTATTTTCCCATCTGTAAAGAGTAAAAATTTTAGTAGCATTTATGATGATTACATAACATGTCATGTGATAGCAACTGTCATATTTCCTGCTAAATAGTAATTTATTTATTCCCCTTATTTAATTTTGACATAACTTATAGTCATTATTCAACTTATTGTTTTCTCTTCTTGAACCAAATATCATGTTATTCTCTGTTCTTCCACCTTCTATTGGTTAATCAACCAAATATAAAATCCTCAGGTGGTGCTGAGTACAAGCAGCCATTGCCAGAGGCAGAGAGTCAATTGATTTGATGGTTGTTGTTTTTGGATCCGTATGAGTCTGGCACTTCTAAGGACCTTTTGCAGCCAACCTATCTTGGCTCACTGGGCAATGTAAACTCCCAGGCCAATAAGAGAGACCTGTTGAGTAAAATAAATCACTTGAAATGGCACAAAAACTAGAGTTCTTTTTCATGTCTCATCCCCCAAATGTATCGATCTTCTTTCACCAAACACATTCTCTATCTTGGGACCACAGGTGACAGAAGATTCTTTAAAGACTACAGTGGGAGAATAAACCTACTTCCTTAGGCAATAATATAATGTCAAATAAGGACAGTACAAAATGATAAAAAAGAACAAGAAAAAGAAGTAGCATCATGTTTTAGCCTTACTGAAATCTTTTATAATTTAATTTAGATTTCATCTCTATGAATTTAGGTAGGAATATTCATAAACTTCCTTTGATTTTTCCCTAAAAGTTACATTCAATAATAACTTTAGAATGATAAATATTTAAAAGCCATATAGCTAATTGGAATATCACCATTGCTTTAGATTATAATTTCATATTATTTTTCTATTCTGAATGTGAGTGGAGAATGGATGTTTAAAAATGTGTTTCTTTAAAAGTTTGCTTGGCTTTAACATGCTTGTTAATTTCCTTTTCTGAAATTTCACTGGAATTGAAAAAGCCCATGTTTCTGAACATATGTTGAAAATCCTTGCTAGAATTATTAAGTGTGGTGTACTGAATACTGTATAGGGTTGTCTTTGCCTTAAAAGATCAAGAGTTATATCAGAAACATTTAATTGTATGCAACTTAATTCCTGAGACAGATTTATGTTTAAAACACAAGCTCATTAAAACTCTGTTATACTGAATTAATTTATTATTTTTAAATTAAGGAATAAATTCCCTTGAACTATATTAATTTTGCTATTGAAAAATTTTTCCAGCCTTCCACGCTGACTGAATGGGTATAACAACTGTCTATGTGATTGCTATTAGAGTAAAAAAGTCCAACATTTAGAAGCAGAAAATTCTCCTCCATGATAGCTCTGTGACTCTGTGGAAGACAATTGTCCTGAACTTCAATTTTTTTTCATCTGTTTAGTGTCAATGATGCTATCTCTTCTATCACTCATCAGGATTGTTATGATTATTATCCTGGATGGGATTTTAAGCCATTGGAATAAACACTAACACAAGGTTAATTCAATTATATTTGAAAGTGTTGTAAAGCCCCTTTACAGAGGGCTTTACTTCTTTCAGTTTAATTAAACTATTACTTCTTTAACAGTTTAATTTTTTAGCACTATTTATTTTTACATATTTATCTATTTTTTACCTCTTATTCATTGTCACCAGCCTCTTTGGGAACCTCTCCAGACATCTATAATACTCAAATGTTTTGGTAGAGATGTAAACATAGTGCTAACTTCAAATAGATAGAAAAATTAGACTGTTCTATATGGGAAAAGACTACCTCAGAACAATATTTTTAATATTGCTGTCTTATATTTTAATATCATAACTAAAATCCTCATGCTTTTTAACAAGTCTTTGTTAAAGTTTGTAATTTTTTCTTCTCTGGTATAGTGACAGCTGTATACTTGCTTTTACATGGGGACAAAATAAATACTTTTTTTTCAAGAAGAATTGGTCTTATGATTAGACAATTTTGGGGAGGCAGATTAATTTTTTGTGAGAAGGCTGGTACATTAATTCAATTATCCCTGAAGTAGAATTAAAGCATCAAATGAAAGTCATTGGTGTAATGACCAGCTTGTGGGATAAGCACAATTGCAGAAACAGCCTATGTGCTATGCAGTGGTTCAAATGGATAGATTGTGATGCCATTCCATTAATTAGAACTTGAAGTGAGCCACTTGTGGTAGGAAGAACTCAAGTTCAAACTTAGATATATAGAGTGAGAACATGTTTGTGACATCAGAAAAGTGATGTCGATTAGACTGAAAAGAGCTAAAAGCATGGAGCTTGTAGTCGTGGCCTGTACATTAGTATCATCTGAAGTTGGGGAAGGGGAGGGACAGTGAAATCCAGGCTTGTGAATGATGTCTCTCAGAAAAAGGGTATCCAATGAGAAAAGAAGAAGACTGGAGATCAAGCCTTTAAGAAACCCTTACATGTAAAAGGCAGGCATGAAAAGATAAGCCAGCTAAGGTGGTAGAAAGGAATAACAAGAGTGGTCAGGCAAATATTGAGACTGGATTCTGTTATAGTAATTTTTTAAAAAATTTTGATGCAGAGAGTGTTCAACAGAGAAGAATACATTTTAGACATTAGACACAAATGGACAAATGCCCGGTTATGAATATAAACATCTACATTTAATTGAGACAGTAGAATAACTCCTGTGTCCAAGGCACTGTGCAAGGGGCTTAAGAGATGCAAGCTACATTATAAATGAGTGAATAGAAAGAACTTCTAGAATGGATAAATGCGGAGCTTGGCAAATACTTTCTCTAAAAGCAATAACATGGACAAAATTGTCAAAAACAATTACTTTAGGATTCTGGAAATTGTCCAAAGACATACAACAAATTGAGAAATGTGTGTTTAAGAAGTCCTGAACCTCTGTAAGAACAGTGGGTATGTATGGTGGTTTGGCCTGGTGTGGTAACCATCTTCCCTACTTTCTCTCCATTGCATTGAAGGCAGTACAGGCCACAAGGAATTGCATTCTTGCTGCCAAAGGGGACTGATTTCATTTGATATGGGAGCTTAGAAAAATTTATGCCAGGGAACACTGTTGCAAACCATAGGGAAACAATTCCTGAACAATAGCAAACAATCTGAGAGGGCCAACATCACACTAAGACTTAGCCATATACAGTTTGGGGCAAGCAACAGATTAGCAGAAGAACCAGGAATTTAACAGGAAGTTCTGGGGAACCAGGCAGGCATAAAAAGCCTTGATAAGCTTTCACATAACCCTGATAGTCTGGAATGCTGTACACTTGTGCAAGGCACACTCAGGAAAGATCATAGAAGGCCTTACTTGTCCATTTGTTTCTGAATAACTATGAGGCCTTAAACATTCAGAAATTAAAGGCTGGGGAAGAGTCTCAAAAACATTGAGCTTGAATGTGTTCACAAACTATACATAGATCTATCAGCAAATATTAAAAGATTACTGGCTCAATGATTTTAAATACAACTGCTCACCAATCACTGTCTGACTCCTCTGCCATGCTGACCCAAGAGTAGCCCCTAGGAAATCAGGCTTGAGATTGTTTTAAATAAAATTAGCCAATCCAGGCACAGAAAGACAAATACTGCATGTTCTCACTCATATGTGGAAGCTTAAAATGTTGATCTCATAGAAATGGAAAGTAGAAAGTTGGTTACTAGAGGCTTGGAAAAGGACAGAGGGAAGGGGAAGAAGATAAGGAGAGAATGATTAATGAATACAAAATTACAGCTAGATAGGAGGAACAAGTCTAGTGTTTACAGCACTGTAGGGGGCCTATAGTTAACAATAATTTATTGTATATTTTCAAATAGCTAGAAGATGGGGTTTTGAATGTTCCAAACACAGAGAAATGATAAATGTTTGAGGTGATGAACATGCTAATTACCCTGATTTGATCATTACACATTGTATGCATATATCAAAATATCACACTGTACCCCATAAATATGTACAATTAAAATATAATAATAAATTTCAACTGAGCAGAGATTTCAATGTGCATTCATTTGGGGCATACATACTCTATTGAATTAACTCAAGCAGATAAGCAAAACAAACAATATCAGGGTTGAATAGAATGTAGGGTTACAACAATATGTTATCTAAAATGTCCAAGTTTGAACAAAAAAATGAGATATGCAAAGGAACAGAAAACTGGTACTTATGCACTTGGGGAAAAAAACTGTAACTAGAAATGGTCTCAAAGTGTCATTGATGAGCAATTTAGCAGAGAAAAAGTTGAAAGATGATATCAAATATGTTTAGGGAACCAAAAGAAACTATGTGTGAAAAATAAAGATATGTATGAAATTAATAATTCATCGAATGCAGAACATCAATAAAATAAAAATTATAAAGGAAAACAAAACAAGATCTCTGGAGTTACAGCAATATAATTAAAATTAAAATTCCTATTCACTAGAGTTTGACAGAAGATGTGATATGACCAAAAACAAAAAAAAAATCAGTAATGTGAAGATAGAGCAAAACAGATAATCTGAGCTGAGGAAAGACAGAAAAAAACTGAAGAGATATAAACATAGCCTTAGACACCTGTGGTACACCACCAAGCTTACCAGCAAATGTGCAATGGGAGTCCTGGAAAAAGGAGGGAAAGAAAAAGGGCAGGAAAAGTATTTGAAGTGATGGCCAACCACTTCCTATATTTTATAAGAAAAAAAATAATCCACACGTGCAAGAAACTCAACAGATTCTGCTTACTACACAGTGTCTATTTTCTATAGAAAGCCATTCAACAATCACATAGTTCTGGAAATTGGCTAAGATTCCTCATAGGCCAAATTAAGACTCAAAAATATTATCAGTATAGGACTTTTTTCTGCAGAAATTAGCTCTATGTAATATGCTCTACTAAAAGCACTCAACAATCCTCCTACCATCTGCTCTGGTTGAATTGCCTTTCTCACAGAAATTCCTTTTCTCAATCTATTACTTACTACTGAGATACGAAACAACTGCAATTAACTGTTAAGAGTCTGCTAGAATAGATACTGGTGATATTGGAGCTAATCTTAAAATCTAGAGACTCTTATGGACTGGGTTGCCTCAACCAAAGTTGGAAGATGGATTTTTACCTGGGAAGTAGTTAGCTGACACTCTACAGGACCCAAGAGTCTAGGCCAGTTGTAAGAATTCTGGAGTACATATACTTAAGACATTGTCAGATTGCAGGTCCATGATTTGCCAATCACTGGGATCCAAATTTTTACATGAAGGTTCAGGGCTCCAAAAGTGAGCACTCCAGTGAAAAAGGCAGAAAAGCCTTTCTATATCCTATGACATAGATTCAGAAGTCACAGAATGTCACTTCTATTTTACTCTATTAGTTAAAGCAGACACAGGCCACGCAGATTCAAGGGGTGGGGACACAGATCCCACCAGTCAATGAAGAGAGTGTCAAAGTATTAGCAGCCATGTTTTAAAACCACTACAGTCTACCCTCTGACTTAAATTTATTTACTTTTCCTCTATATGTAAAATACAAGTTTCTACTCCCAATACCCAACACAACTTTCAAGTTGCATTCCATTACAGCATCAGGATTAAGGCCCACAATTTTATCATATAAATCAGATTCAGCTGCAAATAAGGTTCCTTGAGTTTGGTTGCTCAAATACAATTTCTCTCAACCTGCGTATCTATAAATTAAACAGACCCATCCCCGTTGTCCCAGCAAAGGTGGGATAGACATAGGATAAGCACCATAGACAAGCCATCCTCAAAGGGGAAAGTTGGAGCCACAGAGTCACTGGTCCATAGCAATTCTGAAGCCAGCCAGGAACACATGCCTGTTTCTTGATTAGGCTCAGTGCTGTTCCCTCTGATTGCATCTTCAATGTGTCAGCTATTTGGGGGAGAAGAAAGGGTGAGAGAAACTATAGACCGACACTAGATATTCTTTGGTTTAACACTACAATTTAATGGGTTTTTTAATATACACTTTAATTACAATTAGTGGATTGACGAGGTTATTATATATGAGATAACAAAATACAGTGATTTAAACAAGATAAAAATGTGTTTCTCTCTCACATAACAGTCTGAGAAATGGTGCAGAATTAAAATGATGGCTTAATAAATTGAGAACCTAGCTCATTCCAGTTTCTTTAGCTGCCATCCTTAGTGTTGCATGGCCCAAGATGGACAAAAATACTTACGAAATTTAGAAAACAGAAAACTCACATATGTAATCAGTAGCAATTGTTTTGTTAGACACCCAGAGGATGACTCATTAATGACCTAAAATAAAATAGTTTTAAAATAATATTTAGTTTTATGGAAAAGTATTTAAACTATTAAATTAAATGGAAAATAATATAAATTTGTATTTAGAATACGATCTTTATCAAACATACATATGCACACATAGACTCACACATACAAACAAAAATATCAAATTCACCCAAATTTACAGCTGTATTTGTGAATTGGGGAACTGCAGAACTTTAATTTTTTTAAAAAAATTAAAATTACTAACTAAAATTATGACAGATGTTCAACTTCTAAGATATCGTCAGTACAATCACCTTCAGGAACACATGGATACTGGTTTTAAGAGAAATTATATATTTTTGCTTAATTGATACTTTAGCAGTAATATAACTAATTAGAAAAAAATTTGTCAAACTGGTACTAACTGATGAACACTTACATCACACAGGGCAATAACATTCATCAGAGGGCGGGCGGGCGGGAGGGGGGTGGAAGGGATGGGAAAAACTCTCACTGAATGGATGTGGGGAGCACAGTTTGGGAGACGACCACGATTGTGGCTCTGACACGGGCAGAACAGGGGCAATGTGTATGGCCAAAGTGTTGTACCCCCATGATATTCTGAAATTAAAAAAATAAATTATAAAAAAAAAAAAAAAATTTCAGCCAATGTTTAAAGTTGTGCTGCCACAAATGGTAGCCATTAACCATAACATAGCTATTGAGTGCTTGGGACGTTCTTTAAGGGTAAAATACACACCAGATTTCAAAGACTTAGTATGAAAAGAGAGAGAGAGAATGTAGGCAATCTCATTATTTTCCTACATCATTTACATGTTGAAAAAATATTTTGGACATATTTGGTTAAGTAAACTCTATCATTAAAATAAAAAAAAAAAAATTTGTAATTTCAATGAGTCATGAGTCATCTCTTCCTTAGATAGATTCCTAGGATGCCTTAATGTTGGATTGCTGCAAGTGAAGTCTCAGTTCTAGTCATGGACCTCTTTTACACTATGGCTTTCTTGCTCTCTTCCTTTGGTCACTCCTACTTTTAGGTTTGAAATCTAAATTAAATCACTACATTAGTGGATTGAGTAGTCTTGAAAATTCACGTCCACCTGGATTCTCAGAATGTGACCTCATTGGTAAATAGGGTTTTTGCAGGTGTAACTAGCTAAGATGAGGTCATACTTGATTGGAATGAGCCCTAAATACAATTTCTGGCATCCCCATAGGAAGAGGAGAGGACCCACGGAAGCATACACACTCAGGGAAAGCAAGGATTGAAAACAGACACCACAAGCTAGGAAGAGGTAAAGGCTTTCCTTCAGCCTTTAGTAAGAGCATAGTTCTTTCACTAACTTGATTTAGAACTTCTAGACTTGAAAATCATGAGAAAATATATTTCTGTTATTTTAAGTGATCCAATTTGTGGCAATTTGTTATGGCAACCCTTGGAAACTAATATGTTTACCTTTCAGAGAAAGGAACACATTACATTAAAATTGCCTGAAATAAGTAACAATATATAAGTATACAAATTTTTATAATACTACTCTCAAAATGCCTAAGAATTACATAGACTTTGAGATAACAAAAAGAGATATTCACCCCCCCAAAAAAAAGATTAATGTGACTGCTGATGAAACAGGTAATATTTAGAAACGTGTTTTGTAGTTACAAATTACTATGTAAGTGTCACTTGTATACTGGTTTATGCATTTTAGCTTCTAACTCCATCTACAATATAAATTAGGATGATTTCCTTATTCCCACCCACATCCTAAAACCAATCATTAGCAGAAATATAAGTTATTCCACACTCCTTACACAATTCATCTCAATGAAGGATGAAACTTAAAAATTTGAACTAATAAATCAGGGACAATGTAGGAAACATGCCATTGACTAAATATATGAGAGTTCAGTATAACTTTCTTTTATCTACATTTTTCTTGGTTGTGGAATTAATTATGAAATTAAATAAATCCCAATTAATTTTGAATGCATATAATGTAAATAATTACAATCACAATTTGGATACCAATGCTGTATAGCCCCAAATTTATCATGGCTTTCATTTATTTAGTTACTAGAAAAGAACAGTGGAGTATTTTGATTCTAAATAATGATTCCAACATGCTCCTAAAAAATAAGTCTAATAAATATTACATCAGTATAAGGATTTTAGCTTTTAATTTCATCCATAATGTAAGTTGGAAATATTTCCCTCCCTCTTGACCCCACATTCTGAAACCAATTATTACTAATGTGGTATATTTCCAGCCCATTTATCATCTTAATCACCCTCTCCTTATCTGTTAATGCTGTTTTTAGATATAAATTATCATTATTAGAATTAAATTCAATACTTCAGAATTGGTGTCAATACTTCACCATCTCAACTAATTTTCAATATAATGAGTAGAAATAATGTCATTAGCATTTAACCATTTTCTGCCCTCCTGTTCCATGAACATATCTGATTCTCTTTCTACTTCCTGTTTCCGTATTTTGCTGTTCTTTCTCTTATTCTTCAACTTTCTTTCCTTGCCTATAAACAAGAACTGTTGCCATCTGTCCCGCCAACTTAACCGGGTTTCTGTGAAGGCAAAATAAGCATCTGCATCTTACAGTGTTTTGTAAAGTGTAAAGAATTATTCACATATCAGTGTATCATTTTGTACCAGCTCTTCTTTTTCCTTTCCCCATACCACTGACCTTTGGCAAGGTTCGTAGTTAATGCTTCTTATTTCACCTTACAAAATGTCTTAGAGAACATATTCCTTTTATGTGAATGAATCTTGAATCTCTTTCTGATTCTGTCATGGTTGGATGCTACCTATTCACAGTTTTGACTTCAACTTTCTACCGTCACTTCATTCTCGTCAGGTCCAAAAGCAAACTCACGACTATTGCTTAAAAACTGAATGATTGTGCTCTACTAGCTGTCTTCACTTGCTCTGTGAATACTATTTTCTTTTGATTTAAGGTCTAAAATATTGACAGCCCTTTTAAATCCATGTTTATGATATCCTTCATTCTTACCTACAAATAACCAGGAGGTTGATTCTTCTTTCATAATGTATCTTAATACATTATTCTTTCTTAATATATCTCATAACGTATCTTTTGTTTTTTTTCTCTTGGTAATGTGAGAGTTTTGTTTCCATTGTTACTTTTCTTTTTAACATTTATTTTAAGTTTTGTATTTATATCAGTAAAGATCAGTCTGGATGTCACAGTTGATATTAATTCTATGTGAAAATTTAAAATGGGATAACAGGTGTGGGTGGGAGAGCTCAAAGGACAAACAGAAAATGTTTACACAATCCAGGAATTAGCAGCTGCAGGAAGCTGCCACCATCCTGTGGGCTGGAGGAAAAAGAGAAGCAGAGCCCAGAATGGTTTTGTTAGCATCACAACTAAAATTATGAAATTAAGTTTTAGATACCACACTATAAGAAGGACATTAAAAGTTAAGAATAGGGCTACTATGATAATAAAAGAGCCAGAAAATATCAAATAAAGAATCCCTGAAAGAACTATAGCCATTGCCTCAATAACAGGTGAGGTGATGGCAATAGGGAGTACATAACAATAGTTGTTTTCAAATACTTAAAGAATGTTAACGGAAATATATATTGTTTCTCATTATACTTTAGAGAGCTTAGAAGCTTATGACATTGATCTTGTTCCTTGAGAGGCATGATTTTCTAGTAATTAATGCTGCCCAAAAATACACTTTGCCTTGAAAATAATGAGTTCGCTATCACAAACATAACATTAGAATATTCACTCAGAGGTTGACTTTAAAGCTATAGAAAAACTTGCATTTTGTGAAGAAGTATAAGCATTATAACCTCATAGCTTCTTGCCAGTTTAAGGTTTTTAAAAATTTCAACAGATTTAGGGTATACGAGTGTTTTTTTTTTTTTGCCACATGGAAGAATTGTATCATGCTGGAGTCAGGGCTTTTAGTGTGCTTGTCACCAGAATAGTGTACATTGTACTCGATAGGTAGATTTTTATCTCTTACCCCCTTGCACCCTCCCCCTTCTTAGTTTCCAATGTCCATTTCATCAATTTGTGACCATATATACCCCTCATTTAGATCCTACTTATAGACGAGAACATGTGGTATTTGTTTCTCCATTCCCGAGATAATTTACTTAGGATAATGATATCCAGTTCCATCCAAGTTGCTACAAAAGACATTATTCCATTCCTTTTTAATGGCTGTGTAGTACTCCAATGCATGTATGTATACACACCCACACACACCCCACATTTTCTTTATCCACTCCTCAGTTGATGAGCGTTTAGGTTGATTCCGTATCTTTTCAATTGTGAATTGTGCTGTGATAAACATTCAGGTGCAGGTGTCTTTTTTGTAAAATGACTTATATTCCTTTGGGTAAATACCCAGTAGTGAGATTGCTGGAATGAATGGTAGGTCTACATTCAGTTCTTTGAAGAATCTTCATACTGTTTCCGTAGAAGTTGTTCTAGTTTACATTCCCACCAGCAGTGTATAAGCATTCCCTTTTCACCCCATCCGTGCCAACATCCATTGTTTTTTGACTTTTTATTAATGGCCATTCTGCTGGATGTGGTAGCTCACCCCTGTAATCCTAGCATTTTAGGAGGCTGTGATGCAAGTATCGCCTGGCCGGGCTTGGTGGTGCACACCCATAGTCCCAGCTGCTCTGGAGGCTGAGGCAGGAGGATCGCTTGAGCCCAGAAGTTTGAGGTTGCAGTGAGGTATGATGATGTCACTGCACTCTAGCCCAGGCAACAGAATGAGTCCTTGTCTCAAAAAAAAAAGAAAGGCCATTCTGACAGGGGTAAGGTGGTATCTCATTGTGGCTTTAATTTGCATTTCCCTGATGATTAGTGATGTTGAGCATATTTTCATTTGTTTATTGGCCATTTGTCTATCTTCTTTTGAGAGAAATCTGTTCATGTCTTTTGACCATTTTTGATGGGGTTATTCATTTTTTTCTTGCTGATTTGTTTGAGTTCTTCATAGATTCTGGATATTAGTCTTTTGTCAGATATATAGTTTGCAAATATTTTCTCCCATTCTATAGTTTGTCTGTTTATTCTGTTGATTATTTCCTTTGCTGTGCAGAAACTTTTTGGTTTAATTAAGTCCCATTTATTTATTTCTGTTGTTGTTGTGTTTGCTTTTGGGGTCTTACGCATAAATTATTTGCCTCAGCCAATATCCAGAAGAGATTTTCCTATGTTTTATTGTAGAATTTTTATGGTTTCAGGTCTTATATTTAAGTCTTTAATCCATCTTGTTAATTTTTGCATATGGCAAGAGATAGGGGTCCTGTTTCATTCTTCTGCATGTGCCTATCCAATTTTCCCAGCACCATTCATTGAATAGAGCATCTTTCCCCAGTGTATGTTTTTGTCTGCCCTGTTGAAAATCAGTTGGTGGTAGATATATGGCTTTATTTTTGGGTTCTCTATTCTGTTCCATTGGTCTATGTGTTTACTTTTATACCAGTATCATGCTGCTTTGGTCACATAGCCTTGAAGTATAATATAATTTGAAGTCAAGTGATGCCTCCAGATTTGTTCTTTTTGCTTAGGATTGCTTTGGTGATTAGGGCTCTTTTTGGTTCCAAATGAAGTGTACTTAGAATTATTTTTTCTAGATCTGTGAAATATAACATTGGTATTTTTATTGGCATTGCACTGAATGTGTAAATGACTTTGGGCAGTATGGACATTTTAACAATGTGTTTCTTCCAATCCATAAGCATGGGATGATTTTCCATTAGTTTGTGTTATTTATGATTTATTTAATCAGTGTTTTGTAGTTCTCCGTGTAGAGATCTTTGACTTCCTTGGTTAAGTATATTCCTAGGTATTTTATTTTCTTTGCAGCTATTGTAAATGATATCACATTTTTTATTTCACTTGCAGCTTGAGCGAATTTAGTGTATAGAAATGCTACTTATTTGTGTATATTAATTTTATAACCTGAGATTTTACTGAATTTTTTTATCAATTTTAGGAGTCATTTGGTTGAGTCTTTAGGGTTTTGTAGCTGAAAGATCATATTATCAGCAAATAAGGGTGGTTTGATCTCCTCTGTCCTAATTTGGATGCCTTCTTTTTTCCTTCTCTTGCCTGATTACTCTGGCTAGGACTTCCAATACTATGTTCAATAGAAGTGGTGACAGTAGGCATCCTTGTCTTGTTCTAGTTCTTAAGGGGAATGCTTTAAACTTTCCCCCATTGAGTATGATGTTGGCTGTGGATTTGACACATATGGCTTCTATTATTTTGAGGTAGAGGTTTGGGATATTCCTATCAACCTCAGCAAACAAAAGTAATTTTGATAACTTTTTTTGTCAGACTTTATAAGCCTTGAGAACATTCCAAAAAAAATATAGGTGTGCTCATTTAGATTAACTAAACATTATTTTAAAAAGTAATTTTCCCAGTAGTACATTTTTGTGCTTTCTGTGTATGTTTTGAAAAAAAAATTAGACTATCAAAAATAAAAATTTTCCTAGTTATTGGATTTGGATTGGTTGGATTGGGATTTTTAAAAATCTTTATACTTTCTGTATTTTCCAAATTATTCATTGAACATATAGCCTCTTAGAAAAAAAATATGGATGTTTTAATGTGTATATATATGTAACATACGTATACATGTTCTCACCCTCACGCCCTCTCTCTCTCTCTCCCTATATATATATATACACACACACATATTTATATATATGTATATATAAAAAAGGGAATGTGAATAATATAAAAGATTCTAAATTAAAGACTGTCTCAGTAAAACATGACAAAAAATGCCAAGAGTCCCACAGTTTTAAAGCACAGTGACATAACCCTAATCTGGATGAGATGTGTATTTAGAACTGGGCTAATGTACAGAAAAACGTGAGGAGATTTAGTAACCATTTAAATAAGTGTGGGAACCAAGAAGAAGGTAAAGGTAACAATTCTGCAATTCATGAGGAAAAGTTCTATCCAAAATTTTGGAGGGATAGAAGGAAGATGATGATGGTGGCCAGATTGAAGCTATTCTGGTTAGTAGCTGGTATAGAGTTGAGAAAAACAATGAAACTGAAAACAGGGAAAAGCTAATTCAGTCAAAATATGTTATCAATCCTTAGTAAAACACAGTGATTAGAAACATAATTCAAGGTAGATTGAAAAAGTATATGAATCAAGTTCATCAACAGTAAGCAAAATTTGCTTTTTTTCTTACACTTGAGTTTGTCTATAAAGATGAAGTAATTTTTAGACTTATGGAAACTTATATCTGTTGTACATTGACTTAGAATAACTGACTCTCGATAGTTTAGAGTAACAAGGACAGTGGAATTAGAGGATGTGGTGATATATATTTTGTGTTTAAATGATAATACATTTATACCCAAAAATGTGTGATTGTCTAGAATCGTGCTCATGTATCAAAGGTAAGAAGTTAAGTGACTTTGACCAACAATTATTATTTCTTTAATGGACTGTTTTCTAAAAGTGCAGACTCGGTAGGGGGAAGGAGGCCCTTGTCAAAACTCAGTAAAAGAAAAGCGTAAGTATAGTAACTTCTATTTAGAATATAAAGGTGAATTTCAAAGATCAAAAGTGTCCTGTTGGAATTTATCTTGAAAATGTTAGACAATCCATTATGAAACAATATTGCCTCCATGAAGAAATATGTTCATGCCAAATCAGCTAGTAAGCAGATCATTAACAAACAGCATAAACAGAGAAGTAAATATATGGAGCCCCTAAGGAGATAAAGTATTTATATGTCTTAGCTCAGAAACTCATTTGTGTTCAGCCTAATAGGTAGTCCCATACAAAGATGCCATCTGCTAAATGAAGTAAAACAAATTTAAGATTTCAAATAATATATACTACAACAATTGGAATTAGTGTGAATGTATAAAACATCTTCTATTACTAACTCTAAAGACAGAAGAGGCATTTTCCTTGGGTAAATTAGTTATGATTATTGCAGACTTGCCCAGGGTCAATAAACTACTATCACGTGTTAGAAAATGTGCATGTAAAGGAGATTGCAGAATAAAAGATTAATTAATTATTCTCTCTTTTCTACCCTAACTGTCCAAACCAGTTAGACCACAATGTAGACAGTTAATTATAGCCTCTGTTCTTGACATAATATCATCATAAGCACCAGCTTGGACCCTCTCTTGACTGTTAATTTAATTCTATTCCCATAAAATTCTCCTCTTCATCTTCCACTCCACTGACAACCATTCAGGTAGACGTCATTTCTTCATGTAAAAAGTTTTTTTTGATATTAACACACATTAATAGTAATTTGTAGTATATCTCATTCTTTCTTGTTTCACTCAGATTTATGCTTTTCAAATTCAATTCACATTGTCTAGCCAATCATTTTTAGTGTTGTTGTATACTATGGTGTCCATCCCGTACATTTTTCCTAGTACCCTTCCCTATGATGTATATCTCATCTAAATTCCTATTATACTCTAAATCCTACATCCAACATCAGTGCCAGGGACATATTTGTACATATATTTTAATAGATTTACTTGAGAGGAAAAAACAAAATAAAACAAACAAACTATATACAAACACATATGTAATGGAATTGCTTGTTAATGGAATATGAGATTATTTTATTTTTATCTTGACTATTGTCAGATTTTTCGCTAGAATGACTACAACCGTTGACATTCCTCATAAGTATATGAATGCACATCTATAGCAACATTTCCACCAACAAATAGCATTACCCAGCTTTCTAATTTTTTTTCAAATAAGTGTGAATAGCATAAAATGTTTTTTCTCTCTCTCTCTCTAAATTCACTTTTTTTTGGATTGTTAATAAATATGAGAGCCTCGTCATATGCCAGTTAACCTTGTGGTTTTAGTCTTCAGTAAATCACCTCTTTGACAAATATTACATTGAATTCAGCATGTTTTGGTAATACAAATGTTTATGGATGTCAAAGAGAGCATTATTTAAAGCAATGCAGAGCCAGAGAGGGTGTATTGCCTCAGAGCGAAGAGTGGAGTCGTACTGCTTGAGTTTGCATCCCTATTCTGTGCCTGACTTGCTCTATCACCTTTGAGAATTGTGCTAGTGTTTTGGAAAGTTGGCATCACTTTAGTACATCCTAGAGTACTTGGGAGATTAAGTGAAATAATACACCAAAGAGACTGAAAACAAAGCCCAACCCTATAAGCAGTCACTATTCCATCAATATTTTTAGATTCCTCTAATTTTGCACAGACAATTTTACTTATCACACAATGTTATGAAATAAATTAGATATTAATGAAGGGGCATACGTCATATTCAAATGAGCTTCACGTAGCAGCATCACCCCCCTTTCTCCATTTGCTGTGTACATATTTTCTCATTCTTTCTTAGCTCAGTTGAACAAAGCTCACATCAGGACTTGAACTGAAAAGCCAAAAACCTGTTCACTCAGCATCCTCCCTACATTTATAAAATGTTCTGATTAGATGTTTGAAAGGTTACCAGGACAGCAGAAGCTATCTCAAAAGTTAATTAAGTAATGTACTCTGGAAAGGCAAACTATTCACCGTCATTTGTAAATGCATGCATCTCGTCCCTCCTCAGCCCCGGCTTCATTTATCTTCAGTCATTTTTTCATCCGTAAGCAAAATCTTAGCTGTGAATGTTAATATTGCTCTTTTTCTAATTATATGAAATTTGTGCTACCTCTAGCTATGAATTTGGTTCAAATATCTCATGTCTTACAATGCCCATAAATAAATAAAATATGTTCAGGAAAAACAATAAAGAATTATGAACCACCTTACCAAAACCTGTTTATATAATTTTATGAGGAGCTTATGAAATTCTAGGAAAAAATAGTATACCTTTAATATGGGCTAAGACTACTTTTCTCAGCATTAGTAGAAAAAAAAGAATTTAGAAAACCTTACCAAACAAGCATATTTTAAGGCCAAAAGCTTAGACAGAAGTGAAATATAATCTGTTGTCTTAATAATAAGGGTTTTATTTTAAGATTTTTGTTTATTAGAAAGACAATTTGTTAATCATTTAACATAATCGCTTCCAAATAATTACACGGTGAATCCTATCATGAATATTAAATAATTTCATTCCTAAAAAAATATGGGAAGGAAAGTAGAAAGAGAATTTGTAAAAGTATATAAATAAAGGCCTCTGACTGGTCAAAAACTATGATTTAATTGGCCACAAATTATCCTAATAACCATATAAAATGCCCTACTGGATTTCAAAATCTAATCAGTTTGGTACTGGTTTAAAAAGTTGAGTAACATTGCTTAGAAATATAATTCTGCAATTCATATTGCAATTTAGTTGTTCTGGATATTATGGGATATTTTGAGATTGTGCGTTTGTTTCTCATTAGTTTTCCTTTTCTCTTATTTATTTGTTGCTCCTCTATAACCACTCTCTATTAACCACAGTTGCATCTCTAATAACCACTGTTTACCATTTATTTTATATTATTGACATAGTCTGTGTTTCCATATAGATTGTTATATAGGTATATAAGCATAGGGATTTAAGCATATGTGAATAGAGAAATAAATATAATTCTGCAAGATAAAATACTTGAATTAGGTGATAAATGAAATAAGTAGGAAATGGAGAAGGAAAGTTAGAGTGAATTTACTAGGAAAAAATGTATGCAAGACAGGATAATATAACACTATCGGTAAGAGCACAAATTTCCCTAAATGAGGTTTGCATTCCTGCTTGAAAATTTACCTGACTTTAGGAAGATTACTTTAACTCTCTAAGATTCAGTAGTCTCAAATATAAATTGGTATATTGGCACTTGCTTCACAGATATGGTGCAAAAATCAAATTATAAAATGTCCCAAAGTGTTTAAAGTTGTTCATGAAATATATTGAATGTTCAAGAAACATTAACTATGATCAGGATAATAATGCCTATTACATTTCACACAGGGTTTGGTTTTATGTTTTATTTTGGCAAACACTTAAAACTAGTTATATGATTATTTGTCTTGTCATGAAATTAAATGCAACTGCAGCTATGGTGAAACACAATTCTGTTGGAAAAAACAACATTCTCCAATACCTTTACACAAATAAGACAAGTTTCCTAGGATTTATTATAATATTATCCCTTGCTACAGGCTGATGGCTACAAGACAAATTGCAATTTTGTAATAGAGTATGGGAGTGGGTTTGGAGGGAAGATTTGAAAGAATAGAATAGCTTCCAAATATTACAATTAACAGATTGAATAAATACAGAGAGTCATGATAGTGTGTGTGAAAGAATGGATAAACTGCTTTTTGCCTCTTTTTGTGATACTTGGTAGGTAATGAGTGGCCATATATTTTTGAGATTACAATTTTCTGTTAAGAGAAACTATGTAATGACTTATGATGTCAAGGCATCTGCTTTAAGTGTTAATCAAAACGAAGTTAAACCTAATACTCTCCTAATATATACACAAATACCAATTTGTATAAATTCAAAAATAAGCTACAAGACCTACGTCCCCATCTCCGTCCCTCCTATCACTAAATGCTCATTAACCAACCAACTTCTTTCTCATTCTTCTTCTTGCCCTTTATTTTGCTTTTCTTAGAGAGAGAAACAAAACACAAGCAACAAAAAAAGTACGAACAGATCCTTACAGACTAATGGAATGTACTCAGAGGCACAAGTAAAATCCATTACACTTCCTACTCTTATAAACGTGTGAACCACTGAAACCCATTCAAAGAAAGGATAATGGGATTTGACCTAATGAGTTCTTCCAAGGTCCTTTGTCGTTGCTCTGAAAGAGCATAAGTGGTTCACAGATACCTGATGTCAAATGGAAGCCATTTTCAGTGCCAGGGAAAAAAAATCTTATTGGCATCTGGAGAACTATTAAACTGCCTAGGCTGTATAGGGAAGAATGAAGGAAATCAGTGTTCTAGAAATCCATTGAGGGTTACGGATCATCTTAGAAGAATTTGGGTAGTAATGGCAGATGTTCAGGGTTTAGTCTAAATTTTTTATCGGGACTATGTAAGGCTTGGAGACCTTCGGTTCCTGTCAAGAGGAAGAATGGAATTCAAAGGGCAAGACAAGGATTGTGGATTATTGAGGACAGAGGTTGAAGGCATGGATTCTGGTGGTCTAATGGCTGAGTTCGAATAATAATATCCCCGTTCTTCAGCTGTGAGACCTCATTTACCTAAAAGCTATCTCCTCCAATCTTCTTTATGTGTAAAATGAAACCAATATCCTAATACAGATAAATCACAGAGAATAGCATCTCGCATCCGTAAATCCCATGTGCATGTTTGTTAAATAAATATATGCTAGATACTATGATATGTACTTTTATGTATTATCTTGTTTAATGATTCAAAAATCCTTGCCTAGATAGGTATCATTTTGCTCTAGTTCAAAGTGGAGGATTTGAACTTTGGGGACATTTTTGCAAATTGCCTAATTTCCCAGCAAGCTAAAATTTAAGCTCGGATTATTTTGAGTGTATGGCCAATGCCCTTGTTACTATTGTTGATGTTCTTGTTATTGTTAAATCTGAAAAAGACATTCCCTGAAATTTGATTTTTTTGATTATTTTTTTGAACTTCAGATTGAGTAGCCATCTTTTCTCCAGCAATACAGACACAGGCTACTAAACTTGATGTCCAAGATACTCTCAAATAAATGAGGTCTGGGGAGGTGACAACAGGGCAGTCAGCACATTCATTCATACAGAAGTGAATGTTATGACCATTTTATTCTTGCAGGCACTTCAGATCTCTCCGCTAATACCTGCCCCGTGTGGTTGTAACATTAAAAACACAGATCCTCGTTCCAAGTTATAGCCCATAATGATGACTTTTTCAGCATTTCTCACAAAAACATTTAGTTGTGCTTATGTTGAAATCACATCAGTGACAATTTCACAATCGCTTTTGTAGCACTTAAAATGCTAGCAGTTCATGTTTTTAAAAGGAGTTTCTGAAAAAAATCACCTACGGTGAGCAGAACTCAGAGAAATAATTGTCTTTCACTGCCTCAGGCATGCTCTCACCAACCTAATTTTAAAGTAGAAACAAAACACAGAGTAGAGGGGTAATAATAGCCATGTTTTAGAAGATGAGGTGGAAATGTTAGATGATTTGAGTAATGTCTATAGATTGAGTTTTTTCAGCTGTCCCCAAGGGGGTGAATATCGTGAATAGAAAAAAAAATGATATGAATATAAGTAAATATCATCTCAAGAGGCTGAAGCCCAGCACCAGAAAAAAATGTATAGCAACAAAAACATGATAAGTAAATAAAATGAATGGCTGACAAGATGGAGACATAAAAGAAACATCACTATGCACATGGCATACCTTCTGATTTCATATAATGTACGGAATGCTCTTACACCAAATGAATTCCCAGAATGCTGAAGCTAGAAGAAATATTAGCATGAACTCAGCCTACTCTCCTTTTATTTAAGAGAGGACGAACAGAGAATTTTTAAAAAATGTATTCCTGCTATAGGTAGAGATTTACCTTTTTTTGTTTTCGTTTTTGGAAGGAAGAGGATAGAGTATAAGAACTGGTAGACAATGGTAGTAGGCAGGACAATGGTAGGACCACCATCAGATGGTTTCATATTTGAATAATGAACTCGCCACTCGTATGTATGTAAACCAACCTTTTTCCGCAAGCAAGGGCTCTCCTCAAAACAATGTGCCAAGCCTTAATTATTATGCTGTTTTAGGAATGGGAGTCTGTGGGAACGTCAATTTCTAAGCATATCTGCTAAAACTACTTCCATGAGCTGCATTAGTACTGGAGCTCCTTATTCTTGTCCACTGTCACTGCTGGATAAATATGGTAGAAGGACCTAGAGAGTGAGGGAAAGACCATAGACGCCCTTCCAGAACTAAGCAACAGGATCCAGCACTCTCAGCAGAGCCTTGATAGACAAGCAGTAGGTAACATTCGCTTCCTTATTTACTGTACACTCAGCATGAACTCACCATCAGGGGTGGGATGCGGGGGAGGTGGAGGAGTAGAGAACAGGGGATAAAAAAGTTAGATGCAGAGATTAAATGATCAGATTTTCTAAGTGCAAGTAATTGTCTCAGTCAGTGCCCTGGCATTACAGATGAGCAAACAAGTCCAAGGATACATAGGAAACAACCTGCCTAAGATCACCTAGTGCAAACCTAGAGTCGAATCTAGGTCTCCAAACCCTCTGGTCCAGTGCATATACCATTCATGTGCTCACTTTACTTAAATAAATCCCTAGATGCTATCAATTTATGAATTTCTTTCAGACATCTTAGAGGTAGAGAGGGTACATGGTATAATGGAAGGAAGTCTAAGAGAAGATATAGGGTAGTGTTCTGGCTTTACAAACACTGTGTGTTCTTCCTCTGGTACCCTGTGCATATTTCTACTCTATTTACCACATTGTATAGAAATCATTTTCTTGTCAATAATTAGTGCAGTTGCTAAAACATCCATATATTTTAGCTGAACTGTGTAATTTAAGTTAAAAAAATTACCTTCTCTCTTTCTTCTTCAATTTTTCTCCTTCGATAAGGAGACACAAAAAATCTTTTGCCTGTTTGAATGGTTATGATGACTAAATGTGATAGTGTATGCACTGCCCTTTATAAATGGAAATAATAATCCAAGAAAAATAGTAAAAGTAGTGGTGATGGTGGTGGTGATAGTGGTGGTGGCAGTAGTTATGATAGCAATAGTGACAGCAAAAGAATTAATATGGCCAGAAGAGTGAAATCCAGAGAAGAGAGGTGAGAAACTGTGTCCTATATGTAAATAACATTTGCCAGATGATAGCTGTAATATCATGTAGTATCTGTACTGGACCAAGAAAAAGCAATTAAATAAGAGATGCTGAATGTACTTGAATGTAGCATTCCCATGTATATCTGAACTCTGTTTGCAAACTTTGACAATAATGCAGTACTGAGAGGCCCAAAGCCACTCCTATAAAAATAAGTGATGTTACAGGTAGGAAAACATTCCTAATACATCTCATTGTCATGGTTCTATTCACTTTGCAATCCAATCTCATTTCTTTCCTGAGTAGAGCTTTATCAATCTGCTTATTTATATTTTCTCATGAAGTATCAGTAAAAAGATAAACAAGCGAGTGAAAAATGGCATCAGTTGTTATACTAGAGCTTGTGTATAATACCCATTGTGAAAATTCAAGGTTAAAACATTTTTGTGTATTTTTCTAAGTATAATGTTGAACAACAAGGTTTCTATTCAGATGCTTTTTGCTGAGAAAATGTAGTTTGCAACCAAAGCAAAGCCTGGTGAAAATTTTAAGAGTTAATCCATTTAGATGTTTTAAAGCCATGGGTCAGTAAATAACAGATTTCCCTATGTTTTCCCGTTTATAGTGGAAAATTATTTCCAAAGATAACATAGTAATTGTTTTGGAATCTTATTTAACTTCAGGGAGAATTTTAGGAAGCTGCCTGTATAGTATACAATATTAAAATATGAATTAATAGTGCATAGTTATACAGCAGATTTTATTTGTGAAATGTTTTGAACCATTTGTTTGTTGCCATATTAGTTAATGTTCTCCTCATAATCCCCTTAATCCCTGTATATTTTACTTGATGAATTTTATTTAAAGAAGTTTATAAAGACATGTGAAGTTATTCAGTATGATTAATTTAATTCTCCTTTCAATGTTTTCTACTAAATAAAATGGTCAATGGAAGTCAATTTGTACACTTGCTTTTAGTTAAGTGATAGGTGTTTGCTCTCTGAAGTTGCAAACCCATAGATAATCTACTGCCAAATTAAGAGTAAAAAATTAATCCATAAAAATCTAAATATTTATAGACATCTTTTATCTAATATGTCATTCCTTCCTATGTAAAAACCAGTGTCAGAAATGCTTAATACCTGCCAAAAGATGTCCAGATGTTAAGAGTTGCAGATTGCACAAAGATAACATATTTTTGGCCTGGCTGAGTTCAGGTGCATTTGTAGTAGATGGCACAGCACCACCATTACTGACATGCGAGGGGGATTTTTTCCTGTGTTTTATTTTATTTTGGAGAATGAGAGGAGGGAGAACTGCCAGTGGAAAGTGTTCTCTTCACAGGCGTTTGAACTCTTTAAAAGCACAGATGTCAGAAGCTAAGAGTCATTCATTTTTATAAGATATATGTGATCTGGGAAGGGGGTATAATTTTGAGAGGGTGTAAATCCAAGGATAGCAGGTTTTGAGTCAGGCAAAAAAGGATGTTGCAAAGTTAATGAGACAAAAATCTGCCAATCTATATGTTGAAAAAAATATTTTGGCACCTGAAGTACAGAATACTTTTGTATTGAACCCAGGAAATCTCAGTGTCCTCAATTTCCTTAACTGTCCTTAACTGTAGTGTTGCTTCAAACATTAAAATGGAGCATTCTACATAAAATGCTTAGAAGAGGGTGTGGCATGTTGTATAAACTCAGTAAATGGTATTATTTTATCATATAATTATTTTGTATTGATGTTAGCCTTGTGAAAATGCTCAAACTTCATCAAAATATTTTCAGGATCCCCTGTCAGTATAAAGAAGTCGATGAAAAACTCTATTACAAAATTCACAGGCCTGTGCAGGCTATGGTAATTTATTGATGAAGATTTAGAATAATGGGTAGAGAAGAAATAGTTATGTATTTGCTTATTATCTAATCAGTGCATGTGAAGATTCTTGTAGTGTCCAGAAAGTATGTCTTCATGTGCTTTGTTTTTAAATGTGCTGTTCCTAGCTAATTTCACCTGTCCCTGTCTCAAGAGGCGGAAATGTAGCAACACTGCCATCACAATGCCATGGGTTTTTTGGAACATATTTATATTGAAACAATATATTAATAGATCTTCTTGCCTCCACTGTGTCCTAATGCTATTTATTTACCCCAGATTACACCATTATTCATGATGCTGCATTATCCAATGAACTACCCATGAATCCTGGATTCCAATGATTCTCTCAAAGGTTATTAATGTACTTCATTGACCATAAACACAAGTACAATTCGTACCTGGAGTATGCACTATTGTTTGTAAACAATAATTGTTTTTTGGTCATGTTGCACAATTTTGATTAGGGTTATTTCTGTTTAGAAAGCAGACTTTTTGTTCTCCCTCCACATTACATTAGTCAAATGTCCTATTGTTCCTAATTCTTCTCCTTATCTATCAAACTGAATGAAATGTTTACTGTCTTCAATTCCAAATTTTCCAGTTCAGAGATGAATGTTTCACCTTTGACCTTTCCCTTTTTATGGTTTATAGAATAATGACCCTCAAAGATACTCCTGTCTTAATCTCCAGAACCTGTGAATATGTTATTTTCTGGGGCAACAGGGACTGCAAAAATGTAATTAAGTTAGAGACTTTGAGAGGAGGAGATTATTCTAGACTATCTAGGTGGAGCCAGTCTAACTCAGTCCTTAAAATCCTATATAACCTTTCCCAACTGTAGTAAGCGAGAACAATGTGACTGTGGAAGTAAAGTCGAAAAAATGCAACATTACCTGCTTTGAAGAAGACATGAGCGAAGGAATGAAGACTGTCCCTAGAAGCTGGAAAAGGCAAGGGAACAAATTCTTGCAAAGAACTTCCAAAAGAATACAGCCCGCTGACACCTCGATTTTAGCTCAGTGAGACCTATGTCACAGTTCAAATCTACCAAACTGTGAAATAATAATTTTGTGTTGTTTAAGCTACTAAATTTCTGGTAATTTATTATGGCATCATGAGGAAACTAATACATTTTACCCCCCATTACCCCCACATCATACAAATCTTTGTAGTAACTATTTCCTTATCTTTCAAATCTATCTACTTTTTCCAACTTACACTTTTACTACCTTGTTATGATTCATTGAATTTTGGATCATAGCTATAAATTCATAAACACTTCCTCTTTATTTTAAAGTCACTCCATTCCATATGACAGCGCTGTGTGGAAAATAAATTATTTTACATACTAAGAGACAATCTGACTATAAGTTACTACTAAATCCCTTCAATCATTCTATTACCCTCAGGATAAAGTCCAAACTCCTCATGTTTCTCCAGGGCCTTCATGATCTGGTCCTGATTTCTCTCCATTTATTCTCCAATGATTTATGGTACAGATATAAAGAATTTCCTGCAAAATACCACATTTTCTTTTTCCTTTGAGTATGTAAAAATTTTCCTTCATTTAAATACCAGCTCTACCTAGTTAACATGTATTTATACTTTACCTATCAATACAAACACCACTTTTTTGAAACTCCTTTCTGAACCCATAAAATTAGGTTTCTGATCAGTACTATGCTCATAGTACCATAGAACCCTTGATAACCTAAATCATAGCATTTATTAGTCTACTGAATATTTTGCTTTAATTTTGACATATAAGTAACCTTCATTTACTAGGTGGTTAAATTAGTTATTAAATGTTCAAACCAATGTGTAGGTCAATGAATAAATAGAAGTATTTGTGTTTTACCAATGTGTGTGCATATAGTGTCTGTACAGCCGTTTTTTAAAGCTTACTTAATGTATTATCCATCTTTTTAAACTTTAAATTGATGGTGCCATGTTATAGTATTATTTTAATCAAAATTCTTATCTTATAGAAAAAGCAATGCTTACTGAATGATGTGGAGAATGTTCTCAAAGAGTATTGTCTGGTATAAGTCTAAGTTATTCATTTATGGCTACTGCATCCAAAATAATGCATCAGGTGGCTCTGATCTAAATTGTAGGCATACTGTGTAGGAGAAATTAACCAGTTTTTAAAAATTTGATCTGCAAATCCAACCTTATTAAATGGCACAGAATGTCTCAGCATGTCCTACAGTAATGTAAGTATCACTGACATTAATTGTTACATTCCGAATTGTTCCTTTAATCATGTCTTAGAGAGGAAATTATGATTACTTTCCACTCTTTATCATTTATCTTTTCTGACTCTATTTGAGAGTGAGGAAGCCATATCTAGGACCAAAAGAATGGTTATAATATAGCCATCAATAAATATTTTAGTTAATTATACTTTTACAGTTCTCCAAAAAAGCCATATAAATATTTTAAATGTTGGGGATATTAACCACTTTTTGATACTGGTACTAGTTGCTTATTTTATCAATTCATAGGCCATTATACAACTTTATTTTAATATGGAAAAGTTTAAAATATTTTATCATAATATAATTAGAAAATACATTATTTACCATGGAGAAATATGCAGAAATATAAATTGAATTTTTGCTGCTGAAAAGAGCCATTGAGGTACTTAGTGAGTTACTATATAATATTAATATAATATTCAGATGCAGTAGATTAAAAGTCCAAATAAACTTGCCTCAATTTGGATTATTCATGCAATAGCTATTTACCCTTGGGTACATCTTACTTTACATGGGTTATAGTTTATTAATCTGTAAAATGAGGTTAATATTTATTCTTCCTCCTGATGTCATAGAATGAAGAGAGTAAATCAAACAAGATAGCATACTGTAAAACCCTAATATTATAGCAGTTTCATATTATTACTAAAATAAAAAATGTTTAACGATGACCAGGGTGAGCACTTATTAAAGAAAATGGGTAATAGAAATTATGTGAGGATAAGCAATGCTCTAATTAAAAATATTTCTTTAACAGTCACTGAATTAAAACATTTTATTTCTCAATTAAGCTATCCTATATGGTAAATTTTTTATGTTGTTTTCAGTCGTTGCTAACTTCTATACCACTTTAAAGTATTAAAGCCAGATTGCATTGATTGTGTGTTGGATGGTGACCAAAATGGAGAATATGCATGACATTATTGTCCATGTTATTTGTTTTAAATAAAGAGCAACAACTTGCATTTGTCTTATTTATAAAGACAAATAAAGATAAGAATCTTGCTTTCAAAGAGATTATAGTAAAGGAAAAAATCAGCTTTCTTAATTCCAAATGTCTGATTAGTTATAAAGGTTTTATTACTTTATAAAACCTGCTTTAAAATATGAGACTAAAAAATGCAATTTTATATTAAATTATGCAGTGGGCATAACATAATTTCATACACACCACAATTTACTAATGAAACTTAATTGTTAGGGGTCAGAGAAATTAATCAGTTTGCACACATAATTATGGTATAAAAATATTCACGATTATGGGAAAGTATTTAATTGAGAGCTGACAAAATCTATAGCATCACTGAAAATATGGAATAGAGTTGTGTCTAATAAAAAGTCCCTTTACCTAAAAAACAAAAGATGTGCGTTTGAATTGTGTTGTCCAAATATTTAGTTGTATGACTTTTGGAGACTGATGGACTTTCTGAGTCTTCAGTTCTTATAAAATAGAAAATTAACACCTACTCCAATGAGTTACAAAACTTAACTAAAACTTATTTAATGTATCAACTATTTAAAAACCTATATGTCTGGTTATTAATGAAAGAAAAATGAAATAAGGAAGGAAAAACACTCATTGAATCTAATGGGAGTTTAAACATTATACATTATAAATACATGATGATTAATGATGACAAAAAGTGCAGACACCTAAACTGAGAATGTTTTAAATAAAATAAGATAAAATCTAGATAGTCTTTTAAAGAATGTATAAAATATCAAGGATAAGAAAAATTTAGAGGATATTATATTAAGAGAAAAAATTATACCTTAAGGAATTAATGGAGCAAGTCAAACAAATATTTCTGTCCCTTTTAGACAATAGGAAAAGAAAAGTCAAGACCACAAAAGTGGGCTCATGGTTGGCATATTCAAAGAAACAACAAGAAAGCAAGTGTGTCTGGTTAGAAAGAGAGCATTTTAAGAGATGAAATCAGAGAGTTAGCCTGTGGCCAGATGAAGTAAGATTTTCAAGGTCATTGTAAGGATTTGGGCTTTTATTCAGAGAGAGGGGATGCTGTTGGGGGATCTGAATAGAGCAATGACATAATCTTTCTAAAATAACTCTTTTCCTGCAGTAGAGAGTGAAAGGACTCATTCAGAGGCTATTACAATAATTCAGTTGCCAAAGGTCCAAACGGGGCAACCAGTCAGGAGGCTACTGCAAAAGCTGCAAGAGATGATGAGATTTTAATCAAAGTAGTGGCAAATTAAATTATAAATAATGGTCAGATTTTGAAAAAATATTGAATTTAGAGTCAGCAAAATTTGCTTGTAGACAGTAAATTGCATATAAAAAAGACTCAAAAATTACTCCAAGACTTTTCTTCTCTTTTTTCTTTTTCTTTTTGGCTTGCATAACTGGCAGAATGAAGTGACATTTATTAAGATGAAGATGATTGCAAAAATAGTAAGTTTAGGACAGGAGGAAGCTGAAGCTAAATCAGATGTCAATTTTGAGATGACTACTACATATCTCAAGTGATTAAGATGAAGTGATTAAGTAGGCCGTTGGTATACATGTCTTGCATTCAGATGATATGCCTAGCTTGGGCTGGAGACTTAAATTTGGGATTGTTAGCATATAGATAATATCTAACTCCCTGAGATCACTTGGAAGTCATTATAGATTGTAAAGTAGAAGTTCTAAGACTGAACCATAGATACCTAAAAATTTTACTGATCAGAGACAAAGAGAAGAGGAAGAACCAGTAACAGAAGTGAAGAAAGGTGTTCTGGTGAGATAGAATATACCCTGAGAGAGTGGTGCCCTGAAAGTCACTTTCTGCCACTATAGACACAATAAATGATAACTATGCATAAAAATTAAGGAAATTATGAGATAAAATTAATCTAAGTGAACCAGTCAGCAGAAATGTTTGCTTTGGATTCATCCTGCTAAAATAATAGTAAACATAAAACCTTACTCAGCTCTGTTCTATTGTTCATGCTTGTTTGGATTAGAAGTTACAGAAATTGAACTCACTGGAAAATTGGAAATTCCAAAAAAATGATTGAATGATTAAAGTACAAAATGAGAGATATATTTTTTAAACTTAAAAACAAACAAACAAACAAAAGCCACACCGAAATCAGGGACTTGAATGCCATGAGATCTCCTTGTTAGTTTTTCAACCATGCTTTTTTTCAACTGTGTGCTTCATTCTTTCTCACTGCAAGTAGCTTTCTCATGGAGAATACTTGAGTGCTCATAGATCTCAAGCCCCTCATCTAATAATACCTGCCACCACAAAGTCTGAATATTCCAAAAATTCCTGGGGAAAATCTCTGCAAGATTTAAACCCTCTCCTGGTCTAATCAGTCATGGCAGAAGAGATGGAGTCAGATGAAACATAGGAGTTTTCAACAAAATAAAAGCATGAGGAAGGGAAAATACAAGTACCCAAAAGAAAATGAAAGAGGGAATGTAATTCTTTGGATAAAGTCGGGGCCTGAGAAAAATAGAGTCCACTAAACCTTACGCCCTATTGTCATATATGTGCAAGCCTCATGACCAAACAAACATTTCTTCTTCAGACATTGTTTTCTGTGATTGACTTTCACTGTCAATGGGCAAGAAATATTAATGATGACATCAGTGTAAATTATGAATGGAGTATGTGAAATTATGATTAAATTGATTGAATTTGGGCTTCTTGGAGTTACAGTTGGTTAATTTCTTAAATTTAAGCAAAATTTTAATTCAAATTACTGAAGAAATTCAAACTATTGCAGTATTCTTGGCACCAGTCTTTTGAGGTTCCTTGTCAAGATCTACAAGGTACATACAATTCCTCGGCAAACTCCCATTTCTAGAGGATTCAGCAGAAGGGATCATCTTTGGAACATTAATAATTTGGCTGAAGTTTTATGAAGATAAGTTGATAGCAAGCTGTCTTTAAGTTTTAGAGTGGAATTCTCTTACCATGCAGCACATAGTCCCTCTAAACACACAATATCATGTATATTTAATTTCAAAACAAATTATCTCCCATATTACTCATTTATGTAGTGAAGTACAAATTTGATTCTAGCTTTAAAAATGCATCCATTACTTGTAAATTATGATAATGAAAATAATTAAAATTCTATACTCCTTAGGTTTCACAAACTATTCATGTTAATAATCAAAACAATAACAGCTCGTTGATTCTTTAGAACAATATCTTCATGATATTTCTGTGTCATTTGATTGCTTTTCTGCCTTCCAAGCTTATTTCAGATTGTACAGATAAAAAGATAAATATCTTTTTTTTCCTCACTCATTTAATGTATCTTGATTCCATTTTCCCAGTTCCCTGTGGAGCTTAATTTTGTATTATACCAACTCAATCTCATGTGTGCACAGCAGTGGGTGTTTAAAATCTTACCTACAATGACCTCACATTGTTTTTCAAGAGCTATTAAACCCAAATTAGTGTTTATGTCATACATTTAAATATTGTGTATATTCTTATCCAGCCACATTTGTCTACTCCAAGACATTCTTGACAAAATGAAATTTAAAAACAGATTCAATTTTTTTATGAATCTCAAATATAAACAGTTTAGAGGTCTAGCAATTGATATCTCTTCATAGTCAGAAACACATCCTGCATTGGCTATCTCCCAGGCACTCTGCCAGTGTGTATGTTTCTGCTCACAATGCATACATTATTTTTTTCAATATTGTCAACTGTATTTTTCTTGGAATTATCTGAATTTCACATCAAAAAGCAAAAAAGAATAAAAAATCAAATATACCTATAATGCTTCTCATTTACTTTCAAGTTGAGATACCAAAGCATAGAGAATTCAGTAAAAATTTCTAAAAAATAGAAACAATGCTAAGCATTTATCTTTTTATTTCCCATCCATGAAAATCTTCAGGAAAACAATAGGTAAATAGTTTATATGGTGTTTCTTAAAAATGATTTAGTCCTTTTCACAAAATATAAGAGGAATGGGATTTGTTATTATATTTTTATATTTTAACATTGGAATTCATCTATGTGTATCCATTCTATTAGTTAATAAAATGAGCATATATATAAGTTAATAAACATAAGTGTATTGCTGATACTAACTTATATAGAGGTATCACTTTTGTATTTCCCTAAATAATTGTATACAATTAAAATAGTAATTTTGTCATTAGTGTAGTGCATTTTTTATAGACATCAGGAGAAAAAAAACTAGTGGATTTTATCTATGGTGCTAAAATAGAAATATGATTTATTGTCTGTATAAAGCGATGGGATACTCTGGTAAAATAAATAGCCTTTCCGATTCTGACAATGTCCAAGGTAGTAGCTACTTAAACTAGACAATTTCCTCTTACCTTTGCTAATGTGTTTGGTGCTATAACTGCAAGCATACAGCCAACGCCCTGTCCCAGGTAATCGACATGCCAAGACTTCTTTCTCTCTCACTTAATTACAGAGATGACATTTTCTCTCTACGAAGTTTCAAATCAGGGTTTCTACTTCCACAGAAAGATTTTTTTTAAAGCACAGTCATTCACTGTCACCTTCAACTATATTTGTACTGTCCCAAGTTCTGGAAAACAAGAAAGCAGCGGAGCTCATTCAAAAGATCACCAGAAAAGAGATCAGAGCTGCTGTCTCACTTTTCACGCGTTACCTTTGTGACTGTAGATAAACCACTTAATCAGTTTGGATCTCAGTTTTCTAAGTTGTAAAGTAATAAATGATAGCAAAATGATCTCTACTATCTTATTCAAACTTTGATATTTTTTTATTTGTAGCTAAAAAGTATGCTGATTTACTAAGTAAAAAACTTTCCCTTGCCTTTCGTGATATATCGAACAAAAATTGGACTCTGACAAACTCTTCCTCAGAGGCCCTTGAATAAAGTTGCACTTTTAGTTGATGATCCTCTTACTTAACTGTAGTCAGAAACAAAAAAAAAAATTGTTCATCCAACATCCTCTTTCTTTGTTAATTCCTCATTTATTCACCAAAAAATGGTGGCATGAGAATACATACACAATGGTCATGACTGTATGAGGACCCATGCAAGTGACTGGATTTTTCTGGATCTTCTGTTTTGTACAGCATAATTTCTCCAAAGAATGATGAGATCTTCTCTCATTTTATGTTGTAGTGGCCTGGCTACAGAAACACTGATTAATCAACATGAGAGCATGCCAAGTTATTACCAAAGGAGTATAATGCCCGTCACACAGTTCCACAATACAAGACATAAAGCCAACATAACATGAGGAATTCCTATTAATTGATTTGACCAAACAGTCCTGGACACTGAAACTTATATATCTCTCTAAATAAAAAAAAACAGTGCTTACTATGTGTCCTATCTGTTTCTTCCAGATATTTCTATTTTCTGAGCAGACATAATCGTGACAGGAGGCCTGATTGCATGCTACAGGCTAACAGACTAGATGCATCCAAAAGAAATGGTAGTGAGGCACTCAGTTACTACATGGTGTAAACTCTTGAAGAATCCACTCTTTCTTCAGCCTTAGTGCACATTTATGAAGGTGACATGATCCACAGAGCTCATAAGAACACAAGACCCATGCCTACAAAATAGACTTGTATCAATAACAGATTTTCCCATAAATAACATCAGGAAGGATTTTTTAAAATTACTCTATAGTTTTCAGTTTTTCGAGAAAATTACCTGTCATAAGACAAAGACATTTTAGAACAGTGCAAAGTGACTCAATTTGGGATATCACTTACATATCACATCTCAACATAATTAGTTACAGACTGCAAATTCCCACACCTAGAGATTCTCATCCACTGGGTCTGTATGACATCCAGGAATTTATCCTTTAAGCAATATCACCAAGTGATGTTGCAAATGATGTATGCAAGAGTTCTTGAAGAACAAGGCTTTAGACAAATTCACCACATCTGGGCTATCACACCCATGCTTTTTATAGACAATTCAAAATTACATATCTTGCAAATACTTTGTGTACAAAGTTGCAGAGTAGTATGAGCAATAAAGTTGCACAGTCTGTTTTTAACTTAAAAAATGTTTCTTAGGATAACAATTCAGTCCTGATTATGCTAAACAAGTTCACAGTAATTGAAGCACATAACACAAATCTTTTAATTTTAAACTAACAAATGAACTGGTGGTCCCGTAGTTGAGTTATACGAAGGGTTTAGTATATAAATAGGTTGATCATGAGGGTGTGTTTCTCATCTTTGGTAGCTAAGGAATCGGAGTCTCACGTAACTCTGCTTATACATAACACCTTTTTCCTCCTTAGGGACTCACTTTTCCTGTGGCCGCCTTTTCTTTTAAAATAACTTCCTTCTCTTTGATATAGGAATGCCACCAGATGTGTTTGAGCTAATAGAGTAGAATTTTGACTGCAAGCTGTATTTCGGCAGGAAAATCTTCAGATAACTCCTGCAAAATTTACGGTGGTGGCTTTTGTTAAATGAAGAAGTGCAACTTACTTATTTGAAACCCTGATGAAAATGACTGCTTTCCGTAGGAAATGAATCTATGCACATAATTATAATATGTTTCCACAATTGTGTGAGGGAGGAGAATTCTAGGACTACCTTAAGTCAATCACTCAACCCCTCTTAAGGATCCTTAGACTGCATGTTTGCTGGATTAAATAATTTGCTTCAGATGGCTGCTCCTATCAAGTGTGCTTAATTTAGTATCTCAGAGATTGACAGTTTAATATCTCAGACTCTCACAGTTTTATGAAGAAAGCACCAACCTAGTGGGTTTGTTGAATACAAAGATGAGTAAGAGAGGGCCTTGCCCTCAAGAAGTTTACAGGCCACTTAAAATATATAACCTAAACTTTTTTCATTTTTGCTTGTGTATTTATTTATAGTGTGCCTTCTATAATCTGGTTAAGAAGTGTAATAAGCAAACACTATTAGTAGGAAGAAAGAAAGAATGTGAACTATAAAGGTAATTTTCCTCTCAAAATTAGAGAAAGAGAGAAGCAATTTCTAATGGCTGTCTTGATGTATATAGGGAATATAAACTATGTCATAAAACACCGAAACAGAATCTGCACCTCTTCTGTGAGACAATGCGCATAGCTCTGACCCAGGCACCCAGGTCTTTCTGCCTCACGCTGCTCCAAGTCTCAGAACATTGGATGAGTGATATATTATGATTATGTACTGAGTTTGTTCTCATGTTGGCTCTAATTCATTAATAAATCAGTGCAACTCCTGATGGCCAATCTCACAACTATCCCTCTTCAACGAGGTTCATTTTTGTATCTCTATATGTTTCTTTGTTTCTATTTATTTAGTTTGTTAGTTTTCAATCTTAGTTTATTATGTGTAGGTAGGTAATCGGTTACACTACTTATTTCCAAAATAGTCACACATTTTTACTTCTCAGAACAGTCTTCCTAGTATGTTCCAGATGTGATACATTACTTGACTCTAGTAAGCCCTATTTTTATGTATAATTTGAGTTTAAAATTTCAATTAATAGACTTTTAAGAATACATGTCTTTGAGATCCAGTAAAAGGAGCTGAAATAAGGCTGAGGCCAAAGCTTAACAAAATGTTAAGTAATGCATGAAAATGTTACTGCTTTCAGGACCAGTTAAGTGCGATGAAAGCCTCATATGATCATCACCATGGAAGATAAAGTTTTCAAGGTAGTAAATTAGACTGTCTTTCCTAATAACTAAATGAAATAATTAGATTGTATAGATTAAATGATAATAAATTTCCAATAAAATTAAATGAGACAAAAGATTTAAGAAAAGACTAATAGATCACATTTAGTGCTATTATTTACTATTTTAATGTTTAATTCTAAACTTATACTCATCAAAGTCTTCAATCAAGCTGCTCATTCTTTGACGAGGAAGATTAGTTTTCACTACAGATCATTGCATAACTTTTCAAATGTTAAATGACTAAATTGTTGGTATTGTAGAAAATCATGTGTTAATATGATAGGGAAAATATTATTTTAAAAATCCCCAAAATTCCAAAAAGAGTAGTGGCCATTACAGTTTTCAAATGCTGTGATCAGGAGTGGGAAAAGATGATAAGCTCAAACAAAATGGGGACACATAGTCAAAATAGCTGTATTGATCCAGTCTTATCTTCTGTCAACCTGGACAAGAGTATTCAGAAAAGAACACATGTTGAGGCCTGGAGAGAGATAAATAGATATACCCACACACACACATATATAGTATTGGAAAGTTATATTTTATAACATGGAGCCTGGTCCAATTTGAGATTTACAAAAGAATGAGATTTATTCCATTTGTCTATTGAAAACTGACTTGCACATTTGCACATTTCAGGAAAACCATCTTGCCTGCTTGAGAAACATGCTCTAAATCCAAAGCATGGAGAAAAGAAATTTTTGTGCTCTTTAGGGGAAAAAGAATGCCTCCAGAAGTTGAGAAGATTAATATTAATGTTTGCAAAATAAATATACCCTACACTCAATACACATTTAAAATATGAATTTAAAAGTGAAAGTCAGGCAAATCCACAGTAATTTTAGCAGTAAAAAATCTTTATTGTTCGAAGTTCAGATACTACATAGTTAAATATTCAGTAAGATAAATGATTATACTTCTAATGATATTAGTTACTCAGTTTGGATTATTATAAAAATACTATGTCAATAACTATGAAACATATTTTAAGGGATGAAACTTTTTATGTTTATCACAGAATATGTGAGAGTTTATACGTATTTTATCACTTATATATGTATATTCTAATATTTAGTTGTGGCTTGACATTTCATCATTAATGAAGGAAATCTAATAAAATGTGAGTGGTAGAGTAATATAATAATATTATAGAGTTTTCAGTAAGGAACCCTATAATTAAAGCCTCTAAAATGTCCTTTGTTGTATCTAGTTTTCTCACATAATTTCCCTGGTATTCTCTTTTGGGGTGAAAACTTTCCTTTCATAACCTAAGAATAGAGGTAAATATATTTCAGGAAATTAGATTAAAATAATTCAGGCATTTTAAATTATGTATTTTAATGTAAAATTTATGATGAGGGTAGAAATACCTCAAAAACCACTCTTCATCAAAACTTTACAATTGTATACGTAGCAACTCTGGCTGCTATATAAGTCAGCACCCTACTGTTAAGAGACACAGATTAAAGCCATCAAGTCTTTCATAACATATGAATGAGACTATACACAGAGAATAAACAAAAAATTTACTCTCAGAATAGTAGTTATTTTAAAGAATGCTAAAAGGTTAGTAGTGCTTTTTAAAATATTTAAATTAACATCTTCTGGTTTTGGTGAGGTATGATGGAAAACCAAGTCTCCAAACAAAGATGCAAATTAAATCATTGTTTTATATCCTTTACTTAGAAATATTTCTTGTGGATAATTTTTCTAATACACACATAAATGTGTGATAGAACAAACCTCAAATTTGTCACTATACTACTAATGCAAGTGGAAGTAATAAAACACAGGAGGTATCATGATAATTATGGGGGTAATTGGGATATTGTGAAAATTTTTTTGATAAGAGAAGAGAGAGTTGCTGAGGAAGAGTAACAATTACTAATTCAGTGACAAAAAGTGGGGAAAAAGCTTTAGAAGAATAACTAGCATAAGCAAAAGAGGGGAAAAAAAAGAGAGTAAAAAATGCTGTCTTTCCTAAATGCTTTTGATGCTTTTGTAGGCTAAGTGGGAAGGTGTCACATGTGACTCTAATATTTTGCTGTATTCAAAATAGATGAGCATGCGGATATTGATACACAAGAAGTAACTAAGCAAAAAGAAGGGAAGGAAATAGAAGTTTCTATTTTGTAGTTTTGAGTGTTGGAGGAACATAGCTACATTTTTGGTGAAAGTGTACTGAGAAAAGGAATGTTCCGAAAATGAAAGTCTTCTAACATCTTAGACCATGCCAGCAAGCCAAGGTCAATTTTATATTTAACATTTAAACATTTAGTACTTTTAAAATATACAAACTTCTATCGATTAAAATGATTATTGAAAGTCTCTACCAAGGACACTTTCAAAATATTGAAAAGAAGAAAATAATCATAATTCCTTGTAAGGAATACGTAGCCTCAGTTTTTGTCACTTGCAAAGAGAGAAATTTAAAAGAATCTTAATCCAAACCCTCTATGATATTAGGAGCCAGCCTGGAGTTGGCACTTTATAGTAATAATATACTTCCACATACACTTTTTAATTTAATTTAATTTACCAAATGTTCTCACTGTCTCATCATCAAATATAGATATGAGTCAGTTGTTAGAAATAAGTTTAATACTGAAACCTTTAATTCTATCTTGATATTTTCTTTCATTTTATCTAAAAGTATAGCGGAGGTATAAAAATAGCTATAAGAATTGATGTCCATTTCCAGAAAATTTGTTTAGCAATGTCTGTTAACAGTTCTTATGACATAGTCCCTTTCCCTTGTGTAGGAGTGTTGTATGCTGCATGATTGTATTCCTGGGTAGCTTGCTCTTACATACAAGTTATTGTTGAGTAGAGAAAATTCCTGTGGAATGGTAACCAATATATTTTAATCATATGCTATGCTATACTGACAGTTTCTCTAAAAACACGTGTTTAGAGACTACTTTGGCTAAAATTTCTGAGTTGAAATATTCTGATAAATGGACTACATGATGCTAAATTTAAAATACTATTACATAGTAGAATAGAGTTAGTAAGTTTCCATAGGCTATTAATGAATAATGCATTTATCAATTAAAAATATTATAGTAATTTATTCTATTTATATGGTGGAAAAAATTACTGGAGTTCCTACACTTAAATTCTAAAATAAGAACTAATACAAAAATATTGAGATTATTTTTATCTAATTTAAATTTATTCAGTTTTCCTATGCTTCAGAGTAAAATGTTTGGCAAAAGATAAACCTGTATTTTTTCAAATAAAAATATGTCAAAACTTTATCCATCTGAAGATAAGCTTTTATCATTTCATATGTACCCTGTTAACTTTCCTTTGGGGTCAACCTGAAGAAAAGCCAACCTGCTTTCTAAATATGGCAATGTGATTAGAACCACAATTTCCAGTTTCTATGTATTTATTAAAAGTTATAAATATTTTCCCAGAAGGAAGCAAAATGTATACATAAATGTGTTGGATCATTTCCAAATATCCATCAAAAATAACCACTAAAATGACACTCTAATGGGAAATCTGGCTGTTGATCTATATTTTATAAAAATTATAAAATCCATCTCACATGCAGGGATTTCAAATCAGATTCTGGTTTTTGGTATTTCTCAAGATTTAAGTGACCTGAAGTTTTGGTTATAAAAACTATTGAATAAGTTAGTCACAATAAGATTGTATATGAAGAATAAATGCTGACACATACTGTTTATGGGAAAGGAGAAATCACTATAAAATCAAGTTGGAGTAATTACTTTATTCTGAAGTATCCTATGCAAAAGGCAATGCCATAATATTACATTCCAAGTGTTCCAATTGGAAGGTAGTATTTTTATTAAGCATAGGCTGCCAAACACAGAAGATTACCAAATTTGGCAACTCTTCCTTTCTATAAAAAACTTGATCCCAAATTATGCTCAAAAATCCAAATGTGCAATCATTGATGTTCTTTTTAATTTTTTCTCATGCTAGTAATTTTAAAAGTATGTGTATTTAATTGGACTCTAATTTGATGTGGCCATGTGTCTATACCTGTGTAAAATCTCTCACTATTTACCAGGCACTCTCATCTCCACAGCAAACATAAAATTTTCATTCCCTTCTTCCCATTGTGGTAATTAAAGGATTATATTTGCTAGTCTCTCAAGTCAAATATTTTGATAAAATTATTATTAAATGTCCATAGGACACCTGATTTCATTTATTTGCTACCTTGAATTGATTAATTTTATCCCAAGAAAGAATCTTTCCCATTTCCACAGTACTATGAGCTACATGAGCATGGGCTCATCTATTTGGCTTTGGATTATGGTACACTAAGTTGTTTTCATTTGCCTCTCCTGCTTTTCTATAAATGCTAAATTATGTGCACTTTGGGGAGACATGACTATGATTTGAATCATTTACAGACTCTAAGCATGTTTCCGGTGCTACCTCCAATCCATTCTTATAATTTTTTTAAAAAGTTGAATTTAGAAGAAACTTCATTGTTGTCTTCAATCAAATTATTATTCCATTGTTGGTAATTTGCATGGAATATTTCTCTATATACATGAGATAAATTAAAGAACATCAAGGTGAGTAGCCATTTTCTACTACTCAGGGATTCGTTATTTACTCATCTAAAGTCCAGAAGTATGCTTGTCCAATGGCCCTGCCAAATATATTCATTTAGGTTTAGGAAATCACAGCACAGTACAATAGCATTCTATCTACAGGAATTGCAAGCATTGTGATCATTAGAAATGAGTTAAATTAATTGCCTGCCATTGGTGCAACTAGGTATTGAGCAAATTTCTTAATAACCTGTTTTTGTCCAATATGCTTTCATCTTGCTATTCATATAATTGTGCTTTAAATTTTTAAATTTTTAAAATAATATTCTCTTTGCCTTTTGCTTCTTAATTCTTGCATACTATTATCAAGATAATTGGAAGAACTTACATGTGGTATAAAATTTATTTTAATAATATTTTTCTAGCTTATTCATATGTTTATTTCATAAATAAATTCAATGTATATTTTATTTAATCTTATTTTCCCCCTTTATTTTAGACCTCAGATTCACAAAATTGCATTGTAAAATTAAGTTAGTGGTTATTCCCATTGTTCTATATGACATCTGGCTTTTGTTTTTATTTTATTTTATTTTATTGTCCATTTATCTTTTGCCTATAATTGCATTATCTTCTTTCATAAGGCACTCATTCTTTTATATTAAATTTGCATAAATGATATCCTATGTCTTATACTTTTTCAAAGAATATTATATATTTTAAACAATTGAATATTGGTACATACTTATCTATTTACTTCCTGTAAGTGCTACATAATTTTCATAGTTAGCATGTGATACATTTTGTTTTATTTATTTTTGATGGGCATTTGGTGGTTTCCGTTAGTTTGCTATGATATATTTTATAATAATGAACTTGCTTTTGCATACTTCTTTGAATTTATATTCAATTTCTCTGGGTATATATTTGGAAGAGGAATTTCTGCATGATATAATATGAGCACAGTAAATCTGATAAAGTATATCTATTTCCCCCCAACATTATATCCACACCAATAGTACATAGGGTTTATAGTTTCTTCCATTATCATCCATTGTTCAGTTTTACTTTTCCATCTGATAAGAAAAATTGTAGCTTTTCTCTTTTCTTTTATTACTAAAAATTGAACATCACTTCATATGCTTATCAGCCAATGAGATTCCTTTGCTGTGACTTACTAATTAATTTTATGTACTAATTTCTTTATGATATTTATTGAATTTTTCTTGCTATTTCTCAGGAGTACCCTATACATTACATGATAATCTTTTAATGGCTATTTGTTGCAAATTTTTTTACCTAATGTACATTTATTTATTAAATTTTGTCCATGACTTCCTTTAATTTTGATAGTAAAAAATTTCCCCCTTTTTTCAGTTCAGTTTCCCTATTTAGGGAAATTATTCTCCATCACAGAAACATATCATTATTCTCTTACATTTTTTTCTGATAGTTTTAGAAGTTTTTATACTTACGTTAAATCTTTAATATATCTGATTTATTTGTTATATCCTGTGTAAAGTAAGCCTTGTTTTGTCAAATAGCAATGGAATTTTCATCAATGTAAAAAATAATTTCTTCACAGATTAATAATACCATTCAATAATAGTATGAATACACAAAGAGATTACCTATTTGCTATCACCATATGTCAAGTACTGAACAAAGATTATATCACTTAATCTTTACGGAAAATTTTTAAGAAGGAAATATTTTCTTGTCATTGCTGGTTGTTTTGCTGAAGAGTAAATGGCACATTTTGAGAAGTTAATTATTTCACCCAAGGGCACACAACTAATGATTAGTGGATGTAGGAATTAAGAATGTAATGCTGAAAAATGAATAAACACAAGCCAATGTCTCCTATAGGTAAACATAATGTATCTAAAATAAAAGTCTTCTTTATCCCATGATGTTCTCTCCACTTACAATTCTTCAGTGTCTCTCCATCCCTGCAAGAGAAAGCACACAGTCCTTGACATGGCTTAGAAAATTCCCTTTATCTAGTTACATCCTCCTGCATTTTTACAAGCTCTTCTGCTTCCTCCTTCCTGTCTCTTACTTCATATTTTGCCCTTATGCAACCGCATCTCACCTCCCTAAGACCTGAGAGTTTAAGCTTCTTGTTTTGGGTTAATTCTTCTTGTAGAATTAAACACTGACCAACTTCACCTAGATTACTCACAGTTATCTCTTGGGAGAGCCCAAGAATCAGCTCTTCTAGGAAGCCTGTCCTGAACCCCCAGTTTGAACCAAGTGCATATTCTGCACTCCTATAAACAGTCTGTCATAACATTTGCCACCTCATACTTAATTGTTTTACAGAATAGAAGACAAGAAACCTCATGCTGAAATGCTACTTACTTGTGTTTTAGCTCAAGCACACTGCACAGGGTCTGACATATAGTGGACACTCAATAAAAGCTGGTTCAACTAAGCTGAACTGAGAAATCTTCATGGTAAGGGCACACAATTAATCTTTATAAAAAATTTCACTATAAATTGTATTGGCCAGTGTCCACAAACATTGTTCCATTGATCCCATCTTAAGTGGTCTAATTTTCTGAGTGTGAATTGTGATCCTCAGCAATGGAAACTTCATCCTTCTCCATTCAGGAAATGTGGGTGATTATGTGTTATGTATGTGGTGTAGGTCTCCTCTATGGCCACAGTTTCTTCATAGATCAAGAGTTGTGTCTGGTTTGTAGTATGAGACGTGCCTAGGGAGTGACTTCATCTAACCAGACACTGTTCATTAAACAAGGTGCTCAATTAAGGGATTTCGTGACTGTTTTTCAGTGGATTTTAGTCTTAGTATGATAATTTTTTCTGTTTGTTGCGTCTGTAATGAATATAAGAAAAGCATAAATATATCCCATAGTAATTTAACAATCATATTAAATTGTCATGAAATTTGACCCCTTCTACCTGCAGTAAATAGAAATTTATAAATAAAAGAAAAATTGACATTTATTCAAAGAAGAAAATATATCGTCTACAAAAATTATCCTATTTGAGTCTCATTTTCAGAATTCACATGGCAGTTTTTGAATAAGTCAAACAGGACAGCTAAACCCAAAAAAATTCTTATTTATTAGTTACCGTACACTGAATAATCACCCATATGAGGCTGGCTATGGGAAGCCTATAAGGTAGAAAATAATCTTTAACAACTACTCTAATAAGAAAAAATTTAGTCAATTTTATTTCTAAAAATCATTAGTTGATTCCTCACTCAGGATCCAGCTTCAAAATAGCAATCCTCTTTTTTGTCAATAACTTTGTAACAGTAACTTCCTTCCTTAACTCTAAAGACAAAAACCTCATGTTTCCTGGATACTGAAATACACTGTATCTGGTGCTGCCTTGGAAGCTGCAATTAGCAGTTACTAATCTGCTATTTCTTGTGCAGAGCACCTCTTATTCCTTCTCTGATTCTATAATTAATTAAAATAACATTGCTTGATTCACACTGCATAATGTCAAATTCTCTTAAAACTTGACTCGTTTTTCTAATACTAACAAGTTAGATAAAACTGACCAAATAAATTCACCAAATACCTAAATCAAGAGCACAGCATCATTCTTCACACAAAGTGCAAGCAAATAGTTTCATTCCTGTTTGTGGAGCTTAACCTTCTGCAAAAGTAATTAGGTCTATAATTAAAAAGCTATTTGGAATGATTAAAACCCTGTTATCTTGTGGCATTTAAAGACAAATGCAAATGTCAGAAAGGATGAATTCATTAAAATTTCCATTTAAGAGAAAAAAACATTGTGGATGAAGAGTGTTATTTATTAAAATGTTACAGTTTCAGGAAAAGTTTGATTTGCGAAGAAGACACTGAAGGTGGAAGGTATCTTTTTGTAGCATTTGAAATAGCAATCAGTTGCTATTCACAAATGTTTATTTAAGGGGTTATTTTCAACTAACAACTCATAATGTCACAGTGTTATTTCAAAGATGATGTCGTTCTTCTGAGGGACTTTATCTTTTTCAGTACATTAAAAATTGTCAATGTATCTAGTTCTGAGTCAGCCATGTATATAAGTTGTTAGTCTATTTTACAAGCTATAGTATATTATCAATCTAGATTTTTAAGCTGTGAATTCAAAGGCTAATTACTTTGAATGGAATGGTCAAGATTTAAAGTCTCCTGTTGCCCAAACAATCTAAAGGAAGAGAACTTGAGGGACTGTTGGGCTACATGCTGTTTAATGATCATTTTTCAAACTGATGTGATTTAGGAGCAGTCTGCTGGTGGTCCCCAGTTAAGTGTGTTGCATTCTTTTCAAGGAAGCACACTTATTCCTGAGCAAGTGAAATTAATTTCTGGTGGTAGAAGTTATTGACTATTATCACATATGTTTTGTGTGACTGTCAAATCATATATTTTCTATATTTTTATTTAGCATTTCAATTTTCAACACATCATTAAAAATACAAGAAAGTATATACAGAGAGAAGTAAATTTTAAGAAGACATATTATGAAATAAATACAACATTAATAGTTTCCAAATACGTAAATAAAACCAATCAAACAAAAAAAATCAAACTTTAAGTAGTATTCTGAAATTTAGAGATTAAACAAAAAGGATAAAGACAAAAATACATTCTGATTGGTTGGAAAGAAGAAATGTTGTGTTTATTTAATCATTATTGATTCATGTACAAAACGAAGAGCGTATTAGATGAGGATTATTGTGTGGGATATCAGTCTTGAATTATGGAATAATAATCCCTCCTCTAATTTCATATATGGTCTCACAGCATCATTTTTCTATCATTTAAAAAGACATTATGGCCTAGCTATAAGAGCCCTATAGCACACAGGGTCCCACGTGGCCCTTACTTCTCAGGATGCTTTTTGCAAAAAATGAGTCCTCAAAGAGGACTCATTTTCTCTTAAAAATTTAACCACATGGCCTATGGACCAGTCATTTTCAATGGTATGACCACAGTCTTCCCTCAGGAGGAAGATGAATCACTCTAATTAGAGATTTTATACAGGAAAACTTCAGACATTTGGTGTTACTTGACTTTATGTTTCTAATTCATTATTGACCACCTTATTGGAGTAAGAGAAGGAACCTTGTATGGATGACAGAAAGCTGACAAGAGGTTTGCACTTGGACTTATCAGGGCTAAGACTAAGAAATCATTTAGCAAAAAAGAGATGAGATACAATTATTCAAATGGAAAATTATGGAAGACTGGAAAAATATGATGGATGAGTCTGAATTCTCTTGTTGAGGAGACTAGAAATAGAATATTCAATTTGAAAATAAAACAAAAATGATGGGTCTCAGGAGGACATTTCAATCATGTAGTATTCACCAAGACATGTTCACTTTCAGCGTACATTCCTTATTCTACACCCAGCTATTAATAATGAAGGCAATGCTCTGAACATAAAAATTGTAGGAATAAATTTACCTGTGGCTCACACTTATTCAAAATCAGAGAGTCCTCCTCATGAGAAACTCTATGATTATAGGCATTCTAGGTATGGCTTTAGTCTACACTTATAATGTATTTATTGTTGCATAACGCACAATGGTGGCAAACCCTAAACTGCATGAAATGTGTGAAGACATTTAGTAGTGGATTTTTGTTTACAATATATGAGAATTCATCCAGGGGAAAAATTCAATGACTGTAAGGAATGTGGGAAGGCTTTTCTACATGTCTAATGACTTGCTCAGCATCAGAGAGGTTACAATGGTAAGAATCTCTTATAAATATAAGGAATGTGGAAGAGCATTTGGGAAGGGTTCCTATCTTACTGGATATCTGATAGGTAGTACTGGTGAGAAAGTTTTTCAAATGTGATCACTATGGTTAATATGAAGGAAATTTTTAGGAATTTGGGGAAAAATTATGTTATAGTCAAGAATTACTTTTCATCATGGAATTAATCCCAGTGAGGAACTATGTAAATGAATGCTTTGGATTTAAGGTCTTTATGTACCACTTTTAACTATCTTAGTATCAGACAATCTGTACTGGTTAGAAAACCTATGAATGGAAGCATTGTGGGAAGGCCTTTTTCTGGAAGGATCACATAGCAACTTGAAAAAAAACATAAAAAGGGAGACGCAGCCCACAAATAAGTTTGCACGGAAAGGTCTTTGTCAAGAGTTCCTATCCTACCTGATAAGAGAGCACTTTCATCATCTTTTAACACTTTTTAAATAAAATAATATATATGTGAGAGTAACTTAGTGAATTTTGCTCCATTTCTAATATTCTGTAATAGTTATATGAAGAACTTTTATCTCTCTCACATTTATTTTACTATACTGTGCATGTTGTGAATCTGGTCTAATTTCAGCAAAATTCTTATCAGATAATTTGTTCCATAGTTTCTTTCTTTCCTATCATTTTTTTCTATTTCTTGATATGTTATATTCTTACTTCTATTCATTTGTATTTCAGTATAATCTCTTTTATGCTTTTAATTAAATACTGATAATTGTTTTTGTGTTACACTGTAAACATTGTTTTACTTGGTGAGATAACCCTTTTAATAAATAAATACATTGCCATTAACTAAAAAAGAAGATATATATGCCTTCTTCCCTTTTCACTTGATATTTAAATATTTAAAAATCAGTCTATTGAGGTATTATTTGCACACCACAAAATTCATCAACTTTAGACATATAAATCAAAGAGTTATAACAAATGCATGCAATCACATACATATTATTGCAATCATTACATAGAACTTTCCATCACCTTGAAAAGTTCTCTCATGGTTTTGTGACACTCAGTTCCTATCCCCATATGTAGGTCTGGCAACCATAAATCTAGGTTTTATCACTGTATCTTTGCCTTTCTAGATTTTCATATAAACAAAAGCATAAAGTACATAGGTTTTGTGCCTAGATGCTTTCATTAGCTTCTTTCACTTACTATAGTTTGTCTGTTTTTATTTTATTTTAGATATTTTTCCATACTGTTGCATGTACTTTATTATTGCTGACTAGCATTCTATTTATGGGTATAGCATTTTTTAATCCATTTACCAGTAGATGGACATTTGGATTTATTCTAGGTGTTGACAATTGCAAATAAAGCTGCTGTAAACAATGAAGTACAAGCTTTTGCGGACATATGTCTATATTTTTGTTGAGTGACTATCTAAGAATGGGATCACTGCCTGTGTGTTGTGTATGATTAACTTTATAAGAAAACACTAATTTTTTTCCTCAAATTATATGCACCTTTTGAGGTAGATGACAATGTGCTGCATTTCCAACATTATGCTATTTTAACTTTAGCCACTCTTTGTAATGATTTCTCACTGTGATGTTAATTTGCATTTCCCATTGAATGACTAGTGATGTTGAGCATCTTTTCGCGTGTTTGTCATTTATATTTTCTTCAATCAAGTGTCTGTTCAAAACTTTTGCCCATATTTTTAAACAGGTTCATTGTTTCCTTTAGTTATGATTATTGATATATTCAGAAATATTTGTTATTAGATATATGTTTTCTTGTACTTTAGTATTTTGAAATATCTAGACTTATAAATGTGCAAAAATGGTACAGAGAATTCTCACACCCCCCTCACTCAGCATCCTCTAATGATAATATCTTGCAACATCATAGATTGATTGCAGAAACCTGAAAATTAACACTAATGCAATAGTTTAAACTAATCCTTTTTTGATCCTTCTAGTTTTCCAACTAATGCATTTTTGATCAAGATAATTACTCTAGTTCTTTTATACTAAAGATTTGCATGATATATCATTTTCCCACTTGCTTACTTTTAGCATATCTGTGTTTCTATATTTAAAGTAGGTGCCTTTTCAACAGTATATAATTGGTTATTGCTTTTATTTTAAATCCAATCTGGCAATCTCTGCCTTTTAATCAGGGTGTTTAGAGCAGTTACATTACATTATATATAAATAATAATATCTTTTTTGGGGGGACAGGGTCTTGCTCTGTCACACAGGCTGCAGTGCAGTGGTGTGATCAAAGCTTACTATAACCTCAAATTCCTGGGCTCAAGCAATCCTCCTGGCTCAGTCTCCTGAGTAGCTGGGTCTACAAGTGTGTGATACCATGTTCAGCTAATTTTTTTTATTATCTTTGTAGAGGCGGGATCTCCTCATGTTGACCAGGCTGGTCTCAAACTCCTGGCCTCCAGCCTAAGCTTCTCAAAGTGCTAGGATTACAGGTGTGAGCCACTGCTAAACAATAATATCTTTGGGTTAAAATACACCATTTTATTATTTTCTTTTCTAATTATGAAACAGCTTGTTTTTTCTTTTTCAAAGTCATTTGCCTGCCTTCTTTCAGATTAATTCGTTTCTTTTTATGATTCTATTTTATCTCCACTATTTTTTAGAGGTCACTTTAGGGTTTTCAGTATATGTCTTTAACATATCACCATCCACTTTCATATATTAAACCAATCCACATATCATTTAAAAATCTTACAACAGGATACTTCTATTTCTTCCCTCACATCGTTGTGCTGTTATTATCTTCTCCAACAGTTGTTGGGGTACTTATGTTTGCTGTAAATAATTCATTACACTTACAGATATTTTTTAATGAGGAGATTTTTAAAATTTATTGAGGTGTGACTGACATGTAAAAAATCTATGCATATTTGATGCATACAACTTGATGAGTTTGGGGATAAGTATACACCAGTGAAAGCATCACTACCATGAACATATCTTTCATCTCCCAAAATTTCTTTCCACACTTTTTGTTATTTGTATGTGGGGGGGGGTATAAGAATACAATATAAGATCTACCCTTTTAGAAAATTTTAAGTATACAATACAGTATTGTTAGCTGTAGTCACTATGCTATATATTAGATCAAGAACATATTTATCTTTCATAACTAAAACTTTATACCCTTTAACCATCCTCTCCCATGTCTCCCTAACCCCAGCCCTGGCAACCACCATTCTACTCAATGCTTTTATAAATTCAACTATTTCACAGAAAATATGTTTCATATTTACCCATCTATTTCTCATTATTAATACTGTTCTTTATATATTTGTATAAATACAAATTTCTATGTTGTCTTTTTACATCTATTTGAATGTACTATTTTAATATTTCTTTAGTGCAAGTCTATCTCATACTACACTATTTTTTACTGTGCTTTCACTATTTTAAAGATAAGAAAACTGAAGTGTATTGGGATTAGGTAATTTTCCTAATATCCACAGCTTCCAAGTAACAGAAATTGAAATAGAATAGGGAAGAAAGAAGGGAGGAAGAGGAAGTGGAAGAGGAGGAAGAGGAGGAAGAGGAGTAAGGGGGGATTCACTCAAGGAAAATAATTTCTTCATTTAAAATTTATTTTGTTGTTTTTGCAAGGATTTTGTATAAATATTTTTTTAAATAAGGAATGTGAATGTGGCCAAAGGTTATGGAATTTTTATTGATTTTCAATTTAATTGGGGTATATAACAAATACATATTTTCTGTAATTAATAATCTTTGGAGTTATTATATTGTTGTTTCCAGATTACTAAAAAAATTGAAAACTGTACTTAGAGAAAGTATAATTACTCAAATAAAACATAAGAAGAAGAAAACTATAAGAAATATTCAGTTATTTCATTATGTAACTGACCCTCCAGGGCTAAAAACATTCTTAACATTCTTGGGCAGAAAAGTTTTAATGCAGAAGTTGTAACTTGTTTCATTTTATTTTGGTTTTGCATGTATTTGTTTGTTGTTTTATTTTTAATCACACAGGTGAATAACTTTCCAATATTATTTTGAGTCTTAGTGTTAATATGGCTTAAAATCATCTTTAATTATCTAACAGGTAATGCCACTAGCCAATGAGAAGCCATAGGTCAGGGAGAAATCTTATTTCTTAAAAAAGAAACCAGTATGTAAATATAATAGTAAATATGAAACCAGGCAACAAGAAACTGAAATAAATTGAGTAATTTATTTTAAGAAGCACATAAGAAGAGTAAACAACAAAGCACCACTGGGTGGTATAGGAATAAACAGATTCCAGAATAAGTGGTTAGGCATTAAATTATTCAGGAATTAAACTTGATGCTAATGGCAAAATCAAACATAGCTAACACTAACTGAGGCTTATGATTATGCCAGGCACTATAATAATTGCTACACAATCAATCCTTACGAAAACCTTACAAGGAAAATACCATTATTATCTTCATTTCACAAATGAATAAGCTGAGATATGAATTAAATAATGACTTAGCTACCCATATGATAGTGGCAGAGCCAGTATTGGAATCCAGGTGGTCAAGTACCGGAGACAAACCACTACAAACTCCAAGACACAAGGGAAATTCAGAGACAAAAAGTAGATTATTGGTTGTCAGGGCTGGGGGTGGGGTAGAGTGAGAAGTGTGTGCTACAGGGTACAGGTTCCTTTGGAAGTGGTGAAAATGTTCTGGAATTAGATAGTGGTGATGGTTGCATGATCTTATGAATATACTAAAAACCACTAAGTTATATACCTCAGAAAAGTAATTTTATGGTATGTGAATTATATTCCAGTAAGAAAAATACCACTCCACATATTATATGATTCTATTTATATGAAAAATTCAAAATAGGCAAATCTATACAGACAGAAAGTAGATTAGTGGTTGCCTAGAACTGGGGGTTTGGTGTGAACTGGAAAGTGATAGCTAACGCATGCAGAGCTTCTTTTTGGGATGATGAAAATGTTGTAAAGTTGTTTTGTTCCAAAATTATTCTAAAAATATTCTAAAATCTGTAAATACACTGTGAACCATTGAATTACATTTTAAATGGGTGAATTATATCTCAATAAAGCTCTTATTTTTAAAAATAATAAAAAACCAAAAACATTATTTGACCAAATTTCAGTGTTGAATAGTTAAAAAGGTCTAGAGTAGTTAAATGAATCATTCTAGCTAGGCAAGTTCTTTAGATTCTAAACTTCATTGAATTAATTTTCTGAACTTCAGCCTAAACATTTATTATTATTTTATTAATATTACTATTATTGTTATTATAATATTAATTGTTTTCATACAAACATCTTCAAATATATAACTATATATATTTAAATAAGTAAATATATAATCAAATACATGTATAATTGATATATATTGAACATATAATCCAGTTCATTTAGCATATTCTGATCACTTGTTAATGAGGCTTACCAGTGGATAAATGAGATGATTTTGAAAATTTTGATAGATTACAAACTGTAGTACTGGCTAGAATTGACATTGACTATGTCACTGTTCAAAGAACAAGTTTGCTCATTTAAAAATAATGAGATTAAGAAACGTAAACTCTATATAAGATATAATGCTAAAAATATATTATTTTATTGCATCTCATTTTTAAATTTTTGCTGAATATTTACTCAGAGTGAAAGGATTTCAGAAATGTGACACAGTCCTTCCGAGCTGTTAAAAAATACAGGAAATTGTAACCTTATGCTCAATTTTGTTGAGGTTTAAGGCATTAATGTTTACAAAAAAATTAAGAATATCCAGAAGTAGAACATAATTTTACACATTTTAGACATCATTTAGCCCAATACATACTCAATTTCAGAATTATTTCCACATTTAACCCAGTAAAACAAAAATGCATCTCACTTTCCTTTCCAACACTCAATAGAACCAGTGCAATATAGATAGCAGTTTATTGAAATGATTTTCTACTAACATATAAACATTCTCAATATGTAATGAAATGATCCTTCATCAATAATTGATTTGTATGTGCTATTCAAATGATCTCTTTTCTAAAGAGGCATACGCAAAAAAGTATTTTTCACATAAACTAGTAGGGAGTACAGTATAATGTTGGCTGGCAATGGCAGTTCCTAGAGGAAGTTGTTAGCTCACAATATGGAATTGCAGGATATATGTTGCACTATTGTACTGAGACAGAAAGACCTCTGATCGTTAGCAGAATGTGCCTGTGGGAGTTCAATATTTTACATTATAGTAACTCAAAATCTTTAAGATTTGGCATGAAATAGCTTCTAAGCACATTGCCACTATAAGCTAACACACTGAAAGCCATGTTGTCTTCAAGTAAAATAAAAAAAAATCATATGGTTAGGAGGGCATGAGGTACATATTGTCTATTAGGGATCAGCCACAAGGGAAGATACATCTTTTTAGATTTTATCTTGAAACAACATGAAATCTTACAGTCAGTAATTCAGTTTAAAGAGGAGTCAGTAATAAAAAAAAGGAACATCTCATCTGTCTGTTATTAAAATGTGACAGATATTATGAGTCTTGGAAATGGCTTGTTTAGAGAAAGATTATTCAATTTTCTGGCTGGAATACATTCGTTGCTGAATATTGTGTGTTTATAATATCACTTTACTGTACTTTGGCTTTTGTCAAAATTATACCCATTAAATTTTTTGTAATTTTAATGTTCAAATTCTTTGGCTCTTAAAAGTCAATATTATAAGAGAACAGTGAATATTGACAGAAATCTACATTTTCTCTCAGCTCACAAATGGAGTATCTAAACACCTTCACTAAGAGTCCCATAGAAATCACACAGTTAACTCCTCAGTTTGGCACACCACATAGTTATTTTTGGTAAGAAAAGGCTTATGCTTTTCTGTGCTGCAGTGGTACTTATTTAACATAACATAAGCAATGATAAATTCTCTGCCATGAGCAAAGAATGATATGAAATCGTGGCAACATTTCAAAGAAAATGAAAAAAAAACCCCTTGTGTTTGTTGCTTTTTGAATATATTAAATAGCAGATGATATTCACTTGCTACAAAGGGTAAAGGAGTAATAAACTTAAGTATAAACAAAGCCGTTTTATCATTAAACACTACCCTATCCTTTCCACTTGTAGGTTAATGGTAGCTAGTTCAGTGACTGAAAAATTGTAATAAATAACAGGTAAAGAGCGATTACTATTTATCAGGCACTGTTCTGTCACTTTATATGTAAATGTTTTTCAATTTTTGTCACTCTATGAAAAAGAAGCTATTGTTATTCAGATTTTGTTTGTGATAAAACTCACAGAGGTGATGTAACTTGCCCAAGGTCACAGAGCTAGTGGATAACAGAACTAGAATTGAACACAGGCAGTCCATATTCATACCTTGTCACTAATCCTTTAACAAAAGTAGAGTTGGTCACTGTATACAGTATTGCAAACTAAGTACTCCTATATTATGCCAGGATGGAAACAATTTGGTCTGGTATATGAAAATGGGAATATCAAAAGCGAGAAAACTTTGCCACTATTACAACGATACTACCATAAACTTGGGAGCAAGATCAGAGAACACGGGCAGAAGAGTGAGCATTAGACAAAGGGGAAGTCTGAGGTTGAGTGTCAAGAGCAATCAGCCTGACCTGAGTCCACACCAGCACGTGCCCTTCTATTCAAATCCTCACAGGACTCTGGATTGACTTTGATGGCTGGCACCACCCACAATTGTAATAATTAGTGAAAATATGTGTATAATCATGTCTAATCATCTGCTGAATTGTATTGCCAGTAGAATACAATGTCTTACACGTTTAAATAGTCAATAAATCTTTTCAAAAGATTGCAAATTGAATACTCAGAAAGAGGGAATCTAAATAGAAACAAATCATAAACAATTCCAGAAAGTTTCCATAAAGAAGGTTTTTCCAAAAAGAAGGTTTAAATTCTAATGATGCCACTTGTCTGCTGATCTTTCATGCTTTGTATCTTATGTGGATATAAGAGATTTCTAAAGGCACTATTCTCTTTGGAAATTAAGCCACAAATACACACTTTCTTGAGTCTTCCAGTACCTCTCACTGAGAAAGCCCTTACTGTTTTTCATGTAATGAATTAACTGTGAACACATCAACTAAATAAGAAATATGTTGTTAAACCAAATTCATGAAATTCTCCTAGAATTTACTTATTAGAAAATTCTTCCATTTTATCTTGAGTTTAATTTGATCCATCCTTGAATAAATGGATAAAACAAAATGTGGTGTATACATACAAGTGAATATTATCTAGCCTTAAAAAGGAAAGAAATTCACATGTGATACACAACATGGATAAACTTTAAAGACATTATGGTAAGTGAAATGAACCCATCACAAAAATACAAATAGTGCATGCTTCCACTTACATGAGACACCTGGAGTAGTTAAATTCATAAAGACAGGCAAGTAGATTTGCAGTTGCCAGTGGGTAGGGGTAGAAAGGAACAGGGAGTTAGAGTTTAATGGGTATAGAATTTCAGTTGGGGAAGATAAAAAAGTTCTGGAGATACATGGTAATAATAGCTGCACAACAATGTAATTATCTTAATGTCACAGAACTATACACTTAACAATGGCTAAAATGGTAAATCTTATGTTTATTTTGCCATAATAAGGGGCAAAATAAGATTTCATTTGAAATTTACATATCATCATAAATATTGTTGAAATTGTATCTATAGTATTATAGATTTCAGTAACATGCATATTTATTGTTGAGTCTATTGAGATAAAATTTGAGATTTTATTCTATTAAGGCAATCAATTTGAAATTTAATCAAAGCTTAATTAAATAAATTATTTAATTAAATTAATTTTAATTAGATAATGGATTTAATTATTTAATTTCACCTTTCCTAAAATTACTCAGATATTTTTATTTCCAATTTAATTACAGTTGAGATACTGTACCAACTCTTTCTTGTTTAAAAACATCAATATTAGAAGTCACCTTAACACACTTTTAATAATAATATGTACAAATTTGGAAAGTAATGCTCTTGATCTTTGTCTAGATTTATATTTATTTAAAATAAATATATTGATTTTTAAACCATTGTATTTTTGTAATAATCAGAAGTATGTAAAATATTTTGGAACACACACACATATACAATAGAAGATGGTGTTATTGATTCTAAAATTTCCACATCAATATCAATATTCTTAATACTAATATTATTTTATAGTGGTTTCCATGAAACCATATTATTTTGCTTCTTTCCTGTAATATGCATTTGCACACTGGCAAGCAGAGGAATTAAAAGTATGGGCTCTTGCATCAGCCTTCCTGGGAGCAAATGTCAACTCCTCAACACACGATTTCGAGGACTTGGCAAGTACTTCAACTCTCTGGACTTTGGTTTTCTCATTTATAATATAGAAAATGAACAGTTTCTGCCTCACATAGATGCTTAAATGAGTTACTTATGTTAAACACCTATACACTTGTCTGACACATATTTAGCCCAAAATAAATGCCATGTATATTATTATCACCCAAATATTTGGCATCTTACTGAAATTATAGACATAAACTTCAAACATTTGAAAATAAGTGGTTATTATTAAGTTTTGTTGCAGTCTTCATGGGTCCTCAGATTTATCTAGTAGAAATATTTTCAAACCATTCACATTTTTAAGATGATAACAATGGTTTCAGAGCAAAACCCTTTAAGCCATTCAAAAGCACTATGATGTCAAAGAGAGATATTTATTAAAATATGACATTCTCTTTAAACTATTGTTATGAACAAATGGATCTAGGTTTATACTGCTATTCTGTAGCATAAGATAAAAAGGGACCCTATCTAACTGACTCATAAAATATTTTACATTTGGTGTTTCCACTGATAATAGAGAAGAATTATTAATCAGTACTGCATCTTATATTTACTTAATACATTCATGAATTCTGACCTTTAAATATCAGATAAGATAGTTATTAAATGACCAGAAATATCAATTTCACATCTATTTACCTATATTCACACAGAACAAAAATATGTTGTTTAAAGGGGCAGTAATTTGAACGTATCAGAAAAACAAAGTATGCATATGGTTCACAATTTAATTTTATAGTTTATCATTCATCTATTTAAATGGGGATAGATCATAAATAAACAGAAAATGAAATGTCAGTAAGACAATATTATATACTAACATGTAAATGAGTTTCTCCAAGGTACCTTAGATTATGACACACAGATAAGCTTGTGCTAATGGCCAAGCACAAATAGATGTATATCTGAATTCACAATAAGTGGAACTGGAGCTTTTTGTCAGAAAGATAATTTATAAAATAAATGCTAGGAAATATAAGCCAATACAATGTCCTTCAGCAATTCTCTAAGTAAATTTTCAAGTATTTTTATTCTTGTGGAATGAGTAAATATGCGACACTGATAGCTTAATTCAGAAAAAAAATCATTCTAAGAAAAGTTTAATCTGAATGTCAAAATTCAGTTTTTGTTAAGGCAACTTTCTATTGTTAATGTTTTTGATATAGTCTTCGTCATGTGCAAATAACTCATTTTCAACTAGGAATAACTTTTGTTTATAAGAGTCACTATTATTGATAAATTTTACTCATATTTTAAAGTGTTTCAGATATAACCATGGCATAATTATATTTTGTATAATAGCAGAGTAAAGGAAGGGAGTAATACATAATTCACCAGAAACATTAAGGCACAAAAACATTTCTACAAAATAATATTTGATGTTCATATATACACAGCAATCATAAAGAAGTATAAAGAAACAGAGTAAAATGCAAAGAAATCAAATGGCTATGATAATAATACTTTCTGGAAGAGAGGAATTATTCTTCTCATTTATATGAACCAAACGAACAAAACTGGTTTAATCTCCAAGTCTGAATTCAAAGAACGATTGTTATCTTTTAACTGAAATGAAATCCTGATAAAATACAACACACCATAAACATTTATCTTCCTATTTACTTATTGCTTACATATTGTTCCTTCTTATTTCTTTAAGGCTTTTTCCCAAACAGCTATTTGTTAGCACACAAAGGATGCCATATAATTCAATAAGATAAAATAATTTAAAAATAAATAAGACAAATTAATTCAGCCCAGTGAAAAATAACTGCAGGGAAATAAGGTAATAAGATTTTGGCAAATGCAAGGTCAAAACACAAGCATCATGCCACAAATTCTGTGCATTGGTAGACATGGATACACATTTAGATTTAAGTTTTCCAGGGCAAGCTTAAAACACAACAACAGAACCATCACCACCAGTTTTAATGCTTCAATCACAGAGAAATTTTCTCTGTGTGTCTTCAGAAATAAGAGAAAATGATATCTTTAGAGCAGCTTTTTCTAATGTTCCCTGTAATATTTTTTGAGATGCTTCACACAACCACACAGACAAAAGGGTCGAAGGTAAAATACATTTGGAAAATTCTACATATCTAGCACCTCACCCTATCCTCGAACTTTTTGAGATTGACGGCAAAATGTCAGCATATTAAAACTTGTATTTCTTTTAAATTAATATAACTTTTTAAAAACTGGTTTGAGCAAAAGCACCCTTCATTTTTCCTATATCTCAATAATGTAGTTTAGAGAGAATGTGGAAGCCATTCCCATAAACTGGGTATGAAGAAAAGCAAGAACTCACTCCTTAAGACCGCAACTAAATATTCTTGCAGAGGGTGTTCTTCTCCACCATTGCCAGCTGTAGGTTTGCAGGATTCTACCCTTCTTCTCTAGGACTCAGTGGTACCTTAAAGGTGTCCAGACAGGTAATGCTAACCTAGCCCTAGACAAGGGTTAGGGCATGGGTAGGAGCAAAGAGATGTCCACATGTATAACGGGGCCTTGACCATAGCCAAGGCTCAAAGCATGAGTAGTAATCAGGGCCACTGAATAGTGAAGGTGTTCAGTTGTGGTTGCTGTTAAAAGGAAGCCCTCACAAAGAGAGGACCATGAGCAGGACTCTGAGGAGCTTTATCAGGGGCTTACTTAAGGAGTCTGATGACACAAGCTCTACTTACTTGCCTTTGGCCCCTTCAGATCTGATGCATTCTGAGCCCATACTATGCTTCTGTCACATCAACTGCCACTCCTTCATTCTCTAGCCTCAACCAAAGGAAATCATTCAAATTGTGGAGGGGGAGAAAGACGGGCAGAGGGAGGGAGGTATTTCTTCTGCTACATATTTAATCCTCTTATGCTCTTAGCTAAACCAGGAGCATCTCTATGCCTTCAAAAGTGTTACAGAGAACATTAAAAAATTATTCTCTAAAAATGTTGGAAAAGCTCTTATGAAGACTTGCAGAGAAAATTTCTCTGTGATTGAAATATTAGCAGTGGTGGTAACAATCTTGGTATTGTGTTTTATATGTGCCCTAGAACGTAAATCTAAATATGTATCCATGTCTAGCAAATGGACAGAAATTGTGGAATGGTGTTTGTGTCCTAACCTTACACTTGCTAAAATATTACTTTATTTCCCTGCAATTATTTTCCATTTGGCTAAGGTTGTGATCATAAAATCCATTTACTTTACTTTATTCCAAGTCATATCCTTACATTGTAGGATCTAAGGACCTAATGAGCTAGAAAATTAAATGGGAAAAGGAAAAAAAAGAATTTTTTTAAAGTAACTTGAAATGTGAGGGAAGTATGGATACAAAAGGATGTTTAATGTTTAAAAAGAAATATTTTTGGCACATGTGAAATAGATTTTTAAAGTGTTCCCTTAGAATAAACACAATATTGATTAATTTAGTTATAATTTTTAAAATAATTTCCTTTAATATACACTTACCTTATTAAGCCAAAATTGGAACAAATATGTCAGGAATGTCATCCAATCCTACAGACTTTTGTTAGTGAGAACCTAGGGATAAATAGGTTTGAGCATCTAAAAGAATTGATGGGCTATATATCTTCAGACAGTTATCAATATAGAAAAATAAACAACTTCAGACATCTATCAAAATATAGTAAATATATTTCTAGTTCCCATTCAGTTTTCTTTATGTGGTTATAAGTTTACTTATTAACATTTCTTCTAATTACTTTCTTGATCTCAGATTTTCACTTACAAGGAATTTGACGTGAGTATTATAAAATAGTTTAATCTATTTAATATCTTATCCAGGCTTCATATCAATAAAAACAAAAGAATTGAGTGACTATTCCTAAGGTCTGATATGATGTAATTCAGTCACACATTTTAAGCATTTTTGTAAGGCATCTAAATATTTTTTCAGTTATAAACTTCTTCAATTAGAGCCATTTGTTAAGCAGAAATCAAGAAACTTCCATAACTTAAAAGAAAGGAAAATATTACTTATGAGAAATGACAAAGGTGCTCACAAACTTTTGAAGTGGCTCTAAGATCAGATTGTCTCTCCTTACCATGCTACATAAAAATAATTTAAAGAATTCATAATATCTTCCCAGAAATTTAATAGCCATAAAACCCCATAGATTAAAAATTGTTGTCTTAGATTCTTGTTCTTAGGTCCTATTAAATTTCTTTTTTTCCCCAAATCAGAAACCTATTAAAACATTACTATAATAAATACTAACATCGAAAGTACAGTGCCTTTCTCTTACAATTTAAAATATTTTCATATGTGTTTTCTCACCTGATAAATTAATTTTTATCACTCACCATATGAAAAATGAAGATCAAATAAATAATACAAATTGAGAGAAATTTATAATGTGCTGATGAGCCAGGTACAGTAAATTACAAACCAAAGGAGGGGTTAAGATCAGGCTAGAGTAAGTACATACGGGGAAACTGAAGGTCATTGAGGAACAAGAGAGGGATGACAGAAATTGTTGCTGTCAGTGTTAGTGAAGACTGCAGATTCTACATAGTGCAGAAAATTAATAATATAAAGAAGTGACTTTTAAATCCCTTGAGAAAAGGTTAGTGAAATTTTTCCTTTTAAACCAAGTAAAATTCTCTGATATTACAGAAAAGGTTAAACTGCCTAAATTTGTTCTAATCTAGAATAGTATCCAAGCTGTTAACTAATCAAGATGTAACATTTCCATAATGATACTTTATAAGACCTATTTTCATCCTTGCAGCTCCTAAAAATTAAATTACATACATTTAAGCAATTTTCTAACTGCTTCAAAATTATCTTTAGAGTCTCATTTTGCTATTTGAAATTTTATTTCTCAATCTAGTACTTTTTGCAAGATTATGAGGAAAAGAGAAATAATGGAAAAGACACTTAGAAATAACATTTCATTTCCTTCTAAGATTACTGACACCAAAGGAAAGCCCTTTTTAGTTTAGTTTAAATTTATTTATTTTGTTTTTGTTGTTCTTTTAAAAATATCATAGTAGAAATACTGACTTGCCTCAAATTCATTCCAGAGAATCTAGAAAAGAATTTGGGAATGTCCCACTATGTATAAGTAACAACTTAATTTTCCTTCTCTAGGTGGACATTTGTAGACACTTACTAGGAGGTTTGACCCCTCAGCATCTCTAGTTATATAATCTTGAAAGATGGTTGTCAGTTGGATGTCTTCAGTTGGATGTCTTACTCTAGACCAGTGCTATATAAAGTGCTATTTCTCAAGAAGTTAAAATCGTCATCCAAGAATGAAATTTAAAACACTGCTTCCTTCTTTAAGAAAGTTTTGCTTAAAATAATATTCAGCTGAACTAACAAATGTGATTTATGAATGAGTTGATTTACACTCTGTCTAATTGCCTTACAACCTCACCAACCAGCAACAAACATTTTGGGGACAGATGGCCAATCTGATACACATTGAATAGTACTACCTAGACCACATGTTGAAATCCTAGAACCATCTGCTTGGCAGAATTCTGACACATTGTACATAGTCATGTCTAAAGTATTCGTGCTCTAATAGGAAACAGAGATAATAAAGCCAATGGTTACAAACTATTATGATAATTACTACAAAAAACATATGCAATAGGTTTTTTTGGAAGAGACCACATAGGTACTTGATATTCTTGATGGATAAAAAGCCAAATACAAGCAGAGGCAATACTTGAAATGAACAATAATAAGTTAGATGTTGAAGGACTAGAGAAAGAGGTATAAGTGAGTAAAAAGACACAGAGAGGCAAGACAGTTTCGTGAAAGGGAAAAGGGACTCAAAAATAAATGAGGCAGCCAAATTAAACAAGGTATATAGAACAGAAAGAACTACCCTAAGAATGATGAACTATTCACATCTGAAGTATTTAGTAGGGTCTGTCCTGAAAATTCCACAGTTTTAGTAACTGTCTAGTAACTGATCTACAATTATTTTATGCTACTAATAGTTGTAACCCTGGTTTAGAAACAAATGAATACATCTCAACAAACCACACACCCACAAACATGGCTTCTACTGCCACCCAAATGGGGTAACAGGAACCAGAATTACTCTCCCAATTGATACAACTAAAGACTTTTGGTTTGAGACTTTTGGTTTCGGCTCCAACATGTAAAGAAGTTGGAACTTATCACTCTCATCCTCACAACAAGAAAAAAGCTAAAGAAATGGAAAATCAATGACTTTCTCTTAGATCCATCATAAAACTGAGGTGACAGAGAAAACTGGAGAGACAGGTGAGTCCAGAGTCACAGCTGAGATCTGCCTATCTGTAGTAGAAACTGCTGACACAATAAATTTGTGTGAATACTTAAAGGTAATTTTGATGAATTGCTAGAGGGTGAGTGTAGCCTAAAATGAGAGTGATAAATTCCTGGGTGCCACATTCTTAGTCGGCCCCATACGTTTGCTGGTTGTACCTTGATGGATACTACCAGGTTCTTATGGTGAAGATCCAGGAAATGTCCTTCTCTGGCTTTGTCTAAGGGAGGGGAAAAGTAATCACTGCAAATACTCCCAGACCATTCTCCATGACAAAGGACTAGTCTCCAGGGAAAAAGTCTTACCACTAATTTAGCCCACCTGGGGACTGGCATTTTGCCAACACCAGATACCTCTACCTTCCTGTTTCACTTAAGGGGAGAAATAAAACTTAAGCACTTGTAAATGTTACAGCCCAGGGACATATGCCAATAATAGGCTTAGATAAATTGTAAGATTACAGAACACTTCCCTCCCCACAGATTACCACTAAACCAATAGAGTTCCAGTGTAATAGCCATGGATTATGGCTGACATTTTCAAAATATGCAGAGTCTATCTGAGGAGTAGTTTTTAGGGAAGCACAAAGAAACCTGTGTTTTCCTGAGAAAAACACAGGAACATTAAAGGAATTTGAAACCTTTTTCACTGACAGTTACAGCAAATATTAAACACAGGCCAACTCAGCCACATTAATATAAAACCTCACATTAAAGGCTTAGTTTCAGTTTCTATTGCCCAATACATTGTATCCAGCTTTTGACAGAATTTTTCTAGGCAAGCTCAAGAACAAGAAAAAATATAGTCTGAAGTAAAAAAAGAAAATGATCTGAACTAGACTTATATATGACTCAAAGGAAGGAATTATAAAGAGTTGTTTAGGGTCCCTTTAATGGTTCTGAAAGAGAAAAACAGTTAATATGTAAGAACAAATGTGTCATGTAAGCTGATAGACAATAACTTTACAAAAGAATCAAAAAGAAATTCTAGAAATCAGACACATTGTAATAGAAATTAAGACTTTCTTTGATGTGTTAATCAGCAGACAAGATTCAAGCAAGGAAGGAATAAGTGGACTTAATGATTAGTCACTAGAACCTTTCCAAACTAAACTGCAAAGAGAATAATATCAATGATGACAGTAAAAACAGGACAGAATATCCAAAAACTTTGGGAAAATTTAAAAGGTGTAATAATAAGCATGTTATTGAAATTCCAGAAGGAGGAGAAATTGAGAATTAAGCAAGAAATCCTTGAAAATTTTTCAAAATTAATGACAAACACTAAATCACAGCTCAGAGTAGCTCAGAGAAGCCAAGCAGGAGAAATACAAAAAAAAAAAAAAAAAAAAAAAAAAAAATTTACACCAAAAAAATCATATTCAAACTAGAAGAAGCTGGAGACAAAGAGAAAACCTTGAAAAATGTGACAATAAAAGGATAATAAATGAATGTTATGAGCAAATCTGTGCCACAAATTTGATAAATTAAATAAAATGGACCAATTCCTTGAAAGACAAAAACTATCAAAATTTATGCACAGAGAAATATATAATCTGAATAAACCTACATCTATTAAAGAAATTGAATTAAAATCAATAACCTTCCAAAAGAAGAAAGCACCAAGCCAGATGGTTTCACTGGTTACTGTTATGAGATATCTAAGAATTAAATCATACCAATTATCCAAAATATCTTTCAGATAATAGAAACAGAGGGAATACTTACTAACGCATTGTATGAAGTGAGCATATAAAAACATTAAAAGAAAGAAAAATACAGGTCTGTATCAAACATGAACATAGAATGAAAATATGCTCAGTGAAATACTAGCAAATCAAATACAGCAATGTATAAACTAAACATTTAAGGCTGGTTCAACATTCAACAATTAATTAATGTAACCAACCACACGAATAGGCCAAAGAAGAAGAAACATACAATTGTGTCAATGCAGAAAAAGCAGTTGACAAAATCCAACACCCATTCACCATTCATGGTGCTGGATATACCAGCAAGCTAGGACAGACAGCAATTCCCTCAACTTAATAAAGATAATCTATTTTTCAAAAACTCTATAGCTAATATCATACCTAATTGTGAGAAAATGGACATTTCTCCAATACCAGCAACAAGAAAAAGACGTCATCTCTAAACACTTCTAGTTAACACTATTGTGGAAATCTTAGCTAATGAAATAAAACAGAAAAAAAAATAAAAAGGGGTTAAGGAAAAAACCTCGTTTGCCACTGACATGATTATCTATATGAAAAATCTCCCAAAATTGGCAAAAAATATATACTGGAACAAATAAGTTAGAACAGCAAGGTTGCAGGATATAAGGTTAATATACAACATTTAATTGTTTTTATAGACCTTCAATAAATAACTGTAAAATCAAATTAAATAGCGATACTATATATAATAACAGTGAAAAAATTAAAAACAGGTATAAATCTAAAAAAATATATGTAGAGCATCTAATGAGAGAGATCAAAGAAGATTTTGTTTTCAAGGATTAGATGTTGAATATTGTTAAGATGTCACTTTTTCACAACATGATCTAAAGATTTAACATAAGCCCCCCAAAATTCCCAGAAAACTATTTTATAGATATGAGCAAAATAATTCTAAAGTAGATATGGAAAGCTGGAATGACACAGGATCCAGAATAGCCTACACAATATTAAGAAAGAAAAAAGTTAGAGAACTGACACTACATGATTTCAAGACTTACTATAAATATACAGTAATCAAGACAACATTGCATTGGTGAAAAATACACACATAAATCAATGCAACAGAATAGAGAGCACATAAATAGATCCATGCAAATGTAATCAAGTGGCCTTTGATAAAGGAGTGAAGGCAATTCAACAGAAAAAGAATAGTTTTCTCAACAAAGTGCTGAAGCATTTATACATTTATACATCCATATGTTAAAAAATGAACCTATGCATAGACTTCATATCTTTTACAAATATATATTCAAAGTTGAATATATCACAAAGTTTAATATAAACACAAAACAATAAAATTTTTAGAAGAAAATATAGGAAAAAATCTAGATGAACTTGGGTTTGGCAATGAGTTTTTAGATACAACACCAAAGCTTAATCCATGAGAGAAAAATTGATAAATTGATACATACACACACATATATATACACACACAATGAAACATTATATACATATCACATTTTCTTTATCCATTCATTCATTGACAGACACTTAGGTTGATTCTACATCTTTGACATTGTGAGTAGCACTGCATTAAGCATGTGATTATAGGTATTCCTTTGATATATTGATTTCTTTTCATTTTGGTAGATACTCAGAAGTGAGATTGCTGGATTTAATAGTAGTTCTATTTTTAGCTCTTGGAGAAATCTCCATGCTTGTTTCCATAATGGCTCTACTAGTTTACATTCACAATACAGTGTGTAAGAGTTCCCTTTTCTCCACATCCTCACCAATATCTCCTATTTTGTGTTTGTTTTTTTTAATAGTAGCTATTCTGACTTGGGTAAGATAATACTTCATTGTAGTTTTGATTTGCATTTCTCTGACGATTAGTGATGTTGAACATTTTTTCATATACCTGTTAGCCATTTGTATGTCTTCTTTTGAGAAATATCTATTCATATGCTTTGCCCACTTTTTAATGGGATTATTCAGTTTTTCTTGTCTGGGTTGTTTGATTTCCGTGTTATATCCTGGATATTATTTCCCTGTCAGATCTTTCTGTTTTTTTGATGTAGGCATTTTATTGCTATAAACTTCCTTCTCAGCACTGCTTTTGCCGAATGTCACAGGTTTTGATATGTTGTGTTTTTTATTTTCATTTGTTTCTAGAATTGTTTTTATTTCAATTTTTATTTCTTCATTTGTCCAAAGGTCATTCAGGAGCATGTCATTTAATTTCCAGGTATTTGTCTAATTTCCAGAGTCCCTTGATATTGATTTCTAGTTTATTCCATTATGGTCTGAGAAGATACTTGACATGATTTCAATTTTTTAAACTTTGTGGAGATTTGTTTTGTGGTCTAACATATGGTCTTTCCTTGAGAATGTTCCATACGTTGATGAAAAGAATGTATGTTCTGCATTTGTTGGATAGAGTGTTTTATAAATGTCAGGTCCATTTGGTCTAAGGTCCAGTTTAATTTTGATGTTTCTTTGTTGATTTTTCTCTCTAGATGGTCTGTTTAATGCTGTGGGTGGATTGTTGAAGTCTCCCACTATTATTGTATTGCAGTTTCTCTCTCTCATTACACTTAGTAATATTTACTTTATGAATCTGGGTGCTCTAGGGTTAGGTGTGTACATATTTAGAATTGTTACACCCTTTTGCTGGGTTGATCCCTTTATCATTCTTTAATGACCTTCTTTGTCTTTTTTTTACTGTGCTTGACTTAAAGTCCATTTAATATGACATAAGTATAGCTTCTCCTTCTCACTTCGTTTATGTTTGTGTGGAGTATCTTTTTCCATTCTTTACTTTCAGTCTATACATGTGTTTACTGTTAAGGTAGGTTTCTTGTAAGAAGCATATAGTTGGATCATTTTAAAATCCATTTAGCCAATCTATACTTTTTAAGTGGAGAATATAGTCCATGTATGTTCAAAGGTTATTATTAATATGTGAGGCTTTCTTGCTGTGAGTTGTAAATTGATTTCTGTTTATATATATACATGTATTGATTTTTGTGTATATATATATGTTTTTATATATGTAAATATATTTTTTTGTTTGTTCCTTTCTTTTTCTCATTATTTGTCATTGTGGTTTGTTGTATTTCTGTAGGGGTACCATTTGAGTCCTTTCCCTGCTTCCTTTATGCAATAGCTTTACCAGTGAGTTTTATACTTCTGTGTGTTTTATGGTGGTAAATGTCATCCTTTTGCTTCCAGGCTTAGTACACACTTGAGCTTTTCTTGTAGGGCTGGTCAAATAGTAATTAATTCCATCAACATTTGCTTGTCTGGGAGATTTTATTTCTCCTTCACTTATGAAGATTAACACTGCTGCATACAATATTCTTGATGGACAGTTTTTTTTTTTCCTTCAGCACTTTGAATATGTCATCTCATTCGCTTCTGTCCTATAAGGTATTCGCTGAGAAATCCACTATTGGTCTTATGAGGTTTCCTTTATAGGTGACAAAGTGTTTTTCACCTCCTGTTTTTTGGATTTGCTGTTTATATTTAACTTTAGGCAGTCTGATTATAATGTGCCATGAAGAAGACCTATTTATATTGCATCTTCCTGGGGATTCATGAGCCTCCTGTATGTTAATTTCTGAATCTCTTGCTAAACTTGGGAAGTTTTCATCTATTATTTCATTAAGTAGATTTTTTAATCATTTCATTTTCTCTTTGCCCTTAGGGATGCTGATAATTCACATATTCAGACACTTCACGTTGTACCAAATGTCAAAAATGTTTTGGTCATTTTTTTAAATTTACTTTTATCTGACTGGGTTATTTCAAAAGATCTATCTTCAAGCTCTGAGATACTTTCTTCTTCCTGATCTAGTCTATTGTTAAAGATTTCAAATGTATTTTGTATTTCTTTCAATGAATACTTCAGTCTCAGAATTTCTATTTGGTCCTCTTAAAAAATATCTGTCTCTTTGGTAAATTTCTCATTCATAACCTGAATTTTTTTTTCTGATTTCTTTATATTGTTTTTCAGAGTTCTCTTGTTTCTCACTGAGCTTCTTTAAAATCAGTATTCTGAATTCTTGACTTGGGATTTCATGAATTTTTTTTTATTAAGATCTTTTGCTGGAAAATTATTGTGTTCTTTTGGTGGTATCATATTTCCTTCATGTTTTCCTGTGTCCTGACATTAATATCTACACATCTGATATAACAATCACTTCTTCCAATTTTTGAAATTACTTTTGTAGGGGAAGATTTCCTCCTGAAGATGTATATATGTTGTTGGTTGGGTAGGGCATTTTGGCTTTGATTTTGGGTGCCTGAAGTAGTGTGATCTCTATGTGATTTCTTCAGTAGTACACATTTTCAGTGGTATCTGTGATTTCCCTGATGAATTAGGGTACAGTTATTATTGGGGGTTGTGGTGAAGTTTTGTTTGGGTCTGGGATACCATATGGGCCAGTCTTCAGGCCCTAGTCATGGCAGCAGTGGGTAAAGTGTGCCTGTTATTGGGCTCCAGAGTGGCTCATGCTGACATTGGTGTTAACGGGGCTTTGAGGGCTTATTCTTGGGCCTCTGTATGGCTTGCTCAGATGGTGATAGTGGCTGTGGTGGGCCCAGCATGTGGGTAGGTTCTCAGACCCCTGGAAAGCTGGCATGATGTGGGTTATGGTAGTAGCACTGGTGATTCAACCCACTGGAACTCAAGAAGCCTGGGCTGGTGTTGGTAGTAGCTGCAACAGGTTGGTTAATACAGTCCCCTGGTGTATTGGTGGTGTACATAGGTGGATGTCACCTGTGGTAGTATCAGCAATTTGGGTTGGCCCAACTTCAAATCCTGGTAGAGGTCCAACAGTGGTAGACTGGGCTGGTCAATTTCCAAGCCCCTGGATGGCATGCTTAATTACTGGGGGAATGGGACCAAGCCAGCAGACTTGTCTCAGGCCCCCCAGTAGTGCATTCAGGTGTTGGCTGTGATAGGCAGAGGCAAGATGGTCCTCAGGAGTCAGCACAATGTTCAGATGTGGGCTGTGGAAGCTATGCTATGGGCCTGCCACCAGGAAGCCAGGGTCACTCTCAGCTGCAGAGATGTTCGTAGATAGCTGTGAAGAGTGCACCCTGCCATACCTTAGTCTCACAGTAGCCCATAGCACTGGTGGTGAAATTTGCCCTAGGGGTGCATGGAAGTTCCTAGTCTCCCACCTCCTTCCTTGTCCCAGGGGCAGCTACAGCAGCCCCAGCCCAGGCCCAGGGTGGGATGCAGAACTCCAGAAGTTAGGCTATCAGGCCAGTATCACTGTGGGCTTACCACCAGGGAGGGTTAGGGCCCTCTCAGCTGGAGAAGCATAGGAAAGAAGCTTAGGGAATACAGTCTGCTTACACCTTGGTGTCACAGCAGCCCATAGCAGAATGGGCTCCAAGATGAAGGTACAGTAGGCTCAGATGTCTGTGGGACTCTATGTGAGTTCCCTCTCTGTAGCAATGTCTCTGTGAAATCTCTAGGTAGCTCCCAATGTTAAGCTCAAGGCCTGTGTGAGTCGAGGGGCTCTCCTGTAGCTAAGATTGTAAAGCCCATGACAAGAGTATAGAGTCCTGGGGGTTTCTCTGTTACCCCTTCCCCACATCCAGAAGCTTTTCTCTGCTTCTGGCCAATCCTACCTGAGCAAGCTGGCTCACTTTGCTCTCCTTACATTCTTTCAGTGCTTCCCATCACTTTTCTGTTGAATCCCAGTGCTTTCTCTTAGATAATCTATTTGAAGTGTGAACATCTATTTGAGGAGGCATATACTAGCTGCGTCTAGTTAGCCATCTTGACTCCCACCCTCTATGGCTGCAAAAATAAATAATGCAGCATTGGATAAAAACTCAAATTATAGGCTAAGCACGGTGGCTCACACCTATAATCCTAGCATTCTGGGAGGCCAAGATGGGAGGATTGCTTGAGGCCAGGAGTTCAAAACCAGCATGAGCCAGAGTGAGACCCTGTTACTACCAAAAAAGAAAAAAGAAAAAAAAGAAAGAAAGAAAAAGCAAAGGAAAAATTATCCAGGTGTGGTGGCATGTGCCTGTAGTCCCAGATACTCAGGAGACCGAGGCAGGAGGATTGCTTGAGCCTTGAGCCTGAGAGCTTGAGGTTGCAGTGAGCTATGATGACACCACTGCACTCTAGCCTAGGCAACAGAGTGAGACCCTGTCCCCCCTGCAAAAAAACCCTAAAATTATAAAATAAATATTCATGAGTGCATGTAATATAAATAAATGATTAAATAATTGGATGAGAGAACAGACAAATCTCCTGTGCAGAAGAATTCCAAATATTTTATGTAGATTCTCTGCCCTCCAGAGATGGAGCATAAATTCCTACTACCTACTCCTTCCATATGGACTGCACAGAGTGACTTCCTTCCAAAGAGTGCACTGTGGAAAGAGGGGAAACAAAGAGTAACTTTCCAATGAAAAAAAGTCAGAAACTCTACCTTAGCCAGGTAATTGAGGTTAACACCAACAGTAATAAGTCATGTTGAAAGTATGTAACCTTGATATTATGTGATGAAAACTTCACTTTCCTCTTTGGTCTTCCTCATAAACCCATAACATGAGTCTAATCAAGACAGAAACATCAGAAAAATTTTTATAAAGGGGCATTCTATAAAATATCTGCCCAGTATTCTTCAAAACTGTGAAGGTCATCAAAAACAGGGAAAGTCTGAGAGAATACCACAGCCAAAAGGAGCCTAAGGAAACATGATGAGTAAATGTAATATAGTATCCTGGGTGGAATCCCAGAACAGAAAAAGATGTTAGGTAAATCTAAGGAAATCTGAACAAAATATGTGCTTGTGTAATAATAATTTATCAATAATAGTTCATTAATTATAACAAATGTACTATCGTATGGTAAATGTCAATAAGAGGGGGAACTGGGTGTGAGATATATGGTAACTTTGCAGTGTTTCTGTAAATTTAAAACTACTCTAAGTTTAAAGTCAAAAATGTATACACACAATATATGAGACAATCAGATAACAGAGTTTAGTGATACCTGAGAGACTGAAGAAGCATATTAGGGCCATGATTGTGTAAGTTACTGTCTGGAGAGACTATAAAGCAGAGCACAGGGAATGGAAATGGAGTCAATTCCTAACACTTTGAGAGTTTGGGAGATTGAGTTAACAGTCCAGGGAGACCAAGCTGACTAGCACTCTAGGATGGAGTACTGGAGAGGAAAGAGCTTCCCCAGAGACATAGAACTCTAAGTATCTGCAGAGGTTTCCCCTCAAATATTTATGAGATTGCTAATCAGTGCACACAGTGAAGAAACTTTCCTTGGTCAAAAAAATTACCATTTGAAATCTTAAAAGGTATACTATCTGGGGTTCCCACAGGGCCAAAATTAGTTCATGTTTTCATCAACCATATTAGAAAAACATAATTAATGGGGCATTAGGTAGATTACTTGAAAGGGACTTGCCTCAGTACTCAAGTGTAATTAATCCAACACAAAAGATTGTCCTGGTCCCACACAACAAATCATAAAGGCAAGACCAAAAGAGGTTAAAGTAACTATACTATATTCAAAGATAAAATACAAAATATATTTATAGGACTATAAAAATATCCAATATCCAACAAAGATATTCACAGTTTTCTCATCTAGTCAAATATTAATAGGCATGCAAAGAAGGAAAGGAAAGAAGGAAGGATAAGAAAGAAAGAAACAGAAAAGAAGAAAACAAAACCATGAGGAGAAAAAAAAATCAATCAATAAAACCCGACCCCAGTGGTCAGATGTTAGAAGACAAAAACACTAAACATTACACAGTTATTATAACTATTTTCTATATGAGAAAGTTAGAAGAAAGATTAAACTTGTTAAGGAGAGACATGGGAGATATAAAAAAGAACAAACTTGAATTCTAGAAACTAAAATCAAAATGTCAGATGAAAAATACACTGGATGGGATTAATAGCAGATTAGACATTGCAGACAAAAAGGTTAATTCATTTGAAGGCAGCAAAGGAAACTACCCAGATCATTTTTCAAGATTCATTATGTGGTGAATTCACCACATTGTAGGGCTGGTTGACATTATCTGCACTTACAAATCTGATTTAGCAATTACACCAAAAATGGATCCATCTCTCAGCAGTGGGTTAATATTTTTAACAGCTTTTTTGAGGTATAATTACACATAATGCGCTGCTCATATTTAAATTATAGAATTTGATAAGTTCGACATACATGTGTGTGTGTGTATATATATATGAGAAACTGTGAGATCATTATCACAATCAAGAAAATGAACATATCTATCACCCTGTTAGATTTTCTTGTAATTCTCTGAAATTTCTCCTATCATTTCCATCCCACTTTCATGTTTTCTATAATTTGGTATAAGTGAAATCATAAAATATTTACTCATTTTGTCTGGCTTCTTATGCCAAAATGGAGAAATTGTGGTAAAATCTCTTTTAAGACCTTGGCTCTGAAATGGTACTCATGAGTGAAGTACCAAAAGTGGTCCAATATGTAATATGAAATGGCACTTCTGCATCTTTTACTTTATTAGAATATTCCTTCTTTTCCACATGCATTTATCTTCTTTGATGAGAATTTATATATGGAGTGTTTGTATCTCTTCTCAACTCATTATTTCCACTTGCACTGTTAATTTACTTCCTTATTTCCTGATGGAGATAGACTGTGCCTATGATTTACTGGTAGATATTGTTAGCAAGTTCTCAAATCAACTCAGTTAGAACGTACGCTTTGAATATTTATCATTTGTTGTAGGTGTTTTATTTGATCTTCCACAGTGAAAAGTTTTTAAAAATTGAGAGTCAAACTGTGGTGCAATTACATTACATTGGTATTATTGACAATAGACTCAGGCTTACCCCAATCCTGACGCAAACAAATTACAGTTTCAGAGTAAGACATGTGCATGGGACAATTACCGCACATATATGTAGTATTTTTCTTTTATTTTCTCAGATATTTATTTATTTTTGCTTGTCACTTCATATTTCTAGCTGACCATTTCTATTGAAGAAATGTGGGGCTAGCATTTATTCCTTCATCCTAAAACAGCATCACAACTCACCAGATTGTGAATAGCCTCTGGAATCAGAAACACTGAGTACTCCAATCATGAGTGAGAGAGGGGATGCCGTAAATTGGCCTAGAACACGGGGAATATTTATTTTACGTAAGTGATTTAGGCTTAAATAAAGTGTTCAAAATAGATAATTAAAATTGCTTTATCTATTTCATCCACCCCAAACCTGAGCTTTAATGTTTGTATGAAGATTAGCAAATCTTCCAATTTAGCAACCAGGAGAAGTAGAGAATAAACAAAAATGTTTTGCTGGCCAATCATTTTGCTAGGTGATTATACAAGGCATTGCTACTAAGAGGCAGTGGTGGGGATGGGGGAGGCAGAGGGGCCTGATATAGGAGGAGAGAAAAATAAAAAGAAAGAGAGACAGAGACAAAGAGGTAGACAGACACAGAGACATAGAGATAGACAGACACAGAGACATAGATAAAGAAAGGACACAAGAGAATTTTAAAAAGCAAGTTTTACTAATTTTCCCATAACAATGTTGGCAGTTAAGAATTGGCACAGCTTACTCCAGCAACACTGGAGTGGAGAGAAACACATATGAGAAAATGACAAATCAATTTTTCCTCTTGGGGAAGAATGAAATGGCTTTATCTTGACTCATCCATGGGGGAGAAGATGTACAGGAAGACTTAGGCAGGAATCAGAAGAATCTAGAATTTTCTTCCAGGGGAAACTGTGTTTCACTTGTGCTAAAATGTATGAAAATGAGAAATTGATCCTTTAAATGGTGTATGTAATAGGCTATCCCTCTGTTTTTGGCAATATACTTTACTATATACATCTGTCACATGTTGACTTTAGTTGTCATTTTATAACCCTTTTTTACCACTTTATTGCAAATATTTTATCTGACCCTATTGCATTTAGCTGCTAATTTTGTTTATAAGAGCAGAATACAGTTCACATTCAATTAATTAAAGACAAAATAAAATAATAAAAATAGATAGTATGGCCACGCATGGTGGCTCATGCTTATAATTACAGCATCTTGGGAAGCCAATGTGGGAAGATCACTTGAGGCCGAGAGTTTAAGACCAGCTTGGGCGATATAGCAAGACCCCATCTCTATAAAAATAAAAAAAATTAGCCAGGCATGGTGGCACACACCTGTAGTCCCAGCTACTCAAGAGGCTAAGGGAGGAGAATTGCTTCAGCACAGGAGTTTGAAGTTGCAGTGATCTGTGATCATACCACTGCATTCCAGCCTAGGAGACAGAGCAAGACACTGCCTCTAGAAAAATTAAAAATAAAATAATGAAATAGATAGTGATTGATAAGTAATGGAAATCCCTAGTACTTTTCTCTCTCTCTCTGTCTCCCCCTATGCACTTTTGATAACTTGATCTTTGTCTAAATAAGGATTCTGTTTCTGTTCTGTTACCTTTAGAAAGCTGTATACTTGAAAGTTTATATGTTTTAAAAGATTCTCATTTTCATTGAAAGTATATGTCCATGTATATAAACATATCCAGCATTTCTGGTATATTAAGGAGTTTATTTTCTGCTCATGGTTAAAATAAGTTTGAGAAACCTTGTACCAAATAGAGAATATGATGAGTTAGAAAACATCTTGAAAAGTCACAATGATTCCATTTGCAAACATGAAAAGAGGCTGAGTTTCAATAGTTTTCACCAACTTAAAGAGGGGAATATTTCAAACCACAGTTTAAAACTTCTTTTCCTTACTTTCTCTGCTCTACATTGTACAAGATAAAATATCTAAATAAATATTAAAAGCATTTTATATAAAAACATAAATGGAGGATCCTATGAACAGACATTTTTAAAAGAAGATACACAAATGGCAAACATACACATGAAAGAGTGCTCAACAACACTAATCATCAGGGAAATGCAAATTAAAACCATGATGACATGCTACCTTATCCCTGTTAGAATGGCCACTATTAAAAAGTCAAAAAACAATAGATGTTGTTGTGGGTGTGGTGAAAAAGGAACATTTACACATTGTTGGTGGGAATATAAATTAGTAAAACCACTATAGAAAACACTATGGGGATTCCTCAAGAAACTAAAAACAGAACTACTATTTGATCCAGCAATCCCACTACTGGGTGTCTAACAAAGGAAGAGAAGTTATTATATCAAAAACACACATGCATTTGTATGTTTATCACAGCACAATTCAAAATTGCAAAGATAAGGAATCAACTTAAGTGCCCAACAACTGGTGAGTGGAATTAAAAGAATGAATTAGTTTCTCTTGCAGCAACTTGGATAGAAGTGGTAGCCATTATCCTTAATGAAGTATCTCAGGAACAAAAAAACAAATGCCACACTTATAAGTGGGAGCTTAATGATGCATATACATGGTCATACAAAGCAATGTAATGGACTTCAGAGACTCAGAAGTGGGGAGGTTGGGAGGGGAAAGGGATCAAAAATTACCTATCAGGTACAACATACACTATTTGGGTGACAGGTACACTAAAACCCCAGACTTTATCACTATACAATTGATTCATGTAACAAAAAAAATGTGTACCCCCTAAATCTATTGAAATATAAAAACTTAGAAAAAAATATACACATATACTTGTATGTTAGAGTAATCAAAATTAAAATTACTTAAATAATTATTTTATATACTTCTTTTAATTTTATCTTAGGCAAGATTTCATGAGCAATTTGACATAAAACAGTAAAAAGAAATCGCCAATACTAGTGAATAATTAATCAGTAGTATGATTTTAAAAGAAATTTTAATACATCATTAAGTATGTAGAAAGATTTCATCTCTGTTTAATTCAATTTCCTTCTTAATTATCTCACATTTAAATCTTAAAAATATTATTATTCATCACCACCAGGATCTTTAGGATTATTTTCCTCAAAAAATGATCTATATGTTGACTGTACACGAACTCTCCTTTTCTCTTACATGGTGCCGGTTATCTTCTTGCTTTAAAAAGTTTATCGCTTTTATTATGTGATCCAAAAAGTCAGAAATTAGCCAAGAATTAGAGACATATTAAACATAGAAAATACTTATACTTGCAACATTTTATAAAATGAGAGTAACTGATCTGGGATTTTGATGAAAATCTAGATCAGTGCTATCTAATAGAAATATAATGTAAGGCCCAGATATAATTTTAAATTTTCTAACAGCTAATTTTTTAAAAAGCAAATAGGAAAGGTAATATTACTTTAATAGTATATTTTATTTTACTGACTACATCAAAAATTATTTGTTCATGTTATCTATATTAAAAATAATTTTACATTATTTTTCTCTAAAATTCTTTGAAATCTTGTCTATGTTACACGTAGAGCATAACTTAAATGTGATGACAAATTTTCATCAGAAAATTTGATCTGATTTTAGACTTTATAAAATTTACAGTAAAAAATGTAGACTCTCATACACGAGTTGTTACAAATCTACTAAAAATATTCCATTCACAGCTAAAAATTAGTTTTAATATTTTAATTAATTGCAATTAAATAATATTAAAACATCAGTCCCTCAGTTGCACTGACCACATTACAAGTGTTTAGTGGTCATACATAGTGGCTATCCTATAGATAAGTGCAGGGTCTTTCACGATACATTTTTTTGGTTTTTTTTAAGAGAATCTATTATACCATCACAGGACAGGCACTGAGGATGCAGAGTAATATATTGTACAACACAGTGGGAGATATAGACAAGAAAATAATCAGATACAAGTACTGTGAGGAGTGTCTAAGATAGTGATATGCATTGGGCACTGAAAGCATATATGAAATTAGATTAGTAATGGTGGTACTTCAAGAGTAAGGATAAAAGAGTGGTGTTAGATAGATGGCATACTAGGAAATTACATGCTCTTGTATCCCAATGGAAACATAAAATAAACTCTTGAAGCTAACTAAAGTAATCTTACATGAGCTCCAGAAATCAGTGGCTAGCTACAACAAAGTGAATGCACAATGAAAAAAAAAAAACACATTAAAAATGACAAGACATTTTACAGTATTTTTGTTCACCCATGCCCCATCCACCCTCCAGTGTGGTGTGGTGTGGTTTGGGGATATAGCAGCCCAATCTCAATTTACTTCTGCAAACTTCAGAGAACACAATGGAATAAATCGGCATTGTTCTAACCTGCATGCAGAATGCCTGAAAGATTGATGTTTGTGTATCCTAACTCAGAGTTCACATGACCAACAGCAACCCAGATCTCAGGCTAGGGGAAGACAAGAAAAACAGTAGGGCCTGGTTTGTTAAAACTGCAGGGTGTCAAAGACCTACATACACCTGGACTGAAAGATTTCTCATTGAGAAATATGATAGAACGACAAACGCTCAGGAAGAAGCAGGAGTGAGACAAAGGGAAATTAAGAACTTTAAAAGCATCTATGCATATAGGGGAATTAGATTTAAAAGATACAAATCTACCCAGGAAAAATGCATGCTTAGGAAAGGCTGGAAAAGTCTTTATGCTATGACATCAGGCTGATTAGTTAACATCCTCTCCTGCATGGAGCCACTCTGCAAAGACTGGGAGAAATGACTGTTCACAGGCTTCAGACTTACTAGATAAAGACTATAAAACAAATGTTTTAAATAAGCCCAAAGACCTAAAAGAAAATGTGGACAAATAACTAAAGGAAATCAAGAAAACTATATATAAACAAAATAAGAATATCAACAAATATATAGAAATTATATTTTAAAAAGAACTGAAGAGAAACTGCTGAAAAATATAATAACTTAGTGGAAAAAAATTAATAGAGAGATTTAACAGCAGATTTGAACAGGTAGAACAAAGAGTGAGAAAACTTGAAGACAGGTCATTTGTAATTATCAAATTGGAAAAGCAAAAAAAAAAAAAGAAAGAAAGAAGGAAAATGGAACCTAAAGTACTTATGAGACACCATCAAGAGGACCACTATACACATGATGGAAGACTCAAAATGAGAAGAGAAAGCAAAAGGGTTTAAAAAAAGTTATTTAAAAAGTAATAGTTGAAATTTTTCCAATTTTGAAGCAAGACATGGGTATACAAATACAAGAGTCTGATGAACTCCAAGCAGGATTATTCTAGAGACACACACCAAGTTATGTTATAATCAAATTGTCAAAGCCAAAGTGAAGAAGAAAATCTTGAAAGCAGCATGAGAAAAGTGACTCATCACATCCAAGAAATCCTCAATTCAATAAGATTTCTTAGGAGAAGCTTTGGAAGCCAGAAGGCAGTGAAATTATATCTTCAAAGTGCTGAGGTATTAAAAAAAAACCCTGCCCATTGAGGATCCTACATTTAATAAAATTGTCCTTCAAAACTAAAGGAGAAATTAAAATATTCCTAGATAAACAAATACTGAGCTCATTATGACTTGTCCTACAAGAAATGCTAAAGGTAGTCCTTAAAATTGAAATGAAAGTAGGCTAGAAAGTAACTTGAATCAATATAAAAATATTAAAACTCTCCAGTAAAAGAGAATACATGGACAAATATAAAAGCCAACGATGATTTAATTTTGGCTTATAATTCAACTTTTTATTCTTCTACATGATTTAAAACACAAAGTACAAAAAATAAATATAAATCTTTGTCAAGGGATACTAGACATAATTTTTGACACCAATAACATAAAGTGTGAGGGTACAACTGTAAAGAAGTAGAGTATTTGCAATTGATGTTAAGTTGGTATCAGTTTATAATAGATTGTTATAACTTTAGGATGTTATATGTAATTTCCAATCACAAAGAAAATATCTATAGAATATACATCAAAAGAAATAAGAAGGGAGTCAAACTGTGTCACTACAAAATTCAACTAAACACAAAGGATACAGTAAGGGAGGAAATGAGAGACAAAAAGAATATATGACATAGGGAAAACAATTGAAAAAATGGAAATAGTAAGTCCTTTCCTATCAGTAACAACTTTAAATATGAATGGGTTAAACTCTTCAATTAAAAGACACAGATTGGCAAAATGGATAAAACAAACAAAAAAGAGGATCCAACTACAATCTGTCTACAAGAGACTCACTTTAGATCTAAGAACATGAATAGTTGAAAGTGATAGAATGTGAAAAGATATTCCATGCAAATAGTATCCAAAAGATAGTAGAGGTGAAGGTGACTATAATAAGATCAGATAAAATAGACTTTAAGTCAACAACTGCTACAAGAGAAAAATAAGGGTCAAGTTGCCAAAAATATATGAGAATTATATGTTCACCAAACACCCCAGATCCGAAATATATGAAGCACAAGATTTCATCTTGCTACTTAGAATGACACGCATTTTAAAACTTATGAATTGTTTATATCTGGAAATTTCCATTTAATATTTTTGGTCTATGGTTGACTACAGATAACAGAAACCACAGAAAGCAAAACTGCAGATATAGTGGGGTCTTCTGCACTGTATAAGTCCACTTCGATGAGCTACCTGGAGTAGTCAAATTCATAGATACGGAAAGTAGAATGGTAGTTGCAAAGAGCTGTGAGAGCAAAGAATGGAATGTTACTGTTTAATGGGTATAGATGGTTATAATGGGTTTAATGCACATAAAGCTTTAAGATGAAAAGTGTTCTGGAGATTGATTGAACAACAATGTGAATGTATTTAATGCCACTGAACTGTACACTTAAAAATGGTTAAATGGAATATTTTATAAAATGTATATTTTACCACCATTAAAAATTAATGATAGCAATGTAGCCAAAAGACATGATTCACAGATTTCTTAAAAAGTGAAAAGATTTTATTCAACCAGTTGTTCAGTATATGATTAAAAGTAACTCTCTATGTATTATTATCTTTAAACAATGAGAAAATTATTTCTGGCATTATTTTCTCATCTCCCAGACATTTAAATAAACCTAAATTAACTATTAGATTGTTCTTTTGAGTTTGTGTCTCAATCTATGTGCTGAGGTAGGCCTAGGGGGGCAGAGATGTTACTTTCACTTTCCACACCCTATCACGTTCAGACTAAGATTTTCAACCAATATTTGTTGAATATAATGCATATTCAGAATGACATTAAATGATATTATTTATATACAAAAACAGTGATATTCCAATTTACCTTGTGGATTCTCTCTCTCCCCACCCCCATCTCTCTCTTACTCTGTCTGTCACCCTTCCTACATATTTCCTTTTTTCCTCCCTCTTTTTCTTTCACTGTCATTGCTAGCGCATATCGGAAAAACGTACAGTGCTAACCTATTTTCCAAAGTTGGTTGAAGTTTACAGTTATCAATCACATATAAATACACATGAATGTGAATAGAAACACAATTACGAAACTGAAATAACTTCAGTTCTTATATTGACAATAACCTCTCAGTAGGAAAGAGATTTGCATTTGATTTTAAAGAAAAGTGGATGATAAAGTTTGATTTGCTATATTACACCCTAAATGTCATCTGTTATTAGTGCAGAAATATGCCAGTTTTTCCCATGCAGTGTGTAGCTACTAACCCAATTTCAAAAGAATATTCTATATGAGACTTTCAGCATTGAGTTTAACATTATGTTGCTTGTTCTCTCACGGTGAATTAGAAAGAAGAAATGTTTCAAGAAAATTGAACCTTGATTAGCATTATAGGCTTCAGGTAATCCTTAGTTTCTCTTTTATTGAAGCATGTAGAAATATTCCTCCCTTCCATTTCTCTACATTTCTTCTTTACCTATCAAGGTTTATCCTTTTGCTTTGCTGATACGTCATTTTGCTTCCGAACTTAAATTCATAGACACAAGAAACTTTTTCACCTTCTTACTCTGTGTACATCATGTTTCTAATGTTACAACTCAAGCAGCATGAAGAAAAATGACATTTTAGGTGAGAAAGAAAAATAGATTTTAGAGTAATTCCAAAATACCAATGTAAATTAAATGAAAATTGGAAGAACTAAATTTTTTTTTCACATGAATAGATATTTTCTTACAGAATAAATACAGGTTTGCTTGAGCGGAAAAACCACTGATTGTCAAAAGACAGGAGAAGGGCTGTTCTATTTTACATATAAATGAAACCATGATTTTTTAAAAAATGTATATTGAAGTTACAGAATCAATTTAAACTCTTAGAAAGAAACCCCTAACCCTGCCTCCCCCGCAAAACACCCTACCAACCTAATTAATGGGTGCATTTTTTCTACTTATTTGTGAAAACATTTAAAAATTAAATTTAAGCTTTTCTCTTCCTGCAAAAATGAGCAAGATCTAAAGTATAAATTATAGCTTTATCTTTAAAAAAGAATAATTCAAAAACAACATCAATATGATTATTTTAGTACTTTTGCTATCTAAATTACATAAAAGTTCATATGTTTGAGATATATTACATTGTAGCTTTTCATAGCAGAAAAATAATTTAACATATTTAATATTTAATATAAAATAATATTAGCATCCTGATAATACATTACATATAAAGAAGAACATAAGTACAACTCCTCACCTTCCAGGTTCTACTGATAAGTCTCAAACAGGTATTTATTTAAATATGTATAACTTAGATATCCAGAGTCAATAATCATAAGCCCACATTTTTAAAAGATCAGTGCAATTTCATCATTTTATTACTGAAAAAAAAGGGAAAACTTTCTGGGTTTTAGTAGCTGTATTTTATTAATTTAACCTAAAATATATTTGTGATCAGAAGTCTATGATGGGTAATGCTTATAGTGATTAAAAGTTTTCTCCAACTAAAGTATTCAGGAAGGAGATGATTTTCAAAATTGGTATTTTTCAGAATGAAAACATTTCTTTGGCATATTATTAAATTATATGTTACCATTTACAAGGGTTACTGATAAATTATATCAGTGTAGATAGGTAGATTATATCTCAGTCCATTTGGGATGCTATAACAAAAATACCATAAAGCAGGTGGCTGATAAACATCAAACATTTATTTCTCACAGTTCTGGAGGCCAGGGAGTCCAAAATCAAGGCACTGGCAGATTCAGTGTCTGACGAGGGCCTGTACATTACAAATGCTTTCTTGATTCATACTCATGCTGAAAAGGGGCAGCTCTCTGGAGCCTCTAAGGGCACTAATCCCACTCTGTTGTCATGATTTCCTCACTTCCTAAATTCCCTATTTCCTAATACCATCTCCTTGGTGGTTAAGATTTCAATATATGAATTTTTGAAGGATGCAAACATTCAGACCATAGAATGGGGGGGGAGAGAGATTGAAGATAGAGATAAAGGAGGTATATGTAGAGATATATACTATGGGATCATTTTTATGTCAAAACATAGCTTTATGCTATTCAGGAAATCATTATAACATTAACTATTCTGTTAAGATGCTTGATGTGATGATGATGATGACTTAGGAAAGGAAAACACATATTGCTAGGGATGAAACTGAAGCTATCAACTGATTTAGCTAGATTATAGAGCAATAATTGGTTATATGCACCACCATGGGGTTAAACTTAAATACATGTCCACAGGGTAAAATGAAATTTATTCTTGCTAGTGTGAATAAATAAAAATTTATAATAATATTACTCAGAATTTTAATTTATACAAATTGTTGAGCTATTTATAGATTATAGATTATTTTTCTATTTTACATATTCATCATAATTTTACACATTAAAAAATTGAGTGTGACAAAGGTTTCCTTTTGTCTAAATTAAATATCGATCTCAAAAACTAGATAAGGAAGACACCAGGAACACTGGTATATGGCATATGACACAAAATTCAGGATCTTCAAATAAGTATGCACTTTATGTCCCAGGTTTAGCCACTGGGAGCTGTTTTATTTTGGCTTCTCAGGCCCTTTGGTATGTCCTATTCTTTTGTGTTTTGAGCTCTTCCTTGTTTTCAGGTATTACAAGATGCTGCAGGCTCATCTTGGTTTCTTCCCCTTCCATTTGTAGAATCAGCCATTTTTCCAAAGACCCTATTTCTTTACATGGGATAATTAAGTTTAGAAACCAAGACCTTTGCTCAGTATTGCTTGATTGTGACTATTTCTAGGCCTTTTCAGGAAACAGGGCTAGGAGATATATTAACATGCATGAATACTAATCCATGCATCCACACATTTGTGCACACACATCAGTACCTATACTATCTGTATTTCTATCTGTACCTATACTAAGCTAAACATAAGTTTATACTGAAGTCTCCCATTCTAAACTAGCATGATATGATTCACTCTAGGCTTCCTCCTTTGTAAATCTGTAACTTCTCTCTCTGATAGTGAGAAAACTGGCTGTCATTGTTCACCACTCATTTGCTTATTTGTTCAACCCCAATACATACATAAGGCAGTTTCAGAATTGTTGACATGTACTCCCATGAGAAAAGGTCAACTAGAGTACAGTGTTTATATAATGTTCCTCTTCTCTTTAGCCTTATGATTTCTGGGGAAAGCAGTACTTTACAAAATTACTCATGTCAGCTACTTTTTACCACTCACCGCCTTCAGTGAGGTTATGACATACACTTGTAATACAACTAAATTATTTTCTTCCAATCCTTGGTATGTCTTTTCATTCCTTAGGGTATTTTTCACAGAGAAAATGTTTTTAATTTAAATAAAGTTTAATGTATCTTTTTTCCTCGTCGTAAGTCATGCCATTGGTCAAAAATAAAGTCACACAGAATTTCTCCTGTGCTTTCTCTAGAAGTTTTATCATTTTACATTGACATCTATGACCTTACATTTTAAGGTAAGGTATGAAGTATGTATCTTTTTTTTTTGGCATGTGGATGTCCAATTGTGCCAGCACCATATGTTAAAAAAGACCATCCTTTCCTATTGAATTGGTTTTAACCTTTGTCAAAAATCAGGTGATTTTTGTTCTTTTTTATCCATATTGTTTGGCTATTATAATATGTTTGCCTTTCCATATAAATTTTAGAATCAGATCATTGATATCAACAAAAAACTTAATGTCATTTTGATTAGAAATGGGGTCTTCCAAACTATGTATACATTATTATCTCCCTATTTATTTGAAACTTCTTTGATTTCTTTCCTCAGTGTTTTGTAGTTTTTCACATACAGATTCTGAGTATATTCTCTTAGATTTATACCCAAATACTTCATTTTTGTGGTATTGAAAATGGTTTTTTTTTTTTTTTTTTTTTTTTTTTATTTAGGGTAATTTTATTGTGGAATATAAAATGAATTGACTTGTGTTTGCTGACTTTGTATCCTTCAACCATGCTGAACTCACTTAGTTTTAAAAGTTTATCCTTTTTTCTTTTTTTTTTTGTAGATTCTTTGAAAGTTTTTACACAATCATGTCATCTGTGAAAAAGAGCTGTTTATTTCTTCTTTTCTAACCTTCATGCCTTTTTAAATTTCTTTTTATTTCCTATTGTCCTAGTTAGTACATCCAGTAAAATGTCAAGTAAAAGCAGTGAAAGAGAACTTCCTTGTCACAGATACACACTTTAGGCAGCATATGAAATTAAAGTGTTTCCAAAAATAAGCTTAATGAAATACAAGGAAGCCTTCCAAAACAATACATTTAATTCAACAAATAAAATAAAATAAAATAGTTGATTTGCATTGGAAATATGGAAGCTATGTAAGTATTTTTAAACTCCTGTCATTTCACTATCACAGCCTTCTTGGTGTTTCCTGTATTTCCTTCAAACATTTTAATATTAAAAAGCAGATGTAGGAATTTTTATGTAGGAGATATGAAAAGTTCAAAAGTGAAGAAGAAATGAAATGTTTACCTAATGGACTGACAAATTTGCTCCTTTTGCACATTTGGTTAATTTGTCCACTTCCTGATGAGAGACATATTTACCATGGTTCACACAGCCTCCAAAGGCCAGCAGAAGGCAGGCCATCAGTATGTTCATGAAGCTCCATAGAAGCCTACAGGATGAAAGCAATCTTTAAAATAATAATGGACATCAAAGCCTCTTGCATTCAAAAGCTCCTATTGACCTCAATCCAACTATTCATGTTTGGAAAACAAAGTCTTATAAGTTAAATTTAGAAATATAGCTCAATTACTAGGGCAAGGTCACTTTCCAATCCTTCATTGAATGCATGACAAGAGAGAAGGCATTAAGACACCTCTGAGCAGGTTGCTGCCTGCTAAATCCTACCTTTTCATAAGGCATGCAACCTCTTGGAGGAGCTGCTTTTAACTGCCCCTGCACATACCCAATAAGGCAGGAAGAGAATGCCCACACCCAGGATAACACCACATTCTCAGCCGCACTATATAGGGAAAGTCACATGTAATTCTGCTATTTGTAATTCTTAATCCCCTGAGGACACACACACACACATACACGTGTGTGTGTACACACACACACGCACAAGCATGTGTCCTTGTTCTTAAATCACACTGCACAAATGTAGGAGAAACTCTCTTGTGTATGATCCCACTACTCCTCTCATCAGTTTTTTTGTTTGTTAGTATTAAGTTTTGTGATCCATAGAATTTTCTGTTTGCATATGGTTACTTAAAAGCTCCTAATATTGTCACCATTAGGCAATTATCTGGGCCAAGTGATGCGCGAGTAGATTTGTTCTTAAATAACAAATTTGAAAAAGCCATTTTATGAAGTTAAGTATTGCAAAGATAAAACAATTTAAAATAGATATGAAAAATTTAGATTATAAATGAATATTTTAACATTTTGATACTTGAAAATCAACATGAATAGGTCTGTTGATTCATTCACTAATTCATTCATTCAATATACTATGTGTCTACCATATGCCTGAAATTTTCAGATGCAAATCTCCAAGCTTGCTTTTTTCATCTCAACCAAAAGTTTAAATTGTACTGTATATTTGTAACATTTATATATGTATTGTTAAAATTAAATATATATACATGATAGAGAAGTCATTATTTATAATAATATAATAACATATATTAATTCATACAAGTTTGTGTTATTTTGTCATGCCTTGGTACTTTGTAGACATTATGACATATTTTTTATTTCTAATATATTAAGTATACAGGATTGGCATTAAATAACTGATTTTAATTAAGCAAAAATTTTCATATATTTATTTATCAATTTGAAAATTCATTTCTCACTTTATGTTTTATTACTTTTGAACTAATGGCAGTTTCATAGTTTCTAAATAAATGATAATCAAATGATCACTTTTTTATTTTTATTTATTGTGAGTATATAATAGTTGTATGTATTTATAGGGCATATATGATGTTTTGATACAGGTATACAATGTGTAATAATGAAATCAGGGTAATAGAGGTATCCATCACTTCAAGCATTTGTCATTTCTTTGTGTTAGAAATATTCAAATTCCACTGTTTTAGTTATTTTAAAGTATACCATAATTTACTGTTGACTTTTTTATGCTATCAAACATTTTTCATTCTATCTAAACATCTAACTATATTTTTGTACCCATTAACCAATCCCATTTTATCCTTCTCTCCCTGCTACCCTTCCCAGCCTCTGGTAACCATTATTATATGTTCTGTCTCCGTGAGATCAATTGTTTTCATATTTAGCCTCCCACCCCCATGAATGAGAACATGTGAGATTTGTCCTTCTGTGCTTGGCTTATTTCATTTAACATAACATTCTCCAGTTCCATCCATGTTGATGCACATGAAAGGGTTTCATTCTTTTTTATGGATAAATAATATTTGACTCTGTGTATATACCATATTTTGTTTATCCATTCATCTACTGATGGACACTCAGGTTGATTCCAAATCTTGGCTACTGTGAATAGCACTTCAATAAACATGGAAGTGCAGACATCTTTTCGATATACCAAATTCTTTTCTTTAGGATATATGACGGCTGTTGGGAAAGTATCCAGCAATGTAATATGAAAAATATATTAACAATGGATGGTTACTTTCCAGACAGCCCTTCTATACCAGGCAGTGGAATTGCTGGGTCATATGGCAGTTCTATTTTTAGTTTTTTGAGGAATTTCCATGTTGTAATCCATAGTGGCTATACTAATTTACATTCCCATCAAAAGTGTATGAGAGTTCCTCTTTCTCCACATTCACGCCAGCATTCATCATTGCCTGTCTTTTGGATAAAAGCCATTCTAAATGGGATGAATGACATCTCATTGTAGCTTTGACTTGCATTTCTCTGATGATTAAAGATGTTTTAGCATTTTTTCATGTATCTATTGGCCATTTGTATGTTTTCTTTCAACAAATGTCTATTTAGGTCATTTGCCCATTTTTACTCAGATTAATTGATTTTTTTATATTAAGTTGTTTGAGCTCCTTATATATTCCAGTCATTAATCCCTTGTCAGATGGGTAGTTTACAAGTATTTTCTTTTGGGTTGTCTTTTGACTTTATTGATTGTTTCCTTGCTGTGCAGAAGTTGTTTAGCTTGATGTGATTCCATTTGTCCATTTTACTTTGATTGCCTGTGATTTTGAGGTATTACTGGAGAAATCATTGCCACACCAATGTCCCGGAGCATTTCCCTAAAACTTTATTCTCGTACCTTCATAGTTTCAAGGTCTTAGATTTAAGTCTTTAATCTATTTTGATTTGATGTTTGTAAATGGTAAGAGATAGGGGTCTAGTTTCATTCTTCTGCATAAGGATATCCAGTATTCCCAGCAACATTTACTGAAGAGACTGATTTTTCCCCAATGTATGTCTGTGGCATCTTTGTCAGAAGTGAGTTCACTATAGATGTGTGGATTTCTTTCTGGATTCTCTGTTCCATTGGTCTCTGTGTCTTTTTTTAGGCCAGTGTCAGGCTATTGTGGTTACTACAGCTCTGTATATAATTTGAAGTCAAGTAATGTGATTCATCCAATTTTGTTCTGTTGCTCAGGATGGCTTTGGCTATTCTGTGTCTTTTGTGGTTCCATATAAATTTTGAAGATATTTTTTCTATTTCTGTAAAGAATATAAGTATTTTGATGGAGATTGCTTTGAATCTGTTGATTGCTTTGGATAGTATGGACATTTTACCAATATTGATTCTTCCAATCCATGGACATGCAATGTTTTTCCATTGTTTTTTTTTTTTTTTTTTGGTCCTCTTTAATTTCTTTCATCAATATTTTAAAGTTTTCATTGTGAAAATCTTTCACTTCTTTGCTTAAGTTTATTCCTAGGTATTTTATTTTATTTGTAGCTATTGTAATGGGATTATGTTCTTGATTTCTTTTTCAGATTGTTTGTTTTGTGCATATAGAAATGTTACTGGTTTTGTATGTTGATTTTGTATCCTGAAAATTTACTAAATTTGTTCATCAATTCTAATAGTTTTTTGGTGGAGTCATTAGGTTTCTCAAAGTATAAGATCATATCATCTGGAAACAAAGATAATTTGACTTCTTCTTTTCCAATTTGGATTTCTTTTATTTCTTTCTCTTGTCTGACTGCTCTAGCTAGAACTTCAAGTACTATGTTGAATAACAGTGGTGAAAGTGGGCGTCCTTGTCTTTTTCCAGATCTTAGAGGAAAGGCTTTCAGTGTTTCTTCATTTAGTATGATACTAGTTGTGGATCTGTCATATATAGCTTTTATCATGTTGTGGAAAGTTCCTTCTGTATGCAGCGTTTTGAGAGTTTTTATCATGAAGATGTTGAATTTTATCAAAATGCATTTTCTGCATCAATTGAACTGATCATATGATTTTTGTCCTTCATTCTGTTGATATGATCTATCACATTGATTCATTTTCAGCCATCCTTGCATCCTTGGGATGAATCCCCCTTGATCATGATGAATAATCTTTTTAATGTGTTTTTGAATTTGGTGTGCTAATATTTTGTTGAGTGCTTTTGTATCTATGTTCATCAGAGATATTGGCCTATAGTTTTCTTTTTTGTTATGTCTTTGTCTGGTTTTGATATTACAGTGATACTGGCCTTGTAAAATGAGTTTGGGAGTATTCTTGATTTTTGGAATAGTTTGAGTAGGATTGGTATTAGTTCTTCTTTAAATGTTTCACAGAATTCATAATTGAAGCCACTGGGTCCTGGGATTTTATTTGGTGGAAGACTTTTTAATACTACTTCTATCTCATTACTTGTTATTTGTTTATTCGGGTTTTGGGTTTCTTCCTGGTTCAATCTTGGTATATTGTATGGGTCTAGGGATTTATCCATTTTTTAAGGTTTTCCAATTTATTGGCACATAGTTGCTCATAGTAGTCTCTAGTTATTCTTTGAATTTCTGCAGTTTCAGTTATAATGTCTCCTTTTTCATGTCTGATTTTATTTATTTGGTCTTCTCTCCTTTTTCCTTAGTCTGGCTAAATGTTTGTCAATTTTCTTTATCTTTTAAAAAAAACTTTTCATTTCATTTATCTGTTGTATTGTGTTTTGGTTTCAATTTCATTTATTTGTGCTCTGAGATTTATTATTATTATTTTCTTCTGCTAATTTTGAGATCAGTTTGCTCTTGTTTTTCTGTTTTTTTCAGATGCAGTGTTAAGTTGTTTATTTGAAGTTTTTCTACTTTTTTGTTGTAGGTAGTTATTACTATAAACTTTCCTCTTATTACTGCTTTTCCTATACCCCATAGGTTTTGGTAGGTTGTGTTTTCATTTTCACTTTTAAGATTTCTTCTAAGAAATCTTTTAATTTCCTTCTTAATCTCTTCGTTGACCAGGAACATATTGTTTAATTTCCATGTGTTTACATAGTTTCCAATTTCCTTTTCTTTTTGTTCTAATTTTATTCCATTGTGGTCAGAGAAAATATTTGGTATGATTTCAATTTTTTCAATTTTTTAAGACTTGTTTTGTGGCCTAACAAATGGTCTATCCTTGAGAATGATCTATGTGCTTAGGAGTAGAATGTGTATTCTGTAGCTTTTGGATAAAATGTTCTATAAATGTCTTTAAGGTCCATTTGATCTATAGCACAGATTAAGTCCTACGTTTCTTTGTTGATTTTCTGTCTGGATGATCTGTCCAATGCTGAATGTGGACTGCTGAGGTCTCCAACCATTATTGTATCGGGGTCTATCTCTCGCTTTAGCTTTGGTAATATCTGCTTTATATATCTGGGTGCTCCATTGTTGGGTGTATATATATTTAGAATTGTTATATCCTCTTGCTGAATTGACTTCTTTATAATTATATAATGACCTTCTTTGTTTCCTTTTTACAATTTTATTTCCTTTTACAATTTCCTTTTACAACTCTATTTAACCTGGTGGAAGTATTGTTACTCCTACTCTTTTTGGTTACCATTTTAATGGCATATCATTTTTAATCCCTTTATTTGCAGTCTGTATGCATCTTTTTAGGTGAAGTGGGTTTCTTGTAGACAACACGGTTAGGTCTTGTTTTTTTATATCCATTTAATGACACTATCTTTTGATTAGAGAGTTTAGTACATTTACATTCAATGTTACTATTGCTAGGTAAGCTGTTACTATTCCATGTTGTTATTTGATTTCTGATAGTTTTATGTTCCTATCTTTTTTTTTTTCCTTGCTGTCTTTCTTTGTGTAACTGATTTTTCTCTGGTAGTGTGTTTTAATTTCTAGTTTTTCATTTTTTTGTGTATCTGTTGTAGGTTTTCTGATTTGAGGTTGCCATGAGGCTTGCAAAAAATATCTTATAACCATTTGTTCTGAACAGATGACTCTTAACTCTGCTTACAAAAAAAAAACAAACAAAAAAGCAAACAAGAAAAGAGGAAGCTAAAAGAAACTCTACAATTCGACTCTATCTCTCTGCCCCAGTTTCTAACTTTTTGTTCTTTACACTTATATCTTTTTATTCTATCTCTTAAAAAGTTGTTGTAGTTATTGCTTTTGATAGTTTTTTCTTTTAGTCTTCCTACTCACGATGTAAGTAGTTTATAAAACACAGTTACAGTGATAAAGTATTCTGTATGTGGGTACTTACTGTTATCAGTGAATTTGTTACCTTCAGATGACTTCTTATTATTTGTTAACATCCTTTTCTTTCAGATAGAAGAAATCCCTTTAGCATTTCTTGTAGGGCAGGTCTGGTGTTGACAAAATCTGTCAGCTTTTGTTTGTCTGGAAAAGTCATTATTTCTCCTTCATGCTCGAAAGATATTTTTGCAGGATATAATATTCTGGGATTAAGATATTTTTTCCTTCAGCACTTTGAACATGTCATGTCACTCTGGTCTGTAAGGTTTCCACTGAGTAGTCTACTGCCAGACATACCATAGCTCCTTTATATGTTTTTTTTTTTTTTCTTGTTTCCCTTATGTCCCCTTCTTTATCTGTGCCCTTTGGAAACTTGATTATTAAATGCCTGGAGTAGTCTCATTTGAGTTAAATCTGCTTGGTGGTCTGTGACCTTCTCGTACCTTAATATTATCCTTCTCTAGGTTTGAAATATTTTTTGTTATTATTTCTTTGAATAAACTTTCTACCACAATCTCTCTCTACCTCCTCTTTAAGGCCAATAACTCTTACATTTGCCCTTTTGAGGCTGTTTTCTTGACCTTGTGGGCATGATTCATTCCTTTTTATTCTTTTTTTCCTTCTGATGGTTTATTTTCATATAGCCTGTCTTTGAGCTCACTAGTTCTTTCTTCTGTTTGATCAGTTCTACCGTAGTAAGACTGACACATTTTTTAGTTTTCAATTGAATTTTTCAGCTCCAGAATTTATGCTTGATTTTTTAAAATTATTTAAATCTCTTTGTTAAATTTCTCTGATGGACTTCCAAATTACTTCTCTGTGTTTTATGAAGTTCATTGAGCTTCTTCAGAACAGCTATTTTCAATTCTCTGTTGGAAAAGTCACATATCTTCATCACTCTGGGATTTGTCCTTGGTGCCTTATTTAGTTCATTTTGTGTGGTCATGTTCCTCAGTGTTCTTGATGTTTGCAGATGTTCATCAATGTCTGGGCATTGAAGAGTTGGGTACTTGTTCTAATCTTTGCAGTCTGGGCTTATATGTACCTGTCCTTCTTGAGAAAGCTTTCCAATTATTCAAAGGTAATTGAGTATTGTGATCTAAGTCTTTGGTCACAGCAGCCATATCAGCACTGGGGGTGGGGGGTGCAGAAAGCCCAGTAATGCTGTGACCCTTGCAGCCTCCTAGTGGTATTACCTTGCTGGGCTTGGGTAAGATATGAAGAATTCCCTGGATTACCAGGCAAAGTGTCTCACTCTCTTCCCTTACTTTCCCCCAAATAAGAGTCTCACTCTCCATGCTGGGATGACTGTTGTTTGGGGAGGATTGATGTGAGTACCCCCTGAGGCCACTTCAGCTGAGACTTCACTGGTTCACACCAGAAGCCAACCCAGTCTCACAGAAGGCCCATAGCTACTGCTGCTTTGCTACCACTGATGCTTATTCAATGCCCAAGGGCTCATTAGTCAGCAGGTGGTGAATCCTGCCAGAACTGGGTCCTTTCCTTCAGGGTAAAAGATTTCCTTCTGGCCCAGCGTGGATCTAGAAATGCTACACAGAAGCTAAATCCTGGAATCAGGGTCTTCAGGAATCTGCTTGATTTACTGTGGTTGGTTGAGCTGGTATCCAAGTGGCAAGACAAAGTCCTCTGTACTCTTCCCTTTCCTTTCCACAAGCAGAAGATTTCCCCCAAGCTACACTGCCTGGAGTTGGGCGGAGGGAGGTGACAGGGGCACTCAATTAGCTCTCACTGCTGGTGCCTCACTGGGTCACATGCACCCCAAGTCCACTGGCTCCAATACAAGTGCAGCTACAGGAATTGCCCAAGTACTGCACTCTTTGTGGCCTTTCTGCCTTACAAATTTATCTGGGCCCCAGGCCACTTTCATGAGCCAATGTGGAGCTGGTCTGAACTCAGGTTTCTACCGGCGCAGAGGATTCCCTTCCAGCCAGGGCTGGTCTAAATGTTCCATCCATGAGTCCTAGCAGAATTCTGCCCTTTTTGTGTTCTGTGACAGGGCAGCTTTGAGTTCCAATGCAAAGTTTTACAATCACTTCACTCTTCCTCCCACAAGCACAGGATTCTCTCTCCACCCAGTGCTGGTGCTGCACTGTGGGGGGATGAGGGAGGGGTGGTATAGGCAATCCAAGACTGTCTTTCCTACCCTTTTCAGTTCCTCTTTCCTTGGTATAATGTTAAAACCAGGTACTGTGATCACTGTGATCGCTTAACTGGTTTTCGGTTCTCATAAAGGTGATTTCTTGTGTGGATAGTTGTTTAGTTTGGTGGTCCTGTGGGGGGACGATTACCAGATGGTTCTATTCTGCTACTATGCTCTGCCTGCTCCCCGAGCGATCACATATTATTCATATATTTGTCAAACTCTTTCTGAATAAATTTGCTGTGCTGTTTATGACATCAATATTTATGCTTATCATAATCATAATTTGTGATCACATGTACCTTGGATATGATGCTTTCATCATATAATTCCAGCAAAAATGTAGGTAGCAAGACTATTCTTATAGCAAAGATACAATTTTTCATTAGAAAAAGACAGCAAATCATAATAAGTAATTAATACTACTATATTTCAAAAGGCCAGATACTGTAACAGTGCTCAGTTTACCTTGTCAATGTCTGATACATTTCTATAAATCATCAATATAAATTAAGCATATATTTAAATTGTTCTTATGTTTAGAAGATTTTTTAATTGTGGTAAAATATACATAACATGAAATTTATGATTTTAACTATTTTAGATGCACAGATCAGTTAAGTACATTCATATTGTGTATGCTTAGAAGATTTTATACTTAGTTTCATTTACAGCATCTAAATGCTGACTAAAGTTTGGTACATTTCCCTTCCTTATCAGATATTTCAGAGTAACACAGCCCATCTGCTACTGAAATAAGGCAGTATAACTTTTTTACACTATAGTGCTTAATTTATTATATAAATTCTAATTCTTTGTTCTACTTTAAAATGCTTTTAAAATTGTGAGTACAAATGGATTTTGCTTATAAAATCTTTCTAGAGATATTATAATAGAGAAAAACAGTATTGGCCTCAAAGGCTTTATATGATGCAGAAATTTCAAGGTTATTATTTATCGTATAATGTTTACTATAAAGAAGAATTACATTTGCAATAGAGGTTTAATTCTAATTCTAGATATCAAGTTATAGTTTCTGAAACCATTTTGAATAGAGCAGAATTTTATTTTAAAGTCAGTGATTGAGCTATACAAAGCAAGATTTAGTTTCATTAAAGATACTACTTATTTCATGAAAGAACAGGTAAATAATGATGGTATTATGGGCTACACAGAACCCATTTCACTCATGGAAAAAATAGCAGGCTCCTGAAAAGGCATAGATAGGATATATAGAACTGCTTAGCTGCCAAAGCATTTAGTTCAGGTAACATTTACTCCTATGAGCAAGAAGCTTATATCTCAGTTGAAAAAACATTGTCAAAGATACATAAACTATAGAAAATACTTCTATGTTTTAGTTTCTTAGATTACATTCATTTAATATGTGCTGACTTTAAGGAGCAACATTCAATTATTTATAATACCTAAAGCAACCAGCAAACAATCAAGTAAAGCATTTAAAGGAATGTATCATCAGTTTCTCATCTCCTCACCCAAGTGGACCCAAAACCATAGTTAATATGAGTCTATCACCAAATAGGTTTCCTATTTCTTATCTCCTGCTAAATTACCAGCCTGTAGGGAGAAGGAAAGGTGGGGATAAGTTCCAGTTAATGCCTGTGCTGAGAATCATGGCTTGCACTGATATTCAGTCACTTGGGTCACAGGAATTGCAATGCAGAAAACATAATCTAAAAGACATCCTTTTCTACTCCTTTGAGCGTTTTCAGTCACAACAGTTTCAAACTTCATGTCATTTTCAAAGCTAGCCCATTCATGTCAGCAAAAATTTGGAGTCCACACCCAGAGAAAATGAGTGTATTGTGTATGATTTCTCTCAGGATTTATCTCTCCCACCTTCAACTCCCTGCTTTTATTCACTCTTACATTCATTTCAAACTCAGAAGAATCCATTCTTGGGTCCAAGATTAATATCTTCTCTCATGATTTTGTAACTCCACTCACTTCTTTCTACCTAAGTTCGTTTAAAAGTAGTATTAGGTCAGATTTTCTGGTTGTATAGGTTTTTTTGGTTTGTTTGTTTTGTTTTGTTTTTTTAACATTGCTGCATCCCCAGCGCCTGTGTGTGTGTGTGTGTGTGTTTGTGTACCCCTCCCTCTCTTTCATTCCATTTTTGATACAGACCTCAGCCTTTTTATTCCTCTTCATACAGTCTCAATTTTTTCCCCATGCTTTTCCCTTCCGGAGGCATCTCTTTTCTCTCTTTCTCATCACCCTCTTCTTGAACAGGTAAAAATCAATGTGCTGTCTTCTAGTTCTTCACCTCTTCTTACTCACTCTTTGTCCCATTACAACTTCCATTTTATCCCTTCATTCTTTTGAAATGTTAAAACATGTAGCAATTACCTAATCTCCAAATCCAGTGGCCTCTTCACATTCTCCCTGCCATTTTGTCTCTATGTGACAAATTACACTATTTTCTCTTTTGTATTGATATTTGCATCTTTGACTTATAAAATGTCATTTTGTCTCCATTCTTTTCCTACCTCTCACATTGTTCCTTCTCAGTATCCTCACTCACCTACATCTTCTTCATTGTTCATCAAATGCTCCTAAATTCTCCCCTAAGCATATTTTAGTCTTTAAGCATTTTCTTCTGGTAAAATTTCATTTACTCCTGTAGCTTCAAGTGCTTTAGTGGCCGATGTTAATTAATATCGATTCTGCTGAGCCTTCTGTTAGTCATGTGTGTTTAGCATTTAATATAATGCCCATGTAATCACATCAGAAAGCACTGATTTCCACATTTTTAGATAAAAGGTACTTTTGTACCACATGGCTAAGGTAAAACATTGCACCACCTCCCTTTCATCCAGATAACACTTTATTCTGTTTTTTTCTATCCCCCTTTTCTTTAAAGTGCATAGGAATGGAAAAACCTTAGTTCCAAGGGAGAAGTGTCAGTTGTAGTAAGTCAGCAACTTGGTTGAAAAGGAGTGTTTACAGGTGGTATCTTGGGTCTGGAATGTAATTGGGAAAGAGGAACTGAATCAAGAGTTGACCACATGTGTGAGTCACCTTCTAAAATAGCCTTTTTTTTCTTTTGACTACTATTGAAGACATGTACATTCAGGACTATCAAAAATGCCATACAAGGTTAAACGTGTCAAAATTTCTGAGTAGATGTTTCACATTCAATAATCATTCCAGAAAGAAATTTTCCATGCATCCATTGTCACATATTAGTATGTCAGAAATAAGTTTGTATCTTGCCTTTTCAATAGAAATTATGACTGGCACAATATGAAGTCAAAACTAGATCCATAAGGGATGATGACAAACTCTCCTTGAATAAAAAAAAAGAATATTGAATTATAAAACTAGGCATTATTACTAGAAACTTTTATTTGATTCCCTTTATTGAATAGTTTATCTTGGGGAAGAAGCTGATGAGCTTTCTTGGACAACAAATGCTTCAGAACATTTAACAGAGCAAATTGAATAGGATAGCTTGAAAAAAGAAAATTCACCCTCAAGTGTAGTTGTTCTTCAAACTGTTCATACTATTTGTAATTTGATTTTGAAGACATTATATTTTTATAAAGTAAATGCAGATAGGAGTTGACATAAAAATTTGTTTATCTGTTCTTATTATGTCCTATATTATTCAATAATAATACTGAGAAAGAAGAGAAAACTCACAAAAATAGTGGAAGAGTTGACCAATGTATCTTTGAAAAAAAATTTTACAGAATTTTTAAATGTTATCATTAAATTAATTTATTTCAAGTATCCATTTTAAATGTATTATGTGTATAAATAACAAACTAATATGCTTGCAACAAGAACAGGTAGCTCAGTGTAACGGAAAGCACACTGAAAATCAATCATTTAAAAATTGTTAAATTTTCTCTTATCTCATAACCACTGCATAGTTCACTGCTAAAATACCCTGCTAAAATGCTAATAAGTGAGTTTCCCTATCAAGTGCAGAAAGAAAAAGTGCAAGAATATTTTGGCCCTCACGGAAACCAAGGCTTCACACATCTGACAACACTTTAATCAGGACACCAAAACAAATGTAGAATTGTTTCCATTTTTAGTTTCACAACTCATTTGTTAGTGTTGCAAAAGAACAGAGTGTTATATAATAACCATTTAAATGTTTATTTTATGTGTACATTATTCTTTATGTGGAAGTTCCCTGATGAAAAATCTTAGTTATTCTTTATACCACCATCTGGTTGGCAGTTGCCTCAGTGGAAGCTTTCTGTAATGTGGTTTGAAGCCAGAAAAATTGTTTCAAAAAGTTTCCTGAGGTTTTTCATCTGAAGGTATTGTTCTAAATGTTTTTTTGATACCTATATATCTAATAAAGTCAGGAACACCATCAAAGCCTGTAGAAGTCAATGCAAAGGGAGAGAAAGATCATTTGTCTCATTAGTTTGCCTTTTGCCTACCTTAAAATAAATACATATAATAGCCACATATTGGACCAGAAACCTAGAAAGCTAAGAGATGAGTGTCTTCCAGATGGCAATCAACATCTCTTGCTCCTCAACCAATGGTATGAGTAGCATCCGTTACCAATCTTCTTAATGTTAGTACACTGCCCAAGTTAAATTCCATAAAATCTACTCTCAGCCACCCTTTAACTAATTCTCATTTACTGTTGACTGATGATATCCTCAAGATGTTGTTTTTCCTTTGGATTTGTGTAAGGCATTTTTGAAAGCTGAAACATTTTCAAACCTGAACACTGGACCTAACTTGGGATTTTTCTGAAATCAGACCAAAAAAAGAAAATCCCCTCTGTCTGTAGTGTGGTGGGGAAGTTTCAAAGGTAATACTGGACACAAACAGTGCCCTACAATGAAAGCACATTGATTAATATGGCACAATCTGTACAGAGAGGTGATGGAAGCAGGATTTTTTTCTTTCCCAATATCCACCAAACTGTGTGTCTTTGCCTTGAACCATTACCTTCATTTCTGTTTATGTTTTTTTTGGGTAGGATACATATTCTAAACAAAACAAAGCAAAATAAAGCAAAGCACTAAAAAAATCAAGCCAAATGCTTAGGACATGCTCTCAATAGATTAAAAAAAGGTATATCAGGTAAAGTAGTTTGATATTCAGGTGGCATATTTGTCAATTTTAAATTATTATCCCAGAAAAATACAGGGTCAACATTTTGTTATTTATACTCTATTTAAAATCAGTTACTGTGTAGGTTTGCTAGGGATTTGTCTTTTGCTGGAAAACTCAAGGGAATTATGGACAAATAAACTCACTATTAGTCATTGTCATTACTTATAGATGATTAGAAATCATAAGGAAAATTATGTCATCTCACAATATACACAAAATAATAGTAAACTAATAATATGTTTAACAGGAAGTCTGCCAAATCTTTATGAATGATAGTTTTCTTAGCATAGTATCCCAAAATAGGCTGAAGTTTCTGGAATTTATAGAAAAATGTAAGTAAAGCAAAGATCAATCTGATTTAAGAACTTCATAGACTCATTTATCAACATGGTAACAGTGAACATGAAGTTTTTAATCTAATAATGTTGAATGAAAATTTTTAAAGAATTGATAATGTTCTTATAACATCTTCTCTAATAGTATATGATTCTGGCCTCCCCCTTCACATTCAAATTCACATTGCAAAATAAACAGTTTCACTCCCAAGAAAATGATAAAAATAATTTAGAATTTCATTTTTTGGATTTCTAATCCAAAGACTTATATTCTATTAGTTGTATAATGGACATGAGCTATGTCACTTCAATGTATGTTATAAACAGTCCAAATTAAGTTTGATCTTTCAACATTTTTGGCTGTATATTTTCTCATTGTAGGCATTTGTATGATACTTTTGCTACATAATCTTATGTAGATACTAAAAGAAGCTCATACACATTTACCTAAATTACCAAGCATGCTATAGTAAATATCACCAGAGTATTTACACTCTCATGTGAAGTTTTTCAAACATTAAAGTGTTATTAACCATGGAAGTAGTTTGCTAGTACAAAAGAGAAGAAAAATAATGCAAATTTAAGACATCCTTAATTTCAATGTTCTTCACAGCCACTTTTTGAATGGTCTAAATTTGAACACCATAGATGGAATTTCTGTTCATTTCTGTTCATTTCTGCATTTTATATGGCCAGTACAGAGGATATTTTTCTTGTGCCTTATACCTTTATGTGGGAATACAATCTCTGGTTTTCTGAAGATCCTTCATTTATTATTATTTTTAAAACTTCAAATTTAAATATTTACTATGTCAATCTGGCTCCTAAAGAGATTTGAGTATGTAATCCATGGTTAATATAGTATCTTGGTTATAAGATATCTACTACCAGCAAAGTGGATAAACTTAGTTCAGACCAACTATCCTTTATAGAAGAACTAGAAAACAGTCCAATTTCACACATATATATACATATAAAATTTATATATACACATATATATTATACTTATATATGTGAATATATATAATTATGAAACCCAAGTTTAATCATAAAAAAAAAATCTGACAAATATAAATTGAGGAACATTCTACAAAATACCTGACTAGTACTCTTCAAACATATCGAGGTCATCAACAGCAAGCAAAGTGTGAGAAACTATTATAGCCAAGAGGAACCTAAGAAAAAATGACAATGAAAAGTAATGGATGGGGTTCTGGATCAGAATAAAGGACATTAGGAAAAATGAAAGTAATCTGAATAAGCATTGACTTATGTTTCAATATTTGTTCATTAATTTTAACAAATGCACCATAATAATATAAAATGTTAATAATAGGGAAAACAGAGTATGGTATATATGGGAGCTCTCTGTTGTATCTTTGCAATTGTTTGGTAAATGTAAAATTATTAAAAATAAAATATTTATTTTAAAATGCTGCAAAAATGTAAAACATAAAACCATGAAGATTGTAAGAAGACAATATAAGTTCAAATTAGAGATTTTAAAACATGATTAAATATATTTGCATAATTTTAAAAAATAATTTATAAAAAAGTCATAATTGTAAATATCAACAAAAAATTGCATCATGTGTAAGTCAATTAGCTAATTTGCATCCATTAATCATAAGGATAGTGTAAGAAATTAACTTGCTTAAGTCTTTATCTCTAGCTCTTAGCAAAATCCATTCACAGGTAACTAGTTAAATAAATTATGTATGGTGAAAATACTAGAAAAATAATCACAATGTTAATAATCAACTACGAAAAGCAGGAACATTAAATCATAAATATAAAACATATAGTTTAGAAATCATTAAAATGGTAGATAGATGAAAAGATTCACTTCTTAAAAATAAAGCAGGAAAAAAAGAAACATTAATCCAAATAAGGAAATAAAGTTAGTTGAATACACATACCCAAAAATTGATTTTAAAAGTGAAAGCATTTTTTTATAATTGTATTTGCTCAGTTGTAAGACACTAAATACCTGTCAAATTTTTCTTAGTAAGTATTATGAAATATGAATTAGAATTCTCAAATGAGTAGAGGTCTTTTTTCAATCCCAATATTTTCCCCTCATAATGTGTAAGAGATTTTCTGTGATTCTTTTACTGCATACTACAAAGCTAATGGAATATTTTTCTTACATCTTTAACAAAAAGTTGTTCAGTATAAATTTACATTAATAGAAAGCTAATGTACAAAATGAAGACTATAGTTAATAAAATTGTGTTACATTAGAGATTTTTTGTTAAATAAGTTGATTTTAGCTGCTCTCATAAAAGAAAAAAGTAATCATGTGCAATGATGGATATATTAATTTGCTTCACTATAGGAACCATTTTACTATTCTGTACATCATGTTGTAAATCTCAAATGTGCACAAAAATTTATTTCTAAAAATGTTACATTAATAGATCTGTACACCAACAGGCTGGTGTAAGTTAGGAGAGAGTCAGAACCTCTGGCAAGCCAGGTGCTTTCCTCTGTAATTTGTATGTCTGTGCCTTTGAAAGCCCCTTAGACAGGGACTAGACATTTTTACCATGTACTCGTAAATCAAGGGTATTTTCTTTTCCATAGAAGACAATACTTATTGATATAAATATTTAAACACCCCACAAAACAAATAATTTTCCTAGCATAATTATATTATTTTCTGTATTTGTTTGCTAGGGCCGCCATAAACAAAATACCACACACTGGGTGGCTTAAATAGCAGCAATTTGTTTTCTCATAGCTCTGGAGACTAGAAGTTCAAGATTAATATGTCAGTAGGTTTGGTTTCTTCTGAGGCCCCCTGCTTGGCTTACAGATGGCCACATTCTCACTGTGTCCTCACACAGTCCTTCTTGGTCTGTGTGTTGTCTGTGCCCTAATCTCCTTTTTGCAGAAGGACATTAGTGGTATTGGATTAAGACCCACCCATATGACCTCATTTTTACCATAAATACCTCTTTATAGGCCCTTTCTCCAAATGCAGTCACATTCTGATATAATGGGAGTGAAGACTTCAACATATAAATTTTGGAGGGACATGATTCAGCCTATAACACTCTAGATGACTACACCTATACTGTAACATTTGCATGGTTTTCTCTAACCATTCTGGACAACTTTAAACAGCATTTTGTAGACAGTGGTTTAAAGAACGCTGCATAAAGATTTATGACTTGCTGGCTTCTGACTCCTGTATAGTCATTTTGTGAAAATTCCAACCTTGGGGAAAAAGGAAAAAAAAAAATTGCAAGAGGGAACTAATATTAGTTGAGAACCTACAACTATAATGTAGTTTTTCATATACAATTATGGGTATTTTTGTAACAAATCGTGATTGAATTCATGTAGGTGCAATAAAGGGGCTATTTTCATTTTTTATCATTGCAAAAAGTTACCGCAAAATTAACAGCTTATAACAACATACATTTATTATCTTACAATTTCTGTGGGTTAGGAAACTGGACCTGGCTTAGCTGTATCCTCTGTTCAGTCTTACCAGGCTGCAATCAATATGTCAGGAAAGCTGGGGTTTCATTTGGAACTTAGGCTCTTCTTCCAAGCTCATTTGAATTGTTGGCAGAATTCAGGTCTTTATGGTTTTAGAATAGAAATGTCCATCTCTTAGAGGTCAACCCTCTTCATAGAGAGTTCAAAATATCACTGTTTGCTTTCTTTCAGGCCATCCGGAGAGCCTCTCTTCAATGTTTCACTGTCTTTTAAAGAGCTCACCTGCATAGGTCAGACTGACTCACCATAATCTCTTTTGATTGACTCAAAGTCAACTGATTAGTAGTCTACACAAGTCAGTGAGTGATATTTCATCATATTCATTGGTCTCAGCCACACTCAAGGGTATGGGATTATATAGGCATGTATGCCAAGGACCAGGAATTATATTAATAATTCTGCCTACCCTAGGGATCATGTTGAATTATTTTCAAGTTCTGATCATGAGAATTTATTTTCCATTTCTGGACAATGCAGTTTTAAACCTGACAGAGAAAAGTTATTTGGAGGAAAACATAAATTGTTTTTCTTTTAATTTCAAGATTGTTAGGTCAGAGCCCAGAGGAAGACACGCAAGCCTGCGTGCATGGTAAAATGCCATTTATTTTGAGCACCTGGGTGCAGATGGGTGGAGGCTGAAAAAGGCGTCCACCCAGAGCAGGGGAAGGTGGTGAGTTTTATAGAAAGTTTGGGAGGGGGGAGTTCTGCCAGTTTCTGCCGGTTCCATCCCAGCCTTTGTAATTCAGAGTTATCTTTACAACCTCCTGAGATTCCTCTGGAGCCTGCAGCCTGCAGGAGTCCTTATCTGACTTATCTACTGCATGCATTCTGGGGCAGACCCAACAAAGATCACTCAGTATCAGTTAAAAGAACTGTGAAATTCAAATGGCAGAAGAGGAAAAAATTTCGAAGAGCAATGACTGACCAGTTCAAAAGATATTTTGGGGTCTCTTTGCATTGTACAATTATTTGCAAGGCTGCTATCTGTGGGAAATGCAATATTGATAATTGACCTCGAAATTGTCAAGTGAATTACTCCTCTTGCTAATGATGGCACAATTTGGCAGCTGCAATGTAAATGCTTTGCAGTTAATGCAATGCAGGGTCCCAGTAAAATTGGGTGGATGCCTAAGAACAGCATCTTTTGATTACAAACTAAATTATTGTTTATGTTAGGTCGTTAAATATGAAATGTCCAATTTCAAATCAAAATAGTTTATTATATTTCAAACAAGAAGGAGTACAGTTAATCAAAATACGCGCCTAAACTGTAGACACAGTTTTGCTATCTTAACAGTAGCTTGTTTATGCCAGCAGGGAAGAAGCCTTGAGGGCCAGTGGCCATGAAATCGCAAAAGGAGTTTTCCACAGATTGTTGAGAATTGAATATTTTTCCTTGCAAGAAGTGGTCCAAAGCCTGGAAGAAGTGGTAGTCAGTTGATGCAAAGTCTGGTGAATGCAGTGAATGACAGAGAGTTTCCAAGTCTAGCTTCTGTAGTTTGATCATGTTGTTTGTGAGACATGTAGTCAAGCACTGTCTTGCAAAAGACTGGCCTGTCTCTATTAACCAATCTCAGCGGCTAAATGGCAAGCATCCTCATCATTTTGTCCAATTGGTTGCAGTAGACCTCCACTGGAATTGAATGACCAGGATTCACGAAGCTGCAGTGGATAATACCAGCACTGGACCACCAAACAGACAACATTAGCTTTTTATGATGAATATTTGGTTTGGGGCTGTGTTTCGGCACTTCATCTTTATCCAACCATTGTGCCAAATGCTTGTGATTGTCAAAAAGAATCCATTTTTCATCACACATAACAATATGGTATAGAAATAGTTCACCTTTATGTCGTGACAGCAAAGAAAAACAAGCTTCTGGACGATTTCTCTTCTTACGCTTATTTAATTCATGTGGAACCCATCTATCCAGTTTTTTTGCCTTGCCAGTTTGTTTCAAATGGTCCAATATTGTTGGAATAGTAATGTCACAGCTTGCTGCTAATTCACACATAGGTTCGGATGGATTCGGTTCCACTACAACTTTCAGCTCCTCATTATCCACCTTGGTTTCAGGTTGCCCACGTGGCTCATTTTCAAGATTAAAATCACCAGAAAGGAACTTCTCAAATCATTGACATACTGTGTGTTCATTAGCCACATCCTTTCCAAACACTTCGTTGATATCTCGAACTGTCTGTGCTGCATTGTTTCCACAACAGAACTCACATTCGAAAATAAAACGAATTTTTGACTTATCTGTGGTTTCACAAAAATTGCTCTAAAAAAAAAATGTGAAAGATAATCACAAGCCAAAACATGCAATTGAAAGACTGAGGATGTTAACTATAGTCACCCTACTGATCTATCCAACATTAGGTTTTCTTTTTTTTTTTTTTTCAGAATATTATGGAGGTACAAATGTTTTGGTTACATGGATTGCTTTTGTACTGCTGGAGTCAGAGTTGTAAGTGTGCCCATCATCCAGATAGTGTACATTGTACCCATTCGGTATGATTTTACCCTTCTCCTCCTCCCTCCTCCCACCTGATTGATTTCCGCTAAGTTTTACTTCCACCTGTGTACATCAGTGCCGATCTGTTAGTTCCAATTTAACAGTAAGTACATGTGGTGTTTGTTTTTCCGTTCTTGTGATACTTCACTTAGGAGAATGGTCTCCAGTTCCATCCAGATTGTTGCAAAAGGTATTAATTCATTTTTTATGGCTGGGTAGTTTTCCACGATATACGTATACCACATTTTATTAATCCATTCATGAACTGATGGGCACGTGGGTTGAATCCACATCTTTGCATAAAGAAAAGATAAACGTTGATCTTTACAGATTATTTGAATGTATCAAAATATCACATGTATCCTGGAAATACATACATTTATTATGTATCAATTAAAAAATACACCAGCTTTTAAATACTGCATAATGATATGTACAATAAAAAGCTAAATCAAAAAAAAAGAAAGACAGACTGAGGATATACCTTCACAATACAAATAAAACAAGAAGCGTCAAAATGAAGTGTCAGAGATATCAACTGTCAAACTTAGTACTTAAGGAAATTGGACATTTCATACTTAATAACCTAAATCTAATAGGTTTCCATTGAACTCCAAACTCACTCTGAAAACTAGATGGATGAATTGGTTAAACTTAGGTCTTTTCTTCCATGGGTTACATAGCCAATGTTTCTGTTAATGCTTGGCATTTCCACTCAGTGATTCTGTAGTACTTCTTGAATTCCTCTGCAGAGGGTCCTTGTGCTGTTTCTTATTTATGCCTCCACAATCTTAGGGTACATTAAATTAAGAAAATTCATTCATTAAGAAGGAAGTAAAATCTTTTTCCTTAAGCAACTCATCAATAGTCTCTAATTCTAATTTCTTAAGTCACTGAATGATAGTTTAAGCTGATTAAAAAATAGTTTAGGAAGAGATGAAGGAGAGTAAGTCTCAGTACACTCTACCGCTGTCTCCCTTTCTCTTATGTAAATGTGTTTTCCTTCATTTTTTTTTAATCAATAGAACATTAGATTAATGAAATTTAATATGCATTGGTTGAGTTCTTGTCACAGTTTTCTGTGTAGGGTAAATATTTAATAAGTATTCATTTAACTTAAGTGATTTTTCTTCTTCAGTTTCCTGTTTCTTAATTCAGTTGTGAGTGATAGCAAAAGACTGGAACATGTAGGCATGAGAAAAAAAATATTGATGGAGTAATACCAATTTCTGTCTATCAGTGTTGTAAAATTACAAAACTGTTGTAAGAAAAATAATTTTGATAGTGTATCTCTAACTTGTCAAACTGTTTCTATTTATCATAACCATCATCTTTATTTGTCTGCCTTTCATGAATTTTATTTTTTCTTTAAAAATAGCTTTTTTTCCCTGAATATTATTTGTTTTTCTAATTATTCAAATATATTTTTTTTTCTTGACTCTCTATATACATTTCCTTTGTACAGAAATTTTTATGATGAGGAAAAGTTTTCTGGGGAAGTATATTTGTTAAAACATTTCAGTAATTATTTTTAATTTTTTTTTATTTATTGAGTTTTTCCACTGGAAGATTTTTAAAATTTATTTTGCAGATTTTCTTTTTAAAAATATCACCATAATAGGAAAATTTAATGAGAGTAAAACAGAAGTATGATGGAGTGATACTTGCTGCCTAAAAAGAGATAAAAAGAATTCTGGCAAGATGTATTCTTTTTTCCTTTGCTTTTCAAGTCCTACCTATTTTGATCTCGCTTTCAATGTACTAATATAGTTGTTATCATATTACACCAAGGGTCTGTGTCATGCAAGGTACTTTAGCATAAAACAACACTATACCTCCTTTTCCATGCATAATTCCATTATTATTTCTGAAACAGTAAAGTATACAGATGAGTATGCAATAAGCAAATTTCATGCTTGGCCATAGGATTAATGTGTATTCAAATTTTCTCCCTTTTTAGCCTTCAAAGTTAACATGCTTTTGATGATCACCATATTCTAATGTTTAAGTTTGTATTTCTTTTGTCCATAATCAGCAATTCTAGTCCACAGACAAAACACTGAAATATGCAATTGGCAGTAATTTCAAAAATACTTGTAGCAGCAAAATAAATACATATCTATGAATTCACATGAGGTATATGTTCTTATTAGACATGCAACAGCTACTTCTCTTAGTAACTTGCTGTCTCCTTAACTGTGATTGGTCTATTATATAGCCCTATTACTCTCATAATTTTTATATTATATATCTGTTGCATATCCATTTAATGTCTTCATAATGGCATGTTAAAGGAGGAAGAGGAGGACAAAATAAATGGTAATTTTCCTCTCTGGAAATCATATTTTATTATTTTGTGTGTGCATGTTTGTAGTATTACTTTGTTTATAATAAAAAATTATAGAAGTTACTATATGCTTACCTTTTCCAAAAGGTCACATAGATGTATGTATAGTGACATAGAAAGATAGATATAGATAATTACTATTCTTTATCACTTAAATATTATTTATAATTATTCATTAAATAGATAGGTAACTGTGAAGTTTGAGGTGGAAGAGCTCCACTTTTACAATTAATTTTCTTACAAAGTCTGTAACACACTAATAAATGGTGAATTGCCTATTTATTAGTAGCCATTCAGGCCAAAGCACAATTTGCCTATTGATTACTGGAAGTTTTAATAATTTTTCTAGCCACTTGGACCTCTTCCACATTACTAACACTGTTCATTACCTCTCAGCAAAGATATTTCACAGGGTGGATTTTTTAACTCAAACAAAGCCATCCTGATTATGAATGGAAGTAGGTTTTTTTTTTTCCTCCCCCAGAAACTCTTTGAAATCATAAAGGAAGAAATGAAATGTGCCTTGTAAAATTCAATGAGTTCTCAATTGACCAGTAGTTCGGGTGCTGCTTTCCACAGGGCAAAATGAAGAATTCTATAAGGAAGAAGAGGAGAAAAACACCATAAAATTGGTGTGGATTCTTTCACTGGATAAGGAAAAAAATTGTCACAGACAAAGAAAAGAGACATTGGACTTGAAATATAATGAAAATGATTTTTTCTGTACAGATGAAGCAGATGGGCATTTACAAAAGCAACTAAACTTTGTGAATAGTGGAGAGTTTTCTTTGGTTCTCTTCTTTTCAGAGAATATAACACTTGAAAAAGCTATGAGTCTGAAAGTTGATTACCAGGCCTTTACTCCTGTGGAACCAGCTCAAATTTAACCCTTTCTACTTCTAGCTAACTGAATTTTGTCAATAACTATTCATTCTAGTGAGAATAATATGAGATCTATTTTGGAAAGTATATTATATATGCTTATCCCTAAATTACTATTTTGCAAACCTCAGATGCTAAATCTAGGAAAAGAAATAATAAATTGGCATAGAAATTGAAAAGTTTGTAACTCTCTTAAACTGACCAGTACTTCTGGTAAGTAAATGATGTTTTCAAAGTTCCCTTAACAGTGTCCAGCATAAAGCAAGTGATTGATTAATGCGTTTTCTCTCAACCACCTTTGGAAAATATCAGACATATTTGAGTACCGATTATAGGGAATGGTAGAGACTTTGTATTAGTATTCCTTAGACATAAATGCAATATTATTTAAATATATGGTGGCATTAGGACTATGAAATCCTCAGTCCAGATGAAACCAAGCCACTACAGATGTACAGTTGGCCCTGTGTATCTGAGGATTCCACATCCATGGGTTCAACCAACTGAATTGAAAATATTCCTAAAAAATAAAAAATAACAACACAACAATAAAAAAAACCAAATAAAAACAATAAAGTATAACAACTATTTACATAACATTTACATCATAGGCATTATAAGTAATCTGGAGATCATTTAAAGTACATGAAAGAATGTGCATGGGTTATATACAAATACTACTCAATTTTATATAAGGGACTTGAGCATCTGTGGACTTTGGTATCCAGGAAGGGGGGATTCTGGAACCAATCCTCTGTGGATACCGAGGGATGACTGTATGTATAACTTTTGTGTTGGTCAGCTAAGACAATGGGCTCAAAACAAACAGGAAGAGTCTTGGATTCATTGAATTTTAGAGATATATATTCTATTATATTGTTCAGACCCTGCATTTCACAGGCTCTAACAGTTCCCACAATTTACTCTAAATCTCATAGCTGATAACTACCACACTTTAAAATAATAATCAGTTTAAAATGCTCAAAAATATAGGTGTTCAAGTTTTTCTTCTTTTCTACATTTCCTTCTAGTGAACTTCTCTATTTCCACAATTGAATTTCCTATCAATGTTGATGATGCCAGATCTTTATGTCCTATGCAGATATCTCCTCCTCCACTCAGACTGATATATTCATGTACCTGCCACCAACATATCACAAACTCCTCAAAGTCACCATGTGCTAAATGAAACTCTTCCTCCTTGAAAATCCAGCTTTTCAAGGGCAGTATCTCTAACTCACTCAGCTTCCAACATGTGAATGTGAATCCACTAGAACAGTGAATGTGATCTTTGATGCTATCTTTCCCTCCACCCTCATATCCAATAAATCACAGTTTTCAAATATCTGTTTTTGTTTGTTTTTACCATTCCTGCTCCTACTACCCTACTGTACACCTCATGTTTCCTCCAAAAATCTCCTAAGAAGATACTCTGTAGTATGTAGTTCATACTACAGCCAAGGTAATCTTTTCTGGCTGTTTTCATTTTCTCAAATGCTCTTTGTCTCATTGTTTTCCTGCCTGACTCTTCCTCCTACCATGAACAAACCCAATCAGCCAGGCTAACTTGAGTCATCCCCCATATCTAAGCAAAAGTGCAATTTCTTATTCAAGCTTGTCTACTTGAATGAAATATTCCTACCTACCTTGTGCTCCTATTGCTATCTGTCCTTTTTTTAATAGCATATGTCACACTGTTCATATGTTATCTTTTCTTATAATCATCTTAACTTCCATGAATAAATCTGTGGAAAGGCATAATTATGTCTTTCTTATTTATTGTTATATCTCCAAAGTCTATCCCAGGGCCAGAACATTAGTAGTCCTTCAACCACTAACTATGAGATAAATATATAAGCAACTGAATGAATGAACATCAGATATCATCTTTCAAAATCAAGGTAGAATATGAAAATTGAAAAGCTATATTTCTAAATAGCCCATATGTCTCTGTAATCCATTTAAAAATTAAAACATGTCAACTAATGTTAAGTTCTGAATTTTAAGATAATTTTACCCAAATGTAATACCTTCTTTCCTTGTATTACCGTAGGGAAGTTTGGTCAGATAACCTAATCCTTTAAAAAATCGGTCATTATACACTAAAATATCCCCAAAGGGGAAAAAAAATCCTAACTATTTATTTGTACACAATATTCATAATTTATTTGAAAATAGGTAGTTAATTTTTAGATACTTTTATTTTCAGTTTACTTGTAAGACCATTTAACCCATTTTATTTATAATTGATTTTTCTAAAAGAATTTTTCAGGAGATAGCAATTGCCATTAGTGCAAATTTAAATGTGAATATAACAAATATAACAAAGCATAAAATGTTGTGTTACTTTTTTATATTGAAATTGAAGTTAGTTGATCTTTTGGAAGACAATGCAAATTTTTTGATTTCTCATTGTTTTAATCTGGGAATACCCAGAAGCAGACCTTGAGATAAATAGTGCAAGTTGTTTATTTGTGCAACGAGTCTATTTAGGAGGCAATTCTAGTAAACAGTGGCAATGAAGTGAAAAAATGAGACAAAAAAGAAGAAAAAATGATATATAACTCAGAGGTGTCCCACCAGAGAGGCAATGGAGCTGAAGTACTTTTATGCCAACTCTCAAGAATCTCTTTTCAGTTCTGAGGAGAGTGGGGCCAGTGGTTAACACCACCTGAGAGGTAGATAGAGAAGACCCGTAGACAAAGAAATGCAGGTATTGTAATCTGGAAGTGAAACCAGTATACAATGATGTAAAAGCCACGGGGACGTGGATACTTGCTGCCTTCCTCATATAATACTTGTGGACAATACAAACTAAAGCACAATAATACATTTCTACACTGCACAAATTGAAAAATATTATCATATATTGTTTTACCAGACTTCCACCTCTGGCCATGACACAGACCTATGACTAGATTTAACTTCCTTCTGTAAATAACTAACAACCTAGACAAAATATATGAAACAACTGTTTTCAGACTGCACACCAGGCTCTGCAGGGCTATGATCTCTGAAGAAGGGAAATAAGGTGAGAATCTCAACCGTGCAGGATCCCAGTGCAGGGAGGCAGTTGCACGTACCACCATGGTCTATGGATTTGGAGAGACTGGAGTTCAGGGAGATTTCTTTTTTAAGTTCTATTTTATTTTTAATTAACACATACTAATTGCACATATTTATAAGGTACAATATGAAGCTTCAATACATGCATAAATTGTGTAATGATCAAATCAGCACAATTAGCAAATTCATCACCTCAAATATTTATAATTCCTTTGGGTAAGAACATTTAGAATCCTCTCCTCTAGCCATTTTGAAATATACAATGTACTATCATTAACTGTAATCACCCAACAGTGCAATAGAACATGAAAACTCATTCCTCTTATCAACTGTAATTTTGTGCCCATCAACTGACCTCTTTCCATCCCCCACCACCCTCCCCAATCTCTACTAACCACTTTTCTGTTCTCAAATTCTATGAGATCAACTTTTTTAGATTTCACATGTGAGTGAGACCAGGCAGTATTTGTCTTTCTGTGTGTGGCTTATGTCATTAACACTGTTGGTGGAAATGTAAATTACTATAGCCATTATGGAAAAAAGTATGAAGATTTCTCAAAAACTAAAAATATTAATAGAACTACCATTTGATCTAGCAATCCCATTACTGGGGATACATCTGAAGGAAATTAAATCTGTATGTTGAAAAGATATCTGCCTCCCATGTTTATGGCAGCCCTATTCACAATAGCTAAAATATGGAATCAACCTAAGTGTCCATCAGTGGAAAAACAGAAAAGAAAATGTGGTATACCCAATGGAATACTATTCAGCCATAAAAAAGAATGAATACTTGTCATTTGCAACAACATGAATGAACATGGAAGAGATTTCTTTTAAATTTTATTTTACTGTGGTAAGAACACTGGACATAAGATCTACTCTCTTAACAGATTTTTAAGTGTGCAATACAGTATTGTTGTCTATAGGTTCATTGTTATACAGCAGATCTCTAGAACTTATTCATGGATTTCAGAAAGATTTGGTTGGAATTGCAGGACAAAATACAAAAGAATTGGGAGCTATTTACAGAAATATGAAATAGGTCTTTTCAATCATTTTATGAGGCCATAATTACCCAAATACCAATACTAGACAAATATATTTATAAGAAAATGAATCTACAGACCAATAGTCCTCATAAACATAGACAAAAATCCTCTATACAATTTTAGCAAATTGAATCCAGAACTATATAAAACACATAAAACTTTCTGACCAAATAAATTTTATCACAGGAATGCAAAGTTGGTTTAATATGCAAAAACAAAAATATATTTACCACTGCTAATAGAATAAAAAAGAATAAGCACATGATCATCTAAATAGATACAGAAAAAAAAATCCCAAAAAAACCCCCACCTATTCAAGTTAGACCTCTTCAACCTGATGAAGTACATCTATGTGGAGAAATGTTTATTCTTCTGCTTTTTGGGGGAAAGGTTGTATAATTGGTATTATTTCTTTCTTAAGCATTTAATTGACTTCAACAATTAAGCCCTACATGCCTAGTATTTTTATCTAAGTTTTTAACTATTAATACAATACCTTTATTAACTGTAAGACTTCTCACATTATCTACTACTATAATGACATTTTGTAGTATATAATTTTCTAGGAACTTGTTCATTTTATCTGATAGAAAATGTATCAGCATATATTTGTTCTTTATATTATCTTTAATCCTTCATGTATGTATGCCAAACCCTATTTTAGTTATAATGATGTGATTTTCATTTTTCTTTTTTTTCTTGGTCATTCTACTTATAGATGTACCAATTTTGTAATCTTTTCAGAGAAGCAATTTCTTTCATTGATTTTATTTCTCATTTTATTTCAGTTTCTTTGGAAGGTCAACAATTACTTCATTCTTAATGGTAATATACTGAATACTTCCAAGGATCAAGAACTTGGCAAATATATTTGCCTTTACAATTTCTATTCATCATTCTACTACATGTACTAATAGGTAAAATATGGTAATAAAATGAAAATAAACCTTGTACAAATGGAAAACAAAAGCAAAACTGTGCTATCCATGGACAAAATAATCTTCTATGCAGGAGGTCACAGATTTGTAAGAGGTCACAGGTTTCAATGAAAAACTCAATATTACCAAAAAACCCCAGTAACAATTTAAAATAAAACAGATATTTGCAATATCACCAACATGAGTTTTAGGAATACATTTAACTAAAGGTATGTAAGAGCTGTACATTGAAAAGTAGAAATCATTTTTCAGAGAAATTAAGAAATACTAAATAAATTTAAATAGCAGTCAGGCACGGGTGGTATGTCCCTGTAGTCCCAGCTACCCGGAAGGCTGAGGCAGGAGGATCACTTGATCCCAGGAGGTCAAGTCCAGCCTGAGCAACATAGCATAGACACTCAAAAAAATTATATGTGTGTGTGTGTATATATATATGTGTGTGTGTTCATATATAGGGCCAAAATTGATTCCATAAATCCTGATCGAGCTTCTAGAAAGGTTATTTATAAAAGATGAAAAAATGACAAGCTGATGCTAAAGCTTATATATAAATGCAAAAGACTTAGAAGACCCATGATGATTTTGAAAATAAAGAATAAAGTTAAAGAAACTATACTACCTGATATCAAGACTTACTATAAAACCTTGGTAATTAAGAAAGTGTGATTTTGAGAAAGGACAGACATATAGATTAATGAAACAGAATAAAAGGTCCATAAATAGACTCATGATATGTCATCAGATTTTCTTGACTATGTACCAAGGGAGTTAAAAAGAGAAAGGATCATCTAATCAACAATCACTACAGGAAAAACTGGGTAGAGATGGGAAAAAATGAACCTCAGTCATTACCTCATATCCTGTACAGTTATTAATTCATAATAAATCATAAATCTAAATTTTTCACAAATTTTGGAAAGCCAAAGAGATTTTAAAGAGTACACAAGAAATATAAATCATTAAAAATGATTTATTTAACTATCAAAATTAAAGCATTTGCTCTATTAAAGACATTTTTTTAAGATAAAAATCCTAGCTAGAACCTAGAAGAAATTATTTTAATACATATCCGATAAAAAGCTGATATCCATAATATATAAAGAACACTTTAGAAACAACAATAATAAGAAAGACAGCCAAAAAGAAAAATAGCAGAAGATTTGGAAAGGTATTTCATGAAGGAAATGTTAAGAATGGTCAGTAAGCACAAAGACCCTCAACATCATTTGGCATCAGAGAAATGCAACAAAGAAACAAATGAGATACCAATCTATACCAACTAAATGACTAAAATCAAATGCCAAGCATTGACAAGGATGTAGATAAACTTTCATTCATTGCTGCAAGGACTATAAATAGTGTGATCCTTTACAAAAATATTTGCCAGTTTCTTCTAAGTTAAACATAGACTTCTCATAGGACTTATTGATTCTCCTTCTAGGCATTTACTCAAGAGAAGTGGAAATGTATCAGCAAAAAGGAATGAACTGCAAAAACATCAGTGAATCTCAAATACATTATCCTGTGCAAATGAAGTGAGACACAAAGGAGTTCAACCTATATGAATCCAGTTATATGAAATTATAGAAATGGAAACTAACCTCTAGTGGCAGAAAGAATATTATTATTTGGGTTGGGGTAGGGCATGGTTGGTGGGGATTGTGTGCAAAAGGGAATCAGGGAATTTATATTCTATTTCTTGATTGTGCTGGTGCTGGCATAGGAGTTACACAGATGTCATACCTCAACTTACACTTAAAATGGATGCCCTAGAAAAAACAAATAACCCCATTAAAAAGTGGGAAAAGAACATGAATAGCCATTTTAAAGGAAGACATACAAATGGCCAATAAGCATATGAAAAATGATCAACATCAGTAATCATCAGAGGAATGCAAACTAAAACCACAGTTAGACACCATCTTACACTAGTCAGAATGGCTATTACTATTAATAAAAAGTCAAAAAATAACAGATGTTGGCTAAGATGCAGAGAAAAGGGAACATTTATGCACTGTTGGTGGAAATGTAAATTAGTGCAACCTCTGTGGAAAACAGTATGGTGATTTCTCAAAGAACTAAAAATGGAACCACTGTTTGATCCAGCAGTCCCACTCCTGGGTATATATCCAAAGGAAAAGAAATATTATATCCAAAAGATATCTGCATTAGTATGTTTATTGCAGCACTATTCACAATAGCAAACATAAGGACTCAACCTTGGTGTCCATTAATAGATGACTGGATAAAGAAAATATGGTGTATATATTAATATATACCATGGAATACTACTCAGCAATAAAAAAGAATGAAATCACGGCTTTTCCAACAACATGGATGGAACTAGAGGTCACTATCTTAAGTGACATAACTCAGGAACAGAAAGTTAAATACTGCATGTTCTTACATATAAGCTGGAGGTAAATAATGAGTACACATGGGCATACACTGGAGACTTGGAAGGGTGCGAGTATGGAAGGGGGCCGAGGAGTGAAAAATTACTTAACGGGTACGATGAACACTGTTTGAGTGATGGCTACACTAAAAGCCCAGACTTCACATCTACACACTATATTCACATAACAAAATTGCACTTGTAGGCCCTAAATCTATAGAAATAAATTTATAAATATATAAATAAAATGGATGCATTATATTGTATGTACTTGTACGGTACAATAAAGTATGTGAAGTATGTGAATATTGTTTGCAAGATGCTCTTTATCTGACTGCAGATGTTCCCTTCTACTCTTATTCTCATGAGAATTTTAAGCCAGATGTAGTGGCTCACGCTTGCAATCCTAGCATTTTGTGAGGCTGAGGTGGCAGGATCACTTGAGGCCAGAAATTTGAGATTAGCCCGGGCAACATAGTGAGAGCTCATCTCTAGGTAAAATACAAAAAAAAAAATTAGCTAGGTGTGGTGGCACACTCCTGTAGCTACTTGGGAGACTGAGGCAGGAGGATCTCTTGAGCCCAGGAGTTGGAGGTTGCAATGAGCTATGATGATGCCACTGCACTCTAGCCTTGGCGACAGAGTGAGACCCTGTCTCAAAAAAATTAAATAAATAAAAAGATATTTAAATCACGAGTGAACTTGAATTTTATCAAATCCTTTTATTCTGACTTTCTTGAAACTCTTTAATGTATTGATGTGACAAATTACACTGGAAGAGTTTCTAAAATTTCTGCTTGGAAATAATTTCACATTTACAGTAAAGCGGTAAAAATAGCACAAAGAACGTCATATAACCATTACCCACGTTATCCATTGCTAATACTTTCCCAAATTACTTTATCATGAAACATTTTTTTTTTTTTTTTTTTTTATTTTATTTATTTTTTTAATTTCAGAATATCATGGGGGTACAACATTTTGGCCATACACATTGCCCCTGTTCTGACCGTGTCAGAGCCACAATCGTGGTCATCTCCCAAACTGTGCTCCCCACATCCATTCAGTGAGAGTTTTTCCCATCCCTTCCACCCCCCTCCCGCCCGCCCGCCCCCTGATGAATGTTATTGCCCTGTGTGATGTAAGTGTTCATCAGTTAGTACCAGTTTGATGGTGAGTACCAGTGATGCTTGTTTTTCCAATCCTGTGACACTTCGCTTCGAAGAATGGGTTCTAGCTCCGACCAGGATAATACCAGATGTGTTAATTCACTATTGTTCCTTATTGCTGAGTAATACTCCATGGTATACATATACCACATTTTATTGATCCACTCGTGTATTGATGGGCACCTGGGTTGTCTCCACAACTTTGCAATTGTGAATTGTGCTGCTATGAACATTCGAGAGCAGATGTCTTTATTATAAAATGTCTTTTTTTCTTTTGGATAAATACCCAGTAGTGGGATTGCTGGGTCAAATGGTAATTCTACTTTTAATTCTTTGAGATATCTCCATATTCTTTTCCATAGAGGTTGTACTAATTTGCAGTCCCACCAGCAGTGTATGAGTGTTCCTACCTGTCCACATCCCCGCCAACATTTGTTATTTGGGGATTTTTTGATATGAGCCAATCTCACTGGAGTTAAGTGATATCTCATTGTGGTTTTGATTTGCATTTCCCTGATGATTAGAGAAGTTGAGCACTTTTTATATGTTTGCTGGCCATCATTCTGTCTTCTTTGGAAAAGTTTTGTTCATGTCCTTTGCCCATTTTTTAATAGGGTTGTTTGATTTTTTCTTGTTGATTTCCTAAGTTCTGTATAGATTCTGGTTATCAGCCCTTTATCAGAGGTGTAGCATGCAAATATTTTCTCCCATTCTGTAGGTTGTCTGTTCACTCTAGTGATAGTTTCCTTGGCTGTGCAGAAGCTTTTCAATTTGATCAGGTCCCATGTATTTATTTTTGTTGCTGCTGTGATTGCTTTGGGGGTCTTCTTCATAAATTCTTTGCCTAGGCCAATGTCCATAAGAGTTTTTCCAACATTTTCTTCGAGAATTCTTATGGTTTCATGTCTTAGGTTTAGATCTGTTATCCATTGTGAATTGATTTTTGTGAGAGGTGAGAGGTGTGGGTCCACTTTCAGTCTTCTACATATGGCCATCCAATTTTCCCAGCACCATTTGTTGAATAGGGAATCTTTTCCCCAGTGTACGTTTTTCTGGAATTTGTCAAAGATCAGGTGACTGTATGAGGTTGGTTTTATATTTGGGTTCTCAGTCCTGTTCCATTGGTCTACGTGTCTGTTCTTGTGCCAATACCATGCAGTTTTGGTTACTATAGCCTTGTAGTATAGTTTGAAGTCTGGTAGACAGATGCCTCCCAATTTGTTCTTTTTGCTTAAGATTGCTTTGGCTAGACGGGGTCTTCTCTGGTTCCACACGAAGCGTAGAATTATTTTTTCTAGATCGGCAAAAAATGATGTTGGTATTTTGATAGGGATTGCATTGATTCTGTAAATTAATTTAGGTAGCAAAGCCATTTTTACTATGTTGACTCTGCCTATCCAAGAGCATGGTAAGGTTTTCCATCTATTTACATCCTCTGCAATTCCTTTCTCAGTGTTTCATAATTCTCTCTATATAGGTCTTTGATCTCCTTAGTTAGATATATTCCTAAATATTTAATTTTCTTTGTTGCTATTGCAAAAGGTATAGCATCTTTAATTTGTTTCTCGGCTTGATTGTTATTAGCATATATGAAGGCTATGGATTTGTGTGTATTAATTTTGTATCCTGAGACTTTGCTGAATTCATTTATCAATTCCAGTAATCTCTTGGTTGAATCTTTGGGGTTTTCTATGTATAATATCATATCGTCTGCGAATAGTGAAAGTTTGACCTCTTCTGCCCCCATCTGGACGCCCCTGATTCCTCTGTCTTGTCTAATTGCTGTGGCCAGGACTTCCAGCACTATGTTGAAAGAAGTGGAGATAGTGGACACCCTTGTCTGGTGCCAGTTTTAAGGGGAATGCCTTCAATTTTTCCCCATTCAGTATGATATTGGCTGTGGGTTTATCGTATATGGCTTTAATAGTTTCTAGGAATGAGCCATCTATGCCTATATTGTTAAGAGTTTTTATCATAAAAGGGTGTTGGATTTTGTCAAAAGCCTTTTCTGCATCTATTGAAAGGATCATATAATCTTTGTTCTTGCTTTTATTTATATGGTGAATTACATTTATAGATTTGCGTACGTTGAACCATCCCTGCATCTCGGAATAAAGCCCACCTGATCATGATGGATTATTTTTTGATGTGCTTTTGAATTCGGTTTGCAAGGATTTTATTGAGAATTTTTGCATCTATATTCATAAGGGATATTGGTCTGTAGTTTTCTTTTTTTGTTGTGTCCTTTCCTGGCTTTGGTATCAAGGTGATATTGGCTTCGTAGAATGAGTTTGGGAGGATTCCATCCTTCTGGATATTTTCAAATAATTTCTGCAGTATAGGCACCAGTTCTTCTTTGTAGGCTTGGTAGAATTCAGGTGTGAACCCATCTGGTCCGGGACTTTTTTTTGTGGGTAGATTTTTAATTACTGCTTCAATTTCGGTGCTTGATATTGGTCTGTTTAGAAATTCTGTTTCTTCCTGGTTGAGCCTAGGGAGGTAGTGTGGTTTCTAAGAATTTGTCCATTTCTTCCACATTTTCGTGTTTGTGGGCATAGAGATTTTTGTAGTATTCAAAGATGATGTTTGTATTTCCATGGTATCAGTTGTGACTTCTCCTTTTTCATTTCTAATTGAGCTTATTAGAGTCCTTTCCTTTCTGCTTCTGGTCAACCTGGCAAGTGGCCTGTCTATTTTGTTTATCTTTTCAAAGAACCAGCTTTTCGTTTCATTGATCTTCTGTATTGTTTTTTGTTCTCGATTTCATTTAATTCTGCTCTAATTTTGGTTATTTCTTTTCTTCTGCTGGTTTTAGGATTGCTTTGCTCTTCCTTTTCCATTTCCTTAAGATGATTCATTAGTTTACTGATTTGTGACTTTTCTGTCTTTTGGATGTGGGAATTTAGGGCGATAAATTTTCCTCTCAAGACTGCTTTTGCTGTATCCCACAGATTTTGATAACTTGTGTCCCCATTATCGTTTAGATCGAAGAATCTTTTGATTTCATTTTGAATCTCCTCTTTGACCCAATACTCCTTCATCAATAGATTGTTTAGTTTCCAAGTTTTTGGAGGAAGATGTGAGTTTCTGTTGGAATTGATATCTAATTTTATTCCGCTGTGGTCTGAAAAGATACATGGTATGATTTCTATTTTTTTGAATTTGTTTAGATCTGTTTTGTGGCCTAGGATGTGGTCAATTTTAGAGAAAGTTCCATGAGCTGATGAGAAGAATGTATATTCAGTGTTATTTGGGTGGAGTGTTCTGTAGATATCTGTTAGGCCCAAATGTTCTAGAGTCCTGTTTAGGTCTTTTATTTCTCTATTTACTTTTTGTTGGAGGATCTGTCCAGTTCCGTCAGTGGGGTGTTGAAGTCCCCTGCAATTATGGCATTCCTGCTTATTATGTTGTCTAGATCTAGCAGCATTTGTTTTATGTACCTGGGTGCTCCTGTGTTGGGTGCATAAATGTTTAGGATTGTTAAATCCTCTTGTGAAATTTTTCCCTTCACCACTATATAGTGTCCTTTTTGTCCTTCTTTACTTTTATTGCTTTAAAGTTGATGTCATCTGAAATGAGGATGGCTACTCCAGATTTCTTTTGGTTTCCATTAGCCTGAAAAATTGTATTCCATCCTTTCACCTTGAGTCTGAATGCGTCTTTGTGTGTGAGGTGTGTTTCCTGAAGACAACAGATACTTGGTTTGTATTTTTTAATCCATTCAGCCAGCCTATGTCTCTTCAATGGGCAGTTCAAGCCATTTACATTTATTGAGAGAATTGATATTTGGGGTAAATTTCTGATTATTCTGTTGGGTGGTATCTTTTGTTTTACCTCTTGCGTCATTGTGGAGTCTGGTTTCTGGGGTTTTAGCCTTTGCATATTTTACATAGGTGGGTGTCTGTTGCGCTGGTTAGTGTATAATGCAGGTCTAAGCATTTCTTGCAAGGCCGGTCTGGATTTCGCAAATTCTATCAGTGATTGCTTATCTGGAAAGGTCTTAATTTCTCCCTCATATAAGAAGCTTAGTTTGGCAGGATACAGAATTCTGGGTTGACCTTTGTTTTGTTTTAGGAGATTGATGATGTCTCCCCATTCCCTTCTGGCTTGTAAGGTTTCAGTTGAGAAATCTGCAGTTAATCTGATGGGTTTCCCTTTGTAGGTTACCTCCTTTTTTTGTCTTACAGCTCTGAGGGGTGCCTCTTTTGTGTTTACTTTGGTCAGTCTAATAATTATGTGGCGTGGTGAATGCCTTTTCACGTTGACTCTCCCAGGAGTCCTGTGTGCTTCTTGTACTTGGATGTCGAGATTTCTGGCTAAGCCATGGAAAATTTCCTCTATTATTCCTTCAAATAAATTTTCCAGCCCATGCAAATTTTCTTCCTCTCCCTCAGGGATACCTATTATCCTTATGTTTGGCCTCTTTACATAATCCCACATTTCTTGTATGCTTTTTCCTGTCTCTTGTTTTTGTGTTCTTTCTCTTCAGCTGATTTATTTAGTGCATAGAAGCTGTCTTCTAGCTCTGAAATTCTTTCCTCTGCATGGTCCAGCCTATTTTTAAGGCTTTCCACTGTGTTTTGTAGATCCTTGAATGCTTCTTTCATTTCTAGGATTTCTATTTGATTTTTCCGTAATATTTCTATTTCTTTGGAGAATTTTTCATTCATTTCTTGCATTTTTATTGTGGTTTCTTTGTGCTGGGATTCAAATTTCTCTTGAATTTCATTGAGCTTTCTATAATAATCCATAAACGAAATTCCTCTTCTGTCATTCTACCCATTTCATTTGGATTGGTATCCATTGCTGAGGAACTGATAATTTCTTTTGGGGGTGACTTTTCACTCTGATTTTTCATGTTCCCTGAGTTCTTTCGCTGTTTTTTTCTCATCTGGTCTCTTGGTCGAGAGCTGGGGGTGTTAGAGCTAGTTTATGGCCCTGTCACCAGGCCCACAATTATTTTTCCTTGGCAAAGCCAGGGAGAGAAGTAGTGGCCTGTATTGCCTTAGGTGTATTTTAGCAAGTTTGTTGGATCTTGAGTTAACTCTGACCTGTGGTCTTCTCCTCTTCCCAGTGGAGTGTGGTGAGAATGACCTCCCAGCGTGGGCTCTGAGCTAATGGTTTGTACTTGAGAATATGAGTCCTCCGCTCTCTATTAGCTAGGTATTCTGTTATGTCCGTAGCAGACTCTGATTCCCCAGTTGGGGTATGCGAAAGCCCTGTGCTTTGGGAGGGGTCTTGTAGCTCCTAGGGGTTACTTTGACCCTGCTCTTCCTGAGGTTCTGGTAGAAACACAATTTCCTTTGGCTGCAGTGTGAGAGCTGAGTTGGGAAAATTTTACACAGCTCAGAGGTTGCTCATCTAGCCACGTGTGGCTGCCCTTCTGATGTGTGTCTCCGCGTGAAACTGGTTGATAGGGGGATCTCCAATTGTGTACCCCTTTTCCACCACTAGACCTCAAGGCGAGGCAGGTGGCCGTCTCTATCCCCAGTAGTCTCCACCGGGGGGATGTTCCCACGGGGAGAGGGGAGTAGTGGCAGCTGGAAGCACTCTTGGGTGGCGCGAAATTCCCTATTGAAGTGGGCAGGATTATGGGGAGCTGCTCTGGTTCAGCCTGTGGCTCTTGAGGTATTTGGTTGTCATGGGAACCAGCAGTTATACCAAATGAGTCACTATGGCCAGCAACCTTCAAAATGAGCGATCTCTGGGGTACAGGAGGGCTGGGACCTGAGGGGCGGGCACTAGGACCGACACGGAGCGGAGTTGTCGGAGGCCAGATCCGGGGTAGCAGAACCAGATGGACGAGCTGCAAACTGTTTCCAATACTCAAAGGTCCCACCTCTACAGTTCCGGGATCTCGTCCCACCTGGAACCCACGGATGCCGCTGTCCCTGGCCACCACAGGCACAGCCTGTCTCGCCCCAGCGGATGAGCCCTGGGCCGGGGCGGGGCGGAGCTAGAGACGCGGCTCACGGCTCCGCGCGGGCGGCTGTAAAGATGGTGGCCGCCGCCAGCCTGGCGCACAGCCGGGCTCCGATCGCGCCGGGAGCGCAGTTTTTCTCCGCCGGTAGTTGTAAGCAACCTCTAAGGGCGCGTCCCGCTCTCCGATAAACTCCTGGGCCCAGTCCCGCTGACTTCTAGTGGCACAGTGCCGGCCTGCGGGTTCCCGCGCACTGTCCCGGGAAGCTGAATCTCGGTCCCCGCCCAGTTCCTCTCCAGCCCTCGGCAGTCTCTGTATATTGCAGCTGCGAGTTGTGTCTGGCTCTGGCACCTTTCTCCTCTCCACAGGGCTTGCCGGCCCGAGCAACTGCTCTGTCCCAACTCTGGGCTTGTCCCTGACTGCGTGTATGGGGAGGCGCGTAACCGCTTGAGGGGCAGGTCGCGCCGCGCCGACCTGGCGAGTGCGTCCCTCCCGCGCTCTGGGCTCTATTGTGCTCCGTGCGCCCTCTGATCTTTGTGAAAATTTTGTACCTGTTTTCTTGGGCTGGGCGTTCGGCGTTGTTTCTCTGTCATTCGCAATGCTGTTTTTGGAGTGAGCGGTCCGTGCTCGCAGGCAGCCGCTGGCGTTTTTCACCTCCTTCCCTGGGAGCGGTATGGTGGGAGGACCCTATCACACCGCCATTTTTTCCCTTCATGAAACATTTTAAAGTAAGTTAAACACATCATTTCTTCTATTTAATAAATATATCAGTGTATATTTCCACAAAGTAAATTTTTTACATAATTACAGTACAATTATCAATTTCAATGTGTTCATCTTAGTTTTCAAATGTATCTGAATCAAACCCTTCTATATGACTTCTCCATATTAATTGTTATCTCTGTTGTGGTTATAATTATTTTGTCTTTTTGTGAGCTTCATTAATTTCTGGATTTATCTTTACTATTTTTTCCTCCTGCCTTTAAATTTTTTCTTCTGTTTTGTTTTTCTATTTTCAGAGAGTAACTATAATTACAGGTATGACAACGATGGTAACAATGTAAGTTGGTACAGTCACTTGGAAAACAATGTCTGGGAATATCTATTAAAGCTTAACATATGGATATTCTAAGACTTCTAGTTGTTTTCCTGACAGAAATATGTATACATGCATACCAAAATACAGGTACAAGGATGTTCATAGCAGCATTATTCATAATTCCAAATTGGAAACAACCTATGTAATCCAATAAATACATTGTGATACATTGATACCATACCATCAATAAAAGTGAATGAGCTATATTATACAACAATTGTGGAACACCATCCATCAATTAAAATAAATAAACCACTCCACCAAACCAATGTGGGTGTATCTCATACATAGAATGTTTATTGAAAGAATTTAGACACCAAAAGGACATATTGCATGATGCTAATTCAGGAATTTAAAAATAAAAATAGTGATTAACTTGTGCAGGAGGAGTCAAGACTGACTATGAGAGGGCACAAGAGGACCTTTGGATTTATTGGTAATGTTTTATTTCTTGATTTTATAGGATTATATTGTGTGTTCATTTATGCAGATTCATCCAGCTGAACAATTCATAGTTTGTTCACTATTGTTTAGGTATTATTAGTTCATTATTAATTAATTCATTAAATAGTGTTTGTTTGTGTAATAGTATTACCTTGGTAGGCTTGGCAAGGTGGCTCACGCCTGTAATCCTAGCACTCTGGGAGGCTGAGGCGGGAGGATCACTTGAGCTCAGGAGTTCAAGACCAGCCTGAGCAAGGGCAAGACCCCGTCTCTACTAAAAATAGAAAAATTAGTTGGGTGTCTTGGCATCCCATCTACTTGGGAAGCTGAGGCAGGAGGATCACTTGAGCCCAAGAGTTTGAGGTTGCAGTGAGCTATGATGATGCCACTGCACTCTACCCCGGGCAACAGAGTGAGACTCTGTCTCAAAAAAAAAATGACATTGATTGCACAAGAGAAAAATTTTTATCTGGATTCAATGATCTATTTTGTAAGTACTTCCCAGAAGACAAAGTTCTCATTCGTATATTGCATAGCAGGGGTTTTTTTTAATAATGAATTATCCATCTGCCCCTTAAAAACCTGGGTGTGATTATAGCTGCTGGGGGTGTTCCTTACCTTATTAATGACTTTTACAAGCTTTGTAATTGAAATGAAATCTTTGCTGTGACATAAGGAAACGTCTTTCAAAATCCATCATTGAAGAATTCCTGGTTCCTGTAAGGACTGTCACATATTGATAAAGCTTTACGTTGATGAGGCATACTTTGGTTTCAAGTCACGTTCACGTTCATTGTCTCCATTCATCCTCATAGTATGGGTATGAAAAGCAGGTAACATTGCCAGCCACACAACCAGTAACTGGTTTGTTAGATTGAATTCAAGTTTTCTGATTCCAAAATTAGAATTTTTTTCTGAATTTCCACTTTGTCACACTATCAGACCATTTAGTTAATTGTACTCTGATTTATACCCACCAGAGGATTATTTCATATTTCTTAATACAAAGGCATGCATTAAATCCACCATGTTTCAGGGCTAAATTTTTTTATAACCACAAATAAAAAGTCTGATACAGGTAAAATTTCTCATATTCCACTTCAGGTTATACTCTCTATAGATAGTAGAGATCCTTATTTAATTACCAGATGTTTAAGGGTTTTAGATTCAATAGAAATTGTTTCTTGACACTCTGACTGGATTGGGAAAATTAAATATGATATGAGAAACACTTTCAACATTGCTATCCACAATACATATGTTACACCAATAATGTGAGATGAAAATTATAATATTCAAGAAATTGTTATTGTTTTAGACAGGAATCACCATATTTAATTTTAAAAAATACTGGTTTAAAACTGAAAATACTGTGTTATTGAAATTGCTGCATTTAAATGAGATATGCTATTTAGGAAGGTAAAGGTTTTAGGCACATTATAAAATATCAGTGCATATAAAATATGAAATATATGTTAATTTTCAGAGTACTAATCTCTGTGTTATTAAATTTATACTCAAGGATATACATTTTCTAAAAAAAGCAGAATCTCTTCTGAAAATGAGAGTTTTAGACTAGTTGTTTCAATAGACTCATATACTAATTCTTACAAAATCTGTTATGTGCTTTCTCAGCATCAGAGGATAAAGAGTGACTTTCAGGGCTAAAATTTGCCATACATGGCCAGAAGACAAAGTTTCCATCCACATATTGCATTTTAGAGTTTTCTGATAAACATCAATCTTAAGCTGACATTCATGCCTGCAATGATTTGCCACGTGGCTATTTCAAAAGCAGTATAAAACTCAAGGTCATTTTCTTCTAATTATCCTCTGTCCCTCAGAAACTTTATTGAAACATTTTTCTCAAACTGACTCTTGCTGAATAGGAAAAAAAAAAAAAAAACTCCTTTCAGGTCACGCTTCGTGCTCTGTGACATATTTACTGACTCTTTGTTCTACAGCTGGCCTTTTTATTACCTAATGCAATGAGATAGGACTCAGATAATAAGTCTGATATATATAAATGTCCTGAAGTCCAGATTTTGTTGTTAAAAAAACAAGAAAAGTATTATCTCCTCTTCTTTACTATTGATTATTTCCCCTCAGTTTTTCCACCTCACACTGAACTGTCACACACTTTCTCACTGTGTTAGATGTGACAAAGTCTATAACAAGAATTTGTGACATTTAAATAGTTCTACAAAGATTTCTCAAAATCAATTGCCAAGGAAGGGCTGCAAATATATACAAGGGTCAAGCTATAGTATTTTTTAAATGAGAAATTTTCTAAAAAAGAAGAACTTTTTTCAAAAAGAATCTCATCCTAATGCATACATTAAAGTGACAACATCAATTAGACTTTCTCAAGTGTGGAATCAAGTCTAAATATATTTAACTGAGGGTTTTCTTTCTAAAAACAAAAGTTTTTTGCATTACTACTAAATTTGCTTGTAAATTATAATTTGTGATGGTATAGTCATTTTATAGAGATGAGTAAGCAGAACTTAGCAGAAACTTATAGGGAAGTTGGGGAAGCAAGAAGCGGATAGACGGTATGATCAGTGCAGTTTGAGAGAAAATGTATCTTCCCATAGTCAGTTTATCTCAGAATAATCTGATAGGGGAACATGTTCTGCATCTTAATGCTTGCTCAGTCTTCCAAGGAAGCCAAGGTTCAAGGGCCTGTGGGAAGGAGAATAGCTTGACTAAAGTTTGGTGAAGACAAAGCAAAGGGTAAAAATGGGCCATTGTGAACACTTGGTCAATCATAAAGTGTACATTATGATATAAAAATGCTCGTGTATGTATTAGAAAACTGGAGGTCACTATTCTAAATATTAAATATATGTTAACATTCAGTCTAACCCTCTAAAAGGGACCTGGAACCATGGCTGACTCAGATTATTTTTTCTTTATGGCACTTCTTTTATCCACAATGAGTGATCAACAGTATGCTAATTTAAAAATGGCAATCGTCTACATAGGAAAATTTCTGAGGTATTTTTCATATATATGTCACTATATTCCAGGCATAAGGAAAAAAAAACAAAAACAAAAACCTGTCAATTTACCGAATGGAGTCTTTTTATATCAAGAATGAGTGAGTTAAAAATGCAGTGTACTGGCTATAATACTGATAGTGATTTAAATTCTTTTTGAAAAGTTTTCCAGCTGTCACTCTATAATTTTTAATTCAGGCTCAGTAAATTTGTGGAATTTTAGGTTTTGATATTTTAGTTGTTAATTGTTGTTGCTTATTCATTTTACCAATAAATATTGTTTTCCTTGAGTCATAGCTATCAATGTATTTTTTCTAAAATAAGTAGAAAAATTTGGTACTTTATATTCACAATTCCGCATAACAGTAATATATAATTAAAATATAAATATAAGTACATCCTTATATTAATATAAAATATAAATATAAGTAAAATATAAATATTTGAGACTAAGGGAAATTTGTATTGCATTTTACCTAAAATGGGGTTAAATTCTATAAAGCTCCAATGACTTGCCTATGGCCCCAGGAAAAGTAACACAGCAGTGGTTAACACCAAGGTCAGCTAAGGTCTAGACTACTATTCTTCCATTGCATCACACTGCCCTGGAGGTTAGCATGGACTCTAGCTAAAAATGACAAATTAAAGCTTAGAAATTTTCAGCATCAGATCAGTTACCCTTTTCCAATAAAGGGGGATTCAAATAAGCTTTGAAAGCTAAGTCCAGCAGCATACTGATGGGATTAATGAATCACAAAATGTTAATTGTGAAGGAATCTGATTAAGCCAACTTATGAATTTAATTCCCAGTTGTGAATTGTCACTTTTAAAACTCTTTGAATCATAAATATGTTAAAAGATGGAACCAAAAGTGGTTTAGTAAATTCAGTTACCATGATCTCACATTTTAGTAAAAGTTGTGTATGAAGTTTTACATTTTTTTATGAATGATATCATATTTATTCAACACAATTCTTTTCCAGGTTATATTTTATTTTATTTTTTACAAATAATAAAACCAAGCTTCCAAGAGATTAAATTATTTGTCCCACACTTAATAAATGGCCAGGACAGGATTTAAAATAGAATATATGTGTCTAACTCAAGCTACAGTATTATTTCTATTTTGCAACACTAACTCAAAGCAAGCTGCAGAGATACCCATTTTCTAAAACACTTAGACAAATTCTAAATTGTTCCAGGCCATTATAATGTCTAAATTTCTAGGGAAACTCAAGTTCTCCCTTTTGCTACTGGTGAATATATGATGGATACAGGGTAATGAATGTACTTTCCCTATATTTCTGCCTAATTCATTTTTAAGAGCTTAACAAAAATGATAATAAAGAGCAAAGTGGAAAAATTACTTATAAAGAATTACAGTACTATTAATAGAACTCACTTTCTGAAAATAGTGATTTATGAGGTCTGAGGGCTTTCAGAAGAAATGTGATTCAGATAAAGCCCAGTCTGGTCCTTCATGTTCTTCTACTCAGCTATTTTTTATTAATTAACATATTTAGTATGAGAATTTAATATGAGAATAATACTGAAAGATGCATTCCTTTTAGTGAAAATGCCAGCTATTATATATGTTAGGATTTTAAACCCATTAATACATAATAAGAGGCAATTATGTTAATGTGAATTAAATTCATTCTTTCCTATATTTGGATAATCAAATAAATTTTCCCAGTTAAAATTTTAGAACATACTATAGGTGGTTTTTTCCTCTTCCAATAAAGCCCTGCTGAATGCAGGCAATACAGAAGAATATAATAATCAATTAACTTTCTCCACATAAGGAAAATAAATTAGTAGGTTAAGATTACTATTTTAGTAAATTAATAATAATAACTACCTGTCCAAGGTGCCTTCACTTAAAAATTTTAAATAATGAATCCTAAAGACTAGATGTGTGTGTGTGTGTGTGTGTGTGTGTTTGTATGAAAGAAGCAGTTACAAGGAAAAATGAAAAGAAAGAATCAGGAAGAAAGCAGGAGCTAAAAATGTGGGAAATTCGGATTCATTTATTCAGCAAATAACATGTGCATAATATGTAGTTAGATATTCAGAGGCAGAGGTCTGGAAGGTGAATCTGGTACTATTACAGATTTTTGGGAAGTCTATTTTTGGGAGGACTGAAGATACATCAGTGAATGAAAGAAAAACATGAATAGATGCCTGTGATGCAGCAGGAAATGTTACCAGAATGCATCAGTATGCAGACAGCTTTACAGAACATAGGAAAAGGGATTAATTTTACATTCAGAGCTTAAATAATGTCTTCACAAGAAGCGGGTATTTTATCTAGACCTTGAAGTTTACATAGTAGTTTGTCTCTTAGCAAGGTGAATAAGTGATATTCAGACTAAAGAAAGAGCAGGAGCAAGAATCTTGAAAAGAGATCCTGAAAGAAGGGTATGCAGAGTAATCTCCTAGGCTGCATTTTGGAAATGTATTGGCACTGTTTTAATAAAAATTGCAGGATACTATTGACATTTACTGACTGGGAACCTGGCGTGATAAATATTCTTCACAGAAAGAATTGTGGCAGTTCCCATGTGACTTGTGAATGTCTTGCTATATATTCAGATAAGTGAAAATTTGTTTATAATTATCTAAGACTATGTATATTTCATATGTGAACTCAAATAATTTTGCATGATGTAAGTTTTACATGGTTTAAATTTTCCACAGATGCAATAACATGTAAACCAAAGGAAAACTATAATTTTAAAATTTCTAATTTATCAAAAGTTACTCAACATTATAGAAAGACTGAATCACTAAGGATAATACAGCACATAGAATTTGAATAGTTAGTAAAACACACTTGTATCATTGCAATTTTGCGGCTATTTACTCACAGAGATTCTTTACATACACGCCTAAATTTATCTTTTAGTTTTGTTCTGCTTGAGTATTTATGTATTGACAATTTTATACTTATTACAAATTAGTTTTTTCTTGCATCTGATTTGGATTATATCTAAGACACCATATTGGTTATTATTGTATGTGTAGGTTATATTATATATTAAATTTCTTTCAAGATAATAATGTGTTAAAGTGTTTGTTATTAACAAGTTGTTTACCACTCACCTAAAGCACTTACAAAGCTCAGTGTAATCAGAAAACTCTTAACTAAAGATAAGACAGAAAGACCTAAAATAGAGATTACAGGTATATACAAATAAAAAGGCAGGTGCTATGGACTGTTTTGCACCCATCCCCCCATTCATATGTTGCAATTATAATTCCCAATATGATTGTATTTGGAAATGAAGTCTTTGGGGTAACACTCACACCTCACTTAACAACATATTCATAATAATTGATACAGGTTTTCTCTGAAATGTGGTAGAATAAATTTTCAAAGAAATAGAGTAGTGAGACCAGAAACTGATATCTGTACAAAAGAAATGTTGATACATAATAGAACTGGCAAGCCAGGGCAGAGAGGAAAGGAAGGATTTTACAATAAATGGAGGTAAAATATAATTATCCCTATAAAAATGAATAGATCTCTACTTTGTATCATGTACAAAAATGAACACATTCCATACAGATTACGGAATTTAATATTGAAAACTAAACTTCAAATAAAAATATTAATAAATGTCTTTCTGAAAGTGTAAATGAGTTTTTTGAACAACATGGAAACATTGTTTACTCTAAAAATTGATGGTTGCTTAAATATTAAATAATCCAAGACAACTTAAGTAAAATAAAAATTTTTGACCTTGGAGAAAAATATTATAGTTGAAGTTAAAAATTCAATGAATAAATTTCATAATAGGTAAGACAGCTGAAAAAAGAATTAGTAATCTGGAAGACAAGTTAGATAAAAAAAATCTGACTTAAGTATGGAGAGAGGAAAAGAGTGTGAATAAAGTAGAAGTCATGTTTGAAGAGAAAATGGCTGAAATTAAAGAAGCATGAAAACCCAAAGAAGGATAAATGCAAAGAAGCCTATTCTTATACATATCATGGTAAACCAACTTGAAACCAAAAACAGAGAAAAATTTTAGGAGAGCTAAAGAACATGATTAGTTGCAATGGAACTAAAATTAGAATGATAATGGACTTAATGAGAAGAAAGGAAACAAAAAAAAAATGAAATGGTATCTTGAACCACTAAAAGCAAACAATTGTCAACCACAAATTCTGTAGCTGCCATAAATATGTTTCACAAATAAAGGTGAATAAAGGCATTTTCAGAGGGAAAAAGGAGAGACACTTCACAAATATTGACTGCATCAATCAGTAATCTAAGTAAAAAACAAGAATAATAAAAAATATAATGAAATTTAGAAAAATATAGAATCAAAATACACAGCAAAAATAGCAAGTAATTTAAGAAGGAGGTGACTGGAGTTAAAATGATTTATGGTCTTTTTATTATCTTGGAAGAAATAAGAGTTCTTATTTTAATTAGAAAGTAAGATTTTTTTTCCTAATTGTTGATTGATGAAAATACAGTCATTAATCAATTAATGACAGAAATAATGTCTTGTCCATTTCATCATACAGCATACTTACACAAACCTAGATGGTATAACCTACTACACACTACGCTACATGGCATAGCTGATCCAGCCTCCAAACCTATACAGAATGTTACTGTACTTAATACTATAAACAATTGTAACACAATGGTAAGTATTTGTGATCTAAACATAGAAAAAAGTATAAAAATGTTATTATAATCTTATAGGACAACCATCATATTTGCGGTCCTTTGTTGGCTGGAATGTCATTATGCCACGCATAACTACAATTAGGTCATGAAGATAGAGCCCTCATGCTGGGATTGTTGCCCTTATAAGGAAGAGAACAACAGAAAGCCTGATTCTCTCTCTGTCTCCCTCTTTCTCTCTTGGTCTCCTCCTTTATCTCTTTTTCCCAGTTATGTTGTCTGAGTCCCTTTGGGCTGCTTTAACTATATACCTGAGACTGGGTAATTTGTAAATAATAAAAATTTATTTCTCATGATTCTGGAGGCTAGAAAGTACAAGATCAAGGTGCTGGCAGCTTTGGTGTCTGGTGAAGGTTGCTCTTGACTTCCAAGGTGGTGCCTTGTTGCTGCATCCTGTGGAGGAAAAGAACCCTGTGATCGATCTCATATGGTGAAAGGGATGAAGGACAAGAGAACACTTCCTTCAATCTCCAGCTATTTTATGAGTTCTAATCTCATTCATGAGGATAGAGCCCTCTTAACTTAATCACGTCCCAAAGTTACACCTCTTAATATTGGTTCCAATAAGAATTAAGTTTCAACATGAATTTTGGAGGGGACACCATCATTCAAACCATAGCATGTGTGAAAATACAAGGAGAAGATAGCTGTCTGCAAATCAGGAAGAGTGCCCTCACCAAACACAAACTTGAGTTGATCTTAGAGTTCATAGCCTCCAGAACCATGAGAAAGAAATGGCTGTTTTTTACACCATCCAGTCTATGGCATTCTATTATAGCTGCCCAAACTGACTAAAACAGTGGGAGATCTGGAAGCCTCACTGGAACCAAGAATAATGGCTCTAGATCTATTTTGAACCTGTTAGGTTTAAATAAAAAGGAAAGTTAGGATCACATGTCCTTTTTACCCCTATGAAACTATTGACTAGCTAACAAGAATTCTGCTTCTGTGGCCATAGATAAATCCTAAACTTCAAAACAAGTATGACAGTAAAAACAGTTGCAAACCCCTCCTCCCTTCTATCCTACAAAATTCATGGCAATACATGGAATTGATGGACTCTGTATCATATCTGGAACCTTCAGAACAGGGCCATCAGGTAAATTCAATTTTTATTAAGGATGTCCATATGTCTAGTTAAAAGTCAGGACTTTATTATTAGAGAAGAAAGGGAAAATGTATATTATATAACCAATAGCTGCCCCTGCCACACTAAGCATCTAACAAAAACTTGAGATATAACTTGTAATAAAAGATTATAAAAGCCATATATATTGTGCAAATGATTATGCATGTGTGTGTGTGTGTGTGTGTGTGTGTATTATACCCATCTGATAACAAAATATAAAAGTGATTTGGCATTCAGGTAGTATTAAGTTATAGTCAGTCATTTATATTCCCATTATCTACTTTTTAAGCAGGAAAGTGATAATTATATATTTTTATATTTATGTATTTTATATATATATAGAAAGAGAGAGAGAGAGCTAGTGGCAGTTGCAGTCATAGTTGAGAATAGAAAGAGAGAAAAGCAATCCTTTACAATAAACTTCTGGTTCTATTAGCATAGTAAGAAATAACTTATTTTTCAAGTAATATCTGCTTAATGTATCTCTTTATTAAAAATGCATGAACATTGTTATATAGCATTTTCTGATTACTAAAGTGATATCACAAACAAACTATAAATACTGGTGGTAAATGAAGGCATGTTTTAAAAGCTTTTAATAGGATCTGGTAAATTTATGTGATATAAGGTTTTACTAATTTACAATCTAAATCATACTAATTGTTCATCCCCTCACTCCCTCATTGCCTAAACAACACTGGATATTGACATTTATTTTAATACTTTCCAATCTCACAGGTAAATTGGTTTCTTATTTTTATCATAATGCTAATTCTTTTATTAATAGTTAGGACCAATGTGTTTCCAATGTGTAGTGGTCATAGATATTTCATTATTTGTAGATATGTGTTTAGTTCCCATGCGTATATTCTTCCTACTGATTATATAGCTTTTGTCCCACATTTGGTTTGTAGAATTTATTCCTGTTTTATTATTTGCCTTTTTATATTATTATGTGGTGATATTACTGTATAGACCTTTTCCCTCTTCTATTATGTATGTTTCCTTTATGGCAGAAATCTATGATTTTCCAAAATATTTTAAGCTTCCTCTACTCTTTGTAAACTTAAATTTAGCTTTTAACATTTGTGAATTCAGTCCTAGATCATTGAGTTTCAGTTCGTTGTTCAGTATTATCTATTTTCATTTAGTTTTCCTTTAATATCGGTATTATAAGATATATGTATTAGTATTATTACACTTATTTAAATGGGAGGTCTTGAAAAGAAGGAAAATGGCTTATCCACTTCTTTCTTTGTGAAATAATTTCATAATTAGGGAATGAATGAAAATCGATGGATGTTAGATTACGATAATTAAATGTAAAATTAATGTGGTTTTCAATACCGTGACACTTTGACACAGTAGTTAGCTAATTAAGTCTTCCAATGAATTATGTAAGGAAACATTGGTTAATGATTCATATGTTAACTGATCTGAAGGATATGCCCCATCCTATTTGTATATACCTTGTATTGTATATGTAGGCAGTTGATTTGCAATAATCAATTTGAATTAAAAATCAAAAAATAAAAGTGTTTATATGGTTGAAACAAATATAATTACTGCCATTCCTTGGTATTCATGGGGGATTGGATCCAGGATCTTCTGTGGATACCAAAATCCACAGACGCCCAGGTCTCTGACCTAAAATGGCATAGTGCTTGCATATAACCTACAGGATATAACCTATAGGATATAACCTATCCTTTCGTATCCTTTAAATCGTCTCTAGTTTATGTATAATACCTAATACAATGTAAATGCTATGTAAATAGTTGTTAAACTGAATTGTTTATGGAATAATGACAAGAAAACAGTCTGTACATGTTCAGTAAAGGCACAATTTTAAAAAATATTTTCAATTTATGGTTGGTTGAACTCATGGATGCAGAAGCCATGGATATGAAGGAGAGAGCCAACTGTATAAGAAGTTTTTAGGTTATCTCTGAATTTAATTGAATACAAAACATGACTTTCTTGATGTTCAAAACAGGAAGTATCAAATCACTTACATCTGAAGTCTTCTCTTATATGTGTCTCTCAAATATAAACTAGGAGTTTTGTACTCAAACTTTGGTTTTATATCAATCCCAAAGAACATATATTACTGAAATAAATCTCTTACCCCAATAAGAGATTTTGGAAAGGTTAGCAAATACTGGTATTAATCTTGCAAAATCACTATTGATAATGGGAATGTTAATCAGGTAGACTTATTATATTGATTATTTATAACTTAAAGTAGTGCTGCTAATTGCATGGTTTTTCGTTGTTGCAGAATTGGTAATTTACATTATTTAACACTTTAAAAAAATGACTCAATCTTTAAGCCTGTGCCTGTGATACTTGCAGAAAACTTCTGTAATTTCTAAATGTAGTAAATATTCAACATGTGAAAATGTTTTATCGGTATCAAATATAAAATCAATGACTAACATTAAAGTTTGTAAGGGAAAATTTTATTTAGTTAATTTTTTTTTTAAAAAAAGCTTTCCTTCAAAGCAATATTTTTATTTCTTTTTTTCTTTTGCTTAAATCATAGAACCAATACGTACTTATTATTTTGTCTAAGGAAAATGAATCAGGGAAATACCATGCTTACAACTTGCTACACTACACAGAGGAGCATGAAGCAATTGCCTTGACATGTGTTTAACATTTTGACCTTATATCCAAAGTAACAATGTTTGACAGGACACATGCCCTGCTGGAGAAGAGATTGCCACACTTCTTTCTGTAGGAGTAATGGGATTTAATACTTAGAAGTAAAAAAATTCCTAAAAATTCTTAGCTGGATGTTCAAAATATATTTGCATCTTTGATTCATTTAACTTTAATATATTTATTTGATGCAAATTAAATCCACCTTTCTATTTTGCCTAGTGGTCTAACAATATCCTTCCCAAGATCCATTATAAGCGAAAACAATGCTGCTCAGTGTTGCCATCACCATATCCTTGAGGCATTCCATTTCAGTACATGCAGGGGGAGGAATAATTAAAGAAGTTGAAACAGCCAGGAGTAACAGCCTAGAACAAAGCCAAGCTACTGTAAGAATCTTAAATGAGACACTTCTAATAATGAGTTGACTGCAAAATATACAATTCTATGAAATATTACCACCTGACTTGACCTCTATTAATACGTAAGGTGGCAAATTAAAGCAATTTTACGTGCGATTCTCTTAAAACCCACTGCTGATTTGGGTATTACCAAAATGTGAGTTCTTATAGCATTCAAATGCTTAAAATCTGTATACAAACACCCAGTGGCAACATGAAACAGAGGACATTTACTACATTAGCTACTAAGAACTCTATTACTGTAGTCTTCGGGTAACTTCACTCCACTGAAACATAGGTTCTGTAATTATATAACATTTTTCTACATAGCCAAATAGAAGGAGATGAACAAATTGGTGACTGCATTTCAATCAGAGCTAATGTTCTACATTTGCTTTCTATTTTATACTCTACAATTCAGTATATTCACTAGGTTAGGGGACAAAAATAAATATGCATTACAAATATATTTATGGAATTTGAACAAGCAAGATGCAGATACTATAATTACAGAGAAAAAAATGTGCATTCCATTGCCCCCTTAAAATGTAAATGCATTTAATGAAGCTATTCTTCCTTAATTCTGGATGAAAATTCAGATACTCTCCGGTGTTTTCTGGAGAGACTTAGGTAATAAAAATTTTAAAATCCTATGGTTATTATAAGTTACAGAATATATTATACACTAAAAATTTATTTTCTCATATTTCTGAAAAAATGTTTAAAGTAAAATTTTTAGTTTACCACTTTATCTGGTCCATTTCACATGCATGTACAAAAACATAAAGTCACTGGAAAAAAGTGCAGCGTTGCCAGAACGTAGTCATTTTTATAGTTTTCCAAAGTATACTATACACGAGTTATGAAATTTTTCATACAAAGACAAGCCATTGAATGTAAATGCACTCAGTGTCAATGTAATAGACACTGGCTGAGGCTTCAGGATAAAAGAAAAAAGAGAAGCAAATTATTTCTTGAGTAAGACACCAGCATAGAAGAGATAAGATATGCACACAAATAAATAAGCAGAGAATGTTCATCATTCTTCCTCAGTTATTAACATAATATGTATTCAGAAAATAAGTAATGATATAGAAGCGCTGAAAAATACTCAACTAACTTGATCCAATTGATATTTATAGAAGCATCTATCTGACAAAGTCAAAATGCACATTCTTCTTAAGTGCATATAGAAGAATCACCAAGATAGACCATATTCTAGCCATTAAAAGTATCTTAGCAATTTTTTTTAAAAAAGCAGAAATCATATGAAGTATATCTCCTGATTATAATGGACGTGGAAATCAATAACACAAAAATATCTGGAAAATCCCCAAGTATTTGGAATTTAAGCTACATTGATCTAAAAATCTCATGGATCAGAAAGGGTGTCTCAAGAGAGGTTTAAAAAGATTTTTATCTGAATAAAAGTGAAAATACAACATATCAAAACTTGGGGGCTGTATCTAAAGCAGTTCTTAGAGTAAATATTATAACATAATTCTTGTACTAAAGAAGAAAGCTCTAAAATCCATAATATAAGATGTCACCTTAAGAATTATGAGAAAGAAGAAAAATTAAACCCAAAGCAAGCATAAGGAAGGAAAAAAATTAAGTGTGGTATTGGTGGTGGAAAAAATAGGCAAATAGATCAATGGAACAGAGCCCAGAAATAGACCCACACAAGCTCATCTGATTTTTGACAAAGGGCAAAGTCACTTCAAAGGACAAATGATAGTCATTTCAACAGATGATATTGGAACAACTGGACATTAAAGAATTGCAAACCAAACCAAGATATCATTATTAGAATGGCTTAAATCCAACAAAACTGAAAATAACAAATGCAGGTGATGATTTTGAACAGGAATTCTCATTCATTGCTGGTGGGAATTCAGAATGGTGTAGTCACTTTGGATGACAGTCTGGCATTTTCTTACAAAGGTAAAACTGTCTTACGTACAATCTGTCAATTGTGCTCGTAAATTCTTACCTAGATGAGTTGAACACTTATGTCCACCCAAAAACCTGCACATGAATGCTTATAGCAGCTTTATTAAGAAATGTCAAAAGTTAAAGCAACCAAGATGGCCTTCAACAGGTAAATGGATAAACAAATGGTAGTGCATTCACACAATAGAATATTATTTAGTGACAAAAAGAAATGAGCCATAAAGTTATGAAAAGACATGGAGGATCCTTAAATGGCTATTGCTAAGTGAAATAAGCCAGTCTGAAAAGAGTACGTACTGTATGATTCCAAACATATGACATTCTGGAAAAACTGAAAATCACAGAAATGGTAAAAAATCAGTGGTTGCTGGGTATTGGAGAGGGAGGGATAAAGGAAGGAATTAATAGCTGAAGCACAAGTGATTTTCAGACTGGGGGAACTATTCTATATGATAGTTAATGTTGGATACATGACCTTATGCATTTATCAACACCTGCACTTGAATGTTTATTGCAGCACAATCCACAATTGCAAAGATGCAGAATCAACCCAAATGCCCATCAATTCAGGTGTGGATTAACAAAATGTGGTATATGTATACCATGGAATACTACTCAGCCTTGAGGAGGATGACTTAATGTCTTTTGTAACAATTTGGATGGAACTGGAGACCATTATCCTAAGCAAAGTTTCTAAAGAATGGAAAAACAAACACCACATGTACTCACTATTAAATTGGAACTAACTGATGAGCACACATGTGCATAGGGGGAAGTAAATGTCAACAGAAATCAAGCAGGTGCGAGGAGGGAGGAGGTGTTGGTTGAAAACCTACCTAATGGGTACAATGAACACTATCTGGGTGACGGGCACACTTTTAGCCCTGACTTAAGCGTTACAAAAGTGATCCATGTAACAAAAAAAATTTGTACCTCTGTAATACTTTGAAAAATAAATAGTGAGTAGTGAAAATGAAACAAAACAAAAACTAGTGTAATCATCATAAAACTCTGATAAACAATATAATACAAAATTTTAAAACAGCCAGAGATTAAACAGAAATATTACCTCAAGGTACAACAAAAACTCAAGAGCTGAAATCACCAAAAACAATGAAAGTCAGTAAACAAAATAATCATATCCTCAATGGGCTAAAAAAAACAACTGTCATTCAAGAATAGTTTTTAAAAAGTAATAAAATAATATATAACTATCCTGAAAATATATGGGGATACTGATATCATAAAAATAATACAAAATAAGACAAATGTCATAGATAATCTCCAAAAATGACTACCAGCATTTCCTCGCCTCTTTGCTCCTCACATCAAGAGGTGGAGGTCCTCTATTCGTGAATTGAGGCTATCTCTGTAATTGCTTTGACCAATAGAATGTAGTGGAAACCACAATCTGGAAATTCTGAGCCCAGACCGTAAAAGGACTCTCATCGTTAACTGTCATTCTTCTTGGGTCAGTCAATTTGGGATGCCCCCTCTTGGAACCTCAAGCCACATGGAGAGGCCATGTGAAGAGAACCATGGCGCATTAGCTAAAAGCCCTGGTTGAGCTCCAAGATGATATCAAACATCAACTGCCAGTCATGTGGGTGAACCATCGTGGATATTCCAGGCCAGGCAAGACCTCAGATGACTGCAGCCCCTGTGCTACAGTTGACCAGAAAGAACAGGAAAACCACTCACTATGCCCACCTTGAAAATCACAAGAAAGAAAAAAATGGTTGTTTTAAAAATCTTAAGTTTTGTAGGAGGATTATCTATATAGCAGTAGGTAATCAAAACAGCAAGAAAAAATTAAAGGAGAGGTAATAAATAGAAAATACCAACATTATAGATTTGAATGCAAATGTGTCAGTAATGACATAAAATACAAATTAACTAAATATTCCCATTAAAAGGTAAAAGCTGTCAGATTGGATTAAAATAAAGCAGTATATATTTCTTACAAGAGGCACAATTTAAATATAAGGATAGGAAAAAGTTGAGAGTAAAATAATGGGAAAAAAAGGAATATAGTATGCTGAAACTAAACAATGTAATGCTCGTATAACTATACTAATATTTGTCCAAATAGATTTTAAATCAGGAAGCATTAGTAAACATGAAACTAACACTGCATAATGATAAAGTCCACTAGGAAGATAAAAACAATTCTAAATTTGCATACTCCTAATAGAATAGCTTTACATCCATAATTATTATGGGAAATTCTAATCTCAACAAAAAATAGAATATGCAGACAACAGGAAAGGACAGAGAAAAATTTTATAATAAGAATTCATATTAATTCAAGTACATATAAAACATTAACCAAAATCAATGCCCTTTGTCCTATATCTATGCATCTATTAATCTATTGAGCCATTTTTATTGAGCCATAAAAATGTCTGAATAAATTTGAAATGATTGAAACCATTCAGAGTATGTTCTCTGACTGCAGTCAAATTAAGTTAAAAATAAAATAACACTAACAACTCTACATATGTTTGGAAAGTAAGAAATTCATTCTAGGTAATTAATGTGTCAAAGAAAAAATCACAATGTTAATTAGTAAATATTATAAATTAAATGCTAATTAAAAATATATATCAAAAATTAGAGGGAAATTTATAAGCACAATTATTATAATAAAAATAAAGTTGATAATCTAGACACAAATTTTTAAAAGTTAGAAAAAGAATATAAAGTTAAATCCAAAGAAAATAGAAGAAAGGAAATAATAAAGAATATACATGAATGAATTTCACAGTGCTATTGAGTTGTTTATCCCCTCTCTTCAGGATTTTGTTTGTTTGTTTATTTGTTTGTTTGATTTTTTGTTTGTTTCCCAATGTCCAAAATTTAGGATTTCTGTGAAGTCTCATAATGATTACATTTAGGTTATATATTTGGCAGAAATATAGAACTCAAGTGTCTTCAGTGCATCTTACAAACAGGAACAATATTGGCGATGACCAGAGTTGGTCATGTTTCCCTTTGTAATTAATAAGTAGTTTTTGATGTGATACTTTGAAAATGAGATAATACTTTGTTTCTCACCAAATTTACATGTCATTTTAAGCACACATTGATGATTTTTGTAACTCCAAATTCCTCCTATATTCAATCATTGGAATTCTACTGAAAGGAAGTTCTTTTTTGCTTTATTTACTCAAATAATATGATTATCAACTTGAGGATTCTTTTTATTTATGCAGTGGGTTACAGCATATTACAATAATTATTTATTGTGATTCTCAAAATGCTCCAGTTTTGGTCAGAAAGTTGGACCCACTTTAAGCTGCTTTTTGTGTCACTGGGATATATACCTGCTATTTTTTGAGCACTTCCTTACTTTCTGGTGCAAAAAATGCTACAGGTTCATCTCATACTTTCCCCACCCTATTCCTTGAAATATCTGTATCTCAAAAGAACCCTGTTTCTTGTCAGTAGATAATGGTATTTTAGTAGATTACAGACCAACATCTGGGTCAATAGTGTGTGCTCATTGCTTCTACTCAGTCTCAGGGTACTAGTTTAAGAAATGTGTGTATGTATGTGTGTGTACGTGCGTGTGTGTGTGTGTGTACATGTGTTTGCATGAATCCTTTATCTATCCTCTATCTATGCATCTGTTAATCTATATTTATTGTCTATTCAAAGTGATGAGTATACTGTTACCATCCATTGAAATCTTAACCATGGGATATATGCTAGTCTTCTCTCTTTATCATTACATTTATAATTCCCTTTTCCAGCAAAAAAAAACCCTGACTCTTCCAATTCCTAATATATTTAAGTATTTTCTCAGGACTAAAATGTGCACAAAACATTTTGAACTTCTTAAACACAAGGAACTTTCATAAACAAATGCCATGTAGAGTGTAAGCATTTAATACATATGATTCCTTGTAATTAAATTTTCTAGTGTTTAGTATTTGCTTGTATTGCTAGTATTTTACTAAACATGCAAAAGTAATAGGAAGTCTCAATTTATTAAATACAATCAAATTTGTTTTCCATTGATTTCCAGTTTGAATTTTTAAATATGAATTTGTGATTTAGCAATTTATGTTCTCAAAGCATTAGTTCTTTTCTAAAAGCTAATGTTGGGCTTTGCCATAATATAGAACTTGTTCCCCCCTTCTTTTTCTTAGAAATAATTATTTTTAATTACTGTGGCTACATAATAGTTGTGCATATTTATGGGGTACATGTGATGTTTTGATACAGGCATACCATGTATATTGATCAAATCATAGTAATTGGAGTATCTACCACCTCAAGCATTTATCTTTTCTTTGTGTTAGGAATATACTAATTCTACTCTTTTAGTCATTGTAAAATATACAACTAATTATTGTTAACTATATTCACCTTATTATGCTACCAAATACTAAATGTTATTCATTCTATCTAACTGTATTATTTTACCCGTTAACCATCCCTTTTTTATCTTGCCTTCTTCACTTTTAACAGAAAAAAAAGTGTTCACCTATCTGAAAACAACAAATAAAATATGCACACATTAGCACAGACAATAATTCTGGTATTGTGAAATCATATTTTTAAAAAAATCTTGGTTTGGTGACAAAAAAATGTGACTGTATTTGAGTTAAATTATAGTGCCCTCTTCTTGGAACTAGAGCCCAATTAGGGCTTGATGAAAAATTTGAGGGTTATGCTATTACCAATTATTTCCATGTGAGGACAATGTTTGGGATTTTTTTAGTGTAACTTCAGAGCCATCCAAGGAATCTTTGCCAGGAGAGGGTGTTCTTTTTTAATAAAAAACTAGCAGTTCCTGGATTCTTATCAGGCTTCTTGAATTATTTTCTTTTTCCTTCTCGTTTCGGCTATAACTCATCATTAAGAGATCCAAAGGCTTTTTGTGCTTTGGATTATTTGTGTTCAATCTTCACAAATTCTTATGCTTTAAATATTTCCCTGTGGTCCCTTGTTTTTCAATTAGAATAGATGCTGCATATAAAGAAATTTAAAAAATCAGCTTCTTCATGCTTTTCTCTGGTGTATAATTAAAGCACAGCAATGTTAATTTGAATTTAAAAATCAGGCTGCTACACTATCAATTTGCACTTTAATATTGGCAAATAAGTTCCAATTTTGTCCGTACCTTTGAATCACATAAAGGGCCCCTGTTTCTTTGACTCATAGAAGCATGTCTTTGACACCTTTCTCTGGACTGTGATTGTCTGTAATTTATTATTCAGTCCAGTTATTTTGCTATCATTACCATGGGTTTCAATTAAGCCAGGTGCTTAAGAACATACAAATTTAATATGTTATTTCAGTGAATGCAACACTAGACTGTAAAGATGACAAAGAACTTCTGAGCCCAAATTACCCAAGCTTTAGGTAATGCGTTCTGTATTAATAGAGCAGCTCTCACAGCAATAATTTATTCTGAATAGTGTAATAAAAGGTAGCTGGCATCATCAACTAGCAAGTTATTGTTAATTTGAAGAGAGTTTAGAAACCTCAAGCTAGAAAGCAACAGCAATTTCATTAAAATAAGGTATTGAATCAAGATGTTCCCATCACTACTACATTGATACAACAAAATGAAACATTGTGCTATTTCTTCCCATTAATTCCATTTTGAATAGCAAAGCTGATACAGACATATTTCTAGAAATTGGAAACATATACATTATGTATGATTTAGCCAAATAGATAACGTGTGTGGTTAGAAAGTTTTGTTCCAACCTCAAAACAAAATAATTAAGAATACACCACATGTATACCATATATACAGTATGTAGTGTGCCATATTCATATTCACAAATAATGATCTATATTAGGAATGTTATTTAAAAAATGAGTTATGTCTTAGTGCCTAGTGATTAGGTGAACAATTATGAATCTTTTAAGATAATTCAGAGTTTATAGTTAAAAATATTTAATAGCAGACCAAACACATAAATACCTTCTCACTTCCTGAAACCCAAATGAAATTACACTAATGGGATACAAATAAAAAGGTAGAAACCCTCAATGACAAGACAATGAGAAAAGAGATGGCAGCAGCAACATTTGAAAGCTGGAAGAAAGATGGATAAATATTCACTGAAACCGTAGGTTTGAGACAGGTGAAGTCTAAGACACCCAAGACTTCAGAAATGGCCTGTTTGAGATCAAATTCTCAAAAGACTCAGAAATTAGTAACCATAGTAAACTTTTTACGTGGAGGGTAACGGGTCCTGAAATCAGGGATATCCAGACTTCTTTCCTAATCATCTCAGATAGGTGAGTGTCCCATCTTCTCCTGAAAACAGAGAGTTAATTCTGGAAAAAGTTACTCAGAGTGACTGTCGGTGCTGCAGGCATGTCTGAAGATGTTGAGGTTGTGCTACAAAGTGTATCTTCCTTGTACACTTTCTTGGGAGACTACTGGAGGATGTCTTTTACCAAAACAAAAAGTAAACTATTAATATATAATAGAAGACGTAGCTATAAGAAACAGAAAATCCACTGTAGAAGAGAGGTAAAGGGCATTCCAAGTTGATGGGAAAAGGAGATGCTAGAATGACATTTGTCATTAGCCCTACTGAGGAAAGCCAGTCTCCACTGCAGCGGAAAGAGAGGGGCTCTAGGAGAGAATTCCAAGGTGTAGGTGTTTAAATACCTTCAGAGAAGGATTACAGGATTAGCAGTATATTGTGTGATAATTAATCATAGGCCCATGGATAAATAATCACAATAGAAAAGCACATTAATCATTAATTTCAAGGAAACTAAATGTTGTACAATAAAGTAAATGTAAATTTAGTATAATGCAAATGTTTCCTGTGACAAATTTTTAGTCATGATACTGTAAAGAATAAAATTCATTCTCTATTCTAACATAACAAAGTATTATCAAACTTAGCAGCTTAGAAACATATACATTTATTATGTTGTGATTTAGTAGGTCAGAAGTCCAGGTAAGATGTAGCTGATTAATTTGCTCAGGGTCTCCCATTGTGGCAAGCAATGTGTTAGCTGGGCTGGGTTTCTTTCTGGAACTGAATCCTTTTCCAAATTTCTGTAGTTGTTGGCAGGATTCAGTTTCTTGTGGTTGTGTGACTGAGAGCTCTGGATTCTTAATGGCTGTTGTCATCTTCTAGAGTGCACTTGCTGTTCCCTGACAATGCAGTCCTCTCCACAGGCAGTTTACACACATAACCGCTTGCTTCTTAAAGGCCAGCAGGAGAGTTTCTCTCCCCAGCCTGCTAAATACAGAGTCTTATATAAGGCAATCTATTTAAGGGAGTGAGAGTCAACACCTTTCCTATATTTCTTTGGCTAGAAGTAAGTCAAAGGTCCCACTCACACTCAAGGGAAGGTGATTATACAGGGTGTAGCACCAGGGGCTGAACATCATGGGGACTAACTTAAATTTCTGTTTACCACAACATTGAATATGGATTTAAATAAAAGTTAGAAATGGCAATATTGGGAAAATAAGGGCAGATAATGTATATTGGGGTACATAAGATCTCATGGATTCTTCGTATTCCAACTGTTGGTATTATGTAAAAGAAAACACAAATATTAGTTTGAGAAAATTATTTGGGAATATGAATAAAAATATCAGAAGAAACATGTTTTACCCTTGCACTTTATATGCGTTGGAAAAATTGAAAATTAAATCAGCAATCAGAAAAAAATAGAAGTAACATTTGAAGTAAATAACAGCAATGGATTTGAGAGAAGGAAATAGATATTAGAAACATTGGGGAAAAGATGCATGAGAAAGAAAAAAAGTTAACATATGCTTGGATATAGGGGTTATAGAAACAAAGATAATTAAGCATTCCAGGACACGCGGCTGAAAGAATTGCGTGGGCATCAGTAGAAAATTTAGCATATGTTTCTAATGGTTTATCTGAGAGTATTTCCTCTGACATACATATATATATATAGTGTTTTCAAGAAATAAAGATCAAATATGACAATTTGTCAGAACATCATACACAGTTAAGAGAAGTTTGTTTATTTGATTTTTAATAATATATTGACTTAGTCAGCATTCCATAAAGAACAAATTGAAGGTTTTAATTTGGCAACCAAGTCATGTAAAAACAATATAGAAAAATAGAAAAAATTATGTGAAGGGATTAATATTTACCTAAGAAATTTACCTTAGTCACAGATTTATCATTCAAAACATTGTTGTTAGAAAGTTAAATTCAACAGCTTCACCAGCAAAAATACAGAGAGGTGAATTCTAATGACTACTAGGCCTCTGTATGTGTGTGTGTGTGTATATGTGTGCATGGATCTTTTGGGAAAGGGGCAAGAAGCAATAGCAACTTAGACATTCAGATACAGAAACACCTCTCCTTTTAAATTTTCAATTTATATGTCTTTATATATGAATAATCATTGCAAAAGAGCATTTGAGCTTTAAAAACAAATGATCATATTGGTTCCTTCAAAGCATCATTCTGAACTTAGGTAACAAACAAGTTAGGACCCCAACTAGAATTTAAGGAGTATCTGAAAATAAAACAAAAATTAAATTAAGCAAGAGGTGAATATAAAGAATGTGAGAGATCCAGGGGATGAAGATGGCATAAGATGGCTTCAGACACTAAAAAGCATTTGAAAAATTTTAGCAGAAGTCAACAATCCAAAATAATAGAATATTCTCCCACTCACACAGGAAGTTTTATTTCCTCTTCTGTCTCAAGCAAGACACTTAATATTCCCCTGGATATGTCATCTTCAATTTTATTTTGCATAGCAAATAGATCAATCAATAATAAATCATGACACAAAATGTGCCAAAAAAGCAACATGAAATGATCATGTCTTGTATCCATTCATTTTATGAATAATGAAAATCCCTTTTAAGTATGGCCACAGTGACAGGACAAGAGAGTTGGAGCAGAAGAGAGGGAAGAGAGAAAAGAGGGATGTAGAAATAGAGATAGGAAGAATCTTCATCCAATCAACTCATATAGTGAGGTTCAAATACTAAAAATAACTTAACAAAAACTATAAATTTCTATAGGGATGTCATCAGTAAATCATGGGAGACAAGAGAATGGAACGAAAAATACTAATTAAAAGAAAACAATCAAAACAATGGTACAATAAAGAAGGAACTTGAGTGGCTTTTCAGAAAACCAAAACAAAAAAACAACAATAACAATGGCAGTATGCTCCACAGAGTATACGCCCAAGGCATGGGACAGAGGGAAGAGCATGGCAACTTTCTTGACAGAGCTGAGCACTGCATTCTGTTTACTTCTATGGGAATCTGGGAGTAGGTGTGGGACTGTTAAATGCTATATACATTAATTGCTCTAATAAGATTAAATGTTATGAATAACAAAAACATTTCATTTCAGCACCATATATAGACATGATAATGGTAAATAATGAACTTAAGCAAACAATGTATCTGCTCTTATTTTACTACATAACAAACAATATTTTAATAGTAGGAAGAGTTATAAAATAATTTACAACTATATGACTATGGTTAGCTACTATGAAGACATAGAACTTCATAGTAGCTATTTAGGACTTCATAGTAGCTATTTTGATTCTAAATTTTATGCCTGACTTTCCTTTTTGTCTTTTTTTAAACAACTGTATTCCCTCTTGACTTGATGAATTCTAGTTTTCAATCTTGATATGGTCTAAACTGTGGCTTTAAAAATAGAATGAAATTATTTTTCTTTTCTTTTTTTTGGTGACAGGGTCTTGCTTTGTCACCTGGGCTACTAGAGTGCAGTGGCATCATCATAGCTCATTGCAACCTCAAACTCATGTGCTCCAGCGATCCTCCTGCCTCAGCCTCCCGAGCAGCCGGGACTACAGGTATGTACCACCACGCCTGGCTAATTTTTTTTTTCTATTTTTTTTTGTACAGACAGGGCACCACTCATGCTCAGGCTAGTCTCGAACTCCCGGCCTCAAGCAATCCTCCTGCCTCAGCCTCCCAAAGTGCTAGGATTACGGGCATGAGTCACCATGCCCAGCCTGAAATTCTATTAATAAAGAATAGTAAATACTAAAGTAAAAAATGTTTATGCACAGGAAAATATTACCCACTAATTCGAAAGTGTTTTAAAATAAAATAAAACAAATCTAGCTAGTCTGGAAACATTCAAACAGTCATATACCATGACAAACTATGTTATATGCTTTCAAATGTCACTATTAGTCTTCCAACAAATGAAGATAGAATTATCTAAATTTTAATGCTAGATTTAAGAATATTTAAAGTAACTTGAGGAAGTTGGCAGACTCATTGGCAATTTTACAATTGATTTTACTTGAATGATTTGTAAGAAATGGAATAAAACTCCCATTACTTTCAGACTATAAAGACAGAAAGCAGAAGAATAAGACAGAGAAGGGCTAAAGATATTTCAGGTAAAATGGAACTCAGAAATGGTCCCCTTAGAAAATAATGGAGTATAAAATCTTTTGGCAAACTGTAACTGCTCAGCACAGAACATCAAAGCTATCTTAGGTTAATTATGTTTTCTGAAGCACATGAAAATGACTTATGAGGAACAGGTGCCTATTCACTACCCTGTTTAGTAAGTGCTCATGTTTTACTCCAGAAAAGGCTTGAACATCACTACGATACCCATGAGCAGCACCCACTGCTATTAATATGAATTATTATATAAGTACTACGTACAAGTTGGAAAGATAGATGTTGGCCATTTTCTAATGTTGGTCAGTTTCTAATATATTGTATGGATGCACCATACAGTTTACTATTTTGAATAAAAATGTGATTTTTTTAAAAGAGGAGGGGAAGAAGACATCTTCAGCATTAAGATAAGGAAAGATATATAGAGAAATATAGGAAAGTTTTAAAAATTTTCCATTAATTTTCATTATAATCCAGTTAAACCCAGTAAAATAATTGTAATAACCTCCGCAGCAATGACAGAATATCAGAGCTGGGATGCTGACAATATTTTCATTTAAATTAAAGAATATATATAAAAAGAATATATTATATATATATTTTTTTCTTTTGTGTGATAGAACACACTAAACAAAATAAGCCATCTAAATGCCTAATCTTCAGATACCAATACATCTATGGTAACCAAAAGAAGCAAAATGGATAGGAGAATATCCATAATTAAAAAAAAAGCTGACTATCCAATTTTATAGCAATTAAAATAATTCAGCTCAAATACAGAGCACCAATTCTCTATCAGTAACATGGTAAACAAGTAAAATTAACTTCATGAGTATTTTGATAAATTAAGAAAATGATGGCATAAAAATAGATGTGTTCATTGCTACTTTCTTCTGAGATGCAACAACTATTGATCATCATGAATATGCAACTAGAATCTTGTTTAATTTCATGGAACTTAAAATGAGCATTATTTTACTAAATATGAAAGCAACTTAGAGCTGTTTGCATTTTTTTATTTTCACTTGATTATAAAATATTTAATGTGAACACAAATTTTTTAAGCTACAATGACATTGAAAAAAACTAAAATTAATATGCATGAAAATTATATTGATCTATTCTCTAAAATCAAAGATACTGAGTTTTCATATTGAGAAATTGGAGTTTATATGTTTTCATGAAGCTTAACAATGTGGTAAAAATAACTGTATACAATTTCTGATTACAAGCTTACCTAATACACTTTAACAATATTTGATCTTTTACAACTCACAATAAATATCAAAATAAAAATGTTCAAAAAAAATTTAAATGATTATTAGTAGCTAAATCAGGGCAGCATACGTTGTCATTTCAACTAATATACTATAATAAAAGCACATGTTAAATATTAAAAAAAACTACTCATTTAAATCTTGGGAAAATGTATTTGAAATTAGCAAAATGCTAGCTTTACCAGGTTTAGGTGAACATACCATTTCCTGAGTTGTATCCTATAGTGTGTTGCACAAGCTAACCAATCAATTTAAATTGACATTTTGTTAGAACACTAGTATTTGGGGAATTAAAAATGAACACTCTTTCACCCTTACTCATAAATCAGTTCTATTCTGTGCACAAAATATAGAAAATCCTTTAGCTCAAGTTATTAAAATACAATTCTAATAAAATAGCTGCATTTTTCTTTCCTTGCCCAATGGAAAGTATTCATGAAAAAGTGAGCACAAAGTACAAACCAAGAATTTGGTTGATATATAAATTAAGTTGAGATATATATATCTCAATATAATTTTCATGCATATTAATTGTACTTTTTTTCAGTATCAATGTAGTTTCAAAATATTTGTGTTCACATCAAATATTTTATAATCTAGTGAAAAGAAAAAAACATGCAGAAAGCTCTAAGTTGCTTTTAGTTATAGTAAAATAATGCTCATCTTATGTTCCATTATTGTAATCATAATTGCTATAATTAATATAAAATATCATTTTATTACAAAAACATTTTTTAAAGGATGTCCTTTATTTCATAAACACAGGAGTTGATTGACTAGTAGGAAATTTAGAATGAGTGCACATATAATTTTACATAGAGCTTATTTCAATCTTTAATAAATCTGATCAGTCCTTGTGTAAAATATCCAGAAAATCTATTCTAATATAAGGAAGGGGGGGCAATGATATGACTTTCATTAATCTTGATAGTGGTTGTGTCTGTTCATCAGAAAGGTAAGCATACCGGATCTTGACAAGCTATTTGTGTTTTGACCTCATTATTTTAAGTTTTGACACATCACAACTATTCATTCAGAGTGGATCATTCCTTTCTGAAAGACATTCTTAGCCTTAAAAACCTTTAATAATGTCTATAGATAATCTCCTCATTTGGACTTTCTAGCAGGATGTTGTGGTGGCATTAAAATAGGTCCACATATTATTAATATTTGATATTCTTCCCCTTCAAAAGGTAGAACCCAATTTCTCTCCCCTTACATGTAGGTGGTACTAAGTGACTCACTTCTAACCAATAGAAAGAATGTTGTAGAAGTGACTGTGTAATATCTGAGATTTAGATATAAGAGGCATTATTACTTCTTCCTTATTCCTTTTATTGGATTTATTTCCCTGTACTAAATAGCTTCTAAGTCTTGAGAACACCCAGGCAGACCTATGGCAGGTTCTGTAGCCTGCAGCCACAGCCATGTGAGTGGGCGATCTCAGAAACAAAAAACTCCAGCCCCAGTTATACTTGAAGATGCTGCAGCTCAGCCACCACCTAGACTACAACCTCAAGAGAGACCCAGAGGCAGAACCATCCAGATGGGGATCCCAGATTCTGACCCTCAGAAACTATGTGAGATAATTAATGTTCATTGCTTTATGTTTGGGCATCCATTTGTCACCTACAAAATTACTTATTTCAGTCATGTGGTACCTAAGGACATTTGATCAAGGACTGCCCACATACACCACAGTGGTTCAATAAAATTATAATACTGTATTTTTACTGTACCTTTTCTGTGTTTAGATATGTTTGATACAGAAATATTTACATTTGCATTACTGTTGCCTGCAGTATTCAGTACAGTAACATGCTGTACAGGTTTGTAGCCTAGGAGCAATAGGTTATACTGGATAGCCTAGATGTGTAGTAGGCTCTACCATCTAAGTTTGTGTAAGTACGTTGTATGACATTCATATAACAAAATCGACTAAAGATACATTTCTCAGAACACACTCCCATCATTAAGCGACCAATGACTGTATTTTATTCAATCAACTATTCAAAATAAATCCTTAATTTATGGAAGTCTAATTGAAAGAAGAATTCATATGTCTTCCCAGATAATAAAAATACCATAAATAACGGTATTTTGAATTAACTTACCTGCTATTTCTACTGTGCATTTTTATTCTTTATATTTTTAAAACTCACTATAAATTATTATTGTCACTGTTATTGCTTTTGTTGGATTATTGATTTATGCGGTCAATATTTGTGAAGCCTCTCTCTCTCTTTATTACCCTGAAAATGCCTTTACTTAACCTTTATTCTTGAAAGATATTTATGACAGCCACAGAATTCATGGTTAAAAATCGTTTGCTTTTAGTAATTCAAAATACTATTTCATTGTCTTTTGGCTTCCTTTTTTTTTTCTATTAAGTCCATTATCATTCTAATTTTAGCTTCACTGTAAGAAAGAACCTTCTTCTTTGGCTTTCCTAGTTTTTTTGTCTTTGTTTTTGGTTTCAAGTAGTTTTACTGCAATGTGTCTAAGAATAGTTTTCATTGCATGCGTCCGTTCTGGGTTCTTATGCTTCTTGAATTTCAGCTATTTTCTCTGCAAACATTACTTTTCTTTCATCCACACTCTTCCCTCTCTCCATACTTTTGGCAGATATTTTATGTGACTTGTCCTCCAGATTATTAACACTCTTCTCAGCTAGCTGTCTTATCTATTATGAAATCTACCCACTGAATTTTAACTTCAATTATAATATTTTTTCTCCAAAGTCAAAAATTATTATTTTACTTAAGGTGTCTTGAATTATTTTGTATTTAAGCAAATTTATCAATGTTTAGAGTAAGTAGCATTTCTATGTAGTTTAAAAAAAACCCAGAAACTCACACTTTCGGAATGACATTTTATCAATATTTTCTTATTTGAAGATTCATTTTGAATATTTAATTCCTTAATCTGTGTGGAATGTGTTTGTTTCTCTATATGAGGTAAAGTAGGTCCATTTCATTTTTTTACATGGATAATTATATTTTACCTCCATTTATTGTAAAAACCCTTCCTTTTGTCTCTGATCTGGCTTGCTAGTAATACTATGTATCAACATTGCTTCCATTCAGATAACTGTTTCTGGGCTCACTATTCCATTTCATTGATAATTTAGTCTAGCACATTTCAGAGAAACCCAGTATCAAGTATTATGGACCCTGATACCTTATAACTGACATCCCCACTATTTATTGTTCTCCTTCAGAGGGCTTTCTCCTCCTCTTGGCCCTTTAGACATTCATATACACTTTAAAATTGCTTTAGAACTATAGATCAATTTGGAGAGATTTTCAACCTTTTTAATATTAATTTTTTCTTTCCATGAACATGGCATATGTCTTCATTTATTTAGTTAAGTTTTCTCCATTGCCTTTGGAATTTACTTTTTGTCTTTGTAAAATAAATATGAAATAAAAATTATTTTTCTTATTGTAAAATAAATATCAGGTGTAGACAGATTTTTCCATCTCACTTCACTTATGTATGTGTTTTTAACATCTACAAAATATTTTTAAGGGATACTCTTTTAAAAATTTAGGAATAAAGAAAACTTTGTCCCTGTCATAAAAACTTTGCACTCTGATAGTGTGAGTCTCCATGCAAAAATATAATTGCAATTATTGATTAGAGTTGCTTTATTTCTGCAAGGCAGTTTTTAAAAATTACCAACTTTTCCTATATAGAGGTCTTTAATTTAAACAGTTTATTGTTAATTTGGGGCAATTATCTCATATTAAATGAACAATAAGTTTGTGAATTATATATTTACTGACAATATTCTTTAATGCCCTTATAAATTATAAATAACTTCACTGGGAATAACACTTTGGAAATTTTCTTTTCAAAATTCTCAGCTGAGTTCCATTTGATTTTAATCCTTTTGTATGAATTTTATTTTCTTGTTACTTTAACACTTTTCAAAATAGTTCACATAATGATATCTTTACATTAATTTGTTTGAATATTCAATGCATTCTCCAACTCTGGTTTTGCTTTTGTATGTGTTCTTTTTGTTTTATGTTTTGTTCTATGGCTGATGCTTGCTTTCCTTATGTCTAAAATGATTTTCTTTTAAGTATTTTTTGATTATTACCTTACTCTAGTTATCTGTTTTCTTATTGAAATATTGGTCATGCAACCAATATTGGTTGGTTCCAGGTATACTCCTTTCTGTCTGTTGTTATGTCTCTATTTTTTTTATCTGATTCATTTCTCATGCATTTAGAAGCTTTTCTTAGTTTTTAAATTATTATTTTTATGCATCAGTAATTCAATTACCTTCCCTGTCTACCCATATGTTATGCATACAATGAAGATTTTATGTCTACAGCAATTTTGGCTTTGTTGCATTGTCTATTTATCTCCATTTTTGCCTTTCCATGATAGCCTTATACTTAATAAAGACAATTGCCTCCTTGAAGATATTGTAATAATGAATATGTGACTTTCTAAAAATTGTCTATTTGTATGGCAGCATTCCTAATATAACCTGATTGTTATCTAGTTTTGTTTCCATAGTACAAACATTACTGTCTGTATTTAATTTTACCCTTTTGGTATGGACCACAAGAGTCTGACCTACATTTAGTCCTACCCATGTGTCTCAGATAATAAAATATCCTGATAATGTTTCCTTCCTGATAATATTCTTTTATGGGAATCCCTTTTTAACAATAACTATCATTTTTTTAAATCTAGAGATTAATATTGAAAACAGTCTGTTCAAGCCCAACCTACTTTTTGTAAACACCTTCCATTAGTTTCAATTCTTAGAGTATACTCCTCTCTATTCAAATTTGAAATTTCTCACATTTTTTATTGTACCTTTATTAATGCTGTTTCTTCTTCTTCAAGTTATAACTAAAAATCCATAGCCTTTAAAAAGCAAATATTGATGCCCTGATGAGATATTGTTTTTACCTGTTTTTTTTTTTTGGTGATACTTTTTATCAGCTTATGCCTCTGTTTTAAGTCCCTTAACTGTCTTCAGTCTGAACAAGAGCTCAGTGATCTTGTTTGCTACCACATCTGCACAAAGCAAAGAGTGATGAGACCATATAGTACTAGACACTAAAAAACCACTTATTATGTAAAAGGATGAATATCCTTCCTCCATAAAATGCTAGACTTTGAGAGCCTATGCTGAGCTTCTGTGGTTTGAAAGAATATATAATGCATTGATGCAAATTAAACATATTTTTAAATAATGTTCATACAAAGCTTATTATTCCTACTTACAAAGCAAAAATACAAAATGTTATAAATCCTTATCATAAAATTTTGGGTAGTTATAAATATATTAACTGTGTAATGATTTCCTACTCTAAAATGTACGTGTAATGGACTGCCTCGTTCTCTCTTATGTATTTAGTTTTTTCCATTGAATTGGAGAAAAAAACAAATTTTACTCTAGTAAATCTTGAAAGCATGCATTATTCCATGAATTGTCAGTTAGAAAATATAAAATTAAGTCAGTTGTTTTACCTTTTTATCCTCTCAATATTTAAAGTTACTTTTGGCATATTGACAAGGCTTTTTTTTAAACATCCAAAATAATAAACACAGGAATTACTACTAATTATAATACTGTCTTGGGTCTCTTTGCCTACGATATTTGTAATCATAAGCTGAATACAATCCTGCTCACTTTTATTTCTTTTGACACTTTGTCATCAACAGCATATATCAAAATGTAAATATTCCTTCTTGTCCTGGAAAAGTTGCACAGAAAATATTACTACTTTGACCTTTTCATTATTTTCCATTTTGACTGGTTGTCTGTTCCAATCACAGGTTCCTGGGGTGGTAAACAGGGAAAGGTGGGCATGGCAAGCAAATCAAATTACAGAATACTAAAAAGGTCATAGTAGGATGGTTTTAACTTCATAAAACACAAAAGATAGGAAAAATATAATGTTTAAAAAATGAGTAAATATGATCTTATGCATGTTTTCAACAAGGAACTAGTAAAAGCCAATGATAAGCTTCCTTTTGTTTATCCCAATACTTAAATTATTTTGTACTACATCTGAAAAGTCACTAGGTATATAGTTACTGTAAATTCAATATAATTAATTCTACTTCCCGTGTTTTTAATAATACTTTAAATCACCTCAAACAGGAAATCTTTATTGTATTCATACAGATGTTATTTAACAATATAACAACTGTACAATAGTGTGAATTTGTTTCTCTCCTTTCCATCCAGTAGATAGCATAAAATATTGACTAGTAAGCCCAGGTGAAAGATGAACTTTACTTGGTTTATTCGGCCTTGCTGAAATTTCCTACAGCTGAGTTTATTTTCTCCCTGCTAACATGAAACTCAGCAGACTGATCTTTTCATTGTGCTGTTACTTTCATAGATGGAAATCTTCTCAAATGTTAAATATACTTAAACAAAAATCAGTTGTACACATTCATCACAGGTGAAGGCTTTTAAAAACAAACAGATATTTGGGCAGAATGTTTGCAGTAAAGTGATTTTAAAGCATTATACAGGGGTAAACTAATATGTACACCTGTGTTTTAAGTAGCCATTTGGAGATGAAAACTCTGCCTGTCTTTTCAAGTTATGGAAAAAAGTGGTAGAATTTAGTGACTTACTAATTAATGAAAACATTCCTTAAATTCTCACAATCAAATGATTCAGTTATTGAATACTGACCTTGGCTGTCAGCTCAGCTCATTACCTTCTCTCTGGGATACATTTTGATGGGCAGCTGACATCCCAAGTGTTGTTGGCATCCATGCCAAAGTTGGGGGGATATTAGGCCCAGAAATACGCATGTTACTTCTGCTCATAACTCCTTAACCAGAACTCATCAATATACCCCACCAGTGGGTAGAGGCAAAAAGCAATAAATATTCCCTTAGCTATGTTAGTAACTACCTCAAAGGATAATGAGAACTTGGGAAAATACACTCCATATTTAAATATATGTGCACATTTTTTATCCCAAACATAAGAGTAATAAGTGTTTTGAAATTTACTTTTATTTTCCTTTGGATTTTAGCAAGAATATAGAGCTGAAGGATTACTGGATCAAATGGTAGTTCTACTTTTAGTTCTTTGAGGTGTCTCCATACTACTTTCCATAGAGGTTGTACTAGTTTGCAGTCTCACCAGCAAGGTATAAATGTTCCTATCTCTCCGCATCCATGCCAACATTTGTTGTTTTGGGACTTTTTGATATAAGCCATTCTCACTGGAGTTAAGTGGTAACTTATTGTGGTTTTGATTTGCATTTCCCTGATGATTACAGATGTGGAGCATTTTTTCATGTTTCTTAGCCATTATTCCATCTTCTTCTGCAAAGTTTCTGTTCATGTACTTTGCCCATTTTTAATGGGGTTGTTCGATTTTTTCTTGCTGATTTTCCTGAGTCCTGTATAGATTCTAGTTATTAGTCTTTTGTCAGATGTATAGCATGCAATAATTTTCTCCCATTCTGTAGGTTGTCTATTCACTCTAGTAATAGTTTCTTTGGTGTGCAGAGGCTTCTTAATTTGATTAAGTCCCATTTATTTATTTTTGTTGTTGCTGTGATTGCTTTTGGGGTCTTCATCATAAATTCTTTGCTGAGGCCAATGTCTATAAGAGTTTTTCCAAGATTTTCTTCTAGAATTCTTATGGTTTCATGCCTTAGGTTTAAGTCTGTTTACCATTGTGAGTTGTTTTTTATGAGAGGTGAGAGGTGAAGATCTTGTTTCAGTCTTCTACATGTGGCTATCCAATTTTCCCAGCACCATTTATTGAATAGGGATTCTTTTCCCCAGTGTATGTTTTTGTCTGCTTTGTGGAAAATCAGATAGCTATATGAGGATGGTTTTATGCCTGGGTTCTCAGTTCTGTTCCATTGGTCTATGTCTCTATTCTTGCACCAGTACCATGCTGTTTTGGTTGCTATAGCCTTGTAATATAGCATGAAGTCTGGTAGATTGATGCCTCCCAATTTGTTCTTTTTACTTAAGGTTGCTTTAGCTACACGAGGTTTTCTACGGTTCCATACAAAGCATAGAATTATTTTTTCTACATCTGTGAAAAATGCTGTTGGTATATTGATAGGGACTGCATTGAATGTGTAGATCACTTTGGGTAGCATAAACATTTTAACGATGTTGATTCTGCTGATCCATGAGCATGGTATTTATTAAAAAATATTAGTGTGGTTTGTGGGAAAACAAGGATGGTAATGAGGCTGGGACTTAGGAAAATCTGTAGCTAAGAGGACAAATATCATCAGAATTAGTTCTCAGTCTTGTATGTGGCTCTTTTTACATATCTTTTTCTTCTTTTCCTCCTTCTTCTTCTTCTTATTTTGTTCTCTCCAATTGCACACAGGCTTCTTTTGCTTTATAGGTCAACATGATTGGATACTTTAATAAAAACTATTTAAGCACCTGGAGACTCAGTTTCAAATTCAATTTTGGGGGGCAATGTCCTAAATTAGATCTCTTAGTCTGTGTCAGACCATGATATCAGAAAATAATGTAAGTTGGTGGTCATATCCAGGTTGAGTATTCACCCAGGGCTACACCAGTGATGGCCAAGTGAAAGAAGGTCACAAAGTAAAATGCATGCACTCCCTGAGTGAGTTTACCAAAGATTTGGGTTATGGATTGGTACAGTATCTACTCTATTACTCTATTGTGCACATTTTCTACTACCCCTCTAGACTTTATGTGCAAAGAAGTTAGTTATGATTACGTTACCAATATCTATGAGTGTCCAACACATATTAAGTTGTAAAAATATATTTCTTGAATAAGTAAAAACTTAAATATTTCTGACAATACATAATTATTAATATCTGCAAATGTCAAAAACTTATAAAATTAGTTTTTTCCACATGACACAATTTATTCAGTGTTTGCTTTCATATAAATAAATATAATCCCCTCTGTAGTAAGATATGATTGGTTGCTTGCCTGATATTTAGTTACTTCTTTTTGGTTAAAGAATCTCAAGTTAGTTCAATTGGGCCCTCATCCCTGCACAGACTTTCTGAATCGGAGGAAGCTAACTTCATCCTCTTGTCCAGCGGTGGGTCCTGGCAGGTCTAAGCAATCATACTTGCATGTAATTGATATAGAAACAGGCTAAGTTGAATCAGAACCTAGAAGAGAATATTCCCAAGATAAATGATAGTAGTTAAAAGTAGGCAAATGTCCTATATTGACCTGATGCAAATGGATAAATAACTTTCATATCATGGCTATTAAGGAAGCCTACTTTCTTACTAGATATGAAAAAGAGAGCCAATTGTCCTGAGTTCTGCTAATAGTCATCTCAAAAACATAAAGATAATAAGACTGAGGCAAGACCGGCATGATAAATAAGGTGAAACAGAGAATCTGAGAAACACAGCTGGAACTCAGATTTACCATAGCTGGTACTTGCCCTTCTTTTGAATATCCTGCTATAATTAGTGGTCCCCAACCTTTTAGGCACTGGGGACTGGTTTCATGGAATACAATTTTTCCACGGACGGGGGCGGTGGTGGGAGAGGATGGTTTCTGGATGATTCAAGTGCATTACATTTATTGTGCATTTTATTTCTATTATCATTAGATTTTAATATATAATGAAACAATTATACAACTCACCATAATGCAGAATCAGTGAGATCCCTGAGCTTGTTTTCCTGCAACTAGAGGGTCCCTTCTGGGGGTGATGGGAGACAGTGACACCTGAAGTGTGTTGCTTATGTTCAGTCTACTCTGTAATCTCATTTTGGTTGCTGTCACTGCAGAAAACCCTGCTTCACAAAGATAGGATGTTGGAAATGGAAGCAGGCTTTTCAGTGCTTTTGTGGCAATCTCAGGACATTCCACCTTAATCCAGAACACATGGAGATTTGAAGTTGTCTCAAACATTTTAAGGCCACCGTCATTTGCGATCTCAAGCAGTTGATCCTCTTCTAGCACGGACAAAGTTGATTCACCTGGCTTATTCACAAATGGGTCACAGGTCGATCCATGCTTTCCCAGTTTGGGGTCTTTGTGGTTAGGAAGTAATGCTCAAACTCTTTCGAAAGCTGAGATAAGTGATCATGCACCAGGTGGGAGAAAGAAGGCCCTTGCTCAGTCTCTTGCAAAATCTCTGCTAATGTTTGAAACATGTAAAAAATCCCAATGTTCACTTGTCACCACCATAATTCCAGTTTGCCTTTGAATGCAGCCACTTTATCTGCTGACTTGAACACAGCTGTCATTCTCCCCTGAAGTGACAGATTGCGTTTGTTGAGCAGGTTGAATATGTCACACAAGTAAACAAGTTTTGTGACCCATTCTGTGTCACTGAAATGTGCTGCCAGTGGTGACTGTTTTTCTAAAAGAAATCTCTGGAGTAGCTCTCTTAACTTAAAAACCCTGGCCAGTGATCTACCTTTAGAAAGCCATCTCATTTCTGTGTATAAGAGAAGATGTGTATGCTCTGCATCCATCTCCTCACAGAGATGTGCGAACAGACATGAGTTAAGGGCATGTACTTTAATGTGTTTGATAATTTTAATCACATCCTGCAAAATGTTGTTTAGTTCAGGTGACAGTTTTCGGCTAGCCAGCATTTCTCTGTGGATGACACAGTGTGTAGACTCATATTCAGAAGCAACTTTTTTGACCTGAGTAGTGAAACCAGAAAGCCGTTCAGTCATGCTAGCCACTCCATCAGTGCATACACTGGCACAAAATGACCAATTCGGTTTTCCTGATATGTAATCATTCAAAGACTTGAATAGTTCTGCAGCTGTGGTGTTGGTCAGCAACAAAAGAAGCTCAGTGTCCACTGTCAACAGAATAACTAGTTTAGTCTAAATACAGACCAATTGGTCATATTTCTAGTGAGCCAACGGGAAGGCATATTTCTTGGGGATTACATAAGAACTAGGTTGTTCTCTGTTTCAGTATGTTTCTCAGTGTGCTAATATTAATATAAGCTTTTGTAATCTTGGTATTTTTCATTAAAATATTGGTTTGTTTTCCTCAAAAAAAAGTGCACATAACATAGCCTCATGCACATCCTCCTGAAAAATACATCCCACAAAAACAAAAGCATTGTTGCCTTGTTGTCAATATTGGTAGATTCATCAACCTGGACTGCATACCACAGTGACTCATTAATCCTCTCTAACAATTGTGCCTCAATATCCTCTGCTGGTTCATCAATTCATCTAGTTATGGTACGAGCTGAAAGAGGAACACGTGCCACCTTTTGAACTGCAGCTTCTTCTAAATGTTCATGGCTAATGTCCTTAGCAGCAGGCAGGATCAACTCTTCACCAATAGTAAAGGGCTTCTTAGCTTTAGCAATGTAGTTAGCCACTAAGAACGATGCTCTCAGTGCTGACACATTTGATGAAGTGGTGGCGTTCAATAATCGCTTCTGTTCTTTGTGTTCATGTTTTTCTCTTTTGAAAAACTTGAAAGGCTTGTCTTTTAATGCAGGGTGCTTGGTCTCCACGTGGCAAAGCAGTTTTAAAGTTTTCATGGGTTCACTGGATAGCCGGTTGCCACATACTATACAAAGTGGGCTTGGAGAATGTGAATCACCTGTTGCAATGAACCCATAATTTAAGAAGGACTCTTGGTATTTTCTTTTAAATGCAGCTTTCATTTTATTGGCAGTCTTAGAGTCTTCTACTGTCTCATCATTGGATCTTTCCCCCTTTTCAAAGAAGCTCTCCAGAGACATTTGTTTTTTCATTCATTTTTGCTAAGGTTAGCTTGTGGGCTTACCAAAACTGTGACTGAGACAAGTGTGCAGTGCAGAAAAGAGGCACAGATGAAAGTGGTAAATAAAATAATGGGTGGGGCATGCATAGACTAAAATAAGTGTTGGATTCTGACTTAAAGCTTGCCACCAGATGCAGCTGTATAATTGAAGTATGTCAACTCACTTGCCACTATAAAGTCTTCCACCAGATACAGCTTAATTGTCACTTGCCACTCACTGATAAGGTTTTGATATGGGTCTGCAAACAATTGATTTAGTATGGTCTTTGTGCCGTCATACCTCTCTGCTAATGATAATCTGTATTTGCAGCTGCTCCCCAGTGCTAGCATCACTGCCTCAGCTCCACCTCAGATCATCAGGCATTAAATTCTCATAAGGAGCACACAACCTAGATCCCTCACATGCACAGTTTACAGTAGGGTTCACATTCCTATGAGAATCTATCTAATGCTGCTGCTGATCTGACAAGAGCCAGAGCTTATGCGGTGATGCAATGATGGGAAGCAGCTGTAAATACAGATGAAGCTTTGCTCCCTCAACCACCGCTCACTTCCTGCTGTGCAGCCCAGTTCCTAACAGGCCACTGGTCCACAGGCTGGGGGTTGGGAATTGCAGTGCTATATGAGATAATGTTTGCATTTTTCTCCAGGCCTATTTGAAAAAGGCTATTTGTTACTCATAGCTGAAGGGAAGCAAATGAATACATCATCCCTAAATGTATCATTGCCTTTGAGTTATTTTAAAAATAAAATGTCCCCCAATACCTCAGTGTTTTAAAATACGTATATTAGACTCCAATGTAAATTTATTCTGCTTAGCTTAATTCAAAGATGAATTATTTGCCTTACCAACATCAGCTTTCAAAATGTGCTGTTCATTAATAGTGAAAAGAAAAGAAAAAGAAGAATGCATATTTACTCACTGTTTTCAGCCATGAGACTCTGACTATCCAAATTGTAAATGATCCTTGTCTCCCAATATACTCAATCTGGATTCATTTAATTAGTCTTTGACTCAGGTTACTATATGTATTTCAAAGTAATTGAACAGGGTTTTACAAGCTTTATAACTCAGACTTTTATCATGTCAGACATCTGTTCTTCCTAATTATTTCACCTTAATTGTTAAAAAAAGGTCTACTCTTCATTACAAAAGTATGCATCTTTTAGGCATTTTTACTATTTTAGGCATGACCATCAAAAGTTCATTTTATGGCATGTGTTTCTAAAAGGCTCTACAGCAAAATGGACTATTTCATGAGGTTTTATTTAATAAAGTGTGAAATAGTTAATAATACAAGAGGAAAAATACAGATTAAATATCATCTGAGACAGCCTATAGAATTGTCATTAAAATGGGCTTTGGTAGTATATAGCCTTTTCTTTACTGACAGGCTAGAACTGGTAACCAAAAGTTGTTTAGCACAGTCTGTTTTCCAAATCATCTTAAAATACACAGCAATGAAAATTCTCTACCTTAAAACATGTCTTTGTACCCTAAAATTGTTACCCAAATGTTAACTGATGAATACTTAAAAGTTGCAATGGTGAAACATCATAGGCAATTCTAAAGGCTGTACAGCATTGCAGGGCAGAACGGGCAGCTTTAAAAAGAGTATGAATTGATGTGCAGGCAGAGCTAAGGCAGGCAGAAAGTACTTGCCCAGAGTGGAGGACAGCCAAGATCCTGAGCTTTGTGTCACAAGTGGCAGACCTTGAATATCTTAAGTGATTCAGGCAGCAGTTTACCTCCCCTAAGATATAAAACTTTTGTAATTAAAAGGGACTAATAACTGTATCCTAAAACACGGACTTAATTCAGATATAAAAAATAGCTGTAATATTTCTTTCAAAGGAGGAATCACTTGCCTAAATCTTATATTTAAAGTTTTTAAACAGTGTATCTAGGTATGCACATGTTAGCCAAATTTAGGCCTTCTAAAACAATATATGAAACAAATATCTGAAATAACCCAATTTGCACTTTTATGTTTATGTTTTAAACTGATTGAAACAAAATCATATCATTCTGTTTAAAGTTTTAGGCAACCATTTCTATTTATTATCCTCTTAGCTATTTAAGATATGACCTAGATGCTTATGTTGCATTTTTAAACAAAATGCTTCTTTTAAATATCATTTAATGAATTATTATTTTACATTATTTTGTACTAAGGGGAATTTTCTAAACAAAATATGCATATTTTCTTAATAAAGGTGAACCAATACTTTGTAATTATTGTGCAATATATTCTCAACACTCAACCAAGCAGGAGAAAAAATAAAATGGGAACTAATGAAATAGCACTGGTGCCATCTGTCCTTTGGTACAATGGATTTTTAATCTTACCTTTACACATAAGTTGACCACAAGTTTTCTTGGACAAGAATGTTGCCCCCTAAGTTATTTTGTATTCTACTAAAATACCCATCAAAATCCAATTGTACTATGTTGGCTGAAAAGTTATGGTGAGTTGCTCTTTTAGAACAAGAGTGAGTTGTGCTCAAAAGAGAAAACAGTATCACAGAGTGTACATATATATGCCTGCCAAATGTAGACAAGTAACAATGTATGATGTAAAATTTGATACATTGCCAGTTTATTCATAATAGGAGCACTTCTGATACCCTCATATGACTTATTTTAACAAAATGTTGAGCTTTTCCCTTAGGTTCAAGTATTTAGCAATCTGGTTCTATTACCAAGGGAAAAATCTTATGAAAAACAAATAAGCCTAGGACAAATAAGCCTGGGATAAACATAATTAATTTTACCCAACTAAGTCAAGACTTAACTTTGATTCTGATTCAGATATAGCCACCTGTTAAACTCCTCATTTCTTGAAACTGTTCCATATTCAAAATCAAGAACTTTAAGTTTGCCTTTTTCTTACAAGAATCTCTGATCTTCCCAGATTCTCTACTGCCTTACTTTATTGTATTTGCTCCTTGTCATTATATTTAATAATTTTGATTTTCTCCAATCTCCTCCTTTACATTTTTAAAGATCCTCAATTATTTTATTTATATTATTACTATTGCTACCACCTTTCATTTGTAATGCATTCTGCACTCTACCATTAGATTAATCTTTCTAGTGAAAAACGAACCTCACTTTCTGCGAAAAACCCATCAGTATCTCCCCATTTCCAGTGGAATAAAGTCCAAATTCTTTGAAGTACTGTTTAAGGTGCTATATCATCAAGTTCCTATCAATTTATCTTTTTTTTTTTTGCACTTTACACAAAACTATGCTTCAGCTAAAGTGAGCCATTCACGTTTCCTCACACTTGTGTTAGATCCCTGTCAATCTTATCCTATATTAATCTCTCTATTTACAATTTGTTCTGACTATTGAAATTGCTATCTATTAAAATAAAACACAAAGGCTACCTTTCTGAAAAATGGTTCTTAATCTCACATCAAGTTGTGATTTTGTCTTCTCTAAACTATCTATTATTTACCCGCACTTTTCTTATAATACTTGTCATAGACTTATTTGTATTAAAATCATATGCAAAATTACTTCATCATTCATATTAAAATATGACCTTCTTTAGGACACAACTTATACCTTCTTTTGTCATCTTGGGTAACCCTATAATATTAACATAACATCTCATACATATTATGTAATTAATACTGATATTTTAATACACTGTGGGAGTTACTCAACAATATTATATATAACAAAATATTTGCTAACCAAAAAATTGTAATTTCCAAAATGATTTAAGGGAAAACGTTTCACTTAAGATATCAACTAATACTCTTTAGAATGTATGAAACAAAAGTGCTAATTCCGTCTGATCCTTTGTATTAAACATAGCCATTTTCATGGGATCTATCACTCAATGTATTCCTCGTGGACCTGAAAGTAAATACATACTATTATTTTTATATTAATATTATGCCATACTCTCTGGATATTTTATAACTTATTTTTTGTTCTGTTATACACTTAATTAGTCTAAAATGCTAGTTTTGCTTTCTTTTGATTGTCTTGAATTTTCAGTTAGAATGTGGAATGCACATACACAGTTAATAGGATGCTGAAGTTTATGCTTAGTGTGATGAGAATCATGCCAAGAGAAAGACCTGCAAACAGATCTGTGTGCTTTTATTGATGTTTTTCAAATAGTTAGCATAATTCTTGGCATATAATGAACACTCAATAAATATTTGCTGAATGAATGGATGAATGAATGAATGAAAACTTATGTAGTGTCTGCATGTTTTCAAGGACTGATTTAGTAATTTTATTTTTCTACAGTTTTATCTTGCACTACATTTTTGGATATTTTAGTGTATCATAATTGTTGCAACTTTGAATAAAGGTCACATTGAACCTGATTCCAATGACATTTTACCTCACAAAGAAGAAGAGTAAAAAGGAGTTCATTATAAATATAATCTCCACAGTTTAAAATTCATTTCATGAATCTTAAAATTATGTCACAATGACATTTAGCACCTGGATATAGTAGGAATTATGAAGGGATTTATTTTTTAAATTTAAAAATACTTTTTATGACTATGTTCTGTTTCTTAATATCTGAATTTCTTCTTCACTAGAATATATATAACTATTTCCAAAATATTGCATGCCTTACTTGATCTATATTGAACAGGCAAGTTGGCTTCCCACTTAAATGATTTTTTTTTTTTAAAGAATGTATGTCATGCTCACAGCCCACTCTGAGATATTCTTCATGACAAGGTTATCATGTATATTGCTACCTGAACTTTCTCTGCTGGCCATAGCTGACCACATAGGGATAGCTGTGTGACTAGGAGGTAGCCAATATATAAGCTGCCCATCAATCCATAGATTGGTATAATAGCTCCATCCAAGATAAATTCCTATGTTAGTGACTAGACAAGTAATCTCATGATTTCTTTTCAGAATAGACTATATTATTTTATGATAGTAAATAATAACCCCAAAATATCGGTGGAATAAAATAACAATAAAGAATTTCTTGCTCATGGTACATATTAATTTTTTTCAACTGCAGATTTGCTCCATGAATCTTTGGTTCAAGAGATAGATTGATAGAGAAGCCTCTATTTGAACATTATCGATCTTTTGGCAGAAGGGAAAAAGACATAGTGAACAATATCCTGACTTAAAGCAACATCTGCTTGGATGTGACACCCAACATTTTTAATCACATTACATTGGCCAAGCAAACGACATGGCATAGATTTAGTGAAGAGAGCAGGCATGTGCAATTTTTCCACGGAGAGGCCCATAGAAGGGACATGGCAAGTTGTGACAGTGAATATTTAGAACAATAATATAATCAACCACATTATCTCTTAGGAGTTTGAAGGAGAGTGAGTCAATGGCAGAGAAGCCTCAGGAGCAGAAATAGAAACAACTGATAAAGGCAGAGCAGGAAAGGAGGAAGCAAGGCATGCCTGAGGCAGTAAGGTAGCCTCCATCTGGATCCAGAGAAGGACTGCTGTCTTGTGATAAATATCTAGAGAAAGCTGACCGGGCTTTCACTGCAGCTATGCTCTTCAAACTGTGGCCTGTATTTTGTTATTTCATTAATCATTAAAATGAATCCCCCTTATTTAATGTACTTTCAGGGGCCATCTCTTTCAACACAAAAGATCCTACCCAATAAGAAAATATTAGTGAGTTTTGGTTGTTTTCTTTTTATTCCTTTTTAAAGATAACTCACAAATAATAAGGAACTCAAATTAATTTGATAATTTATATGAATATATTTTTAATTTATTAGAATGAATGTATAATTTATAAATTTTAATTAACTAAAGAAAATTTCAAGCTAAGTTAAGTAGTTTGATGACAGAAAACACAGAAATGATATGACCACTAAAGGGTTAAATTTGATCAAAGTAATCTGGGATGCCAGAACATGAAACCTGATTATCTACCAGTTTCCAAATGAGAGTTTTATAGGCATCAGGTTAAAACTAAACAAAAAGTAAAAGATTTGTGTGCCTATGTGTGTGTGTGTAGAGGGGGACTGGTCTAAATGACAAGTAGAATCATCTTCTATAGCTTTATATATTTTACAAATTGTAATAGCCAAAATAAACTTATAAAACAAAAATATTTTTATTTCTATTGTTCTATTGCTACTTTCCTCTTCCATAGCACATTGCCTTAAGAACAAATTCTCAATTTTTGTCTTTATTTTCTACTTTTCTTGTCATTCCCAATTTAACAATATTTGTAACCTATTACAATATTCTAATATTGGTGAATTTTCACTAGTGATAGCTTTATAAAAGAATGTATATAAAAATAGAATCATTATTATAATAATAGCCAGAAGCTTCACTGAAATAAATACTGGTGTGGAGGTTTATGTTTACTTAGTTTAGTAAATGTTTGACATGACTCTATATATATTTAGATGCATAGGATTATATAATTATCAAAAATAAAATCATGCCATACAATTCAATTGAATTGTAGTGAAATAATCTAAATTTACCCCAAAGCAGAGTAGAAGCCCCTTCTCCCCAAAAAGTGACGTTAATAAAATGGCAAGCATTTATTAGTTTACAGCTTTATAGTTGTTTCCTTCAGGAAACATGACCCAATATTCTTTTTATCCACTCATGCATCACTCACTCAACAAATATTTCCATAGGTTTGGCACTATGCTCCGTACATTGGGCACGAAAGTGAATAAGAACATGTCTCTGCATTGAGGGTGTGGTGTGACTAGCTCACTAGAGAAATGTTCTCAACACCATGGCTTGTCACAGAAAGTTATACTAAATACTATGGTACACACTCTCTTACCAACTGCTGCTGTTATTCATGTGTCTTTGGCCTGGCTCACTTAATAAAACAAAAAGCATGTTAACAGTGGAAACGTAAAAGACAATGGAAATAATTTGCTGTTACAGAAGTTCCTTGAAATTACTCAGAAAATATTGCTTTCTGTTGGTCCCATGAATTCGATAAGTTGAAAACGTTCACTGTAAACAGAGAAGACGGGGACACTTGGAAAGTTTGATGGGGACTGGAGAGAGGGAAACATAAAAGATGAGGAGCAGGAAGAAAACAAGAGAAAATCATATTTCCTGCTACTTTCTTTTTCTCATACAATACACAGGAAGACAGGAAGGATGAAGGACGGAAGGAACAAAAAGAAAAAAAACTTGAAAAAGTGACAATGAGGAGAGCACGTATAACGGGAAACAAGTCACTGTGGGCTTCTGATGTAGGAGCCACTGTGCTGGGAGATTTAGTGGGATGAGCCCAAGGGCCATATTCACAGTCAATCAAATCCTGGCAGGGAAGGTTTTGTGAACTTTCAGAACAGCAAAATTTATCCTAGAGAAAAAGTGGAAAAGAAACCAAGACTATGGAGAAAGTGAGCTAATTCTGAAGCAAGAAAAGTCTAATTTTTCTTTTAATTTTACTTAGAAATGAAATGATGACATTAAAACAAGAATGCACTGATTTAAACATATTCTGAAGAACAATTCAAAAATAAAAGAAGTGTGGAGTGATATAGTCGCAAAGAAAAGTGGGAGTTAAAATATTTCAATTTAAGGATGATGCCTGTGTTGTCATCAGTATTATGGACACAATTAAGAAATCACTTACATGGAAGACAGCTAATAAACATTAATTAAATGTTACAAAGGCATGGATAATAGTGGCTCCTATAACAATGACACTGAATATTTAGAAAAGTTAGAAAATCAACGTAATATGCAAACATAATATTAAAAGGAGAGAATGCAGTGCTGGGTAGTTTGAGGGGAGGGGAAAATCCTCATAATGAAATAGACACAGGTTAGAAACTCTACCCTCTGTCTTACTCAATGGTTGCTCCTGGAAAAGCTATTTAACCCCAGTAAGGATCCTCACGTTCCTATGTTTTTTTAGTGGGGATAACGATGTCACTTTAATGATTAAACAAAATAATGTATGGAAAGTGCCTAGAGCACTAATTTTCACTAACTTTCCTCTCCATTAGAGCTACTATGGTTGGCCTCCCAGATAAAGTACATCACTAGTGCATTATTCATATACACCCAAACACAGCAACTCTACCATAGTTACTTTTATTTTCTGAGCAGCTATAGAGTAAAAGGGAAGAAAAAACTAACATCTGCTAGAATAAAAACTAGTCAATATCTTGAACTCCAAAAGGCTTGCAAAATATAGCTTCCTATAAGAAAAAAAGGAAAGTATAAGAGAATGAATAAAGCAACCAATAATTAAATTGTCTTAGTGTAAAATAGCAGGGAGGAGGAGAAAATTACAAAGCTTGAAAGTATATCATGTTTTAAAGTATAATAATGCATACTTCAATAATTTTGAGATTTATATTGCAAAATGGACTCATTACTTTGAATAATAAAATGCAATATGCATGAGTGTTTAAAATAAACAAATAAAAGGGAAGTAACTTATGACAAACTTTATATATTTGCATATATATATAGACATGTACACACACATAATAACCAACATTTTTTAAGTAATTTCAACAGTCATTAAAAAAGGTAATAAAGCCAAATGTGAACACAAAGTGAAAAATAAAACTAGGTATTTCAAACAATCTCTTAGAATACAAAATTCAAAACTGCCTTTTAAAATATACATAAGAAAAACATGTATACACTCAATGAATAGAGAAATGCCACACTGGAATTATTAAATTTGTGTAGAAATAAAAGGTGGAAGAGAACAGAAGGAAAGAAAACACAAAAAGCTTCTCAAAGTGTCATAAATGGCTGCTGAATGTTTATTTGTATTTAATACTAAGTAATTTCATATGAGAAATTAAAACCAGTGAAAGGCAAAGTGATGGACGCCACTTTTCTAACCATTTATCCAGTAACGGATCTGCATCCATCTTCTCTACCTCCTCCTCCCCTTCACCATCGTGGTTATTCTGTGCCAGACCCTGTTTCTGGGCTGTTCCATGGCTCATCTCATTTTAACCTCCATTTTAATGATGAAGCTCTGAGACCAACAAAAAGTTCACACATCTTATTTGTGGTAAAACTCATACAAAGATGAGATGCATTTGTCCAACATTAAAAAAACAAAAATTTTTTTTGAGGAACCTCCGCACTATTTTCCACAGTGGCTCCCCCTGCGTGTATTCAGTCCTTTCCCAGCCCGAAGTCCCTCCATGATGCTACCAGGGGTGAGGTGTGGGGAGGGGTGCTGCGGAAGGGGCCAGGCTCTTGCCAGCTGTGCGCACGCCTCTGCCTCCTGCTATGGTTCTGTGTTTTTGTATCACGTTGCTACGGTCAGGGTCACCCCGCAGCAGGCAGAGACAAGGAGGACCACTAATAAAGTGCCCACTGGACCAGGAAAAAAACAAAAAACAAATGAAAAAAGTCACATTCCCACCAGGAGTGTGCAACGGTTCCCTTTTCTCCACATTCTCTCCAACATGTATCTTTTGCCTTTTTAGTAACAGCCATTCAACAGATGAGAGGGAGTATCTCGTAGTTTTGATTTGCATTTTCCTGATGGTTGGTAACATTGAACATTTTTTTTTATCTACCTATTAGCTATTTGTATTTCTTCTTTGGAGAAATGTCTATTCTGGTCCTTTGCCTTTTTTTTTTTTTTTTTAATCATGTTGTTTTGTTGCTATTGAGTTGCTTGAGTTACTTATATATGTTGAATATTAACCCCTTTATCAGATAGATAATTTGCAAATATTTTCTCTCATTCTATAAGTTTTCACTTCACTCTGTTGATTGTTTCCTTTGTTGTGCATAAGGTTTTTAGTTTGATAAAATCCTATTTTTCAATTTTTGCCTGTGCCTTTAGAGTCATATCCAAAATATCATTGCCTAGAGAAATGTCAAGAAGCTTGTCCTCTATGTTTTCTTCGAAGAGTTTTGTAGTTTCAAGTCTTATGTTCAAGTCTTTAATCCATTTTGAGCTTTTTCTTTAGTATATGGTGTGAGACAAGGGTCTAATTTCACTCCTCTGCATGTGGATATTCAGTTTTTCCAACACCATTTATTGAAGAGACTGTCTTTCCCCATTGTGTGTTCTTGATATCTTTGTTGAAAATCAGTTGGCTGTAAATGCACTGACTTATTTCTGGACAATCTATTCTGTTCCATTGGTCTATTATTTCATTTGGGCTGTGTTTGTTTTTATGCCAGTTCCATGCTGTTTTGGTTACTATAGCTTTGTAGTATATTTTGAAATCAGGTAGTGTGATGCCTCCAGCTTTGTTCCTTTGGCTCAAGATTGTTTCAGTTATTTGGGTTTTCTTGTGGTTTCATATGAACTTTAGGATTATTTTACATATTTCTGTAAAAAATATCAGCATATAATCCAGGAATACCACTTCTAGATATATATCCAAAGGAAATGAAATCAGTATTTTGAAGAGAGATCTGCACTCCCATGTGCATTCCAGCATTAATCACAATAACCAAAATATGGAATCTGCCTAAGTGTTCTTCGGTGGACCAATGTATAAAGAAAATGTGGTACATATATATAATGGAATAATATTCAGCTTCAAAAAAGGGAAGCTTGCCATTTGAGACAATATGAATGAACCTGAGGGACATTATGCTAAGTGAAATAAGCCAGGCACAGAGAGACATATGTGTGTGTGTGTGTGTGTGTGTGTGTGTATAGAGAGAGAGAGACGATTTTTGTAAAGAATTGACTCACACAGTTATGGAGGCTGAGAAGTCCCACCAACTGCCATCTGCAAGCTGTGGACTGATGTTGTCTTAGTAGAAAGCAGGAGAAGATTGCTTTAGTGCAACAGTCAGGCAGAGAGAGAAAAATTGCCCCTCTCTCCTTCTTATTCTTTTCAGGCTTTTAGTGGGCCAAATTATGTTCACCCACATTGAGGAGGGCAATCTGCTTTGTTTGGCCAACTTATTCAAATACTAACCTCATTAGGAAATAAATACCCTCACAGAAACACTCCCAAATCACCCATCTGGGCGCCGATGTCCCAGTCAAGTTGACACACAAAATTAACCATCACAATTGCTCATCTAGTTGTACTTATTTTAGACTTTGGGGTCAGGAAATTGCCATCGATATTCTTCAAACAATTTGTCAATGTGACCTTAAAATGGGAATAAAAACCTCTCTCAATGTGAAATATATTTAATCGTATACCAGTTTGAGTTATTTACTCATCCCACCTCTTACTAATTATGTAAAAATGGATAAACTGTGTCAGCATGGCATAAATGAAGAAAGGATAATAGAGTTTTTAACATTTTATTTGTAACAAACAGATGTTCCCTTGTGTGAAATATTTTCACCTTTTTGAAAGTTTACTAGACCTGCTTGAGGAACAAAATACTATCCCAGCATACTACAGAATTTGGGACCGAACTCTTAGTACAAATTTTTTCCTGCTTTGTAACAGATCTGGAATTTAAGTGAATTACTAATAGAAGTTTATGATGTACACACTTCTTATTTTCATCTGAAAATTAAAGAAACCATGAGAAAGGTCTCCATGTTTCCTTTTTTACACTTGCTTTCTTTTCTTCTTTATACAAATTCCACTATTTTACCTGTTTTTTCTTTAAAGCATTGCTCAGTAGTAATTCTTAAGAATACAACCTTAATCTTTTATATAGACAGTCAAAAAAGAGGTGTTACTCTCACTACTATATAGAAAGAACATAAACAATTAAGAAAATGTTATCTGAAGCACAAAAGAACAAAGTAGGAGTGTTTGAGCATAGACCCAGCTTAGTTTATAAATAGCTAAATAACTCCAAGCAAACAATGTAGTAAGATATCACCTCATAATTGGAAATAAATTTGATGCAGGAAACTATTAAAATCTTCTGTTTAAAAAATCATTAGAATAATTAGAGAATTCACTTGATAATAAATTATCCCATTTCATTTTTAAATACTTAACACAATCTTTCCTTATGTTGATCAAAAGCCAGTTGGATTTTCAAAATTCTACAACAAACAAGAATTCTTCTTAATTTTATAAAATGCAATACATGCTTTAAAAAATTATTTCCAGAAAGCTCTCCTTTGACCTCATTTCTCTTCTAGGTACTATAGTCTCTTCTTCACAGACAAGCTTCTTGAAGGGTGTATTGCTTCTTATCTTCCCTTTGCTTCTCAGACCCCAGCAGTCTGTTTTCCGCCCCTATCACTCCAAAGGAACTATTTAATCTAAGGATATGAAAGAAATCAAAATGTCTAATTCATTAGATATTGTCCCTGCTAATATGAATCAATTTTGGTATTTACCATCTCTTTCTTCTTAACATAATTCATTTCATTGCTTTTGTTTTGACATATCGTCTTCTTTCTATCTTTAGTTCCATTATTGAGTTGCTAAGCAGAGTTAAAAAAAAAAAAAAACTCTGAAATACTGATATAAGGCAAAACACTATGAATGTCAGGAAGAAAAAAAGAAACAGTAGAGATATGAAGAGGCTGGGGTAGTAGAGATGAAAAGAGGCCTAACTTCAGCTCAATATATTCTATTTTAACCCGGTCTCCCGTGGAAATTGACATCACACCATAAGTGAGATCTACAGTTTATATACACTGACATTCAATGCCAGATCTACTGGTAATAATGAGTCATATATGCCTATTTCCGTACTATTGTTTCTAGTATAATCCCCAAAATAAACTATGTGCTGAATCTTCATATCATGGTTTGCTTTTGAGGGAACCCAAACCAAGCTTTATATAAATTAAAAAAAAATAATGATTGAAGATATTTGCTGATCTTTGGTGTGTGCTTTTATTTATTTAATTTTAAAATATCTGTATTTATTTTAAATTTTTATGTATTTAATTTTCCTGTTTATTCCACTAGTGGTTATAATGGCATAAATTAAGCAATACTTGTGAATTATAGCATTTCATTTAAAATAGCATAATTATCAAATTATCACATTATAAGCTGAATTCAACTGAATGACAGATTAACCAGGTGATGGATTCATTAAGACCATTGCTGATGACTTCTTACAACAAATACATTAGTCATCTTTGTATTCTGTGTCCCTTTCTCTTCTATGAGACAATGTTAAATATCATTTCATTTTTACACTAAAAAAAATCATCCAAACCAATGCTTTAATACATTTTAAAAACATAAGCTTCATGAAACATGATCTTGAAACCCTCAACTGGGAAACACAATCTTTAATAAGTGAATCTACAAGAAAAATAATGAATAGAATGGCATTTGAGTCAAAATGCAGTTCCATTAGGTAGTAGCTGTGTGATTCTGGGCAATTTTAACTTGAGCTTCTCAACTGTAAAATAGTCACAATAATAGTATGCTTTTTGAAAGGTTATTGGGAGATATAAATGAGATAATATATAAAGTACTCAATAAATATTTGCTGTAGTGAACTCTCAATAAATCTAAGCTATGGCTGTTGCTGCTATTATTCTAATCATTATTACTTTTAATATCATTATTAATAATGTGTAGGTTAGAAATCAGGAAAAGAATTTTAACCATCCTTACTACTGTGGAATATAAAAAAGGAGAAACCAAAGAGAAGTCTTGGTCCTTCTACCAATGCAAACATGAGAATTGCACTTATTTAATATGAATCCAGACACTATGTCTTAATCACTTTGGGATGCTCTAACAAATTACCATATACTGGGTGGCTTATAACCAATAGAAAGCTATTTCTCACAGTTCTGGAGGCTGGAAGTCTAAGATGATGGTGCCAGCATGGTTGGGTTCTGGTGAGAGTACTCTCCTGTGTGCAGACTGACCATTTCTCATTGCATCCTCACATGGTAGAGAGCAAAGAAAAGCAAGCTCTCTTGGGATTTTATAAGAGCACTAATCCTATTCAGGAGAGCTCCCCCTCATGACCTCATCTAATCCTAATTACCCCCCAAAGACCCCTAAAACCAAACCATTTGGGGTAGTGTTTCAACATATGAATTTTGGAGGTACACAAACAATTAGACCATTGTGTTATACAAAACACAGGATGGACATAGATAATTTCTATATATTACATTTGCCAAATTCACAGTTTAGTTATCTTATAATTTTCTTGTTCAATTTAAGATACAATAACTTATCTACATAAAAATGTCCCCCATTATTTAAAATGCTTAAAGGTAATTAACTACAGTTGCATAATAGTTGCCATATGCCATATTCATTGAAATATATATAATATTAATATGTATTATATAATATATATAATAAGTAATTTTTAAAAATCTGGACAACAGAAGTAGGAGAGTGCCACAAAAATGTTTCTCAGCTAAGACCGTAGTGTACTATCAGCAGCTCTCAAACATCTTTATTAGTGACCCTCAATTATTTGTAAAATGTGAACATCATTCCTCCTTAAGAAGAGAAGAAGGGACTTTACAAATAGTACACTGATTTTAAGGCAATGCTCTGGAGTTGGACAAACTAGGTTCAAATTGTTGTTTCTCTATGTATTAGTCCAGTACAACTATTTTCTTGACCTTGGTCATGTTAGTAAACTCTGCTAAGCTTTGTTTTTCTTATCTGTAAAATGGTAATGATAATAATATTTACTTTTAAAGGCTGTTATGAATTGCAAAGATGTGGAAACAGCCCAGGTGCCCATCAATACACGAGTGGATTGATAAAATGTGGTATATGTATACCACGGAGTATTACTCAGCAATAAAAAAACAACAGTGAATTAACACATCTGGTATTATCCTGGATGGAGCTAGAGCCCGTTCTTCGAAGCGGAGTGTCACAAGAATGGAAAAACAAGCACCACTGGTACTCACCATCAAATTGGTACTAACTGATCAACACTTACATTACACATGGCAATAATATTCATCGGGGGGCGGGCAGGCGGGAGGGGGGTGGAGGGGATGGGAAAACTCTCACTGAATGGATGTGGGGAGCACAATTTGGGGGATCTCCATGATTGTAGCTCTGACATGGGCAGTACATGGGCAATATATATAGCCAAAGTATTGTACCCCCATAATATTCTGAAATTAAAAAAAAAAATAAAGGCTGTTATGATGATTGTATGTGTGATATATGTGTGTGTACATATACACATATATATTTAAAGACAGAGATCAAGATAGATCAAGAGAGACAGAAAGAGAGAGAGAGACATAGGTGGAGGGGTCACTGACTCAAACAAGGTATTTTTATTTGATGTTTCAATCCGTTCATAACTTTATAGTATGTATTATTTCAACTGAGTTGGTCACTACTCTAGAGACTATGAATAACTTTTTTTCTTTTTTTATGCTTAGTCATGTAATCCAGGCAAGAACTCCAGAGCCCAAACTAACTACATGCTTTGAAATAAAATAATAAGGGTAGGTTTTCTCTCATTTTCTGAAATATCCATTAAGAAGGAGGTTCAATGCATCTATAATCTAAAATTAGTGATTTACTGCATGTAGATGCAACTATTTTGTTACCTAATATACCAAATTCAAAATAAGTACTTTCATGTAGGCCTAGGACATTGGCTTCTGAAACCAAAAATTGTTTCCCTGCATGCTGATGCAATTTATCAGGGTTTGGTGACTTGAATATATTTCTTAAAAGCTAGTTATTCACCGGCTGAAAAAAGTGCTTAATTTAATTACTGCACCTCCAAAAACAGTGAAAATATTTTCACTGAATTCTGTCACAGTATGAAATCTTCATCTCAATGACTCCTTGTAGAAACCACATCTAATTTTTATTTGAGTCGTTCTTCCACTATGCAGCATGCCAAGCACTCTTCCTGTTGCCTGTCAAATAGCTCCCCAGTTGTCTTCATAAAAGTGAATTTCGGAAGTTACAAGTCAATGTCTAGAAATGTTTTTAAATAAATGATTACCAATTTCACACAAAGAATTCTGTGGGGTTAGCAAAAATATATTGAGCAAAATAAGACATGAGAACATTGTTCAGTAATCTGTGAAAGTAACATGCTCAGCTCATTCCAGGTCTATTTACTCCAAGTTGTGTGTGTTCACACACACGTGCATTAATCTGCTTTCCTTGGTGAAAACTGCCTGTGCTGACAAAGATTTGGAAACCCTACCAACAACTGGAAACAAATGGCTCTGTGTTATAATTCCAAATGACTTCCATTTCATTGACATTATTACCTAAAACATGGTCAATGAAAGGGAATTTTATTTAGACTAGTCCTAAGAATAGAAACAATTGGATCATGTCTGTGACAGAATAGATAAACCCTAAAACATAAGCTATCAGTCCCCTCACCTCAGCAATAAGGGTAGAATACATAACAGCAGAAGGGCAGAGACCATGTGACACCATACACCACCAGAATGTCTACGAAAACGGGAATGGTGCAATTAAAATGAATCCCTCAGGCTTCTGGCCATTTGCATGAATGTCCTCCAGGCCTCTGACTTTAGTCATCTTATTTGACAATTCAAGTCACAAATAATTTTTATCTCAATTGGAAATATAGTTTTTAAAAAATATACAACCCCCTGAGTGTAATTTAATGTTTTACTTCAATACAACAAAATGAATACAACTTCAAAAGATGATGACTAAAACTGACACATATTTGCTGCGTTGTCACATACAATCACCTAGTTTCTCACACTGATTTTTACTTTCCTGAGGACTGTGCCAACAGATGTTAATGTGGTCTAGATGAACATGTCAATTTTCTCATAACTATGTTGACAAGCGTTAAAGAATTCAGCTTAAGAGGGACATCCTATCTGACCGTTACCTGTCTTCCTCTTTTATATCAAGTTATTGTGTTGCCTGTCCTGAGTTTGCTGTCTTATCATAGGGCAGCATATGGCACGTGATCAAAAAGCCAGAAATAATATTTTATCCACACTAACTCTGAAACAATGAGCCCTGCCCTTTTTCTGGATGAAGATTAGCAGAACAATGAACCCTCTGCTCAAGGGCATAGGGGAAGGAAACAGGAGGCATCTGTTCCAGAAGCCCAGTTCTCATCTATTTTGATTTATCAGAAGAAATTTTTTCCTTGCTGCTTTAGTACTTTATTATTACTTTGCAGGAAGCATTTTAGAAATAAGGCATAATGAAAGCCGTTAAAATATCACCTTTATAACGTATGTCACATCTTAATTCACAGCACGGACTTAAGTTGATTTCGGTAAATTGCAAGTGCTGTATACATAAGTAACCCTCACTAAGTAACTTTTACACGGTGACCATTCCATCAAATTGTTTTCTGACGTAACTGGTATGGGAGCCAAAGTTTATTTTCAGGACTGATCTTAAGAAAATAAAATTATCAGTATTCAAATTCCAAATATCATAGTACTATTTTAATTCCTGTATATAGTAATTCAAGACACTTTGACACCACCTGGCCATGAGACAACATGGACACCATTTGAGGTTGTTATTATTCACTATACATTGCAGTGTGTATAAATAATACGATTGATATTTTTTTCTTGTGGACTTTAGTATTTATGGAATATAATTGTTTATCACAGGATGCAGAGATGTTTCTCTACTGTTGTTTTGATCTTAGGATATAATAAACAATAATATCTTTGAATCTTTAAATATATTATATTTTTAATAAAATGCCTTCTGAGTCATTTCTGATGCATACAGTCAAATTCACCAGGCAAAAAATGTGAACAGTTTTAGCTTTTGTTACATGGTACGCAATTGCTCACTAGAAATAGAGTAAATGAAATTCGTGTCACCATTAAATCTTGCCAACATTGGTTTGTATCACTTTCATTTATTTTAGCTACTTTAATGCAATCTTAACTTGAGCTGGAGAATTCTTTTAATTGCATTTCTATAAGTGTTACCAAGTGTATACATTTATCTAATTTAAAATCTGTGATTTCTGACAAGATAGCTAGCTAGCTGTTTTATCCTCGTCTTCCCTTATGAACTAATGGTGCAAAATTATGTATTTGCTTAACCTCTTTCTTTTAGAAATTACAATTTGATCAGATTGCACTAGTCTTTGGGGACAAACAGGAACATATTAGTTTAGTTAATAACACACATCATACTGTTTTGTTGCATCTAAATGAATAACAAATGATATCAATGTCCTACAAATTCTTCTCTCAAAGAAGTACTCCTGAGAGTCACCAGAGGGGGTCTTACAAAAGCCTTCTCAGATGTGCAGCAGTTCCATGGGGCACCTTGGTCTATACTGCTTCTGTAATACAGGATCACTGGGTGCACAGTAACAAAGGTGTGTAATGGACTCGGGCAAAGTGGAGAGGGGCTCCCCCTTTCATTCTGTGTTTTCTGTTGTAACTTAAAGGAGAACTTTAGCATGGCTAAGTTTAAAATTTAATTTCAGTTTAATTTATACTCACAATGCTACATAGGAGACTAAACCAAGGTTTCAAAAGACTCTGAAAAACCTAGTATTCTATTTCCAGTGAAATACTCTTCAAAAGTCAAGGAGGAAAAAAATGACTTTCTTAGAGAAATAAAAACTGAGGGAATCATCAACAGAGTATCTACCCTGCAAAGAAATGTTAAAAGAAGTTATTCAAAGAAAAATAAAATGAAATAGGTCAGAATCTCAGATTTACATAAAGAGCACTGGGGGAAGGACCTTTTAAAAATTTTAATTAAAATATTTTACTTTTATTATTCTTAAATGATCTAAAAGGTAACTTTTTAAAGTAATAACAGTAAAATGTATTGGATAGTTATAACAAATGGATCGGTGAAAGACTGGAATGTTACTAGTCGTGCTGGCATAAAGACAGATATGTAGAAGAATGGAACAGAATAGAAAGCCCAGACAGACACCCAGACATATGCAGTGTTCTGACCTTCAATAAGGGTGCCAAGAACACAAGTGCAGAAAGACTAATCTCTTAAACAAATGGTGTCGGGAAAACTGCATATTCACCAAAGAATGAAATCAGACACCTATGTTACACCGTACACAAAAATCTACTCAAAATGAATTAAAAACTTAAATGTAAGACCTGAAGCTAAAAAAACTCCTTGAAGAAAACAGAGAGGAAAAGCTTTTGACATTGGTCTTGGTAATGATTTCTCAGATTTGACACCAAAAGCACAGGCAACCAAACCAAAAATAGACAAGTAGGACTAAATCAAACTAAAAATCTTTTGTACAACAAAGGAAATAATGAACAGACTGAAAAGTCAACTTACAGAATAGAAGAGAATATTTGCAGAACTCTATCTGATAAGGGATTAATAGGCATAATATATAAGAATCCCCTACAAATGAATAGCAAAAATAAACCAAATAAGTTATTTAAAAATGGTCAAAAGACTTCAATAGACATTTGTCCAAAAAAGACACACAAATGGTCACAAGGTATATGAAAATGTACTCAAGACCACTAATCATCAGGAAAATGCTGATCAAAACTACAATGAGATATCACCTCACACCTGTCAGGATGGATAATATTTTTTTAAAAAGATAATTGTTGGAAAGGATGCGGAGAAAAAGGAACTCTTTTGCACTGTTGATAGGAATATACATACAGTAGTGCAGCCACTATGGAAAAGAGTATGGTGGTTTCTAAAAAAATTAAAAATAAAACTGCTATATGATCCAGCAATCCCACTTCTGGGATTGAAAGGACTGAAATTTGGATCTTGAAGAGGTATTTGCATCCCCATGTTTACTGTAGTATTATTCACAATAGCCAAGACATGGAAACAACTCAAATATTCACGGACAGATGAATGAATAAAGAAAATGTGGTATCTACATACAATGGAGTATTATTAAGCCTTAAAAGAAGGGCATTTTATCATTTGCACAATGATGGACCCAGAGGTCATTATGCTATGTGAACTAAGATAGTCACAGAAGGACAAATCCTGACTACCTAAAATAGTCAAACTCATAGAAGCAGAGAATAGAATGGTGGTTGGTAGGGGCCGGGATGAGAGGGAAAGGGAGAAATTTTGCTTGGTGGGAATAAAGTTTCAGTTATGTAAGATGAATAAGTTCTAGAGATCTGCTATACAGCGTAGCACCTATAGTTAAAAATACAATATTAATCACTTTAAAATATGTTAAGAGGATAGATTCTATGTGATGTTTTCTTACCAAGAAAAAGATATATGTATATAGATACACACACACACACACACGCACACACACACACACACACACACACAAGAACACAAGGAAATATTTGGAGGTGATTGATACATCTAGTACCCTGATACTGGTGATGGCATCATGTGTGGATGCATATGGCCAAACTCACAACAATGCATGCATTAAATATGTGAAATTTTTAGGTATTAATTATACTCAATAAAGGTTAAAAAATTATCTAAATACACAAATGAAAAGATAGAGACTGTCAGAGTGGATTAAGAAAAAAAACCCAGAAAACAAGAACCAAATATATGTTGTCACAAGAGAACCACTTTAAATATAAAGTGAAATATAGATTAAATATAAAGAAAAAAGAAAGATATACTATGCTAATACAAATCAAAAGAATTCTGGAATTGCTATATTATTTTTAGGGAAAGCAAACATCAGAATAAGGAAAATTATTAAGGAAGGCATTAAATAATGATAAAGGGGTCAGTTCTCCAAGAAAACATAATAATTCTTAATACACTTAATAAAAGCACATAAAAATCTATGAGGTAAAAACTGATAGAACTGTAAGGAAAAATTTAAAAATCCATTATTACACTTGGGGACTTTAATACCCCTCTTTTAGTAATTGACATAAAATTAGCATGCACCAGTGACATATACACCATCACCAATCAACTTAATGTAATGGACATTTTAAAATACTTCAGCCAACAACAGCAGAATACACATTCTTCTCAAGATCATATGGAACATCTACCAAGATAGGCAATGCTTTTGGCCATAAAACCCACCAGAGGAATTTAAAAGAATAGACATCATGTTAAAGTATGATGCATATAATAAAACTAGAGATAAAAAACAGAAGCATAGCTGGAAAATATTTAGAGATTAAAACCACAAACTTGTAAATAATCCATGAGTCAAAGGTAACATTCCCAAGAGAATGAAACAATATTTTGAACTAATTAAAAATAAAAGTATAATTTATTAAAATTTATGAGATGCAATATAAGTAGTTCTCAGAGGGAAATTTATAGCATTAAATGCATTTATTAAAAATGAAAAATGAATTATTAATCATTATTCTAAGCTTCATTATTAGAAAACTAGAGATAGAAGCTCAATTTAAGCCTAAAGCAAGCAGATGAAAACACATAATAAAAAATAGTGCAGAAACCAATTAAATTGAAACTGATAATTAATAGAGAAATATCAGTAAGACCAGAAGCTGGTTCTTTGATAATATTAATAAAATTGATAAAACTCTAGGTACGTTAAACATGAAAAAAATACAGAAGACACAAATTAAAAGAGAGGCCATCCCAACTGATTCCATAGATATTCAAAATACAATAAAGAAATATTATGAATAACTTTATGCCCACAAAATGAAAATTCGTATGAAATAGAAAAATTCCTTAAAAAGCACAAAGCAGCAAAGGAGAAAACGAGAATCCAAATAGATTTATATGTATTAAATTAATTGAATCAATAATTAAGAACCTTCAAGAAAAGAAAACATCAGGTCCAGATGTTTGCACTGGTAAATTCTAACATTTTAGGAAGAAAATACATTAATCCTCCACAAAAAAGAAGCAGAAGGCATATGTCTTAACTAATTCTATGAGGTAAAAATTACCCTAATATCATAATCAGATTAAAAATGTTGCAAAAAGGGAAAATATACAGACCAATATCTTTCATGAAGCTAAATGCGAAATTCTCAACAAGATATTAACAAATCAAATCCTGAAATGTAAAAAAGGGGGTAAGTTTCACACCAACTGGGATTATTTTCCAGGTACACAAGGTTGTTTCAACATTAAAAAATCAATCAATATAATTCACTTACGTTAACAGGTTAAAGAAGAAAAATCATATCATATCACTTCATACAGAAAAAGCATTTCACAAAATCCAGCACCCATTCATGATAAAAAAAAAAAAAAAAGCCCAGTACGCTGGTTATAAAAGGGAACTTCCTCAACTTGAAAAAGTACCTCTACAAAAAACTTATAGCTAATATCATACTTAATGGTGGAAAATGGGATTTTTTTCTTTAAGATAAGAAATAAGACAAGGATGTCCTTTTTTACTACTCCTACTCAACACAGTACTGGAAATCTTACCTAGCATTGTAAGAGAAGAAAATGAAATACAATTTGTACAGATTGGGAAGAGAAAAATAAAAGTCTTCCTTCAAAGATGTAATGATTGTCTGCATAGAAAAGCTTAAAGAATAATAAAGAAATAATAGTAATCTTTTGAAACTTAAGTGAATATAACACAGCCCTATAGCAAGGTTCCAAGATACAGGTTAATATACAAAAGTAAATTGCTTTCCTATATAACAACAATAAATAAATGTAATTCTAATTTCTTAAAAAAATACCATTTATGTTAGTACGCCCAAAAATAAAATGCTTAGGTATAAATCTAACCAAATATGTAGAGGATCTATATGTGGAAAACTACAAAACTCACAAAAGAAATCAAGATATAAATAAATGGAGAGAGAGTCTGTGTTCATAGGTTGGAAGACCTAATATGTTAAGATACCAATTCTTCCCAACTTGATCTATAGATTCAGTGTAATCCTAACAAAATCTCCACAGTCTATTTTGTAGATATTAACTAACTAATTCTTTTTTCAAAATCAAAAAATTAAGGGAGTACAAGTGTTTTTGTTACACGGATGAATTGTATAATGCTGAAGCCTATAGTTTATATGGAAAGACAAAATAGAATAGTCAGCAAAATACTGAAGCAGAAGAAAGTTGGAGGACTAACATTACTTGTCTTTGGCTCTACTATAAATCTACAGTGATCAAGATAATGTGTTATTGGCAAAAGAATAGACTAGATCAATGGAACAGTATAAGAAGCCCAGAAAAAGACACACAACATATAGTCACCAGATCACTGAGAAAGGAGAAAAGACAATTTAAAGGACTTTTCAACAAATGGTGCTGGAAAAATTGAACAATTTTATGCAAAAAAATTGTAAGACCTTACACAATTTTACAAAAAATTAACTCAAAATGAATCATAGACATACATGCAAAACACAAAACTATAAAACTTCTCAGAGAAAATACAGAAAAAAAATGTATGTGACCTTAAGTTTGATGGTTAGTTGTTACATACAACACTAAAACCCTAATCCATGAAAGAAAAAAAATATTTAAAAAAAATAAAAATTTTATTTTAAATTTTTATTTATAAATTTTTTTTTAAAAAACCTTCTCTGAAAGAGTCACTATTAAGAGAATAAAAATTCAAGCCACAGACTTGAGAAAAATGCACAAAGGACATTTCTGTTAAATCAGTGGTCCCCAACCTTTTTGGCACCAAGGATGGGTTTCATGGAAGACAATTTTTCCATGGGAGCTCAGGCGGTGATGTGAGCAATGATGGAGAATGACTGTAAACACATATGAAGCCTTGCTCACTTGCCTGCCACTCACCTCCTGCTGTGCACCGCTTCCCCCGCCTTCCTAAGTTTCATGGAAGACAATTTTTCCACAGACTGGGGGTGGAATCAGCGGCGCCCTGCGGCCGTCCCTAACAAGGCACGGACTGGTTCTCGTCGGAAGCCTGGGGGTTGGGGACCGCAGTGCTAAATGATTGTTACAATATACAAAGAGTTCTTATAACCCAAGAATAATAAAACAAACAACCCAATTAAAAAATGAACCATTACCATAATTAAAATGTCTGAACAGACACCTCACAAAAGTAGATATATAGATGGCAAAAAATGCACTTCAAAAAATATTCAACATTATTTGTCATTAAGAAAATGCAAATTAAAACAAGGAGATACCACTATGCCCTTATTAGAATGGCTAAAATAAAAAATAAAAAACAATACAAAACCAGTAAAAGCCCACATAATGACAATGCCAACTGCAGGTGAGCAACAGGACCTCTTATCTATTGCTTGTGGCAATATGAAATGGTACAGGCAGTTTGGAGGACAGTTTGGTAGCTTCTCACAAAACTAAACATAGTCTTTCCGTACAATTCCTGTAATTGAGCGCCAAGATATTTACACAATTGATTTTACAACTTATGTTTACATAAAATCCTGCACATGAATGCTTATGGCAGCTTTATTCATAATTGCTAAAACTAGAAACAAACAAGATGGCCTTAGTATGTGAATGGATAAACAAACAGTGGTGGTATCTATAAAATGGAATATCAATGAATGATTTAAAAATGAGTTATTGAGCTACAAGAAGACATGGATGACTCTTAAATACTTATTGCTAAAATGAAAGAAGACAGTTGTAAAAGTCCACATACTGTATGATTACAATCATATGATATTCTGGAAAAGGCAAAACTACAAATAGTAAAAAATCAGTGGATTCAGGGAGTTCAGGAGGAAAGAGATTGAAAAATAAGTGATAATTTCATCACAAGCCTAATACTGTTATTTGATAACCAGTTACCAAGTGCTTAAAAAATGGCATTCCTAAAAGGATGATTATTGTTTACATCAACTTGGTAAGTATCCCCTTACATTGTAACTGAGGACTTCTAAAAATCATAAAACATGAACATGTTTACAAGAAATTTGTAAACATTCCACAAAAGACTGGTGAATAAATTTTCACATTATCATTTTTCTATAATAGCCAAATGTGGAACAACTCAAATGTCCATCAAAAGATGGATGGATAAATAAAATGTGGTATATTCATACAATGGAATATTATTCAATCATAAAAAAGAAATTAATTACTTATATATGCTGCAACATGGATCAACCTTGAAAATATGCTGGGTGAAGAAAGCCAAATAGAAAAGGTCACATATTTTATGATTCCATTTATATGAAATTTCCATTATAGGAAAATCCATAAAGAAAGTAGCTTACTAGTTTCCAGGGGCTAGGGAAAGAGAGGCAGAGGGAGTGACTGAAATGGGTATGGGATTCCTTTTTGGGTGATGAAAATGTTCTATAATTAGATTATGGTGATGGCTGCACAACTCTGTGAATATTCTCAAAATGTCTGAATTGTACACTTAAAAAGGAGGAGCTTTAACGTATGTAATCCTCAAAAAAGCTGTTATTAAAAAAAGATGTACTTAAGAAAGAGTGGTTTTGTATTTTTATACTCTTTATCAAAAATAAAGTTTAATTGTCCTTTGAATTTTAAAAACTTCATTATGATAATAGTGTTAGAAATTCTTAACACATTGGCTCTTGTTGACTCAACTTTTGATTCCTCAAGGCTAAGGATAATCAGTGTCTTTCCAACAGGAATCTCTGCTGATACATATAAAATAAAACAGGGCAAAGACTCTTGGATTTGGGGAGAAAGCTTCTGAACTGGATTACCAGAGGGAAGACATTGGGCAGTTATTTTGTGACTGAAAAACCATCGTATCTGGGATGTCATCTTCTTTACTGGAGCCATAGTCTCTCTCTCTGGTAACAGTATAGCTAGATATCAGTAGAAAGAAGAATTATTTCTGATAGGAGATTTATGACACTCAGCTGCTCTAATCAGCCTTACAGCATTAATTTCTTATAGCAGATAGTGAGAAACTCTCCAACATCCCAGATCTTGTGCAGATTTTCTAGTCAATTGTGATCAACATCATTTGTATGCCTAGCTAATTTATAATGTGCATTCAATTTAGGATTGTTAAAAAATAGTATTTTAAGTGATGATCTAATCTAAGACTTGTATATTACATATTTTAAAAAACCCAGAAAGCAAGCCATAAAGTAATTTGCCCATGTTTTAAATCTATTTAAGCAAAGATGTCAGGGAGTGATCTTGGGTCTCTGAGTTTCTCTCCTTCCCACATTACCCAAATCAGTGTTTTGTTTTGTTTGTTTTCTAGTAATTCCCCCTACACCAATTCCTCTTAACCAGCTAGACATTCACACAGATTACACCCACATATAATATTTTTTTTATTGAGGAAAACAATTTGAGAACCATCTGTATTCTACATACTTGGTGTGTATTACTACATTTAATCTACAAAAGAGTAATAAAGTATATTTCACAAATGAGAAAAAGTAAACTCAAAGTGGCTAGGTATTTTACAAATACTTTTTGGAGAGCTAGAAACTGCAAGAGCTAGAAACTGCACCCCATCATTCAAGCCATAGAGCCACAGTTGTACTTAGCACACTCTATTATCTCCTGTGGTCTAGTGAATGCCATGTCTACAGTAATCTACTACAAGTATGGAAAAGTATTGTCTTGTGTGCTTGAAGACACTAGTTACAATTAAGACCAAGCTCCAAGGCATAAGAAGTTCCCATACGACTTTGCAGAGTCAAATTGGTACAATTATGAGAAGAGAAGTCAGGCAAAATTTAACCTTACAAAATTGTGTTCCAGGTTGATTGACTCTGAAACATCAAAAATAATAACAGAAAAATTTTGTCACAGTAGGTACTTGTTTATGAAAATATCACTATATGTACTATATTGCTTCTGCATAATTGTTGCATTTCAAATTTGTTCACTGAACAAGCTAATTCAACAGACAAGTTGTCATTAAATCTCACTGGTGGGAGGCAGATAAGATTTTCAGGCTTTTAATAGTTCAAACATTTCATCAGCCATCATTTTAAAAACCTTACTGCACATACTAGTAATTTACAATGTAAGAGCAATATCAGTACAATTATTTTGAAATCTGTTCCTTAACCCTTGATTCATGGGTGAAAATTTAGGGATTTTAATAGTATTTCCATAGTGCTTTCTATTATTACTACATTATTAGGTTTATAACTTACTTAATTATGGTAGGCACTCAATAAATATTGAGCCAAAATAATTCTATTAATACTATGTATGAAAGGGTTTTAACATAGTATAAAGGGTTTTAACAGTATAACATAGTATAAAGCACTATGTTTTGATTTTATCTAATTTCTTAAAACCTACAATAAAATGTACATGACCATCATTAATTTTTTCATAATGTATATTTTGCCTTCTATTTAATATTCTAATTTCTAATAAAGTACGTCTTCTTCCAGTCACATATTTTCTAGAAATAATTAGCAATTGTTCCCATCATTTAGTGAGAATGCTATATAAATGGCATACTATTTATGAATTAATAGTTTCCATGTATATATCCCATGCCTAAGAGTTCTTTAAAAGTTTTTCATTCATATTATTTCCTTTGAAAATAATTCACCATGAAAAAAAATCATATTTCACGAGTTAATCTTGGAAAATAGCAACCTGACTACTGTTCATTTTCCCTCCAGCTTCCACATGTAAATTGTCCCTGCACCAAGCAGTTCTGGGGAACATCAGGTGAGTGGGTAAGAGTTAGGCTATGGGTTTTTGGGCCTAGAGAGAGGACTAGTTCAGCTTCCTTCTTCATGAGCTGACAAGTCTGCAGGAGTGTAGCACTGGAGAGCAGGGAAAAGAACTTTGTATTGATTTTGGAGTGAGCACATTCAGTTTGTGTACATCTGGCAAAGAGAGTGGAGACTGATTTAGTTGTTGACTAAGAAAAGGTCAAATTGGTTAGTAATCTAAAAGCTGAGTGAATGCAAACTCCATTGAGGAACAAAACCTCACCTTGCAACACGATTCCAAGGGTCCAGAGTCATCTTTGTCTTTCAGGGATTGCATAATTTCTATCATTAAGAATGTATCAGTTAAGAAATTAGAGCCTCAAATCAGCAAACTGAGCAAAATAGCATCCCACTTAAATGACACCAGCAACCTGAGACGGAAAAGGAATGAGTAGAACAATTAGAACATGTCCCAGTGGGATAGATTGTCTCTGGTCAATTTGCCACCACCATCATTCTTTCTAAAACCTCCTCTGAATTTCAGAAAGGAAGACTGAAGCTGTATTTTTCAGATTCCTCTTCCTTGTTCAGTTTTGAGTTAGAGTTTTCCTCATGAGAGGAAGTTGAGTGAGATTGTGAAAGTAGGATGGAAAGAGGTTTATTATATTCCAGAAAAGGTGGCAACCACGACATGAACTGCAGCTTCTTCGTAAGTACTTCACTGCTGCAGATGTAGAGAGATCTTGGGAACTCTCTCAGCACTCTTGAGAATGCACTTTCCTGATGTGCTTTTAAGAACCAACTGCTTAGGTACTTCGGGCTGAGTTCCTCAGTGTTTGCTCTCATGATCTTCTAGCTACTGATTCTATGATCTTCTTTGTCATCTTCCCTGACCTTCATTCCTCCAGCTTTTCTAATATTCAATTAAACCTACATTTGTATATTCCACCTTTCCCCAAAAACACACATAGTGGGTGTATTTTCCTGATAGAATCCAGACTGTTACACCAGTGAAACAGTCTGCTTCTGGAAGAGAAAGTTAAACATCTGAATTAAAAAAAATAATAATTAGTAATAAAAGATCCAGCATAGCATGTGTGTGTGTGTGTGTGTGGTGTTTATGCATTTTTGGAGCTTAAAAAAAGATTTTAAAATTTCGGTGCATGAATTAAGGGAGAGGACAGTTATTGTTGAGATCCAAAATAAGGACCTGGAAACCAACTGCAGGAAATATCACAAAGAAAATAATAAAATTATTGAAATTCAAAAATTATAAAATAAAAGAAAAGAGACAAGGAGAATATTTACATGTAGACTTAACAGTCCAAAGAATAAAAATGATTAAGCAAATTCTCAGAGAAAAGGTCACTGGCCTTTGAAGAGGACTATATACCAAAATCATGATAAATTGGGGGAAAAAAAAGCACACACCTAGTCATATGCTAATACAAATATTTAGTATTTCATAAGGATATATGAAAACAAATGTTTAACCATCTTCCCTGCAGAAAGAACAAGAGAAAACATTCGTATATTCGTCATACCTCTCTGCTGCACTGCTACCTGCCAGTGTGGTACCACTATTGTGCAGTTTTCTTAAAGATTCTGACTCCAGAGAGTCTTCTACCTGGCCAAGAGTTCACTGGGCTGTCACATGCAAATAATTATTCTTCCTCAGTATTTATAGTCCTAAACTAAACTGAAGAAAAAGCTGTGATAATTAGAGACTTAAAGATTCTCCGGGATTCCAAATGGTAGAATCAAGGGTAAATCCTTTCTATTAATTAAATGTTATTATTTGATTCATTTAAAAATAAATAATGAGATTTAAATTTTAGGATGTCAGATTCATAGAAACCAGAGGATCTTTCACTGTCCCTATATTCTCTACTAAAAAAAAATAGTGTGTATCTATTTATTTATTTTTAAAAGTGTATTTATTTATAACGTTTAATATTGCAATGCTATTTTTATCCCTCTGCTTGTGATATTTCAGTCTTTTTCATGTCTGACCAGAAGTGGACCCCCTGAGTGGGGCAGAAATAGGGTTTTGCCAGCAGAAAGTCATCTGGTTAAAACCGGCAGAGGAAAGGTTATGTTTACATACTCTTGTTATCTATCTTAAGAAATAAAAAAATAAGAAATATAACCAAACATAATCCCATCACTTCATCTGAACTACATTTAGTAGATAAGTTCTTTGTTAGCAATATTTAAGCATCTTTTTTCAAACAATTATTAAAAAGGTTTTTATGACAGAAAGTTTGCAAGTATAACATATTCCATTTGTATCAATGTGAAATTTATATTTGTGAGGAAAGTATGGCCACATTTTTTTAAAAAATGTACATAAGAGAAAGAGAAAATGATGCAAATATGTACTCAGAATTTGCCTTCACCTATTGATTAGTCTTCTGCCTGTCATGGAACTTGCTTTATGTAGTGAAATATGTGTAGAAGTGGTTTGTGCTCTTTGGAAGCAGAGCCTTAAGATCTAGGACATGTTTTGCCATTTTTCTTTTCTTTCTCCCTCCAAAATTTCACACAGATGCTTTTCAATCAGTCTAGGTCCCCAGGTAAATCCTCAATAGACACGTATATTTGTGAGAAATAAATTGTTTGCCTTTCCGAACTAATTCACTGCTCCAAGCCAATAAAGTAAAATATGTCACTCAATTCATAGGAACTATTTTTTTTGTAGTTTCCTTATATTTTATTGCTAATTTTTCCCCTTGGAAAGACTATATTCAGTTATTTCACATTTACAAGCCAAGTAACACTCTACTTGCTAAAATCTTCCCTTTAAAATATTAGGGCAATCTATGCCACCCACAGTGACCTGGAACAAGGCAAATTTTGGAAATATCTCAAATTTGAATATATCACATTATTATGAATGTAAAGGACTATTTAACTGCCCAAAGGGGTTCATTGGAACTGTTCAAACAAATTGTTAGGACTATTAAAACATATTCAATCTCAAAAAGGAAATTCAGAAAGCAATCAGATGTACAATAACATCAAAAAGAATTAAATACTTAGGAAAACTTTAACCAAGGATATGAAAGATCTGAACTCTGAAAAATATTAAACACTGGTGAGAGAAGTTGAAGAAGACACGAATATAAATGGAAAGACATCCTGTGTTCATAGATAGGAAGAATTAAGATTGTTAAAATGTCTATCCTACCCAAAGCGATCTGCAGATTCAATGCAATCCCTATCAAAATTTCAATGACATTTTTTCACAGAAATAGAAAAAACAATTCTAAAATTCATAAGAAACCACAAAAGAATTTGGATAGCCAAAGCAATCTTGAGTAAAAAAACAAAGCTGGTTGTATCATACTATTTGACTTCAAAATATGCTACAAAGCAATAGTAATCAAAACAGCATGGTATTGGCATAAAAACAGACACATAGTCCAATGGAACAGAATAAAGAGTCCAGAGATAAACTCACATATATATGGTCAACTGATCTTCAACAAGGGCACTGAGAATACAAAATGGGGGAAAAGATAGTCTCTTCAACAAATGGCATCAGAACAACTGGATATCCATGCAGAAGAATGAAATTATATCCCTTTATCACATCATATAAAAATATCAACTCAAAATGGATTGAAGACTTAAATATAAGACCTGAAATCATAAAACTCCTAGAAGAAAATACAAGGAAAAAAATACTTGACATTGGTCTGGGCAATGAGGTTTTGGATATGACCTCAAAAGTACAGACAAAAAAGCAAAAATACACTCATGTGATTACATCACACTAAAAATCTCCTGCTCTGCATAGCTAAGGAAACAATCAACAGTGAAGACCCTACTTAAGGAAAGGGAGAAAACATTTGCAAACCAGACCCCTAATAAGGGGTTAATATCCGAAAATATAAAGAACTCCTACAACTCAATAGCAAACAAACAAACAAACCCAAATAATCCAATTAAAAAGTTGGCAAAGGACCTGAATAGGCATTTCTGTAAAAAAGACATCCAAGTGGTCAATATGTATATGAAAAAGTGTTCAACATCATCATCATTAGTCATTAGGGAAATGCAAATCACAATCACAAGATACGTATTATTTCACACATGTTAGGATAGATATTATTTAGAAAATAAAAGATTATTAAATAGAATATGGAGAAAAAGTAACCCTGGTACACTGTTGGGAGGAGTATAAACTGATACAGACCTTATAATAAACAATAAGGAAATTCCTCAAAATATTAAAAATGGAACTACCATATGGTACAGCAATTCCATTTCTGGGTATTTATCCAAATGCATTGAAATCAGGATCTTGAAGAGATACCTGCATTCCCATGTTCACTGCAGCATTCTTCACAATAACTATGATATGGAATCAACCTAAATGTCCATCAAAGCATGAATAAATAAATAAAATGTCATAAACACATATATTGAAATATAATTTGGCTCTAAAAATGAAGGAAATTCTACCATTTGTGACAACATGGATGGACCTGGGGACCCTATGCTAACTAAAGATAAGCCAGACACAGAAAGACAAAAACTGTATGATTTCACTTATATGTGGAATCTAAGAAAGCTGAACTCATAGAAGCAGAGAGTAGAATGGTGATTGCCAAAAGCTGCAGTGGGGGTGTATGGAATGGGTGATGGGGAGGTGATGTCACATTGTACACTCAGTCATGCAAGATAAATAAGTTCTGGAGAACATACAGCATAGTGTCTGTAGCTAACAACACTGTATTGTATACTTAAAGTTTGCTAAGAGGGTAGAACTTATGTTAAGTGTTTTTGCCACACACATACACAAAAGTAATAATAATAAAGGAGGTGGAAGAATATTTTTCGAGTTGATGGATATATCTATGAACTTGGTGGTGATGTTTTCACAAGAATATACTTATCCTCAAACTCATAGAGTTGTAGACATTAAACATGTACAGCTTTTAATATATCAGTTATACCTAAATAATTTTTAAAATTTTAATTCTCTACTAAAAATTCAAATTTTTATTTGAATATTGTTTAAAAATAATTGTATTTAATTTCCTCTAAACTTATCTTAAATATTCAGTGCTATCAGCTGGCTAAAGGGTCTGTTATAACATTCTCCCTTATATGAGTGGGTGGCAATCTATGTTCTAGCTACACAGCCCTAAGTTAGAAATTTAATTGGACCAGACTAAATTAGTCTCAGAGACCATGTGTCCTACATAATTCATGTCCATTTGCCTCACACTGTAGGCAGCAGTTTACGGGATAACACAGAAAGCATTGCTAGAGCCCTCATTCACTCAGGTTTATCAGCCAAACTTTCCACTCAAAACTTTCTTAGTTTGAGGTCACAATATTTGTACCAGCTAGGAGAATGCTAAAGTAATCTTTTTCATGTATCCTGGCTGTTGTGTTTTCAAATTGTATCTTTAAATAAGGATGTTTTATTTGATTTATTTTTTCCCCCACCAATCCATAATTGTCATTGATATTTATCAATATATTTAGCACGCATACTACAGAACACTATATTGTTTTTATTTCTAAGATGCATTTAAAATTAATTATTTCAAACCTGGAAATACTCTATTAAAATACTATACATTGTGATTCATCTTCTAGGGTCTGTATATAACCATAAAGTCTTAAGAAACATTCTATATTTCACTGAGAATAGAATTCATTAGAATTAGTTACTGTTTAATCCATTATGTTCATCTGGAAGGGCTATATTAAAAACACAACAAATTAAAGACTTATCTTGGAAACTGGCTTTTCTTGCAGAATATGTTGGTGACTTCCTCTATAGGTGAGCTTACTGAAAGTCAAAGTTACTTAAAGAAAGTGTTTTATTTGTAAACAAAGGAACCTGTCCACAAAAAAATAAGTAAATAAAAAAATACACACATATGTGTACACACGCATATATATGTCAGACAAACATATATTTTAGTTGCGATATGCTAAAAAAGATTTTGGCATTTCAGTTAGAAATCACTATTTCCTTATCACTGCTGAAAAGTGTGCAGCATTGTAAAAACTCTTTACATATCATGACCAATAAAATGAGCTGACAGGCTGCTGTTTTCTAGTCGGAAGAAAATATATGGTCATTGCCTTTAAGACTCAGTAGGCATTTTAATTCTTGTTTCCTTTTCTGGATAATGAGGAGAGGGGCAGTTTTATCGTCTGTGCAACATGGAAGGAAAAGTTTTCAAATGACCCCTGGCTTTTTATTCATTGTTATGTCTAAGCATGTGCTACAATTTTTCCTCCAACTTCTATCAAATTGAGAATAGGCTGTTCCCATAAATTCAAACTTTAAAGGATTCCGGGATTTGCTGCCACCATTGTCTGTTGGTTGTCAGTACACGTGTGCATAAGAAAGAAGTGCCATTCAAAACAGAGCTGGAGGAAAAATAACTACTCTGATTTATTTTTTGCTCCTTTTGTCTCTTTGGAATGAGGGTTCTTTCTCTGGCTCAAAAAAATCATCAAACTTGTATGAAATAGCACATCACTGACATATAATCTTTAACATTTTAAGTGTTTTGTCATTTACAGGTAGTTTTTTATTTTGCTGCGATGCTTTCCTGAAAGCTCTTGCAATCAGCTACAGGCCAGCATGCTTTCATTTCAACTGACAGAATGTCTCAGAGCCCCACGGCAAAGGACAATGCTGGTGAATTTGGCTACAAGCTCCTGATATCACTTCAACAACTTTTAGGTCATGCAAGTGGGCTGAATCAGAACATTCAGAACTCGAGTCTAGAAACAGGTTCGTGAGACTGCTAACCCAAGATTATGTGAGATAAGAATAAATGTTGTAGGACTGAATAAACTGATGTGGAATGATTATGGTTTTTATTTGGAATATTGTGGTTTTCTTAATGTGTTATTTTCTAGATATATAAGGCAGCCGTTTCTCTTTACTTTTAAGCTATCTATATGTGACTCATAACAAGTTAGTGGACATTACTGCCAGGAGGATATGAAAGTCCCGGGTTTTTTTGTTTGTTTGTTTGTTTGTTTGCCTCCATTGACCCAGATGAGGAGGCAATTGGCATCCCTGCTGGCTGGTGTGGGGGGTCCCACTCTCCAGAAGTTCTGCTCTGATACAACCCTAGCTCTCCACTGGGCCTCTACTAACCCAACCCAGCAGAGAAGGAAAGAGATGCCAGTTTACCTTGGAGAGTGCGCGGGAGTGCAGGCTCCTCACCTGGTCTTCACCGACACCAAGTTGAAAGGCTTTATACTGCCTCAAAGGGATGAATGTGCCTTCTTTGACACCACCAGGTGGTTTGAGGTACTTCCTTATGGTCAGGTAAGCATTGAAATCTAGGCTTCCCACTACGTTGGAGACGGGGTTAGGGCTGCCATTTTTTGTGATGTTTGGCTGGAATGGAGCAGTTATTATGTTTAGGTCACACCTGAAGCCAGCCCAGTCTCACCCAAAGCCCATGGTGACTGTTGCCTGGCTAGCTCTGCTGTTCATTCAAAGTCCAAGGGCTCTTTAGTCACAAGGTGGTGAATCCTGCCAGGACTGGGTCCTTCCCTTCAGGGCAGCACATTTCCTTCTGGCCCAGGGTGAATCCGGGAATGTCTTTCAGGAACTAAGGCCTAGACTCAGGGACTTCAGGAGTCTGCTTGGCACTTTATTTTACTGTGGTTGAGCTGGTACGCAAGTTGCAAAAATTGTCTCCGAGCTCGTCCCTTTCCTTTCCCCAAGTGCAAGAAGACTCCCTGAGTTGAGAGAGGGCTGACACAGGCACTGACTTGGCCGCCGCCTCTGGTGTCTCACTAGGCCGTGTGCATGCACCCCAAGTCCACTGGCTCTGAGCCAGCACAGAGGCAGGAATTGCCCAAGGACTGCTGCCTTTTTGGCCTCCCTGCTTTACACAGGTAGTCCAGGCCCCACGCTGCTTTTTGTCAGCTGGTTGTGGGGCCAGGCGGAACTCAGGTTTCTGGGGTGGAGGATTTCTCTCTGTCCAGGCAGTCTAAATGCTGCCTCCATGGGCACCAGCCGAATTCTGCCCTGTGCTGTGTTCCCCTGTGCCAGGGTGGCCTCCAGTTTCAATGCAAAGCCCCACAATCACTTCACTGCCCCTCCCCCCGTACACAGATTCTCTCCACTTGGCCCGATGGCGGGGCGCTGGCGGGGCATAGGGGAGGGGTGGCGTAGGCGATACAAGATTATCTTTTATGCCCTCTTCAGTGCCTCTTTCCTTCATAGAATGTTAAAACCAGGTAGTATGATCTCTCACCTGATTTTTTGGTTCTTCTGAAGTTGCTTGCGTGGATACTTGCTGAATTTGGTGTTTATGTGGAGATATGATGACTGGAGGTTTCTATTCGGCCATCTTGCTCCGCCCCCTCTCTCCACTTTGTAACTTTTCCTTTAACCCCTTAGAAAAGTGCTAACCATGTCTGTTTACGTATGTGCATATATGTAGTAATTAAAATACATTAGCTGAGCATTGCAAATAAACCGTTAGACTTCTTTTTGCATTAAAAGTTTTTTCTCAGTATGTCACAATCAAATGTATAGAACAGATCAGTTAATTATTTTTGCTTATCATTATTTTTAATTGTGCAAGCTTTTGTTAGGATGTGTAAAATTTGTTTTATAACACCATAATTCAAATTTAGACATTGAAATCAAATTTTTATTACTAGAAGTGATTCTTAAGTGAGGAGTAAGACTATTTCATCTCAAAACTCCTGGCATTCTGTATTTTAGGGGACAGCAAGCTATTATTTAAACAATTTTCTATTAAGCAATACAATCCTTCACAAACAAATTATTTTGATTGCCACTGGGGTGTGGATGATGGCTCTGTAGACTAAATTATTAAGAGAGCATATTCAAAAGGTTTAATATGATTTTTAAAATATCCTTAACCTTCTTATACAATGAAGTAGCTTATGCTATTTGAATGATTATATTCATACAAAGCAGAAAAATATCAGCTATATTGAAATACAATAATAGGCACAAATTTTATTAGAGTATAGTTGTAATGAGACTTGCTAATTAGTTCTATTGTTAGAAATGTCCTCCATGGCTCCATATTGAGAGTTAGCGCTGAGCTGACACCAGAGGTACAATATTAACAAGATATAGGCCCTGCCTTTGGCAAACTTTCAGTCTAATGTATCTTGAAATTTCTCAACCTATGAAAATTATGCAATGTGTGAACATCTATTTCAGGCTTTCCACAAATATATCTTATTCAAATCTTTTGGGTATATTTTTTAATTTTCTTAGCTACTACATTATTAATCTCCATGTACAGAGAAAGCAGCTCAATTATTGAATAAAAATAATTGTGGCTTCTATTCATACTTCAAATTCTGATTTAAATATTCACCCATCAGAGGATTTTCCTTAAAAAGATTAAAGTAGACATAATATCTATTTTCATCTTTTTCATAGAGCTTTATTTTTCTTTTATAACATGTAATATAATTAGCAATTATATATATTAATTTTTTTCATTTATAAGTTTTTATTTTTATTAGGTCCCTTCTACTGGACCATAACACCTTTGAATGAAGATACTGTATCTAATTAGTTTACAATTTTATCCCCAGAGTCTAGAACAAAGCATGACATTTAGCATTAGTGATTCAATAGATTATAATGCCAAAAAAAAAGGAACAAAATATTTCTTTCATTCAAATTTTAACTGGAAAGAATTGTTTTTGTTTTGTTTTAATTTACCTACTAAAATGATTCTGTGCTAAAGCCTATAAAATTTGGGGAAAATGAGATATAGTAGTGGAATATAATCTAGATTTTTAAAAAAGTAATGGTAACCTATATTTTTATAGATTGCCTAAAGCTTCCATTGAATAATTTCTTTAATCTTTATTAAGTGCTTTTATCCAAAGAAATAAAGCCCAAAAGGCAAAATACAAATATGCTTTTTAATAGTGATCTAATGATAGTAATGTTTTATGCTAGAGGTGCTAAATCTATTGCTGCTTCTTATGTTGACCTATTTCTCTCCCTTTGGTTAAAATAGTCTTTTCCAAATTTTAATAATTGTTTCATTAAAACATTTAAATATCACAAGATGAATAAAAGCGAAGAATCTTAATTGAGTCACTTAAAGTTTTGTAAAATAATATCTCAACAGAAGTTAATATTGTAAATCAAAATATCAGCTGTTACAATTTTAGATTAATATTTAGAAATAGGACTTGTATTTTACTTTGAAGTCTGATTTCATAGTTTATTGTCTAAGCTAATGTGTGCAGATTCTTTTCCTACCTTTGCAGGCTAAAGTTGATGTGATATGTGGGAGATGGAGCTTAGTTCAAGAGTCATAATGCTGGACAGGTTTTTAGTGAGGTTATTAAATGTTTGTCTCTTTATGTAATATTGACAGATGGTTTGTTTGTACATCAGACTCATGGGAGTCATAGATCTTACCCAATACTAAACTTTACTAATAATTCAAAAGATGCAAGCAATCCTTGGGTCAGGAGAAATATTCTTTTCCTAGAGAAGTCTAACACTAGTCAATGTAGTTCTCAAAAATGCCCTTTTTCTACTGGATTCAGAACTATTTTGATTTTAGGTTTAAGAGATGTGTCTCTCCTTGAGCAATGTATCGAGAGGGGACACTCACATAGAGGGGGCTTTTTAAGTTTTATAACATTCCTGTTATATAATCCATTAATTACACAGCTTACTTGACTAGCTTCCATGCTCCAGCCAGCCATGCACCATAAACCCATAAATTCCAGGTTTATTTACAAACAAATTATCTAATCATATCTTATATAAGCTGCTTAAAACATTTTATAGATAGTAACTCTGATAATTGTCTACTTGTCCACTAGTAAATAATATTAACACTTAAACCAGGAGGTATGGAGGAGAAAGGTAGGTGGGGGGGGGGGTCATTACATTAGAATGTTTACAAGGAGATTTAGTTGAGATCCTATATTTCTTTTCATTTTCCAGTCCCAGACACAGAGTAAATGGTTTACACTAGGGCTGAAGTTAAATATTTCCTACCAACTGGGCAAAGCACTGGGCACTATCTGATGCCAGATCTAAGTACTTTTTTCCCCCTAAATTCCTTAAAACAGCTAACATATAAAAGTGTGGCTAGGAATTACCTACTTTTCTTGGGTGCTCCATAAAATTCAATTTTCCTGTTCTTAAATATATAGCTACTAATTTCAACCTTGTCATATCTTTAAAGGGAGACTAAGATATTCCCCATAATAGCAAAACAGTATGTTGACTACCAACCTCAATATTCAAAATCTGTTCTGTCTATAAAATACTAAATAATCAGATTTCATTGAACTACTTAATTCAATTATAATTTTAATAATGTGTATATATATCTCTATATATGTATGTATATAGCTTAAATGACTCCACTACAGTGTCTTTAGGTGGTCTTTTAGGAAAAAATAAATGTTAAGTATTTAAAGGAATCAGAATCGAGCTATTGGGAGTAAGGGGTATTCCCACAGAATTTCAGACATAAGGAAATACAGCCTTTGCCTCTGTTTATCCCTCTCAACACCATTCAAAATCTTTCACGTGAAAATTAAGATGCCAACCACCTCTCCTTATGCAATTGTTACTATAAATAGATAAATGATAATATCACAGATTAGCATTGTCTGTTGCTATTCTTTTTTTCAGTTTACAAGGGCCTCTTTTGATGTAGTCTCTTACTTCTCAGAGCATGAACAGGTTCAACAAGAGGAATTAATACAACATTGTCATCTTGATTTAATATCAAATTACTTTCATGCCATTTCTTTCTCTTTTTATAAGAAAAAAAAATGCAGTCCCGCTCCTTCTATATGCATTATTTCTAGTGTATCGGCAACTCATATAACAAGCAGCCCTAGGGGGTTGACTTCAGAAATGATTGTTTCCTCCTTGTGGTGGTTTGGGTGATAGAATGTGTCAATCTTAACAGCAAGTGACTTTCTGGTACTGTATACGTTTTCAAAGCTGACCTAGAAGGAAGGCTTGTGTCACAAGGCTTAAAGATAAGACAGTTTTAGGATAGGGACAGCTTTAGGTGGTTTTATTTTATTTTGCTTTTGTTTGTTTGTCTTTTAATCCCAGCATGATTGCTGGCTAGGGATTTGAACAAAAAAAGGTGCTAGAAGAAATTGGCTTGGACGAGAAGAATTTCTGCACATAATTCTTACTCATTTGAAGAACAAAGTTTAGTTGCTTAGAAAGAAAGATACTATATGGTAATTTTAATGGATTCAGTTTCATTACTTTAACCTTAGAATTAACTCCCCAGCCTACATTTTTATTGAGAATGAAATTACTAAAGTCAAGGTTAGCTTGCCAGTAATTTTTTTTGTTCAGAATGGCATTATCAGAATTGAGATGTACCAGTAGCTCTCCATTCCCGTAAATAATATGGTCAAGAAAAGAAAAATGTATAAAGAACAGGGAAATCAGAGACCTCACAGATACAAAACAACAGTGTGGTACATTTTTCTTTTTTTAGGATTTTCATTTTTAATTATTTGATTAATGTGATGCATATTTGAAATTTCTACTCAATTCTGAACTTGAAATAAAAATATCTAATCATCCACTTAGGCTAATAATTATAGGAAACTTGCTACACTTATTTCAGATAAAAATACTGTATAGAGTTTACACTTTTAACTTTGCAACAGATAGACCATAGGGTTAATTTTATTATTTTCATTGGATAGTCATTTATATATGATCTTGTGCTTTATTAGAAATTCACATTGCTCATTTAATTCAATTAGTTATATATTGTCAAGCGAATAGTAATGCTGATTATGCCCAAGACATTTTTACATACATCATCTTAATTTTCTGTGGTAGTTTTAAAATGTGTGTAAAAAATCTTTCACATTTCTCACAATGAGTACTGAGGTCTTTGTTGCCTCCCCTTGAAACTGGGTGAGATTTTGTGACCTTTTCTGAAAATGAAACTGGTTCATTTATAACGTAACTGAAACTATGTGACCTCTGAGGATTGGTTATAAAAGGTGATGTTTACTTTAATACTCCTTCCTTAAGTCTTTAGCCAGCATGTAAGTACCCCTACTGTCCCACTGCCCTGAGGCCACCATGTTGTGACAAGGCCCAAAATAGTCCACTAGGAGAGATTAGAATAGAGTCTCCAACAATGAAAGAGAGAGAGGGAGAAAGGGGGATGGGGGCAGATGCTTGCAAACTTGCAGCTGTTCCAGCGCCTTCCACTCCAGATCTAGTCACCACCTTATTGCAGAGAAACACTGCGCTGTTAACCCTAGTAAGGTTCAGTAAGGCTAAACTAAAATAAGTTTATTTATTGCAATAATTCCTCACTGATTCTATTAAATGAATAATTATTAAGGACTGACCATGTGCTAAGCGCTATTAATATTTAGGAATAGAGCAGTAAGTAAAGAGATGCATTTTTTTGCATTATGAAGCATACCATTTGTTAGAGAGTAATTTTCCCAAAGCAACACAGAGACTAGGGAAAAGGACAGGGTAAACCATTTTCTCTAAAGTGCCATCTCAAGATGACATCGTGATATAATAGTGATTTTAAGAGCACTTTAAGTATTTAAAAATTACAAATAAAATCAAAAGCTTAAACTTATTGTCCATGTACTCTACCATCTATAACTGTATACTACTTTAAATTCTCCATGTGGCTAATTTTTCTTTATTGCACATATTTTTAAATTTACAAAGAAATATAGTTTGGATAATAAATTTTTCAATTGTAATTTTTACCTGAAGACCAGGTGCTGCTGATTTTATATCAGCCAATGTTTTTTCAAAAATTTAAATACAATAAATTCTTTATATGTTGTTTAGTCTTGAATAGGAAACAAAATCATCCATGGTACCACATGTGCTATACTTGGCTACTCAGGTATTAACAAATCAAGAGGCCGTGATTATTAACTAAGTGCAAAAGAGATGGCAACAATTCAAATGGAACACTGACAATCCTCTGAATATATCTGCCAACCTACTTGCATTAATCTAGAAAAAGACTGTGTACTTATCTTGAACTTAAAATCACAAAAAGCACGTTCAAACCATTCTAAAGACAATAATTGCATGCACAACACTTGAGTTGAAGAAACTTTCCTCTTCTCGTTCAGAAAATTGTTACCAATTGCCACTTTTGCTTTTGCATCTCTCCAACTCATTAAACTTTGTGAAGCTGCAATTGACAGTTAAAATAGATTTCAGTAGCATTAGCTCCAATTTCAGTAGATTAAGTGCTGAGGATCAGAGAGTGGAATATTCTGATTACGTGTATTTGCTGGATTCTTTCAGAAGATGGAATGTGGAAACTTAAAAACTAGAGACTAAAATATGTGTTTACTTTTATATCTTATAGTGCCAAACAGTAGATCATGATTCTGAAGTGAAATTGCTTATATTGCTGTCTACAATAACAACAAAAAAATTCTTGGTTATTTCTGTTTCAAATGAAAAATTAACTCTCTTATTTGAACAAAATCTACTAAATGAGTTAGGTTGTACCTTGCTTTGCAAGTGATGGCCCAGTGGAGGATACATATACACTTATAAATATCAATAATGAAAGGACTCCAATAGCTAGAAATGATTAGGCAAGTGGCAAGGAAATGCCAAGACAGAACACACATATGCCCACAGAATATCAAGTACTCTATAGGTTAAGATGTTGTTTGGCAGAGGCTTACTCTCATGAAATATGGGGTGAGAAGAGTACAGACAGAATTGATTTACAGATGACTTACTGATGAAGCTCTTTCTTTATCTCTGAGGACTGGGTGTCTGCTTTCTACTCATGGCCAAGTAAAGGGCAGTAGGTATTAGAATGTCCTGGTTATAGTCTAAGATTTCCCTGGTGGCCCCAAGAGTCAGTTACCTTGCTGATGGTTTACACCTGGCATAATCAGTTAGCCAGCCTGGCTTGACTAAAGGCCAGAGGGGCATAAACCGCCCTGGGATCTGTGGTAGTCATGGGGATATGACACTCAGATCGCCCTGGAAAGGAAAAACTACTGGGGGAAGTGTAGTGACCTGATATTCTCCAGCTGTTGCACATTTAAGATGCACTGCAGAGTCCACACTTTGCCCACATATATGCTGAGCTTCTCCTAGTCAATGGCTAAGCAAGCAGGGAAATTGGAACTGGGCCATTCCTGACAAATGGGTGGCTCTGTCAATGGTCGATCTTTGCTCTGGGGTTCCCCATTGGTCTGGCTGAGATTTTCTGAGAACTGCACTCTGGTCTGAGACTGTTTCTACACAGCCCTGATTCCTCTCCTTTCTCTTCCAAAGGAGTCAGTCTTACACTGAGGTCTGAAGGCTCTTCTCACATACCTTTGCTTTCTGTCCTTTGTCCTTCACAAGCATTTGCTCTAATAATTGTCCTATGCATCTTGTTCTTCTTGATATCTGCTTCTTGGAAGACTTGAAGCCACACACACACACTCACACACATACACTTTATATAGAATTATAAGCATACTGTGGAGATATTGCTGATTCAGTTCCAGACCACTACAATTAAGTGAAAATCAGAATAAAGCAAGCCACAAAAATGTTATGGCTTCCCAGTGCATATAAAGGTTATGCTTACACTATACTGCAGTCTATTAGGTGTATAATAGCATTATGTCTAAAAAATGTGCATATCTTAATTTAAAACTGCTTTATTGCTGAAAAGTGCTAACAATCATCTGAGCCTTCAGTGGATTGTAATCTTTTTGCTGGTGGAAAATCTTGCCTCAGTGTTGATGGCTGCTAATTGATCTAGGTGGTGGTTGCTAAAGGTGGGAATGGCTGTGGCAATTTCTTAAAATAAAACAATAACGTTTGCCACATTGATTGACTCTTCCTTTTGCAAAGGTTTCTCTGTATCATGTGATGCTGTTTGATAGCATTTTAACTGCAATAGAATTGTTTCAAAATTAATGTCAATCCTCTCAAAGCCTGCTGCTGCTTTTGTAAAAAATGTAATATCTGTGAAGCACAATAAAGAAAAGAACAATGAAACAAGGCATTCCTGTATATAACTGATAAAATGGAGATATTTATCCTTGGTACCTTCATATTTTGCAAATCAAAACCAAAAATATATGAAGTACTAGAGAACATTTGCACTTTAAAGCAATTTTATATATTCCTAGCAGACTTTTTATAATATAAAGGAAGGATAAATTTCAGCCCAAATCTAAAAAAGTGTTGACCCAATTTGAAATAATGTCACACCCATTTATGCATCAGTATATATTGGATATTGGCTCAAGTTTTAGAGATACAATAGTAAATAAGATAAGAGTGGTCAAAACTTGTCCTCAAATGACAGTCTAATGGAGAATTCAAATATATGAAAATTATAATCCTATTAAACTGTGCTTAATTAGGAAAACTACCAGGTTGTATGTGCTTAGTTGTGTCCCCCCAAAATACATTTGTAGAAGTTCTAACCTCTAGTACCTCAGAATGTAACTGTACATGGAGATAAGGTCTTGAAAGAGGTAATTAATTAAAATGAGGTCATTAGGATGGTATGTAATCCAATATAAATAATTTGCTTATAAGAAGAGGAAATTTGGACACAGATGGGTACAGAAGGAAGATCATTTGAAGGCAGAGGCAGAAGAGGGCCATCTACAAGCCAAGGAGAGAAGTCTTAGAAAAACACAAAACTTCCAACACCTTGTCTCAGAGTTCTAGCTTCCAAAACTTTGAGAAAATAATTTTGTTTTTTTAAGCCACCCAGTCTGTGGTAACTTGTTATGGTAGTCTCAGCAAAAGAGTAGGAAAGGCACCTAATGCACATATGAATAACCTGGAATGGTCTTTCTTGCAGAAGAGATAAATTCTGAGTAGAGGGAAAAGCAATGCATGAAAGCCCAAGTCCAAAGAGAAAATAATGATGATGAAGATATAGAAAGATATAAGTTGTTTGAAATGGAAAGTATGATTGGCCAAAGTTGAAGATGGCAAAAAAAGCAGCATTCCAGAGCCCCATATTATATGGTAAGGACCAAAAAAGGCAAGGAGAAGTCATTTAAAGCTATCAGCAGATGATATGTTCAGATTTTTAAATTTTAACACACTCTTGCTGCTGTGAAAATGGAGTGAGAGCACCATTTGGGGGAACATAAGTAATAAATATCCTGAAAAAAATCTTCTTTTGGAAAACTAATAAACATCCTGAACAATGTATAATCAACATCTTAAATCTATAGATTAGCAAGAACTATGAATAAATATGCAAAATCTTAAATAACCAAACTAACAAAAGTAAGCTTTAAAAAATCCAGGTATCTGCTATTTACAAGATACAGAAAAATAATAAAAGTAAACAAAATAAACTAAAGAGATTTATGAAGAGAATGCTAAGAAATTTTGTGTACCTATATTAAACCTAGAAACAAATAGACTTTAAGAAAATGATGCATAATAAATCATACAATATGTCAGGGAGATTAAAGTAGATTTGTACACCTCAATTAAAATAGTGTCTCTCTATACATATAAAACAAAAATGAGGTTAAGTATAAGGAAAACTTTGTAAACCCATAAGGACTACAGGATAATTTAACATTTTTATTCTAGTAATTAACAGACAAAGGAAACAAAAATGTTAAGTGTTCAAAAAATTTATGAGCATAGTTAACTAACTCAAAGCGATAACAAACTCATGTATATATAAAAACCTATAGCCAATAATTTGATAATATATTAGGTTGTAAATAAATTTCAACACATTTCAAAAAACATAACATAATACAGACTGTTATCTGTTATTAATGCAGTTTAGGGTCAAATGATCAAAATACTAATTCAAAAGATGAGTAAAAATTGGAAAATACATTTATAAAAAATAAAAAGTTCAAAGAAAATAATAAATATACACAAATAAAGGAAATTTAAAAATACTGCTATATGTGAAAAATGACATACAGGTTAAGCAATACATAGAGGGAAAGATATTAAACTTACTTGCCTTTATGAGAAAACCAGAACAATAGATAAATAAGGAGATAAGCATCTAATACAACAATTTGGAAAATAAACAAATAATAAAACCACAAAGAGAAAGGTAACAGAACAAGTGCAAAAGAACAAGAAGTTGGCTCTTTGAAAAATATATTCACACACTTTGGTCAAAATTGATTGAGAGAAAAGAAGACAAAGTTTGAAAGGGAAATATTTTTCCAGAGACAACAGAGATTAAAATTAATAAAAGAATATTATGAATAAACTTATGCTAATATGTTTAAAATATTGTATAAAACAACAATTGTTTGGAAGCAAACTGCCACAAAAAAAGACAGAAATTCTCAATTGTCATTAAGGAATTGATTTAGTTGCTAAAAATCTTGCCACAATAAAAACACCAGTCTCACCAGTCTGGAAGTTTTATGATTTAAAACCAAAAACTCCAGGTACAGATAAATCTAATTTTATTAAATAGAAAGTTTCTTATAAAGTTAGATATATACTTACCATACCATCAAGCATATCTACTCCTAGGTATTTACACAAGAGAAATTAAAACATACAGACATATAAAATGTTTCATTCAAATCTTCATAGTATCTTTATTTATAATAGTTAAAAACTGGAAACTAACCAAATGTCCATTGATTGATAAATGAGTAAGGAGATTATTGAATAATCATGCAATGATGTACTACTCAGGAATATAAAATAACTGCTGGTACATTCAACAATGTGGATATATTTCAAAAACATTTGGTGAAATAAAAAGCCAGAAGTGAGACTACATAGTTTATGACACCTTCCATATAAGATTTTAAAAGAGGCCAAATTATGATGCCAAAGACAAATAAGTAATTGTCAGGGGCTCTGTACTGAGGGAGGACTTGACAAACAAGGAATATAAAAGAATTTTTGATTTTTTTTTAATAACATGATTGTGGTGACCATTACTTCCTGTATACTTTATTAAAATTCACCTAAATGTACCTATAAAATTGTTGAAAATTTTATATGTAAATTATACATTAAAGGCTGATTTTTTAAATGTCAATTTTCAGGGATTATACTCTTATTTGACCGATTACATTAGGTTAAAACTGAAGAAAATTTCCTTATTTTATTTTATTATTAATTTTTTTGTGACCTTAACAAACCTTAAGATTTCTTATCAGTGTCCTATAAACTTGAGAACCAAACTTGAATAGATATTCAATATATATAATTATTAATGTTTAAAATAATGGAGATAATATATGACAGTATTAAAAAGTCCAACAGCTGCTAACAAACATTAAAATGTTCCTAATTGGATGATTTTTTTTTTTAAGAAAATGGATGCATGAAGAGCCAGGGAAATCACAGGCTAATGAACTTTAAAGTAAAAAAAAAAAAAATTCATGAAAGAAAACATATTTTAAATAAAACTAAGAGTAGGAACACAAACTGCCTAGGGGACCGAGGACTGGCCTACGTGGTACCTGCTGCTGGCACCACTGGTGCCCACACTAGCTGGTCAGGGGCTCAAGGCCCAGCCCATTCATCATCCCCATCCCCAGCAAAGCCACTCCATGGCCTCCACAAACAATAGTAGTCTAAGCTGCTAAGGAACTTGTAGACACTGCTGATATTGATTACAGCCAAGTAAATCATGTGGACACTACTCCACTGTGCCCACCCAGAACCAAAGCCAAATACCCCATCCAACTGACATTGTAGACACACCTACAGAAAAAGTTCTTTCCCTATGAAACCTACTCCATAAAATTGGAAGTTGTTGCACCAGATGTGCAAATGTCAATGTAAGGACACAAGAAACATGAAAAAAACATGTAGACATGACACCTCTAAAGGAGCACTGTATCTCCTGTAACAGATACAAAAGAAAAGGAAATCTATGAAATGCCTGAAAAGGAATTCAAAGTAATGATCTTAAGGAAACTCAGCAACATAAAAGAGAACACAGATAGAAAATACAAAGAAATCCGGACAATTATGCATGATCTGAATGGGAAATGAAACAGAGATATCATTAAAAAAAGAACCAAATAGAAATCCTGGAACTAAAGTATTCAATGAATGAAATAAAAAATACTACCAAGAGCTTCAACAATAGACTAGATCAGGCAGATGAAAGAATTTCTGAACTTGAAGAAAGGTCTTTTGAAATAATTCACTTAGACAAAAGAAAAAATGAAGAAAGCCTATGTGACATATTAAGTGAAAAAATATTTGCATTTATGAGCTACAGAAGGAGAAGAGAGGAGGAAAAGCATAGAAAACATATTTCATAAAATAATAGCTGAAAAGTTCCCAAGTCTTAGGAAAGATATAGACACCCAGATATAGGAAGCTCAAAGATCTACAAATATATTCAATCAAAAAAGGTCCTCTTCAAGGCACATTATATTCAGAATTTCAAAGGTTAAAGAAAGAATTACAAAAACAGCAAGAGAAAAGTGTCAAGTCACACATAAGGGAACACCCATAAGACTTACAGTAGATTTCCAAGAAGAAAATGTACAGGCTAAGGAGAGAATGGGATGATATATTCAACATGCTGAAAGAAAAAAAAACCCAAAAACTTGTCAGATAAGAATACTATACCCAGCAAAGCTATCCTTCAGAAATGAAGGAGAAATAAAGTCCTTCCCAGGTAAGCAAAAACTGAAGGGAATTCATTGCCACTACACTGGCCCTACAAGAAATGCTTAATGGAGTCCTACATCTGGAAGCAAAGGGACAATATATACCATAAATAAAACACATGAAAGTGTAAGACTCACTGGTAGAACAGATACACAAATGAGAAAGAGAAAAGAATAAAACTTTATCACTACAGAAAACCACCAAACCACAAAGATAAATAAAAGGGACATAAAAAAAACAAAGGATAAACAAAACAATTAGAAAAGTAAGAAAATGACAGGAGTAAATCTATCAATAACAACCTTTAATGTAAATGGTTTAAATTCCCCCATTAAAAGATATAGAATTTATGAGTGAATACTACTACTATTAATATAATAATACAAAAGCCAACTATATGCTGCCTCTAAGAAACTCACTTCACCTATAAAGACACAAATAGACTGAAAGTGAAGGGTTGGAAAAATATAATTCCCTCTCATGCAAACCAAAAGCAGCAGAAGTAGCTATACTTACATTATTTTGTCTAATAGACAAATAGACAAAATAAACTTTAACTAAAAAATAAATAAATAAATAAGACAAAGAAGATCATTATATAATGGCAGAGGCATCAATTCAGCAAAAGGATATAAAAATTGTAAATATCAATGCATCCAATGATGGAGCCATTTATATGGCTTATTATAATAGTTTCTACCTGACAAAATTAGATTGAAAATCAAGAATTTATGAATTACATGGTTCATTTTCATGTTTGTGGTCAACATTTTAGAACACTGAAACACTGTTCTAGGTTGTTGGGATATTTATATGAAGAAGCTTCCCAAAATCTATGGTTTCAAGGAGTTTAAATTCTTAAAAAAATAAAATTAAAAATAAGCAAATTCAGATATTGGCAAAGGCTCACATGAACATAAAGCAGGTAATGTGGTACATTAGTATTTAAACTCTCTATAAGTTCAATTTTCCCCCAATCCATTATACCCCAATATTTTCATACCATGCAACAAAAATGTTAAATAAGTATCAACTTGCTACAAAATCTACAAATTGCATATTTATTTTCTGTACTCATCTTGTTGTTGACTAAATACACACTGTTCTTGGACTTGCACCAGTTGGTGGACTTCCCTTTGAATGCCACATGAGGGATAACTGGGGAGGGACTTCTTTTGTTGGGGTAGTCCAGGTGAGCCCCACTAAGGACATGACATTAAAGAAGGAACTTGAGCAATGAAAGGGGACAGACATGCAATATCTATGTATATCTCAAACATCAGAAACTTCAGGTGAAGTTAAGGGCTTGTGGACATATTTAGAGTACTTGAAAAAGTGAGAGCCCATTACAGCCAGAGCACAGAGAACAAGGTTTAGAAAGGACTAGAAGTTTAAGAGTTAGGAAAGGGCCAGTTCTTGGGAAGCCTGAAAAGCTAAATTTGATGGTTTAGATTTTATTTTAAATGGGGATTTATTATCTCCAGCATTTATAACAACATATTAAGAAGTGAAGAAAAGTTGCATATTGTCTTTATTTAAAAAAAAGAGTTTAGAATTTCAAAACATAAATGAGTTAAAATCTGGCTCTGCTAATTACTTTTGATGTGAAGATATGCAAGTTATTACATTTATATGAATCTCACTTTCTGCATCTTCAAGACAGAAATAATCATCATTATTTCCTTACAGGGTGGTGATGAGACTTAAAAGATATATGATTAAGATGTTGGGCACATAAAAGAATCTCAATTTTATGAATTATTGTTCCTCTTTGTTTCACATATATTTCACCCTTAATATAAAGTTTAACTATGTAACATGATAATGCTGACAATAAGGTGCTTTGGAGATTAAAGACTGCATTAGTAGTTTAGAAGGTCAATTTATGAAAATTTTATAGCACATATTCATTCACAAGTATTTGTTACTAAGGTCTCTGTGGTTCTCTAAGCACTGAGTGTACATAAAATCTAATAGGACTAATACAGATACAATAAATCAAATAAAGGGATCAAAGAGTTTCAAATGATAAGTAGTAATATAAGAATAAAACTGGATGATGTGGTAGATCTTGATCTGGATATGGTAGGGGGGACCTTCTTAAATTTGGGTCACTTCTGAGGAGGTGACAGATGAGTTAGGAACTACATGACAGCTTTGACTTTGCATGTGATTGAAAGTTTAGCAGATCCAACATTGGACAGTTTGGACAAATATTCAAGGTAAGAATATGAGACCCAATGTAGACTATTGCTGTAAGACAATATGGCTAGAAGGGAGTCTGTGCAGAAGAGGTTAAACAAAAAAAAAAGAAAAAGAACAATACATGAAGTTGAGCAAAGGGAGGTAACAATAAGGAATAAACCACCATTAAGGAAAGACTAAATTTGGTTAAGAAAAGGAAATCAGTTAAAAAAAAAACACAAAAATGCATATATCTGTATGTGTGTGTCTGTGTGTGTGTATGTGTGTGTGTGTGTGTGGTTTATCCAAAAAAGTAAACAACTTAAGAAAGGTAAAGTTTTCAGAGATTAGGCTGGGATAAAGTTTAAAAAGTCTGCATATATACTTATGTATATATATAATAATTTACATTTATATACATAAATTTATATCGACATATTTATCGATAATAAATCTATATCTATGTAGATAAACATAGGCAATACAGCCTATAGATATAGGTAATAAATAAAATATGATGGAAATATATATATGATTAATTCTATCGAGGAGAAAAAATACTGGGTATAGACTTAAAATTTATACATAGCTTTTTTATTATAAATGTATTTATTTGACATGTGTTGACAAATCTTTTTAACTCTTGAAACAATGTGAAGAATTGTACTATGTCATGAGTTAGTCTTTCATTTCCAAAATTAAATGACCACATTTCAAATTGTAAAGATTATGTACTGATAATTTAGTTTATTTGTAATACATTAGATACAATGATAATAGAAAACTATCAGAATGCTTTTGTTCAATATCAGAGAAATAGTATACAATTTTTATTTTTAGTAAGGCAAAATATTGCAACTTGAATTTAATGTAGTTCTAAGTACAAAAGTTTTGAACTGTTTTCAAGAGAATTATAAGCAGAATCAAATGGAGTCATTGGAGGTTAATGTCATAGCAGACAAGAATTTTGAGTCAATATATAAAGAAGTTGATAAATATACATTATTAGAAAAGGAAGGGTTGGAGATATTTTGTGTATTGCAGAAATGTCTCATTGTGGCATATTAAAATTTATTCCTCTAAAATGAATAGAGCAGACTTTTTCAATAATCAGTGACATATTTAGAAAATACATCAAAAGGACCTAATACGAAAGACATTAAAGAAATTCTCCTAAATTTTGTAGACTATATTCACTCCAGAAACTTGTCTGCTTTACATGCCACTGGATCATATACTTTATGAAAATATAACATTGCAGAATAATAATTATTTTAATAATAATTTGCTTTAATAATTTTATAAACAAAAGATTTATCTAAGCAATGCTCTCTGAAGTTAAGCCACTCCATGGAGATATATAGGATAATCATGTTTAAATTATTTTTTATATATGTACACATTTTCACATTTGTATAACATTCTTGTGTTTCTTGTTTTGTAACTTAAGCCAAAATTTTAAAAAAATGATACATAAGGAATAAAAATATTTACCATTTATTGTGTGTATGTGCAAGGAGGCAGGCGCTGGGCTATTTGTATGTTACATGAATAGCCTCCACTACTTTTCACTACAATTCCCTGAAGTAGGTTCTAATAACCCTGTTCTTCAATAGGGAAAACAGAAGCTCAGAGCTGTTAAGTTACACAACTAGCCACTATTCTGGGTTCTGGCTGTCTAATTTCAGAGCTACCACTCTATACACACGTGCCATACTCCATCAGTTTTTACTACGTATACACACCAAGTAATTCACTTTCTTAATTTTATATTTTTTGGTTTTTTACTTAATTTTGTGTGTTATGACTTGTGTAAAATGAAGTAGAAGTAAATGGATCTCCAACACTTTTTTTAGGTCTCTAGCCCAAACTGATTTTTCTGAGCTTCAATTGCCCTTATAGTCAGAACCATACCATTTAGTACTGGTTTATTTCTATGTGCTCTAATGTTCATCTTAATTTTTTGTATAAAAGTAAGCACATGATTTTCCTCTTATATTTTTATATGCCCTTTATTCCGTAGCCCAAAGCAGAATTCAAGCAGCATGATATAGTTAAATATATATTCTTAGAAAATTATTATATTTAAATTAATTTTGTTTTAATTTCATATAACCAAAGGTATAATTTAATTCTTTATTAAATTTTACAGTTGTATCATTCAGAGTTCTGGCAGGAAACATAATGCAACTCAACACAAGGAGGGCTGAGGAAAGTAGGGATAGAAACTTCAGTACGCCTTTACCACTTAGTAGTAAAAGAAAGTAGCAAGAAAGTAAGATTTGGAGTCTCAGAGGGTGAGAAGAGCCTACGGGGAATCCTCTAGGTTGTGGATTGAGGTAGCAACTTAAGAATCAAAGTGTCTGAGACAGGACACAGAAAAGAAATAGCCCAAATTCTCTTTCCTCCTACTCTCATATCTCTTGCTAGTACCTCCCAGTGGCCAAATCCAAACAGAAACCAGGGGAAAGAGACCCCTGGTGATGCAGGTCCCAGGAGTTCAGCCCACAGGGCACAGAGCAGAGGAAAGGAGGACAAGAGGAGGTGGTCCAATGCAGAATAACCAGTATTATGGAAACTGACAATCAACTTATTTTGTGGAACCAAAAACACCTTCTAATTGTCCTTTCTCTTTCCTGAAAGACACTAAAATAGAGAAAGTGATTACAGCTCTTTTCCCTAGAAAATCAGTTATGGTTCAAATCTACATTTGTGGGTTTTTGTTTTACAATGACATCTTCATAAAGGAAACACTGTGACTTCTACAGATAGAGTGTCTTAAGGAATAAGCTAAATCTGGACAGGCTCTGAAAGAGCTAATGGACATTTTGTGCTTCAGTTTTGTTTGGGAGTGATGTTAACCATGAGTGGTTGACCACTCACATAACCTTCTAGTAGACATAGTCCAACCCCTCTAAAGCCACACATTGTAGCACTCTTTCTAGCCATGGTCAACTGAACAAGGAATGAAGAGCTGATGTAAAAGCAGCAAGTCATAGGCTGGCCAATGACCTGTACCCTAAGCCCTAGTAGAAAATGATGAGTTGAAAAAAATAGATCTAAAGGTGTAGTTGAGTCGTATGAAGGCAGACACCTAAAATGAAAATCATGCGCCCTTGTCTACTGTGATTTATGCTCTTCCTGTGGCCACTCTACTTCCAATCCTACTTGTCTCATTCAATTATGGTTTTTATTATTATTATTATTATTATTATTATTATTCTAGACTTTGGCTTGTTCTAAGTTTCTAGAGGTCCTGAACATATGTGTCCTAACAATAAGCAGTCCATCATTTGAGTTAGTAGAGAAGATGGTTCTTGCAAACCAAAGAATTAAACTAAAACAATTCTCTAGAACAGGAGTCCCCAACCTATGATGAGTTTTATAATTGTTTCATTATATATTACAGTGTAATAATAATAGAAATAAAGTGCACAATAAATGTAATGGGCTTGAATCATCCTGAAACCATCCTCCCCTCCCCCGATCCGTGAAAAAATTCTCTTCCATGAAAACAGTCCCTGGTGCCAAGAAGGTTGGGGACTGCTGCTCTAGAAGACTCACATTGTATATAAAGCAAGGGAAATGGCTGTCTAGTCAGTCATGGCAAGTATAAATCACATTTCCTACCTCTGCAGCCATCTCAGGAAGATACATACACAGAAAACAAACAAATGCCCTGAACAAAACTATTCACAAATTTTCTGTCCTCTATCTACTGCTTATCCAGTTCCTTTCAATTCTTCTAGTTAGTAATTTTTCTCAGTTTTCACCCCCAACTAATTCCCTCAGAGAGGTGCACTCCTATCAGTCAGTTTAGCATGGAGCAAGAACAGTGTGGAAGACACAAGGATGTGAGAAATATCCGTGAAATTGGTACAAAATGTCAAAATGGTCAATCAGAAATTATTCTCTATGCTCTTCTTGGCTACGTTCTCTGACTGGTTATTTTATAAGGGTAAAATTAAAGTTCTTTTAAGTCAGAACATCATTTATGGTATAGTTCTCTTTTGAGAACATGAACTGAGCTCTTGTTAACTAAGCATTTGGTCTTTATAACCTACTGAGTAAAATGACCATATCAGACATTGTTTTAGATCAGCAATTCCCCAAGTTCATTTGACAGAATTTATTCAGAGAAATATAATTAGTGCTGTATAAAAAAGGCTGCCTTTTTTACAAAGAAATTTTGGAAATTGCTGGGTTGTCTAAATTGCTGCATATGCACAGTAGATCTCTAAAGCAGGGTAATATCCCAAAATAACTTGGCCAAGAAATTATTTTTCCCCTGAGTATTTCTAGGGACTAGTATTCTATGTTTCCCACCTTTAAAAAGTCTATTCAAGTGGCTATCTACTGTTTTTTCCTGAATATCATAATTAATTTGTGATGCACAGAATGGGCAAAATAGAGAAAATAACATTTATTACAAGAATGTTGCTTTAAAAGAACTCATTTCTGTCTGGATGTATGAGTGATATTTTCAATTTAAAATTAGCATTTATGTTTAATGGTGCATTATATTTTTTACTATAAAATAATATTTATCAATTATTAGTGTACTTAAGTGTCCCTAAATTTCTATTTGAGAGTAGATACTTACACATTTTCATATACCTGTGGAAATATATATACACACACACACATGTCCTACATATATTGAAACAAATACATTTTTAAAATATTTTAAGGTTTAAAATAAACACATTTATTTTTCCTCTTTTCATTAATCTAAATACTCATTTTCTATGACAATATAACCAATGTGGGTAAAATTTTCTGATTCTGAAATCTGTTTCTTAGCAACCACTCAATGAAAGATTCTTTTGATGTCCATTGAATGTACATCAATGGCTTAAAGTTTCTTAAAATAAAGACCTGATAAATTAACTGATTTAAAGAAATGACATATTCAAAGTATGTGCTATATGTATGGTTAATTAAATGCATACAATAAAAATACTAAGAATATGAAAATATCTAGTTTCATAATTTAAAGATAAATTATCGTAAAAAATATACAAGATCTCAAATTAGGTAGCACTTTACAATAATGGACTGGTTCATTTATGCAGAACAAAAGTAGAAATTATATAAAATACAAGTAATAATTACATCAATTATACTAAAGTGTTACTAATATTGCTAATATAATTACGGAAAGATGACTTCAGGTTAGTTTTTAAGTTTTAACAACATGTTTTTTGCTTTACTGTATGGGCATGTGTCATCAATTTCATGTGAAAAATTTGCAAGCCTTTTCAATGATACACACATGTTTATGCATAAGACTGTTTTCTAAGGAAAGGGTTTCCTTTATTAGCTATTCATTGAGGGTTAGGAAGTTCACTCTGTCTTACATTATTTGGGGAGATCAAAGACTTGGGTAGTTTTCTTCAGTTTAGATTAGATATATTCTAAATTGGTTTAGTAAGCAAGAACCATTTTATTGGTGTAAAAAAATTCATAAGAACTTAAACAGTTCATGTTCATGTTTACTGAAACTTTCTTTATGTTTACTTTGCTATAGAAATCTAGGGAAATATTAGTCAACATTTAATTTGATGACAGTTACTTATTGGGGGAGGGGAAGAGATGACGGTTAGAATATCCTAGCATAATCATAGACAATTCATGGAAAATATGGGTTCTAGTACATAAGATGAATGGAATAGACAAATGGCATGCAAACATGTAGCTCATGTTTTTCTGTCAGATACCCCTTCTTTGTTTTTCTTTATATGATTGTGTTTATAATATATGTGTGTTCACGTGTGAATATATGGGTATCAGCCCCATCAAAAGTAATCTCTTAGAATTTTACTTCACTTTTAATCTTCATTGCTTGAGCAGAAAAATAAAGTCCTGGCTGGAAAAAAATGGTATGTGTTCTTACCTGGATTTTTTCTAATAGCTTGAGAGAGAGGTCACAGATTTTGCTAACACTGAAAAGGATGCCCAACATCAGGTGTTCATAAAATATTACTGTATTACCCTTAATGACTAACTTTAAAATAGTACTCTACAAATAAGATATTTATATCACAACGATGGTCAGAAACAGCCAGAGAGAGTTTTTATTTTTTCTTTGCTTTCGTATTTTCATCTGGTAAAATTAGTCAAACTCATATGCAAATGACGAATATTAATTATTTCTGTCCCTTAGCTGTAGCTTTCACTCAATGAAACAAAAAAGATACAAAGAGGAAGCAGGAGATTTGTTTAACATAACTGGCTTATTCTTGTCATGCTAACAAATATTGAAATTACCGAAGAGAGATTTTTTGTTTCCATCACTACAGTGTTCCTCAGAGGGTAGGCAGACTATGAAACGAGGGGAAAGGGGAGAGGAACAAGAAAAATTGCTCAAGTGGATATTTGTCACTTGGAGTTCTGCTTTGTCCCAGAAATCTAAAATGACCTAATGACCTACTTAAAAAATCTGCATAAATCTAATATGAAATACCACTATAGGACCGAATTCTGCGTTTGCAGATGTTTACTGCATTAGCATGAAAGAAAAGAGGATTTCTAAAATTCTCTGATGATTAGACTGAAGAAATGCTAAAAATGTCACCTTGTCCTGTAATTGTTCACCGGCCATCCCCATCCCAGTCCCACCTTTAAGAATTACCATATCAAGCTATTTAAAAGTAAATAGTGTGTCTCCTTTGACCAACTGACATCTTTAAAATTTTTTCAAAGGATTTCATAGTTATGGCAAAACACTGAGCTGTTCCTTGCTTGTCTATCAGATTATTAATAGGAGATGGCTAGCACCATCTAGCTGCAACACACATACAAGATAAAGTTAACCTTGAACTCTTAGGCCAATATAGACACTGAAATGTCATCCAAAGAGACTCGGGACCATAATAGCATTAGCATAGGAATGCGTTGGAAATACATGTACATATATTATGTATATATGTGTGTGTGTAAGCTTGAATTACAGCATGAAAGTTTTTTTGTTGTTGTTTTTAAATTTTCTAAAGTCTTTAGTGAACATGGGAAAAAAACCACCAACTGGATATTTTGCCCCAAGCTGAGCAATAACAAATTTTGTCATAAATGTGATTTTTCTTCCACGAACTATTGTTCATGACTATATACCCACAAATGCAAATACTCTATAATCTTGAAATTCTCCTGGGTATAGTCAATGTGTTTTCCTAGTCTAATATTTCCAGAATACCTCCTACATCTCTGCAAACTTTTACAATATTTTATATTTTAACATTATACAAATTCTATTCCCTTTAGAAAAATTAAATGATTCTTGCAGTTCTCCTGTGTAGCTAGAAGAATGAGGCTCTAAAAAATGTACAGTGGGTTATTTTGTTTGAAACATCCATTTAATGACAATTTACTATAAATTTCAATTGCGTGTAACATTTTATGTTCTATTCCCACAAGATTGCAACATTTGCTTTCCCTATAAGTGTAATAGACATATTAGGGTAAAACAAAAACACAGGAAAAAATATGTATACAGACTGTTCCTCTTGGGTAAAATGAAATTTAACACAGGTGTCCACTGACTGCTTTTACTCATGACATAGGAATGCACTAATGCTAGTAGTTCACAAGAAAAGACATGATGCAGAAAAGGAATGTTTTTCAATAGAATAAATAAATAGCCAAACTTGGAGTTGAATAGAAAATCCCACAACAGAAACTTGGCAAGAAATGTCTAGTAACAAGTTAGTTCAATTGAGAGAGGAATTTAGTATGGTTTCTTTTCCAGGGGATGAATGATTAATAATGCTCGCTCCACCAGGTGCTCCATGTGCTCTTGACCTCCAGCCCCATCTATGTTTGCAGGTGTTCCTCCAGTTTTACAGGAATAAACATTGTCTCACTATGTCTCCACGAGGTGTAATTTTAGGGGCACGCATTGTGGATGCGTGCAGTCACTTCTCTTGCCATTACAGCTAAATTTTTAACAAGAGACTCCAAAGCCTGATCCATAAAAGTTGGATGTCTACCAAGAGAAATGGACAAGATGCCAGCATTTGCATACAGTGTAAGTACGGAGCTGTAACCTGATATTTGCATTCAAGTGGACTTAGAGAGAGCACTTAAACTTGATGGGATATATTAATATTATATCCAGTGTCCTTTGATGAGTTTTAAAATGAAGAATAAGGGAAAAAAGTATAAGTTTATTTGAAAAGCAACAATTGGTTTTGGTTGTTAGACCATTAGAATCTGAGTTACAGTTCTAAGTTCATACGCTGATACACTAAAAAGATATAAGCAAATGTATTCCCTATGGTGGCTGTGCCATGGAAGAGGTGAAATAAGAGGGAGAGCAGATTGTGAAAAAAAAATATACAGGATGACTTTACTGTACATTTGCTGCTGGGAACAAGAGAAAGAAAAGCTACTTGCCCATGAACTAGGACTGTCTCTACTGCTGAACTGCAAGTAATGTGGAAGATATATTGCAGATAGAGTAAATCCAATTTTGTTGTTTTGTTTCTGTTATTTACCTATCATCTATCATGTATATATGTATCTATCATCTATCTATCACCTATCTGTTATCTAGCTAGCTAGCAATCAAGAAAGGATTTGTGTTGCAAAATGTTGGAAGGTTATGTAGATTTACAGAAGCTAATATATACTACGTTTTTGACTTATAACTTTCACACTTGCTCTTTTGTATTTCACTTTGGTAATTCTGGATATTAATTCACATGAATGTTATTGAATCTATTAGTTTGGGGAATTGAAGTAGAGCGATACTGTGATAACAGGAATATAGAGGGGCATTTGTGATCTTGCAGTTCAGACCTTAAAAGTGCATTTAATAAAAAATAAAAAATAAAAAATAAATTACACTATTAAAATAATAAAAGGTAAAAAAAAAAGTTAGTGTAGCACAATTTGAAAAGACTAGGAGAAGATGTTAAACTAAACTTTGAAAAATTGTATTTGTCTTTATTTTAAATCACTGTATCTTATGAAAGTATTGGGATTCTGTGTTTTGACACGATGCTCCAGTATGTGGGTGGTAATTTACTTTCCAGATGATTGTTGATCTAGTGATGCTCGGTGATAGGTACTTCCCAGAACTGCATAATTTGGACCCAATTCGAGGATTGTTGGGTCAAAGTTTCAAAATTTTTAAAAAACGAAGAACTATAAATTTAAGTAAAGTAAAATATAAAATTTAGAAAGGAAGAAGTAAATTTAATTACCAAATTTAGTTCATGGTCAATTAAAAAAATAAGAAAAACTCCCATTTTGTTATCAAAAAGGACTAAACCCTCCCTTTTATCTTTCTTCTTTCTTCCTCTTATCTGTGGGCATTATTGGCACGGAGAAAGTAGCTGATTTTTTACATTCTGAAGCCGGCAAAAAATAATAAATAAATAAATAAATAAACATATTGAACCTGAAATATGTTTTTGGAAGAAAACAAGAATGCACTCAGATTTTACTTGAAATTATTAATGAAAGCAAATAGGAGACCTAAAGAGGGCTCTGCTAGTGGACAAATATAGATGGTTTGTGCATCAAAAAAGGAAGCAATATTTACAGTCACCAGGAATAAGTGGAGTCTTTTGAAAAAGTCATAAAAATATAATAATGTCAAAAAGGGTACTATATCACAATCGTAGTAAAAGACAATTAAAATACATATATAAATTTCCTGATGTGAATCCTAAATTGAAATTTTAAAAATGTAAGTGGTTTAAAATATGCAAGTGGGCTCTTATTTTCTAAGAAGGAGATAAAATAAGTGAAAATACTTATGTAAACTGTTAAAAAGGGGCAGTTGGGGGTTTTTCTCTTTTTTTTGGCAATTCTCTGGGGTTTTTTTAGTAGTAAACTACTTTGGACTCTTCTACCTTTGTTACTCAGCTGCTAAAGTTTGGACATTCCATCTGTGTCAAAGTTGGACAGTGCATTGGACTGTCCCTTGAGCTTCTGCCAGTATATCTGGGACCCAATTCTGGAATAAAAGGACTATAGCTAATGTGAGGTTGTACAACATATAATCTGGTTCTGAGTGAATTATAAGGATGTGTGATCTTGCTTTAGGTTCATTTAAAGGAAAGGGAAATTTTTCTAAGATTTGTACTGAGAGGTAGAGAACAGACTCTGGGAAACTGTTCTGATTTCACTCAAAACTGTAGACCATGTCAGTTGCACCATGGAAGACTTTTGGTCTGCCGGGTAAATTAGTGTGGCTAATTGAAGTGGAAGAAATACTATAATTGTGGCATAAAGGGAAATCATGTGATGTTTTGGTGTTTATTACAAGAGCAGTGAAAAATTATCAATAGTAATAACTAGAAATTACAGAGTTTGGTAAACATGACACTAGAATAAAAACACAATAAAATAATTGATCAAAATTGTCTGAGTTATTGAAAAGCTATTTCAGTAGGCCCCCCTTATCCATGGTTTTGCTTTCTTGGTTTCAGTCACCTGAGGTCAACCAGTGTCTGAAAATATTAAATGAACAATTCCAGACATAAACAAATCATAAGTTTTTAATTGTACACCATTCTGAGTAGCAGGATGAAATCGTACATGATCTTTCCCTGTCCCATCTGGAACATGAACCATCCCTTTGTCCAGCATCTCCAAGCGGTAGGTGCTCCCCACCCTTTAGTCACTTAGGAGCTCTCTCAAGTCAGATTGACTGTAGTGGTATCACAGAGCTTGTGTTCAAGTCACTATGATTTTACTTAATAGTGGCCCCAAAACTCAAAAGTGTTGATGCTGGTGACTTTGATTTGCTAAAGAGAAGGCTTAAAGCATTTCCTTTAAGTGAAAACGTGAAAGTTCTTGACTTAATGAGGGAAGAAAAAAAAATAGTATGCTGAGATTGCTAAAGTCTATGGTAAGAACAAATCTTCTATCCATGAAATTGTGAAGAAGGAAAAAGAAATTCGTGCATAGTATATATATAAGGTTTGGTACTATCTGTGGTTTCAGGCATTAACTGGGGGTCTTGAAATGTATCCCCCACACATAAAGGGGGACTACTGTGGTACTGGATGCAGCAGTAGGATCCAGCTAAGAGGATGCCACTCTTTAGAAGAAAAATTTAAGCTGTGAAAAGTTTGTGTAACAGTAGCTTAATAAGGAGAATTATAATAAAAGTGGTGGTGGAACCTAGAAAACAGTGCCTGCTTCAAATTTTCCAGCTAATACTACGAGGTACAATCCCAGGAGTGAAGTAAAGAAAGAAAAAAAGGAAATGAAAAGTGTTTCAATACTTTGCTGGCTGCAGCTTCTCAAGGAAACTTAGATGGTTGACAAGTAATCTGTCATATAGAGGTCTCTGCAGAAGCTACGTGGAATCACCATGTCTCAGGAAACTTCATCAGCTAATCAGGGGAGGCAAGGACAGGGTGGTCCAATGCAATTCCATGAGGTGTTAACGCCCAGTATTTCTGAATTGTATTGTCCATCTCTTCTACCCAACTGCAAGGTTCTCAGCAATTCCAGCAGTTTCTAATAAGACTGGAGTGCTAGAAGCTCTGGCTTCCCTTGCAAGCATATAAAACTATTAGCCTTTAAAAGAAATGATATGTCCAAGAGAATAAAATCTCACTGTACTTCTATTAGAAAGGCATGCGCCAGAGTTATGAGGACCATGTGCATGGAAGTGAGCTCTTCTACCTGTGGATTCCTATAATTGTACAATGCACTGATTAATGTTATATCAATACAGAGATTTTCACAATTCCAGAATTGACAGTTTTAATGCCTATTCACTTCTTAGGTATTTACAGCTTCCCATATAGCATTCTGTCCCAATAAGAATGGTTAATACCTTTTTAAAAATAATTCTGGTCAAAATCAGGTCATAGAAATTGATTCCAAAATACTAATAATAAGCAGTGAAATGCAATTTCCATCTGATATTGTGAGCAGAACCGTGGCATGAAACGGCAGAGTGAGGACATATGGATGCAAGTTATCTCAGTAAACCAGCTTCCAAAAATGTTGTACTGAGAAGTTTTCAATTCATCTTTAAGGAAACAAAATAAGTGACCTGAACAAAACCATGATATGCTTTTGATTGCTTTCAATTCAAATACTTGTGTGAAAACTTCCTGTACCCTTCAAATTCACATAGAACTAACATATTTTATGAACCTGAAAAATTATTAAAAGAAAACTTCTCAGTAACAACATTGCAAGTTCTTAAATTTTACAAATGAAGTCAACAAAGTAGTTGTGGAATCTCATAAGAATTTTTAAGATGGTATGTTATAAAAATCATATGTAGTAGATATTAATCTCTTCAACGGGTTCTCTTAACTGTACAGATTTACGATGGCTTAACAAAGATGGCAGATTAAGAGACTATAGGTCTTATCCTTGCTTACCCTTCTAGTCTCTATTTCTTTACTCTCCACTTATTCCTTAACTCACTCCAAACTGGTACTCACACATTGTACACACTTTGATTCCAATAGGCTCATTTATGGCTAGATGATATTTAATCCAACACAATTTTTTTTTTTTTTTTAGTTCTTACCGTGCCTGGCATTTCAGCAATTTTTAACACTGATGGATATTCCTTCTTTCTTGAATCATTATCTTCCCCTGGCTTCCAAGATGCTATAAATATCCTGGTTTTCTCTCTACCTATAACACTGATTATTTTCAGTCAGTTTTTGTAGCTTTTCTCTCATGAGGCAAAAAAATAAAATTAAAAAAATAGTACTGTACAGAGTTAAAAAGGCAAGGAAGGCTTTATTCAAGGCTATCGCAATATGGGAGAGAGGCCAGAACTCAGTCCAAACTCAACTCCTACGAAACAAATGGTGGTAAGGTTTTTAAGAGCTGGGTTGAAGGCAAAATCACAGGCCATCTGTGTTTGCTAAGTGGCTTTAGCCGAAGGAGAAGTAAATTTTCTCATATCTTCGTGAACAGAGGTATTTTATAATTTGGAGCAAAGTGCCTTCTTTTTTTAAATTTTTTAAATTTTTAATTATTGTGGGTACATAATAGCTGCATATATTTGTAGGGTACATGTGAACAATGGTTACCAGAGGCTGGGAAGGGTAGCAGGGAGGGGGAGAAAAAGTGGAGATTGTTAATGGGTACAAAAACATAGCTGGCTAGTTAGATAGAATGAACAATATTTGATAGCATAACTAAGTAACTATAACCAACAATAAGTTAATGTGTACTTTAAAATAACTAAAAGAGTGGATTGGAATGTTCCTAACACAAAGAAATGATAAATGCCTGAGGTGATGGATACCCCAGGTGCCTTCCTGAGTTAGGTTTCTACCCTCCCACAGAAACTGGAAGATGGAGACACTATCCTCCTTGATGATTACATTTCAAAGGGATGGTTCCCAGCTCCTTGAGAAAGACAATCCTGGATTGTAAAAATGGCAAGACGCTTTTAAAAAGATCTAAATTTCAAAGGGATAGAAAAAGAGTTTACTAATTATAAGTTTTCTAAAGTAAATGCTCTAAGAAAAGGAAGGTCAAGAAGTCAGGAAGAAGGCTGTCTAAAGTTTAGTCAGGCTGAGGGAGATGTTAAGGTCAGCAATCTTATACCAAATATTTGAATTTGGACTTTTGTTTTTCAATGATTTTTTTTGCCTTTTAAATCGTATCATAGGTAATCTCATCTATTCCTGTGGCTTAATCATCTATGTTCTAAAAACTGCCAAATCTTAATTTCTAGCCCAGCACCATCTTGTGCACTCAGACCGTCTATTTAACTGCCTAAATCCTTTCTTCACTTCTCTGTTCCACATGCCTTTGGACATGCCCAAATTCTAATCCTAACCCTAACACTTGCCCTCATATCCACTGTCTCAAATTAAAATAGTTTTCCTTTAGCTCCAAATAGAATTAGTTACTAAGTTCTGTTGATTTTTCTCTCCTAAATATCACTCAAAAATAGTTTGTTTTCCATTTTGCCATAGTTTACACACTAGGTCAATCAATCCAGTATGATAGTGTGTCTTGCCTGCCACCAATACCTCCACCAGGTCTCCATACACTCACTCCTTCTTCTCTTTGGTTCCTTTTCCTCACTGCACCCCACGAGATACAGTTATGCACCTCATAATGATATTTCAGTCAATGACAGACTGCATATATGACAGTGGTCCCATAAGATTATAATAGAGCTGAAAAATTCCTATTGCCTAGTGACGTTGTAGCTGTTGTAGCATCTTGGGGCAATACGTTACTCATATTACATCACTTTGCGGTGATGCTGGTGTAAAGAAACTTACTGCTCTGTCAGTCATATAAAAGTACTGTATAGCACATACAATTATGTACAGTACATAATACTTGATAATGATCATAAACAACTATGTTACTGGTTTATGTATTTACTGTACTATAATTTATCATTATAGTGGATTCCACCAAAATATTTGAAACTACACATCTGGCTATGCTTAATTTCTGAAAAATAAAGGTTTTGTTGTCATGGTGTTATTTTTTCCTAATGACTGCACACCATAGCATTAGAAGGCAGGGCCTTACTTTGCACATGATCTCAATTCCCATGCACAGAGGAAGCAGCCACAGTTGTGAGATTCCTAACCCAAGAGACAAGCTCCAGGGCCTCCAGTTCTAACCACTCTGTGGGGCATCTCAGAATCCTGGGGTGGGATTCTGAAACCTACCTATGATAATATGTTCTATCATTTTCACATATATGTTCTTTTAAAGTAAATTTTCTCCAATTTACCCAACAGATGGCTCAATTGTTTCCTCTGTTTTTATACTATAGAATGAATTTTTGTTTACTGCTTGCATTCTTGATTGATTCTTTGTATTTTGCTTTTGTGCTGGGCTACCCTGTTCTAGAATTACCACTAGCACTCATCTCTTAGGAGGCTTTGTTTAAGCTTCATTAACACAAATTCTGACAAGTTGACCCTTACAAAATCCAAAACTCCCATGTAGATTTATTCTTACAATCCCTCCATATTTCTTCAGTATACATCTTTAATTAAAAAAAGAAAAGAAAATGCAAGTATTTTGGTAAGCCCTACTCAGACCTTTGACTTGAACCAGCCAGTCCTTTGCTCGGATAAATGTGGCAGTAGTCAAGATGGTAAAGCTAGGTAAATAGCCTTTGTGGTGTTTAATGGAACTGTTCATCTGATTTCATTAGAAGCTTCATTGAAAAAAATATATATGTGTATGTATATTTCAATGATAATTGTAGTAGCCTTGGGCAATGGGGAATTTTAAAATATGCAGTTATAAAACTGTAAAGGACCTGAGCTCCCCACATTTACTGCAGTGATATCTGCACAGCCTTAGCAACAAATATTGACAGAATTCACTCCCATGTTGCACAGTCCCAGTGTCCCCACCAGCAGGCAGTGTCACCATACAATAACTCTTTAAATTGGAGTGTAGGGAAGAGAGAATACAGTCATGCAAAAGGCAGTTTGGGAAGGCATGTATTTTAATCTTTATTATATAGGGGCTTCAAAGCCAATATTGCAAATTCAAGCTTGTCTGATCATATTGGAGGTTTAGCAAGGCAATCCACCAGTGGTAAATTTGCAAGATGATTTCAGAGGACAATGGCAAGGGAAAGGAAAAAAAATATGTGAGCTGTTGGCGGCACCCTAACTTCCACGGGACTATGATCCATGAGCCATCTCCTTAAACTCTGTTTGTACAATGATTAGTGAATAAACTCATTGAAGGGAAGACTGGGGAGGCTCTCAAGAAATTTAGAATTATCATATAAATAATGGTTAGAGGAGAAAGGTTGGATAACCACTCAGGTTATTCTCTGGCCCTGTCTTCTCTGTGCCAGCTTCCTGGAGAACATTGTCTATAACAGCAACAGGGAAGATCATATATCACAAAGCACTGTAAGCATCTTAGATGTTCAGGCATACAGATGTGTGGCCCAGAAATGCAATACAATATAGGTAGGATGGAGAAGAGTCCCTTAAACACCAGTGGGAGACACCACCGCAAGGTGCAAATGAGCCACACGGGCGTGGTAGCTAGAGAGACTGCCCTTGGGAGCTAGAGAGCTGCCAAAACTCCAGAGGTGAAGAGGGCAAGGGCTAAGCTGAGATTTACTACTTTGTTAAGAATTTTCATGCCCTAATTCTATCTTTGAAACTCCATCTCTCATACACATGTTAATTACACTTACAAGAGAATCAGTTCATTGTTCATTTTTTAAAATGTTTTCATCTTTGTCTACGATTTATGTTAATAGATTGGTGTCACCTTTCAGTTTGAGGTTAGGTAAATCATCCTTTCCCATCTTGAAACAGCCCTCCATCTAACTAGAAACTACAAAATTTACAGGAAAAAAAAATAGAAAATTGTCAATGGAGGTGTCATCAATATCCCAATATTTGCTGAGAGTATGCTGCAAGTTAAGTGTTGTAAACAATAAAATATAACAGGATGCCTTCCCTTAAGGGGGGAGGGATCTTATTGAGGAAATCAGTCTAAGGGTTCGTAAAATGGTTAGAAAACAATTACATATGTGACTGTTTTGTACTGACTAAATAATCAGTACATTGGGAGCAGAGGGAAAAGAGATAACCTATATAATTTCTCTGCTGCTGGCAATGTTAGAAGTGACTTGAAGCAGTTGAGCTTAGGAAAAGCAGAGAGCACACAATTGCAGATAGCCCATTAGGAGTCAAGAGGAAGCAGGAAAGGAGTTGACAAGACATCAGTAGAGCACCATTGCTTCAAATAAAATGCGGCTTTATGAAAGGCAAGGACAAGGAATACTTTTGTTTAATTGCCTCCTTTTTTTCACACTTCCATCTGCCCTAACCCCTCACATCTCCAAGGGTCTTTTATTCCTTCCTGGGCATCCTGATCTTTCCTAAATTCCTTCTGATGAGACCGTTTTACCCAGTCTCCTAAAACCTTTTATCATGGATGGAAGACGTGTACATTGGTAGATAGTACTAAGAACAAGAAACCTGGCAAGTGTTGGGTATCTGCCATGGTACTTTCTTTCCCTGGCACCCACTTAAGGTGTGGTCCCTTTGACTTCCAAAACCATTTCTAACACCAGGAGGGAGCTGTTTGAAAGAAAAGGTGAGATTTCATAGGCAAATGATTTGTAAGTTATTTTTACAGGTTTCTGTTTTGATGCTCAGCAAACATTTACGGGAATTACTTAAGCTGAATGTGAGTTATTTGAGATCCTCCAAGTTTTAAAATTAGTATAGCAAAGCAATAGTTTAAGCAGTGAACTTCCATGCTTATAATGTACATATTTACATGACAAAGCTGAAAGCTAAAACATCATATCTCGTAAGCATGCCTAACTGACAAAATCTTGTACATTAAGTTAGTATAATCATAGATATTTTAGTAATTTCCCACATGGAGTGTTTTCATAGGGAATTTATATGATTTAGATGATGATCATGATAATCCTTATGAAAATTAAAAAATTTTTAAACTAGTTATTTGAGGTTGGTTTTATCATATTTTTATACTTTATAAATGTTCATTTATGATTTTAAAACCTACCTGTAATATGTTCTGTCATTTTCACATGTATATTCTTTTTTAGGTAAATTTTCTCAAATTTACCCAATAGATTGCTCAACTGTTTGTTTTGTATATACTATTGAATGGATTTTTGTTTACTTCTTGCATTCTTCATTGATTCTTTGCATTTTCCTTTTTGACAGAACTACAGGAATCTATTCCTTAGTACATTCATAGATTTAAAAAAATCAAAACATAGAGACTAAGGTTATTAGAGGAGAAGAGAACAGTAGATTATACTCTTTTGAAATAGAAGTTCTGGTACCTAGTCATTTTGTATTATTGTCATATTTAGTGTACTTAAAAAACAGTTATAGTAGAAATGGAAGTCTAATAAAAAGAGATAATCTTTGAATGACAGAGACAGAAACTTCTTAATAAAATAAGAACACTTGAAACCATTAGACTTTTTCCAAAACACCCCCAAAATGTATTTAAAATTCAAGTAAAATATTCTACTTAATATCAAAAATACTTCTATAATCATGCTCAAAGAAAAAATAAAGCAAGTCATGCTATTGCAGATACCATTTCTTTAAATAGCAAGGAAATCTACTGTATTTATCAATTATTTCCATTCAGATGATTATGTGAGCAACTTTTACTACCACTTAACAATGTATTTGTGCCTTAATGGCACAAAGCAATGCATTGTAATTTTGTGAGGTTTGTAGTGATAAATCTGTCATTTACCAGTGTTTAGCAACTAATTTTCAGACATTCCTAATGCAGAGCATATCCCATTAAGTTTAAAAATTCATTAAAGTTTCTATGTGCCAGATGGCACAATGTAAGAAATGTTTGAAGTACACAGCAATTAAAACTCTTAAACATAAAATAGCCTAGCTGCCAATTTGTTATATATACTGCATGTTAGAGCACCACAAATTGCTGGCTAGATAATATCCATCTGTTGATACATGAATATCTAAGAATATAAGTAAATAGATCAGGCTTGAGACAAATTTACATCCTGATTCCTAAAGACTACAAAACCTTTCATTAATTTTCTAGTGTTACAAGGCACAATTGCATTTCAAACTGGAAATGCTCAGAAAGATGAAGACATCAAGCATTTGAAAATTTATCTTCAGAGACCGATTGTTTGATTTACCTAGGAATAAAAATCCATTTAAAAAAGGGCTCCTGAATACCTATAAAGAGCAAGTATAGTTTGGAGTTAAGACAGCAATCACAAAAATGGTCAATTTCAAATTTAACATTATATTTAATAGGCTAGATTTTACATCTGAAGAGTAATTCCTTTGAGTCCACCCCCCTGATTATATTTAACCAAACAAATATACTACTTGTTTACACATAACAATCTACAAATTACCTCAGTTATGTAGTTAAAAATATTGTTCATCCAATACCCAATTCTAAGACTTATTTGAATGTTCTGAGAATGAATTATTCACCCAACACATTATTCCACTCCATTTTTATCATTAACTAAACAGTTTGACTTTTAACTTGATATTGCTAGGTGAAAATATTCTCCCAAATCCAGAATATATTCAATTGCCTTAAATCCTCTGTTTCACTCGAAATTGGTATTAAATAGGTATTTAAAATCTCCTTGATTTTAGGTGGAGCCAAATCTGATTTTGAAGATGTAATTTTCTTCATCTCTATCAAGAAATAATTTTAAAAAATGACAAAACAATTAACTGTTTACCTATGTTGAATATCTACTGGTCACTGTGCACTCTTATTTTTATTTTATTTCTGTATCATACGTCTGCAGTATATTTTATTATGCCAGATTTGCAGATGAAGAAACTGAAACTTATGGGGGTTAGTTGGCCTGCTGAAAGCCGCAGAGCTAGCAACTTGAAAACTAAAATTTAGAACTTACTGTTTAATTTCTAAAAGGTGTTTTTTGTGAAAGTGGTCTCTAGACTCAGATTATCTGGTCTAGAAACCCAGATGACAACTATGAGCAGCATCTTTTTGGGCAATAAGTAGAAATTTCTAGAAGCATGACTCTGTTGAAATCTATACTTTATAAGGATGAGGCAAATATCATGAGCTTACATTAAAATAAAATTCTATTGGGCTTTTTTTCAGAGGAATAAACACTAAGGATATTGTGGTCTTGTTGGAAAATAGGAAACTTACATAAAAATGGTTTTAAATATGTCAAATCATAATCATATACTGAAATATATGTATACACATACACACATGAAAGTTAGATATAAATATGGTTTTCAAATGCCTATGAAGAATTAATTAAAAATCTGTAGAGGCACTTGGCTCAATAGCTTGAAAAGGGGGTATTAAAATTTAGTGAATTAAAAATTAAATTTCTGAATTATTTTTCTAGAGGATAATTGTCTTAAAATATAGTCCATTTGTGAAATTGAAAAAAAAATTCTGGTATACTAAGGAGCAAAGAAAATTAAGTATTGCTTACTTCACTATCTGACTATAATACCAAATCCACTGATGGTATCAAACTGAGAAAAAACTCTTATATGTGAGTCTGATGGAGAATATAAACACTGTTTCTTTCAGGGTCTTAGCTAGACTATCCTAGGAAAAATCCCCAAGAGCGTGTTGTAAGCTCTATCCTTTCACATTTCCTAAGGCCATCATCTAGTTGTATTCCATAACTTCATATATGATGCAAAAGTAACCCAAATCAATACTATTGTAAAAAATTTAGAAAAATGTGTAATAAAATACTATTTTGTAATGCAGACTATTTAAATATTGGTCCTGTATTACAGAAGACATTTTAGTAAGATGTATAAGATTTATATGAAACTACAATAACATCTCAATTTAGAATATCATCATATAACATACAATGTATAGTTTCATTGATTATTGATATCATTTATGATTGATGTCAAGACACAATGAAATAAAAATAAGATTTAAACAAAAAAGAAAAAACTCAGATGATTTTGATTCAATAAAAATATTCTATCTTCTTTAGTCACACCAATATTCATGCATAAACTTGAAGAAAATTTTCCAGGTAATTATTTCATGAAATATTGTCCAGCTAGATATAATCCTTTCCCAGGATTCATGACAATAAATAAAAGCACACTTAATTATTTTGTAAAAGTAACAAAAACAAAACAAAAAAATCCCCAACCAACCAATCAAACAAAATTTCTCATTCAAAGAAAAGTATTATAGTGATTATCAAATATGCCATAAAAATGAATACAAAATGGCTCTGTTCTCCTGTTTCCTCCTCTCAGAAGAATTATATTGATTTATCACGGAACTACAATATATTCAATTAGTAATGGAAATATTTTGTATTGAATTTTAGTGATAACAACTCAAAAATACTGACAGATATCTGGAAATCACACTTCTTGCAATAAATGTAACTAACTTTACAGAGACAAAAACTTCACTTGTGTTATGTTGTTTATGTTTAACAATCTGAAAAATGATGGATATTTTAAGATTTTTTTGAATCTAATAATAAATTCTGAAAAATAAAAGTGAATAAACATTTATTTTTCTTAAATTGATAAAGTTAAAATACCTCTTAAATAATTGAGCAAAATCACTAATTAAGTAAAAATACCATGTATGACAATTTTGATCTAAAACATATCTAAAATTTTTATATAGTTATATACAACTATATAAATAATTATATTTATGTACATGTGAAGGTACAAGTTTTGTGTGTGTGTGTTTTTGAGAAAATATTTGCAAATTATTCATCTGATAGGAGATTAATATCTAGAATAAGAAGGAACTCAAACATCTCAACAGCAAAAAAGCAAACAATCCAATAAAAACTATGCAAATGACCTGCACAGATGTTTCTCACAAGAAGAAGTACAAATGGCCACATACATATGAGAAAATGTTCAACATCACTAATCATCAAGGAAATGCAAATCAATGAGGTATTATCTCACTCCAGTTAGGATGGCTATTATAAAAAATATATAAAGACAAAAAAATGACAAAAAATGTGTTGAAGATGGATGCAAAGAAAAGGGAGCTCTTATACACTGTTAGTGGGAATGTAAACTAGCATAGTCACTATGGAGAACAGTAAAATCTGTTCTCAGAAAACTGCAAGTAGAACTACCATATGATCCAGCAATCTCTCTACTGCACACTTTTCAAAGGAAAAGAAATCAGTATGTTGATGAGGTACCTGCACACCCATGTTTATTGCAACACTATTCACAATAGACAAGAGAGGAATCAACCTAAGTGTCCAACAACAGATGAATGGATAGAGAAAATGTGGTATATACACACAAGGGAATACTACTGAGCCTTAATAAAAGAATGAAATCCTGTCATTTGCAGCAACATGGATGGAACTGGAGGACATAATGTTAAGTTCAATAAGCCAGGAATAGAAAGTTAAACACCACATGTTCTCACTCATACATGGAAGTTAAAAAAAGTTGATCCCATAGAAGTAAAAAGTAGAACATAGGATACTAGAGTCTGGGGAGGGTGGGGGAAAGGGTGGATAGGACGAGATTTGTTAAAGGATACAGAATTATAACCAGGTAAGAGTTCTAGGTTCTGCAGCACTGTAGTATGACTATAGTTAACAATAATATATTATACAGTTTCAAATAGCTAGAAGGCGGATATTGAACATCCCCAAACCAAAGAAAAGATAAATTTTGAGATGGATATGCTAATTACCCTGCTTTGATCACTATACAGTACGAGTATGACAACATCACTAAATACCTCATAAACATGTACAATTATTATGTGTTCAAGAATTTAGAAATAAAAAAAAATAAACATACAGCTGACAGCTGAGCAGAACAAAAAAATTAGAGGTAGATTGAATTTTCCAAAACTGTCCTCAATGGTATTTTTCATTCTACATGCTCTTTCAGAAACTTGACATCCCCCATCAAGAGTATGAGTCTATTTCCTCTCCTCTTATACTTAGGTGACCTGGTGGTGGTAAATCTTTTTTTAAAAGGTGGAACCTAGAGCCTCAAATTTTCCTCTTCAGCTGGTCTTTCACATTCTAATTACAGCTGTCTTCTCTTCCCCATCACTTCATGTTCCCTTTTCTGTAAAGGTTGATGCTGATCACTCAGAAGAAGGTTTACAGCTGTTAACTGACTTCCCCCTGCAGTACAGTACATTGCTGCACAATCGTGCATGTAGAGTATGCACTGGACTGTATCAGTCAGTGTCTCCATTTTTGTTTTGTGTCAAGTGAGTTCATGATCAATCATGCAACACTCATTGTGCAATATAATATAGTGTGGGGTTTATTTTGCAAGAAAATGTTGTGTCCCTGTATATTACTTTAACTCCATGTTAATATATTGAGTTCGAAGTTGTCACTACAATTTTTCAGTTAAATTGTGCTTAACATAATGATGATAGTTTTGTGCTTTAGTGCAGAGTTTCAAGCAAGGAATGCACATTGAGACATGTAAACAACTTGTCACAAATATAGGTGCCAAAGCCAGAATCTGGACCTACTGAATCATAATATTTGAAGGTGAGTCCTGGGCATTGTCAGCTTAAATTGTAGTTTCAGCTGTGATGCTTATCTTGGTTAAGAGTCATCTTTTGGTGTTATCAATGTATTTGGAGATGTGGAAAAACCATATACCATATCTCTCATGAATATCACAGGTCTAATGTAGAAGAAATTAGTATGAAACAACATTGCTTAAGTTGAAAATAGGAACTGAGAGGTCTTTTAAAAATAATCTATTGAGTTGAAATCCACATAATATAAAATAAATTAAAGGAAACAATTCAGTGACATTTAATTCATTCACAATATTGTGCAATCACCACTTCATTTAGTCTAAATCACCTTTTCACTGACTATGGCTTGTCTTCATTTAATTCAAAAGAATGCTGTCTTCTTGACCCCTCCATTCTTTTGTTCTTTCTTTGTTCCTATTAACATCAGATGTACCTGTCCAATACTTCTGTGTCTGGCTTTATGTCATCACTGCATATTGCATTCCGTATAATACACGGAAAAAGGCATGGCTAAAGTGCAGAGCTTAAGGACCACATTCATGAAGTGGATTTAGAAACACATCTAGTTTTGTTTACAAAAGTAAAAGACTGGAGGAATGTTATGGAATCTTACAGGAGGTCTCTCTGATACAAAGGAGCTATTTGTTTTATCTTCTTTCTCTTTGTCACAGGCAGGTCACTAAACATGGACCAGAATTCAGTTTGGAGGGCTTCTAGGAGATATTCTTACAGGAGTTTCTGTCAAAGACCTTATAGCCTATCATGCAACACTTTGATTTCTTAAATTTTCTGTCTCATCTTAGGAAATATGATTTCTTAATCAAGATCAGGCATAAAAGCACCCAGTTATGGTGGAAGTTATCAGAACAGAAAGATGTTTCCTGCCTACTCAGTGAGCACCTCAAGAACAAAAGGCATTTGTTAGTGTGAAAATAGTCCTAGACTAACAAGGAACTTGTGCTCTGGTTTCCTTACCTGTAAAAAAGGTCTAACACGTGTTGCATGGCAGCCATAGTAATTATATGTAAATATTCATGATTGAATTTCAATAAAAGGATACTATCCCTCACTGTTTGGGGTTGGTTTAGGTACTTGATATAGTAGCACCTGGTGGTGGGAATGTTGGTTTATACCAAAACACATTTTGTAGAGAGAAATTCCCCTGATAACAAAGCAGAAGAAGATTTGCAGGTCCTTGGGAAGTCCCTAGAATTTTTTAATAGACACATTTTTTTTAAGCAATTTTAGGTTTACAGAAAAATTGTGCAGAACATACAGAGAGTTTTCATGTACTCCTTCACTTCCCATTTTGGTTTCTCCTATTTTTAATATCTTGCATTAATGTGGTGCATTTGTTAAAATTGCTGAACAAATATTGATTCATTATTATTAAGTAAAGTTTACAGTTTACACTAGGGCTCACTCTTTGTATTGTAAATTCTATGGGTTTTGACACATCTATAATGATAGGCATACCCTTGTAATATCATACAGAATATATTCACAGCCCTAGAAAGCCACTGCGCTCCATCTGTTCTCTCCCTCCCTCCCCCCACAACCTCTGGCAAACACCGATCTTTTTACTGTCTTCATAGTTGTGCCTTTTCCAGAATGTAATATAGTTGGAATCATACGGTATGTAGCATTTTCAGATTGGCTTTTATCACTTAACAATGTGCTTTTAAGCTTCCTTCATATTTTTTCAGAGCTTGATAGCTCATTTCTTTTTGTTGTTGAATAATTTTCCATTGAATGGATGTGCCACCATTTGTTTGTACAATCATCTACTGAAGAACAACTTGTTTACTTCCAAGTTTGGGCAATTATGGATAAAGCTGTTGAAAACACCTATGTGCAGGTTTTTGTGTCAATGTAAATTTTGAACTCATTGAAGTAAATACCAGGGAACATAATTGGTGGATTGTATGAAAGAGTATGTTTAGTTTTATTAAAAAACTGCCCAAATTTCTTTCAAAGTGGCTTTACCATTTTGTAAAACCATCAGAAGTGAATGGGACTCCATTTCCTTGCTAGCATGGCATGTTGTCATTAAAAAACAAAAAAATTAAGCCATTCTAATAAGTGTGAAGTGGTATCGCATTTTTGTTTGAGAAATTGAGAGGTTTTTTAAAATTTTTAATTTAATGTAATTTCATTTAATTTTTTAGAGATGGGATCTCACTGTCACCCATACTGGGGTGCAGTGACATGATCATAGCTCACTGCAGCCTCAAGCTCCCAGGTTCAAGCAATCCTGCTGCCTCCACCTCCTGGAGCTAGGACTACAGATACCACCATACGTGGCTAATTTTTTGAATTTTTTTTTTTTTTTTAGATATGGGGTCTTGCTATGTTGCCCAAGCTGGTCTTGAACTCCTGGCCTAAGCAATCCTCCCACCTTGGTGACCCAAAGTGCTGGGATTATAGGCATGAGCCATTGTGCTCAGCCAAAAATTGAGAGTTTTTAAAAGATTCAAATACAGAGTAAATTGGAAGACAGTTTGGCAGCTTCTTATGGTCTTTTCTTTAGTCTTTCCCTATTGGCACACATTGAGGTTATCTTTAGTATATAATTACCACAAATAGTGTTGGAATTAACAATTTTCTATAAGCCTCTGTGCATCTGGATTTTTAAAAGCCATGATCAAGAAATAAATTGAAATTACCAAGTTGTGTGATAGCATTTAGAATTGTATTGGCCACAGTCAGGCACAGAAATCAGTCATTAAATACAAAATATCAGCAGAACATAAGAATATTCATTCCCCCACAACCTTTAATACTTGCCAAAATCAAACCTTTTAAATTCTGTTAATTTGATGAAGAAAACTAAAGGACGCTTTCATGGTTTTATTTATTATTTACCTGATTACTATGTTAGCTAAACAGCTTTTGACTTTTTTAAGTGGTTTTAATCTTTAATGTATCTTTTCTATGAATTGCCTGTTAATATTATTTAATCACAATTCTATTTGGATGTGTATCTTTCATGCATTATATTGGTTAATTATGAGCCCATGATTTAAAATGACCTACTTTAGAACACAGAACTTACATTGCCCTTGGCATGTGTGTCTCAATTTTAAACTAAAATGACTGTCAAGAAATAAAACTCTATAAATTGAAAGTAAAAACAAAGAATATAATGAATTGAGAAGAAAACTAAAACTTCAAACAAATATAATTAATACCCTTAGAGAGATAAAAGAAGATATTGCTTTTATGAAAGAAAAAAAAAGATTTAAAAAAGGCATTAACTGGTAGACACAGAAAAAAGTTCCAGAAAGTATAATTATAATATCATGGAAATTTTTAAAATCCTTAAATAGCTTAAAAATATAAACCTAAAGACACTAAGAGAGGAAAACTATGACAGTAAAGATAATAAAATTAAAGGATCCATCTATGAATACAAAAATCTAAAAATAGATATTGAAAAAAAGATGATCTGCAAAGAGAGTAAAAATCTATCAAATAAATAATACAATAAACTGTCATAGTGCTGAAATACATTAATTTTTAGGTTGAAAGGAGATTACATGTGACTCCCTCTCTCCTGCTAAAATGACCCACACCAAACACATCATTACAAAAAATCAGAATATAAAGTATAAAGAAATATTGTCACAAGCTGATATAATGGATCAGAAATCAAAAAACAGTAAAGGAATATGATGAAAATGTACTTTCCAAATTCAGCTGGAAAATTATTTCCAACATAGAATTTTATATGAAATATGAACCTGGAACCTTATTTATATACAAGATCTCAAAAAAAGTTATTTCTCATGCATTTTTTTCCAAGATGCTACAGGAATATATAATAAATAAAAGTGATGCTTTATAATATGAATAATAGGGACTGGGCATGGTGGCTCACACCTGCAATCCCAGCACTTCGAGAGGCCAAGGCAGGAGGATTGATTGAGCCTAGGAGTTCAAGACCAGCCAAGGCAACAGAGCAAGACCTTGTCTCTACCAAAAATTTAAAAAATTAGGTAGGCATGGTGGCTCTTGATAGTAGTTCCAGCTACCCAAGAGGTTGAGGCAGGAGGATTGCTTGAGCCCAGGAGTTTGAGGTTGCAGTGAGTTGTGATGACGCCACTGCACTCTAGCTTAGGAGATAGAGCAAGACCCTGTCTCAAAAAAAAAGAAAAAACGAATGATAGTGAAGGAGATCCATAGATAACAAATGAAAACCAAGCCTATAAAGCAACAAGATGGACAAAAGAGGGATCACAGAGTTTAGTACTATAATATTAACTAATGATATGACATAAAGTTATAATCTATCTCTATTTGGAGGAATAAAAGGAGGGTCACTGTAGAGATCGCAGGCCATTGATGTATAAATCAAATAAATATGGCCATTAATGCCTAATTAAACAGCCAATGTTCTTGATAGTATTTCCTTTGTAGTGTGAAATTCAGGAAGTGAAGGAATTGGGATAGAGGATTTTGATTTTCATTAAGTCTTACAGACAGTTTGACTTTTTAAACTATATGCATACATTATTTTAATAAAAATAAATTTAAAACATTGTGGATACACTTGATAATTAGAAAGATAAAAAATATAGTCTGGGACAGCTGATAAAAGCTGACCTCATTAACACATAACAAAAGCCTAAGCTGTGATGTTCTTCTGTTGAACATAAATTATTTCACAGAACATCAATACCAGGCAAAGTTACTTTATAAATACCGTGGGTTGAAACAAGTTCATTATATAACCATATCTGAGAGCAGGGAAAAACAAGAAAACTTTGCAGCCAAGAAAAAATGACCAGATAAGTGACTGCTTCTTCTTTATCAATGGCAGTCTTACCCATGATCTTTCTCTCCCATTTTCTAGTTCAAATTATTAAGACACATAACTTTGCTCTTTGGACAAACTTTGTCTTGTGTTACCATTTTAAAACTTCATAAAGGAACATTTCTGCTTCAACCTGAGATGTAGTAAGAGAGGACAGATTTGTGCTTTCACATGAAACAAACAAAAAACATATAAAACATGTTAATCTATGGTTTCAAGACACTGGCATCAGACAACAAACGACACTACTCCCTAACAGCAAAGACACAAATGAGGTGAGCCCTATACTTATGCCAGTTTACTGCCTTCAGGGAAGTTCCAGGAAGATGGACAGGAAGGGGAAATCTAAACAAAATCCAAGGAGATAAATCTAAAAAACCTAAGGAGATAAATCTAAAAAATCCTGGAAAAGCAAAGCAGTTAAAGTTCACAGGGCAAAGTAGAAGAAAGGAGAATGCTACATAGAGAGAGAACTCCAGAGATATTCAGAGGCTTCACCAATAAATATTCAGATCAGTGCATGAGTAACTACCCAAAGCCAAGTAAAGAACGACTCAAAAGGTGTAGAGGTGGTAGGGTTGGGAATAATGACTGTTCCCAACAGATAAATGGAAAATCTTATGATTCACAGTCCTTTGGGTAGAGTAACAGAGAAGAATTGTATGTCAGTAGTGGTGAATAATTAGCTTTAGATCATGTATTCTCAACAGGGACAATATCACCCAAATGCGAGCGAATATTGGTTCTTTGAAGGCAAGGAAATTTTAGGTATCACACTATTTTATATACCTCTAAAGAACCATAGTATAGAAATGAATGTACCCTATATTTGTAGCATTAAAATTTCATGGGAGAAGAGTGATTAGAAAAAACAAATTCTAAAAAGGCTCCTTAAAAGATAATGAAAAAAGAAACTTCAAGAAACCTTGCCCTTACATTGATCACTGCTCTAGTTTCATCAAAAAAATCTTAAAAGACTGGAAAGATTTAAACTATTTTCAGTAACTTAACTACATTCCACAATAAAGCTTAAGAATATTGACAGGAATACAAAAGTATCCAACACCCAACAACAAAAATTTTACAATATATATCATTCAATAAAAGATTATTGGTCTGCAAAATAATGGCAAATTTAGAAACTTCTGGTCTTCAAAAGGTATTGTTAAGAGCATGAAAAGACAAGCCACTGACTAGGAAAAAAATATGTGCCCATCATATATTGGGTAATGAATTTCTATCCAGAATGTATAAAGAATTCTAAAGCACTGATTTTAAGAAAAGAAATGCCCCAATAAAAAATGGGCAAATAATTTGAACAGTAACTTAACAGAGATAGGTGATAGATGATAGATAATAGATAGATAGATAGATAGATAGATAGAAATATGTAAAAATGACAAATAAGCTAAGCACAAAAGAAGAAGGCAATCATTCATTATTAGGGGATTGCAAACTAAAATGACAATGAAGACTACTATACACTTTTAGAATGGCTGAATATTAAAAGACTGATTATGTTGAGTTTTGGGGAGATATGCAGGAACAGGATCTCCTATACAGTGGTTGTGGGAATGCAAAATGGTAAAACCAATTTGGAAACCAATTTGAGAGTTTCACAAAAATTAAATACATACTTAATATATGATCTAACCTTTCCATGCTAAGGCATTTACTCAATAGAAGTGAAAGCATATATCCACAAAAAGACTTATACATAAAGTTGCCAGGCATTTTGTACATACAAGCACGTCTTGTATTGAATGATTTTGTCTTGTCTTCTGTATTGACATTGTCGGGATACCCTAAATATCCTGTATTCAGGCTTTTATTTTTTTGACAAATTACATAAATTCAGCAAAGTTATTTTTTTACCATAGTAATTGGTGCTTAAATCACTTAAATGGCAAAACAACTTCAATTTATTTTTAGTTTTCAAGTTTGTAAACCCTTCAATGGGTCAACCTGGTTTATGGTCAGTTATGAGTCAGGAATTATGAGTAACAGATGTGCTCATGTGTCCATGAGATCATCCAACACAATTTTTTTTTCAATTCGTGCAATGCTTGCTATAATCTACATTTTTATTTATGTAGGTTTGAATGTCAAAGTACCAAAACACAGGTGTAAATTTCTTGAAGAGTCTTCTGAACGGTGGATACTTATAAAAGAAGAAAAAAGTTCTTTTGAAGCTCTTAGTACATCTTAGAAATTATGGAAAGTCAGATATAAATTAGCACATACTAACAGCTAAGCATAAGAGATATATCATTTCCTCAACTAGTACCAAAAGTTGATTCAAACAACATTTTTTATTAAGAGAAATAAAGATGAAGAAGAAAAAATAATCACAAGAATAGATGCCACGGTCTTCTAAACCATATATCATTATCAGTTTTAGCTCAAATAATTGTTTGAACATATTTCTACCAGAAGTATTTCTGAATCCAAAAAGGTAAACAAATTTTCAAGTACTAGGACAAAATAAACTGCAATAAGGAACAATTATTACTCCTTCCATTTATGGCATAATCATGGGTTCAAGTAAGCACAATGCAGTAAAAAATTTGCTTTGATTTTATAATATTTTCTCATGGAAAAAGCTTGGTGATAAGCCCATAGCAAGTAAAATCTCTTGCAGATAAGACTTTAGAAACAGTAGCAATCTTTTTCAGTGACTCTCTTATTAACTTTAGGACTAATGAGAAAAATCATACCGATTATGGTCAAGATAATATAAATACAAATTTTGGTGGCTGCTTGTATAAAGGTACAATGTTTATTGAAAGTTGAAACAAGGCATGGATGATTCTCTTGAAAACGTTGAGTATCCTGCCCATGTTCTGTCTAATGCCACTCAACAGCATGTGATGTCCTGTCTATTGGCATTGAAGTAATTGTCATGAAATGTTATTCTTACTTCATTTACACAGTTTAAAGTGAGCAATTAAAGAATATTTGTGATTTTGTTGGCATTCTGTATTCTTGAATTCTCTTGCATTTAAAAACGCATCGGCTCTTTTTAATGAATGGAATCTTCACTTTATTTGAAGTACTTCATCATGCTTTAATTCCAAATGTCCCCCAAATACTTGACTTTGAAAATAACTCATTGAGTAAAACCTATTACGTTCTTGTGCATAGTTTTCAATACATCTTTAGCAATAGGAGTATGCAAACTGAAACAAAACCAAAGTGGATTATTGAAATGCTCCATTACTTAAAGGAATTGTTGAATGTGTTGCATAAAAAATTTATTTTTTAAAGTCTCTTCAAGTATCAAGGCTGTCCTTAAGAGGGAAAATATTACTTATAAACAGGAAAAGGAATTCCAGCTTAAGGCAAATAATTATTATGGCATTCGCCATCCCTGCTATTGAAATGGGTTTTATCCCTTTAAAAATTTGATTGTTTTACATGGATGTTACTAAATACTCTGCCAGTAGGGAAACAAATGAAATCATCACATTGATGGCAATGTCCTTTATTGGACAACATTTCAAAAAGTCATTGATCAAGAGATGCTTGATCAATCCTGAGAAATCCTGAGAAAAGAAACACAGGTTATTCCATGAATAATGATATTATGTGTTTCAACAAATTGAATTTGAAAAATAATTGTCAGACTTGTTAATTTTATGGGAGAAAGTTTAGTATAACAGCTCATAATGCTAATGTTTAATGTGTTTTATCATTAATAAATGTCCAATGGACAAAAGAACAAAATAAAATGGATGCAATCACTGAAAATATAAATGAAACATAAGACTACAACTGCAAGGAATTTTATATACAAATTATGCAAAAAATGAACATTTAAGGAGAGCAAGACCCTTAGAGACATAAAATTAAAGAAAGAAGTATACAATTTAAACACTTATAATTTGTTTCAGATAAGCAAGGAATGATTTTTAGTATAAGTGTGATGTTATTCCCTTAACTCAGTGAACATATGTGTAAGGGATTAGAAATGATTTAAATTTAACAGTCTTATATTTTTATTTGCTAAATATGGTAACCTTTTTTGTACATGGATCTTTGTAACAGCTTTAATATCAAAATCTATAAATAATGCAAACATCCATTGTATTAGTCTACTCATGCTGCTATAATAAAATATTACAGACTGGGTGGTTTAAATGATAGAAATTTATTTCTTACAGTTACGGAGGCTAGGAAGTCTGAGATGAAAGTGACAGCCAATTTGGTTCCTGGTGAGGGCTGTTCCTGACTTGCAGACAATTGCCCTCTCCATGCATGCTCACATGGTCTTTTCTGGTGCTCTTGACGAGAGGAAAAAAGAGAGAAAGAGAGAGAACTCTCTAGTGTCTCTTGTAGGGACACTAATCTCATCGGATTAGGACCTCGCCCTTATGATTTTACCTAATCTGGGTTACTTTCTTAGAATCCTCATCTCCAAATATAGCCATACTTTGTGTAAGGCTTCAACATATAAATTTGTGAAGAGATGCAAATATTTAACCCATAACATCTATCAACAAATAAATGGATAAACTGTGCCATAGCCATAAAACACAATGCTATTCAGAAATAAACTGTTGATACATCCTATAACGTGAATGGATCTCAAAATAATTATGCTGATGAAAGAAGTAAGACAAAAAATATATACTGTATTATTCCATTAATATAAATGTCTAGAAAGTTCAACTGATTTGTAATGGTACAGGCAGATTAGTGGTTGCCTGGAAATGAGGAAGAGGGAGAGTGAAAATGTGGAAGACAAGAATTATAAAGGAGCATGAGGACAATTTCGTGAGTGGTGAATATGTTCACTATCTTCATGGCAGACTTTTTTGTTTATGTATATTTATTATAAAACAATAAAACTGTTTAAAAATAATTAATTCACTATGGATAACAGACTTAAACTTAAGGCATGAAACTATAAGAATTCTAGAAGAGTTTGAAAAAACTCTTACAGATACCAGCCTAGGCAAAGAATTTGTGAAGAAGACCCCAAAGGCAATCACAGCAACAACAAAAATAAATAAATGGGTCCTGATTAAATTAAAAAGCTTCCACACAGCCAAGGAAACAATCAATAGAGCAAATAGACAACCTACAGGATGGGAGAAAATATTTGCATGCTGTACATATGATAAAGGGCTAATAACCAGAATCTAGAAAGAACTCAAGCAAATCAGCAAGAAAACATAAAAAAAACCCATCAAAAAGTGGGCAAAAGACATGAACAGAAGCTTTTCCAAAGAAGAGAGACTAATGGCCAATAAACATATGAAAAAATGTTTAACATCTTTAGTCATCAGGGAAATGCAATTCAAAACCACAATGAGATATCACCTAACATCAGTGAGAATGGCTTTTATCAAAAAGTCCTAAAACAAAAGATGCTGGCGTGGATGCAGACAGAAAGGAACACTTATACACTGTTGGTGGGACTTCAAACTAGTACAACCTCTATGGAAAATAGTATGCAGATACCTCAAAGAACTAAAAGTAGACCTACCATTTGATCCAGCAATCCTACTACTGAGTATTTACCCAAAGGGAAAAAAGACATTTATAAAAAAGACACTTGCACTTGAATGTTTATACCAGCACAATTCACAATTGCAAAGATGTGGAAACAACCCAAGTGCTCACCAATAAATAAGTTGATTAATAAAATGTGGTATATGTATACCATGGAGTATTACTCAGCCAGAAAAAAAAATGGTGAACTAATACCTTTGTAACAACCTGGATGGAACTGGAGACCACCCTCCTAAGTGAAATATCTCAAGAATGGAAAAAAAACACCACATATACTCACTGTTGAATTGAAACTAAATGATCAACACTCGTGTGCACATATGGTAGTAAAATTCAACAGAAGTCAAGCAGGTGGGAGAGGGGAGGAGGGGATGGGTAAATTCATACCTAACGGGTACAATGCACATGATCTGGGTGAGGGACACACTTATAACTTTGACTCAAACTGTACAAAAGTAATTCATGTAGCCAAACATTTGTACACTCGTAATATTCTGAAATTAAAAAAAAATTTTTAAAAAACTCCTTCAACATCTAAAAAAAAAAAAGTAATATGAAGGCCACTGTCAATTCCTGAGATCCACTGTTTATTATGTTGCCTAGAGTTGGGAGGTTTGGTCTGGCCTCTAACGGGGAAAGGTTCTTTCACCAAGTTCCAGAGATAGAAGTCTGCACAAACAATTTAAACCCTAAAGTTTTCATTGGGTTTTCTCTATTCTAAAACTGCACCTCTCCATACCTCTCCTAGACAAATCTCCCTCTTCCTTCATGTTTTCTCACTATTGTTAAATCACATGATTCCTTCTAATGCCACAATTTCACTAGGGACAATTTGGATTTGAAATAGTTGCTTTGGAGAATTTTGAATATAAACAAGATTGTTTATTTGGGAGACGCTTTAGACCAAGAAGAGAAAAGAAAATAGAACTGTCCGATCGTCTGCATTCTTCATTTGGGGTGAGGAGATTTCAAAATGCAATTTGAACCAAGCATTGCTTCACTGAAAGATTCTTTAGTTAACACCAATGAAAATTGTGAAAACTTAAAATACTTCATTTGTCAATCCATCCAAATCGTGTTCCCCTTCCCTTATTTTATCTTTCCTTCCCTTTCTTTTTCCCCTTTCTACTTCTAAGCCAGAGATACTTCCTCAACTCTCCATAAGAATGCAGTCTCCACATGGAGAAAATATTTGTTGTTCTGTAGACTTAGATCCTTGTGCCACTGTTAAAGAACAAGGACTTAAAGGAGATTGTTATTGAAGAGTTCAGACTTGTCCTGGGCTCAGATCCTCTAAACTCTACTGATCTCTGGCAATCAGAATATCTTTTGGTAGGCCCACGTGACATACGTAGGTTGAGAAAAGCTCACTGTCATAATCTTGAAGAAGATTTAACAGCTGTAAAATCTTTAAGGAATGATGAAAAAGTTAACATTAATCAAATTAAAGCATGCTTAATTAAAAATTTACATAAGATGTATATATAATATATACATGTAGAAGACTATGTATCTGTGTATTATTTATAATATATTTAATATATGCAAACACATTCATCCAATAAATAGAGAACAAACATGATATACTGACAAAAAAAATATGACTCCAATTCAAAGTTTCTGAATTTTATCTGACACTTGCATATCTTGTTATTGTGGTCAAAAAAATTTAACATCTCAGTATTAATATTTCTCTTCTCTGAAAAATTTAATAAGAGATAGTTCTACTTTTAGTTCTTTGAAGTATCTCCATACTACTTTCCATAGAGGTTGAACTACCATTTGATCCAGCAGTCCCACTACTGAGCATCTACCCATAGAAAAAAAAAAATTCTAGAAAAAAAGATATCTGCACTGGAATGTATATAGCACCACAGTTCACAATTACAAAGATGTGGAAACAACCCAAGTGCCCATCAATACATGAGTGGATTAATAAAATGTGGTATATGTATACCATGAAGTACTACTACTCAGCCATAAAAAAATGGGGAACTGATAACTCTTGTATTATCCTGGATGGAGCTGGAGCCCATCCTTCTAAGTGAAGTATCACAAGAATGGAAAAACAAACACCACTGGTACTCATCATCAAATTGGTACTAATCGATCAACACTTATATGCACATATGGAAGTAACATTCATTAAGGATCAGGCAGGTGGGAAGGGGGAGGAGGGAATGGGTAAATTCACACCTAATGGGTGCCATGTGTGCTGTCTGGGGGATGGGCATGCTTGTAGCTTTGACTCGGGTGGTGCAAAGGCAATTTATGTGACCAAAGTGTTTGTACCCCCGTCATATTCTGAAATAAAAAAAAATTTAAAAATTTTTAAAAAGCCAAAAAAAATTTAATAAGAGAAAATGATAACTAATATTATCCCCATATCCCAAAGTTGTCATTAAATTATGCTGGATATGAAAACACATCATAAAGTTTTCAATAAAAATTTATACAACCCTATACAAATGAAGGATATTATTTTGAGTGCGCTAGTAAATATGTAACACTTAAGTAGCTTTCATTTAACTATTAATTATGATTGTCACCCTTCTTGAAAAATAAATAATACATATGTGTTTTCCCTTTTGCCAAATTTGCTGTACTTATAAAAAAGCACTTGTACTTTTATCGTACTTCAGATCCAAATTGTTACAAAAATCAATCTTTTCTTCCCAAATGTAAGTTTGACTTATAGATATTTCTTATTTTCTGTTTCTATACACTAAAACTTTAAAACTCAGTCTGAAACCCAGGGCTGCTTTTTCTTAACTCTAACCTTCTGTATCTACACAGAGAATTCAGCTCTTGACTTCTTAGGCATTTTTTCCTTCCAAATTTGTCTCTCTTCCCTTTTCTGATCCCTACTGATTTCTTCAGGGCTTGCTCAGGTCATCTCCCAGCATCTATTCTTCTGAGTCACCTCTAAACTACAAATTTGTGCAGATTCCTTTTGTCTGGATTCCTTTTAATGTAAGCAGGTCCCGTGTTTTTCAGTTTCTTTCTCTTCTCTGAGTATTCACTCCTGACCCCTTCCATTGAGTTTCAGCCCACAGAGAGCTCTTCATTCTCTATATTCTGTTACCCTTAAAATCAGTGTCTCACTCTTTATATCTTAATTGGTCTTCACTCATTTTCTTCAGGTCTTTGGGAATGAAGATACAATCTTGTATTTCGATCATCCATATAGTACCTTAGCATAGTTTTGGGTATAGAGTTTAGTTTTTGAAAATATTAGGTAGGTTGTTGATTGCCTAACTTATAATTTTACATATATTAATATATAGCAGTTACTTATACCTACTTAATGACAAGAATTACAACTTTACAGATACATATTTGATATAATATAGATGCAAACTTACTAAAAATTAAGTAAGAAATGAGCTCTTTCCAGCCATTTTATGCAGGAATTAAATGCTATCTGATAAGAATATTGAATATTCAATAGTTAAAGAAAGCTAGAGCAATAGAGGGCAATCAAATGGGCTATAAAACACATATATTTCTAAGAAGATATAACTTATACTAAATTATCTATACACCACTATTTAAATTTTATGTTTCAAATGATTTATTATTCTCCTTAGAGAGATTTAAAATTCCCTTTGATCATCAAACCTAGTCTTGATCCTTGTCCCATCACACACAAATTTGCATGTATAGTGTGTACTCCTCAGAATGTTATAATCAGGTTTAATTTTATGCACTGTTACGTGACATTGTAATATATTTTCCATTGAAACAGGCAATTATTGGTACATGATAGGGAAGGGGATGTTTAAAGAGCAAGCTCCAGAATTGAATTGAATTTTTATATATGTTAATAGCAAAAGTTTAAAGATTTTTATATATATATATAAAATTTAAAGAGAATACAATGCAAATATAAACTTTACACTTATTTAATTAATATGCAAAAATATATTTGTTAAGTAAAATAAACTGCTAATACATTTTAATTTACCTTTATGATAGATTTGTATATATGAATAGTGATTGTTTATTGAATCATTAGTCTTTGCCAGGTTCTTGGAAAAACTGCACTAACTAGGTTATGTACTTATTCCAATCTCATAAATGAAAAACCTGAGGGACAGAATGTTTTAGTAACTTGATGACGATTACATGGCTAGTAAATGGCAGACCCATGTCTTAAATACAAACAGCATCATGGTATAATTAGCGTTTTACTACACTATATCGTCTCCTACACATAGTAGGTGTTAACACTCACATTCTCACTAGTTGGCAGGCTCTTTATATTATATATATTATATATACAAATTTCTGTGTGTGTACATATATATATATATACACACACTCACACACACAAACACATTCTCAGCAATGTTTTGAGATAGATTCTAGTATTATCCCATTGTATAGATGAAGAAGTTGACACACAGAGATTAAGTAAATTTCCCAAGTTTGCACAGATAGAATGTAGTAAAATTGAGATTTGAACCAACTGTCTTCTCTAGAATCCATGCTCTTAACCACTGCAATACAGTGTCTCATGTAGAAAGCATACAAAAAATATCCGTTGCATTAACATTCCTGTGTTAATATCTTATATTTATATAGATTTTCTAGAATTAGAGTTGCTTACTGGTTGGTGTTTTTATTTTAATATGTTAGTTCATTCTTTCATCTCTTTTAGGATAACTCAAATGTAGTAGTAAGTCCTGAGAACAATGAAGGAATGAAATTAACCGCATGCTGACATAACATTGTCCTGAAAAGACGTGTTATTCTATCATTGGAATGTGAGATCTTATAACTTTGCCTATTTTCTCGAGAAGAATATAAAAAATTTCTATTTTGAGAACTCCAAGAATTTCATCTAAGAATCAATTTCAATGACAGTTTTGGATCCAAACCCCGTTGATTGTCACCTCAATAAACAGTTTTTGTCATGCCTCAGGATAAGCCACTTACAAAAGTATGATGCTGTAAAAGCTATGGATTTTATCTTGTACTACGTTACTGGTTTGCCTGGTCAAATTGAAGTGATATTGGATTTCACTAGATATTATTTTTACTTTTAATTGTCTAACATAGAAAGAAAAGAAGGAAGGAAGGAGGGAAGGAACTTAAAGAGAAAGAAAGAAAGAAACTCAAGTCTTCTCCCTGAGGGTAAATGTTAGACACAGGTATTCTATCCCAAATGCTAATGCATATGAAAATGAACCTGTAGATAAAAAGGCTTGGTGAATACTAAAATGACCTAGTGCTTCTAGATTCTTGAAGATGACGACAAAATAGAGGAGGCAGTTTAGGACAGTGATTAAAGGCTCAAACTCTGAATCAGAGTACCCAGTTAAATCCCAGTCATTCTGTTGGTAACTACATGATGTTGGGTAACATTTTTTATCTTTCTTTACCCTCATTGTAACATCTGTAAGATGAGGATAATTATGATATTTTTATGAACTGAATTAAAATATATAGATTGTTATTTATAATTTGCTCCAGCCTATAGAAAGTACAATATAAACATTTGCTATGGATTATTATATTTTATAAGTTTTTGTTTGATTATGTGATGCACTATTTGCTCCATGGTTTTTATTTCATCTAACTCCAAAAAATTCCTTTTAATTATAAATTGCTTGGTAGGGCCAATTTATGATGACTTACCAAAGTAACAAAAATTTAATAAATTTAAAAGAAACCTGTATTGATATATTTTGGTAATCTATGTGCCTCTAAAATCAAAATGATGTTTCAAATTTTATTTTGTTTAAATGATCAAAATGGCTCTTGCATACTAAAAGACCTAAAATATGAAAATAAAAACATGTATACACAGCAAAAATGGAATACTTATCTTTATTCTAGATAAAAATACTCACATTCTATCTTATTTTATACATATGCAAGTTATAAAAAAACTTTTCAATTCCCTATCATTAATATATTAGTGCATAGAATTTGTAGAAAAAAAATTTTATTATTTTTATAAATCCACTAACATAACATGACCATTGTACTAAAATCTAGATAATGTTTTTAAATCTTATTTTAACTTATTTTACAGAGACAAGGATTGAAAACATATATTTTTTTAAATAAAAGTAGCCAATCTTTTTTTTTTTTAAGTAAGTTGTGCCCACCTCTCTTTGCTAGGAGGCATAATGTCAGAACACTGGAAACATTACCATGTCAGAGGTCCTATTTAAGACCATGCTTAAATTGCACATTTTATAAAGTAGACATTTTGTTCACTTTGTGGATGCACTTCCCATCCCAACTCTGTAATTCAAAACACATGAAAGGATCAGTGTGTTCACAATATAAATGGCACCAAGCTTCATCAAGTAGTTCCTTTACTCTACTAAAAATTCAAGCAATGATGAGACATTTCTCACCAGCTCACTACAGTGACTTTTTAACCATTATCCATATAATAATCACACACACACACACACATACACACACACATATCAGATTGATTAGAAGAAGAGGACATAAAATTAGGAATGGAGGGAGAGTTTTCTCAAATTATATTGCTTATGACAGTAAAAACTTTGGGCAGTTTGTCAAAGCTCAATAAATTCTTGTACCATAAGCAATGACTTACAAATTTCGAAAGAGTCACAGTGAAATAGATCATTCAATTGTTTATATTCTGGAAATAAATGCAGCTAGTGAGAAAATTTTCCAAAATATAAGGAAACACTTTATGAGAATTAGCAATTTTTTGCAATATATGTATATTAATATATTCACAACACATACAGAAAAATTAGACCTTAGGAAACATAGAATGTAAAATGAAATTGAGAACCATGCAATTCATTCATACAGAGATACATTTATTGATTCATTTATTTACCACACTCATCGCTCCCCATTCTCCCACTTAAGGTCTGGAGTTAGCAGAAGGCATTACAACCTCAGCACTCAGTATCATGTAAACTTAAGCTAGTAATTTAATGCATCAGGACTTCATGCTGTTGTGAAGATTAAATAAAATAATGAACATAAAAGAATTATTCTCTAGTACATAGTGATTGTTCAATATATGCTTTCCACTTTTATTATATTCCATGCATTTCGTTGACCAATAGATGATATGACCTTGATCACAAGCAGATGAGAATAGTATAGGATAAAAGGAAAATGTATAAATAATGGCAATATAATGTACAAAGTAAAAAAGAAGAGAATGAAGAAGAGAATCAGAGAAATATACAAGTGTATTATAACAACAATTTAGAGACAATAGAATACTTGGGGTATATGATATTTTTTACTTTGGTATAAAGTTTTTCAATTAAACTGTTTTTATCCTCTTCCTCACGGCTAAACACAACCAAAACCTTTTCAGCTCTCGTATGGTCCTCTGTATTTTGTTGTTTAGTGAAATACAATCTCATCAATCATTTCATTCAACTTCATGAGAATGAATATATTCAAAACCTCCAAGAATGGTTGGAAAGGCCCTGTAGATTATGTATGTTAATTAATTGAAAAACAATACATAATTTCAGTGTTAGTTGACTTCGATTTTTGACCATTAGTAACGTAAAACCAAGACTTTTTTAGTGACCTGGTAATAGCCAAGATAATAAATAGCAACAGGAAATCAGAACATAATTTTGCCAACTATTTCAAGGTTCTCAATAAATAACATTGTAGATATTACTAGGGAGTCTACATTACTAAATTTAGAATCTGAAATTCAGATTTCTTAGTTTCAAATTCCAGCTCCACATCTTAGCAGCTGTCAGAACATTTGGCATTTAAATCACTCTTTGCCTCAATAGTTACTTCTATAAAATGATCATAAAATTATTTGGCAGACTCACTAAAAGCCCTGACTTCAGCATTATACAATGCATCCACATAACAAGAACACTTGTACCCCCTAAAATTTTGAAATAAAAATTATAAAAAAAAATTATCACCATCTTGAATTTGTCATGAGGTTATAATAAGACAATGTATGAAAGGAATTTGGAATGTTCCTGGCATATAATTTTAGCTCAAGAAATTTCAGTTGTTATTATCATTATTAATATTATTATTGATTAAATATCTCTGTTAGCTACAGTGAATTGTTGGCCTATTCTCCAACTAAGAAATGTGATACCACCACAAAATTCTGCATTGATAAAGATATTTCACTAAGAAAAGTAAGCTGTTAATCAATATTTGATTTCCTTATAACTTAACTTTTTCCCTTTTTTTTAAATTGAAAGTATCCAATTTTGAGAAGATACGCTGCTGCCTAAGAACTTCTATGCATACTTCATCTTGACCGGGGCATCTGTTTTATCTTGGCATCTTAGCCAGTTATCCCATTTTTGCTAAAATTACAGGCAAGCAGACCCTTTTCACGTGGTTTATCCTAAACTAATTCAATCACTCACAAGGAGTTTTTGCTATTCTATAAACATTCCACATACTGTTACCCAGCCCTGAAACTCATTAAAACTCGCCAAACTAATTTCTCACATTTTACATTCCATATCCAGCTGCAGTCAAGTTTCAAACATACTTCACATGGATAAAATTTACACACACACACACACACACACAAAAATTCTTTTTTATAAATCATGAACATAAAGATAATTTTGTGATTACCGAATGAATGTAGGGAAATTTGTGCCAATAGGAGCAAGTAACAAATTTTGATTACGGCACACTACATCTCATGTGTCTGAGTCGTACCATAAATACATGGTATGAATACACTTGGAAACTTCTTTATCACAACAGTCAAAGAAAAGACCTCAATTTTACATGGGGGTCATTCTGCAGAACAATTTCAATATTCTAGTTTCATTGGGAGATAAGATTCATGACAGTGTTATTCAGCGTGTGAGTGTCATGGCCTGTCTTATTTGCAAATTTCTCTCATCACCTTTTCCATATTCATTAGAGAATAAAAGGCAGTAGGATAATGGGTGGAATTGAACATGATATTTATTCAAGTCTTCCTAAGCTTGTAAAAATAACAAGAGGGTAGAGCAAAGTATGTTTTTTTCTTCCTAATGGATTTTCTGCAATTGTGTGGATCGTTTTAACTAAAGTCTAAAGTTCCAGTTATACTTATTTTTAAAAATCTTTGAAGTATTTGGTAGAATGATAAATTTACAGTAATCAAATTTCTAATCTTAGGGGAAATACAGAGTTTTTATTACATACTGTTATACAATCTGTGCTATTATATCCAACGCAATGATATAGAGCACATTTCAGCAGCTGGGGTTTATCTGCCTCAATGCAAGATTTCACACAAGACAGATTGCAAATTATTATTGTGCAGCTCTATCTTATAATCAGCTATTATTATCACATGATAACCACCGTGGTAAGGAGATTTTCAAGGGGCTGTATTTTAAATGGTCTTCAGAACAAAAAGCAAAACAAAAGCAAACCAGAGCAAAAACACTCATTGAAGCATTTTTTAAAGTAGAAGATATCATACTATTTTTAATGTTTTAGCACCTTATTTAAGAAAACCTTGGCTTTCTAGTAGTCTATTTTCTAAACATTTTTATCTCAAATTTATAGCAAAATTAAAATTCATGGCTAAATATCTTTCCTGGATGGGGAACTGGGTGAGATTTACACCCATATCAAATTCTAAGCTGTTCAGATCAAGATAAGGAGCTCACTTATCTCCAAATATGTTACTATTGATCTCCTAATAAAGGATTTTTATTTACATGGATTAAATTTCTACCACTGAAAATAAATACAGTCAACAAGTATTCTCTGGGGAAATTGAAAATAATAGTTTGCTTTTTACGTGATCTCATTTCCAAACCAGGTCTATAAAAGCACTGACAAAGAGACAGAAGAGTGATTTGTTAGTAACAGTTTTGTTCTTAAAAGAGTTTGTGAAGAGACCTATTGGAAAACACCGTCTGTTAAAAAGCTGCTTGAATCATTTTTCAATGATGCCTACTGCCCCCTGCTGGCCCATAACGGAAAGAGACCATTACTTCCCTTTGGTAATTTACGCAAATGCCTTTGAGTAATTAAGAAGAGTGATGGAAGATATATTCATTAAGATTTGAGATTGCATACATCTTTCTCCTCCCATTACTATGCATAGAAAATATTATTTCCACATGTAAGTTCTGAAACACCCCCATTCGACTTGCCTTTTTTGTGTTCTCAACTAGTTTTCTAATATCCTCCCTTTGACCCAACAGAATGGCTTATGTTATAAATCCAAAGCTAGTGAAAACATAATTAGAGAAGACCACTTGAACTGTGAAGAGATTAATGTTTTAGGGAAATTGAGCCAGATTTATTCGGTACATCAGAAATATGTTTTCATTGAAAGTCAGTGTTACATGGTGTTACACTTTTGACAGCCTCTTGGACAGTATAATCCCTTGTCAAACAAAGGTTAAAAACATATACACTGGATGGATGTGAATGGCACATTTTCTCATGACTAAGGAGAACACTAAGACATGCATGTATTAGTAATCATAGATTTTATTTTGCAATTTAAAATTATTATACAATACAATGAATTAAATCATTCATTTTTGATCATTTATGCCATTTTCTACTAATGTGAGCAGATTGAGAAAAATTTAAGCCGGCTTTTGTAATTTATATGAGAATATTTTGTTTCCTCAACACTGATTAATCTGTAAAATGAAGCTTGTTTAGAGGTTGCATTTAATAGCAATCTCTACAGAGTTGTTATTAAAATGAAAATATTATCCAAATTCAGGCCTCTAGACTATATTACAAAAGAGAGCATGTTTCTAACAAATTATTGCTGACACTTTCAATAACCAAGGCCCAGGAAAAATCCATACAGAAAATGATATTCTAGTAAGGAATCCAAGGAGTCAGTCACCAGTTTTTAGTTAAGAATATAATCGCTTTTTCTCTCTTTATTCTGAATTGCTAACCACAAGAACTGTGTTTCATTAATTGATGATGATCTTTGAGATTATCTGTATTTGTAATGGCTCTAACTATTTCACCTGGAAAGCTTATGAGAATATGCTGTTAAAAACATTAAAAGAAAACAAAATCTCAGCCATAAAAAGGAAAATAATGTATTAATAGTAATTAAATTTTAAGTAAAATAATTACTTTAATGTTCTTATATTAATAATTAGTTTGAAGGAATGTTAATTATTAAGAGGTAATTAAATATTAATCAGTAAACACTGCAAAATACAATACATAAAATTAATTCATTAAAATGAGGTAATTGGTATTTAATTATTATATCTACAGGTAAAGGATTATTAGGGATTTTAGGTAAGTACATATCAAAGAATTAGATAACTTTTTATTTTTATATATGACAATTATATATAAGTGCCTGTGTATTTGAAGGGGACAGGACAATTATGTCAATAGCAGAAGATAACTCTCTCCCAGACGCATATATTTGAAATCTACCAGATGACGAAGCACCCTATGATTCAGTTTTTCTCACAAAATAAAAAAGAATTATAGCATTAAATATTTCATATTCATGACTCGAAAATTCTGCTCAAATTTATGAATTCTTCTTGGAGTATCCAATCAGAAAAGAGCAGGGATGGCTAATGAGAGAGAAATCTACAAAGCTGCAGTATTTACCCTAGCATCCATCTTACAATGGGCATTTTCTCAATTAAGTTTGTTCTCTTCAAATACTGATTAAAAGATTATGGGGGGTGTGTGTGTGTGCGTGTGTGTGAGAACTGAAAATTTCCAGGGTATTTAAACTGATTAATTGATGTATTTTCTTTCTAGATTCTAAGTATTATAAATTATTTTAATATTTCCCTGTATGCAGGGAAATATGTATTTTTACTCAACTGTTCTTTTCCTGAAGAAAGTACTGGTGATAAAATATGATCTGAAAATAATCACATAGCTTTCTTGAAATTAGTTTCAAACTTTTTCTCATTTTTCAGAATACAAAAATGAAATATAAAATACTCATAGGCCTGGAAGTTGACATGTGACTCTCAATAAAAATATTGAGACTTCAAGAGTGGGGACAAAAATATCTTGCTCAGACACATGGTAGTGTAATTTATTTTCATCCCAGTTAATGCTATTTATTTAGTAGAATAATTAAAGACATGCATTCTAAGCACTAATTTAGAAATTAGGAACACTTGATTTAAATCTTGCCATGCTTTCTACCAAGCTGTCTAACCTTGATAAATCATTACATCTTATGAACTTTAGTTTCCTTATTTGTAGATGATGGAAAGGGCTAGATGTTTTTGAAAGTCACTTCTGGTTATATATTTCATTGATAAACATCAGTAAGCTTCCCTAAATGGTTCACCTCCCAATGCCCATTCCCCTAATTTGGCATAATCTGAATAAATTCATTCACTCCTCAAAACAATCCTGTGGAAATGGCATTGCTATGCCCATTTCACCAGTGAGAAGGCTGAGGCTCAGAAAGGACAGGCTTGTTTAAGTTCTACATCCACAAATGGTAAATGGTGGAACTAAATCTCTATTCAAAACAATGTCAGTGGAAAAGTGGCTTTCTCAAACAGGCTTTTGTGGTAAAAGATATTTTTCTAGGAATAAAAAAAAATACATAGATGTATAATTACTATTACCATTTTAATATTGTTTAGTGGTTATTTTCTATGGAAATTAGATAGAGAGATAATTAACTAGGCTTCTCCAGAGAAACAGATCCAATAGAATATGTATAAATAAATATATGTGTGTGTGTATTGTATATATGTGGTATTTATGTGTGTGTATATGTGCGTGTGTATACATATACACACGCACATATATATAAAATATGGGAATTGACTCATGCAATTATGGAGGCTGAGAAGTTCTTCTATCTGCTATCTGCAATCTGGAGAACCAGGAACAAGTGGTAATACAATACAGTTTCTATCTGATTCTAATGGCCTGATAATCAAGGTAGGGGGGTAAAGTGGGAGATGGTGTTAGTGTAAGTCCCAGAGCCTGAAGGCCCTAAAACCAGGAGCTCTGATATTTGAGGGCAGAACAAGATGGATTTCTCAGCTCAAGAAGAAAGCAAATTTGCTTTTCCTCCACTTTTTTGTTCTATTGGTCCCTCAGTGGATTGTATGATGCCCACCCACACTGATAAGGGCAATCTTCTTTACTCAGTCTACCAATTCAAATGCTAATTTCTTCCAGAAACACTCTGACAGACATACCAGAAATAATGTTTTTTCAGGTATCTGGGCAACCCTCAGCTCAGTCAAGTTGACATATAACTTTAACTATCAGATCGATACATAGATGACAGATAAATAAATAGATCAACTTGCATGATTATATACAGAAATAAAAATTTATAACGTAAGCTTGAGAAAACAAATTATATAAGTTCAGGAAATTACTCATGGGCATGCATTAAAATAATAAAATACTTGTTGGTTTGCACCATAATAATTCAACAAAATATTAACAAATTCAGTGAAGCTGAATAAAATGTTCTTAGGGTATTTGACTTAAAACATTGGTGCAATTGATCAAAATGTATTGTGGTTGCAATACATTCATTGTGGTTTTCAGGGACTGAAGTCAGGCTAGAACACGTTTCTCAATATATGGGCTTTGCTGTCTCATCTCATAGAATTTCTCATTATTTAAATTATTTCAGTTGTTTAATGGATTTTTCATTTAACAGTAGAATCTCATTACATTTAACTGTAACCAACCTGAAATTTTACCTTTTTAAAATAGACTTTTCTCTGTACCCCTAACTAATCTTCTCTAAATTTCCACTTCCTTTGCAATTCTCTTTTTGGTCATTGAGGATTCCCCAAATGAAGTCCAGTTCATTATATGCCTCATTATCAATATTACCATAAAGCTATTATTGTCATTTACTCCAATGACCTTTGATATCTTCTTCAATTCCATCTTAGCCAGAAGAACCTTGGAAATGCTACAGCCAGATGATTTGGACCATTTTCAAAGCACAGACTAATTTCATCCTGACAGACAAAGCTCAAGGCCCTCCAGGAAAAATAGCAATCAACCTGGAAAGTTGATTTTTTTTTTTCCTTTTCTTTTCTCCTTAGAGATAGAAGAATTTAAATAAATTCTCTATAGTTTTCTGGTCTTTTGCTTGATTGGTGTTTTTGTTTGATTTGATTTTGATTTGGTTTTGGGTATAACCTAACAGAGAATAAAGATCAAGAGAGGTCTGAGGGTTTCCCTCAAAATTACTCAGCTGTGTACGTTTATGCTAGGTTTCTACACATCCTTCTTTATTTTTTTTTCTTTTTAAGTTTTAATAATTTCACAATAGACAAACACTAAAATCAATTCTTCTGATTGTGAAACATATAGAAGTAAATTTATATATAATCAACATAGCAGCAGGAGCATGTCATCAAGGACCTTACTTGTCATGCAAGTAAGGACCTTTGCATTTCACGCAGAAGACCTTACTCTGCTAATAAGAAATCAAAGAGAGCTTTATGGAGGATGCTTACACAGCCTTGAAGAATCATAGGGGGGTAACATACCAAGGATGAGGGGGACATTTCAAGAAAGAACAAAAAGTGTGACATCATGGAGATGAGACAGAACATGGTGTCAGGACAGAAAGGAGTTTGGTACTAGAGCACAGAGTCAAGAAAGCAACTCATAAAAACTGTGTATAAAGGCAAACAAGGGAAATAGTAAAGCAACACATCTAAAATACCATAGGGGTTGGATGTAGAATTTAAAGGAAGGAAATAATAATGGAAACAGTTTGGAGAATAAATTAGAAGTAGGAATTCGCAATGTGGGGTGAAGAGATTCTTGGCAATTGTAGCAGGGATAGCAAATAGAGAATACCATAAGAGGATAGTGTTTACAGAATATAATCATATTGATGTTAGGCTGATAACAGAAATAATGGCATATAGTATGATTGTCAGATTATCTTGGGTGGTGGTTACACTTACTGAGTTAGCAAATATTAAAGGAAAGACAGGTTTTGGAGGGTGAGTTAGTGTTAGGTTTTATTGGGGCTATAACAAGAATAAGAATTTGGGGAGACTTTCAACCAAAAATGTTGAATCCCCCAGGTTTTATAGATCAAAGCTAGCCATAATGATTCTGGAGTTATCAGTGTATAAATTAAAATAATGCATGTGGATACAACAGTCTAGAAAAAACATGTGCAAAAAGATGGTTAAAACAGAATTTTGAAGACCTTAATAGGGAAATGGAAATTACTAGTACGATAATAATTTTAGTTGTGGAAAAGATACATTTTAAAAGAGACTATTGCATTTTATTTCTTTTTTAAGCCTGTTTTAAAACGCCATTGTATAATTTAATAAGTGACCTGTTAGAATTAAATAAACCAAATTTGCAAAGAATTCTGAAATCTTCTGTCAGTTCAAATGTATACAAATGTATACAAATGTTGAATAGAACCATAAAGCTCACATCCACCAAAAAGAATACAACATTTTCTACTCTTACTTTTCAGCAATATCCCTGCTTGTCAGGATTCAGGGTTCACCCTATTTTCTTCGCAGAAATACATTATCTGTGTTCACATTAAAAATCTAATTTTTTGTAAAATAACAACTGAGATGGTAATTTTTTCCTCAACAATTCTCCTCTTATATCTGATGTTTTGTAATCACTCAAAATGCTTCCATTGAAAGTATCTGAACAGACATTTCTCAAAAGAAGACATACAAATGGCCAAATGGTATATGTAAAAATGCTCAACATCATTAGTCACCAGAGAAATGCAAATCAAAACTACAGTGAGATATCATCTCACCCCAGTTAAAATGGCTTTTATCAGAAAAACAAGTGATAATGAATGCTGGCAAGGATGTAGAGAAAGGGGAACCCTCATACACTGTTGATGGGAATGTAAATTAGTGCAACCACTATGAAGAACAGCATGGAGGTTCCTCAAAAAACTAAAAATAGAACTACCATATGACCCAGCAGTGGGACCCAGCAAACCCACTGCTGGCTATATACCCAAAGGATGGGTTCAGTATATTGAAAAGATATCCGCACTCCCATGTTTATTGCTGCACTAATCAAATATCCAAGATTTGGAATGAACCTAAGCGGCCATCAGCAGATGAATGGATAAGGAAATTGTGGTACATATATACAATGAAATATTATACAGCCGCCAAAAAGAATGGAATCCTACCATTTACAACAACGTGGATGGAACTGGGGAACATTATGGTAAGTGAAATAAGCCAAGGACAGAAAGACAAATCGTGCATGTTCTCACTCATATATGGGAACCAAACATTAAAAATAATTGATCTCATGGAGATAGAAAGTAGAATGATGGTTACCAGAGGCTGGGAAGGGTAATGGGGAGGGAGGGATAAAGTGGGGATGGTTAATTGGTACAAAAATATAGTTAGATAGTTAGAATGTACAATATTTGATAGTACAACAAAGTGACTGTAATCAACAAATTAGGGTGTGCTTTCAAATAACTAAAGAGTGGAATTGGAATGTTCCCAACACAAAGACATGATAAATGCCTGAGGTGATGGATGCCCCAATGACCCTGATTTGATTAATTCACATTCTATGCCTGTATCAAAACATCCCATGTACCCTATATAGATACACAACTATTATGTACCCATTATAATTGAACATTTAAAAATTTAAATTAAAAATACTGCTGATGGATGTGAATTAGAAACATTTTACTCTTTTATTCTTGGTTATATTTTCCAGAAATCTATTTTTATCAATTTTTAGCTTAGAAATAAAACTGTAGCTGTATTGATGCCACTTTTTTCTACTTCCACCATTTAAAACTGTTTTTATTATGTTTCTAGTTCTCTTTCTAAACCCTGTTTTGAATATCTAGTTTAACCTTTTTTGTCAACACTGACAATGAAAACTTTAAAGGGAATGATTTGTTCACTGCTAATGTTTTAATCTACATTATTCAATCTTTTCCTTAAAATGTCATTATTTGCTGTTTTTCTGTAATATTAAGAAATATTATGTTTTGAGTAATGCCAAAAATCTTCTATGCTGAATGGGAAGTTTGTTTTTAAATGTGATTTTAGTTATTAACTTACAAAGTTTCTATATTTTTAATTTATTTAGAGTATCATTCTGGTTAAATATATCAAGAAAAATCACATGAATAGGCCATTGAAGATATAAATGGAGATATAAAATGTGAGTAAAGGGTAAAAATAGTGTGCTAAAATATGCCAATAAAATTAGAAATTTGTCAGTTTGTCTTTAAATATCTAACAATTACTTCTAATTGCATATCTATTAAGTTGGTGCACAAAAGTTCAAATTTGTTTTATATTCACCATAGATTGTGTTTCTCTTCCTGCCATTATTTTTGCCTAATAGTAATATGACTGTCTTTTTTGTAATTGGTTGCAGATTTCCAAAATATATCTCTGGCTTTAAACTATTCAATGTCATTTCATTTTTGTCTAATTCTCTAGCAGCACATAGTCACCCAATTTTGTATTTTGATAAAATCTCAAAAATCAGCTTTCTATAAACAGAATTTAGACCATAACATTTTTCCCTATCTATTATATTTGGTCCATCTTTTGTGAACTTTTTTGTTGTAAAAGTATTCTGAAATGATTTGGAATAGATGTACTCTGTTTTTAATACAACTAAACTTCAGCTAAATATTCATTTTACGAGTTATTTGTAGAGATATATTTTCCTAATTACAAATACCAAAAAAATAATGTTGACTTTTCTTTGTGGAAGACATCAGCAAATTACCTTTTATTCATTTATTTGTTAATTCTGACATTTTCCTTTTATTTTCAAATTTAAAAGAATAATTAATCATCTCTTTAAAGTTCTTGTGTTTTTTTTAAATAAAACAAATAACAATTATTTAGCATCAGAAGTCATCCTGCTGACGGGCACACTATAAGCCCTGACTTCAGCATTATTCATTTCATCCATGTAACAGAAACACTTGTACCCCCTTAATATTTTGAAATAAAAAAAAGAAAAAAAGAAATCATCCTAATAACAATATAAGTACATTTGCTTACCTGTTTTTACCTTATTTAGTTGGTTTAATTGTTCACTAACTATCCCATTCTAGCACAACTTTTCCAATCATAAAATTTTTATATTAATTTGTCAAAGATTTTGGTGGATTTGTGTGTGTTTCTAAAATGTCTGGGTGATATATTTTCTCAAAATTTGAAAATCTGAGAATTACTTTTGCTTATCTTAAAAAGTGTGCTACAACTGGCTACAACATTCTTAAATGACAACCTTGATATTACTATAGGATTGTCTGACTTCATTTTCTTTTTTTGTTGTTTTCGTTGTTGTTTTGATGGTTGTTTTTGTATCTTCTCTCCATTGTTTTCTCTACTAAGTTTATTTTTTTTTTATCCAGACATTGGTCATTAATATTTCCAAAATGTAATTTGAAGGTAAAAGTATTCAGCTTAGGACAGTCTCTTACATAGATTTTACTTTTGCTTCTGTGCCATTTTTTTCTGGTTTCAGGAATAAGTTCCATATGTTGAATCTCTGCAATCTTTCCTCTATGCATTTTTTTGTCTTCTAGTCAGGTTTTAGTCTGAAATGTCAGTTCTTGGCACACTCATGGCTGAAGAATGACCAGACGCACCAAAGTAAAGCAAGCATGAAAATGAGGTTTATTGAAGAGAGAAAGATAGGATTACAGAGCAAGAGCAGGATATAGGTTTACAGAGAGTGACAGGTACACCACAGATGACGTGACTGGACCCATTGTTGCAGCAAAGGGAGACCAAAAGGAAGGGTCCAAAAAATGGCCTGGTTATGGTCTATATCTTGTTTTCTAGTGCCCGGTTTGGGACCTCCCTTGTGGTTCAGACGTCACCATGGAACCACTTTGACTGGGCAGTTGGGAGTTGCATGACCAGAGCCTTACTACACATGCGGGTTGTTCTAGGCCACTTTCTGGACTCTATCATATCTAAGCAGCTTGGCTCGTGGGCTAGAGAGTCCTCTGCATTCTTTTGCACTGGCGTGCTAAGTTCTGATTGACATATTCATAGGGTGTTCCCACCTCCCCCAGGTATGGCAGTAGCTCAGGGCAGGATTAAGGTGGGGCAGGACCAAGATGGGGGCCTGGGGGCCATGAGCCCACCCTTGTCCTTCTTCCCAGGTGGGGCAATTGCACCAACACAAGGCACACAGTTTCATCCCTAGAAGACCTGGAATCCCTTGCTAACTGCCTAACATTCTGATTATTTTCCACACTTTATACAATTTTGCTATATTCTCAAGTTTGTCATCTTCATCAGTATGTTTGCCTTCTGTGATGCCAATTCTGTCCCACTATTTTTTTTTAATTTAAGAAAAATATTTTTTAAATGTAGCATACATAGAGAAAAATAAACACATCAAAAATAAAATTTAAAGAATTTTCATGGGAAACACAAGGCACTTGCTGCAGCTTTCAACTTTGTTATTTCCTTTTAAATATCTTGCAGTATTTTTTTAATACCAATCAGCACCAGGTGTACTTTTTTTGTACTTTTTCTTATCTTCTCTCCCACCCACATCAATGTATATATGGGGATTATATCTCTTGATGCAAATTGTTAATGACTTATGTTACAGCCGGGGAAGTAGAGTTTCTGAGTAGATGGTAAAAGAAATAAGCTGGTGGCTTAGGTCACATACTCTCATATTGTCCTGCATTTTTCATAACTTATAATACCCAGCACACTCATATTTATGCTTTTAATGTACTCTGCAGCCAGACATTAAACTCTATGAAGGTAAGTGGAAAAACTTCATAATTTACCACTGTATTTCCAGTGTCTTTCACTGTGTGTACCTAAAACAGCACACACTCATGAATATTTGGTGGATAGTTAAATAATTGTGGAAAAAGTGAATAAGTAAAAAAGTTAAAGAGAGAATTTCCCTTCTAAAAGTAGGTGTCAACAATTTTTCAGGATACTTTAGTCTCTGAGTTACCATCTCAAATGTTATAGAGTGTGAATAAACTTACAGTCTACTTACTTCCTTGCCAAACATGTTCATTCATTTCAAAATGTACAACAAGTTGTATTTCTAGGCAAGCTCCTTTGCTACGGCACAAGGGAAAAAAATTTTGCCAAACCCTTGCTTATGTTTAACCATTATCATTATAGTCTGGTGCCTTTTTTTAACTTTACTCAAGTGTCTTCATAGGCTTTTGCAGAGAAGGAAAAAGACTTTAGGACTTTATAGCCTGCAATCATATTAACAAAGAACCACATGCATTTCACAGAGAATAGATCTTTTTGAAAGCTGTTTCATTTGCATGAAATGCCATTTAATGAGAAGAATTTTTCTCCAATTCCTTAGAAAGTTTCTCTTTCCTTGTGTATGATCTTTTTCCTGAGCCCTTAAACCATAAAAAATATATTTCAGTCAAGTGTAGAACAATAAAAAAGATGAATTTTCTCATTCTTTCCAATGATATCTGAAGTTAAAAGACACAAAGAGATATGTGTGAAACACTTGGCTCAGTTTTCTGGATACAGTAATGAATCAGCAGCTCAAAAATGATGTGAGTATTTAAAGCTCTAGTTAGTACCATTCAGATAGTTTCCCTCCACAGTGATTGCAGGAACATTTCTTGGACCAGCCTGTAACCTGCTGACATAAAACTTAACTTCCAGTTTAGCCTTTATTTTTTGTAACTCAGTGGACATGTGCAGATTTTAAACTTAAGTTTCCACAGTTGAACATAGCTATAACTTTTGCTCTTAAATTATAACTAAGCAAAATGAGTTCAAATTAGATATTTTTGCCTTTGACCTACCATTAAAAAGGAATTCATGATCTGTTTTAAAATGGTATATTAACTTTATGAATGCATTTAACTTCAAATGATTTAAAATCCTTCAACTATGTGGTATGTATATCACTTTGTACCCTAACATTTGGTTCTTTTAAGTAGTAGATTAGCCACAACTTTGCTATGTTGCCCTCACTCAGGATCAAAAGACTGAAACATAATGAAATCACAACCTCCCTAAGCCAACTAATTTTAAAATTAATCTTATTCATGAGTTTTTTATTTTACTATTTCTAAAGGAAATAGTGTGTTTTATTTACTGTTGTACTACAAATGTTTTCTTTCCAATCACATGAATATTACTGCAAATCTCCTTTATTTGTCATTTACTTTGTTTTATAGTTTTAAAAGGGGCCATTGTAATATGGTATAATGTTTTTATTCTTCAACAAAACTTAAATCGCTAGTTATTCTCTAATACCATAATTGCCAATGATAATGTCTTCTATGTAAACATAGCAATTTTCACTTAATTGCTTCCAAGTTTATAGAAGATATAACAGATGATTAATGCCTGGTCTACTGTGGAACAGGCTTTGGAAATTACTTACATAACTTCCAGTTAATACCTTGGGCCATAATCAAGAATGGCTTATATAACTTGCAAATGATTCAAATCATTTTTCTACAAATATTTAGTAAAATAGTAGCAAAAATGTGCCTTAGTTCAAAACTGTCATTTATTTATTGAAGGCATTGCATAACTTAAACTAATTATGATTGTTAGTTCTAGTTAAATGCATTACTAAGCTTCCCTTTGGCTCTTGAACGTTCCTGAAATCAAATTACCATAGAAAGCTTTAAATGATACTATTTAAAAACATTAAAATATAAAATATACTTTAAAGGTCATTTCTATTTTCTCTTTGATTTATTATATTTATGGTGAAAGACGGAATGGCATGATATAACATGAACACCTATGGTCAGTGAGATAAAATTTAACTCAAAAACATTGACTTTAATTCTAGAAGCACTTGTGAAAATACTGTAACATTCAATTCTTGGAATTTGAAGAAATAATTTCAGTCCATGACCAAACCACCCTGAATGCACTTTTTCTCATTTGAAGGAATAATTTCAATTAAATCAGTGACTTTGCCATGTATCAGAAACACCTGGTTAATGCTTCACTTTTTGCCCTGATAGGCCACATCTAGATGCTCAGCTGTAAGGTCTCACAGCATTAATGGTGAAAGCTGACCCATAATAAAAAACAAAGGAATGAAGGGAGATTGGGGATTGTCAAAGTGGAATAAATAAGTTAAGAGTGTTGCGTGCAGGTTATAGTTGTTTCTCTCGGAAATTTTATTACTTTTATGTACAGGCAAAGGACATCTTTTGTACTTTTCCAGAAAAAGCTAAGCCACCAATATACAAATCCATAAACTCTCTTGAAAAGACAAGATATACAAGTGATTTTTGTTGAGCTGAAAATACGTTTTTTTTTTAATCACAAGTAGCTTCACTATCTTGTATTTCGTAGTCTTCAGAAAGTCTCCAAATCACTGCCTTAGCTGATTCCTACCAAAGAAAAAGTAGTCCATTAAACTAACTTTCATTATTTTTAAAAAGTGTAATGATAGTTTTAAGGGAACTTGCATTTGAAATGTTGATACCAAGACCAAGATAATGATGTGCCTCAAATAATGAAGAGAATGAAAGAATTACAAGCATATTCAAAACAGAGAGAAAAGTATTTAATAATTGTGATTATACACATTTAAAAATTAGAAAAACATTTGGAAGAAAATTAAATATTCCTATAATTCCAATAACCAGAAATAAACCTTGTTGTTATTTTGGAATATTTTCTTATATTCATATATGAATGATACCTGGGCATGCATGTTTTTACTTTTTTGTTATTTCATTGGGAAAAGAGTAAGAAAAAAAGGATTTAAATGTTTTCTGTTGAAGACCTCTGTCTAAGGCCCCCTGAGTACCTACAGACTGCAACCAAACACTCATCCACCAGGAAAAAGTGAAATTTTAAAATAATTAAACCTGTAAGATTTTAATTTCTGTCCACAGTCTAAGCCAGTCTATTAATCTCTCTTTTCCCACAATATCTTCCTCTTCAGTTCTCTTTGGTAACCCCTTCTGTGACTCTACCCTTCAATACCTAGTCCCTTTAAAATCATTCCTTTCCATTGTGTTCTCTGAAACAAACAAAAGCGCCGGCATCTTTCAGCTCTGGACAAGAGATCATAAACGGGATCTCCACTAAGGGACTGCAACCTTGAAGGATTATCAAGCAGAAGTTGTGTATTTTCTGGGTTGGGAAGTGAGATGAAGAGTCTGCTCAAATGCCACTTTTACTATCATCTGCTCCAGTGCAGTTCAGGCTGTCTGGATGTTTATAGATTGGTGCTGCTAAATATCCGGGTTTCCATTCTTACTGAGCCCATAATTCTGCTCAGCCATACGTCTTCGTTTTCCTGCACATTCCTTCATCAGATTCCCTGCAGAAAATATTTCATTCTTTCTCTAGTTTCCTTAAACCTTAGATTTCATCTTCTCTCCTCTTTTGCACTTAAGAGGACTTCACTTCTGACCTTAAAGAATACCAAATAGAAATAACTATAGCTAGGTGCAGTGGCTCATGCCAGTAATCCCAGCACGTTGGGAAGCTGAGGTGGGGAGGATCACTTGAGGTCAGGAGTTCAAAACCAGCCTGAGCAAGAGGGAGACCCTGTCTCATATAAAAACAGAAAAAAATTAGCCAGGTGTGGTGGTGCGGGCCTGTAGTCCCAGCTTCTCAGGAGGCTGAGGCAGGAGGATCACTGGAGCCCTGGACTGTGAGGTTGCAGTGAGCTATGATGAAGGAAGCCACTGCACTCTATCCTGGACAACAGAGCGAGACCCTGTCTCCAAAAACATATTAAAAAATGGAAATAAGAAAATAAGAAGTAACTGCTTTGTGTGAATGTGAAATCTAAGATACTAAAATAAACAAAGCCCTTCTCCTTCCTCTTCTTTTTTGTTTTTTTTTGGTCACAGTGGAGAATGTTGGCTTCATTTTCATTCAGAGCTCCTTCACTCCCACTATCTTATAGACACTTGCTATTATTTATCATACATTTCTCCTTTTCACTGGCTTGTTCTCATGAACTTTAAATATCTTAAAGTCGTTTTTTAATTTTAAAACTATTGCTTTATTGTAAGGTTTCTGTTGCCACGTCCCCCACTTCTCTGTCGAAACAAACTTCACTGTTTTCATATCTTTATCTCCCCCTACTAATGCCTCAACTTGAAGCAGTCTGACATTTCCACCTCTACTGTTCCGCTGAAATATCTCTAAGTTATCCAACAATGTTCCTATGGAGGACTCTAGTTGTCATTCCTTCATTCTTAGCTTACTTGACTTTTCACTACTGTTGGACACTCCTTTCTTCTTGAATTACTGTTTCTCTTCCCTGACCCTGTAAACGCAGGATATTTTTCTGTCTCTCTAGTCACTACTTCTCACATACTCTGTGTGGATATCTTCCTATTTAATATTATATTCCAAGATTACATCATCTTCTATTTTTTACCTCTATACTGTTTATCCCTGGGTGATATGCTCAGATGAGCCAATATTTACTAGCATGTCAGATCTCCTCCCAGAGACCCGTACTCCTCCATGAGAATGTCCAGGAGCTGAGGTGTACAAGAGGAGCCGGGTGTCTCAGAGGCTCCTCAAACTCAGCTTCTTTACAATGGGATCCACTGTCATTGCATACAACCTATTCTTTCCATGCTGCCTACTTCACCCTGGAAATTGCTCTTGATTCCATCACAGGCAGTCAAGAAGGTCCTATAGATTCTAATTCTAAACATGGCACGACTTCATTTACTTGTCTCCACCTCCATAGCTACCACTGTGGTTCAAGTATACATTTGATTCTTTTTTTATAATAACAATCTGCTAAGTTATAATTTTTGCCTTTAATCTTGCCTGCTTCAAAGCCATCTGCCACACTTTAATAAGAGTAATCTTTCTGAAACACAAATCTACTTGCCTTTTTAGTAAACCTAATTTTTTTTTCAATAACTTTTACTTCCTCATAGGACAAATTCCTTAACATACACCATCAGGCTCTTTCTTAGCTCTGCACCCTCATCTCACAAGCTTTTGCTGTGCACACAGACACACAGACACACACACAGATTTCATTCAAATATTACTGGATTCCAATTGTCAATCTTTAGTTTACCGGTGTCATTATTCTATTTACCAGTAGAATTTTGCATAATCTGTTCTCTTTATCTATACTCGTCCCTACTTTTACTTAGTTTTCTCACTCTTAGTCATCGTTCTCATCTGTATCAGTCAGAATTAAGATATGTTGCAGTAATCCCAAAATCTTAATGGCTTATAACTGCAAAAGTTTGTTTAGGTGAATTAGACACAAGGTCTTCAAGACATCACTGCTACTCACTTTCAATGGCTTAAGCAAGTCATACAGTTATTTCTTTTTTTTTTCTTTTTTCTTTTTTTTTTAGAAACAGGATCTCACTCGGTCACCCAGGCTAGAGTGCAGTGGCATGATCATAGCTCACCAAAGCCTTGAACTCCTTGGCTCAAGTGATCCTCTCACCTCGGCCTCCTCAGTAGCACAGCTATCTCTAAACTCATAGAGTAGAGACTGGAGTGAGGAAGTACAATACCTCCATGTGCATAGAGGGAAAATAACCAGCATATTTTTGAAAAGTGACCAGAAGGAGAAAACACAGAAAACTTACAAGCAGCCCTAAGGACAAGCACATAGTGCCAGCTTAAATGGCATTTCATCAGAAAATCACCAACAGAATTTACCACCAGGTCTGAGTTAGATGCTTTCCTGAGTACTTTTATATTAAAAGTTTTTCATCAAAGAACTTACATGAAAATGTAATGAATGCTTGCAATTTCTTCATAACTTACCTGCTTCTACCACTAGACTATAAACTTTGAGAAACTAGCCCTTTGTTAATCAAGTTATTTTAGCATATAGCAAAGTGGTTGACATATGTGGGCTACACAAAAATAATTTTGCTGCAAAATAATGATTATATATTCTTTTAAATTACCACAAAATAGTGAGTATTATATAAAACTTTACATTGGTCTTTAAATTAATGAGTTGTAATAAACCATTAACCAAAACACAAAATACTTAATTATGACATGTAAACTTGACCATTGAAGACTTTTAAATTTTGTATTATAAAACTATGGCTAAAAGTCAGATAGCTCTGGTATGACCCATTAAAAAATTTGGACTATAAATTTAGGAAAAAATTTTCTAAACTCTAACAGAATCATATTCCTTGTTAATGCCATTATAAAATAATACACTTTAGGGATTTCCTTACATTGCATTTTCACATTATGTATCTGAATTGATATTCAATGGTAGGACTTGTTAGGGATTTGGATGCATGACCTCAACAATAACAAACAATAATTTTTGTCTGTTGTTCTATCTAGAAACAATTATATTGGCTAAGTATTGCTGGGAAAAATAGCAACTTTGCATTAATTATATTTAAAATAAAAATAGTTGAATTTTATAACTATTCTATAAAATGTAAAACAACAATTTAAAATAGGTCCATCAGATACGTTTACTTAAAAACGCAGGTGTATACTATGTGGTTACAATCCTGGAAGACCACCAAGGGCCTAAAATTTCACATTTTTCACAGTATTGTTTGGGACATTTGAGATTTGAGTGAGACAATTTAATTGGTACGTCAACTATTGATTAATCTAAATTATCTAACTTTATATATAATATTAGCAAAATTAATGTATCTGGACCATAAGAACTTGGTTCTCTAGAGAAATGCCTTTATCAATTTAAAATTTAATGTTATGTATACACTTCTAAGTAGAAGGATAGCAAGTTTGAACCTGAATTCTTTTCAGGCATTGGGAATTTAGGAATTTTAATTCTTTTTGAAGCTTTTTTCCCTCCCACAAAATGGAGATTTTAATAATTAAAGCATTTTTGCTTGCTAAGTAGAACCCACACAATAGATAGCAATCATTAATCATAATTTTTATTATCAGTCATAGATAATTAATGTCCATGTCACCTATTTACCCATTTTTTTGCCACAACCTGCTGAGACAAAGATGGAGTCCAAAATACTACTTCATTACTGAGGAAGGTTTGATTCGAGGACATGGCTTAGGGTTATAAGAACCTTGTGTTTCCTAACAGTGAACTACTGAATTTCCCCGACTTAGTCACTGACAGTATGGTTTGGGGTGGTCCTTCTCTACTCATCCCTCAGTGTACATTGAGGTAACTGTGAGCCTGTAGGTGCACTTGTTTCCAGAGCCACTTGTTCTGAAGCAAAAGAAAAAAATGTGTTGGGTCAGTTTCTTCTACTGAACTTATCATAGGAGTCATTCTACCTTTAAAAGAACCTATGGATTAAGACGCAGAGGGAAGACATGTGTATTACACTTATGGGGCTTCTTTCACATGGAAGTAAATGTCAGGCATGGGGGAAAAGTGCCTGGGTGAAGATATAATCTGTTAAATTATCCAGTAAATTTTATATTAATACACTTTTGAATATATTTATTTATTTTATATTGTTGGACTGTATGTGCATGTGTACACATTTAAATCAGACACAATGAGAAGGCTGTGACCAATGCAAATATTTCTATACCTATTGTTGCTGAAGGATAACTCAGAGTTAAATTCAGTGCTTTATGGTGATCATTTGTATAACCCAGATTATCTGAAAAATGATTTATATAATTTATTTAGAGGATATGGCCTCTGTATTTATTTATTGCCTTTGTGTTTATTTATTGGGCTTTAAACTATGCTCAAAGCACTACACACACACATGGGCATGTACACACACAAATACACAGGCAAAAGAAATTTCAAATTCCGTACTGAAATTGTCAAATTATTAGTATATCAGTCAAGTCTTACCCTGAGTTTCTCCAAATGGAGAAGTTCAAGTAAAGACATATGATATTACTGTATAAAGAATAAAAACCCAGGGAGAAAGAGTGAGAAGAAGGGCGAGAGGAAGAGTTGGTAAGATGATGCTATCAAAAAGGCTGCTGCTAAGTGCTACTAATAGCAATAACTTGATCATGTGGGTCTGTATGCTAAACAACCAAGACACTTCATGTTAGGACAACCCATCCAGTGACATAAAAAGAGAAAAATTTATTCACTGGTTCCTGGGTCTCGCTGGGAAAAGGTCCACCTCATGGATTGTTAACCCCCCCATTTTCCCGGGTGCTGTGCACATGGGTGTCAGGCTGGGTCCTGCAGTTTCCAAACCTCATTATCTACAGGACAGCCCCTGAGCAGGAAGCAAGAGCTCATAGTCTGATTATGAGATGAAGTGCTGTCAGATTGCACCTGCATAAAGTTGCAGAGCCTATGCACAAATGGTGATGCAGTGATAACTGAAATAAAGACAGCAGATATAAGAGATCAGAGACTATCTAAATGGGTTCATGAGAGGTATCTCTTGTAGTTCAGATCAAACTTGATATTTAATTGTCTATTTATGATTCAAAAATTTCACTGGACACCACTAATTATAAGGTATTTTTAAGCTTTATAGAGTTTTATAGAGTATTAACTAATAAATCATTTATCTACCCATTAAAAATATGAATTGAAAAGGCCCTGTGTGCGTAAGTTAGTTTCTGGAAAGGACAGAACTCTCTGCCTTTAAGAAACTAGAATATAACTGGGAAAACAATGCATGCCATTATGTATACACACACACACACACATATATATATTTGGTAGTGCTATTTTTAATAACAGGAGTTTCAAATTTTTATATTTTACATTAGTCTTTATTAAATTGACAAGGTTCTTCCTGAGTTCTTGTGTCTAGTTCTTAAATGTTGATTGAATTTTTCTTTTCTAACTCCAGAGCTGTATGGTATTTTCCCCTTCCTGATTCAAAAAAGGCAAATCTAAGAACTCTAATCATTAAACTACAGTAAAACAAGTAATTAAGTCAAAGATAGCAAACAGCCAAGTATGTGGAGTGGGTTAAATCTCACCAGAGTTCCACTGAAACCAGAGAAGGGCAGCACCCCCTTCCACAAACTAACACAGTACAGAATTCATGGAATTTTTATTCCCATTCCAGTGTGAGTAGTTCCTTCATTCCCCCTGACTCACAATGTACTTAAAGCGGGTTAAAATATTTTCAGGAGGTGGATCGTTTCCAGTGTTCAAGTCTCCGCCAGCGATTCTCTTCACAATTTCACAGTATGCTTTGGGAAACAAATTCCTGGGAAAGAGAACATTTTTTACTTTTTCACAGCAATCTTCAACAACTTCACGGAAATGAGGCCACTGCTGGACAGATGACTCTTTTCTTGTACTGATGGTGACCTGACGGCGAAAATATGAAAGAAGGAGCCGTAAATATGGACACCACCATTGACGGCGTTTGCATGTCTTAAGTGGTAGTGGACAAGGAGGCTTCGAGACCACAGTACCAGCTGCTGCTCTTTTCTTTTGTCTCTTCTTCTAGGAAACAAAATAGTTCTTTTTTTTTTTCCTTCTCCTCTGTCCACCTCCTCCCTCTTCCTTTCTTACTCTGTCTTATTTTCCATTCATGGTTAGAAAAATATGTCAACAAGTTCAAGCCTAGGAAACAGGACAAAAAGATGGAAGTGCAAGGGAAAGCATTATCCTGAGGGGGTGCCTGCTGGACATTTTGGCTGTGTCTGTCTTTGGTAGTCTCATTAATTTTTGCCTTTCTTTGTAAACTTGATTAAAATCAACTTCGAATACGCCCAATGTAATTCAGATATGTATTAATTTGGGAGAAAGTTTATTATATCTGAGTTTTCAACTCCTATATTCTCTTAGATAGGATGTGTATAAAGTATATTTTCCAATGTGTTTCATGAGTGGAATAACAATATGGTCTTACCAGGTGTTGCTTATACTCAATGAATTTTTGAAAGCTTCAGGATGTGGTCAGTCTCCAACCATTTTACCCCTAAAAATAAGTTATCTACCAAATTTTAAAATATTCCACTTACTTGAATAAAAAAATGTACATTATTTAATCCCTTGGATGCTTTCTGCAATGTTAGATGACTGGTAAGCATATTTATCAATCGAGAGTACACATTTAATCTTTTCCTCTGACAGCTTAATATAATCTTCCTCTGAAACCAGGAAATGTGAATTAAAAACAATTTGATTTGAGGGCCTTCTCTGAAATTTTTCTCCCCCATGATCCTTTACAAAACAAAACCACAGGAAGAAAAATAGTAAATGCCAATGCTTTCATACAAATATTACATTCAAATTATGTTAAGGATAGCAATTTTTTTACAAATTCAACAATAATTCTATTATTAAGAATTTTTTATAGATTAATATAGATTTATATATATACCATTGTGAAAAATTTACTACTAAATTACTTTTATGGGTAGATTCTTTTTTGTAAACATGGAACAAAATCAGACTAAAACATTTGGCATAGGAAGGATATAAAGGTTTAAACACTTAGTGTAAACTTGCCTACTGTGAATTATAGCATGTCTGGTAGGTAAAGCAATAAATGTAGCTAACTACTACAAAAGGCTCTCAACTGGAAGAGAGTCCATCCAAGACAGGCATTACAAGGGAGAACCTTTGAATTAGTTCACGTCTAGGATTATGGAATACAAGAACATGAAATTCAACTAGTTGAAAATGTCATAAACTAAAGTTTGATAGTAAATCAACATGCTATTATAAGACTCAATTAGGAATGCCATTGACATATTGTAGGCTATCAATGGTTTTTCTTCCCAATTCAGACTCTTTTTATTGAAAAGGTGAAAAAAAATCAGAAGATATAAGTAATATATCACATTAACAAAGTAAAAATAAATATGTATATATTTGTTTAATGTCAGAAATAGGTTGGATAATCTTTAAGAACTTAAAACAAACTGTAAGTCTTTAATTCAAGGAATATGCTTTATGAAATCCTGGTTTATTAATTTAAAACAATGATACATGCCCAGTGTCTAAGCTATAAATTAAGTAAACAAGTGACTTAAGGACTTTAATTGAGCACCCTAACTCAAGTACTTTTGACATGTATGTACATATGACACCTTTTCTTCATTTGATTTGGAATGTGCAATTTATGAAGAATCTATATGCTCTTTTGCAGATGATTGGACAGGAATCTCTAAATCCTTTCTGCAGTTTTGCAAAGTAGGTATTATTCTTACCCCTTGTCACAGATAAGAAAATCAAACTAAGTCTTTAAATGATTGACTTCCCAAAAGAAGGAATTGGTTGCATCCATATATGTATGACTGCAGGTCCATGTTCTTTTTACACCACCAATGGTGTGACTCCCTTTATTAAACAGAGAGCTAGTGAGAGCAAGAACAAAAAAGCAAAAATGCTACAAAGCAAGAGAGTGAGAGAGGGAAGAGAGAGAGGAGGAGAGAGTGAGAGAGAGGGTGAGAGAGAGACAAACATATTCAATTAGCAAAGTAATCACTAAATGGAAAACTGAGTACAAATTATATGTATTTTAGTAGTTCTGTATTATTTTTATGTTTATATTAATATAAAAGAATAATAAATGTTCATGTAAAAATTTGGATGTGCATTTAATAAATATGTTAATAGAACTTGTTAATTAAAATAGTGAATATAAAAATAATTATAATTGAAAGATCTAAATATACTAATGCAAAATGTTCATGCATTAAAAATATCAAAAAATTTGAAATTGTTATATTTTTAAAGTGAAGTAAGGAATATTTAATTTTTGCTGTTTGTATATATATATCTTATATATATATATATACACACACACACAAATATATATATATATATATTCTGTTTATTAACCACTTATTAAATGCCTCAGATTACAAGGCAGGAAAATTGTATAGCTAGGTTTAAATCCAGGAAGTCTGAGTTCTGAGTCTGCCTCTTAATATAATCCATTGTACTACACAGTAGATGTATTTTCTGGTGCTGCCAACAAGGTCCCCTCTCCCCTGTCATAGCTCCCTCACTTCCAATATTCAGTTACTTTCTTATCTAGGGAAATATAGCTACCTATTTGTTTACATACAAACTATATCCCAGCTGCACACATTTTATAACCAATATTGCCTATCAATGAACTTTGCTAAAGAAAATCATTATATTAATGTATTTTCAGAAAGGGATTATGTAAATTTCTTAAAAGCAAAAGCAGAGATCACTTTTTTCCCTCCTCTCCTCTGATATTTTGAGAAACTGTCAGACATTCAAAATTTAGACTTAATTCTTAGACCTGTCCTGTTGAAAGGTGTAAGTTTAGTAATTGTCATGTAAATGGATCTACTCACATGTAAACCTTTGACAAGAGCTGTGAGGTGGCAGAGCATAGCAAATCATGTTTTAGCATTTTGCAGGCTAAATTGGTGTTAACAGCTAAAGAAAAATACTGTAGATGGCATGGCTTCAAAAAGATGTTTCAAGATAGAATGGAGATAATATTCCAAATGGTTGCAATTTTTAGACCTGATATTAGAGTAAATAATACATTATTAACTGCAGTTAAATAATTTTTGAACACAGTAGAAAATTGTGGGGTTCTAAATTTAGAACAAGAGCCTACTAGCTCTGAATTATACTTTTCTCTTTAAAAACATGGATTCAGAATAGCTCTTTTTTCTGTTGTTCTAAATTATATCTGAAATACTAAAAAGTGTTATTTTCAAAGGTAGAAATGCAACAGTTTTTTATAAATGATTTCCATTCAGTTAGAATGATAACTGGTATATTTATTTGAAACTTTACTGTGTTAGACTTAAAATGATTTGTAAAACTTGAAATTTTTAAATTAACAATTCCAAGACTATTGTTAGAAAAGATTTAAAGTCTTAATGTGGCAAGATATACATATTAGATCCACTGAAATAAATGAAAGAAAAGGACTTGTAGATTATGACATCATGCATGTGTACAATTCTAAGCTTCTGAAATTGAGGTTGATGGTGCATTTTATTATTTTCTCCAATAGTAATTCATAAATTTCTGTCTCAATCTTATTTACTAAGTGATAATAATGACCTTGAATATTGCTTGAGATCTCCTGAGACCTATTTTCCTTCTCTGCAAAATGGAATGCTGTTAAGTTTAGTACCTACTTTTCATAGTTGTGGCCTATGTATTAAAATTTTATATACAAATTACTCCTTGTTATGTCAATTAAAATTTTTTGGTGAAACATCAATCAACCCTCTCAAAAAGCCATTTCTTCTCTCAAAAGTAAAAACTGATTAAAAGTTCTTGTTTATGACCACTAACTTTTTTCTTCACCACTTATTACTGTTTTTCTGCCTCTTTTTGGATCAAAAATGAGGAATTGTTAGAGGAAGAAGTGCTCTATATGTGACTACACAGAGTATATAGATTCAACATACAGTTCTGGTCTGATTTTCCTTCATTCTAGATAATTTTCTTTTATTAGCAAGCTACTAACTCAATTAGACTTTCTCTTCCAATTAGGTAACATAACAAAAATAAAGATACTTTGTAAATTCTAAATCACTAGAAACATAAAAGAAAAAAGTCAGTTCATTCTTTATCAAAGCCTACCAAACATCACCTAAATTCAGCAACCACTGACTAAGCTTTTTACTTGTCTATAAAAATTATCTGTTTTGGCATTTGACATTATGTGCCAGGTACATATCTACGTGCTTAAGTGTATTTATCCCACTTAACCCCACTTCTCAGGAGAGAAAACTGAAACACAGGGAGGTAAGTTGCATAAGTTCACAAGACTAACAAGAGACAGAAGAAATAATTGAACCCAGGCAACTTCTCTTTAAAATGCTGTTAAGCATCATTCTTCACTATATATCTAATGATTTGTATCTCCATTTGAAATCAATGAAAAATATCTAAATGTTATTTCAAGAAAGACATAATTATGAACGACAGAATGAATATCCATGTGTTCATTTGTATGTTTATATATGATTATTCCCACAAATTGAAGAATTGAACTTGTAGGAATTTTCCAAATCTACATAATGACTTTTAACCAAGGGAAATAAGAATTTACCACAACCCCTTATGTCAACTTACACTATGAATCACATTTGTTTAAGTGGAAAGCTTGAATCTACTGGCGTTTGTTTTTTTCTCATTCAACAGTTTTCCCCCACCACCCTTACATCAAAAACATCTAACCAGTTTAATGCTGTACATGTCAATATCATAGAAATGTAGCCTGTGGAATTTTTACAGGAACCTGTACATACCAGCTTTAGAATTCCCCGAGGCTTTATTTTCCATCCTCTGCGTTTCTAAGAGAAAAATAAGTTTTAATATGATAAAATGAAAAGTATTTGTTCATTTAAATATATGTATAATCAATGCATGCACTTATTATTCTCTGTAAAGACGCTCATTTTAAACCAAATATGATATAGTTTTCAAACATTCCAAGTTTTTTTTAAACAATCTATTACTAAAACTCTTTTAACTGATATGTATTGGAGAAAAAGTAAAAGCAAGTTGCAAGAATCCAGATATTATTTCATTCAAGTGAAAAATCACTCCATATGTGTATGCAAAATAACAACGTAGGTTTTTCCAAAAAGTTATTACCACCCAAGAAGAAAAAACAAGGGGCCAGTGAAAAGTCTAAAATAACGACTAACAGAAGAGTTTATAAAAAAGAAAAATATACCCATTAATATTTTAAATTTATGCTAACTTAAATTGTCCAGCATTTCCTAAAGGCCACAGGATACCTTTATTAAAATTTACTCTACTAGAATGTATTCTAGAAATTCAGGGATAATGTACCTTCAGAATTAAGATTTGTACTTTCAATGTTTTTTTTCCCCAAAAAAAGCAGTCCCTAAAAGAACTCACTGCCTGGTTGAAATTGTGCTAAACCATTAAGTTACAGAGGTACATGAGAAAAAATGTAACATATGAAATCTTGTCACTTTGTCTTGTCACTTCTTGTCATTTTCTTAGGAGGTATCTCATTCAAAACCAGCATGCTGAGGTTTAATTCTACCAACTCTTATACACGGGGGAAAAAAATCAGTCTTGAGCATTTCTTAGTGATTTGTTCTTTCTAATCTTACATGTTTCTTCTTTTCTTTTTCTGTTCTTCCCACTTATATTCTAACTGAAGTTGTGCTTCTTACAAAATTACATGTTTTCTCCTGAAATACTAATATTTGCCAAAGATGCCACTTGGCAGTTCAATTCCAAACTTTCATTATTTCTAAAGATAAATATAATCATCCTAAGTATTATAATGTTAAGCTGAATGGGCAGCTTCTGGATATACTTGTATAATTATTTAAAATTATAAGCTTCTAGGTTTTCTCAACAAGCAGGAGAAATAATACCCATAGATTTAGGTGAAACCCACCTGCTATTATCAGTGACTGAAAGTACTTATTATTCTACTAATAGGCAAGTTCTTTTAGTGCATTGAAGCCATTACTAAAACTTCATAGTCCAGCTCTCCAAACAATACAATCACCTCACTTGTTTTTTCTATATTTCATCACTATAATTTAGTGTTTTACAGATGAAATGTTCTGAATTTTATATATAAAGATGTTATTAATTTTTTTTTTGCCAGACAGACTAATGCAAAAAAAGGTATCACATTTAATATATGGTAGACAAAAATTTTTTTTAAAAAAAAGTGTTTTATTTTAGCAATATCTCATTTTCATCTAAGTAAAAACATATGGAATTTCTCCTTTGGCACAATTCTGAATCTAGTTACCAGGGGGTTGAAAAAAAGCGACAGTAATTAATTCAACTAATTTTAAAGCTTCAGAATGAAGTATAAGGAATTTCAGTGGAATAATTCGGTTATATTTTGGCCCCAGAAAGTCAACTCTGATCAATATGTAGAGGAAAAATTGGGTGCCTAAACCAAGAACAATAATAATTATATATAACATGAATGCGGTTTAGTTTGAGAGAGGAAAAAAACACCTATTTTTACTATTGACAACATTTGTGATTGATTCAATGTAGAGTGGAAAGGAACAGCAAATGGCAAGACTGGCTTACAGATTTTTACCTTAGGTGGCTTGAAATATCACATTATCACCGACTAAAAAAGAGGGAAACATATATTGAGGGTAAAGACGAACAATGAACTTTTTGGCACACTAAGTTTGATAATGCCAACAGAAAACAATGATACAGAGACAAACATTTGGAAATGTGGTAAAGTTTAATTATTAAGACTATAGGTATCACAATAGAGTTGGGTTCAATTTTTAGCTCTCTTTGCAGTGTGTGACCTTGGGCAAATTTATTGATCAGTTAGGGCCTTAGTTTCCTCATCTGCAAAATATGAATAGAGATTGCACAAACTTTACGGATTTGCAAATGAGATAATCCATAAGGCACACAAAGCACTTTTTCCAGTAGTTAGACATTGAACATAGTAAGTGTTTAACAATTATCAGCTAATGAAGCTAATATGGGGAGTCTGAATTTGAAATATTCATTTTGGAAGTTTAGTACACAAATTGCATTCATAACCATGAGGTTGAATGATATAATCTAGGGAAAATACATAGAATGAGAAGCAAAGGTGACTTTTCCCTTCTTGTGTATATTTTCTCTTTCTTTTTTAAAAAATAATTTTGTGTTTAAGAAGTGAGCCACTAAGGCATTCAAAAGCAAACTTTTATGAATAGATGCCATGGTTGTTAACTTTTTCCTAAACTAATATTTAAATTTAATTCAAATAAAACGCAATGTAAATCTGGATAACAAACAGTTGAAATATAAGTGTATTTTGAAAAATGAGAAAATTAGGAAGGACTGGGCTATCTGGTGAATATAAAATACAAAGCTTCAAAGAAAAGAATTGGTATTTACTTACCTTAGAATAGGCAGACCTATCAGAGGAAAGCCAGAGAGTGAGATCCTGTAATCAGAAAAATGGTACTAGGGAAATGAGTCAAACATTTCAATCAACATCAAAATTAAGCCCTAATAGCAACATAAATACATGCATGTGCACATGCACACACAAAAACCCTCTAATTTCCAGATAAGTTAAAGAATTATTATTTTAAGAAGAAATAGTTAAAGAATGATAAGGTAATACCAGTGACCACCTGATGTTGGTTTTGAGAGATCTCTTTTAGTAAAAGATAATTTTAAAGGAAGACACTATAAAGAAAAAGGTTAATAAATTTGACAGGTTAAACATGTTAGAGGCACCAAGGAAAAAATTGAAATAGAAATATTATAAATATATGACAATGTATCAGATTTTTATATATATATAATCTATAACAACCCCCCCAAAATTTAGATAGACAAAGGACACAGTCAATTTATGAAATAAAAGCACATTAGAAAAACTGGTAGAAAAGATGCAAACTTTATTCAGATATATTATTTCTCTTTGGCCAGAATGTGTCAGATGTACGGTTTTCCAAAAGATGGCCACTTCAAAATAATAGTGACAGTTGCACACTGCTACCCTATAGTTGGGCAAGCCTTGGTACAGTCTGTGGGGCCCAACTATGACACCCGGTGTAAATTTTTAAAATGTCTTTCCAGCAATTAACATTTAGGAAATTAAACAATGACAGATTCACGTAATGCTTTATCAACATTCAAGTAATTAATTTACATGATTCACTACAGATGTATACATGGCTTTCTGCATAGGATGTGTGTGTGTGTAACCAATGGTAGGCTATGGTTATAGTTTTCATAGGCTAGAATATAGGTTATAGGTTAAGATATAGAGTCTATAAAGCATAATGTGCCTCTAAATTTTAATTGTAATAATAGGCAATCAGCAAAAAAATTGAATTTTAGAAAATTTTAATGGCATTGAAAATTTCACAATTGCTTAAGGAGAAAAAGCAGTTTACGTTATATTGCATATATTGTTAATGCTAATTTGTAATGTGTCTTTTGAAAATTTGTATTTCAATAAACTATATTTATTATATCTGTATCTATATTTGTACCTATTTGTAATTGTAAATAAAACAGAGATATGTATACATTTTTACATATATACTATATGTGCATATATGTACACATAAATATTTTCCTAATATGGTTATTTCTGAGCAGTTAGATTATGAGCATTTTTTTAAAGCTTATTTTTGTTTTTTTTAGTAAAAAGACATTCTTTTTATAATCATGAAAATATAATAAATACTTCAGAAAAATTTTTAAAAACAGTTTAGAATTCTTTAACATTTCTCATTTCTTGGCCACAGTCATTCTGACAGTATGACATAGAAATTTAACACTTACTTGACAAAGTTAGTGTGTATCACCCACTGATACAGAATCTAAATTAAAGGTGAAAATTAAAGAAAGAAATTTCTTAACTCCAGGGAGTCCAATTATAACTTTGAAAAAGGCATGTATGTGTGTGTGTACGTGTGTGTGTGTGTGATTAAGTAATAAACTGGCCTTAAAAATGTCAGAAAAACATTCATTGGAATGTTTGTTCTTTTGCGTTTGAATAGGCTTGAATATAAATTCTAACCTTCTAAATTCTCTGATGAAATAACTCTATTTCCTATTTAACTTTCATAGTATCCTTGTCTTCTAGATAGGGTCACATTCAAATGATGACTGCAATCTTTTCGTGATGTTAAGAAAATAAAGTGCAGGTAAGTCAGTTATTCTGCAAAGAATCCAAACTGAGTAGCATAAGAAAGCAATTAAAAATGTGGAGGCAGTTACTTCTGTGGACATAATGATCACTGTGTACATTTGCAAATGTGAAAAGTCCAAAAAAGTCCAAAATGATGTTACATTTTATAGGCTAATTTTTTTAAAGATTAGAATTTCTTTAGTATTTATATAAATATTCCTTACCAGATACGTTGCAAATGGGTGAATTATATGCATTCATGAAGGTGTACTATAATGATCTACTGTCAGAGCAAATGAAATTATATTCAGTTTCATTCTTGAATCTCATAAGGTGTTGAGAAACTCTGTTCACCTTTCAGAGTAATGAATTTATATTTATATACACATATGTGTGATAGGAGTAAAAGAAAAGTGAGTTTGGCATGGAGTTTGATATCTTGGGTCAACTTATGTGCTGTTGATATTTTCAGTAAGACAGATTGGTGAAGAAGTTTTTCTTAAAAATTTATTACAATATATGTGAATACATCTCTTCTTTGGAATTTGGCATGAGCTCTAAAGAAGGTTGATAATTAGTTGGCTGTTTAAATCATTTTTTTTTGAAGGCAATCGTGTCTTTAGACAAGAATATAAGAAAAATGGACAATAGGCATTATACAAGTATAAAGCATACTGTTGGGTGTTGCCCAACATAAATTCCCCCTTCATCCTAACAAAACTCTGATATAGATACAGTGTTCCACTCACCTTCTCACATCCCCCTAAAATAACAATCATGGGCATCTAAGGAAATTAACTTTGTGGCCAACCCTGCCAGCCCCACAGGTAGGACTAATTGATCTAAAGATAAGTTTCATACCCATTACAAGTGAATGGTTCAGAAATGGGTATATAACCTATTTTTGGCCTAGAAAATGCCAGTGAAAATTTACTGGAGTTTTATGAAAAAGTTTGACAGATGCTAATAGAAACCATGTAAACTTTGTGTTCTGTCTTCTTTCTCTTCTGTTGTCATGTCTTGTGAATTCTGAAATAAAGGTACTTATATTGCTATTAACCTGAGGATAAAGAGAACACTGAAAGAAACAGAGCCATGCAATTGAAAAGAATCAGGGGATTTTAAGCAACATGCTGGGTGCTAAATAACCAGCTTTAAAATCAGAACTACCTCTAGATTTCCTAAAATTTTCTTTATTATTTAAAGCAGTATGGAAAAAAAGTGCCTATTCCTTATAGTCAGAAGCTTCCTAATTGAATGTATGGTTTACATTTGGGGGCTATAGTGTGATGTATGAAGCTAAATTGCTATTGTTAGAATTATAATCCAAAGGAATGCAATTTTACTTGATATTGTAAAATTAGAATTGTTGCTTAGCAATCATTCACTCCCTCTCCCCTCTCACTGTAGATGGGGTATATTTGTATTTTTCTGGCCTATTGATTTGGGTGTGGCCTAGCAACTTGTTCTGGACATGACATGTGTGCTTGTTATAGGCCAAGGCCTCAAGTGTCAAGGCACCTTGGTTTGCTTTCTTGAGCTTTTGCGATTACCATGAGAAGAACATTTCATGGTAGCCTGTGATTCTAGAAGAATGAAAGACATATGGAGCTGATATAGACAAACTTGACTAGAACCCAACTTAGATCAGATGTTCTGTAGCAACCCACATGCAAGTAAGAAATAAATGTTTATGTTGTGTGCTACTAAGTTTGGGAGTAGTTTGTTATAAAGCATTAATTTTTGGCCAGCTGAGATAACAGGAACTATGCTGGTTTTAGAATAACAGTACAAAATTAAGAGACAATGAGAAAATCACTATAATTTTGGGAATAGTGTGAAAAATGTGACTGGATGCATTTCTCTGAGAACCAAATATACCTCTATTGGTTTCAGTTATTGAAAAAAGTCTAAAAATTACACAGTGACATGGAGGATTTAAAATAAATTTTAACATAGATACCCTAATTCTTAAGGGACCAGGCTTTCTGGACCATGTGGACAATGATGTTAGGCATTAAAATCCTGTGGAGACTTGGCTCCTGCTGTGATACTTGCAATTTACATCTTTGGAACATACTGTTGTTGGAAAGAAAGGAAAAACTGGAAGCTTTTGGAATTTATTGTTCCCTTGCCTGAAGAAAAGGATAGAGAACCATGTTGAGAACTTTGTATGGAAATAAAAAGAAACACACTTCAAAGTGAGAAATAAAAATAAAATCTTAAACCCCCTGCCAACAGACTGAATGGACCCCCTCTTGGCCAAGGGGACCCCAGAGAAACCTTGTTTCTGAGTTCTCAGCCATGACTGGACTGGAGGTAAGACACACCTTGTTACACCCCCTCCCTTGCTGTCATCAGGCATTCTTCCCTAAGGGTTAAACAGAAATCAGCCATTTGAAAAGACTTGCTCCATCACTGATTCCAACTAATGCCTAATGCTGCCCTTACCTTTTGCAGTTTCTACACAAATCTGACCATCATTCCTTCCTAATAAGAGATCACTGACCATAGAGTGGTCCTGGCCAGTCTTTAGAGGATGTGCAGTGAGGGTTTTCCTGTCCTTTGCTTTGCTTTTGACATCAGAGGGCCAAAAACCCTACCCTCAGATCAGCCATTTTTTTGTACATGGGACTCACGAAGGGGTATGAAAGCTCAATTGCACATGCCCAGGTTTTTCCTTTCATAAATATTCACGACTTCTCTTATAGCTTATTAAATATGTATATTTGGCCACCCCAATAGCATCAATTCCTGTTCTTTTTACCCCTCCCTGGAAGTACTTGCTCTCAGTTTCTGCCCCAGGCTATGCTCCCCATCCTGCAGGTTTAACCCTTTTTGAGGAACAAAGCTCTCCTTTATAAATTTATTAACCTCATCACTCTTCAGTTGACAAAAGGTAGAGAAATGCCACCAGCTATGTGAAGTTCAGTAGGCTGTGCCACTGACATTTTTTATGGACATTTTTTATGGATATAAAACCACCAGGAACCCTAGATAATATGCAGAAGGACAAAGTATTACTAAATACTACTTAGAGTCACATGAAGGGTAGAAATACTCAGATTTGGTAACTTCTCTAATTGTTCCTCTTCCAGGGGGTAGTTGTTGTGCAGCTTGCAGTCTCAAAACAACAGGGAAGAGGAAGAATAAAACTGAAAGCAGAATGATATAAGTTGATTTTTGTGACAAAGAGCTAAACCACAAGTATTGGGGGAGAGAAGTAAGAGAATTTCCTTGGTCTGGCTTGTGAGTGATTTAATAGAGATTGGAATGGAGATGACGGGCAAGTGAAAGGGACCAAGACCTCTTTCATGAACTGCTGAGCCAGTTGTGGTGGCTCACGTCTCTAATACCATCATTTTGGGAGGCCAAGACAGGAGGATTCCTTGAGGCCAGGAGTTCAAGACCAGCCTGTGCAACATAGAGAGATCTCATCTCTATAAAAAATAAAAAATAATTAGGTGGGTGTGGTGGCATGTACCTGTAGTTCCAGCTTCTCAGGAGGCTGAGGCAAGAGGATCGCTTGAGCCCAGGAGTTCAAGGTTGCAGTGAGCTATGATGATGCCACTGTGCTCCAGCCTGGGCAATAGACGAAGACCCTATCTCAAAAAAAAAAAAAAAAATTTAAGAACTCTTGTGTATTACAAATTTACTTTCTCCTTGATATTGATATATCATTTTGATGCTTAACTGGTATTTGTTTGTGTTATTTTGATGGGATATACACAGACTTTGGGCTTCATTGGAGTTACATGTTTTTTACACATGACAGACAGTATTTAACATTTTACATAACAATATATAATTCAGTAAGAGAACAGAATGGGTTAAAATACCATCAGAATGTTGAAACCATGATTTTCTACGTGTAACTGAGGTTGTAATTAATTTGCAAAGGAGAAAACACAAAATTTTCTTACCTTCATTTCTGTTCCAATTTAATTTCTATACTTAACAAGATGATCTATTAAAATCCATAACATTTTTCCTTTTTCTACTCATTTATTCTTGACTTATCCTCAACCCTTTCACATTATTCTAATAGTAAGAAAAGAAATGAAAAATAGTTACAACTACAATTTACCTATATGTTTGTCATAGACATCCAAAAGAAAAGGCAGACCTAAAAATTATCATGTTGAAATCTTGCAAGAAAAAAATTAGAAATGAAATAACACATTATGCTTTATAGAAACCTTTCTCATAGTCATGACCTAGAAATGCTGTTTATTATATCTGCTGTTCTTGAATGTTGAGCTGGGAAGAAGTAAGCAAATAATATTCTCCTATAAGTGATTAAATCGTCTTTAAAAATTCTGAGAGTCCCTGCTGTATTTGCTAATATATAATATGTACATAAATCACCATGTTGGGAATTAATGTTGCAAATAACAAGATACAAGACAATGATATGGCACAGACAGAGCTGAGAAGAGATTCTACAAGGGAGGACAAAGATGATCAGCGGAGAAAACCTGCAAGGCACACAGTGATGAATCAGCCCCTTAGGATCCTCAGAACTCCTAGGTCAAAGTACTGACCTTTGAACAGTACTGATAAGAAAATTTGTATCTGCATATTGAGAAAAAAAAAAAAACACAGGAAACTAGGAGTTGGAGAAATTCCACTTATTTGTAGACTAAGCAAAGCCCCAACTATTTTGTTAATTAAACTAACCTGATTGCAAATAGAGTGAGAATCTAGGGTCAAAATACTCTGTTACTCTGCCTGTTATAGAGAAAGATCTTTAGGTTTGGACAAGAGTTCAGAAATCTTTTTATTTCAGATAAAAAAAAAATGGTCTCCTTTTAAAAAGAGACTTTTCACTTGTTATAAAATTCACAGAAACACTTTTGATTTAGTTTTCACTCTCCCTTGCCATCTTTTGTCCTTAATCCTAAGAAAATTTATCTCCTAAACTAGGGTCCCTCATACTTTTAAACTTTTATGGTGTTTGCTCACACCAATCTTAATCAGATTATCCAAAAATCTAGCCTAATCTCTTGCCCTCATTGTTATCCATCTGCAGTTCTAATGGTAGAAATTCTTCTAATCCTATTACCAAATAATTCCCTTTAGACATTAGTTTATCTAAACGTTCCCAAATAGGTTTATTTCAGTAAAATGGTATTAAGTCATGCACAGTATTTTCTAGGTAGAGTGGGTACTTATAAAAGAAAACAACTGAAAAACCAAAGACTTGTCTTGACAGGTTATTGAAACTAAACTAGGTTGACATGGGAATAATCATGTGGAAAACCAAATGGTCATAAAAGCCATTTTTATTAAATTATATAATGATGAAGCACTTCATTCTATATAAACCCTAAAATAAGTGAATGTATGTTACTATTAAATTACACAGAACACACTAAAATTGAAATTAAGGTGAACTGAGGTATAAAATATCATGTTTTAGGCATTGTTGTTCAAACTATATGTGTGTGTATTTACTTGGTTTACATATATAACATCAGTAGAATTTATACAAAGATACAAAAATCAATAAATTATTCATTTGGTTCTGGTTAAATATGGATATTATAATCAAACAATGGCTATTTACAAAACATTATTAATTATAATAATGTGTTGATATGGATATCAATCATATGATATAAATCTTGGCAATCATCTTTGGTTGAAATATTCAATAACATGTTGAATTTGAGAAATGTCTGATTAATATATACTTTTTAACAATTAGGTACTCAGTTTGTTAAAGGAACTAATGAGTTAAAATTGTAGTTTCTATAACATACATGATCAGTTTATTCTGTGTCCATACACTGAATTCTTAGGATTAGTCGTAGCTTCTCAGGAATGAGTAATGCAGCCGTGAAAAACAATCAGGTAAAACTGAAAATCCCTTAAAGAGAGGGACTATAATCTCATTTATGCATTTATTTCTCCATTTGCAGCACAATGTCTTTTACAGACAAGCACTTGTCAAAAGAAATGTGAAGAAATAAAATGTTCTTACCCATACATGCATTTAACACATGTTTATAAACCATGCCAAGAAAGAAAAATCAAAGCTTGCTGATTTAGGTCAAGAAATCATTACTCATGAAAGAGTACAAATATCCATGCCCATATTAAACCAATTTTCAACACCCAGCTATTGCTATTTCCAATAGTTAACTGTACAGTCAATCTTATCAGTAGTGTAAAATATGCATTTTAAAAATTAGTAAATTTTACTATTTCTAAATTCTACATTTTTAAACAGTTAATTTCAAATAAAATTTGTTTGTAGGTCCTAAACCTTAATACATTCAATAATTTAAATTAAGATTTAAATTTTTTTACTTTCTAAAATTTTGTATGCAATACATATTGTATTTGCAAACATTTAAAATGTAAAACTGAATAAAACCAATACATTGTAAGGTATGTTGCAATATAAAGATAATAAATCCTTAGTCACACTAAGTTTTGTTGCAGCTCATCCTATATGAGATGCATTTCCTTATTTAATCCAATAAGCATCATGGTACCTAAGAATGTAATTCTAACTTTCATAAGACTACATTTTCCACAATATATTCTGAGTTTCTTACTAGAACAGAAGTGTAGGCCAAAGTTTTAGGATGTTGTTACATGTTATAATTTTGAAACAAAGTATTCATGGATTATATTTTGGAGGTAATAATTGGAAAAAATCTTAAAAACTAGTGTACATGTAAAAATATTACATACAAAATTTATTTAATGCAGTAAAGTGTGTAAAAATGTGTTTCATGACATTGATTCTTTCAGAAGCAACACAGACTTCTTCATGATCCAGGCTTGCTTGATACCAGTTTGATCATAGTTTTCCTGAGGCAATTTGTGAGAAATCTTCCACTTGCAAACTGTGAACAATTCTCTTTTTATAAATCTTTGGAATAAAATGTCTCTGCATCTATTTTGGAGTTACTTCCTCTCCTCATTCAATGGTAACAACAAAAAATTAGCTTCACTCAGTAAAATTATACCAAAGAATTAATAGACTTTATACTGAAGAGAAAAATTAAAAAGGATAAACTATGGAAAATATAGTTATTGACTAAAGTTATGATTTTAGAAACATAACTAAAGTTTTGATGTAGAAATTGGGCATATAGTAAGATTTTTGCATATTATAAAGTCAGTTACTGCAGCTTGACGTTTTACAAGACAATTTGATAAATTAAATGCTGTTATTAGTCTGATGATCTGGAAAAATTTTTAAATCTTTGCATGCTATACAATTTGCTGTTGTAAAGGGAAAATAATGTCAGTGGCCAACTGACTGATCACACTTAAATGCAATGGATATGTTTTTAAAAGTGGTGCTAATTATCCAGAATATTTATGCTTGCTAGTTTTCAGTAGATAATTTGGTCTTTAAAGGGAAAAAAAAAATCAGAATCCACCATGTTTTATGTCAGTATAGTGCTGCTGCTTATATGTATTAAAATACCATCTAAAAGTTAGGTACCAGTCAGTATCCAAAAGTACATATGATACAACTAAAAATACGTAAACATTCAAAAAGCTAGTATAGATTTCTTGGACAAATATTGTGTGCCTCCCCAAATTCCAGAACATTAACAACTCGTTCTGCCCTAGCTGCATCTATAATTACTTCTCCCCAAATTGGTGCTCTTAATTCCACCACCTTGGGTGAGCAGTCACTTGCCCAGGAAGACTGGGAGTTCAACACAGTTTGTTACTGCTCTGGCAGGCCAACCAGTCACATACCTTGACTTTATGTCATCTCTGATCCCTTCCAGATATGGAAGAAGCCCAACACTTTGGGGAATGGGTGGGACATCTGAACAAGCTGACAAAGGAGAAAAGGACCAAGAAAGTAACTCTGAAGCACAAAGGCATTAATTCTTCAAAGATGTACTGTGACTGGTAAGTAACAGTAGACAGAATAATAAAACTTTCTTTTATTTCTCCTCTTGTGTACTGACTGTTCTGGGACATTTTCTCTTAACTGCTTGTCTGGAGATGTCCTGTGGTCTCCTTACCAAATGACTGTACCTGTAATACAACTTGGTGAGAAGCAGTGGCCAAGAGAGCAACTTGTCACTTTGCATTGCTTTCCATCCTGCATTCTTCATGACCTTTTCCCTTACTCTTGCTGACCTGGGATTGAATCTTCCAAACAATACGTTAGCACTTAACCCTTGCCTCAGACTCTGTTTTAAGAAAGTATGGAATAAGATGGTGGATTACCTATAAAATTACCTAGGCTATTTCTATTGGAAAAGGAACTACTAAATTGACAATGGCAAATAATGTATTCATATGGGATTTTCTTTAGAAACATAACCATAATTGCACAAATTTTATTTTAATTTCCAATTAAACTTACTAGTTCAACATAATAAAAATTTGCTAAATTAATTATGGCAAACACATTAAAAAAGATAAAATCTTGTGTGTTTGTGTATCAAAGTATATGTATACAACATAATATCAATGAGAGAGTGTAAAAAATATTTTAAGAGCATCAACAAGGCTGGGTGCGGTGGCTCATGCCTGTAATCCTAGCACTCTGGGAGGCTGAAGCGGGAGGATTGCTTGAGCTCAGGAGTTTGAGACCAGCTTGAGCAAGAGCGAGACCCATCTCTGCTAAAAATAGAAAAATTAGAGGGCACTGTGGCTCGTACCTGTAGTCCCAGATACTCGGAAGGCGGAGGCAAGAGGATCGCTTGAGCCCAGAAGTTTGAGGTTGCAGTGAGCTACAATGATGCCACTGCACTCTACTCAGGGTGACAGAGCAAGACTCTGTCCCCCCCCCAAAAAAAGGAGCAACAAACAAAATAGTGAAAAAAATTTACCTATGTGATTAAAAGTAGATTCTTTTTTTAAGGATTTCCTGTATTACATACTTTGCAGGAACCAAAATGCAGTTGCATGTTATTTTAGATGTGTGCAGAACTGAAAAAAAAAAGTATATTAACTTCATTTTACCACAAAAAGTTGATCGTTAATCCAGGTTGCAATTCATAAACATGACACTATACCATCTGATAAACTACTTATCCCATAGTTATTCCAATCCTTGTTTTCAATTTGTTGAGTTTTTGATAGAATAATTGCAGTCTTAATATTTTCATAAGTAAAAGAATTAGATTTTGAAAAAATGTCCTAGGGAGTACTTAGGTTGGTGTTTTGTCTTTCCTTTTTCAGAAACCTGAAATATGGCATTACATTATCAGCTGAAGAATTTAGTTCATTTCAGATTTCAAAACAAAACTAAATATAGCTAATAAAAATTCCATATTTTATAAAGCTACATTTAATTTAAAACTTTATTTTATAATTTGATTTAGCAAAAATATGCTGCTTATTTGAAGTTTCAGTCAAGACTACTGAAAAGATTACTATTAACATGTGTCATATAGGTAAATGATATGCTTAATAAGTTATCTTTTTATATTAAGAAGAAATATCTAAGGAAGAGATTTAAAGTAAGTTGTTCATAAAACACCATTATCATTTGTCAATATAAAGCTCTTTGTATTTTATTTTATATTTTGTTCTTTCTTTCCAGGTACTACCTTTATTCCCCTCTATTAGAGTTGGAAGATATCACAGATATCATGTATTCTAACAACCTCATTTTAGACATTTGAGAGAGGAAGACTCAAAAGTACAGAGACCAACTTGATCAACATCACATACTAGTTTCACAGATTTGGAAGTAAAACTCAGTCACCCTTGCCTGTGACTGGGCTCTTTCCTTCCATAGGTAACATTGATTAGCACAGCAGTATAGTTTTAGAGTAGAAAAACTTTTTTCTTGGCCAGTACCAACAGTCATGTGTAGGAGAAATATAATTTTTTTCAACAACCCCCATAGGTTCCTAGTTGGAAAGAACATCTCTAATGAAAGACAGATTAACCAGAGAGAGAAAGAAACAGAGGTTTATTAGCCTTTTACATATACACAAGGGACACCCTGGGAATGAATGGTTCTCAAAGAGGTGGCTTTGCATTCTAGTTTACACAGCATCTTCAACAAAGAACAGTACATTTTTAGAGAAGTGACAAGAGGAAAGGACTTTTAGTCCCTACGGGCTACAACGTGTGGGAAAGCAAATAAATGGCAGATGAAGGCTACTTAGTAGAGTTTTTTAACTATATTCCTCTGGCACTATCTCCAGAAGGTAATGGTCTAAAGTTGTCTTCAGTATTTAGTCTTTGTTTTTCCTGGTAGTAGCTCTGGGGCGGGACAGGCAGGATACCCTTTGTCTTTGTAAATCTATGTTCTGCTTCCAGGCAAATAGAGAGAGGGCAGAGAGCTTTCCTGCATCTCTTCTTCTAAATTGCCTTCAGCTCAACAATTTTTCATGGTTTGAGGAGGCATAACCTGGTCTTCCACACATATAACTCTTTTCACCTCAGATATTTCATATGTAAAATTAAGAAAGTTAAATTAGTTGAAATACAAGGTCCTTTCAACTTTAAAATTATATGGAACTGTAAATACATTTTTTATATTAGTGGGAATTAAAGAAAGACAAAAGGGAAATATCAAACTCAATTTCATTTGCTTTTATTTATTGTCTAAAATGCCAAATCCATTACAATTTTGCATAAGGATAGTCCTCTAAATTGTCTTATGTAGTCACATTCTACATGAACCAAATTTGTTCCAATAGATCAGGCAAAAGTGGACCTATGTTCACTTTCCATGTCATAGATACAAAATGTCCCACAAAATAAATTATCACTGATTGGCCAATGGTTAAAAAAAATCTCTTCTATGAACCCACTTTATCTTTAGTCTCAGTTTGTGTATAAGAAAGAACATATTTGCATAAAAATCTGAAGAGTAAATCTTAATATTAACAGTTAATTGAATACTCATGATTAAAATTTTAATCCTAGAAAGTAATTAAATTTTCTTCTGAAATGACTTTTGATTGATTCTTTCCACAGCCACACTGAGAAAATGCTTAGAAAGTATCAAAGCCTTAAATAAGTAAGTGCATCTTCAAGAAGGGTTGTCATTATCTTATTAACTGGCTATGCAGAGCCTAAGGGATATATTGCCTTAATAATTTGTTTTGCATTAAAAATGTCTTCCAAACAACATGAAAAAAACAGATAGTGTGATGTTTAATTTTATACGTCAAGTGTGCTGGGCCATGGGTGCCCAGATATTTGGTAAAACATTATTCTGGTTATATTTGTGAGAGTGTTTTTGGATGATCCATTTGAATGGATAGACAGAGTAAAGCTGATAGCTCTCCCTGAAAAGGCCCTCAGCAGTTGAAGCCTGAGAAACAAAAAGGCTGACCTTCCCTGGAGGAAGCAGGACCTTCTCCTGCCTAACTTTCTGGCCTTGGAATATTGATCTTTTCCTGCCTTTGGACTTCAGCTGTAACATTGGCTTTCTTGGATCTCAAGCCTGCCGACTTTCAACTAGAAATTCACCATTGGCTCTCCTTGTTCTCAGACCTTTGTACTGGGACTGGAACTACACATTGGCTCTACTGGGTTTCTAGCCTGCCACCTGAGATCTTGAGATTCCTCAGCCTCCATAATCATGTGAACCAATACCTTAAAATAAATCTAGATAGACAACTAGATAGCTAGATAGATAGATAGACATATATTCTATCACTTCTGATTATTTGGAGAATCTTAACTAGTACAGATGGTTGGCTCCTCTTCTTGTGTTTATAAATCATGCTTTTTATGTTTCCATGGTGAAGAAAGCAAAAGAAGGCTTAGTAAAACAACTAAAATCTTTAAGGAAGAGAGCTGATCGTCACATTAGAAAAATCTGAAGAGTAAATGTAAATTCAAAAAGCAGAGTGTTATTGAAGGAACGAAGGACTTGACCTTAGAAAATCCAGGGTTTCAGTCCCAGTTCTGAGATATTGGCCAAAACTAAAACCTGTCAGAATGTCTTTGTACTCACTGAAAAAAGATAATATCATCTACCCTGCATACATCATTAATTCATTTAATTGCTTATTCCAAAAAGAATGCAAATGTGAATTTTAAATTGAAATTACCATGTAAAAATAATATCTGTTTTGACAGAACTAGAAATGACAATGCAAAATAATAATAATAATGAAGAAGAAGAAATGAAGGGAACATGAAAATCCATCTATCTTGTCTATAAATTTTATGGAATAAGTGCACATACAGGGTAAAGGGAGAGTAATAGAAAGAAGTTATTTAAAAAGAGGAGCTAACACTCTGTATCTTCAGAAAGAACATGTGTGAGATTTGCTTACTTTTAAATTTGAATATTGACAGGGACCTTGCAATTTCATAAATATTTAAGTTGGGGCTAATTGTAAATCAATTATGAATTATTTTGTTTCAACATTTTGATCTTTAAAATAGCATGTTTAATATCTGCTTGTGGCTAATTAATTACAATAAACAGGCTGTATCAAAGTCTACATCTTGTCTCTTATTCTAAATGTATGATGTCTCTTACATCCTTATCACATTATACATCTAAAGAAACTGGAAACAAAATACCTTCCTTAATGAATTAGTCCAGTAATTCTAAGAGACTTTAAAATCATGAAGAAACTAACCTGTATCCAAAGCCAAATGGTAAATTTTCCACAAATAGAAATCATGCCATGTTATTAAATAGTGATCAAAGAAATGGCAACATCAGTAGGAAATAATATAAGAACTTTTTTTATAAAAAGACTTTGCAGCAATAAAATCGGATTGGGAAGAAAATATAATTGTAGTAGGTTAAATATAAAAGGAGAAAATAGAAAAAAAATATTATTTTATATAGAAAAGATAATAGAAAGGATTTTAAAATACATTGCTCATCTTGTTCTCTATTTTTAAAATGTCACAATCATCATGTAAGAGAGTACAAAATAAAACTGTGTGATTAGAAGAAAATGAGAGAACTAATACTTATTGAGCATCTTTCCTACATCAAGTGTTGACATATTTTACTCTTTTTAATCCTCCTGGCCATCTCATAAGATATTCATATTTTATGGACTAGAAAAGTTAGGCTCCATAATTTGTCTAGTCACAGTGCTTGAAAAAACAAAGGTAGCTGGATTAAAATCCAGGTATTCCTTTACTCTAAATGTTTGTCTTTACCATGGTATCTGTAAAAGGAAAATTGAGTATTGTTTCTTTCACAAAAATGACTAAAACCTTTTAGTTTGCCAGGCCCAACAAATATAATATCCTTGATAGTAAATTGTCATTGATTACTATTGTTGATAAAAAGACCAAAAATATTATTTAATCAAAGCATTTGGAGATCAAAAAAAGCCCCCAAAACTCCTGAAAAAATTGGTAAACATATTTCTCCCAGTGAAGAAATGTAAACAGTGGCGTGCATTCAGGAAGTAGTCGATATAACTAATGATTGGAGAAAGTCAGGTTTACAAAATTTATGAAGTGAGGTTAGTGATGCAGTTGAGGAGACGCATTTAGCAATAAGTGGAATAGAGTGGTAAGATCCATGACTTGTAACAATTTGGAAGTTGCTAAAGCACCTATTTGAATTAGCCACACTGATGTGTTGAGTCACTTAGCCTTATAAATTATTTTAGTAAAGCATTTATAAAATCATTAAGAATCCAAAGGGGTCACTTAAGAGCTTCATGTTTTACTGGATTTTATGAGAGAAATTACATTCTATAATATTTATCAGGGGTTTTAAAGATTCATGAAATTATCAGCACAGGTCCTTTGAAGAGAATGTCAGTGATCTAGTGTAAATGAAATGCCACTTCTTAGGACTGAGGTTCTGAACCCTCAGTCGACAGCAAGGAAATTAGGCTAGATTATTTTCTCAAGACAGTGGCTCAATATCATGCTTCTGCAAAAAAAGACCATGTAAGTAATTGATGAACAATACCTGGAAAAACTATCAGGAAGGAATGGAACACATTATTTAGCCTTATAGATTATTGGTGTGTTTGTGTTTAACATTGGGTACAATTTTGAGTATTATTTCTCACTAGCAAAACAGAGGAATTCCTGGTATGTATCAGGAACTTTACTTACATTATAATCATTTAGCATAATAAGATAATGTAGGCAATCTCATTACCTACATTAATGTAAGTAATTACATTACATTAATCCTCATGGCAATCCTATCAGTAGGTATTAATTTTATTGATTGATTGATTTAACTGTTTTAAAGGTATTAAAAAAAAGAGGCTCGGAGAGGTGAAATAATTTACTGAAAATTCCCTTTGTTATGTAGTCAGCCTTTGTGAAAACAGGCTATATTAAAAAAAAATAAAGGCAGGGGAGGCTCTTGGACAACAAGTCTGAAATAGCAACATGATAAATCTTGAAAGTTGTGGATAAGATAAATAAAAAATCACTAAGAGCCATTGACTACTGGTAGAGATGTATTTATAGCAAAAATAGGAAAGTTTTTTAAAATATTAAAACTCTTTATCAGGATGAACCATAGCTCGCAATGTGCTATCTATAACTACGTTACAGATATAATTGGACAAAAGTGTGAATAATAGTTGTTTACAGGGTATGCCTCCTGACTTTTTGAGAGAGACAAAGGAACATGCATATTTTATTGGGGGACAATTTTTTGTTATCATTCAGAGATAGAATGTCATATGCATATGAATGATTGCCCAACACTATCATGACAATCAGGAAACTTGATGACCCTAGAAATTGTGTATAAAAAGATCCACTTTGCATTACAAAGTTTGTAAAAATTCATTTCTTTTACTGAATAACCATTTATTAGACTTCCTACTAAATGCAAGGGACTGTGTTAAGTGTTGGGGCAAAAAAGTTGAAGAAGACACAGTACTTTCCTCCAGTTTCTTAGAGTCTGTTGGGTAGCTAAGCAAGTCATAACATGCTTTTAGTATACAGACCACACTCAGAAAATGTAAGATGGACACAGAACTCAATCTTCGATGGGAATAATAATAATGATAATATCTTCACAAAGAAGTTGATATCTAAGTTTATACCTTCATGAATTTAGTCAAACAAATATTGGTTGGGAGCCTAATATCTGCCATGGGCAATTCTAAGAACTAAGGATAAAACAGTGAACAAGTTACTTTTCTGTTCTTTGTGATTGCAAAATTCATAAAGAAGAATAAAAAAATTAGTAACTCTAAAAATAAAAATCAGTAGAATGGAGGAAAAACAGCAATGAAAGGTGTAATAAACCAGTAGCTGGTTCTACGAAAAGACTGATTAGTTCAAAAACACTGGCAACACTGACCAAGGGGGAAAAAGAGAGATGGTAGAAAAATGCAGAATGAATGAAAAAGAAGAAATACATATATATAATATTACAAAAATAATATAAAATATTAAGGAAATATACGAATGCCAAAAAATGTGAAAACCTAGATAAATTACAAAATTTCTACAAAGAATACTGTAATGGATCCTTGTTAATTTTGGCTATATAGCATCTGAACCTCCTTCTCTAAGTTCAAGATAGTTTCCACTTAAGGCAAAAGTGCATGGAGAGAGATTCTAGTCATAAGGAACAGCATGTGCAAAGGTCCAGAGGCAAGAAAGAATCAACAGGAATGTGAAGAGTGCATAAATAGCATGTCAGGGGAATTGAATAAAGATGCAGAGTGCCAAATTATGAAGAGTATTACAAGCCATTCTAAAGATTTTAGATTTTTTTTTCTGATAACAACAGCAATCAAAGGATTTTCAGGGAAGTTGGATCAGCATGTTGATAATGATGATCTTGATAATTTCTAACTTTTTTTAGTCATTTTCACGTGCCAGAAATTGAGTGCTAAGTGCTTTGTGTGAACTATTTCAATTAACCCTCACAGGAACCTAGTAAGATTGCTACAACTATTACATGAATTTTGAAGGTAAGAAAACACGTAAGCAAACTTGCTAAACTCACGCATCTAGATAATTTCAGAAAAGTATGCCTTGTATTACAGAAAGATAATTTAAGCTTCACAGTGAGGAATAATTTAGAGTGGGACCAGACCGATGACAGGCAGATAAGTCATGAGGTTTTCACAGTATTACAGGCAGGGATAAAAGTAATCTTGAATAAGGTAACCACAGCTTAGATGGAAATAAGGAAGTGGATTTCAAAAGTATTTATGATGTAGATGTGACAAGACTAAAAATTAAATTGGATAAATGTAAGGCAGGGAAAGAAATTAAGAACAATTTCCAGGTATTGGCTTGCACATGATGATGTGATTCTGGGATGAAGAATGCCAGGGAGGAACAGATTTAAGGGACATATCAAATTTGAGGTACCACTATAACATTCATTATATATATTCATTAATGTCTGGACTGAATATCCAGCTTAAGATATATTGCATTTTAATTAAAATGCTTGTTATGAAGTTAAAAGTAACAAATCTGGACTTCAAGGGAAGGAATCAGAGCTAGATATTGAGTGAGATATTTGCAAGTCATCACTATTTCTAAAAGTAACTGATAGGAGAATAGGTGACATTGTTAAAGGAGAATGCATAGCCAAAAGAGAGCTTATAGCAAGCACTGGAGGAACGCAAACACTTGCCTGTTATGTGGAAGGTACAAAGAATGGTCAGTCGACAGCACAAAGGAGGAAATCCAGAAGGAATGGATGGTATCATGGAAACCAAGGAAAGATAATTTTGGAGAGAAGGGCAATATCAGGAGATGCTGTAGAGATTTGTAGGATGAGGAATTAAAAAAAAAATTATACATTGGATCTGACAAAAAGGTGATCTGTGGTAATTTTCTTTAGAGTAATTGCTGTGGAAAATGTAATGATGGAAGCTAAATTGTTATAGTTGAATGCTGAATGAGTAATGTGAATTTGGACAGATCATGTAGAGATAATTCTTTCAAGAGGATTAGATGTAAAAAACAGAAATGAGATAAGACAATAGGAAAAGACGTGTTTTCGTTTGGAGACGTATTATCTTAAAGGAAAGACTTTATGATTAAATGTTGTTTGAAATGAACCAGTAGAAAGGGGATATTGAAGATACGGGATGATGGGGCAATTTGGTGATGGTTCCCAAAAAATCAGAAATCAATGAAGTTCCGAGAAAAATTTAAAGGTGTTTATTTTTGACAGAATGAAAGATACCTGTTTTATCGTGAGGCAAGGTTGTGCATGGCTACCTGTAAATGTAGAGGCGGGATGGCAGGGTAGGAGGGAGGGTACATTTGAAGGCTTATCTCTCTGAGCTATAAAGGAGGCTAGATTATTGCATGGGAAGAGGTAGGGGAGGTTTAAGAAATGTTGAAAATGTCTGAAATGGCCTCCTTAGGTAATAGTAATGCTGACTAGGGACAGACAGAATTATAATTGGATACCAGCTTACAGATAAATCAACTTCTGACATGCCAGAGAATGTGTAGGAAACAGGTGGGAAAAATCTGTTAAAAGCCTATTTTTAATAGGGGATGTAATCTTCTGAGACAAAAGTTATCTTATGGGGTGAAAAAGGTTAATCATGATTATCTCACATCAGTAAAAATAATTCAATACATTCCAGGAGAAAAGAACAATAATTCTGGGTAGAGTTTGGTTCATAATATTATTCTTTTTTGTTTTCTTGCTCAGCTTCTGTGGAAGATATAGTTCGACTTATGTGAAGAAAAGAAAATACAAGTGAAAAGTGAAACACCAGTTTCTTTTAAAATACTTGAAAGACATTTGGGCACAAATATCACAGAATTGATATCTCCTAAAGATTATATAACAAATGCAAAAAAAAAGGAAAATCCTTCATCCATTGCCTACTAATACAAGAACGTCTGCACCCCAAGCTTACTAATTCTCAGTTGTGGCAGGTATCCGGCAGATACTCACTGAGTAGTTCACAGTAGGATTGGATTTATTAATGAGTATATGTAAGACAAGTTTGCAGGAGCCATGAGATATTTGGGGGAGGACCACTTCAGGAGATGGAAAATTTTTTTGTGTGAAAGTGAGAGCAAAACTCATGACATTGGAATTCTTACTTTTCTGTAACATTGTATCCACAGAAAAACTTGGCACATGTAGATTTCATATAAAATATCAAACATCATAGAAGAATTAGTTGAGATTGTGGACCATGAATTTTTAGTGACACCGGTCTGCACTCTTTCTGTTTTGTGATTCTCGCCAGTAGCATAGATCAATTCAGAGGTAGGTTTTATGTTTGGGTAAGTTTTCAAGAAAATCAGATTACCTATATAAACTAGTTGGCTTTCTTAATTTTTTAGATTCTGTTCAAGATCAACTTATAAATGATAGGAAGATTCCAGGAGACGTAGATAGTGCAAATCTTTATCCCTGACAGAAAAAAATATGTAGTACCAATTATACAGGTGATGGATTGGTATCAAATTAATAAATAAGGTAGAGCTTATTAGAGTTACACACGAACATTTCTCATTTGCACTTCACGTATCTTAAGATCCTTTGACATTATTTTTTTGAATTAGAATTTTTGGTAAGAGAAAAAGTATTCTTACATCTGAGAATTTCTTTTATTTACCCCTTCATCATCTGCAAACCTACCATATTAATCAATGTATGATTTAAATTGTATTAAAATGTTCTAAAGAAAGAAATTATTAATTTATGAATTTGGACTAAACAACATATTTATTAATGACACCACAATCTGTTTGTAAAGCAAAGTGATCAATTTCAGGACACTCTTGAATCTCTTAAATCTATAAAGGACTTTGTGGTAGATGAAAAGAACTATGTGAATCACAAAATGCTACATGAAATGCCAAATATGTCAATAGATGCCAATATTGCCTATGAATTTAATAAATATATAAACACATTGTTATAGTCTAGATATAATACTCTGTTTTATAAGCTGTTTTATGTGTTTCTTCTGAGTTTTCAAACTTCAAATGCACCTTTAGAATAAAAATTATTTTATATCCAACTGATCCTTTGGTAGTCACTATCATAAAAACTGATTTTTTTTCAAGTAAGATTTCTTTTCAGTTATCATGAAATTATTACATGGAAACCATATTTACATGTTAACAACACTTATATGCAAAAAATGTTTTATGTCAAATACAAATAATATTTATTTGAAAATTCATATATTCAGGTTGCTGCATTACCCAAGAAGAGCTTATTGAATGTTTACTCCACTAGGGAATAAAGTACAAGATACAATCATAAGACTAAATGATCAAATTTATTTTTAAAAATGAGCTAAGTCATATAAAACTGCTTTTATCTGTCTTCCTCAAATTCTGTATAAAGCACAGAGGGATCATTTGGTTAAACAATACTAAATTACATAAACATTCAGATCATTTAAAAATAGCTGTTAGAATCTTTAAAATTCAAGAAAAGTTATTATCTGAGGTTCCAAGATATGTGATTCAGTACTTCTGATCTACCTGAGTGAATAAAAAAAAAGATCCTGTGTGTATTACAAATACTGAAAGGAGATTAATGAAACCAACTTCCCTTACTCTTTGTCTACATACAAGTCTTTATGAAGAGGATATATATATTTTTCTCACATGTGTTAATTTTTAATAATATATTCAAACTATGATATACTTCAATACTCTGGGTATTTTAAAAATGCATATGTATCTCCATATTACCTTAGAAGCAGGACCATTATTGTCAGGCTCCTTCTGTATGACATATGTTTGTAGGCTTGACATTGCATTTTGTTTCATAGGCTGAAAGTTTTACTACTAAAAGATCTATATTAAAAAATCCAAAATTGATAGATAAAGTGGTCAGGGCAATCAGGTCATATCCATTTACTGATGTACCTGAGCTACTCTTGGTTTACATTATCTTTTTTAACTGGGAACATTAACTGGGAACATTTATCCTATAAATTGCTAACTCTTCTTGGGGCTTCCTTTAGTGCTTGCTGCTTCTAATACGTTTTCAAAATTTAAATCATTTATTGAATCACAGAGTAATAGAATCTGAGACTTAGATCCTTTGAAGTCATCTGTACTGGCCTCAATGGTAGCTCCCCAAATTCTATGTCTATAGTCTAAACCCTGGAACCTGTAATTATTATCTTATATAGCAAAAGATGTGCTTAAGTAAAGGCTCTTGAGGGGAGGATCTAATTTTAGCTTGCCTAGATGGGCCCTAAATGCAATCATATGTATCCTTAGAAGAAGTTTTGAGGCAGACACACAGAGGAGAAGACGATACGCAAATGGAAGCTAGGATTGGAATGATGCCACTACAAGTCAGGAAAGGCCAGGAATTGCCAATAGCCACCAAAAGCTAAGAAAGAAGCGTGGAATGGAGCCTCCCCAGAGCCACTCGCGGGAGTGCAGCATGGCTGACGCCTTGATTTCAGACTTCTAGCCTGCAGAACGGTGAGAGAATAAATTTATATTGTTTTGAGCTACTACGTTTGTGGCAATTTGTATGGCAGCCACATTAAATCAACATGTCATCTGTTACGATCTCATGTATTTTAGAAAAGAGGTTTATTTGGCAAGTGGATGTCCAGTTTCCCCTTACCTGTTCAAGTGTAAGCTGCCCTCCAGGTAACTAAAGAGCATCTCCCAGTATTATCTGACTTTAATCCATAGTCTATTCTTTATACCAACCTGAAATCTGTCTCTTGACAGTCCTTTATCCCAGACCTACCACATGTGAAAGGTGACACCTTAGTTCCCTGGTATGACATAGACCTAGTCTCTTTTTTTATGAAATTCCTTTGAACATTTAGAAACAAGGTCACTCCCTCCCCTCAGTCCTCCTTGTATAGCCTGAAATGCTAAATATTACTTCTGACCTAGCTAAAAGCTGTCCTACGAAGTTCTCCTAATTGTCTCTTCTACCACCTACCTCAGAGTGACGATATACTTCATTGTCAACCTGTACATCCGCAGAACAGATGGAACATGAAGACACACGCACACATGAAACACAACATGTTGACGAATCTGTGGATTTCAAAGGGTGAAACTAGAGGAAAAGTAATTTTAGGAATAATGAGCAGCATAGACACAGAGGCAGAAATAGAGATAGGTAGAGAGGGAGAGAGGGAGACACGTAAGAAAGAGAGAAAGAGAGAGAAGACAGATAATAGGCCCATGGATGTCTCAGTAGTGCAGAATTATTGGACCATGATGAGGAGAAATGGGGAAAAATGAAAAGTGGGAATGGAAGAGATTTCCTAAGAAAAGATTGTTGAAGAATTTACTATTTATTTATTTAGAGACAGGGTCTTGCTCGGTTGCCTGGACTAGAGTGTACTGGTGTCGTCATAGCTCACTGAAACCTCAAACTCTTGGGCTCAATCAATCCTCCCACCTCAGCCTCCTGAGTAGCTGGGACTACAGGCATACGCTACCAAACCGAGATAATTTTTCTATTTTTTTGTAGAGATGAGATCTCGCTATGTTGTCCAGGCTGGCCTCGAACTCATGGCCTCAAGGGATCCTCCTGCCTGGGCCTCCCAAAGTGCTGGGATTACAGGCATGAGCCACCCTGCCTGGCTGTTAAAGAATTTTAAATAATAATTATCCTGATCATCATTAAGAGTTTATCAAGTACATACTGAGCACTGTGCATAGTACTATAAATATCATAGCTCTACTTTATCATAGCGAATTAAAGATTACATTTGGTTTTATTACACCAAATTAAAGATTTAAATGATCATTTGGTATTATTATACCAAATTAAAATTAAAAAGGACTTAAATAATTCACCAAAGTCATATTTCCTATAAATTGTGAATTTGGGATCTGAACCCAAAACTCTGTTTGCTAAGATGGCATATTAAGCATTCTGATATGCAGCCTCCTTTGATCCAAATAACAACACTATTATCTTGTACTGTCTTTATTACTATTTCTTTCCCTTCTCCTCTCTTTCTATTGTCGTTCCTTTGCTTTCCTGTCTGAACACCTAGGGCTGCAAACTTAACTTGAAAGCTAAAGAGAGGTCCTTGAAATGTGATGACCAGAGGACTGGAGCCATCAGACCAAAGCCAGTATTTAGCATAATATATGAAAAGCTATATATAACTTATCTATGTATAACTATCATATTTCAAACATTTCTCTGGACAACACTACACCATAATCTTTGAGGCATAATGGTGTGTGTGATATGTATCTGGAAATAGACGCTTTATTAATACTGTGGTTTTCCCTATTCTACCTAAAAGTCACATTCACTGCTATTTTCTTTTCAACCTCTTTCACTTAAATAAGATACAGAATCTATGTTCTATATCTTTGTTCAAAGGCTATGGTTATTATTACCCTTAATTACTTCCCTGTGTGGCTTTCAATTGAAATTGCCTCTGTAATTACCTTCCCCTGAAATTTCTATGGTAAAGTTCAGTAACTAAATGTGAATGGCTTCTAAAGGAAGACATTTGGTCAGTGCTATAAGTTGGTTTATTTATATCTAATCACCAAAAAGGTAAAAACAGTTTAATTTTGAAAAGTTTAAACATTTCAAATAGCTTTGTCATCTCTTTTTATTCATTTATATATGATTCAAGAAATTGATGATAACAGAGTCATTTGGGAATGTTTGATTCTGTGTGGTATGCTGTTACCACAGCAATTCTGTTGGTTTTTTAATAATTGATATAAAGTTTAAAATGAAGTGTTTAATTGTGTTTGCAGATAGTTTCCTGAGCCATAAATAGCTAACACTCAAAATCCTCTTTCATTATAACGGATACTAGGTAATCAACTTGTACATTTTCACTGAAATGAGGCACAGGAAGTATGTTGCCAGCAAGGTCATAACAGCTCAGAAAAACACATGAGAACATTTCAGGTTAACACAATTCATGGAGGGCAACAATTCACGGAGGGCAGGTAGAAACTTTGCATAGTGTCTTACCACGGCCATTGTATCCAGTAATTATTTCCTTAGATTTGGTTTCAATTCAAAAGACTAAGCTGTTCTCTGCATACAAGTGTAATTATTTTTTCCATTCATAAGTGTAGGCTACTCTTGCTGTTTCTATTGTTACTTTCATATCTTGGACATGAAAATAAGGAATTAAGAAACTCCAAAGCCATTTGTCAAATAAGTATCCAGAAGAACCAGTATTTGTTAAACAAATGAATACTTTACTTACAAAGTTCACTGTACTCATTTTATTTACCCAAGAAAGTTATTTGCCATATTCTGAATAACCTGAGGCTTATAAAATATGAAATTCTTTAATTTAATCTTTATTGCATGAGTCACAGTTTTCACAGAAATCTGCCAATGGTTTTGGCACAATGGCAAAGCTATATACTTGAAAATAGCTGAGTTTTCATATTTAGGCTTCTAACATTTTTAGTAAGAGATGAGTGTACTACTCATCAAAATAGATAGTAGGAATTTTCATATGAAGGCATGAGGAAGTAGTGTATTATCAGTCAATTTTAGAAACAATGTCTAATTATTCAACTTAATAACTCAAAAGACAGAGAGTTAAAAGAATATATTTCAGTAAGGAGAATTGAGTGATAAAATGGGGCTGCTGGTGAAATTAGGACTGTTTCCTCTTGAGCTGTCAATATCGAAAAATGCAAATCTTTAAAACTGTTACGTGTTTATATTGTAGGTAAAGCCTGTGTTTCTAAAATACAACAAATACAACCCTATTTACAGAAAATGGTTATCTCTCATTTTATGAAAACCATCTTTTGGAAAATGGGTTCAACTTATAATAAGATGTTTTATTATCTAAGGACAAACTCTGGACCATGAATACCCTAAAATGTCTGACTCTGGGACCAGTGAACCAACATGGGTTATCATTTGTCCTGAATATGTATTCGGATTACTCACCAAGTACTATAGGTGCTAATGCTTCAAAGTGTGTAAATATAATAAAGCAATTTAATTCCACAGAGATATTTCCTAGAAATATAGCTAGTGCTACCATAAATTGAGAGCCTTTAAAAATTATGTGTGTATAGTAAATAGTAAGTTATTTTTATCAGATATTAGAGAAGATGATGAATGTTTATTTAATATACCATAAGGGCTTTTCAACAGACACACCTTTAATAGTACCAGTGATGGTCATAGCAGGTGGACTCTGGTATGCAATGATAAAAGACTGCTCAAATCCAAGATTTCTCAAGTTACCAAATCTGCTATCTGAACTATACTGAAATGGTGTTTCTACATGGAGACCAACATGAATTCCTAACATAATGAAACAAATTTTAGGAAGCATAATAGAAGAGAATAATAAGCTAGTCCCATATTTATTAAAATGTACTACTTAGCTCTATAGAACACTGCAATAAGTAAAACTAAACTATGAATGTGTCCTTAATTTCAATGTTTAATTTTAAAAGATACAATTTATACAAATTTGCCCAATATATTTAAAAGGATTACAAATATTGAACATGTGTGGCTATGTTACTAAATTAAGATGAATAATAGACATATTTTCACTAAAATAATCCTTACATAGACAAACATCTCTATGCAGTTTATAAGTCATCTGACTCTGGGAGTCACAATGAAACTCAATTATTTATAATTCATTAATGAGTTATAATTATAAATGATTATAATCCATAAATGGAAGTATTTTGTAGGAATATGTTTTTGTCATGGACCGTGGGAAGGTCATAATTTTCTACTGTAATTTACTTGTATTGTAAATTATTAATGAATTGGTTGAAAATTGTCTTATTAGCATCTGATATATAATATTTTATAGCAATTCTTATTCTTGCTTTCCATATGAATTGTAGGCTACAGTCATATACTATGAAAATCACTGTTCTCTTTGGGAAATGCTTTAACATTTGCATGGTTATCTATGGCTTGACTACTTCTAAGAGAAATAAACAGGACATAGGCGATTCACCAATCAGAACATAAGTTGTAGCTTATTGAAGTAACGCATTACAACTTTTCTTCTTTGAAATTTATGTCTAGTAATTCAAACCATTTTAATAATATTTACCAAGCAAAAGTGATTTCCAGGAAATTGAGAGTCTAATGAGTCACAACAAGTGACCATTGACTATTTTTTCATATGGTCCTTAATAGTGGGGATTTTTGCCTCCGAGAAGACTGGGGCACAGTTAATTCAGCCATAAAAGTAAATTAAGACTAGACTCAGGCTCAGGTAAGCCAGATAGCCTCACCTTTCATCCCAGAAAGAAGAATGTCAAACCTATTTACTTCTTGACTGAGACCACATCAATGGTGTGGAGGTGAATACCGTCTTGCATATGTTTTCATTGTGACATACCATTATTAAATAAAATAACCAAAAAAAAAATGAAATTGAATAATGAATCATAATTTTCTGGCAACAAAAATTTAATTTTTCCTCACTAGCTAAACCTTATTAGAATACTGAAGAGAAAATAACAAGCAATATTGCCATCCAATGGTGAAACTATAACATTTAAAGCACATTAAATATGAAGATGGAGATATATGACAATATTTCAAAATCAATAGAAATATCTTTATTTTGAATTCTTGCAATTTCTGGAAATATAAAGGAGATATTTGGACGTATGAATATAGTGAGTACTAATGTATGAAAAAAAATTCACAAAGGGTAGGTTTTCACCTCTTTGAAGCACAAAACAAGGGAAGCTTTAATTTATATTATTTCATTATAAAGCATAGGATAATGAAGATTTCAAAACTTTTTAATATTGTTATTTTAATTCTTTGTTTTACATTTGTGCTTGGCAGATATTTTTCTTTCACAGTCAATTAAGGATCTCCCTGAATCTTATCTCCTTTTAAAAGACTTCAGAACTAATTTTTTTCTCTCCCAAGCCTCCCCAAATTTTATAAATATATTGTTCTTTATTTATCATTGTTTTGTTTACCTTAGAATCATTGACATATTCAATGGTTCACCACTCTAATTGAAAAAAGAGGTGCTATGTTTTATTTATTTGTACCGTCCATGACTATGAGCACCTGTCAGATGAACAGTAAATAATTGTTGAATATAGTTGAATTGGCTTAAACTCAGAATGTCTATGGATGTATTAGTCTGTGTATTCATACTTAAATAATTGTACCTCACTGGTGAGATGGCCTTATCTCACTTGTGAAATTCAAACAATCACCTCAAAACTCTTAATGTGGGTATCATTTTATATTTAAGACTAAGAGGAGTTACAATAGCTAAATGTCAGGATGCCATACTTGTCAAATAATAAAATGTTCATAAGACACCTATTAAAATACCTATTATATAATTTAATCAATAAATATAGTTGACAAGCGTCTGCTGCTGTCCATTGTGATGATTATTTGTGCTGCTATAGTGGAACTTCTATTAACCTGACACCCCAGACTCATAAATTTAGTACAAGACATATTATATTTTTGATATCCCAGAATTTAATTAATGCAGTAATCAATTTATCTATCTATTATTTATTTATATATTATTCATTGAACTATTCAAGAAATATATAAAAGCATCTATTTCGTCGCTTCTCTGTTAGGTGCTGGTAGTGCAGGAGTAAACGATAGAGATTTGTTCTCTGCCTCAGTGAAATTAGTTTAGTGAGTAAATGGATATTGAACATATGTAATCACAATTATGAAAAGTGCTGTAAACGTGGTAGTAAGCAACAGAGCACCTAAATAGGAAAACTGATAGAAAAACTAATACCAAGTAGGAGTGTGTGTGCTCTTGTGTGTGTGTGTGTTGGATATGTGGATTTAGAATAGACTCCCACATATGGGGCTTCAGGTGAAAATATTTTAAAAGTGATAAAATTTATTTTATTTTATTTTTAATTATTACAGGTACATGATAGCATAATAGTTGTACATCTTTGTAGGGTACATGTGGTATTTTGATATAGGCATATAATGTGAATTAATCAAATCAGGGTAATTGGGGTATCCATCACCTCAGGCATTAACATTTCTTTGTGTTAGGAACATTCCAATTCCACTCTTTTAGTTATTCTAAAGTATACCCTAACTTATTGTTGATAATAGTTACTTTGTTGTGCTATCAAATATTGTTCATTCTATCTATCTAACTATATTTTTGTACCCATTTACCATCCCCACTTTATCTCCCTGCTCTGCTATCATTTCAAGTCTCTGGTAACTGTAATTCTACTGTCTGTCTCCATAAGATTAATTGTTTTTAATATTTAGCTCCCACATATGAGTGAAACATGTGAGATTTGTCTTTCTGTGCTTAGTTTATTTCAGTTACCATAATATTCTCCAGTTCCATCCATGCTGTTGCAAATGGCAGGATTCATTCTTTTTTGTGGCTGTGTTATATTCCTTTGTGTATATGTACCACAATTTCTTTATCCATTCATCTGTTGATGGACATTTAGGTTGAGTCCATGTTTTGGCTGTTGTGAATACTGGTGGCATAAACATGGGAGTGCAGATACCTTTTCGATATACTGAATTCCCATCCTTTGGATATATCACCAGCAGTGGGATTGCTGGATCATATGGTAGTTCTATTTTAGTTTTTTGAGGAACCTCTGCACTGTTTTCCATAGCAGTTGTACCAATTTACATTCCCTCCAACAGTGTGCAGGGCTTCCTCTTTCTTGACATCCTTGCCAGCATTCATTATTGCCTGTCTTTTGATAAAAGTCATTTTGACTGGGGTGAGATGATATGTCATTGTAGTTTTGATTTGCATTTCTCTCATGACAAATGATTTTGAACATTTTTATATACCTTTTGGTCATTTGGATGTCTTCTTTTGAGAAATATCTATTCAGATTCTTTGCCCATTTTTAAACTGGATTATTTGATTTTTTCCTATCAAATTGCTGGAGTTCCTTGTATATTGTAGTTATTAATCCCTTGTCAGACAAGTAGTTTGCAAATATTTTCTCCCATTCTGTGGGTTGTCTCTTCACTTTGTTGATTGTTTCCTTTGCTGTGCAGAAGCTTTTTAGCTTGATGTGATCCCATTTGTCCAGTTTTGCTTTGTTTGCCTGTGCTTTGGGGGTATTGCTCAAGAAGTCCTTGCCCAGTCCAATGTCCTGAAGCTTTTCCCCCAATGTTTTCTTTTAGTAGTTTCACAGTTTCAGGTCTTAGATTTAAGTCTCTAATCCATTTTGATTTGATCTTTGTATATGGCAAGAAGTAAAGGTCTAGTTTCATTCATCTGCATATGGATATCCAGTTTTCCCAGCACCATTTATTGGAGAGACTGTTCTTTTCCCACCGTATGTTCTTGGCACCTTTGTCAAAGATAAGTTCACTATAGATGTGTGGTAAAAGTGATAAAATTTCTAAAAGACCATTTATTCCTGAAATAGTAGACACATCAGAAATACTCTGTAATATCAACTCAGATTATTCTTTTAGCTAATATTATATCTACCCTCAAGCTCCATATGGGGAAAATCTGTGATCTGCTGCCTTATTTTCTACTCATACTTTCTTCTAATACAAACAGACAAGATTGGATCTATAAATGAAGTATAGGGCCTGTGTGGGAAAACATGATAAAAGATAAATACCACAGACACGCAAAATAGATCAGTTTTCAATGAGCATCGTCTCTCTCTCTGTCTCTCTACCTCTGGAGAAAGAAAAGTTCTTACCTATTGTTTTGGTCCAAAATCACATACTCAGGTGTAAATGCATGTATACTGATTACACTGTAAAATACAAATGTAAAATATAAAGCTGCTCTTTACCAGTGAAACAGCTGTGAGTCTCTAATATTGCTTGTAGGCTTTTTTGAACTTGTTTGCCATTGAGTGTTTGCATGTAGAAGAGTCAAATACTCAAGTATTAAGCAGGTGCCTGTGTAATAGGCATCTTAAATCAACTTGACATCAATTAAAGTGTACTTTCATTAAGAGGATTGGGCTTTCCATCTCAGGCCTTCCTGCAACCCATGTTTACAGCTTAGTGGATAACTGTGCCTCAGAAATATATGATTTCCTTGACTTCTTAAAGAGAAAATAGTGGAGAGAGCCAACAGGGCATGAAAGTGCACACTGAGATCAAATTTTCTTTGTGTATCCATTTGTTTATTTGTTTGTCAGACATTTTATCAAATACAGAGAAGGAAGGCGATAAGGGTTATACTTTGTTCAGGAGAGAGAGAGAGAGATAAGACCATAATTCTGTGAAAAAAAAACATTGAAAAGCCCAGCTTGGGCTGAAGAGTTGAACCAAGGAGCCAGGACCTGATGTGAAATGAGGCCAAAAAGATAAGATCAAAGGTCCATCAGCTGGGTTTATTAAGGCTTGCCTTTCAGTGAGTGCTCTTGGGGGATTGAGTAACTAAGAGAAGTAGGAGTATACGTCATCCTGAAAGTCTACAGAAAGACTACACTACTCACTGCCTTCTTCTGGATGGTGTGCCAGAGCGAGGAGGCCAGAATACTTAGTTATCCTAGGCAAGGACAAAACAGGTCCATTTGAATCATGAGATTTCTAAACCTTCATTTGAAGTCTTTGTGGGACTTTCTTTTAAAAACATAATTTGTGTTATAATTGATTCAGTCAGTGAATATCTATCTATTAAGTGCCTATTATGTGCCAGGCACCTTTTTAAGTGTTTGAGATAGGTCAGTTAAAAAAGAATTAAAAAACACAAAGCTCTATGTTCATAGAGCTGACACTCTAGTCAGAGAATTCAGACAGGACACAATGTGTATGACAAGGACAGTATAAAACAATAACCTAATTAATAAGAAATGTAAATCATATGTTATAAGACAGCACATGTTGTGGAGAAATACAGACTCAGGTCAGGCCTGGTAAGGAGATAGATTTTGTCAGAGCAGGCCTCAGTGATTGGAGCAAAGACTTGAAGGATATAGAGTAGGAACTGAGGATATAGTTCTAGAAAGAGCCTTCTAGGAAGTGAGAATGAACAGAATGAAAGATCTACACAGTATCAAGTTGGGTGTATTCAGTAAAGAAGTCCATGTGTACTTGAAGTCAAATGACTTGAAGGGACAAATACTAGGAGATGTAGTCTTGGAGGTGACAGGAGCAAATTATCTATGGCTCTGTAGGCCTTTGGATGTTCTTTGTATTTTGCTCTGAGTAAAATGGGGATTGTTGAAAGGTGTTGAACATGTCTTTTAAATAAGTAAAATTTCTTGCTATAATATTACTAGGACATCCCCGTCCCATTAATGTTTCAATAAGATGTTTAAAATTCACTTTGCATTTTCAAGGATAGAATACACTACAACAGGCTTAAATTATTTTCTATTCTATGTCAGTTTCTTCATCAGAATTATCAAGTTTTTCAGAGTCCATGTCTTCTGAATGGTTGAGTCTACTCTCTCACTCTTTCTTTATACTCATCCTGACTTCTGGATAAAAAAAATTTTGCATTTAAGGAGGAATTCTCTATTCTTGAATCCAGGACCTATTAGAGGATTCTCAATGGCATTAACTTGCCTTTTTGGTGACTGAGATTGATTTCTTTCTTTTAAATAGAATATGATGTTTACATTATGTTTTAAATAGATGAAAATTTCATTTTCTATCAGTATGCCATTTACAATCTTATTGACATTAATGTACTAGGAAATATCACTGATGATCTTATCTGTGACATGGCAAAATCACTGACTCTGAGCTCGCTCTTCTGTCCACCCCAACCTCCCACTCTGATCTCAATTAGTGTCTTCAACTCATTATATAAACACAAGCAGACAAGAACAATGTGAATGTGCAAAAACCATTGGCTATTTTTCTGTCACCTATTTTTTGCATTTACCCTATCTGCATAATTTTTCAGCAGAGAGCATCAGTCCAAGGAAGGTAGGGGTACTCCCATTTCTGATTTCAGTCAAGCATACTGATGCAACTATCATCAAAATATTACCTGAGCATACCCAAGAAATTGGAACATGCTGATTATTTCCAAATTTTATGCAATTTTTTTCCATCAACCTAAAAGTTTGGCCTATTGTACTCTTTATTTCAAACTGGCATGAGATACTCTCAACTAGGAGGTGATTAGAATTAAGAGCATGTGAGGGAATACATTCTCCCACAAGAAGCCAAAGCCAACACATTCTTGACTCTTGGAAAATGTTCACATCAATTATTTGTTTCTGATGTAATGTCTCTCAGAAGACTTACAATACGAACTGATCAAATGTGATATAAACTGTATAAATATGGCTCATGCTTACTAACGTAGAAGTTGTACTTATAATTAATCATAGTACAATACATCTTGAAATAAATCATATAGGTTATATTTAGAAGTTTAGTTAAGACATAGACATTTGAACTAAAATTTATTTATGGATAAATTATAAATGTACCAAGGCTCCATAAGTAATAATGACAGAATTGGGTTTAATCTAGTAATTAGTCAAATAATATTTAAAATAATTTTATCCCAGGTAATAACAGTACGATGCTATTTTACTCCTAGCTATAAGCAGAACATATAAGTAATGAGATAGCCAGGTTATATAATACAAAGCAGCCTAGATCAATCTGGAAAAACCCAATGTCCTGGCTGCACTTTAATGAAAGTTTGAAGGATTCAATTTTCTCTAAGGTTCATCTAATAAACACTTTTTACACAAACCCCTTGCTTTTCTCTTTGTTAAGCAATCTATATCTTTTTTGCATTTTCATCGTAAAATAATATAAGATGTTCTATTCTTAAAGGATATTTTTTGGCTTTGAAAATATGGAAATGTCAGAAAAGTAATTATAAAGTACAAAGACAGGGTTGAGTTTCTGATAACATCAGAAAATATTTCTTTGTGACTTGTTACCCACAATCTTAGTGACAATAAATTAAAATGTCAATCCAGTATTTGAAAAAAAATGTGAATAATAAATACAATCTTCAAGAGTGTCTACTCCTGAAAAACAAATGGTCATAACCTGTCAGTTTGTTAGAGAATAAAAGATTGCTAGTAGAAAGGGAACTCATTTTTCTTGTTTCTAAAAAAATTATTTCTTAATGTGAGGGGAAAAAAAATACTTCAAGCCTAAAGACATGCCGTTTGAAATTACCCCATGGGAGGAAGGGAACTGTAAAAATGTTCTCTGGATAGATTTTGATCTCTGCAAGGATATGAACTATAATGATCAGAGGGCATTCTAAAATACTTCAAAAATTGTTAAACCAAGGCATAACTCAAACTGCACATGCTTTATCTTGTACAGATTGAATGCTAGTGAGCAAGAGCTGCAGGCTGTCAGAGTAATGATAGTTTTCAAGGTATAAAGATGAGACATTAAATAATTGGAGTCTGTTGTTAGCATGTTGTTAAGTTAATTGTAAGTCCTTCAAGGTTTAACAGATAATCCATGCCTGTATACAGCTATATATATCATATTATGTTATAATTAGGTAAGATCAAATTTTATCAATTGAATATGTTCTATAAGTCCATATTAAATAAAAACTATAGTTCTGAAAAAACCTAACATGGTTTATTTCCTAAATAAAAGAATTCTAAATCTTTGTGTAAATGTATAATTTGTTGAAGTTTTATAATTATTTTTGTACAAGAACAGAAATAATACATATTGTACCGTTTATTTAAATTTTTAAAAATAAAATACAAGTTAACACCCCACAAAGGGACTGCTCAAAATTTAAAAAAAATGTATGAATATGGACACTACAATGAATGGTTAAGAAAATTAGATTTAACCATTTATTTTTTGTTCTTCACAGAGTAAAATACATTTTCCATGTATTTTGCAAGTCCGTGTTTTATATTCCTTCTCTTCATACACCAGGATGCTGGATAAATCCATATATGGAAATAGATTTTAATAACCAGAATAATTTGAATTTTTCTGTTCAAGGATTTGATATTTACTCATCAATAGAATCTTTGTGATGTTACATTTTTATGAGGAACTATTGTTTTCAACTGCAGTTATCTAATTCAGCCCCCTACATTTTTAGTACAGCTGATTAGATTTAGCTTTACAGTTTTTTTCTTTCCCCACAAGTGAGTGGAGTTTTTCCATATAAGAATAGAGGTTAAAATTATACAAACATACTGACAGTGTCCTAACCAATGTAGAAAGGAAGTACTGTGGATATTCAATTAATCTTTTAACTAAGTATCTTTTTTACAAATGTTTATCAATTTACTTTTCTTAAAGCAGAAACTCATTCAAAACACTTATCTTGAAAATAAGACATTGACTTCTAGTCATAATTCTGCCTGCTGTAAGAGCTTAACAACAACAAAAATCCCTTAATCATTCCTATCTCATTTTCTTCATCAGAAAAAGTGAAGATTGGATTAAGTGGTTTCTAAGGACTATTCAATGTCTAAAATATGAAGTAATAAAGAAGTTGAAATATGTTTATTATTCTCTACAGTTCATATTTATCCTCATGCTGGGAAAGTAACTATAGTCCAGGTTTGAATGAAAGTGCACATTCATATATGTGTATATATATATATATAAAAGTTGTATAACCATAGAAAATCCTAGACATAAAAAAAAATTAGAAATGTCAGATGATAGGTAAACCCAAACAAAAACTTGTGAGGTTTTCAGCATCTTAGAATCTATGCAATGTATTGAGATCATTATATTAGTATTGATCAATTCATACTCAGAATGAATTGAGTATGTCACATGAGCCAAATGTCCTGCTAAGGGTTTTGAAGCTCTGTTTTATCCATTGCCTAAAAAAAAAAAAAAAAATTTACTACAGTTTGGAGTTTATCTATATTTTTACATTCTTATAATGTATTCAAACTAATGTTATACTATAATGAATTGTATTTTAAAATTCACATTTTAACTTTTTATTACTTAGATACAGCCATCTGTCACTTAACAACAGGGATAAATTCTAAGAAATGTGTCATTAGGGGATTATTTTATTGTGCGAATGTCACAGAGCATACTTATACAAACCTACATGGTATAGTCTACTACACGCCTAGGCTATATTGTAGAGCCTATTACTCCCAGCCAACAAACCTTTGTAGCATGTTACTGTACTGTACTATAGGCAATTGTAACAAAATGGTAAGTATGTGTGTATATAAACATATCTAAACATAGAAAAGGTATGATAAAAATACAATATTATAATCTTATGGGACCACTGTCATATATGGAGTCTATCATTGATGTGGTACATGAATGTATTTATGAAACCTCTAGCTTCATCATTGCATTTTACTTTTATAATGATGAAACTCTGCATAGTAAACATAGTATAAAATAATTTTTATTTGTGGGTCATAGTCATACTCATTTAGGCTTCATGACTTTTAGGCATGCCTGAAAAGTTCTATAATACACATGAATGTATCTATGATGAGGCAATTGGTAAAGATTAAAAATGTATACATATTGGTAATATATTATACAGTCATATTTTGTAATATTAATGATTTTTGGATTTGCCATTTACTTTCCTTTGCTATTGCTAACATAGTATAAATCTGTGTTATTCTTTCCAGTTCATTTCTTTCTGTAAATTTTCAGACCAACTTTCTTAAAGCATTTTCTTGATAACCGTTCACAAATCAAACTTATACCATAACTCCCCAAAGCTGATCAAGCTAGATTTCTATTCCTCCGCCTAAATTAAGCATTCTTTTCACTGGTCTATGTCAGCTTCCTCTGACATAGTTAGAGGCAGTTAGAGGCAAGATGACTCTTCATCAATGTCTCAGCAAAAAGAATCTTCTAGAAAAGGTATGCTATCTGTCCTTAGAGTGGGAGGCCCTGTTTACCCTTTTCTATCCAACAATTAATTATTGACAAAGGAATCTACCTCAAGCCCCACTTGTTGCATAAAACTTCCACAATTTCCAGATGAATTTGACAGCACCAACTGCTAATCTCTAGTGTTGCCTAAAAACCTATATGTTTCCAATCATATGTTATCAGTTAGCTTTCCTTAGTTGTTTTCTATTTACAGCTCCAATGTCCCAATTGACACATTTAATTTGAAGATCCTTATTATAATCATCACTAGGGTAAAGGTTTATATCTTCAAGATCTTATTGGATAAAGGACTGAAAGATATTGGCCAAAACCTACAATGTCATACACTCAGGCTCCTGCATACTTCCCAGCCTCACTGCTCACCATGTCACTTCTCCCTGTGTAGACACCGTTTTCCCATCCCCATCCAGGTTTATAATACATGCTGTAACCTCTGCCTGGGATGTTCTTGCTCCTCATTTGCCTTGCTAATTTCTACTCAGTGCTTAGCTGTCAACCTAGGACCCTTTTAAAGGGAAGCCTTCTCAGAACAATTTGACTATTTTGAATATCCATTCTCTACACTCTCATAAAACCAGGTATATGATCTTTGTAGCTCTTAACGCACTTGGATTTGGGGTGTGTGTGTGTGTGTGTGTGTGTGAGAGAGAGATTGTGTTTGTCTTCCTTTCCCCCTCAATTAAAAAACTTCAATATCTGACATCTCAATGCATAAAATAGTACCTGGCACGAAGTAGGCACTCAATAAATATTTTTATATTAAGCCATAACTCTGGTAAACTCATAGTATTTAGAAGCATGATAGCTATAATATCCTAAATGACAAATCTCAAAATAAGGGACATATATCTCTATTTGGTAGGTCACCGATACCCTAGCTTTTTACTGCAATTCTCTTAATTAGATGAAAATATCACCAATGGAGGAGTAATTTTAAAAAATAAAAGAAATAAAAGGTACTAGGTCTAAATTCTGACTATATATCCAAAATGATTTACATTTCATACTAACATAGTTCTACCATGAGCTTGGATTTCCTCAATTTTAAGACTATTATAGCATCAATTATTCTTGCTGTGAGAATTAAATATATATACTTTAAATATATAAAGTATTATATGAGTATATATAAGTAAATATATATTTAAAGTATATATACACTTCAATATATAAAGTATATTTAAATAAATATATTTTCAAATGTAAATGTTATTTAGAAACATTAAAACTATTATTACATAACGTGGTCCTCAGTATCCATTAAAACTTAAAAATGTCTTTTGGACTCATCAATAACCAAGAATGATGCCAAAATTGATCTTCCTTAAAGCAAATTCTGCTCTGTAGCAAAGTGTGTTATAGTCATTTTCTGATGTGTTTGATACTAAAACAGAAACTGATATGGCACCAGGCTAAACACTAAGAGAGCAGAGATTTTTAAACCCCATTAGATTGCAATGCCATTGACAGCAGGGAGCAAGTATTTTATTCCCCTAGTAATCCTCTATCATTCACTGCATTGGACAGGATTTTGCACAAAGTGAATGTTCAATAACTCTTATTGTTGTGGTGACTGCTAGATAATGAGTCATGAAGAATAGCTAAATTAGAGTCAGCAAAAAACCTGGAGAGCTGTAGCAATCATGTGTGCTGCAATGAACTTGAAGGGACGAGCCAAAGAATGACAATGAGAGACTAAGTTTTGTACACCTGGTAAAAATGTTGCTATGCGGCTATTCAGGAAGTAACCGACTGACTTAATCTGATGTAAGTGTGAATTCAGGAATATAAAGTAGAAAACTCATGATCTGTTATCACAATTTGCAAAGCAATAATCACAGCTAGAAGAAATAAAATCTCACTAGGTACCTTTGAAATTATATCTTCAAAAGACTTTGCCATCTTCTCCTTTGTACTCACATGTTTCAAATAACATTTTTAGTGAGTTAAATTGAAATGTTTCTTGTAGGGATGATGATGTAGAAAGTATTTATATAGCCAAGTGAAAATAGAATCCAGATATATATTTTTTCAAGACCAAGCAGAGTACTAAGCTGTCCTTGTATCTTTCAAACTCCAACAGCATTATTCAGCTTAGTCTCATAGGCATTTTATGTCATATTTATGCTTAATAGTAATGTCAACACCACCTGTGAAATGTGGGCAATGCATTGGAAAATATTAATGTGTTCTTAAGAATATATCAGTTAAAGTGATCTTTAAATGCATTCACATCTGTTTAAACATTCCAGGGGCAGAAGGCTGTAAAAAGGATGTAATTTTGAGCCATCTTTCTATCAACCTGGGACTCAGGCAAGTAACCATGTCAAATTGAATCTGATGGGGAGCAGCAAGATTATGAAAAAAGAAGCCCCAAGTTTGAGATTCTCCCACTAGCCAGCCAGGAATGTCTACAAGGGAAGCCAAGACTAGATCATAAATTCCACCATCAAAGAACTTGTCCCTAAACGCCAAAAAGGGAAGCAGTGACCAGAGGACAGAAATATGGCTGAAAGGATTAGACGAGACCAGGAGGCCATGTGATTACAGGACCCCTTTACCCGTAAAGTTTGGCTGGATGAAAAGTGGGGGGTGAATGTGAAAGGAGAGAGGAGGGCCCCAATTCACTTATCTGACTAATCCTAGCAACAATGGCGTGCCCTAAAGAGAAGATAATGATTAAATTATACTGAAGTTACCAGAGGAGAAAGAATAAAGTTATTTTTTCCCATTATACAACAGGTATGGGCTGATGAGCAAGAGCTGAAAATTTTTTTACAGATTAAAGCTATACTATACTACATGTTCACACCTGAATATTATTTACATTTGAATTTTTGCTCACCCTTTAAACCTATAATTCAATTATTATACATCATCATTCCACACAAAGTAAGGAAGATTTGTAAATATATGTGTTTCCAAGTTGATTGAGCTAGAAGAAATAAAGACGATCCCAGAAATATCTTTATAAGTTCTTGATATTCCAGAAAAACAAAAAAATAAATAAAATAGAATAAACAAAACCAATTTCCCACAACATTGATAGCAAACACAATGGGTAAACAAAACCAGTGTGATTACTGAATAATTTTTGAAGATTCCTTGTTTATATTTTCTTTCTTCATATTCTAAAAGGAATACATAATTATTGTTTAAAATTTGGAAAATGAAAAAAATAGTCATAATGAAATAAAAATTACTCATAACCACTTTAAATATATCTGTGTATTACTTTATAGTATTTTTCAATAAATATTTAGGATCATATTGAATATATAATAATCTATTAATTTTTTTCTCAAAATAATTTTAACTATTATTATAAAGTACTCATTAATATTTTAAAGAATGCATGATATCTTATCTTCTTTTTAGCAGAATTTATTTATCAACTTTTATTTACCTACTTTCATTTTGGCATGATACTTCTATTGTTATATTCAGTGAGGGCATTATCTCCCTAGTGAAATAATTGCCCTTAATATAAGATTTTATTTTCTTTCATTCTTCCCTGAACAGGAAAGTTGAGAAGGTATTAAAGTGCAAAATTCTGTGTGGCTCAATTTTTTTCATTTTGTTTTTCATCTTGCTTACCACCTATCCTACTCTTGCAATCCATTACTCACTTCCTATTCAACTAACTCTAAACTTGATAACTTGTTTTTGAATCAGAGTGTTGTGTGAGCAGTATTCTCTATGTGCTATTACACTTGACTCAAAATGTGCTTTTCCTAAAATGGCACTAAAATATTCTCTGTCCTACTCCCAATGAAATAGACAAACAGATGCCCAAAACTTATGAAAATCTAAGGAGTCACTTGAATCCATGGTATTTTAGCATAGGTAGAATAATCAATTATCACGGAGCATTCTGAGTTCTTCCCATGCTTATTGATGAGTCATTATATGGTTATGCATAATCTACCTTGGCATCAATTAATAATGCTTATTCTTATCTACTTAGCCATATTTCTCACATTATACTGTGTTAGAATTACATTATAACTTACTGAGCATTGCTTTTCACTTTCAACTAACTTAAGCATTTAGAATATCAAAATTCTCCACTATACTTTGAAAACTTTCTTATAGTTATTTCTCCCATCATACCTGGTAAACTATGTGAGGGTATTTGACTGAGAGAGGAAATTTCTAATTTACCATTATTTCTGGTCCAGGATACCAAAATACAGTTGCTTTATTTTAACATACCTGATTATTTCTGTGTGAAAATTGTATGACAGACCAAGCAGCTAATCTCTTGGCATTAAAATGAATTGTTAAAAGCTAGTTTTATGGTATTTTGTGTTAAATATTTGGTCTGATGTGGTAATATACCAAAATATATTCATGCTTAATATGATTAGCACTATTCTTTTATATGCTTCTTCATGGGGATATGTTACCATCATTGAAACTTAAAATCATTTTATTGGGTTTGGTTTCTAGTACACCACAGTCAGAAATCCCACTTCATAAAGAAACTGCACAGAGATTATATTGTGCTGAAAATCAATAAAAATTCCAGTTATAATTCACTCATATTTTCCATTATGACTAATTCTGAAATGAATAAAGAATATGTTTGGCAAGTAGGGAGTGGAGGGAAAGAGAGATCAGACTAAATGAAACTCTACTGTAGTAAACAAATACTGTATAGAATCATTCTTTTCAAGTTTATTTCTCTGTTTATCAAAATTTATATTGAGGTCAGTAAGCATAAAACTTTTAAAAAAATAATTTATTATGGACAGTTACAGGACAGCCAAGATCATCAGGTAGTTTTCTGACATGTTGGGGTACAGAAAATACATTATAACCCACAACAACCTAAGAATGAAAAGCCCACTGGCGCATTTCTTGTTTCCACAGACATTGTCCATTTAGTAAGCTAGAAATTTTAAAGAAGATCAGGGTGTTATGTTAGACTTTTTAATGTCATTTCTTGAATACCTACTATGTGATAGGCACAGACCAGCAAAAACTATTAATAACATGGAACTCTTATGATCCACTATCATATAAAGTGAAAACCTCCACCAAAATCTCCATTGTGATTGAAGTACCTTTAATCTTGAACTTACTCCACAGTTTGTAACAAAGTGGATTCTTTTGGGAAGAGCTCCAGAGATCTGTTTTATGGTATCCCTCTCTCTTTGCACACACACAAAAGTTTCTGAGCCAATCCTCTGGAGGCTGGGCAGAGATAATGGCCCACTCCTCTCTGAGATAAACCATTGCAATAGGAGCTGGGTGCCGAGATGGCATCTATAGCCTCTGGTCTTCTCAGCTTGTCTCTCCCAGTATGGAAACTTCATACTGCAAATGTGTCAGGATGATGGCAATGGGTTCCCAGTATTCTCAGTGCATCACAACAGAGGTAGAGCCTCCACTCCACCGGCTGGAGTTGAGCAGAAGAGAATTCCTGTACTCTTGGGTATATTCGCCTAGAGCATACTCTGTAACTGGTAGGTGTGTGGTATGCTCAGAAATGATGATCTCTCCTGTGCAGGTGCTGTAGTTATTTATAATAGCAATTATTATTTTTTATTAATATATACCATTTTTAAATTTTCATTTTATTATCAGAGAAATTATATATGTTCCTGATAAAAAATTTGGTGGTTAAAGAAATTTTTGAGTAAATTTTTGAATACTGTTTTTGACAACAACAGACAATAGTAATTGAGAGTTTAGTGGGGAGAAAGCCCTATGTTCTTGACTGTACCTACCAGCAACCTGGAGTGAAATCTGTGTCACACTGTGCTGAGAGGGGGTCTGGAGGACCGAGCAATGGTTCAAATGTCACAGATTCTGTTCACCACGTTTCAACAGATTTTCTTGAATAGAACTTTTTTCCTTTCACCATATGTCATTCCTTTCACTGTATATTATTTCCAGAGACTTTTTTTTTCTTATATTTTTCACTGTTTTCATTAGGGAGCATGCCCATGGATGTATTGACTTTGCCATTTTTAAAGTAGAAATTCTAAACATACATTTTAAATATAATTATGCTTCTAATATATATTTTGGTGTCTGTTTTCCATTTAATATATTTTGAACATGTTACTACACTAATTCATATTGATATGCCTTTTTCTTTTTAATGCTTAAATAATATTCTATTGTATGGATATAGCACAATTTAATTAATCATTCATCTAGCTAAAGAAAATTTAGGAATCAGACCACAGAGCAACTCTGATCCTTAGTTAAGAAAAGAGGTAGGAAAGATTAGGTGTAGGAGTCCTAGAGTGCTGTGTAGTCTAAAGAAGTTCAACGAAGACAGTCAGAGAGTCTTGGAATCAAAGCTGGATGTTAGAGGTGTTCCGAGCCCCTGATAAAAAGCCTGTCTTAGCAATCCTGCCTTTCTAAGTCACTGACTGAAATTATACCATAGAAAGCATGAAATCAGGGAAAATTCAAAGGTGGTTTTCAGGTCAAAACAACTGAGGTCCTTAACCGTGTAGTTAGTTGAAGCTCTATGAGGTGCATTTTCATTATTCACACACACACACAACCACACACACCCATGCACAAAATAAATTATAAATTAAAGAAAAAAGTTATGCATTCACATTTAAGTGTGTTTGCACCCCAAGGACGGAATAAGAAATTTATAGAGAGATTTTGACTATTTCTCTATTTTTGAAGTTTTATTTTGTGCACATATTTGTATTATATTTATATATTTTTAAAAATCCATGCATACATAGCATGCACTTATTAGATATAATTTGTTCACAAGAAAATATACACAAAATATTCACAATTGCTATTGTCTATTGTCAAAAACAATATTCAAAATGTATTCAAAACAATTTTTAATCATCAAATTTTCTATCATGAACATATATAATTTTTCTAATGATAAAATGAAGCTTTTAAAATGGTATATATTAATAAAGGTAATAATTATTATTATAAATGTCTTTTTTCATTATGACTTTCTGGTGATGGATTCTCCTTACCAGGTTTTCTTTTCTATTGGGATGTATACCCCAAGCCAATCCATTTTCAAGTATAATCACTGCATGGAAGGTCATGTAAGGTAACCAATACTTTGACCAAGTTTCTCTATTTTGCTAGATATGCCATAAGAATGTGGGAGGAGGCATTAAGTACTATCTCTTGATATGAAAGTGGGAATTGTGAACTCCATGAAGGATGAGGCTTGATGCCAATCATTTCCATAATGATTTCAGTACCTCATGCAATGCCTTGGGCATATATACACACTATATGCCTGTAGCATAAATAAACTACTTAGAGGAATGCATAACTAGGATTAATTTCAGAGCAGAAGAGTAAATAAAATCGTTATTTAATACGTTGTTTCTTCCTTGTACTTCTCTGCATATAAGTTTGCAACCACATTCAAAAGGGTGTCCAAAGAAAAGCATGCTTTGCTTGCAATTCTAAAACACATAATGGCTCTGGGGCTATTAAGAATTGAGTTCCAGTGAAAAGAACTGAAGGGAAACTTACAAAGTTTCCACTTCATATCCTGCTTAATTTCAGTTATTTTCCCCAAATCGTGTGGCAACTGCTTTGAAGAACTTCCAAATATTTTCTCATGAGAGTTAGAAGTTCTTACACTTATAACAAAAAGAAAATTGATTCAAATACCATCTTGAAAGCATACAGATATAAATAAGTACCCACAAAGAAATAGACCAAGATCCTGAAGTAGCCTAAAGAAGATTTATTCACTTACATACTCATTTATCCATTTCATTCATTAGAAAAGAGTGTTATTTAACTTGGATCACCCATGAGCTTGGTATTTGAACCATGACAGCCCATGTGTTTATCCCAAAATATTTATTAATATACTACTGTGCATCATGAACTATTCTTTCTTGGGTTAAAATAATCTCATGGATCTTACATTTTCATAACCAAACAGATACAAATAAAAGAGTTTCAGATCCTAACAAGTCCAGTAAAGAAAACAAAATATGATAATGTAGTAGAGACCTGGAGAGATAATGTAGATTGGATGGTCAAAGAAAGTCTACTTGAGGAGGTGACACTTCAGCTGAGATTCAAATGACAAAGAGAAGCCTCCTTGACAAGATCTTCATGGTCTGAAAATGCAACGGAGACCAGATCTCATGACAGGTATGTGTTTGTTGGGGCAGGGTGGGGGAGGGTAGTGGAAACAGGTAGAGCATGTTAAAGTAGGAAATAAAGAGCAACTGTGAAAAAATAGACAGGATTATAGAATGGGATGTAAATAGGGCAGTAGTCAAAGAGAATCAGTGAAAATCTGAGATCAAAGAGCATCTGTGGAGGAAAGAGAGGGTGGATTTAAAAGCTAAGTGCCAATAAACTGTAACCAGGGTGGAACAAATCTTTATAAAGTAATCAACATCAGTATCAATCAGCATGGACAAATGAGAACTTGAGTGTTACAGATCTATGAGCTGTGTGACCATGGGCAAGTGACTTATTTAAGACTGAGTTTGCCCATATATGAAATGGGAATACCAATATCTATGTCACAGGGTTGTCGTAAGGTTCAAAAAAATAATGCAAAAAAAGGGTGTAGTATTTTGCCTGGCTGGTAGTAAAGGTATAATAAATGCTATCTACCACTATTATTTAAATGAAATAGGTAAAATTTAAGTAATAAAGAGAACATATATTTCTGCTCCCCTTTTCTTTCTAAAACAGTCACATGAAACAGAGCCTTATGTAACTTAATCCTGCTTTGAAGTGGATTTACATTTATTTATTTTTGTATTCATTGTTTGTGTTTTTTACTATGTTAAATCCGATTACTCTTGTAATTCCCTGCTCTATAACCACTTTGCAGTAATTTTATGTGTAAGGCCCTATGTGGATTTATCTTAATTTGACTAGATTTTACTTGGAAGGCTGCAGAAAGCTGCAAAATCCCAGTTTTATCTTTCCTGTGGGCATTGGCCAACACGATAGTTCTTTTAGCTTTACAGTCACAGCTATTTTTTATCTTCCTGCTCTCAAGTCATTTGACTGTAGGAATTGTATTCCCTGTCTATTTTGACTATCAAAACCTTCTTAATTTCTTGCTGTCTTTGTGCTCAGGAGAGGATGTAACACTGGTACAACCTCTTATTAGAAGTGAGCCCTCAAGAGAATGATTTGCTCCAGAGGACAATTACAGAATCCAAGAAAACATTGATTTCTAGTACATGGATCCTGAGTCTAATCAAATTTTGGGAATATCAGTCCGTGCTCTTTTCTCTGAGTAGTGAATTTTCCATAGCTTAAACCCCCTGCTCCCCGATCACTTTATGTCTGTCTTTGCTTCCTACAGCATCGATATTGGAAAATTTCAAATCCTTAATTGGGTATATTGGAATTTGATTATGCTTTTGCTATATGAGGAAAAAATACATTTGTCTATTCTACACATTTTAAAAGAACTATTTGTTACTGTGTTTCCTGTTTCCTTCTTACTGACATGGCTAGTATATTCAGGAAAATTCCAGACATTCATCATATTCATCCCCTAAAATTCCCAATATGTCATTTAATAATGCTTCTTTCCCCTCCTGAGTGAATGCACTGATGGCAATTTCATTTACAAGTTATTATTTTTCTGTTATTAAACAGAATAGAATAAAACTCCATCTGTTTGCATTTAACCTCAGTACTTTACGTCCTTTTAAAACCTGTCTTAATTAAATCTAAGAGACCTCTGTAAGTGAAGTGAACACACTGGTTCCTGGTACCATATGAATACTTACTCATTAAAACTGAAAACTTAAGGTGATAACATTTCATCACTGATATTTTTGTTTTTTTATAATAACAAATTAGAATTCTGTAGAAATAAGGTCTCATTTAACATTTTGCCTGTCCATTTAGAAAAATACAAAGTTGCTACTAATTATATTTGACATTTTGAAAAATAGCAAGGCTTCCAAGAGAGTTTATATTGAAATATTGCTGAGTTTAATATAACTTGTATTTTTATGAATTTTTATAAGCTTTTCTTACAGTTGCATTTTAAATAATCATCTCAGTTGCCATGATAATCATGGGAAAGCAATAAAATTTGGAGAACTCAAAATTATAAAAGTCTTCATAAGTAAAACTGCATATCTTTCATTTCACTTACCTGTTTATGTTGAATAGCCGTATGCTAAAAGTATTTAATTTTTCTCAATAATATGCAATAAAATGTTAAATTGTATTCAAAATGATAAAAAAGAGATATGATAAAATTATAATTTAAATATTCCAGCTTTTTATGACAGTGACATGACAGTGTTTTTAACTAAAAGATATAACAAATAAGTCCCATTTCTTTATTCCCTCTACTTTTATCCTCCTTAGTAAATATACAGTCTCTGTACATTCCACACAACCAACCCATGATAGCACATTGCAAAGCATCCTGTGAAATTGTAATGGTGTGATTTAAGTTTTCTACAAGGCAAAGGGATATTTATTATTACTTCTGCCAAGATATTATTATTATAATTCCTTATACTTAAACTTGATCATAGAAGAGTAAAATAGAACATTAAAATATGCCCCAATAAAAGGTTTGACTTTTTTATAATAAAATTCAGTTGCTTCACAAATATCCAAGATTTACCAATTTTCTATGAATACAGGGAAGTTTTCTTTAATGGTACCTGAAAACCTTGCAGGGGTGAAGAGGAGAGTTCCCCTTTGCCCTCTGAAGGCTCCCTAAAAACCAACTCACAAAAGAAAGTTGAATTAGAGAACAGGCATGCATACAAATTTATTTAACGTGTGTACATAGGAGCCTTCAGAATGAAAACCCAAAAATACAGGGAAAATTGTCCATTTTTATGCTTATGTTCAACAAAGCATGGACAGCCATGTAGAAATATGATTGGACAAAAAGGGTATGAACCAATACTAATTAATAGACTGGGTGGGGAAACCCAGCAAGGCCTGTGTCTCTAGATTCTTCTTGGCCTCTCTGAGCATGCATTCCTTCCTCCTGGGTATGAGGCAGAACCCTTTGTGGAATGGGGGTTCTTACAACGTACACTCAAACAGGGTAGGTCAGGTAATTTCTTTATTGTCAGTTTATAAACAGAAAGGTAGAGGAAAAGTTACAGTAATATTTTTAAGTTTTTTTGCTGACTTTGGAGAAAAGTGGTTCTATTTTTCTATGACTTGCTTTGGGGAAGTTTCTAGTTTCTATGGTTAGCCTCAGGGTAGAATGGGATGAGAGACAGGTGGGCAGATCAGAGAAAAACTTTTGCTCCTGAGGCTGCTTCTGATGCCTTCATTTTGGGGCACTGTTTTCTGAGCTGCAAGAACCCACTGACATGTATATGCCATGATTTTTTCTTTCATACGGAGAGTATTATACTGAGATTATTCTTAGTCTAGTTGTGCAAAGACTATGTGCCCTTTGTTAAGAAATCCTTCTATCGTCAGTGTAGAAGATGTATCATACAACTGCTACGGTAACTTTGTTTAAGTTCTCTGTTTGGTATGACTATGTTGTGCCTAAAGATTCTATGCCATAATTCACTCTTTGAGAATGATTATTGGCCCATTATCAATTAATGAGTCATGAATTTATTAGATTAATTTCCTAAATTAAGAAGAATCTTGTTTTCTAATGTTCCAAATGAGGTAGAGGGGAGTTGTGCTGGGATGTGAGAAGGGCCCCAGGATAGTAAAGTGAGTCTGAAAATGTATTTACAGAAGTTGTGTTGCATGGTGTGGGCAACACCTTCTGCCACTTTAATTCTCTTTCGTTCTTTTCCACTTGTAATCATTTCACAACATCTCAGGGGGCAGATTGTCAACATATTTGAAAACTTCCAACTTGAGGCAGAAGAATTAGCAACAGTTTGGGTAAAGCCAACATTTGGAAATGAAATAAAGTTAAATAAAATTCATATTGTGATATGTTTCATTGTTAGCAGAGGGTATAAAATGATTTTGCCCAGGGATGGTGGAGGTATTCCTTGCTCTCTTTCTTTCTTTCTTTCCTTCTTTCTTTATTGTCACCTAACTATGCAACTAAAGAGACAAGAAACACAGAAGCACGTTCTGTTTCTTCCACTGCTAGAGATTCGTACAGTCGAGGTTTTCTCATCAGTAGTGAAACATTTGTCCTAATCAGCTGTGATCATTGCATATGACATAAAAGCAGAAAGAGTCGTGGAGGGGGGGAAGTCAAACAAAATCAAAAAAAAAAAAAAAAAACAGTGCTCAGACACATAACAAACTGACAGTTCAACTCTGTAGAATCTACTTTCAATCCTGGCTCATAATTTCTCTTGCCAAGGATCCCAGCTTAGTAAATTGTAATTTGTGTAGTGCTTTGGGGGGTTTATAAATTGCTGTGATGAACAGTATCTCAGATACAGCCACTCACAAAATCAATTTTATGATATGCCATTATTAGCTAGACTCTGCATTTCTTCAAAACTGTACATTTCTCCACCTACTCAGGTGATCTCAAAAGAATATAAATGTGTCCTAAATCAACATGGAATACCTGCGTTCTGAGCACTAAACAGAGAACTCAACCTTAAGGTGTCTGCAAACCAAATCTTGTAATACATGATTGAAGAAGTAAGTAGTTTGTTATTGCAGTAAAGTACTGAAAACAGAGAGCCAATAAAAAGATTTTAAGTTTTCTCATCACTTTCTTTTTCTTAAATTTTTTCAAATTTCAAAATATTGAGGAGGTACAAATGTTTTTGCTACATGGATATCTTGTATAATGTCATCTTTTTCTTCTTATGTAAAATACCCACTGGTTAGAGCTTCCAGTGTCCTATAATACAAGGTATTTTGTCAAGAGAAAGGTTTTGTGTTTAGTTTTGTTTTGTTGAATAATAGTATTATTTATAACATTTTATGAAGCAAGTTTAAAAACTGTTATAAAGACTACCAAAAAAAATTAGCTGAGCATAGAAATGTCCAGGCTTTTGAACAGCACACAACTGAATATTATAAAGATATATTTGTTTACACAAGCAAACGTACAATTTAATTTAATTCAAATTAAATTTCAGTTGATTTTATTTTAGGAAACTGATATACTAAATACAAAATATAGATGGAAGAATATAATCTAAGAGTAGGCGATTTAACTTTTAAAATGAGAGATAATGAAAAAAAGGAGTCAGCTTTCCCTACTTAAGAGGTTTAAACACATAGTAATAGAAACAGTGGTCTGTTACTAGAAAAACAATTGGAGGTGCTGGCAAATTAAAAAAAATGAAGAAGAATATAGAGCTCAGAGATTGGCCTCTGTATAAAAGGCAGCTTAACTTAAGATACAAATGGTAGAAAAAATCAGTGGAAAAAGGATGGATTATTTTGGAAATGGTATTTGGAAATGAATCACTACATAAAGAAAGATAAAACCATATACTACATGGCACTATATATATGGGAGCCTAAGGGTAAATCAAACATGAAAACATAGTGGTAAAATTATACAATTAATGCTTTAAAGTCATGTTATGTGATATAATATTGATTACTTTTTGTTTCAGCCAAATTAAGAAATTATCTTCTGCAAAGTATGTCAAGAACAATGATCCTTTGGAGATGAGACAAAAGAGGAAAATATTTTAAATTTTAAAACCTTCTGCAATGATAGAAATGCAGCTATTGAACACTTAAAATGTGACCAGTGAAACTGAGGAATTAAAATTATAATTTTATTTAATTTTAAATGATCCAAATTTAAGTTAAATAGCCATATGTGGCTAGGAGCTACACAATTAGATGGTGTAGAGCTGCAATATAAAATTGTCTCAAAAACTGACAAGAATTAAAATAAAAATCCAAATAGAAAAATGGGAGAAAGATACGAACAATTTAGAGAAGAATAAAACTCAATTAATCATGCGTATTAAGAGAGATTCAAACTCATGAGTAATCACTGAAGTGCCAGTTGAGATAAAAATGAGATTTTTGAAAAATAGTAAAATCAGACAATTTCAAGAATAACTGGGAACAGAGGAGATTCCATGCACTGATGATGAAAATGTAGATTTGCATCTTTTTCTGGAAAGTGATCAAGAAGAACTTAGGTAATGTCAGTAGACACATACTCTACGTCCAAGTCAGTCTGCTTCTCAGTGTGTATATAAAGAGAATATCTAAATGGGCCCACGTGAGGATGTGAACAAAGATGATATTTATGATGCATTGATATTTATGATGTTGACATTTTGAAGGCAATCTGCAGACACAATCCTGGGACTGTGGATAAGTTATATGTAGTGGATGTGTATATAACACACAATGATGCAGCAGTTGGAAGCAACAGATTAGCTGTTCACATAGCAACATAGATAAATCTTAAAAATAACACTTCAGAATATATCTAAAATCTGACCACTAACTTAGGTCCCAGCCAGCATCGTTCCTGTGATTGGCTCGTAATTCTCTTTCTTCATTCTGTCCTTGTTCCCAAGAGTATTCTCTCCAAACCTGCCAGAGTGATCTTTTAAAAAGGATAATGTTGAACTTTACCTGAGCCCTGTGATCCCAGGACTACAGCAGGATTTAACAAATTACCCACCTTTTTGTGTTCCAGGAAATAGCGTACTGCAATGAACCGCACTTTCCCACGTGACTTAGATAAGACTCACAAATGCCCTCTTTGGTTCCCTAAAGCAAGGCTAGAAGCAGATCCTCCAAATTTTCATTCTTTGCTTCATTAATAATAAACTGAACTCTTTGTAAATAATGGCCAATCTGGACAAAATATCTGACTAGACAAAACTTTAGTTTTACTTCTTTCCTTCCCCAGGGTCCCTGAACAATCACCCACCCTCACTCTGTGCCAGCAGAAAACTCCTCCTCAAATTACCTTCCTGAGAATTGGCTGATCTCAAGGAAAAACACTGCCTGGTCATTCCACTCCTCCACAGGTGGCTCTTTCTAGCCTCATTTATCCCTCCTTGTAAAAGAAAATTCCTCCCTGCCTGACCTTTGAGTTTCCCTCCCCTTATTTCAATAATCTCTTTTCCCTCATTACACTAATCTTTTCAAATAAAGTCTCTCCTACCTAAGTCCAGCTTTGTTTTAACGTTTCAAAACATACATCACATCACATCACTGCTCTCCTAAAAATTCTTCCATAGGTCCCAGCCATTGAGAGTTGAACCAAAGACTTTACAATGGTCAACGTGTAAACCTTTTTAAACAGAGTATAAAAGGCTTCTGATCACCCAACTGGATAATTTGTAATTTTCTTTTCCATTTGAGATTCTATATCATGTGTGTGAATTTCTTATTTTTCTTACATTTCCTGGAACTTTTGAAATACCTCTTTTGATTTGCTCTTTAGAACAGATTTAAACACTAGAGATTTAGTTAAATGTGTTCTTTCATTCTCGATTTATATTTTTCTTTCCTTCAAGGAAGACTCCCTGTGCATTTTGATGGACTTTGCAGATATTCACACATTCCTTTAAAATCTGACTTAAAGATTTCTAAATCATGACATTTGTTTCTGAAGCTATAATTTGAAACTTCACAAGTTGGTATTCTTCATGTTGAAATAAATGTTACTGGGAAGAACTATTATTGTAAAAAAAAAAAAAAGAATGTCTTCTTTATCAAAGCTGTTAATTAAAAAGTCTATTTTTTTCCAGACAGTTTGCCTGAAACTCACCAAAAAAAGGGAAAATGGAGAATGCTTAAGATCACATGAGCCTTCAGATTCTTGTTAGTTTTTTTAGATAATATATTAATATCAATCTGTACAGAGAAATAGCTTGTTATGTTATCTTTGATGTTTGTGATCACATGTAATCTAGATTTTACATACATGCTACATGTTTAATGTAATGCTCTTCCATTATCATGACTTTTATTGCAAAATTAAGTTTACAGAAACTATCGACAAAAAAGAAAGCTGTAATTGTGGAGATCAAGTATGGTGAATAAGTTGCTTTGTCACTTAGCCTAACACTGGGCACAAAAATGCTAACCAATATAAGTGGGTTAAAAGATAGAGAGCAGCTAATAGCATCCCATGATGCTTTTCAAACTTTAGTTTGTGTTAAGATCACCTGTTAATAATGCAGATTTCCAGTGCATAACAGAAATTCTGAAATACTTAAGGTCTGAAATGGCTCCTAGAATCTGCATTTTTAAACCCAGATTATCTTGATGCAGATGATCCACTTACAGACTTTACTAAAACATTTTTGAAAAATAATGGCATGGCAAGTTCTGTGAAAGAAACCACTGATTTCATACACAGTCAATGGTCCCTACACCTCTGGCTCTCATAGGGGAAAAAGTTGACAAAATGGTATGTTGAGACTGCAAATGAAATTTTATCTCAGCAAATAGGGTTTGCTAGTTAAAGCAACTATTGCTTGAAAGACACTCAAGAAATTTAGCTAGCCATATTTACTGAACTGGGTTGAATGGTGGTACTGAAAAAGATATGACCACGACCCAATCTTCCAAATGTGTGAATATGACCTAATTTTGAAAAAGGGTTGTTGTGGATATAACTAAGCATCTGGTGATGAGATCATCCTGAACTATCCAGGTGGGCCCTAAACCCAATGCCAAATGTTCTTATAAGAAACAAAAGAGGAGAAGACACAGACATGGAGGAAAAGACATGGGCAGAGATTGGAGTTATGCAGCCATAAGCCGAGGGATGCCTAGAGCCATCAGAAGCTGGCAGAGGCAAGGAAGAATTCTCCAGTGAGCCTTCAGAAGGACCATTACCCTGCTGACACACTGATTTTGGACTTCTGGCTCCCAAGACTGTGAGAGAACACATTTCTGTTGTTGTTATATAAACCATCTGGTTTGAGGTAATTTGTATGGCGGCCCTCAGAAATGAATACATGTACTATATGAAATGTTTCTAGTTTGTAGGATGCTACAATGGCTTGATTTAGTAGAAGCATATTACCACTTTCTTAATTATATTTACTGCACTATTCCCCCACTCATTTATTTTTATGCAATACTCTGTTCAACTAAGTGGAGTAGGCCTTTTACAAACTGATCTGACTGACCTCCCATTTTAGGCACAAGGAAGAAGAATAGATAATGAAAATCTATGGAATAGGATATGCAGATAAAGACACTAGATGAAAGTGCATCAGAAAATATTCTACCCATGAATATATACCCATAAAATGTGGAAATTTAAAAGCATTAAAGGAGCATTATCTAATGCCTAAACCTAAATAAATGATGGGGCAAATTTAAGAAAACAAGATTATGGCACAACTCCCAGCCCCCACTTATACAGAAGCAGTACAAATGATTCAGTAACATCTGAAATCCTTCTCACCAGTTCCCTAACGTGAGCATACAAGTGTGTATCTTTATGTTCTCCATTTAGGAATGAAGAGTAGCAGGTATTCCATCTTCAGAGAAACAGATAAAATGAGGGAAAGAACAATTTCACTAATCTTAGTAGAAAAACAGTATGATTTCCAGGATGGTGGGCCACCTTGGAGGAATTTTCTTAATCCCAAGTATTTTCCATATTAGCCCACGATACACCCACAAAAAAGTAAACCTGAGCTCCCTAAATTTGACTATGACAGAGGCCCAGGTCAACCAATCAGGATACCAATTCAGACAGCTGATACTCCCCTACCATAATCTTAGGCAAGGGTGAGCAGAGGGAAAGAAATTGATTCATAAAGGTAAAAAGAACCAAGGGGTCTATGCTTGTGATCTTTAAATCAGTCTGCATGTTCCTAAGGATGTTCCAATAATTTTAAACAGATATGCAGGCACAGACAGTTTTAAGGGAAGACTTTCAAATTTCCCAGGCATTCATTCACAAAATGGTTCTGCCTTAGACTAGCCTATAGTCCAGGTATTATACTGATTTTCTTTTCTATCTTTCCTTTCCTTGTTAACTCCATCGTACCAACAAAAAATGATAATTTTTTATCATCTAATTATGGTGCATTGTCCTGTGGCATAAAATTTTCCAGTATTAAAGTGATAATTGCAATTAGGGATGTCTGTGAGGAACACCATTAATCAAGGATTCATAAGCTCAATCTCCACCCCAAGATTTCAAAAAAAAAATGTATAGACAACACATAGTAAGATAAAAATGCGTTATCAAAAAATATTTTATTGGGTCAAAGATGGTGCCTTTAAGTGAAAGACTAGCATAAAATCATTTAATACACCTTGTTAAGCCATTTTAAATACACTTTCCTAAAATGGAGAAAGAGACTGAATCTAATGACTAGATAACATATGTTCTTGCAAGTCAAATGGTTTCCAAGTACTTACTTTCCAAAAATTAAAGAAAGGCAACTTCTGGTTTCTCCAAGATGGGCTAGCCCTAATCCTCCCAGTCCCTGCCAATCAGAACTAAAGAACTCCAGACAAATACAACAAATAGGCGTGGGAAGACTGTGGAAGGGGAAAGAAGGTCCTGGGTTTTCTTATTGCCTTCCATATATGCTCAACAGAGCACTGCAGAAGCCTCCAGCCTGGAGCCACCCACAGGCACAGACCATAAAAGCTCCCAGGAAGCTCATTTCTCTAGTCAAAGGAACAGGAAAAGGGTGGCCTAACAACAGAAAGCCTTTTTAGCAATTCCTACCTTACCCCATAAACAGAAAATAGTTCACCAGTGCAGCCACCATTTCAGCAGGGCAGTGCAGAGAGTTGATTTTCTACCTGCTATTGCACCCTCTTTACTGTACCACACCCCACTGGGGTGACGGAGGCTGAGCAGGGAGCCGACCTTCCACCCTCCATCAGGCAGAAGAAGGTGCTGCTCAGATTCCCATGCCAGGGTGGTGTCAGTGGGGTACAGAGGCAGATAGTACAAAGTGGGGCTAGTCACCAATACGCCTCACCCCCCTGTGTCAGCCAGATGCAGTGGGGATCTGAACCTCCAACTCCATCTCACATTAATGAGACTGAGCAAGGTGCTATAAGCCAGGGCTAATATGCACTCCATGTTCCTCCACTGCTGATATCAGCGAGGGTCAATAGGGAGCTGTACCTCCGCCTCCACCTGCCATTAGCCTATAATGATTGGCACATTGTTTCTTGTGTTCCCTTTCCTGGCGTCAGCAGAGCCCAGCAAGGAGCTGAGCTTCCTCCTCCCCCTGCTGCAACAAATAAAACGTGAAATGGTGAGTTTCGCCTTTGCTTATCTTTGCTTGTTGCCAATGGGGACCTGATCTTATGCCCACCCTCACAAGTAATGAGCTGGTGCAAATTTTTTTCCTACCTCCTCTGGGAAAGAGAAAGGAGCTGAATTTCCAGACTACCCTTCTGCAATAAAACACTGGGAGTCAGTGATCTGAACATACACACCCACCCAACTCTCATACTATACTTCAAAGAAGGAAACACAAGCTAAAATAAAAAGAGGGTTGAGTAGAATCCAGTCTCATAATATAATATCCAAAATGTCCAGAATACAGTGAAAAAATCACTTTTCACACCAAAAACCAGGAACATCACAACATAAATGAGAAAAGATAGTTAACAGAAGCCAACACCCATATGAATAAGACTTTAGAATTATTTAAAAAGGATTTTAAAGTAGCCAGTATAAAAATGCTTCAACAAGCAATTAAGAATTCTCTGGAAACAAAGAAATTAAAGAAAAATCTAATCTGGTTGTCAGCTGATAAATCATTAAGAGTTAATTTTTGATGATAGATCATTATGATTTTTGGCACATAACTTGGATGGATTTCAAATAATTAAGTTCCACTTCTATAATAAAATTGCTTCCAATCTCTTCTATTTGTTAATGTGAACAAATTCTCTCAGAGCTTACACATTTAAGAGGAAAAAGTAGGAATAGAATTGATGCTAACCCATTTGTTATCCATGCATTGAAAAATGTTTATCCTCAAACAATTCAACTAATTAGGAGAATATTATGCCTATTACATCTTATTAGGAAGTTCAATTCTAGAAATTTTTTATGTTCAGTAATCACTTATCAAACTTTGTAATATATTCTATTGTTTTGATCTGTTGTGTACTAACAAATATCATAATGAAAACTCAATTCAAAATAGCTTTTAGCACATAGGCCATGAAATCATTCCAATGTATAAACATAATATTATAAAGAAAACTGGTAAAGTAACAAATAAAATAATTTCAAGTATAAAATATATTACACTAAAATAAAACTGTATGAAAAATTTAAATGAAAATATGAGTTTAAAGAAAAAATAATGTAAAAATTCTAACTAATGAAGATGAGATTTCTTGCTTTTCTTAAACAGATAATATTGGGTATCAAGAAAAACTAGTACCAATCCTTTTCAAACTCTTCCAAAAATTGAAGTGCAAGGAATACTTCCAAACTCATATTTTGAGGCCAGTGTTACCCTGGTAACAAATCCAGACAAAAACACTACAAGAAAAGAAAATTATAGGCCAATATTCTTGATGAACATATACGACAAAATGCTATACTATTTAGATTCCACTGGACACATTTAAAAGTGCGCCAAAAAATTCCATGCCAAAATTTCAAGATTTTATAATATTTTATAAATAACGTTATTTGCAACACTTTAAACAACTTATAGAAAAATTTAAAAATCAAATTTAAAAAATCTGAAGAGAGTGGATAACTTTTTGAAAAATTTAGGGGTATGTGGGGTAAATTTAATGATCCCTGACTTTTACTTCATAAGGAAAAGGTAAAGGCTTAGAAACTTTTGCCCATAGCACACATGGGCCTAATGGGGAAATGAAAGCAGGACGTCTTGTGTAAGCCTCTTCTATGAAAGGAAGGAAGAGAGAAGAAACAGAGGAAGGGAAAAATGGAGGAAGTGAGGAGAAAGGACAATAGAAGGGAGGGAAAGAAGTATGGAAGAAAATAATTGCAAACCATTTATATAGTGTTAAGCAGGTGCCAACTACTATTCTAGGACATCATATAATCATCCACATAAGCCTATGAGATAGAGAGCATTAATTATAACTTTATTTTAAAAATTAGGAAACTGGGGCACTGAGTGTATTTGCGTGGCTATTAAGTAGTGGAGCTGGTTTCAAACCTAGGCTATTTGACTCTAGACTCTGCTCTTGATCGCTATTCCATGCGCAGAGGATTCAGAATGAACAAGAAAAACAATAGAGATTACATGCTAGTGGGTGAAACACATAATCAACAAGTGAATGAAGTATGTGGTTTTAGGTAATCATAAGTGCAAAAAAGAAAAATAAAGTAGGATAATGCGTAGAAAATGAGTGACTGATGGGAGGTGTTATTTTTGATGGTGGGACAGAAAAAGCCTTTTTGATTTTGAACCTGAAGGAAGTAAGAGAGCAAGCCTTATCAATATCTGCAGAAAAAAATAGTAACTTTAAATGTTTATAACCATTTGAAAACTTTTAGGCATAGTGCAGGAAAAAGAAATTGTATTGCGGTTGTTCCATTTTTGGCTTCTGCTTTGAGATCTCAATTTCCACCTCGATCCCTTTATCAGGCTATGGTTTTTTAAACAATCTAGTAATATCCTTAACATCTGGTGAACTCAATAGTCTCCATCTTATTATGTTTATATTTATATATCAGCAACATGGAAACATTTCCATATATTTTATTTAACAGGAAAAAAAGCAGAAAGAAGAGAAACAACTTCTTGTTGATAATTAAGAAAGTTATATGAGATTCAAACCTAAATTCAGAATTTTTGTCTTTATATTAATGATTCTAAACATTTTGCAAATAAACTCTGTGAAAATGAACTGTACAAAATATCTGAAAGATAAAATAAGTGTATTAAGAGTCAGATTTTGTGTGTGGTTGTATGCTATTAATTTTGTTTGGATGTTTTGTTTTTCCTGAGTTTCTATAATATTAAACTATTTTTAAAAGACTAATTTGGAAGTTTTGTATATAAAATAACCTTTGAACTCCTGGCCTCTTGGAAATATATTCATTAATTGTGTTCGTAACAAAAATAGGAAAAATAAGTCAAAAGGCATTTATAGATATAATATTGATTTCTGTGAGAATACTGTATGTTTAATAAAATAATTACATACAATTCATTCTTGGTTGTTACTGAGATATAAATGAAAACACAGCTTAATCTATAATTGATATTATTATGCTTTACTAGAAAGGTTTGAAGGAGTAGAATATGAAATAAGAATACTGAGGGCTTTCAAAAAAAGCGATTCACATTAGTAAAATTTGTTTTGTTTTCTTACACATTTTTTCTTTCCATATTCACCTAAAAACATTAATAACTACACTAGGGTATTAACAGCTAATGCTTATTGACTGTCAAGAACAAATCTACACACTCATCACATGTTAATTCATTTAATCCTCACATATGCTTTGTTATACAAACAAAGGTTCATAAGAAATGAGTAAAGAGTTATTTTTCTCTACTCACGTTTGGAGTGTTGAGGTATCCTATGTGTCTCAGCTTTGATGCTCTCAAAGGGACACGTAAGCAAACCATAAAAAAGGGAGTGTACCCTTTGAGAGGGAACTTGTCAGAGACTGAAGGACAGGGCATAGGTTTCCCGCGTGAGAAAACCTGGGAACACTTGGATGCTTTGCAATGTAGGAGGTCAACCCCCGTAAGTAGAGTCTGCCTGTGCACCAAGGTTGACAGCAACTGTAGCATCCCCTTCCCCTGCCCCTCACCACGACCACTCCTCAAAGTTCCACATGGCTGGGCATGGTTGTCCTTGTAAGGAGTTTTAGAATTATTTCTGCGAGAGTAGTCAATCAACATTTCTTTTCAGTGAGTTTCAGGATTTTAAAATCACCATTCTTTAGATGTTGCTTCTTTCCCTTTAATCTTATTTGTTTCTTTCATCACTTTATTTTTATACATGCCTTTAAAACATATATCCCAGGGCAATTCTATAAGTCTTGACCTCAGGACATGAGTTAATTATTAAATTTGATTTTTGTTTTTTGTCCTATTGATTCACATTAGATGCTGTCTTTCATTTAGAGCACTGTGGTGAAGAATTTTGATTTTTTTCTTTTTTTTTTATGAGTTCTGAAGTCATCAAAGTTACAATTTATTTGGGGTTTTATATGTCTGTTTGAAAGAGTGCCCTCAGAGTTACAAAGTCAATACTGACTCAACTCTTTAGTTTGTAAAGGCATGTTATCAGAGATGCTAGAATATCTCCAGTCTTAGATTTGCTTTTTTAAATAATCTTGTCTATAAAGATCTTGGTTTTGGCTTTCTTGAAGACACTTTTGGGTTTCGTCCAAGTTCATGCTGATGAACAGATTATCAGAAGGACCGTCGCTGTGTAGAATACTTAACAGAGATCTACACTGACAGCTAAGCAATGGATATATGATAGCAACGTAGTCTAGGAAATTGAGCACTTGAGACTTATTTCCGAGGGCAACAGTCTTAAAATATATCCAAAGTTTGTGCTACAAAGGAAAATACTGTGGTCCTGGAAGGGAAACTCAATATTCTAGATAGAGTTTCTTCCAAGAAATCCTATAAAATCATGTACATTAAATGCAATTTGGGAAAATATTCAGGAAAAAATAAAATTAAAATCAAGAAAAAGAGAAATGGATGCCAAGTTAGTGGTAATATATTTTACCATATCAAGATTAATGCCACATTAATCTTGAAAATGTGGCACTGAGACTAATTAAAGAAATGAGGCACTGAGACCAGATGAATGATGAGGTGATAATAGGAAGCCCGACTATACTTACACTCTGTGTGTGTGTGTGTGTGTGTGTGTGTGTAAGTGCATCATGTAATACAGGTGGGCAAAGTATAGACTACACAATAAAATTATGTTAAGAAAATTTAATGCCTTGGGGGTATTTTTGTACTGTTAATAAATACCTACAGCACATCAGAAATATAAATTCCAGAAATACTGTAAAGATACAAGCAAAATTAAAAGACAGAGAGTAGAATGAGGGTTATCAGAGGCTAGGAAGTGTAGTGGGGAGCGGGGGATAAAGGGGGGATGGTTAATGGGTGAAAACATAGACAGACAGAATGAACAATATTTGATAGCACAACTAAGTGACTATAATCAACAATAAGTTAGGGTATACTTTAAAATAAAATAAAATATTCCTAACACAAAGAAATGTTAAATGCCTGAGGTGATGGATACCCCAATTACCTTGATTTCATTAATTCACATTGTATGCCTGTATCTAAACATCACATGTACCCTATAAAAATATACAACTATTATGTACTCATAATAATTAAAAATGAAAAAATTTTAAAAACCCAAAAGTTAATATTTATCTAACCTAAAGTGAGAGCAGAGAAAGGTTAGGAAAAATATTTCTAACAATATTATTAAAGATTAAAATTTCAAAAGAAAAGGTGAATAGTTTTAAATACATAAAATTTGTAATATGGCAAAACATCACATATAAATTTAAAGTATATATATTAAACAGGAAATATTTTCTTATGTTTACAAATATATCTACATATCAGAATATAAGTACATTCATTTATCATTTAATTAATTCTTATAACTCAATAACAAACCTTCCAAAATTAAAATAGGCAAAGGATGAAGAAGCAATTCACCAAGACACAATCTAAGCAACACTTATTTCAAAGATTTGTAAGGTTGTGATAATCAAAGAGATAGCATTACAACAAAAATACACTTTGCATCCATCAGATTGACCAACTGTACACACTTTTAGATCTCTCTTTCCCTGGTATATTCTCAGAAGAATCCCCTGAAAATCTGGGCTTTTAAAATACAGATTAAGGGCTTCCACACAAGACTATTTAAAAAGAAATTCTTGGAAAAGGCCTGGGCATATGAATTTTAAGTAAACACATCAATTATTTCTTATGATCAGGCCAACATGGAATTAGCTTACATGGAAAACAGGAAAAAAAATAACTGTATACAGTAAACTGTTAGTAGTCTTATTCGCTTTGTATTAAGATTGAATAAACTTATTTTTATTTATTATACTCTTGTGTTTTTTTCTCAAGTCTTTCCAAAGAGCATCTATTACTTTTATAGTAGGAAAATGTAATAAAGCTACAATAAACATAGCAGATAAAAATATAAAGGGAAATAAAATTGAGCACATAAAAAATGAGAAAGCCCTTATGTAAATAATAACAAATAAAATTCAAATAAGAAAAGCTGGAAATAGCTCTATCAAATATTACATTCATAAGCACTATCTTTAATATTTTAAAAATCTTTTATAAACCAAGAAAGAAAACAAACCACTAAGAAAGATGTGCAAAGTAAACAAATAGGCAATTTACACACATGCATTAAACAAAATAAAAAATATATAATATGCAAGCTCACTAATAATATAAGAAACAATGAATAAAATAATGAGGTATTATTTTAAAAATCAGAAATTAGCAAAGATCTTGAAAAATGACAATGCCCAATATTGAAAAGTATACTGTGAAAGTGGCACTAAAGCATGTAAATTAATCTAGACTCTATTTAAGGACTCTGGTAATATAGATCAAAATTTTAATAGTACATTCCACCTGTAGGACTCTGTTCTAAAGAAATAACCAGTCACATAAACAAAAACGTACATTATTCATTCTAAAGCATATTACTTAAAATTAGGACATCATCTAGGTTTCCCACAAAAGGCTAGTAAATATCCATAAATTATAATATTTATGTTGCAATCTTTTAAAAGAAAAATGAACACCATGATGGGAGCTCCCTGGTAGTATCCTGGTCAGAAGAGACGGCTGGAGTGCAAGGTTTCCAGGGAAGGGAGGACAGGTGAGGCTTTAATGCAATCATTTAAAACACTTTTTCAAGAATGTTTAATGACCTAGAGAAATGTTCAGAATATAATGTTAAAGAATAAAAACAGTACACAAAATTGTACACAGCAAGTTCTTATTTCTGATATAAATTTGTAAAATGAAATATCATAATAATAGTTGTAATTTTTCTGCTAGAAGATCAACTTGAAGTAATTTTAATCCTCTCATAACTTCACAAATGCCTAAATTTTTAAATAATTGGGCATATGTTGCTTATAAAAACTACAGAATAAAACAGGAAAAAATAAAAACAATAGAGTAATAGTATTAAAATTTTACTCAGACGTAAACTATTGTAATACATTTAAGTATGTCCCCCATTGATGGACCAATTTGCCAATGAAGATTCAACCTCAGAATGTTAATATTAATGTTATCCAACTTACTTAGTTCGATTTAAATTCCATAGTAAATCCAAATCCATCATAATAGCTGCTCCAGCAAATTTCTATGTTGAGAGATGGATTTCCTGTTGTGAAAACAGGTATGCCCCATGTGTCTGTTTAAGGGTAATTTTCAAGAGAAGTCAAAGAAATAAAGTGCAGAAAATATCTCTACAATGAAAATGGCTCCTAAAATAGGAAAGTCACTATGGAAACAGATCACTGATAGCAGCGACTTGAGTTTTCAATAATCCTAGATGTTGAGAAATTTTCTGTTAAATACTACCTTCATCATGATCATTTTATCTGTAAGCATTATCAGCTTAAAATAAAGAGTTTTTATTCACTCGTTCTTTCTTCTTACTTTACTAAGCATCACATATATTTAAAACAATGAAATATTAGGGAATCTTAAATGAATATGAGACAGTTCTTGCCCTGTAGAAGATGCTGCTTTCAGGTCATGACACATATTAGTAAATATTATAGGAGTATCTTCATAGTTCCTCCCACCAACATTTTGCTCCGTATTGTATCCTTCATTGGACAGTAAAAGTTTTTAGAAATTTTGTTGTTGTTATTTATCAAGATATACTAGGTTGCCAATACATTTTTAATGAATGGATAAAGACGGGAGAGGACACCTAATGATTTACAGGAGGTCTGGAAAGCAGGTTACAGTAGAAACATTTTCAGTGATATTTGGCTTGGGGTCTTCATGCTGAATAATGGTTTGCCTGGAAGAGAAAGGGTTATTTGAGAAGGAGAGAGAAAAAGGGCATTCTAGAAAAGTAGCAAGTTTTAAGGAAGTTTCAAAATTTCCAAAACTATCTAGAATCAGTGTGAGTAGCCTCTAGATGTCTGCTTAAATTAAAAACTCTGTTAAGGATTCACAATATAACTAAAAACTTTACCATTTGGCTATGAGTAAGCAGCCTGGTTATGCTTGTTTTACTACTAAGGGGACTATATTTCTATCATTTACGTTACAATTTCACTGACTATGTTATGTGTAGATAACATGAATGGTTTCATATGTAAATAGGACTTTGATTAGCTTTAAATATAATTTGCATTGGCAATTATCCTTTTTCTGACTTAAAAAAAATACATGCTTTTTCATGATTTGAATGATTTAAAAGTTAAATAAATATGGTTTATCTTCCTCCTTGTTTTGCATAATAAGGATAAATAATTTCATTTCGTTTGGATGAATGCATGGTTAAGACTCTTTTCTTTTTCCTTAAATTAAATTAAATCTGGGTTAGGGCAGAAGGGAAAAGATGGGCAATGCAGACGGTGCTTAGGAAGGTTTTATGTGCCTGTCAATTGTGATGTCCACTAGGATGCTCTTTGGGTCCATTATTAGAAATACGGTGGCAGCATCAGCATGTTTACTCTTTTCCCCAAGGTAAGCCATTAGACCTTGGCTATCATTTTCAAGGGAGTGCTGTTTAGCAGTTCAATTACGGGCATCAGTGCAACCATCATCTTCAGCGTCCCATTTATCTCCAGGGAGCTACAAATAAATGAAATATCAATGTCTGCTTTCATCCTTTCTTCCAATCACTGAGGAGCCTTGGAAAATAGTCAGTCTTCTATTACTGCCATCTTTGCCAGATTACTGTTACGCATACCAGGTACCAGAAGATGTGTTAGTTTGCTGAAGCAATAAAACCACATCTGGTACAGCAGCTGCAATTGCAGTGCCACCTAGTTAAGCTTACAATAATCCACAAACATTCTCCAAGATTCATCTGTCTTCTGTATAAGTGAAATAGGATGATTGAATGGGGACGTGGTGGGAATCACCACCCCTGCATCTTTTAAGCCCTTGATGGTGGCACTAATCTCTGCAGTTCTTCCAGGGACATGGTACTGCTCTTGGTTTACTATTTTTCTAGTTAGAGGCAGTTCTAGTGACTTATACCTGGTCTTTCTCATAATAATAGCCTGACTCCATGGATCATGGAATTAATGTGAGGATTCTGCCAGGTGCTGAGTACGTCTCTTGCAATTATGAGTTTTGGAACTAGGGAAATAAGCACAGGATGGGTTCTGAGACCCATTGGGACCACCATGAGATGGACTTGAACTAAAACCCCATTAATCACTGGACCTCCATAAGTCCCTACTCTGACTGGTGATATTTTTGTCTGCTGGAATTAGCATCGGTAGAGAGGCCGTGTCCAGCAGTCCCCAAAAGGTCCAGCCATTTCTTTTCCCCCAATGCACCATTACCCCAGTAAGAGGCTTTTGGTCCCTTTGAGGAAGACTGGCAAAAAGATTAACAATGTAAATTTTTGGTAGTATAACAGAGTCCTTCCTCAAAGAGACCCAGCTTTCCCTTCATTCGAGACATCCTAGGTCTGTAAACTAGCTTAAGTCTGGGAATTGATTGAGGGGCTGTGACTCTCTTTTATGATTCGGATTAATATTTTGTTCATTTGACCTAAAACTTTTCTGCTTATACAGATGAAGTAAGAATTTATTAGGCTTCTTATCTATTTCGGTTCTAGAAACACCATGATCAACCAGCCAACATCACAGTCTGTGTAAGTCAGACTGTTCTGATTGCTACTTTCACTCTGCTGTCCATGGTAGTATCCGTGCCCACCTTGCCTTTGGTCGTTGGGTGCTGCCACTTGGCCCCTCCCACCCCAGGATCCAATTACTCCCATTGCATTTAGGTTTTCCAATTCAGTGACCACAGTACCTTCTGTAAGGTCTGGCCTCTATAGAACAGTGATGACATAGCTCATCAAGGACGCTGAAGCTCCACTCACAAATTTACTTCCTACAGTTGTGGTGGATCATGTGTCTCCTAGACCGTCCTTGAGTGGATGAGTAGGCCTTACACGACAAAGCCACTCTAACTGCCTAGTCCCCCTAAACCTTTGAATCCCTTCCTCTACAATAAACTAAAGCAGGTGTGGCATTTCTAACTCACTCACTGTGGGTCATCTTTTGGTCCATGTTTCAGCCAACCAAACAAACTGTTAGAGCCCTTCATAACTCCCTAAGCTGCAACATTAATGCAGAATCCCTGCTTAGTGAGCCCATGTTAATTAATTCAGCCTGATCCAACTTTATATTCCTTCCACCATAATTCCACATACTTACTATTCATTCACATACAAATTGTCTGGCTTTCTGTGTCTATAAAAGGAAAAACTCAAGTAGATCTTTTGGGGTATAGTGTACCTTCTTATGGGTTATACTTTGTATCTCATCTGTAGGGGTCTGCTGGGAATTAAGTCTAGCTATAGGTTTAGAAACAAAGAAGGGTATTGTGAAGGGGTCAGTCCCAAGGAAATTCAGCATTGTCTTGGAATGGAACTGCAGAAATAGAGGTCATTAAATTTCCTCAGGAGATATAGGGTTAATCCCCTCAGTCAGGGGTGGAGAGGCCAATTTGCTAGGGCTAGGGAGCCACCTTCTACTGGAGTAGAAAGCCTGCTTCTACTGGCAAAGGAGACTTATTAGAATTTAGGGGCTCAATGCCCCTAGCCCCATCAGGGTCTTCCCACATGTCCCCATCTCAACTTTGAGGACTCAATTCCTTTCCAAGCAATGCCCTCGCTTTAATGGTAGACATCTTACAAGGCAGGGGATTCAATTTCCATTGCAATTAAGCCAATTTCTGGATGAGACTGAATTTTATTTTCAGTGGTATCCCTGTGGCTACAGGAGATAAGGGTCTTTTTTTAGGGAATACATTCAAGCTTTCAAGTCATTTATGTGGTGTTTGACTTGGAAATTTGAATCCCTGAGCTTATCCTTTTTTCCCCTGACTTTGCCCAGACCCATTAGGAGGAACAAGCCAATCACATTATACTCACTAGTTTGACAAAAATGCTAGAAAATATCATATACATGGTAACCCAGATCTTTGCTTCATGTGTTTCATAAGGAATATACAATGGTGATTAGTTTGCATATCTCTATTGCTAGATCATATCATGGACAATCAATCTTTTCTTTACTACTGGAAATAAGAGTCACTAGTGGCTTTAAATATAATCCAGAAAACCTGGAACCAATTAATGAAATTCATCTTTAAGATTCTGTTCCTCTAAAGCTGTTCTTGTTACCACAGTCTGTATTAGTCAATGTTCTCCAGAGAAACAGAACCATTACTCCATACACATACATGCATACATATAAATTTAGGTGTGATAGAGAGGAGAGAGATTTGGCATAAGGAATTGGCTCATGTGATTATGGAGGCTGGTAAATCCAAGATCTGTAGGATAGAGCAGTGGCGCGGGAGACCCGGGGAGAGCTGATGTCCCAATTTGAAGGCCATCAGGCATAAAAGGCCAGTGTTGCAAATGAAGACTGAAAGAAGTCAGCTGGAGAATTCATCCTTACCAGAGAAGGGTTGGTCTTTTTGTATATTAGGGCCTTCAATTGATTGGATGAGTCTCATCCACATTGTGAAAGGCAATCTGCTTTATGCTACTGATTAAAATGTTAATTTAATCTGATGTTAAAAATCTACCAATTTAAACATTTATCTCATCTGAAAACACTCTAGAAGAAACCCCCAGAATAATATTTGAACAAATATCTGGATATCCTATGACCTAGTCATGTTGACACACGAAATTAACCATCATATCTTATAAGTATAAAAATTATTTCCTTACCCAATGACTATTCTTTACCTATCCTGATAAACCAATTTTCGAGCAATGTAGCACAAAAAAAGTGGTGTACACTCACTTGCGGCAAGAGATTCCATAACTAAAGAAAACTGGGAGTCTTGGCTATTTTTTACAGAAGGTACAAAAGGAGGGAAGGAACTCGTTGTGAATATAGAAGGTACAAGAAGGAATCATAATCCTGCTATTCATAACAACAATTTCTTTTGTTCTTTATTCTTTTCTTCACTCAATATCATGTTTGTAAAATCACTTATGATTTTTTTAACTGTAATGCATTTATTTTTATAATATTCTTAATTTTCTATTATGTGAATATACTACAATCTACTTATCCCTTCTATAATTGATGGACACTTGGATGGGGCACTGAGAACAATGCTGCTATGAAAATTTTTTTATATCTATCCTGGTGTTCTTATGCACATATTCCTCAACTATTTTACTGGTTTATGTATTTACTATGCTATACTTTTTATTGTTATTTTAGAGTATCTTCCTTCTACTTATAAAACAAAAAGTTACTGTAAAACAGCCTCAGGCAGGTTCTTTAGGAGGTATTAGAAGGCATTGTTATCTTAGGAAATGATAGCTCCAAGAGTGTTATCGCCCCTGAGGGCCTTCCAGCAGGACAAGATGTGGAGGTGGAAGACAGTGATATTGACGACCCTGACCCTGCATAGGCCTAGGATAATGTGTGTGTTTGTTTCTTTGTTTGTAACAAAAAAGCTTAAAAAGTTAAAAAAATATATAAAAAAGCTTATAGAATAAGTACATAAAGAAGCTATTTTTGCACAGCTGTACAATGTGTTTGCCTTTTAAGCTAAGTATTGTTAAAAGGAGTCAAAAAGTTAAAAAAACTAAAAGGTTTATAATGTAAAAAATTTACAGTAAGCTAAGGAAGGATAATTTATTATTAAAAAAAAATTTCTTTTATAAATTTAGGGTAGGCTAAGTGTGCATTGCTCGTAAAGTCTACAGTAGTGTACAGCGACGTCCTAGGCCTTCACATTCACTCACCACTCACTCACTGACTCACCCAGAGCAATTTCTAGTCCTGTAAGTTCCATTCATGGTAAGTGCCCTATATGGGTGTACCTTTTTTTTAAATCTTTTATACCATATTTTTACCATACCTTTTGTATGTTTAGATACACAGTTACCATTGCATTAGAGTTGCCTTTAGTATTCAATACGGTAACATGCCGTGCAGGTTTGTAGCCTAAGAGTAATAAGCTATACTATATAACCGAGGTGTGTACTAGGCTATACCGTCTAGGTTTGTCTAAGGACCCTCTATGATGTTCCCACAATAATGAATCCCCTAATGACAATTTCTCAGAATATATCCCCATCATTAAGGGATGTGCGACTGTATATTGGGATTGACATAGGTGAGCCTAAGGTACCTGAATACCCAACTTTAATCAGCAATGCCAGGCTATTTTATAAAGATTTTGCATCCACTTACATTCTCAACAGCTCTGAGGGTTCCAGCAGCACTGTTCTTTGCCCATAATAGTTAATGTAAAATGTGAAATTTCATCTATTTGGTAGTATCTCATGAAGGTTTTATCTGTTTTTCCTTATTTCTAATGTGGATGGTCATTTTGATTCTCTTTTGAGGAATGTGTCTGGGCAAGTCTTTTGACCATTTCTATTAGTCTATTTGGTCATTCAGTTTTTAGAACTTCTTTACATGTTCCAGATTTAGTCCTTCAACTTTTCTCTCTCTCTCTTTTGTTATTACTATTTTTGTCTTTGGCTTTCTTCAACCTCACTACCCCTTATCTAAGATTTATTTTTATTTATTCTAGTAAGCCATTTTTACTTAAGCCATTCTTTACATAGCATCTTTCATCTGTTTTGGAGTTACCTTTTGTCTTTCAAATGTTTTGTTTGTGCCCTCCCTTCTCTCCTCTCCTGATGAAACTCTGTTTTAAACTTGTAGTAGTGAATTTCTCCTTCCAGAAATGATGGTAGACTAGGTTGAACCTACTATACCTCTTGCTTCTGCTCCATCTAACTAGGGGGATTTTTGACAAAATGCTGGTGTTGGTCACTGCCCATAAAGCTTATCTGTGGGAATTCTCCTGGCCTAGGATAAAGAACCTTCATCCAGAGAGGGTTTATGTTTGATTCTTCCACGCAACTGTGCACAGAATCAATTGAAGGCCACCTCAAATCAAGTCTGGCTTATACAGGCTACGGATATTCGCTAGAGGGCTGGCAGCTGAGCTGTGGCTGCAACATCTCAGTGATTTTGTTTTTACCTTTACTGTTATATCTTTGGTCCATTTAGAGCCAAAAAACCAAAAACAAACAAACAAACAAAAAAATAATTACACAAAATATCACAAGCAAACAAGTTACATAAATGATTAGAAGCCCTTCTCCATAGACTGTTGAAGTCAAAGCCCATGGTACCAGGTACATATCAGGTTCATACTTATCCTTAGTCTGTAGCCCTTTGGGATCCTAGCTTAATATGGCAAAGATCTCTGTTAAACTCTATCCTTGTGTTAGCATTTGGCCTTCACTTCTCACCTTCTTACTCTGTGAAATATGTACATACACACATGAACACTTCCCTTCACCAGTCAACGTCCTCAGGGCAAAAGTGGTGTAGGTGTCTGGTATTGCATTTGCTCCACTAGATTTAGACTTAGGCCAACACTGGGTCTGAAAGTTTCCTTTAGTTTTGTCAGCTCGTCAATGTGATTAATCTGATATTTAAAGAAAATATATTTTTCTTAGCATTTTTAATTGTTTTCAGGGAAAGGGTTAATCTAAATCACTCAACCTACAATTATTAAAAACATGATTCTATCACTTATTTTTATGTTTCCTTTGGCTACACAAAGAAAAGTTAATAGATATTTATAGAATAAATGTAATTCAAGTGAATAAATAAACAAGAGGATGCATAAATATGTGTCTTTTTAGCTAACTTTTCCCTAGCTCTTGCCATTCCAATTATGTTTATAAAATAAGTATTTTTACTTTATGGCAGTAAATACTATGTAACCAAAGAAATGCTAGAGCTAGGACTCGTCTGTCTCATTTTTTCTGAAATTCTTACTTAAGTGGAGCCCTTTTGTTGAAGTCCCATGTTTCTCTTGTGCCTATCCCCAACACCCACCTCTCTATCAACCCAGTGTTAATGCTGGATATCAAGAGGCTCTTTTCCTTCTAGAGGGTGTTCTGAATATAATCTCTAACCAAGGGATAAAAAAGTTCTTGACCATTAAGAAAATAGAGGCAATAGGCTGACTTGGCTTTTAGTGAGAAATGAAGAGTATTTCCAGTTTGAATGCAAAATGATATTTTCTCATTGTCCAGAGGCATTTATTTTGTGGTCATTACCTGTGCAATAACTTTACCTGTTCTCCTATACCGTAACACAAGGCTCACCTTCCTATCACTATTTCATCAATTGGACTCCATATAACAATACTGGCATATAATATCATTGCTATTTATCATTAGGTGCATATTTAAAAGCATTTAAAGACTTCTTGGGTGGTTTCATGACTATCTGAATTTTTTAACTGAAGGTTTAAAAAAAATTAGAGAAGTTTATTCCTACTGAAGTTTAATGTGACATATCTTCAAATATAATTAATCTATATATTCATGTAGAGTAAAGAAGCTGAATCTCTCAACTCGTATATATCCTAACATCTACAGATGTCTTTTGAGCATCATTAACCAAACTCTTAGTATATTTATGTGAATTGAATGAAATAGACATGCATCAGAGTCTTCTGCCAGTTGTTTTGATCTACTAGTATATCACCAATTATAAGAAATAATCTCCTTATTGATCTCTTTGGTGGTGCTGTTTTATTGCTTGGGAGAAGGATCACTATATAATTGAACCAGGGCTGTATAAATGATCTCTCTTTATTGTTTTCCACTCCTGATGTTGTAGTACTTTCTTCACTACTCTTCATTTTAATCATGTTTCTTAAAAACAGACATACATATACACACAGAAACACATTTTTTTTTGTTTAAACTTTCATGTCCCTGTGACAGCAAAATGACGTAGGGAGAGAAGTAAATCACTTAGCAAGTTTCCCAACTGACACACTGCTCTCAAGTAAACTCCCCTTGATTAAGCATGACAGTTTTTCTGCCCCTTGATAGCTGGTGGCTACAAAGGAGATACGCTGTGTCTAGAGAGAGGCAATATAAAACAATTGGCTCTGGGCTAACTTAAGCAGCTTCATGCCATAAACCCCTTCACATTTGGATCCAAATTAAAGCCTAATTTAGAGGGAGTTTAAATTTAAAAAGCACACTTAATTCCTTCCATTTGCAGAACTATTCCATTCCATTAGGCAACTAATTTCTACCTGTCAGATTGGGAATGAGCGTGGCCTCTCTCAGGAGGAAACTTTTCACTTGTAGTAATTAGGTATGGGGAGTCTGTGATGATTCCTGTGCTTTGATAACTGCTTGTGTTTAACTCTCCAAGCTTATGAACCCTTGGGTAAACTCAATTGAAGTGTCAGCTTCAATACTTGCCTGATACAGAAAGCTAAAATGAGGTTACATATTTCATAATTAAATAACACAACTACTTTAATTTTTATTAGAGAATCATGAAAGGTCACCTTACGTAAAGTCCAAGAGCATAAGTTCCTTTGTTGATCTATTATTCTAATAAGCTCCTGAAGAAAATCTGAGGAGGTCTTGATAACAATTAGATAAAAGCCAGGAAGGTGCATACATTCAACCGTATCAAAGTAATGACTAAAATTAGCAAGTGAGATGAACTGTAAGTGCTATGTCAAGTTCCTGTCTTTGATATTGTTCTTGACTTATGCAAGGTGGTATGTTTAGTGCAGAAGCCCTAGGCTGGTAGACAGAATACTTGATTCCCAACTCTGCGACTTTCTCACTGTGCAACCTTGGCCAGTGTTCTTACCTTACTTAACTTCATTATTCTATCAACAAAGTTATTTTTTTCTCTCAAATTCAGCAGAGACTTAACATTTTATAAATGGGTACGGATGAATGCTTCTTTCATAAAAGTATTTATCATATTCAGTGATGGGTACAAAAGTTCTTGCTACTTTAAAGCTACATTTTACCATAATTTATTTTATCCAAATTGAATCAACAACAAGAACAAAAAAACCTGTTCTTATCATGACTCAATCCTTGCTATAAAATGTTTTCTTTTCTTTCTTTATTTAGTTATTCTGATATAGGTGCATGCATAATGTGGAAGCAAAATGATCCTCTGTGGACTATGTTAATGAGTTTAAATATTTACACATTCATTTACATAAAATATTATTAGAGAATGAAAGTATGTTGAGTGACATTTAATTTCAAGCTGGTAATTATTTTAGATTAAATTTTTCTTAAAATACAATTGGAATTGGCTCACATTAACTTTAAGAATTTAAAATTTTTTATTACAAACACATAAATGATTTGGGAGCAGAGAGTAAAATAATGAATTTAATGGCCAAGAACATGTTTGTGTGAGGCTTAAATGTTTTCACATTTTTAAAATCTAAATGAAAAAGGTCTAAATATCCACATCAGAGTAGAAATGGGCTTTTCAAAATTTAAAGTATAAAGGATTTACCACATACAAACTGTGGTAGATTTTGTATTCAGCAGCTTCATATCCTAACTGATTCTCCCAAGGAAGATGAATAGTGAGCGATTCATGCAGAGTTCTTTCATTTCCAAATTATTTTTGCATAATTAGTTCAGAAACAAATGACTACATTATAAATACAGACAACCTGAAAAATCAACGGCATCATTTAAATAATAACCTATGAAGATAGTACAGGAAGTAAGAGATGTCTTTGGGTTTTTTGTAGCATTAATGTATTTCTGCTTTGAATTTTTTAATTTTATACATAATTAATATTAATGATGCAAATATCATAGGGCCATTTTAGAAGGTGGACCATTTCAAATCTTTAACAATTAATTGCAATTATTGATAAACAAGACATTCTAGATTAAAATAATGGTTTTAGTTCAAGTTCTAATATCTCAATTCACTCGGCATTTAATTAAAATGTCCACACAAAAGTATATGTAATGTGTATATAAACTAGGCTGAAGACACTAAGGATAAGAATTGCCCACATATCCATGTACATATCCAAAAACAGAATTTCTGCCAAATAAAACTGGCAAGATTCAATGGATTCTTTATTCAGGTTTTTGCTCAGATATCTATTTCTCAGACATGCTTTTCTTGGTCCCTGTGTTGAAAATAGCACATATGCTCTTATTCTTTTTTTACTTATCCTGCTTTACTACTCTTCCAGCCCTTATTTCTACCTGACATTATATTATATTTATTTTTATAGTACCTTGCTCTTTAAGGAGAATAAAAGTTTTATTTTACTGTTTTGGCCACTGCTGGATACTGGACCTGGTACACATATAGAATGCACTCCATATATTTATTGAATGAAATCAGAATGCTCCATGAACCAAGAAATGATTCACCCAGGAAGTAAGCAGCAAACTCGTGGTCAATCCCGAATTTAGAAATATGTAAGTGATGCTGATGTGGGAGAAAGGCAGCTGGGATGGATTGACTAGTCCACCCTAGGAGCTATCACTTTGTTCCCTTTGTGTAGAGTCCGACAATTTTTTCTAATAGGTATTGCTCCAGCATGAAGGAAAATGAGACAAGCTAATGGGAACTCTTTATTGTCCAGGAGAAAGACTTTTGTGCACAGAAATAACTATTTTAGTTGATGTGACTTTTATTTACTAATTAATACATTAAAGTCAAAAGTTTCATTAAAAAAGCTTATTTTAATTTAAGCTTTTAAGTTCAAGTCAGAAATCTTAATTTTTCATTTATAAATCTCATAAAGCTTTCAAGGCTATATTTGAAAAAGTGAGTTATATTTTGTCGATTCACTTCAAGTTGATCAAAATTTGAACAATTGGTTATATTTGTGTCTTAGTTAAATCATCTGTGAAAATTTAAACTGTGTATATTAATTTTTAATTCATTTGTAAGATTTTAGTTGCTTGACATGACAAATATTTAATATTTGTAAATATCTACATATTGTCAACATACAATATTTAGACTTTTGTGGGTAATATCATAAATTTATCTAATGATACTCCTAATTTCCCTGGAATATTTTGGTACTTTTAAATTCTTGCATAAATTGTATTTTTCAACTTAAAGCTATAAATCTAAAATAAATTACAGACACACAGAAGAAGGTATCTCTCAATAGAACATTTTTTCCACCGGTAAATATTTATATAGGAAATTTTTATGTTTATTGAGAAAATTTTATACATGTATTTAAAAACACTCAATATATTTTTAACAATATGATGTGTGGGGAAAGTCTTGATTAGATTCCAAGTACGATTCATAGACTCCCAGAATTCTGTGTAGTTATTTTGAACTGTGCTGAATGTCAACAAAGAAGATGTGATTTTTCATATGTTGCTGAAACATCTAGAAGCCATAATGCTGCTTATAAAGTAACTGCTGGCATCCACTTAATTGACTAGAGATTGAAAAGATGTCTTTTAAATATGTTATATCTTGATATGACAGTTGTTACATTTGTATAAGTATTTTACTGTCTTTAAGTTGCATTCCAAAAGTTGATTGGAGGATTTGGTTTGACATATTGCAGTTAAAATTTATAGACAATACATCAAGGAATTCTCCATAATATGAAATATTTAAAACATCAATCCCATAATAATTTATGTGTAATATATGTAATAATAATATGTAATAATCTCTTAAAGTGTGGGGTACATTACCCAATGATTTTGTACATTATTAGATAAAAATTTTCATTTGTCTTCTACACTAAAGGAATACATAAATAACTAATGAGATGGCATCTCAATGAAATGCAATTACCTAAGCAAAGGGTTAATTTGAAGCTGGTCGGTGGTAGTTTAAAACCGGGGTACTGACCATTGGTCAAGTTAAGGATAAAATATATGCTGTTGACTATAATATTTTGTTTAAAGTCTGAAATTCCTCAACATGCACTGGTATATCAGCTGGTCTTTATTTTTTATTGATAATGTATACATTGATGGTTGTACCTGATTTATCTCTTTATGCAACCTGGTTTTAGCCAAGCAATAAATGCAGTAAAAAGAACCCTCAGTAAACTCATACCTGACACCAAGTTATTTTGCATGTATCTTAGAGGTTCAGGGTCTGAAGATGAGAGAAACCTCGGGCAACTGAGCGTGGAACTTGGTGGCTATGCTTGAAAATTTCAGACCACTATGAAGTTTGCCTGCTGTTTCATTCTCTTGCTCCCTGTATCATCTAACTTTCTTAAAGCATTCCATGAGTATATCCCATGGAGTCTCATGAGTTTTTTCAGTTTTTGACCAATGTAGTAATGCAATAACAAAAGCAAATAATATTTACAAAATAAAATAAACATTCAAACAAATTAAAATTGGTAATAACGTTTAGTAATGTAGAGAAAATGATGATGATAAACACAACACGTCTAAACAATGTTATTATGGGACTTCTTGGCCAGTCTCACAGGCAATTTCAAGAACCCAGTGATATGTTTATAGAAATTTATTAAAGTAGGCTTTCAGTTTGGAAAATTAATTTTTGATAAAAACATTTTCAAGTTATCGTAAGATATATTTAGACAATGTGAGTTAAGATAGCAAGTAAAAAAGAGAAACCCAAGGTCTGACACCCAGGATCAACCTGACGCTGTCAAGTAGGGCTTAGTGCTGCCAGAAGCTGCTCTGGCAGTCATTAGACCTTGGTGTCCTCCTGTTGAACATAAACAATCCCACATAACATCCCCATATGAAAAGGTCATTCTGTGATCATGATGACGTTAGATGAAGATAAGACCACTTCACAATTGTACCAAAACACAAACAAAAATGAAGTCACTGTGCCAAGTACACAATCCCCTCATTCTGGCTAACATGAGTGTCTCTCCTTCTTTGCCAATCAAAAGCTTTAGTCTCACTATATTCTTCTTGCCTTCTAGACAAGGATAATTCAGATACCCAATCATAAAATTACCCCCACTTCTTGACAACATTCAATGCAGAGCAAACCTAAACTTCCTTGAATCCTCCCACAATCACCTAATACAAGCCCAAATACTATATAAGTCCTTCCTAAAACCCTCTTACCTGAGATGCCCCACGGTTCCCTCTGCTGTGAGGCCTTCTTTGTTTCACTGAGTCAATAAACCCAACTCTTTTCAACTGCAAGTGTGTTCCTGGTTGTCTCTGTATGAAAGGTATTGACATAGGGATATAAGTATATACATTTCATCTGGTTTCAAATTATATAGTTACCTAAATCTTCCAAGCTTGGATTGAACTAATTTCTATGTTGACTGCTTTTATTTTGATTTTTTTTTACAGTTTTTATGCCTAGCTATTCCTCAAAATCTTGAAGACATTTAGAAGGCGTCTTGTTGAAATTAATGATCTTTAGGTATTTCGTATGGCTTTTCATATATAACTATAAAATCAATGACAAGAAAGGGATAAACGGGGAGAAAAACAAAAATCAATTTCTTTCCTGTGGATATCTGGAAACCAAAAGTGTCATCTATAACTCACGTACCTCATCTCCAACCGTGCACTGTATGTAGGGTTTTACTGTAGCTAGTGCCAACTCAGGTATTACGGAGAGGAGCAACAGAGATCTCCACACACACCTTGCTGCATGTTGATAAACTCACCCTTTGGGGCTTAGGGATGTTTGAGAGCAGTGTTGCAAAGATTTCGCTAGTTCAAATATTTGAAAGGACTCACCAAACTCCCTAGACCATACTCATCTAAGGAAGGCTTTTGTTTAAAGACAAAGGATATGATGAAGGCAAGCACTGAGGGTCAGAGAAATCTAGGCACAAACTCATCAGAAACCATATTCTGACAAGGAAAGCTTTATCACCAGATTGAGCAACCAAGATCTAGGCAATGAATCTTGGCTCTGTGAGAGCTCAAAACAAATTCTCATCAGGGTAAGGTCAGGCTGTCTATCTGGTTGTGCCTGTGCTAGGTGTAAACCATTAGTAAGCAAACTGACCCTATGAATCACCAGGGCAGTTTCAGCAGCAAACACTACATCACGAATACCACTGTCTTATCTTGGCCATAAGTCAAAGCTGGAAATACAGGAAATATGGATAGAGTTTCTCCAGGTCATCTAAAAATTAGCTCCTTGCAAAAACGTTTTTCAAATTTTAACTCACAGTCCACAGAAAGAAATACCTTATACAAAATGGTACTTGACACACAAATACAACTGAAGCAAAATTTCATGAAACTATAGTTTACTTACCCCTTCTTACTCCCAACTATTACTGTATTAAAAATCTTCCCTAAATTTAGCAGCTTAAAACAACAATAGCCATTCTATTCTTATCTCTATGGTTCTGGTTCTACGAGGTGGTTCTTATTTGGGGTCTGTCATAACATTGCAATCAGCCAGGATCTTGGATTAGGATCATCTCAAACTCTTCTTCATTGACATGTAAGGCAGTTGGTGCGAACTCAGGGCATTTACCTAACAGAGGAGTGCACTGCAGATATTCCTAAACTTATCGCTATTAGGAGAGACTTATGAAATGATGAAAAACATTTTTACCACTATGTGCAAAGTAGGCTTGTTATTTGAAAAAACACACTGACTCTTTTAATTTAGTTTATAAGTTTTCATTTTAGTACAAACTTAGGAAACTTTGAATTTTTCATTAGAAGATATCATTGAGGCTCTTTTCCAGCCAATGACAGAATTTTGATATATTTAGGAAAGATATATAAACATAAAAATTATAACATGGACCTACAAGTAAAACCTCTGCACAAAATATTAAGTGAAGCTTCAAGGAATTAGAAAAAGCATTTTATCACACAAAATTACTGCAAAAAAAAGTTACTGAAGGCAGATTTTACTAATCATTTGCTTCTCATTAATATGATGAAAATTAATGCTAAATTCATTAAGATGCTAAGTTTGGCTTTTATGAGAATAGATTAATTTCAGAAAAGACTATATAAATTTTTTAAAAACATTAACAGTTATATAAACTACAAATGTGGGACTACAGAATACAGAATAGAAACAGAAGACAAGTTAAATGTTTAAAGAATCCTAGAACTACAGAAAAAAATGATGAAGAAATTCAAATGGTGAGAGAGAGGATCATACACACAGAAGGTAAAGTGAACAAATTAAACTGACAAAAGAGAAAAACAAACTGTCAAGTAAAATTAAAATAAAATATTTATTACCTAGAATAAACTTTTGGATCAAATTATTTATAATAAATATTAAAGCAATTTATTGAGTGAATGCAAACTTACAAAGAATGATTCATACTTAGGCTATTTCATGAAACTACTCAACTTAAAGGACAAAAACAAACAAAAATTTTAATATTAATATCAAAGTAGATTTAAAAACAGTAATTTTACCAATATTTGCTGTTCATATAATTGTACACTCGGGAAATCCAATATAATGAACTTTTAGGAAACAGAATATATAATAATACATTTTTTAAAAAGAGCATTAATCATCTAAAATGCCCATTCATTATCCCCACTTTCAACACTGTTATTTAGCATAGCGCTGGAAGTTCTAACTAGAGCAATCAGACAAGAGGAAGAAATAAAGAACATCCAAATTGAACAGGAAGTAGTCAAATAACCCTTGTTTGCAGATGGTATGATCTTATATCTAGAGAAATCTGAAGACTCCACAAATAAAACTGTTAGAACTGATAAACAAATTCAGTAAAGTTTCAGGATATAAAATCAATATACAAAAATCTGTAGCATTTCTATATGTCAACAGTGAACAATCTGAAAAAGAAACCAAGAAAGTAATGCCATCTATAACAGCTACAAATAAAATAAAATATATAGGAATAAACTTAAGCAAAGAAGTGAAAAATCTCTATAATTAAAGGTATAAAACACTGGTGAAAGAAATTGAAGAGGATACAAAAAAATGAGACGATAATTCTATGCTCATAAGAATCAATATTGTTAAAATGTCCATACTACCCAAAGCAATCTAGAGATTAAATGCAATCCCCATTAAAATATCAAGCACATTCTTCACATACATAGAAAAATAATACTAAAATGTATATGAAACCACAAAAAACCCAGAAGAGGCAAAACCATCCTGAGGGGTGAAAAAAAAAAAAAAACTGGAGGAATCACATTACCTAACTTCAAATTATACTGCAGAGCTGTAGTCACCAAAACAGCATGGTACAGGCATAAAAACAGACACACAGACCAATGGAACAGAATAGAGAACCCAGAAATAAATCTACATATCCATAGTGAACTTATATTTGACCAAGTTACCAAGAACATAGAGTGGCAAAAGGACAGTCTGTTCAATAAATGGTGCTGGGAAAGCTGGATATCCATATGCAGAAGAATGAAACTAGACCCTTATCTCTGGCCAAATACAAAAAGCAAATCAGAATGGATCAAAGACTTATATCTAAGACAGTAAACTATGAAATTGCTAAAAGAAAACATTGGGGAAATACTTCAGGACATTGGTCTGGGCAAGGATTTCTTGAGTAATACCCCCAAAGCTCAAGCAACCCAAGCAAAATTGGACAAATGGGACCACATCAAGCTAAAAATCTTCTGTACAACAAAGGAAACAATCAACAAAGTGAAGAGAAAATCCACAGAATGGGAGAAAATATTTGCAAACTTCCCATCTGACAAGGGATTAATAATTAGAATATATAAGGAGCTCCAACAACTCAATAGGAAAAATCAAATAATGTGATTGAAAAATGGGCCAAATAGACATTTCTCAAAAAAAACATACAAATGACCAACATGTATATGAAAAAGTGCTCAACATCATTAGTCATCAGAGAAATGCAAATTAAAATTACAATGATATATCCTCTCACATTAGTTAAAATTGCTTTTATCACAATGACCAGGAATAATGAATGCTGGTGAGGAAGTGGAGAGAGGGGAACTCTTACACACTGTTGGTGAGAATGTAAATTCATGCACCACTGTGGAGAACAGTATGGAGGTTCCTCAAAAAACAAAAAATAGTACTATCATATAACCCAGACGTCTCACTTCTGGGTATGTCAAAAAGATATATGCACTCCCATGTTTACGACACTATTGACAATAGCCAAGATTTGGAATCAACCTATGTGTTGATGAATGAATAAAGAAATTGTGATACATATACACCTTGGAATATCATATAGCCACAAAAAGATGAAATCCTACCATTTGCAACAACATGGATAAAACTAGAGAACATTATGTTAAATGAAATAAGCCAAGCACAGATATACAAATCTTACGTGTTCTCACACATGTGTAGGAGCTAAATATTAAAAACAATTAATCTCATGGAGACAGAAAGTACAATATGGCTATCAGAAACTGGGAAGGGTAGTGCTGAGGGGGGGATAAAGTGGGGATGGTTAATGGGTGCAAAAATACTGTTACATAGGTAGGTAGAATGAACAATATTTGATAGCAAACAAAACGACTATAATCAACAATAAGTTAGGGTATACTTTAAAATAACTAAAAGAGTGGAATTGGAATGTTCCTAACACAAAGAAGTGTTAATGCCTGAGGTGATGGATACCCCAATTACCCTGATTTGATTAATTCACATTGTATGCTGGTTTCAAAATATTGCACCCTACAAATATATACAACTATTGTATACTCATAATAATTTAAAATAAATTTTAAAAATTAAAAAATCATCTAAAATGAGTAATTTTAGATGATTATCTAAAAATATCTAAAAGATAATGATAGAAAAGTATCATTTTTGTAATGCCAATGTAAAACATCAAAACCTAACAATAAATAAATCTCTACTAAGGGTTATAATGGTGAATTAAGTAAATGAAACCGTGCTGTGCTTCTAAATAGGAATTCTGAATACTGAAAATTTGAAAAGTCAAGTCTGTTTGTACCAATGTATTAGTTTAACATGTTTTAATCAATATTTTAAATGAATTTTCTTTTAGGCATAACATTATTCTCATTAAAGAAAGTCTAGATTTCATCTATTATATATATATTAGTAAGAAAAAGTAACAAATTTGTAAATAAATTGCTGAAAAGTGGACCTACACTAAAAGATAGCAAAATATAAGTCTACAAAAATTAACATTGTGGTACAGAATCAAAACAAAAATCAATACTCATTTACATGAATAACCACGCTATTTTATAAAGAGGCTCTGTTGATCAGCTTGGGGTGCCATAACAAAATACCATAGACTGGTGGCCTAAAAACAGAAATGTATTTTCTCACAGTGCTCAAGGCTGGAAAGTCAAAGATCAAGTTCCAGCCAATTTAGTTTCTGGTGAGGGCTCTTTCTGGCATGTAATAGCTGCCCTTGAGCTGTGTTCTCACATGGCCTTTCCTTGATACGTGCATACGTGCATACAAAGAGAGAGAGAGAGAGAGTGGGAGAGTGCATTCCTTGTGTCTCTTTAAGACACTAATCCTACAGGATCCTAAGGCCCCACCTTATTACTTCATTTAACCTTAATTACAGCACTTCCTTAGAGGTCCAATATAAAAATATAGCAACAGTGGGGGTTAGGGCTTAAACATATGAATTTGGGGGAACTTAAACATTAAGCCCATAACAGAAGCATTATAAATAAATAAAAAAGGAAACATTAAATGCATATCTTATTTGCCTAAGTCAATTCAGATGCTCACTCCGTATTATTCATACAATCTATGTATTATGAGTTAAGCATATAGAGGCAACAATAAAACTACAACGAAAAAAAGGAATCTCAGCCAAATTTCTTTGTGGACAGAATGCTTTTTTATGGTAAAAAAGGAAGCTGCTGTAAAAAAGAAAATTGGTATTTTGATGGGGATTGCATTGAATCCATAAATCACCTTGGATAGTATGGACATTCTAACAGTGTTGATTCTGCCAATCCATGAGCATGATATGCTTTTCCATTTGTTTGCATCCTATGTGATTTCCTTCCTCAGTGATTCATAGCTCTCCTTGTAGAGGTCTTTGACCTCCTTGGTTAAATATATTCCTAGGTACTTTATTTGATTTGTTGCTATTGTGAAAGGTATTGAGTCTTTTATTTGATTGTCTGCTTGACTGTTGTTGGTGTATAGAAATGCTACTGATTTGTATATGTTGACTTTGTAACCTGAGACTTTGCTGAATGTCATTTTTCTCAGATCTAAAAAAAATAATTCTACACTTTGGAACCAGAAAAGATCCTGAATAGCCAAAACAAACTTAAGCAAAAGGAACAAAACTGGAGGTGTCATTCTACCAAACTTTAGCTGTACTATAAGACTTCAGTAACCAAAAAAGCATAGTACTGGCACAAAAATACAGACATAGACCAATGGAACAGAATGGAGAACCCTGATATAAAACCATCCGCATATTGCCATCTAATCTTTGAACAAAGCAGACAACAATTTACACTGGGGAAAAAAGTCTCTGTTTCATTAATGGTCTTGGGAAAATTGAATAACCACATGTAAAAGGCTGAAACAGGATCTGTACCTCTCACCGCTCACAAAAATTAACTTACAATGGATAACAGACTCAAATCTAAGACATGAAATGATAAGAATTCTAGAAGAAAATGTTGGAAAAACTCTCCTAGATATTGGCCAAGGCAAAGAATTTATGAAGAAGACCCCAGTGGCAATCACAACACCAACAAAAATATGTAAATGGGACTTGATTAGATTAAAAAGCTTCTGCACAGCCAAGGAAACAATCTTCAGAGCAAATAGACTACCTACAGAATGGAAGAAAATATTCACATGCTATACATTTGATAAAGGGCTAATAACCAAAATCTACAAAGAAGTCAAGCAAATCAGCAATAAAAAATCAAAAATCCCCTTGAAAAAGTGGGCAAAAGATGTGAACAGGAGCTTTTCAAAAGAAAATAGACAAGTGGCCAATAAACATATGAAAAAATGCTCAAAGTCACTAATCATCAGAGAAACACAAATCAAAACCACAATGAGATATCACCTAACCCCAGTGAGAATGGCTTTTGTCAAAAAGTCCCCAAACAATAGATGCTGGCACGGATGTGGAGAGAAAGGAACACTTATACACTGTTGGTGGGACTACAAACTAGTACAATCTCTATGGAAAACAGTAGGGAGATTTCTTAAAGAACAAAAAGTAGACCTACCATTTGATTCAACAATCCCACTGCTGGGTATTTACCCCAAGTAAAAAAAGTCATTTTATCAAAAAGACACTTGTGCTCAAATATCTATTGCAGCACAATTCACAAGCACAAAGATGTGGAATCAACCCAAGTGCCCATCAATTAATTCATAAGTTGATTAATAAAATGTGGTATATGTATACCATATACCACATTATGGTGGAGTACTACTCAGCCATAAAAACTGAATTAATAATTAGGTCATTAAATATGAAATATCCTATTTCAAATCAAAGATTAGTTTATTATATCTCAAACAAGAAGCAGTACAATTAATCAAAGTATGTGCCTAAACTATTGACAGTTTTGCCATCTTAATGGTAGCTTGCTTATGCCAGCAGCGAAGAAGACTGGAGAGCGAGTGAAAATGAAATCATAAAAGGTGTTTTCCAAAGCTTGTTGAGAACTGAATATTTTTCCTTGCAAGAAGTGGTCCAAAGCCTAGAAGAAGTGGTAGTCAGTTGGTTCAAGGTCTAGCGAATACAGAGGATGACAGAGAGTTTCCAAGTCTAGCTTCTGTACTTTGAGCAGCATTGTTTTTTTGACATGAGGTCTTTCAAGAGTATTGGCCTATCTCTATTGACCAATATCGTCTGCTTAATTGCAAGCATCTTCATCATTTCATCTAATTGGTTGCAGTAGACATCCTCTGTAATTGATTGATCAGGTTTCATGAAGCTGTAGTGGATAATACCAGCGCTGGACCACCAAACAGACACCATTAGCTTTTTTTGATGAATATTCAGCTTTGGACTGTATTTTGGCACTTCATCTTTATCCAACGATTGTGCTGAATGCTTGTGATTATCAAAAAGAATCCATTTTTCATCACATGTAACAATGCAGTGTAGAAATGGTTCACCTTTATGATGTGACAACAAAGAAAGGCAAACTTCAAGATGGTATCTCTTCTGATGCTCATTTAATTCATGTGGTACCCATCTGCCCATATGTTTCAAATGGTCCAATATTGTTGGAATAGTGATGTCAAACCTTGCTTCTATAATTCATGCATAGGTTGAGATGGATTCGCTTCCACTACAGCTTTCAGCTCATCATTATCCACCTTGGTCTCAGGCCACCCACGTGGCTCATTTTCAAGATTAAAATCACCAGAATGGAACTTCTCAAACCATAGGCATACTGTGTGTTCATTAGCCACATCCTTCCCAAACACTTCATTGATATTTCAAGCTGTCTGCACTGTATTGGTTCCACGATGTAACTCATATTCAAAAGTAACACGAATTTTTGAATTATTCATGGTTTCACAAAAATTGCTTTAAAAAAAATTGAAAGATAATCACAAGCCAAACTGTGCATTTGAAAGACTGAGGATGTACCTTCACAATAAAAACCAAAAAGAAGTGTCAAAATGAAATGTCAGAAATTTCAACTGTTAAACTTAGTACTTAAGGAAATTGGACATTCCATACTTAATAACCTAATACTTTGTGTAACAATCTGGATGGAACTGGAGACCATTCCTTTAAGTGAAGTATAGCAAGAATGAAAAAACAAACACCACACGTTCTTACTATTAATTTGGAACTAACCGAACAGCACTCATGTGCACAGTAGGAAGTACAACTCAATGGAAATCAAACAGGTGGGAGAGTGGAGGAGGGGATGGGTGAAATCACACCTAACGGGTACAATGCACACTATCTGGGTAATGGGCACACTTACAACTTTGTCTCAGGCAGTACAAAAGCAATCCACGTATCCAAAACATTTGTACCCCCGTAATATCCTGAAATAAAATAAATAAATAAATAAATAAATAAATAAATAAAAAGAAAAATAAAGGAAAAGAAAAAAAGAAAATTGATTTCAAGAAAAATTTTAAAATATTTATATAAATAAATAAAATAGTTTTAAGTCAACTAGTGTCAAATATGTTTTACACAAAAATTGTATAACATTATATAAAGATATTTCAAACAAATTAAACAGAAAGAAAGCAAAAAGATATACATGAATATCCATTTGACCAACAGAAAACTACTTAAAAATTATGTAAAATGTTCAATAGTTATAAAATAATTTCAGTTTATGCAATAGATATTTTTTCCTGTAATCAAAATGAACACAGTTGAGAGAGACAAAGAGAGGGAAAAAGAGAGAAAATTTTCTATTACAACAAGTATGTAACAAAATCAACAGATTCATGCATTTAGATTGGAGCAAATTGTTACAATCTTTTGGGACAAGCAGCTAATAAACTTAAAAATCTTAATGTACTCACAACAATTGATATTATATTTTCGTTTCTCAAAATCATCGCTGAGGGAAGTCATCTTAAACGTGTACGAAATTACAGCACAACAAATATCCACTAAAGTGTTATTTATCTCACTGAACATATACCATCTAGCATAATCGTATAATTTTATATATTACAGAATACCAATAGTTGAGTTTTTAATAATGCTAGAATTTGGTTAATTTACAAAACACTTTTGTAAAACAGAAATAGTATAGCGTAATATAATGTGAACTGGCATACACAGAATTCTGGAAGTAAATATGTCATAAATGATGACAATGATTGTGCCAGGTTCCCATGATTGGGGAATCATGGCCTTTTGTTCTCAATGTCTTGGCATGTTTTCCCAAGTATTAATAAAGGGATTTTGATTTTTTAAGTTCCAGTGACAAAAGCCCTCAAATTAACATATTTATATGTTACTCAGTTAATTAGCTTGTGTTACATTTATAAGCATGAGAATTTGAAGATATCAAATTTTGAATAAATTTCTGAGATATATCCTTATTTTCATTTATATTTGTTACAATTATTCTTTAATATTTAGCTGGAGATAATTTATGATAAGAAAGTTAAAACATTAAAACAATTAAATTAAGACACTTTTTTTTGTTGTTCTAACAGTCATGCAAGCAAGTGTAGTTATTTTAGATGATCCTAATTTTTATTCACTTGTTTCTTTGGCTTTTTGGCTTTGATAATCACTGAGTGGAAAGTGGGTATGTTGGATATGTTGGAATGAGATCAAATATGAAAAATAACAAAGTAAACCAAATCATCAAGACAAAAACTGAAGATATCTTCCAAAATAATTTATGTAATTCCACTGGTTTCCACACGCTAATAGTGTTTTACACTACCTATACACAAACTTGTTGTTTTGACATTCTGTACAATAGTAAATTTAAAAAGAAAAGAAAATGAAAGAAAAAGAAAAAAGACAGCACAGCAAAAGGTATTTTTTAATTTAACTATAAACATAAGAAAAATGCCAAATTATTTTTATTTCAAGAATTGACTATTACCTTGAAAGTCACAATTATGTAAAGCAGATTCTCTTTTCTAGCTGATCACCGGTCAAAACTGTACAACCATGGATTAGTTTAAAAGTGAATAATTAATGGCCTTAATCAAGAGAACATGTGTGTATATATTCTAAGATCATAGGTACTCATTCCTTTCTTAGTATTTGAAACGTTTTTCCAACACAAAACATGAAAAACATAGCATCAATGCTTATAAAAGGGAAAACTTGTTATTGAGATAAATTTTTATCATTCCACAAAAATGTAACACACAAATGAAAGTAATCAGTAGTTCCATTTTTAACCCAATGAATTTCTCACATAAATTTGTCAATTGTCCTTAATATAAATATATTTCTGGGAGCACTGTATCTTTAAAGTGAGGTACATATTTCTCCCAAATTTGGTCACATAGCATAACTATAACTAAAATTCAACTTTGTCATTCAAATTTATTAAAATATTTTAATTTATTTTTGACAGACTGAAGGACAAAGATTGAAATAAAATTAAGTTTTAAAACAATTTAAACAAGTTTTATTACTTGCTTCTAATATTACCATAAGTTATATAAAACAAAACAGACTTGAAAAAGTATTTCAGTACTTTTGTTTTTCTAAGTCAGTTTTGCTTTTTATTGAATAATTTTAAAATCTAAGTCACTTTTCTTTAGGTGAAGAAATTGTAAGAATGGCTTTATTAAAAGCATTCTTACATAGCATAATATGGCTTAAAATTCTGAGAAATTTTTAAAGGAAGAAAGGACAAAGTTTCTAATTCTGTAATGCATGAATTAATTTTTTATAAGAATGCAAATAATTGACTTAAAAAGTTTATCTTCTGTTAATAGTTTCCTTAGCTATGCAAAAGTTTTTAGTTTGATATAATCCCATTTAGTTATTTTTCCTTTGTTGTCGCTGTTTTTGAGGTCTTATTTTAAAAAATCCTTGCCCAGCTTAATCTTGTGAAGCATTTTCCCTATGATTTCTTCTACTTGTTTAATAGTGTTGGATTTTACATTTAAGTCTTTAATGGATTTTGTGCTGATTTTTGTATATGGTGAGAGGTAGGGGTTTAGTCTCATTCTTTGGTATGTGGGCATCCAATTTTCCCAGCTTCATTTATTGAAGAGATTGTCTTTTCCCCAATGTGTGTTCTTGGCACCTTCATTGAAAATCAGTTGGCTGTAGGTGTGTGAATTTATTTCTGACCTCTTTATTTCATTCCTTTGGTCTATGTGTCTTTTTATGCCAGTACCATGCCGTTTTGGTTACTATAACTTTGTACTATATTTTGAAATCAGTGTGATGTCTGCAGCTGTGTTGCTTTTTGCTCAGGATTTCTTTTGCTATTCAGCGTCTTTTGTGGTTACATATAAATTTTAGATTGTTTTTTCTATTTCCTTGAAGAATAGCACTGGTATTTTCATAGGGATTGCATTAAATCTTTAGATTGCTTTGGGTAGTATGGCTACTTTAACAATATTAATTCTTCCAATTTATAACCACAGGATTTTCTTTATTTATTTGTGTCCTCTTCAATTTTTTTCATCAATATTTTATAGTTTTTAGTGTAGAGATCTTACACCTCCTTGGGTAAGTTTATCCTTAGGTGTTTTATTTATATTGTAGCTATTGTAAATGCAATTTTCTTGATTTCTTTTTGGAAGTTTTTTGGTGTATAGAAACACTACAGATTTTTGTATATGATCTTGTATCTTAAAACTTCATGGAATTTGCTTATTAGATATAACAGTTTTTTGATGGAGTCTTTAGGGTTTCACTCTCATTATCCTCCTAACTATTAAAGTTTCAAAATCATCATTATGCTTTTTTGTCTCTCAACTGATTCTTTCACGACTAGCAAATGCCCATGGGGGAAATATATCTCAAAAGCAGTGCTCACTTCTGTGGGTTTCTCTCCTCTTCAAGATTTTTATTTTGTAATTCTTTACTATCTTTTAGCTTCCTTGCTCCTTCAAGCAGATTTGTTTTTCTTAATACATTGTCTAGCTTTTCTATAAGACCTCAGGAAGAGGATTGGCCTACACTGCTTTTTCTTCATTATCAGAAATAGAAGCAATATAATGCTAGCTAAATGTTTATTTTCTTAAATTGTGTGTTTAATCAAAAACTAAGATGTTACCTTCCTGAGACGTGGGTGGTGCTCCAACTGTTAACATTTCAGAGCTCTCGACTCTGTAATGTCTACTCGTTTTAAGGGTTAGCCTGTGTGTCTGCTGGAGTAGCATGATTGTTGCAAAGCAGATTAAGTTTCCTCAAGCTGTGGCATAGCTTCCGTAGTACTGAAAGCAGTGGACACACAAATGTTCTCTGCAAATAGGAGATCTGTATAGTCACAACTAGGTTTTAGAGGCTAATCCATAGTTTTACTCTCATATTATTAGAGAAATTTCACGGATAGATCTTCCAACATGCAATAAGTAACTGCCTCAATCTTTAAAGAAGTCATTATCTCTATCCAAAGAATTTTTTGCTATACAGTATCTTTCTCTGGTCTGATCCTGAAGTTATATATCTGTTGTTAAGCTGAAAATCAGAAATTTTTTGGAAGAACAGACCCACAATTTATATTGGCTAATTTTTTATTGTGTGTTCTATATTTATAAATCAAACCATTCAGATCACTCTTATATGAAACTGTTTCACGTATGAGCAAGTTTTAAAGAACTGTAATTCTGGTTGCATTGAATAGTAAATTTGGCCAAGCAGATGACAAACTTTGCTAGAAGGAATAAACAATTCATCAAAGATCACTGTCTTACATGTTTAACTTGATTAATGTTTTAAAATAAAAACAATCTCCTATTTCTTGACTGTAACTTTTTCATGTTTCTTAAGCTATACCACCTATTACTTAACTTGCATCTAAAGTCTATGGGTACATCTATTTTAGAGTCTTTATAACCAGACCAGTTATGCTCTCTAGGAAACTGATAGCAATAAGAAAAGTAGTCCAAACTTGTGGGTCTCAATTCTCACTCCCCTTCCAATGATCTATTTATATTCAATATTTCTCAAGAGTATAGATGAGTGTGAGTGTGTGTGTTATTGTATGTGTTTAATGTGACCATATGTGTTCTATAGGGAAAGTTCTATGTGAGAATGAGGTACTTTTAAATCCAGAAATCTTGGTCTAGTAGAATAATGCCAAGATGACAGGACTGAGTCATACTTGCTACCTTCTTGTTACTTTCATAGATCTGTTCTTGGATCCTCAGACAGGGGACTATATATTCATCTTCACTTTTGTCCTCTTACCTAGCTTCTTAAAATCTGCACTACAAGGCCAGTCCATGCTCTTAACTAGCCATGAGAGTTTAACTCCTAGTGATACCAAATGAGGATGGCTAACCCTCCCACCCCGTCTAATGGTAAGTGATCCATGGACAACAAAGTCTACTCTCTATAGGTTGCACCAGCAAATACCCAAATAAATAAAAAAAGAAAGAAAGAAAGAGTTATGAGCAATAAAAGTGTAGTGTACTTTTGCAATAAAATAGAGTTCATTTTGCACAGAGTCAAGTTCCTGTGACTATCAAGAGTCATAAACTAATGGACAAATGAGATGAATAACATGAGAAGATGAGGTCAAGCAAAATCTACTTCCATAAAAGGCTAAATCCACAGGTCATGTTGAAATACTAACTCAGTTCATTTGTTAAGCACCTCCAAAACATAAAGTGATTTGAATGTTAAAATGACCTATTCCCAACACCATGGTTCACCCCATGTGTAACTCTGTGCTATTAGAGCCATAGCAACAAGAAAATTTTTAAAAAAAGTCAATTTTCCTTTTTGACACTGTTGATTTGTAATAGTTTTGTTGAATATTTGGGACTACAGAGCTTTTACAATGGCAAATTGGCAAATCTGTGTAGTTGCAACAAACATAAATCAATTTAATTTAAAATTATGTGTTGAAGAAAAATATGTCTATGACATTTTATTAAAGTAAGTTATCAATTTGATTATTGTGATATTTTTATGACACTTTCCTAGGTGTGGTATCAATTTGATTGTCATAACTCAAATTGATTTAGAATTTAGTTGATTTCACTCAATAGATTATTTTAATTAATATAAAAAGCTCAGTCAAATAAAAAACCATACAAACAAATTTTCAAGATGTTTAAATAATCTGACAGCTCAAGTCATGTTATTAAATTTGAACGGTTTTTGCAAGAAGTTAACCCTCCCTCCTTCACCCATCCAAAGTGGAAAGTGATGGACCTGCTAAGGGAAATGGTTCCAGAATTATTCCTGATCTGAGGATACATTATGATGAATCGCTGGCATATGCTTACAATAATCTGTAAATTTCCTTCTCAATTTCATTTCCTCTGGTCCCCCCTCCCTCATTTCCTCTCCTATCCTTCTTGTTTTAGAAGTGTTGATGGTCCTGTAGAAGGTTATTCCATTGAACTTTGATTAGGATCTCTTCTGTACTAGTTTTGAACCCATAAAGAACTTTAAAAATTCTCAACGCCCATGTTGCATCCCAGACCATTTGAAAATATCTTGGTGTGAACATAGATATCAGTAAGATTTTTAAAGCTCTCCAGGTAATTCCCATGTACAGCCAAGGCTAAAATCTGCCATCATAAAGCAATGGTTCATAAAAATAATGTGAGGGACTTGTTAAACTGCCTATTTTCAACTCCATCTCTAGAAAGTCGTTATCTGACAGGTGATGTAAGGCAATTGGAATCTGAATTTTAAAAAATAATCCCCAGGTGATTTCAACACACGTGTTATGTGGACCACATTTTCAGAAGCGCTACCATGTGTGGATTGGACTTCCTCTACATTTCATTTTATCAATTATTCTTCTCACTTGTCAATTTATACTCTGTCTGTCCAGTGACTTTTCTTATACACATGAACTTTTTTTTGTTTCTACCAAGTAAACACAGTCCCTTCCTCACAGCCCTATCTCTTCTATATACTGTTCTATCTCTCTCTTAAAAAAAGTTTTAAAGCACGAGTCTTAATCATGCATCTTTTCTTCCACACCCTGTTCATTCTCTCGCCCTGGACTGGCTTCATGGATGGGCATGCCACCTGTGCAGTCACACTCAGCTGAAAGCGCAGAATGGCCTTATTTGTACTTGGGTTACTGCTCGGGGTCCTGAAATTCTCAATGCTTTTTAAACAAGAGTCCCTGCACTTTCATTTGCATTAGAATCTGAAAATTATATAGTCAGTTCTGCTTCCTTCACTATCTCACCACTGTGAAAACTCCCTTTGGTTTTTAAATTAATGGGCATTTTAAAGTCTTTATTTCTTTTTGATTTGTTTGTAGCCTTTACTGCAGTCGATCATTATATCTTTGAAATGCTTTTGTATCTACTTTTACTCCACTCTCTTCTCATTCTCTTACATCTCAGGCTACCTCAGTATCCCTCACAGGTGTTTCTTCCCCCAAATGCCTTCTACATACAGTTTGTCCTCAGCATCCCATTCCTGGTTCTCTGTTTTAATGAATTTTTACTCTTCATACAACTACTGCTTTCAATCACACTTACAAGTGTGTACTCAATATTGCCTAAACAACCTCTTTAATCCATAGTTCTCTACCTGAACGTTCCTAAGTATTAAAAACAAGCTATTAAAAAAACCTAAGCTTATTTTCTCTAAATCTGTTCTGATTCTCTATTATTTATCTGAATTTTGGCCTCATTTGTCCCCTTGTTACCTCTGTAAAAACTTAAGAATCTACCTTGAGTCTCTAAGCCATTTCTATGCTATATTCTTAATATCTCTTGAAAATCTTCTATTTTATCCTTTCCCACCATCATTATTCATTTTAGACCTTTATCACCCCTCACCCACGATGGCAATATGGTTTTAAATGTTGTCTCTACACTCTTTGACTGTCTATTCTCAATGCTGGCAGAGAATCATTTCAAATATGCAAATCTGAACATGGAATTTTTATAATTTAAATCCTAAAATAGCCTGTGATGGTTGCTCTCAACTCTATGAAATCAAATACTTCCTTTGCATAACAAATATAATGTAAAAAGCCATTTATTAACACAAAAGAAAATTCATAGAAAACATATATACATATTCCAACAATTTAAAAAAATATATAATGTCCCTAAGATATAAATGAGAAATGAAATAAAATCATTTAAATAAAATTGCACATATATTAGTATTTAAATATTTGATAATGACTGTTCTGGAAAACACATTAAAATAATCAAATACATTTATCCATAGAACCATGATGAATATTGGTAATTAATGTGTCATGAGCAATGCTCCTGGCATTGATGGGATGTTGCAACACAGTGGCCAAGTCTTGACAAAATTTTGAGCAAAAGAAAGTATGATTTTCCTTCATTTTGTATGGGAGTTGCAAAACTGCAAAATTCTATATATAGTAAAAACTGTTCAATTTTGTTTTTATGACTAATGGAATTGGTACTAGGCACGTGTAATTACAAACATGAATATAGAAGAAAGGGGACATGGAAAGTAGTGAAGTATGTGGGACAAGCATTCATTGTGCAAGAATCTGTTGCACTGTTGGCTCCAGTCCCCTAAATATCACTTCATCGATTTCCACTGAGAATATGAAGAGTCAGCTTGCCTCCAGGATATGTCTAATGCCCATTTCCCCGGTCAGATCCCTCTCCTTCCCACAAATGGCAGTATGTGGAACTACTTTGTGCCAAATGGGTTTTCTTGGATAACCCACGCATGAAATCCCACAGGAAAATGTATTATTCTGAATTCTAAACTACAAACTTTGAAAAAACCTTATAGGACACCCACCCAAATTGTGCAGTACCATTTAATTTTTGATTTTCAATGGAACCTATGTTCTTTCCAGGATTGCTTTGTTGAATAAGGACTAGACAGTCGTACCTCAGAGAATATATTCTTACTTATGCCAATATCTCACAGCAAAAATCAATTCAAGAATTCAAGGATGAGAGAGACTTTCTGATACTTGTAAATTTTCATCCTCTTCTCATACTATGGTGTCCCTTGAGAAATTTTTCTTATCCTTAGGTGTTAAAATTATTAAAGATAGCAGAAAACATTCTGTCCTTATAAACCTGTAGCATGTAGGTTTCTTCCAATAACAATATATACCTATGATTTGAAGCAAAGCAAAAAATGGATACAGATACAATTGGGCAATCAAGAATCATTGAGAGAACAAAGAAATTGTCAAACCACACTGGCATTTCCTTTCCCCTTCCATATTTCTCTGTTTAATATTGAAACACTTTGTAATTATATGTCAAAATTATTTAGAGTATTTAAGTTACGACACTCAAATCCATGTTTCTGAAAATGGCTACTTCAAGAAACTGGCAATTCCTTAAATACATAACAATCTACATTCTACATCCACCCTTTTCTGTGTTCCCTCCTATGTCTCAGTGTCCACAAGCTTAGGCACTGCATTTCCAAGATTTCTTTGTAGCCAAAATTCTGAATGCAAAGTAGCTCATGCTAGAGAATCTCCCTCAAATATGATTAGAAAAGAGGGAGGAAGGAGGAAGTGATCTTCCTTTGCCTGTGGCACTGTTAGACAAGTGCAGACAGATGGGAGTATTTTCAGTGACCACTTCCCCTGTTCTAGTGATGAGTCATCAGTCTTCTGGGTGTGAGGAAGTTGTCATGGTGTTACCAGTGGCAGCCACAGAAGTAGCAGCTTTCCGAACTCAGGATCTCAGGGATGGTGATTTAACCTTCAATTCAATAGAGGTTTGAAACTCTGATTTTCACCCCTCCATTCCGTCCAACTTTTTTGTAATCCCTTATTTCTCACGTGAAACTCTGTATTGAAATGAATTGATTGAAATAAACATAGTTAAAGTCACTGGGTACATGTCAGAACTTAACATGAAAGGGTCAGTAGAAGAATGCATCACATACTGTGGCATCCTGCAGACAGGTATGCTTGGGCCAAGGTACAGATGAACACTTCTACGAACTAGGATTCACAAGAGAAACTCTGCCTACCTGTTGTTGTTGCTTCTTACGGAAAAAAAGAAAAAGCTGCCTCATAAATTAACATTAACATTTTGGGTTTAGGAAATCAGACATTCAGACCTTAGGTGCCTCCTTTATAGTAGACTGCTTGGAGACACTAACTGCCTAGAAATGGAGATTTTCATCATCTTCAGACCCAGGGGATACACCCTGCAACGGGAACAAGTGCTCTCAGAACAAGAAGTCGCAACCCCTTCAGCTGGGGTGAGGGTGCTATGACCAGCTATCTCAATGTCGGGTAAGCCAAAGAAATTGTGAACTTATGATTGGCTTTGTAAATACCTACAATGGTTTCTCTTTCCTACAGTGTTTGATTCAGCACCAATTTTTAGTAAGTATATTAATAAATAGTTTATATTACAGAAAAATAGTGCAAGAGTAACTTCAAGCTAAATTATTAAGAAACTCATATGATATGAAAGTTGCAGTATCTAAGCATCATAATTAAAATTATTTAAAGTAGGATATGAGAGGCTTAAATTAGAACAAAAGTGGCATGTCTATTACTGATTTCCATCCCTCAAATAAAGCTTTTTTATCGTTTAGATATTATTAGTCACTGCTAAATTAAAAATCCACACATAGACCTGTAGTAATCATTTCCCTCAGAAAAGTTATTTGGATTTTTCAGTGATGTATGTTTATGGCCAGTTTGATCTGATAAGTTAGTTTCTCAAAATAGAAAAAAAGATTTTTTGGGGGGGCATGAAAAAACAAATCTTAAAAATGAAGTTTTTCACCAAGATTTCTTCCACCATATATAAATATGAATGATATAAACATTCTTTACATAAGAAAATTAAAAGTGAAATTTCAATAGTAATAAGTTTAAGACCTGGATCTGTAAAAATGGCCACAAAATTGGAGAGGGGAAGATTGACAAATCTAATAAGCAATGATAAAGCAAAAAACAAAAACAAAAACAAAACAGACAAACAAGAACAGGAGCAGCAGAGACCAGTATATGTCTACATTGTTTATGTGATAAATCCCCCAAACTGGTAGGATTTGTTTTATGACTTTACTGTTTTCCCATCCTGATTCTTCCATTGTCCTCACAAGCTATATTAGGCTACTTCAGAATGATTGAAATTTCTAGCATCTCCACGCTGGTCATTCTACTTTTGGCATGGAATGTGTAGAGACCCCATAATATACAGGCATACCTCATTGTATTGTGCTTTGCTTTCTAGTGCTTTGTAGATATTGTGATTTTTACAAATTGAAGGTTCATAACAACCTTGCATCTAGAAAATCTATAGGTGCCATTTTTCCAAGAGCATGTGTTCACATTATGACTCTGTGTGACATTTTGGTAATTCATGCAATATTTCTCACATTTCCATTATTATGTCTGTTATGGTGATCAGTGATCTTTGACGTTACTATTGTGATTGTTTTTCAATGTCACAAACTGCACCCAGGTAAGATGGTAAGATGGCAAACTTAATCAATAATTGGTAAGTATGTTCTGACTGTGCCTTCAACTATCAATTCCCTTGTCTCTTTCCCTCTCCTCAAGCATCTTTATATCCCAGACAAAACAATATTGAAATTGGGCCAGTTAATAACCCCAGAATGACCTCTAAGTATTCCAGCGAAAGGAAAATTCTCATTTCTCTCACTTTAAATTGAAAGCTATAAGTGATTAAGCTTATTGAGGAAGGCATGCTGACAGCAAAGACAGGCTGAAAGCTAGGCCTCTTGTACCCATTAGCCAAGATATGAATGCAAAAGAATATTCTTGAAGAAAATTAAAAATGCTACTTCATCAAACACACCAATGATAAGAAAGGGAAACAGCCTTATTGCTGTCATAAAAAAAGCTTTAGTGATCTGAATAGAAGATTAAACCAGCCACAAAATTCCCTTAAGCCAAAGCCTAATCCGGAGCAAGACCTTAAATTTCTTCAATTCTATGAAGGCTGAGAGAACTGAGGAAGCTTCAGAAAAAAGGTTTGATGCTAGCAGAGGCTGGTTCATGATATTTAAGGAAAGAAGCCATCTCCATAACTTAAAATTGCAAGGTGAAGCAGCAAGCTCTGATGGAGAAGCTGCAGCAAGTTATCCAGAAGGTCTAGCTAAGATCATTGATGAAGGTGGCTACACTAAACAACAGATTTCCATGTAGACAAAACAGCATTCTATTGGAAGAAGATTCCATCTAGGACTTTCATAGCTTTTCACAGAGGAAAAGTCAATGCCTAGCTTCAAAGCTTCAAAAGACAGGTTGGCTCTCTTGGTAAGGGCTGATGCAAGTGGTGACTTTAAGTCAGTGCTCATTTATCATTTCAAAAGTCCTAGGGCTGTTAAGAATGATGCTAAATCTACTCTTCCTGTGCTCTGTAAATGGAAAAACAAAGCCTTGATGACAGCACTACTGTTTACAGCATGGTTTACTGAATATGTCAAGGCCACTGTTGAGACCAACTGCACAGAAAAAAAGATTCCTTTCCAAACATTACTGCTCATTTACAATGTACCTAGTGACTCAAGAGCTCTGATAGAGATGTACAAGGAGATTAATGTTTTTTTTTTTTTGCCTGCTAACAAAACATCCATTCTGCAGCCCATGGATCAAGGATTAATATTGACTTCAAGTCTTATTATTGAAAAAATGGATTTCTCAAGGGCATAGCTGCCATAGGTAGTGATTCCTCTGATGAATTTGGGCAAAGTAATTTGAAAACCTTCTCGGAAGGATTCACCATTCTAGATTCCATCAAGAACATTTTTAATTTATGGGAGGAGGTCAAAATATCAAAACTAAAGGAGTTTGGAAGAAGTTGATTCCAACTCCCATGGATGACTTTGAGGAACTGAAGACTGGAGCAAGTAACTGCAGATGTGGTGGAAATAGCATGAAAACTAGAATTGGAAGTGGAACCTGAAGATGTGACTGAATTGCTGCATCTCATGATAAAATTTTAATGGATAAAAAGTTTTTTCTTATAGATGAGCAAAGAAAGTGGTTTCTTAAGATAGAATCTACTCCTGGTGAAGATGTTATAAACCTTTTTGAAAAGACTAGATAAGATATAGAGTTTTACATAAATTTAGTTGATGAAGCAGTGGCAGGGTTTGAGAAGATTGACTACAACTTTGAAAGAAGTTCCACTGTGGATAAAATGCTATCAAAAGGCATTGCATAATACAGAGAAATCTTCTGAAAAAGAAAAACTCAACCAATGTGGCAAAATTCATTTGTTGTCTTATTTTGAGAAATTGGCACAGCCACTCCAACCTTCAGCAACCAGCACCCTGATCAGGCAGCAGCCATCAAAATCAAGGCAAGGCCCTTCACCAGTAAAAAGATCATGACTCACTGAAGGCTCCAATGATTATTAGCACTTTTAACAATAAAGTGGTTTTTAATGAAGGCATGTACTTTGTTTTTTAGACATAATGCTATTGCACACTTAATAAACTACAGTATAGTGTAGACATAACTTTTATATTCACTAGGAAACCAAAAAATTTTTGTGACTCCCTTTATTGAAATATTTGCTTTATTGCAGTGGTTTGGAACCAAACCTGCAATATCTCTGAGGCATTGCTGCAGTTTTTCTTTCTATTTTTTTGCAACTTAGGTACAAGCTCAGCCACAGTAAAATAAAGTGCCAAGCAGACTCCTCAATCCCCTAAGTCCAGGCATTTCTAAACCACCATGGGCCAGAAGGAAACATGCTGCCTTGAAGGGAAGCACCGAGATCTGGCAGGATTCATTACCTGCTGACTATGGAGCCCTTGGGCTTTGAATAAACATCAGGGGTAGCTGGGCAGCAGTCACCCCAGGCTTGGGGTGAGACTGAGCTGACTTCAGGTATGTCCTGGCACTGGTGGCCATGAGGGCATGTCCACATCCATCCTCCCAACTCCAGCAGCACAGCACAGTGAGTGAGGGAAGAGAGTGAGAGACTTCTCCTGGTAATCCAGGAAATTCTCCCATATCTTACACAGGTCCACCAAGGTGGTATCAACATGAGTCTACAAAAGTCACAGCAGTACTGGGCTTGGGGCATCCACAATGCTGATATGGCTGTGGTGACTAAAGTGTTAGATCTCAACACTCAATTCCCTATGAATATCTGGAATGCCTTCTCAAGAAGAACAGGTTCAAACAAGCCCAGACTACAAAGATTAAAATAAATACCTAACTCTTCAATGCCCAGACATGACTTCATCAAATGAACTAAATAAGTTACCAGTGACTAATTCTGGAGTGAAGGAGATATGTGACCCTTCAGACAAAGAATTAAAAAAGGGTGTCCTGGAGAAGCTCAATGAACTTCAAGAAAACAAGGAGAAGGAATTCAGAAGCCTATCATAGAAATTTAACAAAGAGATAGAAATTCAAAAAAAAATCAAGCAGAAATTATGGAGCTGAAGAATTCAATTGACAAACTGAGAAATGCATCAGAGTCTCTCAACAGCAGAATTGACCAAGCAGAAGAAAGAATTAGTGAGTTGGAAAGCAGGCTATTTGAAAATACACAGTCAGAAGCAAAAAAAAAAAAAAAAAAAAAAAAAAAAGAACCATGCCTACAAAATCCAGAAAATAGCCTCAAAAGGGCAAATCTCTTATTGGTTTTAAAGAGGAGGTAGAGAGAGATTGAAGTAGAAGGTTTATTAAAAAAAAAAAAACAGAAAACTTTCCATATCTAGAGAAAGATATCAATATTAGGGTATAAGAAGGTCATAGAACAATAAGGGGATTTATTCCAAAGATGACTACCTCAAGGCATTTAATAATCTAGCTCCCAAAGTCATGACTAAGGAAAAGGTCCTAAGGGAAGCAAGAAAAAAAGAAAAAAAATAACATATAAAAGAGCTCCAATACATCTGGCAGCAGACTTCTCAGTAGAAATATTACAGACCAGGAAAGAGTGGCATGACATGTTCAAAGTGCTAAAGGAAAAATACTTTATCTCTAGAATATTATATCCTACAAAAGTATCCCTCAAAAAGAAGGAGAAATAATGACTTTCCCAGACAAACAAAAGCTGAGGGATTTCATCAACTCCAGACCTGTCCTGCAAGAAATGCTAAAAGGAGTTCTTTAATCTGATAGAAAAGGATGTTAATGAACAATAAGAAATCATTTGAAGGCATACAACTGACAGGAAACAGTAAGTACACAAATATACAATAGTCTATTGCTGTAATTGCAGTATATAAACTACTTATATCTTGAGTAGGAAGACTAAAAGACAAACCTATCAAAAATAATTACAACAACTTTTTGAGAGATAGTATAAAAAGATATGAATGGAAAGAACAAAAAGTTTTAAAGCAGGGGGAAATGAAGTTAAAGTGTGGAATTTCTCTTAAATTTCTCTTTGTTTATTTGTTTGTGAATTGTCATATGTTTAAAATAATTGGTTATAAAATGTTTTTTGCAAGCCTCATGGTAATCTCAAATCAAAAAGCCTACAACAGATACACACACAAAAAATAAGAAATTAAAACATACTACCAGAGAAAATCACTTTTAACAAAGAAAGACAGGAAATAAGTAAGAAAGAAAGAGGACCACAGAACTATCAGAAATCAAATAAAGACACGGCAGGAGTAAGTTCTTACCTAGTAGTAGTAACATTGAATGTGAATGGATTAAACTCTCCAATCAAAAGACATAGAGTGACTGAATGCATTAAAAAAGCAAGAGCCAACTATATGTTCTTTGCAAGAAACCCACTTTACCTGTAAAGACACACATAGACTGAAAATAAAGGGATGGGAAAAGATAATACAGGCAAATGGAAGCAAAAAAAAAAGCAGGAGTATACATACTTCCATTAGATAAAATAAATTTCAAGACAAAAACTAAAAAGAGACAAAGAAGGTCATTATATAATGATAAAGGGGTCAATTCACCAAGAGGATATAACAATTCCAAATATTTATGTACACAACACTGGAGCACCAGATATTATCAGAGCTAAAGAGAGAGATAGACCTCAGTACAATCATCATTGAAGACCTCAACACTCCACTTTCAGCATTGGACAGATCATCCAGACAGAAAATCAACAAAGAAACATTGCACTTAATCTGCGCTATAGACCAAATGAACCTAATAGATATTTACAGAGCATTTCATTCAACAGCTTCAGAATACACATTCTTCTCCTCAGCTCACGGACCATTCTCAAGGATAGATCATATGTTAGGAAACAAAACAAGTCTTAAAAAATTAAAAAAAAAAAAAAAGGAAATCATACCAAATATTTTCTCTGACCACAATGGAATAAAACTAGAAATCAATACCAAGAGGAACATTGGAAAATATATGAACACACGGAAATTAAACAGTATGCTCCTGAATGACCAGTGGGTCAATGAAGAGATTAAGAAGGAAATTAAAAAATTTCTCAGAGCAAACAAAAATGAAATCACAACATATCAAAACCCATGGGATACAGCCAAAGCAATAATAGAGGAAAGTTTATACCAGTACGTGCCTATATCAAAAAAGTAGAAAACCTTCAAATAAACAACTTAACAATGCATCTCAAAGAACTAGAAAAACAACAGCAAACCAAACCCAAAATTAGTAGTAGAAAAGAAATAATAAACACCAGAACAGAAATAAATGAAATTGAAACCCAAACAATATAAAAGATCAATGAAACAAAAAGTTGGGTTTTTAAAAAGATAAATAAATTGATACACCTTTAATCAGAGACTAAGAAAAGAAGAGAGAAAACCCAAATAAATAAAATCAGAGATGAGAAAGGAAACATTACAACTGAAACCGCAAAAATCCGAAGGATCATGAGAGGCTACTATGAACAACTATATGCCAATAAGTTGGAAAACCTAGAAGAAATGGATAAATTTCCAGACACATGAAACCTACTAAGATTGAACCAGGAAGGAATCCAAAACCTGAATAAGCCAATAACATGTAACGAGATGGAAACAGTAATAAAAAGTCTCCCATCAAGGAAAAGTCCAGGACCCTATGACTTCATGCTGAATTCTACCAAGCATTCAAAGAAGAATTAATACCAATCCTACTTAAGCTATTTCAAAAAATTGAGGAGGAGGAAATGCTACCAAACTCATTTTACAAGACCTGTATCACCCTGATACCAAAACCAGACAAAGACACAACAAAAAAAGAAAATTATAGGCCAATATCTCTGATGAACATAGACACAAAAATCCTCAACAAAATACTATAAAAATGAATTAAACAATACATTTAAAAGATTATTTATCATGATCAAGAGGGAGTCATCCCAATGATGCAAGGATGGTTTAACATATGCAAAGCAATCAATGTGAAACATCATATCAACAGTTCGAAGGACAAAAACCATATGATCATTTCAATTGATTCTGAAAAAGCATTAGATAAAATGCAACATCCCTTCATGATAAAAAAAAGTCTCAAAAAACTGGGTATAGAAGGAACTTACCTCAACAGAATAAAAGCCATATATGATAGACCCACAGTTAGTGTCGTACAGAATGGGGAAAAACTGATAGCCTTTCCTCAAAGATCTGGAACAAGACAAGGATGTCCACTTTCATCACTGTTATTCAACACAGTACTATAAGGTCTAGCTAGAGCAATCAGACAAGAGAAAAAAATAAAGGGCAACCTAATTGAAAAGGAAGAAGTCAAATTATCTTTGTTTATAGATGATATGCTCTTATATAGAGAGAACCCTGAAGACTCCACAAAAAACTCTTAGAACTGATAAACAGATTCAGTAAAGTTGCAGGATACAAAATCAACATACAAAAATCTGTAGCATTTCTATATGCCAATAGTAAACAATCTGAAAAAGAAACCAAGAAAGTAATCACATTTACAATAGCTACAAATAAAATAAAATACCTATGAAGTAAATTTAACCAAAGACATGAAAGATCACTATAATAAAAACTATAAAACAGTAATGAAAGAAATTAAAGAGGATACAAAGATTTGGAAAGATATTCCATGCTCATGGCTTGGAAGAATCAATACTGTTAAAATGTCCATACTACCCACCCAAAGCAATATACAGATTCAATGCAATCGCCATCAAAATATCTATGACATTCTTCACAGAAATAGAAAAAAGAATCCTAAAATTTATATGGAACCACAAAAAACCCAGAAGAGCCAAAGCCATCCTGAGCAAAAAGAACAAAACTGGAGGAATCATATCACCTGACTTCAAATTGTACTACAGAGCTGTAGTAACCAAAGCAGCATGTACTGGCACAAAAGCAGACACAAAGACCAATGGAACAGAATGGAGAATCCAGAAACAAATCCACACATCTATAGTGAACTTATCTTCAACAAAAGTGCCAAGAACATACAGTGGGGGAAGGGCAGTCTCTTCAATAAATGGTGCCGGGAAAACTGGATATCCACATGCACAAGAATGAAACCCTTATCTCTTGCCATATACAAAAATCAAATCAAAATGGATTAAAAACTTAAATCTAAGACCTGAAACTCTGAAACTACTAAAAGAAAATTTTGGGGAAACACTTCAGGACATTGGTCTAGGCAAAGATTTCTTGAGTAATACCCCCAAAATATAGGCAACCAAAGAAAAATGGGACAAATGAGACCACATCAAGCTAAAAAGCTTTTGCACAGCAAAGGGAACAAGCAACAAAGTGAAGAAACAACCCACAGAATGGGAGAAAATATTTGCCAAGTACTCATCTGACAAGGGATTAATAAGGAGAATATATAAGAAGCTCCAACAACTCAATAGGTTAAAATCAAATAGTCCAATTAAAAAATGGGCAAGGATCTGAATAAACATTTCTCAAAAGAAAACATACAAATGGCCAACAGATATATGAAAAAATAGTAAACATCATCAGTCATCAGAGAAATGCAAATCAAAACTAGAATGAGTTATCATCCTAACCTAGGTGAAATAGTCTTTATCAAAAGACAGGGAATAAGAAATGTTGGTGAGGAAGTAGAGAAAGGGAAACACTTATATACTGTTGGTGGGAATGTAAAGTAGTGCAACTACTATGGAAAACATGGAGTTTCCTCAAAAAAGTAAAAATAGGACTACCATATGACCCAGAAATCCCACTGCTGGGTATATATCCAAAGGATGGGAATACAGTATATCAAAAAGATATCTGCACTCCCGTGTTTATTACAGCACTATTCACAATAGCCAAGATTTGGAATCGACCTAAGTGTCCATCAATAGATGAATAGATAAAGAAATTGTGGTACACATAAAAAATTGAATGCTGTACAGCAGCAAAAAGGAATAAAATCCTGCCATTTGCAACAACATGGATGGAACTACAGAACATTATGTTAAGTAAAATAAGCCAAGCACAGAAATACAAATCTCACTTTTTCTCATTCATATGTGGGAGCTAAATATTAAAAACAATTGATCTCATGGAGATAGAGAATAGAATGATGGTTACCAGAGGCTGGGAAGGGTAGCAAGAGGGGGGATAAAGTGAGAATAGTTAAATGCAGAAATATAGTTAAATAATAAGAGAAAATGAACAATATTTGATAGCACAACATGACTATAATCCACAATAAGTTAGGGTATGCTTTAAAATAACTAAGAGTGAAATTGGAATGTTCCTAACATAAAGAAATGATAAATGCCAGAGGTAATGAATACCTCAATTAACAATATTTAATTAATTCACATTGTATGCTTGTATCAAAACATCACATGTACCCTATCAAGATATGTAACTATTATGGACCCATGAAAATTAAAAAAAACCTGTAATAAACCCTGCCTTCAGTATTCAGTATAACCCAAATATTCAGTTTGGATTGGAATACATCCCATGTTCTATATCTTGCTTTTTTCCTGCTCTTAAGGTACTCCTGACTCACTAGATCTTTCTTTAAGGTCCCATTACGCATACATTTATCATTTATGAATTTGGTTGATATTGAATGCAAGGCTAAGATTCAAAACTTGCTTTTTTTGGCTGATACTTTTTCTCACGTAGTACCTCAACACAAGCTAACTATTTTATATTGTATCAACTTTAAAAAGTACTATATTTCAAAACTGAAGAGAAAAAGAACCCCAGCATTTTCAGAACCACCAAAAGTATGTTGGACCTCAATTCAAAACAAACGAACTTCTATACCCTAGCAATAATTGTGCAGGTAAAAAAATATTGCCTCACAGCATTGTTTACACTGGATTACCTTTATTATCCTGTTATAGCTTTTGTTATCCACTGTCAACAATGGGTAACAATAATCATTTTTATAATCATTGTTATCAATCATTATTATCTCTCTGTCATTGTGTGTGTATGTGTGTGTGTGTGTGTGTGTGTGTGTGTGTAGAGTGCAAAGAAACAGAGAGCAGTTCTGTTTGGGAATAGAGAGACTTTGGGGAAGAGAATGTCATTTATGTAGAGGGTAGGTTGAGCAGGTAGGGATAAAGAAAGGTGTATAAGACATCCTGAAGTACATTTTAATGTATCTCCCATCATTTGCACTAATAATTATTGAGAGACTACTGTAGGTCTGCTGTATGTTAGAATCAGCATTGATAGCCATTAGATCAAATTAGTTCTAATTTTAAGTTACGTCACATTTGGAAAAAAAATAACTTGCATAGAATTTTTTGAAAGGAATTAACTTGGTTAATGTCATTTGTTTTACACATTGGTTGATACTTTTTTTGAAATGAATTTATGTATTTCATATGAAAACTGAGAAATAGACATTCGACATAAAACTTCTTGCAAATGTAGAAATTCTATTTGTGTTGCATAACCATCTATTCTCTCTCAAGGACTTCTCAATACTTGCAATTGTATTCTGTGGCTATTTAAACTTTAATTGATGATTATATGCATTTCATTTGTATTTTCATTTTCTCTCCTCGACCCACACTAAAAGACATTAAAGTTAGCCATTTCAAAGTCCCTGGTTTTAATTGTTTTATCATACCTTTTAATTTTTCAGACAATTAAAATAACAAGAGCCCCTTGGAGAGTTCTGTATCTAGGTTGGCAGGTGGGTAAATGCTTCTCTAGAGTAACATTCTCTTTTACTGATCATCTGTGCACCTGTTAGATGTTTGGCAACATGATTTCAAATGCTGGTTTCTGTGATATCTATAGAAAGTATAGGAGATAGTCCCCAGAGTCCCCCCAAACTATGAAGAAAAAAAAAGTGGGTGGAGAATCATAAAGTTATTTCTTTTTTAAATTGTCTTTTACTTCCCAGTATAATTATGTCAGGATTTTATAATATGTTTTAGTTCCCCTCTGTCCAAAGTACAAAAACAACCTTAAATTGGCTGAATATAGAATTATATCAGAATAAAAAATAATCTTATTACACATTTCCTATTTTTACTTGCTATAATTTCTTTTTAGTTAAAATTGGTGTTACTTTAAAAATAATCAAAAACATCATAAAAATAATTATGTTGCAACAAGCACATCTTTCAAATTTGTTATTATAAAGAAATGTTACTTAAACTTAAAATTTTATTTTCTCATATTCTATAAATGTAACTAAACCATATTTCTTGAATCAAAGCAATTAGTATATAGTAAAATATTTAACACTTTAGCTTTTAGGCAAATGGTCTAATAACGAAAATTGGTTAACTTATTTCCTTTTCTCGCCAGTGTTAACCTTCAGTGGGAGCTTTGCATGCATTTTAATTTTCCTTAAATTTATGCAAAAACAGATTAGCATTTCCTAGCAATCATTTGTTTTGCATTTTTGCTTTCAGCCGTTTTTAAAACCACCTGCTGTATTTGCCTTATGCTCAAAGTATGCTGTTGACAGTTACTAATAATGCACATTAAATTTGCTTATGATGGCAGGCAAAATACTAAGTAAAAACAAAACAATATAATCCTTCATTTGTTTCCTCTGTTTAAGTTGTGGCTTAAAAGAAACAGATCTAATTTGCAAGAGCACTAATTTATTGCCATTTGGCAAGTCTTATTGAACTGAGATATAGACAGCATGTGAAAATGAATATAATTACACAATTTTTCAACTATTGGTCTATTTTTCCAAAGTTCAAAAATGTATATGCAGTCTAAAATAAATATCTTTAGGTTCATTTCATATTTTCAGAAGTCATTAGAATTTGCCACTGAGATATAATGTCATTAGTAAATAAAAACATCTAGGCTGAACATTTCTGAGGGCAAAAATTGTGAAGGCAATTATAGATTTTCTATTTTGCATGTATTTCTGCTTTGTTCTTCTTAGTGGACATCAAATAAAGAAATCACAAAACAAATACTTTTAAAATTTAAAAGGTGATGATTACGAGCTGACACGGGTTTAAGCCTATATTTGGAGAGTAGCAAAAATGACATATATGGTTGATAATTGTCCCTGGGACCCATGTATTTTGACCTACAGAATTAGCCCTGCTTTCATAAACCTTTGCTGTGAATTTTTGGGAAAATTTGTGAATTGTGACCATCTCTGATGTTTCCATTTATTTAACAGGAAAAATATGGCCACTCATGATCCCATAGTCTTTGCTACATAATTGTTTCTTGGATATGTTTAACTCAGGGATTAATTCTTTGAATTTATTGAGGCAAATGTAATACAAGCAAATTAGATTCAATTTATCCCTGTTAGTAATGTAGAAATTATGAATTATTATGCAGCATATTCATCTAGAAATGTCAAAATGGTTTTTATTTTATATTTAACATATTGAATTGATTTTGCCCATCTATGTTTATATATATATATATATATAAAAAACAGAGTTTTGTTTTAAGACCATACATAAATAGACTCTTGAGAGTTTGTCAAAATGTGGGGAATATTTGATTTGATCAATTCAGTATTCAGCCAGTTCTAGCAGGAACAGGAAAATTAAAAGTTATATTCAAAATAATAATTTTCTAACATTTGAGTACTCTATGTGCCAGACTCTGTGCTAATCATTTTGATTCATGATTTATTTAATTCTCATTTGTCTGTAAGGTAGATAGTATCATTTATCCCCATTTTGTAGATAAAGAAAGCAAATCACAAAGAGATATTTTGCAAGGGGTGAAATGTGTTGAGTTGCAACTGAAAGACAAGCATGATTGAATGACTTCAGAGCCTGTGCTGCAATGGAAGTGGGAGCAGGAAGAGTTGGAAACATTCCTTAGGACTTTGGGAGAGCCACTGTATGCGTTCACCTGACTAAATTTTATCTTTCTCTTACATGTGACATAAGGAGGAGAAGAGGCAGAATCTGCAAGAGGAGAGGCAATGTAAGAATACTGAAGCCAATCCTACCTTTATAAGGAGCATTTGGTTATTACCTCTGTGATATGTTACCTTCCTGAGCCTCAGTTGTCTCATCTGTTTATTGGGGGAAATAATATCTATCAGCAGATTTCTCACCCATGACAATAAGAACTGAGTGGCAATGGAATAATATTTTTAAGAGAATGAGAGAAAATAGTTTTAAATAAAAAACATAAAAATAGAATATGACAAAAGTAGAAAATGACTATCAACTAAGAAAGAATGAAGCTAAAATAAATTTACTGTTGTGGACCCACAGTAACTCATAGAGTTTATCACTAACACATCCTTGAAGAAACATTGAAGAATGCACCTGAGAAACAAGGGAACTGAGGGCATAAGGAAGAAATGCCATGCATGTAGGAATAGTGCACAAGAATTTTAAACCTGGGGGCAAATCTAAACAGCATTGGGTGTCTAGACTATGTGAGTTCTGGCCCTTCCTCACTGAGCTTACAACCAATCTATTGGGGAAGTAGACCTTAAATGATTCATAACAATTATCTTGGGTAGAAAAATTGCTGTGAAGTATATAAACAGAGATAAAAGTAGCATTCTTCTTTCTGAATCTTAGTGAAAAAATTCAGTCTAATATATCCTCCATGTGCATAAAGGCCATCAAAACATTTGACAATTGAAATGGATGCTTTTTCATCATCACCCTAATCTCCTATCATTAGCCCTCAACTCCCCTTTTTCCATTATTTATACTTTTGCTTGTAGTTTTCAAGCACAACACACTGGTACTTTTAGTATTTACTTACACAAGTGGGGGGGACTCACACTTTCACCTACTTAATTCATCTACCTCCTTCAGATTCAGTGCCAGGGCCATCTCCTTCTGAAAACCTTCCCTGTTCTAACCTGCCTCTTTCAAACTTTATTCAATTAAGTCCCTCTTTGGTGTCCTCAAAGTATACACTATATAAGTCTTTCTTAAGTTTTTATATTTGTATTTGATATATCTTTTGTTATGTTAGCATTCCCCCACTAGGTGTTAACTTAGTCAAGGGAAGATAATACAGTATTAATGTACATTTTTCAATTATCACCGTTGGCTCCATCTGGGGGAAAATTGTCCTACACAATTACCCAAATTTTAAGACTAAATGCATTAGTAGTAAAGATAGCAGTGCAAATGTTGAAGTAACCCAGATGGTATGTCATACATCAATAACAACCCAATAAATGGTAATACTTAACCAATCATTTAGTAAGTTGAAGCACAAACAGCCAAAGTAGCAATGTGTAAACGTTGCTGAAGGATCTGACATAATTCCAAGAAGTTTTTAAAGATCTGTCAGCTAGCTTACAAGGTCCTTAGGCCTTACAGTGGAGCACTATTTTAATTTTGTTTATTTTGAAGTGATTTCAAACTTACAGAACAGTTGCAAGCATCGTACAAAGAACTGCCTACACCTTTCATTTATATTCACCAATTGTTAGCATTTTGCCACATTTGCTTTTTCTCTATCTATAAATTATTATTAATAATACTATTGTTTTGGCTGAACTATTTGACAGTAACTGGAGAGTGTGTCTCTTAAAAATAAGGATGATCACTTACGTCAGTGTAATTATCAAATTAATGAAATTTAAAATGTGTATATTTTGTTACTTAATACATAGCCCATATTAAAATTTTGCCTGTTGTATAATAGTTTCCTCCATGTAATTTCTTTTTTCCAAGCCAGGATCCAAATCAAAATCACACATTGCATTTAACTGTCATATCTCTTTGGTCTCCTTTAACCTGGAAACAGTCTTTGCCTTTCACGACATTTCTGTGTTTTGAAGATACAGCCTTATTCTTTTGTAGACTGGGGTTGTCTGGGTCCTGATTACATTCAGGTTATGCCTTTTGTCAGGAACACTACATGAATGGTGCTATTACATTAGAAGGCACATCCTGTCAGTTTGTGCCCAATATTGGTGATGTTAACTTTACTTAATTGTAAAGATGGTGTCTTCCAGGTTTCTCCATTATAATGTTACCACTTTGCATTTGTTGTATGAAAAAAATAACTTCAGACCTAGTAAATGTCAAAATTTTCACCCAATATTTTTAGTGTCCATTGATCATTTCTGGATAAATTAATTATAACTGTGATGTTTCACAAGAGGATTTTCTTACAATTTTATTGTTTCTACATTTAGTCATTCACATTCTACTTTAAGGAAGAGTTTTCCCTTCTTTCCTATTGGTTAGCTGATTCATTTATTTATGTATTTATTTATATAATACTCTTGGGTTTTCATTACTCCCAGTATTTATTTTGATGCTTAAATTGCCTCAGATTTTACTACTGGAAGCTGCTTCAAGTAGGTCTTATGGCCTTTTGTCATGAACTCATTATTAGTTTTTAATTCCCTACTTTTTGACACCTTAAAATATTCCACGTTCACTTTCTACTTCCCTAACCCCAGCCTTGGAATTAGACATTCCTCCATGGATCCATCATTACTTTTAGTGAGGACAGTTATTTACAACTAAGTTCTACATGTTAGGTGTGCTCATATATGTATAAATTTTACATACACACATATAAATCATAACTTTGTACTGATACTCCTATTTTCAGTTTAATACTGCAGAATTATTTCATGCCTTCTCCCGTGACATAGCAACATATTCATTCCACATGGCAACTCTGTAGCTACAGCTCGATAGCTACATGGGAACTCTGGCTCTGAGCTTCAATGTATTTACTCATTTGCCTGGTCCTACAAAACACACAATGTGATTTCAGAATTACTACACTCATATCACTATGAACAACAAACTTACTTACTAATTAGCATTCAATATCTTAAGGTTCTTTTTACATTTAGACTGCGGGAATACAATCTAAGTGCTGTGTTCAAAAGTTACTTGTACTCATTTTTTTTTTCTTCTTTGTGGTATATTGCTCAATGGAAAAACAATTAGGTTAATTTTATTTTCCATTTGTATTCAATTTTACTTTTTTCTTCATTTTTGTTGATTTAATTTTATTTATAAATATGCAAATTTATAATTTCCAAAATCAAAACTATGCAAAAAGGCACATGCAAAGAAATGTTACTTGGTTCCCCCTCTCTCTCGCTTTGTTTAAAATCACCCTCTATTGGTAACTAATTTCATGGGTTTCTTTTATCTTTCTATGTTTTATCAAAAACAAAGGATTATATATGTATAAGCACATACACACATATATGTATTTCCCTTTCTTTCTTACATAAAACTTAGCATGTTATCTTTTCTTTTTTTTAACTAACAATATATTTAGAAATTACAAATCATCATATAACAATTTATACATACCAGCCTTTGTTTTTTGTACCGCTTCATAATTTGCCTGTGTTCTAGGTATGAAATTCAGGTTACTTAAAATATTTTGCAATTAGAAATAATGCCACAACAGATAAACTTGTGCATATGTATTTCGTATTGTGGATGATGTTTCTTTATGAGAAAATTCTTAGCAGTGAGATTGCTGGGTCTGCTCATGCAATTTCTTAGATGTTTCCAAATTCCCCTCCATAGGTATTAAACCATTTTGTATGCCTACTAGGTATGTATAACACTGTCGATTTACTCACAGTCTTGCCAATACACTGTATTTTCTATCTGGCAAGTGAGAAATGGTGCATCCGTATAGTTTTAATTTGCATGTATCTTATTATAAGTGGGTTGTTTTCTGAATCATCTTTTATTGTTGTTTTTTTCTTACAGTTTACATTGAATGCGCCAGCAAATCCTACTAGGTCTATTTTCACAGTTATTCCAAATCTTATTTCTCACACTCTCTGCTGCTAACATCTTTAATCCAAAGTGCCATAATTACTCACCTAATTTATTGGAATTGCCTCCTAACCGGATTCCTGCTTCTACTTTCCACCACTATAGTATATTCTCAATAAAGCAGTCAAAATGATCCTTTTAAATGTTGGCAGGTTATGTAACCCCGCTTAAAATACTCCAGTGGTTTCTCATCTCACACTGCTAAGACGGAATGTTCTTGCAGTGGCCCACAAGGCTTTGAAATTATCTCTGACCTCATTCCACCTGCTCCTTCCTGTCTTCCTCTGCGCCAGGCATGCAAACGAGACCTGCTTTCTCCACAGGGCCCTCCACTGCTCTCCTTCCCACCTAGAACACTCTTATCCTGGAGATTAATGTGGCTAACTGCTCACCAGTCATCTTTGTTCAAATGCCCCTTTTGGTGAAGCTTTCCCTGACTACCCTGTTTCAGTGACCTCCCGTATACCTAGTTCTCCTCCTTTGTCATCTGTCTCCCCTGAGAACTGAATGGTCTATGAGGTCAGGGAGTTCCTGGTGCTTACCAAGCATTTGTTGAATGAATAAATAAGATAAAGTAAATACTATATTACTAAGAGTGTGAGCTTTATTTTATTTTACTAATTTATTTTTTATTTCAGTAACCAGCGAAGTATGGGGATCATAGTTGACATTCCCTAAACAGAATGTCAGAACAGAAAAGAAAGATGATTTATAAGGACAACATTTCCCATATTATTATCCTTCACACATACTTAAATATTGACTAAATGTTCCCCCAGTTAAGGGCAAGATTCTTGTGGATAATAGTGATAAAAATGTCCTTTGTCACAAGTAAGACTGAGTGTGTGTATATATATGTATATTAAACATTTATTTTGCGTGTAATTTTATTTATATATGTGTATACTAGTTTGAATTACATGGAATTGATAGTTGGGTTAAGCAAATTTTTGTATATAGTCTTTATGACTACATTTAAACTTCTTCAAATATTCCATTTTCAAATTGATTTTCAATAGATATTTTTTCAAGAAGGCAAAAATTGACACTTCATCACACAGATGAAAATTCTTCTAGTTAGTAATTCATTTTTTTCCAGATATTTTGCCAGCAATAATAACATTTATTGAGTAAAACTTCCCCCATTTATTTTATATGTCATGTATGTAGCTCTATTATTGAATGCTATATTCTGTTTTATTAGTATGCTTGTCATTTTTTTAAAGAACACTTTTCTGTTTTAATTGTTATTATTTCAAAGTATATACTGATAACTTGTCATGTAGGCTGTGATCTTTCTATTCAAAAACTTTTAGTTGCTTTCATAAATTTACACTGTCAAATGGACATTTTTCCCATTTCTGATAAGAACATTTAGGACTTTGATTTTAAGTGCTTTAAATATATGTATTACTTTGGGAGCAATTAACAACTTTAGAATGTTGAACCTCCATATCTATGAATATAGTTTATTATTTTAAATCCTTCTTAAAATATCATAAAATAATATTTATTACTTTATGTCTCCCTGAAAAGCTTTAATCATTTTTTCTCATATATATAGGGTTTGATGGAATTACTAAATTTCTACAATTTTCTCCCTGCTCAGTGCTCCCAACCTGATCAATCCTGCATGTCCTTCTTAATTTCCATTCATTTAGAGAAATAGTTGTTAGTAGCTTATATTAACTAATCTTCTATTAAGCCCAAGGAGAATAGAAACTATTGTTTTCCTAGTGAGTAGTCATGTGCTTTTACTAAATAAATATACATGAATGGCTATATGGCAAATTAATGAAAGAGGGTAGAGAGCCCACAATTCATAATGGCATTCATCAGACATGCCATTGCTAAGGCAGATCAGCCCTGGATGTAAAAGGTAAAGCTAAATAGCACATCCAATTAACACAAAAGGCAGACTTTTTCCCTGTGTTTTAAGGAAAGGATTGAATTTAGGTAATGTCTTGACAAGGATAGGGAAATCCCAGAGAATTTTTGTTCTGGGTTGAAACGAGTTCTATAAGTTAGGCTGTCCTGCCGTCTTTATTAAAAAGCTGAAAGTTGAAAATGTGCAATACAAAATTCCGAGGAAAAATCAATTAAAGGACTTAGGCATAAAAAAATTAATACTTCAGACATAAACAACAACAACGAAAATAGCCTAAGTGACCAGCTGAACCAAGATGCCAAAATCAGATATTAAAAAACCATTTTTAAACTCATTCTGAAGGTCAGCAAAAAGCAAAATATTTAACACCTACAACTGGAGTCAAAACTTCTAAAAATCCATATGTGTATTCTGTGTGTTTTATATGTCTGTGTGTTTTATGAATGGATATGGATGCTAAAATATTTCAGTATGTACTAAATACATTTTCTGGATGTTTTAGATATTGTCATCTTATCAAGTTAAAAACAGGTATTCTTTCTTCAATTAATATTAATACTATAAAGAGCAGAGATTGTTATAAGTATGACAACAAAACTAAAAAGTATAAGAACTGGGGAATGAAATATCCAGAAAGTTTAGAGTGCCAAAAAATTTGATATTAAAATTAACTTTTAAACATAAAATAGAAAAACTTTTTCTGCCGTATTATTTGCCAAAAACCTATTTAAACATCTACTGAGTAGTCTATGTAATCTAATTGCAATTTTAAGTTTAATGAGGAAAATTAAATTATAATTCAATCTTCTAAATCCAAGGGAAATAAAATAGTTATTGATTTAAAAAATTAATTCAAAACTAACTCTGCTTTTTCCTAAAGGAGAAAAAGCTTAGCATTGACGTCACCCTAGAAACATCTAGAAGTAATTATTTTACTGATAACAACCTTCAGATCCCTCAATAAATGAGAACACAATTAATGTCATTTACTAAAACCACATGTATGTGTGTAAAACTTCCCCCCAACACAAACATATATTTTTATAAATTTTCAATTTTCCCCTCAATTTACTACTTATCAGCTGACAAACCTTTATAAGCAAAGACGACTCTGTGACTGAGGACAGCAGTTCTCAGCCCTGACTTCACATTAGAATCACCTGGAGGACTTTTTAAAATTACTGATGTCCAGGATCTATCCCAGACTAATTAAGTCAGAATTGTGGGTGGGGTCCAGGCATGAGTAATTTTCAAAACTCCCCAGTAAATTCCAAGGCGCATCCAAGGTTGAGGTACATTGGTCTGGGATAGAGGATACTTTAGGGATAGTCAGGAAAATCTTGGAGATCGTAAGAGTCAGCTTCTCTTCTCTTTCCTCATTTTGGTGAAAAACCTGGCATATTTTGAATAGATAGGAAACTGCCCACATGAATCCTGTCTCAAAGTAGCCCACTCAACAACATCAGTGGAAGAAAGTGCACTGACTAGAACCATTCATTCAATGAATATTTCCTGAAAGCTTATTCTCTTTTTGTGTAGGGAATTTATTGGAGAACATACATAGTCCTCGCCTTTAGTGAATGCAGTCTGCAAGGGAAATGGTCAATGAAAGTTTCAATGACAAGAAAGTTGCTAAGTTCTTAGTTCTTACAGAGTAATAAGAAAGAGGTCATTTCAACATACAGTTTATGTTAAGTACTAGAAAACTTAGAAAGAGTAAACAATCTTTGATGAAATAAGTGAGATTTTCATGAAAATGAAAATGGAAGATGAACTCTTTTCTTGCTCTCTGTTGTTTCTACCTAGTCCCACCAAACTGATCTTCTCTTCTTTTAGGACTTTTAAGAAGAAGAGTGAATAGCTCATGCATTGGATTGCCATGAAAGAATTTTGCACTTGTGGCTTAGAATAATCTCTTTTTTAGGATTTTCCTAAAAGAGAAACTATGTTATGTCCCACTCTTGCTCCCACTTGGAAAAGTCACCTGAGTTAGGGCCAGCCCACCTTTTTATACCAAGTTTGGGCACACTTTTTTCCTCATCCTTTCTCTAGGTACTCACCAACTATGAGACAATGAGAGTGTGCAATGTCTCTATTCTGAAGACCCACACTGTACTTTATATGTGCTACCACAGGCCTGCACCAGGGTAACAATAAGGCAGCCTGATGATAGCTTTCTATCCTACCCATCGATTTTAGTCCAGCCTTACCATGAGTTAAGCTAATAGCCTGATCGTTGAATACAATATTTGATTCTCAGATCTCTTTTTGGTGTTATGGAGGTTTTGTTAGGAGAGGCAGAAGCATGATTAATTACTATCCTTAAAAGTTCATCAATAATAATATAAAGGAATTTAAATACTCACAATCCTGGGGAAAAAAATGGAACAAGATTTCATTAGTGTTTCTACTAAAAGGTCTAGGAGACCAAATGGCCTGATTTCAGGTGACTAAACAATTCCTTAGATAAAATATTCCAGAGTGGAAAAGACCAGTTCATGAGAAAGCCAATATTGCAGAGTAATACTGGAAAACATATCCACCTTCTTCTATCCAATTTTTGTTCACCAGAGAACACACTCTTTTGTAAATTGATCACCTAATCAGATCTTCCTAACAGGAACGAAATATTCTTTCAGATGTGGAATAGAATTTTTTTTATTATTTAAATTTTCTGTAGCCTGTTCTGAATTATAAGCCACAGAATCCATCTTTGGATAAGGCTTTATTGTTTTTTGAGGGTAAAGGGGCAATGGGTCCCTGGGCTGTGCAAAGCCTAGGCAGCAGGAGCCAAGCCTTTTTTTAAAACCCCTTGATGTGGTGGGCTTTTTTCTATAAACAAAGACAGAAAAAAAGGAGAGAGAAAATATAATAAATATTCATTTAGCTACTAAACAGAATTAATCATTTTGTAGTGTTTTTTTTAAAATGAAATATTACTACAGTTGAACCCACTTTATACTATAATATACACTTTCCTAATCATCTTATTTCCTTCCAGTCTTAAGGGTTGTATAATCCCCTTCCACGTTTTCCAATTTTTATTAAAAATAGTCATATATCATGAAAATATGAGTACTGCTTTATGTTTGTTTAATGCTATCATAGTATATGCATGGTTTGGCACCTTGCTTTTACTACCCAAGATTTTCCAATCATATCAATATATGCAGTAATATTTTTAAAATATTTTACAGTTTTCTATAATTTTAGTGCACTAGAGTTTATTCATTTATATGCCTATTGACAGATTTTTAGGTTGTTTCCTACCTAAAAGTTTTGTCACACTTTGAATGATTGTATCTGAAATCTTTGAATAAGTTTCCTGGTGAACATGTAAAAGATGTTTCTGAGGTAGATGTGTGGATGGATAGATACATAGCTGGATAGATACATAGATGGAGTCATACATTTTCAATTTTATTAGAGTTTTTCCTACTATTCTCATGTGTAGTTAAAGCAGAAGTGTACGAAGTTCTTGCTGCCTCAAATCTTTTTCAACACTTAGTTTTGTCAGTTACTGATACTGGTCGTAAAGGACATACAATGTATTTCATTGTTTTTTCAATTTTTTTTGCTGTTTACTAGTGAGTTGAGTATGTTTTCATAAGTTTATTAGCCAATTTGACTTACTTATTTGTGATTTGCTTTTTATTTCTTCTGCCAATATTTTTATTACCTTTTTGTGTTTTTTATTATTGACTAATAGAATTTTTTGAAATATATTTTTTAAATTTATCTATGATGCAATTATTTTCATTAGATTTTTGCTTATCTTTTAACATTGTGCTATCTAATGGTATGCCTGGTGACTTGGACTACTTAATTTTGATTTAATCAAATGAATGAATTTGTCCCTTTCTGTTAGTGATTTATGCTTTTATTCTTAGTTAAGAAATGTGTGTCTACAATGAAGTCATAAAAATGCTTTTGAATTTTCTTCATGGTTTCATGGCTTTTTACCCCACATTTTAGGTTTTTAATTAATTTGAAAATTTTATTTACTATGATGTGCAGCTGGGAACCATTTACATTTTTCTCCCAGATGAACAGCTAATTATCTGTCAGACAATTCACTAAACAGTTAAAGCCCTTTCTCCAGTGATTTGTACCACATTCTTTTATTTTCATAATTTGCATTTATAACACAGAAATCTATTCCTGGGCTCTCTTGTTTGTATATTAATCTATCTGTTTCTTTCTGAACCTATACCAGACTGTTTGATAACTCTAGCTTTATAATATGTCTTGGTATTTGTATGTTAAGTTTCTTGCTTGAGATGTCCTTAATTAGTAGATTTTTGTTTTTCAAGCTTTTATGTTTACTTTTGAAATTATGGGAATTTTACTCCTTCACTCTTTTTAACTCAGTTTGCCAACCTCAGAAAAGTTTTATTGGAATTTGATTGGAATTATGTTGAATTAATAAAATGAAAAAGGCAGATAAGGAAAGTTAGCAACAGTGTGGATTTTATGGAATTTTCTGCAGAAAATTATTTGCCAATAAATAATAAAGTTGAACATATACATGCCTATGACCCAGCAATTCTATTTCTAAATATAAGCCCTCAAAATATTTGTGCTTATATTCAAAAAATGACATGTCCAAGAATCGTCACAGAACTATTTATAATAACCCTCTGGAAAATGAAAATAACCCAAAATTCAACACATAAATAAATAAATTATGATAATTACATAAAATATAATACTACACAATAATGAAGATAAATAAACCACAACCGTAGTCAGTAATAAGGATGAATCTCAAAAACATAATGTTGAGTAAAATAAGATAATAAAAAAGAGACAAACAAATGTGATTCCATTTAGGTAAGGTTTAAGAACAAAAGGAGTCCATGGCATTAGAAGCCAAAATAGTGGTTATCCTTATGTTGGAGGATTTAGACACTGGAATGAGACATGAGAGGTTTGTCCTAGTCGCTAGAAATGCCTGCCATTTGTTCTTGGCACATCTTACTCAGCTGTGACCACTTTGTGAAATTTCTTTTGCACTCTTATAATCTTTGCACTTTTCTCTATGTGAGTTTATAACAGTCAGAGTCTAGTCAGGAGCCAAACACCATGTCAATTATTTTAACAGAAATATTTTAATCTAATTAACCATCAACTACTTATTGAAGACTTAAAAATGCAAAAAAAGAGCACCAAGGAATCACATCAGTAGCAACTATAGGAAGCGCTCCCAATTCTATGGCTAGTAAACAAAGGGAAGACATTGGAATTTTTAAATCTTAGAAGATTAGAATAGTAATCGCATACCTTTGCTAAAACTCATACCTTTGAGAAGAGGGGACTGCCTGGTTTTTGCTGATATCTCTGCACTTATAGAAGGGACCTGTGGAGCTATGACCCAGACCCAGACTCTGAGAGATAAGAGTGCCTCGTAGTTGGTGCTGGTGACTCTGAGGGAGATGATGCAGCTGATTCTTTAAAAATTGCAAAACCTGCAAAGAGCTGCTATAAGGAAAAACTGCAGGTGCAGAATCATTGTTTGGGGAAACTAATGAAAACAGAACACACAAGAAGCAAACTGTAAAGAATGAGTTTCTTCCTCTTCTAGACCTTCATTTTTCCACCAGCATGGCTGTTGATGGAGGATAACAGGTAACTAGCAAAGCAAACACAGGGTTTTCAGCATCTCTGGCAGAGTGTCACTAACCAGAATGCAGAATAATATAGTTTAAAACAAAGAAGAAATAGTTTAACAACTAGCAAAATGTAATACTTCAACGAAAATCACTCTCACCCCCAAAAAGGAAAAAAAAACTATCTAAGTATTAGAACAAATAATGGCATAATTCTCTTAGATCCATAATTTCTAATTAAGAAACAAAACTCAAAGCCATAAAGTAACTTATACATTCATACATTAATAAGATATGAATGCAATAATCTATTTAAGTAAATTCAAAATTCAAATGATAAACTGAGAAAAAAATATTTGCAACCAAATCTCAAAGGTCTAATTTCCTTAAAATATAAATAGCATCTACAAATCAATGTGAAAAAGACCAATGACTCAATAAGATAACGTGGACAAATTATCTGAACTGACAGTACACAAAAGAGGAAATATGTACTTCTCTTAAATATGCACACAATGCTCAAACTCATTTAAAATAAGAAATAAATAAAATTTAAAACTACACTAAAATATCAGACTATTAAAAGTGTGATAAAACACTATATTGGTAAAGATAGAGAGAAACTGGCAATAATATACTCCTGGTGGGAGCATAATTGTATTGTATTAATATTTCTGAAAATTGTAAATGTTAATGCCATTTGACCCAACATTTTCTCTTCCAGGAAATCATCAATAGAGGTAATCAAGTCTACACAGCACACCATATTTAAAAGTGATTCACCTTCACAAAAAAAATTAAAATAGAAATAAAAATGCATTTATAACTGTTAAGGGGAAAATTTCATTATTATTAATAAAAATGTTAAGCACAGAACAGCATGTATATTATTATGCTATTTTTTGTAAAATGGAAATATATTAATACTTATAAATGTGCTTATATTTTTATAGAATATCCCTTAAACTACATACAAAGAATCCTGATAATAGTAGTTGCCTGTGAGGAGAGTAAGTGGTTGGATTGGAGGTAGGATGAGAGAGACTTCACTATATAAATAAAAATAATACTCTGCATTGAGAATATCCATAGTTTGGCAGTACCTTTCATTTTCCTTACAGGGTCCCTTAATTGATTAGGATCATTTCCATTTATTTCTCTCATCCGTACTTTATTCAGTCGGAAGAGTAAGAAAGATACAGAAAGTAGAATGGTGTTATTCTTCAGAAATAAATGTCAATATCAAACGATTACACTGCTGCACAGTGATGCACGCAATTGCACACATTTGAAATGGTATAATACTTCTCCATAGATAGATACTACACATTCATGTTAAAGGTAAATGTTTATTAGATTTCCAGTGTCTGGAATGTGTTATTACTGGATTGGTACATTGCATGCTATTGACTTTGGTTTCACATTTTTATTTTTACCTGAGAATTTTATTTGGGAGTATTGACATTCTAATGTATGTGAATAATAATAATAATTACTATAGTAGGAGTAATTTGAAGCTCTGAGAGATTCACTGAGCTCTAAAAGCAATATCATATTTTTTCAAACCAGTTGGGTTTAGCAATTATCTTCAAATCTATAAACTACACTTTCTATTCTCCTAATAAAAATAGAATTGTTATAATTAAGTTAATGATCAGATTTGTAGCTACTTCAACCATGTATAAATGAGCCACAAACCCAGAAATGAGCCTCTAGAAGAGATTTGTCATATTTTGCTTTACGTGGGGGGGGCTTCGCATCACCCTGATACTTTCAATTACTTATACACAACAATAGTTAAAATAGCCATCCCGTGTTAAGTCCTTTATCACATTACAAACAGTGCTCTATGAATTTTATACATACGCAGTGTTGTGTAATAAATGACCTCAGGAGCTCTCTCTGGGTTTCAACAGCAACAACAACCTCAAAGGAGAGGCTTTTCTTTGCTGCAGTCATTCTGCAAAATCCCTGTCTCACTGTGTGGCTCACTATGCCCTACCAAACACACTTCTCCAAAGGATGCCAAGGGGACTTGCTCTGTTCTATGAATTCCTGTTTCAATTACTGGTATTGCTCAGAACCTCTTCTTTGACACATTGTCTCATTTAAATCTGCATAGCAACTCAACGAGATAGTTGCTATTATCATTCTCATTTTACCGATGAGAAAAGTCAGTCTTACAGAAAACAATACGCTAGTAAAGATGACACAACCAGCTAATCGTAGACTCCATATTTGAACTGAGTTTCGTCACTTAATTCTTAATTTTTAGTTTGCATGACTATTTTCATTGTTGTCATAACGTGTCATTATACATTATCAGTAGGTGAGTATAAAACTAGCTGATAGAGCGATCCTAAAACAGCTACCAAAAACAAACCTTTTGACATGAATATATTTCATGCTCTTTTAAATGTGCTTGTTTAGTTTTTACATACACTTGTTAATTTACAAATAACATAAAGAATGGTTTAGAAAGATTCTCTTGATAAATGCTTCAAAAGTTTCTAACTGTTCAGCTCTAGCTACATTCTCCCTTATTATATGTATCATAGAATACATTTTAAAAAGCTGTCACACGTTTTCACACAGGTCTGGAATGTAACCAGAATCCTACGGCAAACTCATTTTGCTTCTCTCTATGGATTGTCTACACATATTTACCTTCTTCATTTTGGGTGTTTAGTAAGTTTTTCTCCTAGAACCACTTGTTGCTTTCCTGGATTTGACCTCAGGATACCCTGTAGATCATAATGTTCAGTATTTTACCCCCAAACAAAATTGAAAATTCCCCTACCTTTACAAAACAGTTTTCCACATACAATTCTCACAATCATACAATAAACTCTTGAGTTAGTAAATTTTGATAGTTTTGTGTAGAATTTTTCCACAAAGAAATTTTACAACATTATGGTTCAGAATAATTTTTGATCTTATAGGCCAATGAAACAGGGTTGTTTAATCAGGGGAAAGTTGCCACAGTAAAGAAATATTACCGAATTAGCCGCAAGGTTTGACATTACTATTCCAATAATATTGGACCATTTGAAACAAATGGCAAGTAAAGAAGCTGGATAGACGGGTTTCGTATGAATTAAATGAACATCAGAAGAGAAATTGTCTCGAAGCTTGACTTTCTTTACTGTCACAACATAAAGGTGAACCATTTCTACAACATATTGTTACGTGTGATGAAAAATGGATTCTTTTTGAAAATCGCAAGTGTTCAGCACAATGGTTGGACAAAGATGTAGTGCCGAAACACAGTCCAAAACTGAGTAGTCATCAAAAAAAGCTAATGGTGTGTGTTTGGTGGTCCAGCACTGCTATTATACACTACAGCTTCATGAAACCTGGTCAACTGATTACAGCGGATGTCTACTGCAACCAACTGGACAAAACGATGAGGATGCTTGCGATTCAGCAGACGAGATTGGTCAATAGAGACAGGCCAATCCTCTTGCAAGACAATGCTCCACAACATGTCACACAAACAAAGCTGCTCAAACTATAGAGGCTGGACTTGGAAACTCTCTGTCATCCACCATATTCACCGGACCTTGCACCAACAGACTACCACTTCTTCCAGGGTTTGGACCAGTTTTTGGAAGGAAAAATATTCAATTCTCAGCAAGCTGTGGAAAACACCTTTTGCGATTTCATGGCCACTGGCTCTCCAGGCTTCTTCGCTGTTGGCATAAGCAAGCTACCCTTAAGATGGCAAAACTATGTCAACAGTTTAGACTCATACTTTGATTAATTGTACCGCTTCTTGTTTGAGATATAATAAGCTACACTTTTGATTCAAAATCGGACATCTCATATTTAATGACCTAATAATTCCAGTTGTGTATTAAAAATTTTGCACATGTAAACGATATTCTGTTTCTTAACACAGGTATCACAATATTTTATCTCTCACAGTGATACTGAGCAACAATTTGAGAAATACTATTTTACTCATTGGAAATCTCATAATTACTAGTTCCCCAAAACATTAAGCTTTATTTGTAATTTCATTGCTGCCTGAGAAAACTCAGCTCCCTGCTTTCCAAATCACTTCAACTAAGTTGAAAGAAACAATCATACTCACTATATTATGATCTACTATGTTATAATATTTACAAATGACATAAATAATGGTGTACAAAGATTCTCTTGATAAATGATTCAAAAGGTTCTTACTGTTCATCTATAGCCACATTCTATATTATTATATGTATCATCCCAAATTGCAATTCATTTTTCTGATCTACATTTTATGCACTGGATTTATTTGTCAAAATATAGCATTTTATTTAAGATGGAGTCTAGCTCTGTTCCCCGGCGAGGCTCAATTTCCTGGCCTCAAGCTATCCTCCAGTCTCAGCCTCCCGAGTAGCTGAAATTACAGGCCTGAATTACAAAGCCTGGCTCAAAATATAGCCTTTTTTAATAAAAAGACTATTGTCCTAGAAATAATGGGACATGGAATAAGAACATAACAAAAACAAACAAGAGATTTCAAAAGTATGTGCCTCTGTCTCGTGTCCAAATAAGGAGCCTCAACAATGCTATAGGCATTGGAGATGATATTTCATCTGATTTGAACATAGGCATGGCATATCATAGATAGGATAAAGATATCAGCCGACTTCAATCAGCTGTAGTTTGTTGAAGAGTTCTAGGGCTTCCTCGGAGTGTGCTTTATCCATTAATCCTAAAGGGAGTCTTTATGGAAGATTCACCTTCCTCATATATACAGTGGGAATAATAATTCCTATTTCATTGAGTTATTTTGAAGATAAAGCAGCAAATGAAAAATACTCAGTACAAAACCTATTCTGTAATAGTAAATAAACCAAAGCTATCTTCCCTCATCAGTCATTTCATGGTCCTACTAGAACTTGCACTCTTTTTGTTTGTGTTACATTTGGCCAGAGATTATCTGTTTTCTTTAGTTTGCATCAAATTTTTCAGTGTAACTAAAACTCAAGAAAAGCTTCTTAGAGTAAATATAAGCCCCAAGTTATTGAGATAGGCCTCTTTTATAAGTCTTCCATGATTTGTATAACTTTGAGTATATGTCGGTGGTTATAAAATCTAAATACATATAAGTTTATGTGAACAGATTCATATATAGTATTATGGTCATTACCAGAATATAAAAGGAGGAAAATAAACATAGTTCTTTCCTTGAAATAACACTAAAATAGATTCTAGATGGATTAAAGGTGAAAATGATAAAAGAGAAACCATATAATGACTTGAGGAAAATATGTATAGAACATTAGAGTTGAGGATAAAAAATTACATATGACTCCAAAGGAAAAAACGTAAGGGAAAATTTGATACATATGCCTATATAAGAAGTGAAATCAAACTTTCCAATATTAAAACCTGTCATAATTAACAATAGTAGACAAATGACAAACTAGGAGAATATTTTCAATACATGACAAGAAGTGAATATGCTAAATATTGATGGCTCTTAAAAATAAATAAGGAAAGATGACAACTTTAACAAAAAAGAAACAAATTCCCAAGTTAAAAAAGAAGAAAAATAAATAACAAATGCAAGATAGAACTGAAGAACTGAAAATTGTTCAATTTCTCTAGAACAGAAAAAATAAAATCTAACCAGGCACTGTTTTTCTTCAGCCTATCACACTGGGAAAAGATGAAAAAGACTTAAAATATCCTCTGTTGGCAATTATAGGGCAATTGGCATACACTACTGACTAGAGTGTAAATTGCTGAAGATTTCTGGAGGTACTTAAAAATACCATTTAAAATTCTATTTAAGGAATGCAAACGTTTCTAAGAACATATTATAAGGAAATAAATTTGTATAGCTGCATGTACAAAAATGTACATGGGTGAAAAATTTAAAGTAGCAAAAATTAGAAAAACAGCCATTTACTATTTATTAGCTTAGAATTGTTAGGCAAATTATGACATAATACTTTTATGAAATAATATACAGCCACTAAAAATAATGTAGATGTGTGTATTTATAATACATGGAATGATACTACTGCCATATTTTTTCCAAAGAATAGTTGATACAGGTTTATATTTGTTAAATGTTTTCTAACACATGTATAAACATACATATAGACAAAATTAGAAGTTTATATAGTAAGACATAAGATACAGATTTATTTTGTATTTTTTATTTGTGTGCAAAACTATTCTGATTTTACTTCAAAACAGTTCTTTCTTGTGTAATTAAGTAAAAAGTTTTTTAAAAAATATATGGACCACATGGAGCAAAAATAAATTTTTAATAACTATTAGCAAATCATATTAATTTATTGTCACATTATATCTGAGGTTCACAAAGCTATTTATTATTTTGAACTTCAACCAAATTTTAATGTCATGACTGGAATCAGACACATTGACCTTGATAGAAATCTGTGCTTGGGAATCTGTCCCTCAAACTAATAGTTTCTAATTATCAAATATTATCTCTAACATTTCACTGATAAAATTTGTAAACATGCACTTTTACCAATGTAGAAAGTACATCACTTTTGTGTTATAAGTACAGTAGGCCCCCCCACTCATCCAAAGGGAAATGTTCCAAGACCCCCAGTGGATGCCTGAAAGTTGGGATAGTTCCAGACCCTATGTATACTGTTGTATATATACCCTCTATATACAATAGTATGAGGTCTGTCCACAAAATATCCAGCTATGTACCCATTCTCATTATATTAACAATGGCTGGATACTTTCCCGACAGACTAATATACCATCTATGTACTATACATACTTACTTATGATAAAGTTTAATTTATAAATGAGGCACAATATGAGATTAATAACAGTAACTAACAATAAAATAGAACAATTATAACAACATGACAGCATCACTACCCCTGCTTTTTGTGACCGTTATTAAAGTAAAATAAGGGTTCCTTGAACACAAAGTTAATCTGATAACCCAGATGGCTACTAAGTGGCATATGGGTGGGGAGTGTAGACAGCAGTGGAGAAGCTGAACAAAGGGATGATTCACATCACAGGTGGGACAAAGCTGGACAATGCAAAGTTTCATCATGCTACTCAGAACAGTGCACAATTTAGAACTTGTGAATTATTTATTTCTGGAATTTTCCATTTAATATTTTCAGTTCACAGTTGACTATGGGTAACTAAAAGTGTGGGAAGTGAACCTCGAATAAAAGGGGACTACTGTATAAGATACAAAACATAATCATATTTGATCAATGTGATGTTATTTCTCTTGGTGTGGAGGTGCCTAATTTCCTGTATGCATATCTATTAATGCTGAAAAGTCCCCATACTTAAATTTGATTTCAAAGAGCATTGACAATTATTTAAATATGCGTGTGTGTGTATATAAAAAGGTATACTTGAGTTGTTTTTAAGTTATGTATAAAACTGTTGCCTTAAAGCAGCTAATATCCTTCTGTTTTCCTTTAATTATAATGAGGAAAAAAATAAAGGTTTTTGGGGGGCAAAACACTTTATTATCGATAAGAGTGCTATAACCATCTCTTGGTTCAATATGAGCTCAGAATCTAACTAAAAGAGGAACAACAGAGTGAAACAACAAAGAAACAGCTGCCATGCCTACCCATTAGATATACTTTTCCTGTATGAATTCAAAATTGTTTCAGAAAAATAGGATAATGCTTTTTGTAATAATTGTGGTTAGAGAGCATCACTAGCATTTAAGATTAGATTGAGATTTGCTATAATATTTTTTTCTTTACAAAACAAAATAAATTAAAAAATAAGCATATCTTCACCATGTAATGTGAATAAGTGGGTAAATAATGCCAGGTTTTGTCTTATAAAGTGCTAAAGTCATACTGCTGGTATTTGCACACAGCATATCCAAAGGGAAATGATCAAAGATAAACTTATTTTTCAACTAATATGGGAGCAGTGAGAAGGAAAATATGACAATAGCTACTGTACAACTCATTTATAATTTGCATTCAATTGTCAATGTTTATTTTAGTTTTTTCACTTCATCTGCAATGTTTAGTTTGATTGATATCTGTTATCAGTGGATATATTTTAGCATGCAGCATAGATTCACAGAATGAGACACAACTGCTGGTATAAATATAATCAATTAGGGAAGATAGGCCTGTTATCAAATAAATTATAATAGAGGGTGAAGTGCAGCATTAAAAGTAGAGTAGAATGATTTATTTGCATTGCTTTGGTTTTCCTTTACCTAATTGTTTGGTCTAGTGGTTTTCAAACTGTAATATGCAGCAGAACAACCTGGAGTATTTGTTTTCTCAGAGGTCACTGGGGTTCTCCATCAGAGTTTTTGACACAGTAGGTCTGGGAGGAGGTCTGAGAATTTGCATTTGTCACAGATTTCTAGGCGATGCTGTTGGTGCTGCTCTGAGACCACACTTTGAGAACTAGTGTTTGAGTCTTTTAATACATTCACTCCCAAAATATAATACATTAAATACAGCATAATGCAACCACACCCAAACTGTCTATAAAACAGCGTTAAAACTTCTTAACTTTTTGTCTTACTTCTATTTCTTTCTTTTTTGAAGGTGTTAAGGAATATGAAATTTTAACACCAGATAGGATGTTGAATGAAAAACTACTCCAATTCCCCTGCCTTCTTTCTTGTGATTTACACAAAAGTTTACGGAAATTCATCCAAATTGATAGATTAAAAATACTATTCTATTTTTTAATCTAACAACTTTTAACCAGCTTCTACAATAGTAACATCATTGTTAGTAAAGTAGCCAATTTTCTTAGCAAAAGTTGATTTAAATGAGACAGGAAATGAATGTAAATTAAATAAAACCATGCTCACAGACATAATTTAAAACTTTCTCTTGAATTGCATTGTCAGTTTCTCAGATAATCATAATGATTTCTATGAACAATATACTTAGAGAGATGTAACAGAGTGAATAGTCTAGGACAATATTTTACAAATAAAATTTCTAATGTGCCTTAAATGTTAGATTAGTTATACACTAAATCTTTTCTTCTGTAGGTGTACTTAGCAGGCTTTTTGACTGCAAGTGGCAGAAACCCCCTGTGGATAACTGAGCAAATGGAAACTTGTGGGGAGTATATTCCACAGATTTGAGTCTACAAGGTGCAAACAAGATGGAAACTTCCGACCAGTCTGCTGTGGACAATACTGCTGTCAGTGCTTCCTGAACACTCGCCAGACCTTGACCACTCCACAGCTGTGTCTCGTCATCTCTGACTACCCACTACGATTTTGCTTCACTGATAAAGAATGCAAGCCCCAGTGAATGGATCCAATTGGCCAAGCCCTGTCATACATGAGTATGCAAGATGCCAGTGAGTGGGAGAGGAAATAACTGACCCTTCTGGTCTACTGTAGAGGGTGTTAGGGCTCTACCTCACCTGTATGTGACTTTTTTTCAAACTGAATGGGTGCCTTATACCCAAAATGACAATATCCCACTATAACAGAAGTATAAAAAACATCATTCCTGAGCATTATTTCCCTAATGTGTTCATATCCAATCACTCACATTTTCCTTACTATCATATAGCACTTCTTAGCTTATTAAAAATTTCATTAATAAACATTATTTGTAAATATAAACTTATTAAATATAATCTTATTAAAATTCATTAAAAACTTTATATGTAAGTCAAACATCATCATTTAATTTTACATCATCAGGGATAGGAGTTTAGGGGAGGTGTTACTAGTTTTTGAGGGATTAGAAAACCAAAACCTAGAAAAGCTGTGTAACTTGTTCATAAACACATAGATAAAGTTTCCAACACAGTGAGGCAGCATCATTTAGCTCCTTTTGTGCCACAGCATACTGATGAAATGTTTGGTTTAAAAAATTATTATATGCTTATTTCTTTTAGGAATGGTGCTGTATTTGTTGGGGTGCTTTTGAAAGCAAGTTACAGGAAACATAACTAGCACTGGCCTACACAGTGTAAACATTTATTATATTATAGGACAAGTCTGAAATTGGGGTTGCTCCAGGTTAGAAAACATACCAGCTCAATGGTGTCAAATCCTCATTTCCTCCAAATTTCTTGGCTTCTCCTCATGGTTGCATCTTCAAGTATAACGCTCACATATGACCCAACCCACAGACAGAAAGTCACAGAAGTTGTCTTGTATATCTTTTACATTGAGAAACCCTCCCCATACACCCGCAGTACTCTTCTCCTTATCAACCTAATAGCAATAGGCTGGGGAATGCCTATGCCAATCCCTGAAAAGGAAAATGAGATTATCTGGATTGGTTTACACAACCATGCTTACTCTCCTGGGGCCAGAGATGGACTGATCATTATTACCTAAAATAAAACTAAACGAACAAGGTTCTGCTACAAAGAAAGGGATGAGGATGCCTGTTGGATAGGCCACCAGGATGAATGCAACAGACAGGTTCCTTCTACAAAAACCATGGGCTTCTATAAGGGCAAATTAACATCCACCACAAGACATAGCTACAGTGGGAAATGGGGTTGTGTAGAAAAAAAAACGGCCTTCAGACTGTACCATAGAACTGAGACACTTGAAAATGTAGCATTTTAAATATTTAATTGAATTTGTAAGAGTTGTAGTTACTAAGCAATTACTGTGAGCAAATATCGTACTAAGCAAATTTACATGCATTATTTCATTTTATTCTTACATCAACCCCATACGGAGTATACTAATGCTCAGTTTACAAAAAGAAAAACTAAGGTTGTAAGAGTCCAAATAACTTGCCCAATGTTATATACCTGGTGAGAAACTAAGCTATCCTGAGATTCCAGTTTGTTTGATGCCAGATCTCTTAACCATGTTGTGGTATTTCCTTAAATGTACTACATACCAAATCATAACGCATTGGAGAGTCTGTTTACGTTTACATGTGCCATGAAAATTGTTTTGGCTCGAAGATGTGAAATGTTTCCTCTTTTAAAAGATTTCTTATAAATGTATCACTAATTATAAAAGTAGCTACATTTTTATTTTTACTATGGCTTTTGTATTTCCATTCTTGTAAGGTTGTTCAAGCCAAGAGACAATTACAGCACTCATGGCCACATGCCATAAGATTAAGCAGGGGTCGGGCACACATGGTCTGTACATGAGTTTTGCATGGCATGAAAGTTGTCTAAAAATACATAAATGTTTAACATATTGTGTCATGCTAGATATGCTATCAATCATTTTAGAGTTTGGGTTTTTTTTTCATTTTTTGTTTAAGTACACTTACGGGGTAAAAGTGTTTTCTTGTTATATGGATGAATTGCATAGTGAAGAAGTCTAGACTTTCAATATACTCGTCACCTGAAGAGTGTATATTTTATCCAATAGGCAATTTTTCATTCTGCACTCCCCTTATCAACTTCCCCCTTCTGGGTCTCTAGTGTCCATTAAGTTACTCTGTATGATCATGCATACCCATTGCTTATCTCCCACTTATAAGTGAAAACATGTGGTATTTGGTTTTTCGTTCCTGGGTTACTTCACTTAGGATAATGGCCTCCAGTTCCACCCAAGTTGCTGCAAAAGACATTATTTTATTCTTTCTAATGGCTGAGTAGTATTCCAAGGGTGTGTGTGTGTGTCTGTCACATTTTCTTTATCAGCTGGTGGGCACTTAGGTTGGTTCCATATCTTTGTAATTATGAACTGTGCTGTGATAAACATACGGGTGCAGGTGTCTTTTTATAAAGTGACTTCTTTCCCTTTGGGTAGACCCCCAGTAGTGGGATTGCTGGATCAAATGGTAGATCTACTTTTCATTCTTTGAGAAATCTCCATACTGTTTTCCATAAAGGTTATATTAATTTACATTCCCACCAACAGTGTACAAGTGTTTCCTTTTCACCACATCTCAGCCAACATCTATTGTTTTTTGACTTTTGAAAGTGGTCATTATGAAAGGGATGAAGTGGTATCTCACTGTGATTTTAATTTGCATTTCCCTGATGATTACTGATGTTGAGTATTTTTTCATATATTTATTGGCCGTTTGTCTATCTTCTTTTGAGAAGAGTATGTTCATATTTTTTGCCCACTTTTTAATGGTTTTTTTTGTTTTTATTCTTGCTGACATTATAGATTCTGGGTATTAGTCCTTTGTTGGATGTATAGATTGTGAATATTTTCTCCCATTTTGTAGGTTGTCTGTTTACTCTGTTGGTTATTTCTTTTGCTGTGCATACATTTTTAATTTAATTAAGTCTCATCTATTGTTTTTGTTTTTGTTGTATTTACTTTTGAGGTCTTAGTCATAAATTCTTTGCTTAGGCCAATGTCCAGAAGGGTTTTTCCTAAACTTTTTTTCTAGCATTTTTATGGTGTCAGATCTTACATTTAAGTCTGTAATCCATCTTGAGTTAATTTTTGTGTATAGTGAGAGATAGGGATCCAGTTTTCTTCTTCTGCATGTTGCTCTCCAACTTTCCCACCATCATTTATTGAATAGGGGGTCCTTCCCCCAGTGTGTGTATTTGTCTGCTTTTTCAAAGATCAGTTGGTTGTAGATGTATGGTTTTTATTTCTAGGTTCTCTATCCTGTTTCATTGATCTATATGTCTACCCTTATACCTGTACCATGCTGTTTTGGTTACTACAGCATTGTAGTATAACTTGAAGTCAGATAATATGATGCCTCCAGATTTATTCTTTTTGCTTAGGATTGCGGGGCTATTCAGACTCTTTTTTGATCCTATATGATCTTTTGTATTTCTGTGGTGTCAGTTGTAATGGCTCTATTTTCATTTTTGATTGAGCTTATTTGAATCCTCTCTCTTCTTTTTTTGGTTAATCTAGCTAGTTGACTGTCTATTTTGTTTATCTTTTCAAAGAACCAAGTTTTCATTTCATTGATTCTTTGTATTGTTTTTTGGTTTCCATTTTGTTCAGCTCTGCGCTTATCTTTGTTATTTCTTACCTTCTGCTGGCTTTGAGTTTGGTTTTTCTAGTTCTCTGAGGTCTAACATTGGGTTGTTAATTTGTGATCTTTCTGTCTTTTTGATTTAGGTATTTAGTGCCATGGCCTCTCCTCTTAGTACTGCCTTCACTGAATCCTGGAGATTTTTGGTAGCTTCTGTTGCAATTGTCATTCAATTCAAAAATTTTTGAATTTCTTAGTTAGATATATTCCTAAATATTTAATTTTCTTTGTTGCTATTGCAAAAGGTATAGCATCTTTAATTTGTTTCTCGGCTTGATTGTTATTAGCATATATGAAGGCTATGGATTTGTGTGTATTAATTTTGTATCCTGAGACTTTGCTGAATTCATTTATCAATTCCAGTAATCTCTTGGTTGAATCTTTGGGGTTTTCTATGTATAATATCATATCGTCTGCGAATAGTGAAAGTTTGACCTCTTCTGCTTGGCTCATATCAAAAAATCCCCAAATAACAAATGTTGGCGGGGATGTGGACAGGTAGGAACACTCATACACTGCTGGTGGGACTGCAAATTAGTACAACCTCTATGGAAAAGAATATGGAGATATCTCAAAGAATTAAAAGTAGAATTACCATTTGACCCAGCAATCCCACTACTGGGTATTTATCCAAAAGAAAAAAAGACATTTTATAATAAAGACATCTGCTCTCGAATGTTCATAGCAGCACAATTCACAATTGCAAAGTTGTGGAAACAACCCCGGTGCCCATCAATACACGAGTGGATCAATAAAATGTGGTATATGTATACCATGGAGTATTACTCAGCAATAAGGAACAATAGTGAATTAACACATCTGGTATTATCCTGGTCGGAGCTAGAACCCATTCTTCGAAGCGAAGTGTCACAGGATTGGAAAACAAGCATCACTGGTACTCACCATCAACTGGTACTAACTGATGAACACTTACATCACACAGGGCAATAACATTCATCAGGGGGCGGGTCGGGGGGAGGGGGGTGGAAGGGATGGGAAAAACTCTCACTGAATGGATGTGGGGAGCACAGTTTGGGAGATGACCACGATTGTGGCTCTGACACGGGCAGAACAGGGGCAATGTGTATGGCCAAAATGTTGTACCCCCATGATATTCTGAAATTAAAAAAATAAAAAAAAAAAAAATAAAAAAAAAAAACAACTCAAAATGTATATCCTATTAAAAAAAAAAAAAAAATTTTTGAATTTCCATCTTGATTTCATTGTTGACCCAAAGATTGTTCAGCAGCAGGTTGTTTAATTTCCATGATTTTGTGTACATTTGAGAGTTCCTCTTATTTTGCAGGTCTAGTATTATTTGTTTTATAAATCCGGGAGCTCCAGCGTTGGGTGCATATACATATAGGATTGTTTTATCATCTTATTAAATTGATCTCTTTATATTTATATTATGACCATCTTTGTCTTTTTGCAGTCTTGTTGATGTAAACTCTGTTTTATTGGGTATAAGAATAGCTACTTCTACTGGTTTTTGGTTTTCATCTGTGACGAATATTTTTTTCCACCCCTTTACCTTGAATCTAAGCAACTTTTTATGTGTAAGTGGGTTTCTTGGGGAAAGCAGTTATTTGGCTTGTTTTTTTTTTTTTTTTTTTGTCCATTCTATCAATCTATATCTTTTAAGTGGGGCATTTAGGCTGTTTATACTCAATGTTGATATTGACATTGACAAGTGAGGTACTGTTCCAGTCATCATGTTGATTGTTACCTGTTATCTTTGTATTCTCCCTTGTGCTACTGTTTTATAGGAACTGTGAATTTTTACTTTTTAGTGTTATTACTCTGGTGCATATTGATAGTTCTTTTCATTGTTTAGAGCACTTTTGAGCATTTCCTGTAGGGCAGGTCTAGTGATGACACATTTCGCTAGAGTTTACTTGTTTAGGAAAGATTTTCTTTCTCCTTTATTTATGAAACTTAATTTTGCAGGATACAAAATTCTTGGATGACAATTATTCTGTTTAAGAATACTAAAGATGGGACCCCAATTCCTTCTGGCTTGTAAGGTTTCTGCTGAGAAGTCTACTGTTAGTTTAATGGGTTATAGGTTTTCCTTTAAGTTACTTGATACTTTGATCTTGCAGCTTGTAGGATTTTCTCCTTCATTTTGACTTTGAATGGGGGACTGATGAGTATGTGCCTTGGTGATGTCCTATTTTGCTTTGTTTTAATAGTGTGTGTGTTTCCCTGTCTGGCATTTAAATTTAATATTAGGAATGCTGGCATTTGTTAGACATTAATAGTGATTCACTTTTTAAAATAAACTTTCTTAATACCTTGTTTCAAATTTCTGGAGTACTTTAATTGAAGAGGACATTAAAAGATGAAGACAAATTATTTTTAAAAGAAACATCTATTTGCACCTTCCTATGTGTGAGAATAAGCTTGGGAGGTGGGAGGTGTTGAGAGGGAACAGGGATGGAAAATGTGTGTTTATGTGTTTGTTTTGAAAATAACAGAAATACATTTTAAAAATAATATGCAGAGATACAGAATTTTGAGCTCTAATTATAACATAAAACAAGGCTTGTGAAATCCAAACATTTGGATACCTCATCAAGGTGAAAAAAGAAAGATTAGAGAAATTTTCTACTTTAGTTACTCAGGAAAAAACTCTGATAAGTGGAGTGAAATTTTTCTAAGATTATACTTTGCATTTTTTCTATCACGGATATATTTTCTCCCAATTTTTACCATTACTGAGAAAAAGTAAGACTGGTAAATATAATGGTGTAACCATTTATATATTTAATACTTGTTGTTTACTGAAAATTATATTCATCTATTCAAGTTATATACTTTTAGGATATTAAATATGTTTATTTAAGCTGAAAAATAATCACATGGGCCTTGTTTTTGTTTGCTCTAGATACAGGTTATATGGATTTTATTTTCACCTACTACTTAGAAAATCCCTACCTTTGGGACTATTTTCCATTTTGTATATTTGCAAAGCACAAGTCAAGGAAAAAATACCCCTAATAGATTCATGTTAAAATACAACTTGAAGCCTTGTTATTCCACATTTGTTTTTCAATTGTGGTAAAGAGCTAAGCAAAGAAAAAGAGGCAGGTGCTTCTTCAGTTTGATAGATAAAAAAGCATTTATTTATTCATCCAACAAATGTTAATTAAGTACATGCTATATGTCAGGAAACATCGTCTTCATTGTTGTGGCTGTTGTCAAGAAGGTTTCATAGCTTTGAAAGCAGCTGAAGAACTAAGTACAGTATCAATGGTTGAACAGAGGCTGTGGTATTATTACACACATTCCTGACCAACTCAGCTCCACCTTGCCTTGTCCACATTCATTGGCCTTAGATAGGCCACATTCTCTTCCATCCTGGTAGATTATTAATGTGTCTCAGTCCTTGGGTCCCAATATAATTAATTGACTCTACTAGCTTAGTCTTAGAATTTAGAATGTGTAAAGTATCAATCCCTGAAGTGCCACGTAAAAGATTCAATTTCACAGAGACCAGAACTAGATGGCTCAGCCCCTCCTGTTTAAAAAAAGGACAAGCAGATGAGAGTTATGAAGGGCGGATGGAAGTAGGGGTTGGGGGGGATCAAAATAGAGTGTCAGAAACAATGTTCTCAGTAATTTTTGTTCTTCCTAAATATCAGTTACTATGAGAGGTTATTAAAATCTTCTATTATGATCATGGATATGCCAGTTTCTTCACTGTAATGTTATTTTTTTTAACTGCATGAAAATTCCAAAATATTTACCTTCATGCTATATCTTTATTCTTAATGAGGTTTATTTTTTGCTTTAATGCCTATTTTTTCTGTGATTCATACACACCAGCTTTTATTCTGTCTTTTTTATATATATTTGTTTTCTATCTCTTTAGTGTCAAATTTTCTTTGCTTTTACATTTTACTTGTATCTTTTGTAAACAGAATGGGGAAACAAATTTTGTGTTAGATCAATCTGAAATTTTTTAGTTTTCAAATTTATGATGTATTTGAACACTATTTCCCCTTGTGTTTCCTTTCTTTTTTTGCTTCTGTCTTCCTAAAATTGTATCACTCAAATTGGTTAAGTAGTCATTATTCTTTATTTTTCTTCTATCACTTACACATAATATTTCTGTTATTTTAATGAGTATGTGCGTATTTGATTAAATAAATCCAAACTTAATCAATATCTCTCACTTCGTTCTCACACAACTTAGAAGTTTACAACATTCTAATGTCAAATTATTTCATCTCTTCTCTTACATATAATAACTCTTTAGCATTTTAGTTTTTCCTAGATCTTATTCATTCTTAATTATATTTAATTTTACCAAATAGTCACTATTATTACATGTTTAGGAGTTAATGAAACTTTTAACTTCAAAGAAGTACTTTTATTGTTTATTTTTAAATAGCAAAGTCCCACTCACATTTGCCCACTTGTCTGTTAAGGTCTTTTCTCCCCACCCCTTCTGCAGTCTCATTTTTTTCAGGGTGCAATCCCCTTCTTTCTCAAATACATCCTTTGGTCATTCTTTGAATAAGAGTTGTATTTCTTTCCCTGAAAATATGTTTATTTCACCTTCACTTTTGAACGATCATTTAAATATGTATAGGGGTCTGTGTTGAGAATTATTTTTTTCTCAGTGTTTTGAAGATGTTATCCGTGTCTTCCAATTTTTTCTATTTCAAATTCCGTTTAATTTTTCTATATTTCAGAGCGATTTTAAAGAAACTTTGAGCTATGGTTGTATAGTTTCTATGCCTAGCCTAGGTGTGGCTTTATCATTACTTATGAAATTTTTGAATCTGAAAAGTCCTCATTTATAATCCCTTTGAGTGTTTTATCTCCTTCGTTTTCTCTGTTTTATCCTTCTGATATTCCTTTTTATTATATGTAGAACCTTCTCATCCTATTTTTTCCATCTTTGTTTGAGGTACGATGGACAAATAAGAATTATATATATTGGAAGTGCACAAAGTGATGTTTTGATATATGTATACGTTGATGTGAAATGATTACTACAATTTAGCTAATTAACATATCCATCAATTCACATAGTTACCTGTGTGTGTGTATGTGTGTTCATGAGAACACTTGATATCTACTCTCTCAAAAAATTTTAAGTACAGAATACATTATTATTACGTATAGTTACCATGCTGTACATTATATTCACCATATCTTTATCTTTCTGTGTGGACTTTGGGTAACTATGCTTTTCTAGTTCCTAGTTCACCAATTCTTTATTCTGCTGTGTCAATTTTGCTATTTAACCCATCTTTCCATTGAGTTTTAATTTCAATAATGTTTTATTTTTAGAATATCTATGTTGTTAGTTTGCAAAGATACACATCTGGCTAATGAAGTGTTGTTATTTTCTTATGTTTTTACTTATTTTTAATTTTGTTGGCATATTAAGTAATCTAGAGAACTTGTTTTTAATTTTATACATAATTATCAGAGAGATTTATTACCTGAAGTTTCCTGGCATATAATCGTATGTTTGTAGTGTCTGTTAATTCTCAGTCGTTGTGGACTGCTTCCTTATAGCCTATATAATATTAGCTGAGGAGCATCCCTACAGCAGGGTGTTAATAAACTAAAATTCTGCAGGGTTCGTATTCAGGATGTGTTGTTCCAAAGAGGTTTTGCTTTTTTTCTGATGAAGTATCTCAAGGGTAATAACAACTCTGAACTAAATACTTTGGGACTATGTTTCAGTTTGTTGGTTGCTAGATTTACATAGGTAATCTAAACTTGAACTTGAAATTAACATGTGACAAAGCCACTGGTTACGAACCCTAAAAACGCTTTCTTCCCCCCACCCCCACCATTCAGAAATCACATAAATGGTCTAAATATCTTTTTAATACATTGAGCCAAAGGAGGAATGTTTTGATCCTCTCGTTTTTATTGATGATATAGTAGTTTAGTGATCAAAACTTTAGGTGTCATCCCAGTCCTAATTCCCACAGTGTGAAGTACAGGGTCTCATATCTTATCCCGACCATGAATAGGCTTTAAAAAATAAGCCAGTGGACAAAACTTGCTCTCTCCCAGATGACCACAGTGCCAGTCTAACTGTTTGCTACATGGCCTTCCGGGTTTTAATTCTGTCTTTCATTGTACTTAATAATGCCCTTTTTATTTTATAAAAAGCAAATGTATATACCTAAAAGCATCCTTTTTGAAGTCTGTTTCATATTTATCAGTTTTATAGCTATAAGGTGTTCACCTTTTAATATGCTCATTTGCCAACCAAAACATTGGTAATATAAACTGTAGCAGGTCAATGTAGGAAGTTAAGGCAAATATTCATCTTATTCCTAAATAAAGGAAAGTTGTCATCCGGATTTGAATGAACACAGACAGATAAATTTTCCTGGACAACTGCTTACTTTTGAGTTCCCCTTCTCATGTAGTCTAGCAAGTAGTTTTTGCTAAATATCTTTATGTTTATCTGAGAACAATGACATAGGCTTTAAAAATATTACTATGATTTTATTAATAGTAACAGTAAGTGGCAATGAGATCAGATATCATAGAGAGTTTATACTTTTCAAAACATAAATGTAACAGCTCATGTGGCAATGTGCTTTAAAATGCAATCATAAATCATTAGAACCATTGAATAATGGTTGTCAGAAAAATGAAAAATGTGTATTTTGCGATGTGTTGTTTTTCCACCAAATGTTTACAATATATTCACAGTTTTGGCAATTTTTAATAAACTACAAATGATCAGGACTTTCCTAAAAAGAATATTTTGATTGCAAGAGAAAGATGTGATAACAAGTGCACTGCCATTAACTACAGTGACGGCAGAGAATTGCAATGATTTTGAGGGCAAGCCACGAGAAAAACAATTCAAACTCCTGAAAGTATAAACTAAAAAGAATTTTTTCCCCAGATAGGAGGGAGTATTTTAGTTACAAAAGTATTTTCTCAAAAAAGCTTCGTTTTATTGTTTATTCAAAAAAAAATGATGCCAGCATCTTTTTGAATTTTTGTTTTCCCCAATGGTACTTAAGTAACCTTTTGTTTTCTAAAATATCATAGCTTCATTTTACATTGAAAGAAGCTCAAGTCTTTAAAAGTGGTAAAATTGTTATACAACTTTATAATTACAAATATAATATTTTGTAAAGTCAATATTTTTTTCTCAACACCTTGAACTTTCTTTGTCAACTTATATTGGCCAGACATCATTCTTTGTCCCAGTAGGGAAAAAAGACTTAAACAAAAATTTTAAAAATATGTAATATACCCAGTGTCTTTTGGCTTAGAATTATTTTGAAATCTGAAAATTCAGAAGACAGGTATCTTGGCTAACTATAAATCATAATTATTATCAAGAAAGATTTTTTTTCCTGATACCATGCCAAGTTATATTCATTATAGCAAAGTAGACCTATTTCTTATCATTTACAAAATATTTATTAAGCATGATTTCATTTGATACTTATAACTACACACTATAGGTAGGGAAATTATTCTACTGGCACAGCTTGTTGGTTTTATCTCAAATACCTTTTTGGTGAGGTCTTCCCTAACCTTCTATAATTCACAAATTCCTTCCTCTGTGCTCCCATAATGTATTAAAAATATTTGTTTGATCTTTTTAAGCACATATCTGAAAACGGCAAAATATATTAAAATGTTCATTTAAATAAACAAAAACCAAACCAAAAAAGCTCTTACTGTCCTGCCCATATTCTTTTCACTTGGCCTATTCACACATTCCCAGATGCTAGGAGTGGAATTGTCCTTGGCCTGATGAAAATAGCCTTGCCCCGAGGTTATGTTCCCACCTAATAATCAACTGATGGGGAGATGCAAACCCTGGTCTCAAGATGTGTTCTGCTACAACTCTTGTTCCAGTGCTCCCTGAGGTCAGGCTGAAGCTGATCTCCTTACTTAAATTTCTTCTCCTGCCCTACTGTGATTCCCCCACTTCCCTTCTTCTCAGATCATCCCCTCAATAAGTCACTTACAAACAAAAATCCCCTTCCAGGGCTTTGCTTCTAAGGAATCTATCCTAAGTCAATCTCTATTGACCACCCCCTGCCATTTCTGCTCTCCAGAATGAATCTTCTTTCAATTATTTTAGCAATTTCTTCATATCTCTAATTAATATACTGTTTTGACTCTAATGTACACATTTTGTTTTTACATTTTAAAATCTCTGTAATTAAATTGCCTTACATTTTATGATCTTAATGATTGTTATTGCTGTTAGCATCATATACAACGGCAGACCATAGATATTTCAGCAAACTACTTAAAGGACAACTTGAAGAAGACATAAGTCTTGATTGTGATATTTTTTGTTAAATTCAGGAGCTTTGAAAGGAGTTTCAATGCCTTGGAAGAAGATCCAAAACAATAATAGAATACTCTTTTCCAGAAATGTTGTATCACTGATGTTCTTTATGGTATAGAGTTTGATATTGTGTGAAAAATAAATACAGAAACCAACAACTCTGAGATTAAAAAGTGGTTTTACAGAATTGATTTTGAATGGAAAGAGGTTTTAATAATACATTAATAATATCTATATGAAAAATATTTCTTCATACATAAGTCCAAAGGGGCTTTTTAAATAAGCATCAAATATAATTACTTAATAATACAAAGCATTGTAATTATTTTCTTTCTCAATGAGATATAAAAGAATGATACACCTTACAATCAGTGACATCAAATATTAAATAGAATATCCTAATAGGTTTCTCATTATATTTCTTGGTTTAACAATTTTATATAATAGATTACCTATCAACTTTCAGTTATTGTAGATAAAAAAATTGTCATATAATTTTCCCTTGTCATCTTCTCATATATTCATATCTACTTTCATTTAATTAAATATTCAGAATTTCATTTATTATAAAATAACAATTTGCATTATTATAAATAGTGCTTTTCTAAACCAATATAATACAATGATTATGTTTCTTTTTTTAACTTTTAATTTTTCTATATTTAATATCATCTTATGTTTTTTTAACTTGCTTATCTGTCTATCTAACTATACTAATTTTCACCACATACAACAGCAGCCTCTCAAAACAATTTTTCGTACCGTCAGAAATCCAGGATTTTTATTAGTTTTTTTCTTTTGATCTGGAGACACTCCTTATAGAGCCCATTGCCATTTTTTCATATCTGGTTTGGTTATTTTCTGGATCTATTCTGTAACTACTGTTATATGACATCCTTCCACTATCCTGTAGGGAATTCCCTTAACCTCTCTCCTTTGTTGGATCACTTGTCACTTAGATCTCATGTATTCCTCTAGCTTGCATTATGCTTTTATTTTGGTGACAGATGTATCAAGTAACTTTCTATGAAAAGGGATATGGAAGGTAAAATGCTAAGACTCCATGCATCTGAAAATATCCTTGCCCTCTTCTTGGTTTACAGTTTTGGCATATTAAAAAATAGACAAAGGCTCATTTTTCCACTAAAATTTGAAAGGACTCACACATTTTCTTCTACCTTCCAATTTGTTGAAAAGTAAAATAACATTCTTATTCTACTCACATACATAATACTCTATCATTTTTTTCTTTTAAAGATTTTAAAATCTGATTTTCCCCTAATATTATGAAATTTTAAGATTTCAACAATCTTAAAACACTTTCAACACTTTGGTGTGGCAAAAGGTTGTACGTGAACTTAGAGACTTATTCTTCAGTTCTAAGGAATTTTCTCATATAGGCATGCCTCAGAGATATTGTGGGTTCAGTTCCAGACCAATGCAATAAAGTGAGCATTGTATTAAAGGAAGGCACACAATTGTTTCGGTTTCTCAGTGAATATAAAAGTTATATGGATGCTATACTGTAGTCTATTGTGTGTGAAATAGCATTATGTCTAAAAAAATGTACATGCCTTAATTTAAAAATATTTTATTACTACAAAATGCTAACAATCATCTGATCCTTCAACGAGTCATAATCTTTTTGCTGGTGGAGGGTCTTTCCTTTATTTTGATGGCTGCTGACTAATCAGGGTGGTGATTGCTGAAGGTTGGGGTGTCTGTTGCAATTTCTCAAAATAAGGCAATGAAGTTTGCCACATTGATTGACTGTTACTCAAAGGATTTCTCTATAGCATGCAATGCTTTTTGATAGCATTTTACCCACAGTAGAACTTCTTTCAAAATTAGACTCAATACTCTCGAACCCTGCTGCTGCTTTATCAACTAAGTTGATGTCATATTCTAAATCCTTTGTTGTAATTTCAACAGTGTTCACAGCATCTTCACCACAACTAGATTCCAGTTCAAGAAACTACTTTTTTTTGGCTCACCCGTAAGAATAAACTCCTTATGTATTAAAGTTGCATCATGAGATTGCAGCAATTCAGTCACATCTTCAGACTCCACTTCCAATTCTAGTTCTCATGCTACTTCTACCACATCTACAGTTACGTGCTCCACTGAAATCTTCAACTACTCAAAGTTATCCATGAGGATTGGGATCAACTTCTTCCACACTCTTGTTAGTTTTGGTATTTTGACCTCTTCCCATGAATCAAAAATATTCTGAATGGCATCTAGAATGGTGAATCCTTCCCAGAAGTTTTTCAATTTATTTTGCCAAGATCCATTCAAGCAATCACTATCTATGGCAGCAACCACCTTATGATATCTATTTTTTAAATAATAAGACTTGGAAGTCAAAATGACTCCTGATCCATGGTCTGCAGAATGTTGTATTAGCAGGCATGAAACAACATTAATCTCCTTGTACACTCCATTAGAGCTCTTGGGTGACTAGGTGAATTTTCAATGAGCAGTAATATTTTGAAAGGACTCTTTTTTTCTAAGCAATAGTTCACAACAGTGAGCTTAAAATATTTAGTAAACCATGCTATAAACAGATGCACTGTCATGCAGGCTTTGTTGTTCCATTTACAGAGCACAGGCAGAGTAGATTTAGCATCGTTCTTGGGGGTCCTAGGATTTTTGGAATGGTAAATGAGCATTGACTTTAACTTAAAGTCACCAGATGCACCAGCCCCTACCAAGAGAGCCAGCCTGTCCTTTGAAGCTTTGAAGCCAGTCATTGGCTTCTCCTCTCTAGCTATGAAAGTCATAGATGGCATCTTTTTCCAACAGAAGACTGTTTTGTCTACATTGAAAATCTGTTGTTTAGTGTAGCCACCTTTATCAGTGATCTTAGCTAGATCTTCTGGGTAGCTTGCTTGTAGCTTTCTCATCAGCACTTGCTGCTTGACCAGGCACTTTTATGTTATGGAGACGGCTTCTTTCCTTAAACCTCATGAATCAACCTCTACTAGCTTTAAACTTTTCTTCTGCAGCTTCCTCACCTCTCTCAGACGTCATAGAATTGAAGATAGTTAGGGCCTTGCTCTGGATTAGGCTTTGTCTTGAAGGAATGTTGTGGCTGGTTTAATCTTCTACCCAGACCACTAAAACTTTCTCCATATCAGCAATAAGCTCTTTCCCTTTCTTATCATTCGTGTGTTCACTGCAGTAGTGCTTTTAATTTATTTCAAGAACTTTTTTTTTGCATTCTCAATTTGGCTAATTTGCACAAGAGGCCTAGCTTCCAGCCAGCTTTTGATGTGCCTTTCTCACTAATCTTAATCATTTCTAGGTTTTGATTTAAAGAGAGAAATCAGAAGGGGCAGGCTGCAAGGGAGGTGAGGGTTCAAAAACTACCTATCAGGTCCAATGTATGCTATTTGGATGACTGCTACACTAAAAGCCCTGATTTCACCACTGTACAATTCATCCACGTATCAAAAACACTTGTACCCCCTAAATCTGTTGAAATAAAAAATAAATGATGTGAGATATGTGTGACTTTTCCTTGCACTTGAACACTTAGTGGCTACTGTGAGTTATTTAATTGTCCTAATTTCAATATCGTTGTCTCTCAGGAAACAGGAAGGCCTGAGGGGAGAGAGAGCGATAGGGGAATGGCTGGTGGGTGGAGCAGTCTGAATAAACACAATTTATCTAATAAATTCACCATCTTATGTGAACATGGCTTAAGATATCTGAAACAATTCAATAAAAACTCATCACAGATCAACAACAGATATAATAATAATAAAAAACTTTGACATACCGTGAGAATTACCAAAATATGACACAGAGATGCAAAGTGATCACATGCTGTCACAAAAATGGTGACAATAGACATGCTGGCACCAGGATTACCACATACCTTTAATTTGTGAAAAGGTTGTACAACATCTTCAAAGCATAATAGAGTGAAGTGCAATAAAAGTAGGTATGCCTGTATTATGTTTATTGTATTTTAACCTTCTATGTACTTTCTTTACTCTTTCTGCAATTCCTGTAGTTGTTTTAAATAGCTTTTTAAAATATTTTTTTAATCCTGGATTTGTCATTTTTTTTTCTGAGTTCCAGAAAACGTCATCAATTTGATATGCTAATGTTTTCATTGATATTTTGACTATTATATTTCCCATTTGCAGAGGTCTTTCTTGTTCTATTATTTTTCCTTTCTGATAGACTTTTTCACAATTAAATGATCTCTCCTGTTCTCAGGGAGATAATTATAATTTTGAAAGCTTTTTTTAGTATGGGTCCTTCTTTATTTCTGTCTTTGTATTCACTTTTCTATTTGTTTGTTTTGGTTTCCCATTTTCCATGCCTTCCTCAGATGTTTTTGATCCTTGATTGTCCATTAGTATTTAAGAGAGAGGCTTTAAAATATTCATTTTGTTTCTATATTTTCGGCTGGATTTTGTTGACCTTAGAGTGAACTTTTTTTTGGGCCCTATAATATATAAGTCTTTTCTCTTTGGCCACTACCTCTCCAGAGAAGAAGCCCTGATCCACTGCCTGGGTGTTTGGGCTTGGCTACCAGAATTCTGTAAACTAGGAGGGGGAAGGAAGCTTAAGGGTGTTTATCTATATTTTGTACAGAGATTTTCCTTTAAATTTCTGTTTTCAACCCATGGCCTCACTCCTGCCCTCATTTTTACCAACATTTCTCAAAGAATGAATCTCCTTTAATCTGAGGTGGTGGAGTATGAGTTATTGAATTGCTATTCTCAGTAGAAGTGGGGACCAGAGCCATTAACTGATTCTAAAACATGCTTCTAATAAATTTTTCTTTTTCACATCCTGTTTCATTGTCGCCTTCTGTAATATCACACACACACACACACACACACATACATACTTCCCCCTCCTAGTTTACAGAATTCTGGTAGCCAAGCCCAAACACCCAGGCAGTGGATCAGGGCTTCTTCTCTGGAGAGGTAGTGGCCAAAGAGAAAAGACTTATATATTATAGGGCCCAAAAAAAAGTTCACTCTAAGGTCAACAAAATCCAGCCGAAAATATAGAAACAAATTCCTGCTGTATTACAGGACCCTTGGCATGAGTTATTTGATTTCTTGCTGCATATACCTCTGCAAACATATGTGGCTATGTTTCATCCACTATAAAAGAGTTACCTTCATTCATTCAACAAATATGTATAATATTAACCAACTATTACTAGTCAGGCACTGTTTGAACTCTGGAATACAATACTGGATACAAACAAAAATTGCCCTTCTCACAAAGCCTGTATTTTAGGAACAAAATACAACCGAAAAATAAGTGACAATATAGTGTTTTAGGGTGTAAGAATGTTATGAAGAAAATTAAAGCAGGAGATAGGCAGAGTGAAGGCCAGAACAATTCAGTGCAATTTTTAATAGAAGTATCAAAGAAGACCTAATTAAGGAAGTATAATTGAGCAAATGCATGACAAATGTGAGGAAGTGAGCACCTAGCTAACAAGGGGAAGAGCGACCAGCAACGAAAAGGCCCTGAGGTACAACTGTGCTCTATGACTTTGGGAAATAGCAAGAAGACCAGTGTGCGTGGAGCGAGTAAGGAAGGTCAAGCGTAGCACAGGAAGTGAGAGACGTAATGGGGGAAGGGCATCCCAGTGATGTAGAAACTTTTTGGCTATTGAAATAACTTCAGACTTTATTTCAAGTGCAATGAAAAGCTGTTGGACAGCATTGCACAAAGGTGGAACATGACTTATTTTTTAAAAGAATCTTTTTGACTCTGGTGAGAATAAACTATGGGTGGACAGAAACTGTTAGGAGGCTAGTTTAGCAGCTCAGAAGAGAGATCATGGAGTCTTGGAAAAGATGATGGGTGCTTGGCCACTGTGATTAGAAGAGATAGTGGAACCTTAGTAGTTTTGGATATGGAGATAAATAATGGCATTCTGTATGAACTTGAGGGTAGAGCTGATAGAATTTCCTGATATATTCACTAATTATAAAGGAAAGGAAAGAAAAAAGTGAAGGGTTAACCATAAGGTATACACACACACACACACACACACACATGCACACATGTACAAAGTACGCAGACAGATATGAGTGAAGTTCAGGAGAGAGGCCTGTAGTGAAGATATATATATGTGAGTAGTCAGGATATAAATTACATTTGTAAATGAGCCTGCATGATATAAGTGGAAAACATTTGAGATAAAAAAGTAAAGAAAATCAAGGATATGGGACTTAGCCCTGGGGCAAACCTACTTTAAGTGGTTGCGAAAAGAAGAAGAAATGATTAAATGAAACAGAGCAAAAACAGCCAGTGAGGTAGGAGGAAAACCAAGAGAGTTTGGTGGAAGCCAAGTGAAGAAAGTGCATCAAGAAGGAGGGAGTGATCAACTGTGTCGAATGCTGTTGATAAGTTAAGAGAGTTGAGGACTGAGAATCACTCATTGAATTTGAGGACACAGAGGCAACTTGTGATCTCTATGAGAGAACTTTTGGTGGGGAGGGGGAATTCTGATTGGATTAGATTTAAGAGAGAAGAGAATTTGGACATGGTACCTTAGCCATCTTTCCTGTAGAGTGCATAGAGGGAAGTAAAACTCAATGGAAATCAAGCTAAGGGGAACGGGGAGAAGAGGGACAGGTGAAAACCTACCTAATGGGTACAATCAACTCTATCTGGGTGAAGGGTACACTTTTAACCCTGACCAAAGCATTACAAAAGAGATCCATGTAACCAAAAACATTTGTACCCCCCTAATACTTTGAAATAAAGGGGAAAAAAGGGCACATACAAAGAATCTCACAGAATAAAAAAAAAGAGTTTAAATTTTTAAAAGAGAGGCCAGACACGGTGGCACATGCATGTATTCCTAGCTACCTAGGAGGCAAAGGCAGGAGGATCGCTTGAGTCCAAGAGTTCAAGGCTGCAGTAAGCTATGATCACACCACTGCATTCCAGCCTGGGTAATACAGCAAGGTCTTCTCTCAAATAAGCAAATAAACAAACAAACAAACAAACAGAGAGATAATACATATTCAGTGGAGGCAGTGGAATCTAGAGTTTGTGGTTGTTGTTAGTAGGAAGTCATAACACCATCTTTGGGTGCTCACGGGAATGATTCAATAAAGAGTTAAAAATTATGCAGGAGCAGAGCTACATGTGGAGAGTTTGTATCTGAGTCAAGGTCCATGAATAGGCCAGAAAGAAGAGTTTATGATGCAAAAAGGAATGATGTTAGATAGAAGCATAAAAAGTTAACATGTTATCTAGGTGGAAAAATAGAACTTATGGGTCAGATGCTGGTAGATCGATTAATATGATGATGAGAGTCTCCAAAAGTTCTCTTCTGATTGCTTCGATATTCAGAGTGAAACAGGAAGCAGTCACCAACTAACAGTGAGGATGGGACAGAAGATTTGAGGTATATGGGGAGAAAAGGGAACCTGTATAATAGTCATACAAGAATGGGAGAATGTAAAAATTCTAAACAGTATTAAGGTCCCACCTGGGGTCCTTGGTCATAAAACATATATCAATGGACTACTCATTACAACCAGGTTGATTACCAGAACCCTTGGCTCCAGGTATATTCACTGTTCTATAGTTTAGCTCAAGGTATATTCACTGTTCTAAGTAAATGTCTAAGTATACTCTCTTGACAGTGTTGGTTACCTTCATTTCCCCCAAGAGTTCTCTGAAGACTCAGTCTCTCCAGTGTCAAATGCTATAGATCTTTTTGGCACTCCACCTTTATTTCTCTTTCCAGTATAACCACATTACACGTTTGCAACCCAGAGGTGACTGGCCCTGTAGACACTAAGTAGCTATTGCATGAATACAGGAATGAACATCTCTGTCAACTGAATTATCAACCCTTCTGAATGTTTAAAAATGAACTCAAAGCTACCTTGTGATGTAAGCAAATCAGATAGAATTCTTTTATTATATAACTTAGGAAATGGGAAGTATAAAAATACTCATTTCCTTGTTGATATACTGGTTATCAAATGGAGCCAGCACTAGGATTAGAATCTCTAACTTGGCCTACGAATCCTGTATGATCCGTAGCTTTTTTACCAGCCAGTCCCCTTCTCTCTGCCCTTATGCAACACTCACTGCCCTATTTAACTACTATTTACATCATGTTTTGCCTGGCTCAATGCCTTTTCAAATGTTGATCTTTTTAGTTGGAATATTCTTCACTCTGCTTTTCAGCTATTCAACTTCTGATGTCAAACTGCATGGCACAACTTCAAGTAAGCCTCCCATGATTAGTGACACAAGATCAGGTCATCCTGTTACATACTCTCATAACAATCCTACACTAGTCCTTTATAACATTCATGAAAATTTATAATTAGTTGTTTATATGATTGATTTACATCTTTCTGCACTAGACTATAATCTCCATGAACACAGGGACTAGCTTCTGCATTGTTTGTTTTTATTACTTCTATTTGTTTGTATTACACCAGAGCCTAGCATAGTTCCTGGTACACTGTAGGTGTTAAATATTTGTGAAATTTGCAAATTTGTGAAAAGAACTTATGTAACTCTCTAACCTGCGCTCTAGGACTGTAAAATCTGGATAGCTAAAAGTGTTCAAGTATCTTCTGAAGTGTTGCAAAGAGTATTTTTCTCCCTGAATGTTAATTTAAACAAAATGACTTCAAAAGTCCCTTCTAATCTCAGTATTTTAGCAGCATGAGCCTGGCCTATTCAGTTATCCTTTCCAGGTCTTGATTCCTGATCTAAAGAAAGATTTTATCTTGATGTCTTTATCACCTCTAGCTCCATGAGCCTTTGATTCTTTGTTAATAGTATAGGCCAAACCTAATGTAAGGCACTGATGAAAACCTGCATATAGTTTTCTCCAGTAGCTTAAGCTTCCTAATGAAATGGTGTAGTGATCTTCGATTTTATTATTTTTATTTTTCCTCTTTTTTGTAATTGATATTGATGTTTTCATCCTGCTTATTTATCAGTCCATTTTTAAAGGGAAATTCTTATTATTGATTAGCCATATATTGGTTCTAGAATGACTAATTACACAAAAATAAGTACCATTAAATGTAATGTTTTAGGATGATAAAAAAAATTTCAGGTGTATGGAGAAATACAAGAAACCAAATGAAAGTTGTTTTTAGTAAATGTTGATTTACATGGTCTACAAAGACTTGTCTATATAAATTCAGATTTTATATTTTAATATAAATTTGACAGAGAATATCAAATGGCTTTGGAAGGGAATTTTGTGCTCTTGATTAAACATTTTAAAACTCATATGTTTTTCAAAAAATGAAATAATGCTCAAATTCTTTATACGTTAGTCTGTTTCCTAACATATGCCCTGAAAGCCACACACAGCCTGGAGTTTTCTAAAATTCTGCCTATGACATATTTTCCATGTTCTAAGATATAATCTGTGGAATCTATTGCGAATCTGCTAGTCATCTCCCAAAGTTTTATTTTTAAAGAATTCTTCATATTTATTTTTTGTGAATTTTGAATTAATTATTTTAATCAATTAAACTGCAAATTTTACTTTTATCATGTGGATTTATTTCTGTATATTATATTTGGTAATTTTCTAATAAATTATGGCTTTAAGCTACTGTAAATTTATATAAGTCTATTTATTATACTTCTAAATTTTTAATCTTTCTTTCAGCCTCAGGAATTGTTGGTGCTTCCATTGCTTCTGTCTCTCTCCTGCTGTCTGTGATGGTAGAAGCTGCAGCAGCCACTGTGCATTACCCTGTGGAAGTTATGAGCTAAAGGTAGCAGAACTTTCAGAATAAGCCTGGGTCTCTGACGATACCTACCTCCCACGCCAAGGCAAATACAATTTTGTGTGTGTGTGTGTGTGTGTGTGTGTGTGTGTGAGAAATAAATATCTACTTTGTTTGATCCAAAATATTTTTAATTCTCTTTGTTACAGGAGCCTATTAAGTGTCCTAACTCACACAAAGATGGAAAAACTTTGCACACATCACTTCTCTTGCATCCATTGGCCAGAACTTAAAGATATGGTTATACTGGGCCACAAAAGAAGCTTGGAAATTTAATTTTTAACTGAGCAGCCATGTGATAAGCTTAAACTTGTATTACTGCAAAACAGGCAGAGAACAAAAATTGAGAAATTGGGAGAACTATCCATCTCTGTCAGAGCCACTCGACCCTCATCCATCATTCAAGACCCAGCTTGTAGGTCTTTTGTGAGTCTCCCAAGTAATGATTACTCCTCCCTCTATGCTCCCACAGCACTCTGTTACCACTTGTCTATACAGATCTGTCTTCCTCTTCTAGAAGGAATGTCTTGAAGTGTACTCTCTGCAGCCTATACATTTTTGTATTCACAGTGTCTGTGGTTTGTTGAGGGATAAAGGGATGAATAAATTAATATTTTGGAAGATGTATTAAGTCAATGAGATAAATAAAAGAGTGTTACCAACCTGTTAACAAATAATAGAGAATAATTTAATCAGTTGTCTGTGAAATTTGAGAAAAAAATAAAATATAAAGTGTTTTCATGTAATTATTAATCAAATTCAAGTAAATACTTGGCTGAATCTTTTGAATAATTTCTTTTGATAATTTACTCATATTAATAGGGCATATTTAAAAATTGTATGTATGCATTTGAATACTTTCATGATTTTGACTTATTTTGTTTAAAGACCATTTATAATTTAATAACATTTTAATTCATATGTAACTGTGTGACTTACAAATATTCATACTCGTTAAAACTTACGTGACTTATCTATAAAAGTTTACATCATAAACTAGTAATTCCCTCTGTAAATAAAATATATCTATCAAGGCCAAAACAATAAAGAGAAAGTTTAATTAAACATAGTTATATATAAACTTTATATTTCTAAAGCTTTTCTTAAAAAGGATTTTATCATCCAAGGATGTATGTCAGAACACCAACTTTCTCTAGCCAATGAAAGATCTGATTAGAAAGCCTTAGTAGACCGGGTGTGGTGACGCATACCTGTAATCCCAGCATTTTGGGAGGCCTAGACGGAAAGATACCTTGAGCCCAACAGTTCAAAATCAGCCTGGGCAACATAGTGAGATCCTGTCTCTACAAAAAAAGAAAAAAAAAAAAAAAGAAAGCAAGTATTTACATATAAGTTATACTACCAAAAACAAACAAACAAAATTACTCTCAATCTAATATAACTAAGTTTTTATAGAGTCCTTAACATCCTCACTGGCAGTAAATTTGTACAAATTTTCTGACCACTCAGTTTCCCATTATGTCTCTTTCCTTTGATCTTTTTTTCATATATAAAATAAGTAATTCTTCTAGAATATAAATAGCTTCCAAACTGCCTTTTCTAATTTTGTCCATTAAACAGTTCTAAGGACAATGACAGACCAGTAGCAACAAAAAACGCAAAGGCCCAGATCTTTATTTTTAAATAGTATTTTCAACCAATGGGGCCAGGGTTCCTGGATTCCAGCAAAGCTGATTCCAGTACTGTGATATCTTTTGCCAGAAGCGAAGAGGTACTCAAAGACAAATAGAGGCCTATCTAAAAGATAAAGGCATCAGCCTGAAGAGATTTCTATTATCTTAAATTTGGGACAATATAATTATCAAAAATAATAATGACTATAATTAATTTATTATTATTGATTATTATTGATTATAAACTTGAAAAAAACTGTCAGCTTGACTGCAACAGAGGGGATTATTACACTAACTACTTAGTCTTAATATTGATAAGTGAAGAAGTTAAGCTTTGATTATGCTTTAGATGGGGACATGTAGTACATCCCAAATGACAAAAAAAACCCAAAACTCTTTCTTACAGAAGAATTCCAATGATTAAATATAGAAAGATAGACTTAGAAATTCACCATTTTGTAACCTTTAATAAAAATTTCATTCAGAAAAATGATCAATAGTTGCTAAAACCATTAGTTGAAAAATGTTTGGAGAAGAGTATATTTTTATGATGCTATAGTATCACAACACTTATTAATAGTAAATTAAAGAAGAAAATTATATATATTTAAAAGGAGTGGTCACTTCATTACTCAAGTGATTGCTAAAAATGGGACAATCTAATAATGAACCTCCTGATATGCTGCAATATGATTACACATCAACCAAGAAGCATTCTTCCAAATAATTATTTTAAATGTTTCTAAGTAAGTCTTTAATCCTAACTTAAAGATTACAGAAAGTATAATAAGTAAATCAACAAATTAATAATTATCAAAGGAAATAATTAGATAAAGCCAACAAAAAAGACAACAGTCATGAAAAGGAGTTGAGTTGAACATTCTAGTTAGATTGAGACTCAAGACAGAACAACAAAATGTAATATATGAAATTAGATTGGGTTCTGGTTTAAAAACAACCTTATAAAAGACATTTTGGGGTTATTTTGGGAACTTTGAATATGGGCTAAATTTTAGATGTTAGTAAAAATTTTTAAATTTCTTAGAAGTGATAACAATATTGTGGTTATATAAACCTATGACCTTATTTTTAGAAAATTCATATTTCAGCATTTAGAGAGAGAAAGAGCGTTTCAAGGTGTTTGTAACTTATAATTATATATTTATATATACTTATATTTATATGACAGAGAGAAAACAAATATGGCAGAATGTTAACAATTCTAGAATCTAAGTTGTATGTATAAAATGTTCTGTGTACATGTCTATAAAATAGTACGTTGAAAATTTTCAAGGTAAATGTTGGGAAAGCAATGGTTACCAATGGTTTACTAAACTACAAATTCAGTAACTTTTGCTCTGCCTCAATTTTCCTTGAATTAGTATAGTATACACTTAAATTTTCCTTTCTTTCCTTACTCCTTTCAATCCACAAACACTTATTAAGCAAATGTACATTCTCTGTTGCTCAGTTTTCTTCCTCTTCCAATCTAAAATATCTTTAAATTCCCCAAACATCCATCCTGCTCTACTCTCTCTTCCCCATTTATTTCAACCTCAGTAAACTTATTAAACTTCACAATCTCAATCATCATTCTGTCATAATTATCATTCCTTTTATCTATAATAAATAAAATATCTGCAAGAAATAAAGTCAATGCTATTGCATGAGAAGAAAATATCAGAACTAAGTCAATTTCTCAAATTAAACTCATACTTGTAATACATTTCTCATTTGAATAAAAAGTTGTTTTGAAGCAACAATATGATTATAACAATTTTCTTAAATAATTAAGAAGCAAGTATAACTAGAATAATATGAAAAGTTTAATATTTAAAGATACTCATCAAATGTACTATTGTAACACTCTCAAAAAAACATTGTGGCAATGTCACCAGAATAGATGAATATATCAATACAGCAGAAGAGAAAGTTCATAGCAAACTCAACTAGCATATGATCAAAGTGACATTTCAAATCAATGGGAAAATTATGAATTATTTAATAAATGGCACTGGGATCATTGGCAAATATTTGGAAAAAATTAAAATCACATTATTTCCTCACAACATATACCAAAATAAAATGCAGAGAGTTTATTCATGCTGTCACGCTTTCATTCAACAAAGAACCTATATGGCAAACACTATTAATTAATATGTAAATATAAATAAAACTTCCCAAAAAAAGGAAGAAAAAAATATAGATGAATATTTGTAAGTTTTTAGATGGGGAAGGGGTAAGTACAAAAAAAGGAAAAAGCAATAAAGAAAAATCAAATACATTGACTACATTTAAAGCAATCCTTTTAAAAATAAGCAAGCAAATGAACAACAAACAAAAAATCATAAAAGGTACAAGGCCCCCAAAATTGGCATGTGGATAATATGTAATATAGTTAAAGTATTAATATCCTAGTTAATATAAAGAGTTTTTACAAACCAACAACAAATATCTTTTTCTCCAGTTCCTATCTCTATTCAAATCCATATTTTTCAGCTCATCTGGACCATTCACTATTCTTAGAAAAAGATTATTCTTAGAAGAAGTATAGCATTTCAAAACCCTATGAAATTTCTTGAGCCATTTATTGCTCAAAACATATTTTATTATTCATCAAAATATCTACTAAAAGCATTCCTTCTTCAAAAATTAATGCCTCTTTTGTATTTTTTCTGACCAACCTAGAAGAAAGTGGTTCCCTCTTTCTTTTGAAAGTTTATTCCTCTTCTAGAACAACACAATTTACCATGACCATTGGTGATAAACAAAAGCTGTCTTTCATACTTAATAACAGAAGATAAAAGTTTAATTTTTACTTAATTTCACTTTTCCCATTAAAATGAATGAGTCAAAATAACCTTACCAAATCATCATGCTTCATATGGGAATTAGGTTGTAGGATGCATATCACATTCATTTTATGTTGCTGTGTAGTGGAAATATTGTTGCACATATCCTTCTAACTAATTCTAACCTTTCTAGAGACAATAACAATATTTTTCAAAAATTCTTATTCAGAAAAAATTCCGAAAAATGAAACAATGAATGAATGCATGAAAACATGACTGAGTGACTGGTGAAAGTTTGTTAAAAATTAACCAACTACATATGTCTCTATAGGAGATAATTTAAATGATAGTATATCCAGTCAATGTAATACAGGCAGTCAGCTAAACAGGTGAATTTTATCTGTATGTATTGAACAGAAACGTGGCCAAATAACATCAGATGTTATTTGGTGAATAAATACATTATATACGAATATGCATGGAATGCAGACTATGCCATGTGTGCTTGTGTGAGTGCATGTGTGTCTGGGAGCATGCATGTGTGGTAATTAACAGAGATTCTCTTGGTAGTAAATGACAGAAATTGAACTCAACTAGACTTAAGGAAATTCAAAATGCCTTCATCATTTAACTTTGAAATCCAGGAGTAGACTGGACAGGACTCAATGAATTTGAATTTATATTTTAATAAAGGAACACATAAATTTATAGTTTTATAGTGTTAAAATAAAACACTTATTTTTAGTAATACAATAAGGGTGTTCTTTAAAGTATGTAGCATTTATATTTTATGAGTCAAAGTGCACATGTTAATTACCTACTAAAATAAGAGAAATAAGTTTGCATTTTTTATTTAATGACTTCCAATAGACATTTCCAATTTCAAGAATTATGTATTTATGATAAAAGTCATTATGTACTCCACAATGTGTTTACATTTTAGTATAGAAGGAAAAAAAGTGAATAATGCAATAAAGCAACAAGACACCCTCAAAGAAATGATTTATGTAGTATGTCATTCTAAAAATAAAGGCTGGGAAAACAAAAACTATAACTAAAAACCACATACACTCACAAACATAAAATACTGAAGAAGAAAAAGGGAAAGAAAGAAAATGGTAAAACTGACATTTTTCTACTTCACAAGGAGAAACAGCTGTATTTTTGTTCACTTTAGTCAATTATTCCCATTGTGGGTCCCAGATTAGCCTGTCCTTTTTCATTTTTAAATCATTGACAAGAATCCATAATCCACCAGCTGTCATCATGAGAAATGAAATTTGTTTACATTAAAGAAAGTTTTTTTAAAGTGTTTTTGTTGCTGTTAACGGTGGTCTTTTACCTTGCATAGAAGAAAACTGTCATCTATTTTATGACATTTCTGACAATTTTATTTACCATTACATTATTTGGCAGCAGCATAATCTAGCAAGTCAATCTCCATTCATCAAGCCTCTATTCGATATACTATTCCAAGCATGCTTTTGAAATGTGCACTGACACTGACACTGACACTTTCCATTATCATCAAGTGAGTTATTTTAATTCAAAATGACATAATCAATCGAAGGAGAAACTCATGCACGCAGAGAATAAGTTACTTCTTTCCTAGTAGGATGTGTTTTTGCATATGTTAATAGTTTAAGTATAATCTGATGATTTCTACTCAGGTATTATTAACATTAATTTCTTAGATTCTATTGTAGGTTGTGTTTTCTAGAAGCAAACTCTGGTGGAGTTTAACATGCAAGATGTTTATTAGGGAGTGACCTTCCTTGGGGTCAAGCCCTGTGGAAGAAGGAGAAAGGAGGCAGGATTTGGCTGAGGAACAAGTCCAACTGTGATGCAGCTCTAGTAACAGCCTTGACTAAACCCACTGGACTGAGCTGGTGAGAGCTGGTGCTAAATTACCTGTAAATGTTGTCCAAAATAGCCAGGACTTTATATTCCAACTCCAACAGACATTAGATGTGGGTGTCCTGGAAAGGGCACGACTTTGAGGGAGGTGGCTCACTGCAGCTGAGGAAATCTCAGGATGGATTAATAGCTGAAAGCTGTCATTCCTGGCAACTAGTCATCAAATCCTTTTTTGAACTAGGAATTGGACTAGTACATTGCCATGTTTATTACAGATTTCAAATGTCATTCTTAGTTGGTAATGCATGTAAATCAGTAGAATCATTTGTCCATAAAATTATATATTCGTCATGATATCAAAATTAGGCATATAGTATAGAGAATTAAAGATTAGGTAGAAATTTAAGAAATAGGGGTAACTGTATCATAATTAATACATCCAGTTCATCCCAAGATTCACATTCTTATTGGAGGTGAAGCATTTGAAAAGGTCTTTTTTAGTCATTGTAGCCTGATTTAACAAAGTAATGGAGGAGTCAGGGTGTTTCTTATAATGGACCTGAATAACAAAGACTTTTACCAAAATCACAGCATTAGCTCATATTTTCCCAATCATTGCTACTTGTTGCTTTTTAGCCTAGAACAGTTTTGAGCATGCATTTGGAGTGTAAGCTTTTTTTCCTTTCACCAAGATACAGCATAAGACAAGTTCCAACACTTACTTTTATAGAATCAAAATATATAAGGACACTAAGTTCAGGTTACTTCAGTATTGTCTTTTCACTCTTACAGGTCCAGTATTCGCTCACCTTTGACTACAGAAACGTTCTGCCAGTTGTGTTTATAAAAGTCTTTCTCTTTCTTCCACTCATGATTTCTTCCATATAGTCGATTTAGTTTTCTTTCCAATGTATCTCACCCTCTCCACTCAAAATAGTTAGTTACTTGACTAGCTACTTTACTCTTCCTTTTGTCCTTCCCCATTCCTTGTTTCTAACGAGTGCATATGACTCATGTCCAACACCAAAAAGCAAGTTATATAACTTGAGACATTTGAACTTATGTTCCTAGGCCTTAAAAAAATGTTAATTTTCAAGGGGACAATATGAAAGTGAACATCTTTACCTTTGGTGATCTTAACTGCCTCTGTTACCATTAAAAATCATGAATTGGCTTATCTGAGAGATTTCATTGTCTATAAAACTCTACATGGGATTACTAAATTTTGAGAGGCTGGATTGAAAGACACATTATCGGCCTAAAGAATTCTATGGAAGAGAAGACATTGGCAAGATACCAAGGGACTTTCTTCACAATTCTAGGGCATTTCATCCATGAGACCTAGTAATGAGAATGAACCTCTTCCCATGATGTACTGCTTGATTCAGTTAACACATTGACTGACATGTGAGTTGTATTTAACTCAGGCTAGTTTTGAGCCCGGGGCCTCGTGAAGCAAAACTCTGCAGTTGGTTCGTGAAACTCTTACCTGTTGTTGTTCTTATTGTTACAATGAATATTGACAATTTAATTCTAAAAACATGAATTGTGTTGCATATAACTCACGTACAGAAAACAATAAAAAATAACAAATTAGAAGGGATTGTTTTGTTTTAATAAAACATCGTGGCCCCAGGGAAAATAATTTTTTTTCTAGTGTGGCAGTCAGTGTGTTAAATTAATAATAGAACCAGATTGTGACTTCAAAACCTTCCATTAACTTAAAAAATATGTATAATTTTAACTTCAGTTAAGAAGAAATACATAAATAGTTATTGGAAATCAGTAAATAGAATGTGGGTGTAACTGAAAGCATAATTGTTTAGATACCAGAGAGTGTTACTTTTAAAACATGATCAGAAATTCTTGGATGCTCATACTATTGTGAAGTGGGGTAACCTCCTCTTGTACCTGAGTGGACTTATAACAGCTTGTACCAAAAGAATAGGACAGAAGTGATTCTTAGATTTTCAAGGATAAGTCAAAAAGTCAAATATCTTCAGCCTTGTTCCCTGGAACACTTGCTTTGGAGTCCTGGGACATCATGTAAGTAGTTTGACTATCCTCAGGCCACCATACTCGAGGAAGCCCAAGCCACATGGAGAGGACCCAGGTGGGAGCTCAGGTCAACAGTCTCATGTGAGCCCAGGATTTGAGTCACCCCAGCCCAGGTGCCAAACATGCACGTGAAATAGCCTCCAAATGATTCCAGTGCCCAGTCCTTTTAGTCCACTCTAGGTAGTTGAAATTTCCAAGTTAAGCCCCAGACCTGTGAAGCAGAGATAAGCCATTTTTACCCTGCAAGCCCAAACTCCTGACTCACAGGATCTCTGAGCACAGCAAAATGGTTGTGGCTTTATGCCACTAAATGATGATGTGGTTGTTACACGGCAATAGATACCTAGAATGCCCAGGTTCTACAATTTTATGAACAAATTGTATCCCAAAAAGATTAAAGAGATGTGAGGCTCATGATAAACTCTTAAATTCAAAAATTCCATGGTTCCCTGATTACAAGATGTTCTCACAGTCAGAGCCATAGTAAAGGTCAGTAATGTTTTATGCAAACCAATGCTATTTGATATAAACTATAAACTATTTACTTTAAAAATTTTCTGTAGTAAGTTTAACTAGAAGCAAGAAACTTTCTATTCTTTTAAGTAATTTTTATCTATTAAATATGCACCAAACTATTTTCATATACATACATACAATAAAAATCAGAGAAGAAAATGCAAAGCTTTTGTTAGCAGTAATTTAGCTATTAGTTATTGCTTAATAACTATTCAAAAGCATGGAGATGCATGCTACCCAGAAGGATAATACTGAGATTTGAGAATTTGATTTTGGGCGTGTTGCATTGTTGTTTCAACAGGCTTTCTATTTGATGAAAATAGACACTTTTTAAAATCTATTTTCAGGATGAGATATTCAATAGTTTTTTCCTATTCCTCTAAATAAGAACATTTCACTTTGTGTTAAAAAAAATCCTTCCTGGCTTAGCATATTCCTTTTTGGCCATTTGCTCAGACTTAGAGTTTACTAACGACTCAGCAAAACTCTCATAAGTCCTTATCTAAGAGGAGAGAGAGAATAAAGAGAATAAAAGGTTACTGTATATATTCAAGCCCTTAGTAATTTGGCACTTTTATTAAAAGTTTGCTGAGAGCTCCAAGTCCTTAAAAACCTGAAGTAACATACTGATATTCCCTATTCAACTCTCAAATGACATTAGTTTTGGCTTCTATTAAAATAGCATATTTCACAAAATACCGTGCGTTACGTGTGACATTATGCACAGACCACGCACAATCAGAGCTGTAATAAAACTTGGAGGTCTAGTTTAAATCCCCGACTTAGCACTAGAATTGAATTGTCTCACTGTCTATGTTACTGCCTCAACCGTCTTGAAAAGAAGTTGCTTGTATTCTTTCCACTGGATTGGGTTCCAGCAAAGTCACAAGTAAACTCATCTGTGGTATGCAGCTTGGATTCCTAATGTAGGAAATCTGTCTGGCGGATTTTAGAGAGTTAACTACAGCACAAGCAAATATTAATACCTTGTTTTCCCGTAATTTTTGACATTGGTAGCATAAAACCTAGCAAGATGATAAACACAAACAAACATCTACATCTGTGCCAACAGGGCTCATTTAATAGTGTTATCATGTAGAGATTTATTATTAGCTTATAGATATTTGTATATCTTTTTCAGTCAGTAGTTGACAATTTTTGTTCTATTCTGACATCATAAAATTTCCTTCGTCAAACCTTATTACTGAGAGATGGACATTGACCACAAGGCCAGTCTTTACAAGTCTATTATATTTCCCTTTTTAAATCTTTAGGTTAGAAAATTTTTAAGGAGAAGTTTGGTATGGAAATTGCAAGTAACACTGAATATAAAGTGTTATATAGGACTATGAAGACAGAATATAAAATGAATCTGATGGGGCATATCAGAAATCTGAGATATAAAGCAAGCATACATTCCTCTCTTCCGATTTTATTGATATTCCAGACCTAAGAGCCTCATAACGCTGTAAGGGAGTCCTTCTTGGATTACAAGGTGTTAGAGGCAAATTCTTCAGAGACAGGGTCATGAATAGACTTCATTATAGCATCTGAGGATATAGTTTATTAGCCATGACTTGAATAGCTCAGTTAACAAAAAAAGACATGTTCTAATTCCCGGGAATTTGTCATAAATAGGGTAAATGAGTAAACAAATATCATTACCCCAAATACAAAAAAATGGGAATAACATAAAATGCAGATACATTGGATGACAGAAAATCAGTAGGTACTCAATTGCATTGTACTGTTAGGCTGTACTTTCCTATTAAAAGCTCACATTTTTAAGAAAATACATAGAACTTGCTTCTTCATTCTCATAGTATAATTTATTTCAATGACTAAATTTCTACTCTTCAAGAGCTGAGGATTAAAACACAGATTTCTTTATTTGATATCTGATGGAGTGATGTGTCTGAATGAGAGGTCAAACTCTGGCACTAGTAACTCAACAAGTAAAAGTTTAAAATACACCTAATTCTTCTGTATTAGCCAATATAAAGACAAGTGAACGTTTTTAATAGGTTATTATAAACACATTTTTCAAACAAAGAGCATATAACCCTCTTATTTGTAGATTCTCAAAATATAAGGTCTTTCCCTACATGTAAAGGAATGTTCAATCACTACAACATGTTTGAGGATATATACACATACACACACGCGTATATATATCATATATCATTTTATATATATGCTTACATATCACATATCATGTTATATAAACATAAATATATATTTAATGAGTACAGGCTATTAATGACTTCTACAGTTTTAGAGCTTAGTTCATATATATATGAAAGAAACAACCTATACATAATGTTTGAAGGGAATATCTCGTGCTGGGCCTTGGGAATTCAGCCGTAAAGAGGACAGAGTTCTTTCCCACAGGGAGTTTGCTATCTAGTAGCAGGAGGAAACCTTTAAATAAGTAAAACTTTAAATAAGTAAACAGAAAATCAATGATTTCAAAGTATAAATTCTATTCAAATTGATTATTTTGATCTTCTGTAAAGTGTCTGGGTGAAGAGGAGCTAATGTGGCCAGCATATGTAGTGAGTTCTGGCTGAGAAGATGTTTGATCTGTGACCTAAAAGGTGAGAAGCATCACTGATTCAAATAGCCCGTGGGTGTGAGCAAGTGCAAAGATCCTGATGTAGCTCAAATGGACAAGTGCAAGTCAGATAAGTAGAAGAAAACCCTGACTTACTATGTTTGCAAACCTGCTTAGTTTGTCATCTTTCTGAGTGTCCTTTGAAAGGTAATTTCTAGCAAAAAAGACAAAAGAGTCTTGATGTTTCATAGCTTAATAATTACAGAAGAATACACTCTTATTTTATAATCGCAGATTAGTGAGGTCTGTGACGTTTGGTTTTACAGAGTATGCAGGTAAATAAACATGTATTTCGGTCTGGGATGGTGTGGCGGACAGCCCTGAGAGATGTGTGGCAATTTCCTTAAATGGTTCTTGTTTTTGCAATAGCTCTATGAGCTAAAGGTTTACACCAAAAAGTGAGTCAATTTGACTCCACTCATTCATTCAATTAATCTTCCTACAAATATTTTTAGCATATTTGCTTGTTTCCTGGGCCCTTTTTCTGCCCTCAATTAGAGGGACAGGTAAAGGACCCATTACCAGGAAAGCAAAGCAGGTGTTGTGCTTGGGAAGGAAGAGTTCACTGGCCAACCGGAAATCTGAATTCTTAATCACAGAGCCTTGCTCATGACACGGTCATGATCCATAGCTTATAAGCCGCAGAACTGAGATCAGACCCTTGTCTACATAATCTCTTTCGTTCTTTTCCTCATTCATTCTTTCTTTATAAGTGGTTATATTCTTGCTTGTCTGTTTACTGCTTTCTTTTTTCGTTTCCTTTTGTTTTTATTTGGTAATTTCTTAGATTAGTTTGCCAATTTTCCTATAACTCTGTCTTCCCTCATGTAAGCTTGTTCTTTCATTAAATTCTCTTCCTATGAATCATAAAAGATGAATAATGTTTCCTGCACGGACTCCAATTGACAATCTAATCAAAACACTGAAATTCCAAGATGTCAGAAGGAACACCCACATACAGGGCAGAGTCACAGAGGAGCTAAGATCTTCAGTGAATAATTATGGGACCAGGATGTAGGTTGATGCGGGAAGGAATTCTATCAGGTTTCAAAGGACATAGGTTTCTGTAAAGAGAATTGAGGAGAAATGACTTTAAAGTCATGATAGGGAGCAAGGAGATCATCTATTCCATTTCTTGGCCCTGTATTATTCGAGAGGCACGCAGGCAGGGAATTATGCTCAAGAAGCAGCCAGATTTAAGTTAGGACTAGAAATCGCTAGAAAAACAACAGAAGAAAATGACACACCAGAAAACATATGTCCCAGGATTCAGGAAAAGAAGTGGCAGAAAAGAATATTTGGCTGTTATTGAAATACACCAAGTTATTTAAAGGCTGGGAAATTCAAAAGCTGAGGAAGAACATGTTTGCAGAAAGGACTACATAATGGCTGGGACAGGCATTTTGGAATATTAACAACAGCAGTACCATTGCAGATTTCTATGTATAATTCAAAGGAAGTGAGGAAGTGACAGGGGAAAACTTTTAGCAGTAGGCATTATTTAAGGGTTTAAACAGCAGTTGCCGTTCACATATAGGGCCAATAAAAAAAAAAAAAGACCCAAGTCCCAGAAATACTAGGAGAAATCAGGATATACATATTCTGTGACACATGGTATTTCCTTGAAGACCATAGAGAACACTTCTAGTTGCCCCCCAAAAACTCATTCTCCTTTTCTTCCATTGTAATGTAGAGCCAGATTCAAGACTGTCAAACTAGTCTGTATTTGTCAGCTCCCTGGCAGTTAGGCATGGTCATGGGACTAAATGCAAAACCATGTGTGTGAGTACAATTATTAAAATTTTAAATATGTTAAGATATTTCTAGAGTTTCTTTGTGGAAATACAAACAACTATGAATCAACATTTTCCTTTTTCCACATGTTTATGCAAATGTAACATACTATTACCACTCTCTACATTCTTTTTTTGTCCAATCTAAAATATACCCTTGTATAAATTCCACTGAACTTAAAAAACATGATGATTGTTTGACATTTTTATACTGCATACTATTATTTTTATGAATTTACCATATTTTACCTAAACACTCAACTTTAATGGATGGCTGGGTTCATTCATTCATTCAACAAACCTTTTTTGAGTCCTACTATGTACCAGGATTATTTCAGACTTTTACCAGTGAAAAAAACAGATAAAGATTAAAAGCTTCGTGTGATTTATATTCGAGATAAGAGAGGTAGACAACATGGGAACAGTGCTGCAATCACAGGGAAGGGCATTATTCTAGCACATGCCTAGCACATTTGAAGAAGTGCAAGGAAGTAAATGTGCCTAGGGCATGGGAGGTGAAGGGGAGGATGGTAGAAGATGGAAATGAAATCAAAGAGCAGCCACTGACCATACTTGGATATTTTCTCTGAGTGAATTGCAGAACCATTGCAGGCTTTAAGCAGTGAGTTGATTTCACTTGGGTTTTTCATCACTGACAATATGTGATAAATAAACTTGTGCACTTGTCATTTATGTATGTCCAAGTATCATAGTGGGATAATTCGCAGATTTAGGCTCAAAGGAAAAGGGATATGCACTTTTATGAATTTGATAGATATTGCCAAAAATGCCTCCCAGTGGAGATTGAATCTTTTCACACTCTCATTGGCAATATATGACTATATGTCTCTGTTGTATTTTTATTTCTATTCTCTTTTCTGTGTTCATGTACGTGTATTGTCATTGTTTTAGTATGAAAGAGCTTACGTTTTCCTTTTATAAGGAATAACTATGTTATTATATTACATAGAAGGGATTTTAACAAGCTTATATGACGATAGAAAAGTTTCCTGGATAAAAGGAGCAGTTTGCTATTCTAAAAGAATGTGAGATAATTAAACAATATGTAGTCCTAAAGATTCAGGACAGGACACCACTCATAAACACAGGAGGAATTATAGGTCTGACATTGGTGAAGAAACTCCTATTTTAATGTAAAGAACAGGTGTGTGCAGATGCATATAGTATTGTTGGTTTGTTGGAAGCCAGAATTGGACTTTGCTTCTTGATGTGTTCTATTTTCTTCTTGAAGTATGTGTGGAGTGGAGGGGGGGTGAGTGTGTAGATGATTTCTTGAGAAGAAAAGTGATTGTGGAAAAAGGGAAGCAAGTACAGAGGATGAAATATGTCTTTTAGGGAAGAAGAAAGAACATTGCCCAGTGAAACATAATTCAACTGAAATAAGTTAGAACACTAATCAAACAGGAGACCACGAGTGTACAGTGTCATCAGTTGGCTCAGGTGTGTGATTTTTTTTACAGCAGTCTCAGAAGTCTCTGTACAGACAAAGAGAACACAGGCAGTAGGAGTTACCCAAGGCTAGATGCTTGCAGGGCAAGTGGGATGAAAAGATATCGGGTCAAGAGTATTTAGAAATTCTTCAGAGAGAGCTTGAAGTATTGGACTGAAATTTAAGCTAAAAAGAAAAAATGCATTCCACGAACTTTAGAGAAAATTTTAATTCCATTCTTCCATTTATTACTACATATCATAGTCTGTATCAATGCTATTTATCATCATAGCTTGACCTGTGCTATATTACAGACAACAATTTTTAGACATAAATCAATTAATTTTAATTGACAAATTAAAATTGTATATATTGATTGTGTACCTGATGTTTTGAAATATGTGTATATTGTGAAATGACTAAATGGAGCTAATTTACATATGTATACTTCACACATTATTTTTTGTGGTAAAAATACTCAAAATCTACTCTCTTAGTTATCTTAAAGAATACAACAAATTGTTATTAACTATAGTCACCATGTTGTACAATAGATCTCTTGAATTTATTCCTCCTATCTGTCTGAAATTTTGTATCCTTTAACCAAGATCTCCTGAACCCCACCCTTCTATTCTACTATTTTATTCTAACCACCATTATACACTCTGCTTCTGTGAGTTTAACTTTTTTAGATTCCACATATAAGTGAGATCATACGGCATTTGTATTTCTGGGCCTGGCTTATTTTACTTAACATAATGTCCTCCATGCTCATCCATGTTGTTACAATAGAGAATAACAAATTTTGACTGCTCGCCTTACTTAACAAAATGCATGGAATATAATTAACTTCATGTTCCTTTCCCACACACCCTTTAAATATTCTCACGAAGAGTAATCTGTCTCTTGCCATTCTTGCAGTCCCTTAACATTGCTATAAAAACAAAACTTTTAAAAATAAATTCTCATTTTAAGTTGCAAACAGTCTCAATTCAGCAAATAATTAGCACGCTGAACATGACTTACACTTTTTTTCTCATCAGTATGAGGTTTGATATGTGTGAAGAGATTGTTGGCTTTCTGTTTTCCTGTGTAATTCCACCTGCACTACTCAACATCATTCTTATACTCCTGGTAAAAACAGGGAGATGGATGGTAGTAAGAGCAGCAGAAAGTTTTTTATTGACTGCTATTTTCAGATTCCATTTGTGATCTCTTGCCTGACCAAAATTTAAATTTCACTCTCTCCAAGGAGCATTTCTTTGCATGGTCTTCAGAGACCACAGCAATGCTGCTGGCTTTTCACTATTATTTTGGCTGAAGTGGATAGAGGCGGTGGTTGATGTTGTTGTCTGTGGCCCCTGGGAACCAGGTGGTCAACAGTCAACATCCAGTTTCTCTGTTAAGGCCTGAAGACCTAAGTGATTCCCATGCAGCGCTTTCCTCTCTCCTAGAGGTTGTCTTCAGGCCACAGGAAACTCTGATGCAACCTTTACCTTACCTTCAGTGGGAATTCAATTACTTCTCAACAAAACCTAGTGTCTCTCTCTTTCTCTCTCGTTTTCTCTCTCACTTGTTCCCTCTCACTCTCTCTTTCTCTCTTCTACTGCTCCCTCAGGCCAATGGAAACAGCCTATGGCCTTCAGACTCCCCATCCATACATCAGACACCAGTATGTTCATAAAAATTCAGAGGACATAGTATATATTAAACTCTTCTCTTTGTCCCATGGAAGTTGAACTTCTTTCCTGAAGAGAAAGAGAACACCTCACACGTTCCCTTGTGTACGATGGAAGTATGTATGGGTGAGCCTTAGAGAACCTGTTTCTTCAAACATCCCTCTTAAAACTTCTCTCTCCATCTGATTTCTAATATCTAATGTAGGTGTGGCTGGGCTATCTTTAGGGTAAATAAGTTTGTGGGGATTTTGTCTGTAAAACATTTTGATTATGAATATGTTACAAAGCTGATGAGTTGATATATATGATTCACTAGTGAAGATTTAGAATAATAGGTAGAGAAGGAGTATTTATATTTTTGTTGAATGTCAATTTAGGACATCATATTAAGGTTAAATGTAATATCCAGGCATGAGTTTTTCCTCTTCAGGTCCTCAGGTCCAGGCACCTTCTTTTCAAGTTCTTTATTATCAAACACACCACTCCTGGTTTCTTTAATACGTTCCATTTTACAAAATCATGGCAACAATGATTTTTCACAAAACGCTCTGGCTCCTTGGAGAATGTTCATATTGAAACAATAGAGATGCTCTTGCCTCTGAAGTTCCTTAATGCTATGTGTTTAATTGTAGTTACATCATTATGCGTGATGTTTTATCACCCATCCTGCTGAGCCTGAACGATGGCTTTGAATAATTATCTGAAAGGTTGTCACTATGATTTGTTGACCACAAATGCAAGTATTACCCACAATAAACTTAGAATGCACATTTCCAACCAGCTATTGTCTTAACCTCTTTATTCCATAATCACTGCATTCCTAGTTTTTGAAATCATTGAATATTGACTGCACCCCCATCTTCCATAACCACACCATGTATAGGATAGGCAATGAGCCATGGTAGGAACAAAAAGAATGGTTCTGTTGGCACAATGTTGTTCTTGCCTCATCCAGCACACTTTAAGGCTGCTCCTGGAAACACAATGTCATAACATCAACTGGCAATGACAGAGGTCATGATTGGACAGGCCCATTGGTGCTGCAGGGCATTCCCTTGCATACCCTTGAAGGATATGTGTGTGATCACTCTCAAAAGGCAGACCGGTCCCATGGAGCAGATCTTGTGGAGGGTGTGGGGTGACTACCCTGGATGCCAATTATGGAAGGTACACAGGGTAAAAGAGGCCCACTACCCTTCTAGCAATGCCAGTGCTGTAGACAAGAGGCGGCACCATGGTCAGAACATAGATGGATGAAAGCTAACACATGGGCCCACAGATATGGCTAAAGCCAAAGGTCACCAAATGTTATTGGCTGAATATCCCCTCCAAAACTCATGTTGAAATTTCATTGCCATTGTTACAGTATTCAGATGTGAGACATTTAAGAGGTGATTAGGTCATGAGAGCTATGTTCTCATGAATGGATTAATGTGGGGGAGTGAGCCCCTTATAAGAGGATAACGTCAGCCCACATTTGTGCTCTCTGTCTCCTGTGCAGTAGCATTGTTATAGTAGCAGAAAATGGACTAAGATACTAATAAATGGTTGATAGCCAAATCCTTGAACATGACCTATGTCTGACTAAAAATCACCCAAAATCAATACATTAGCACAATTCTGGAGACCCAATCTTGGGCAATTTTACATGCTAAATGAAATATTGTGCTGCTCAAGGGGACTGTCCACTTTCCAGGTCACTTTCCTGGAACAGAAAGATAACCCTATGTATTCAAATCCTGGAGCTTTTTAATGCACTTTTAACCCAATATATGGGAGTGAAGAGGTGGAGGCTGTGGAGAGTCCAGAAGGGCATAAGGAGCTTAGAGCTTTCTGGGGTCTCTGTTCAGACTAGGAAAACCCTGCCTGGACTGCACAGCTGGCCTCAGTTGGGCCTAGACACCCAAAGGGAACTTAGAAAATGTTAAGGAAGGCATTCCAAAGAGTTGAGTCCCTGCACTAGTTTCCTGGGACTGCTGTAAGAAAGGACCACAAACTGGGTGGCTTAAAACAACAGAAATTTATTCTCTCACAGTTTTGGAACCTAGAAGCCTGAAATCAAGGTGTGGGCAGGGCCACGCTTCCTCTGAAGGCCATAGGGAAGAATTTTTTCTTGCCTCTTTTATCTTCTGGTGTTGCCAGAAATCCTTGACATTCTTTGGCTTATAGATGCATCATACAATTTCTGCCTATGGCCTTTCTTCTCTGCTGTGTCTCTGTGACCAGATTTCCCTTTCCTTATAAGAACACTAGTCACATTGGATTTAGAGCCCATCCTAATCCAGTATGACCTCATCTTAACTTGATTACATCTGCAAAGACACTGTTTATGAATAAGGTTACATTCTGAGGTTGTGGGTGAACATGAATTTTGGGAGACACTATTCAACCTCGTACAATCCCTGAGTCACAGAGCCCTAGATAAAGGCCCTACTTACCAGAACCTAAAGACAGTATATGAGTATGAGACAAGTTCCACTAAGGAATTTGGGGTATTTCCTTTATAAAATCAGCTCAATGTGATCTGACTCATACTCACTTTGAAATTTAACATCTATTGTACTTTATTGCTTCATTCAAAACTTCCACCTAAGTATCCCATTATAAACATATATGTAGCCAATAATAAACTTGCAATTATCTCCAGAAAATAAGAAGTATGTATAAAATTATTAGGAGGTAAACGTATAAGTTGTAATCAGTAATATAGTTAAACAATACACAAAAATATTGTAAGGACAAAGTATGAAAATATATGGGATACAGCTAAAGATAGTGGGTAATGTTTGTTCAATTCTATGAATATAATAAAAATCACTGAATTGTATGCTTTAAAAGGATGAATTTTACAACACATAAATTTTATCTCAATAAAACTGTTTTAAAAATTGCGTGGGAGGTCAGGTGCAGTGGTTCACACCTATAATCCTAGCGCTTTGGCAAGCCGAGGTGGGACTATTGCTTGGAGTTCGAAACCAGCCTGAGCAAGAGCGAGACCCTGTCTCTCAAAAAATAGAAAAATTAGCCAGGTGTGGTAGTGCACGCCTGTAGTCCCAGCTACTCTGGAGGCTGAGGCAGGAGAATCGTTTGAGCTCAGGAGTTTGAGGTTGCAGTGAGCTATGACACTCCACTGCACTCTAGCCCGGGTGACAAAGCAAGACCCTGCCTCAAAAATAAATGAATAAAAAAATAAATAAATAAAAATGGTGTAAGAATTTTCAGCTTGAGATGAGGTTAATTAAAGCCCACTCTTTGGAGTAAATTTACTTTAAGATGTATTCAAGAAATTGAAAAGTGTAAATTGAAAATAATATATTAATTTAAAAAATATATATATCCTAAGATTTGTGTGTGTGTTTGTGTATGTCCCTGTATGTGATTCCTGTTTTTGGAAATTATATTCATATTTAAAATGCTGAATGATTTAGAAACTTAATCATTATTTGATTTATGCAAATGCCAGCATAGATTTATGTCAATCAAATAAGATGACAATTTTATTCTCCACATATATATCTCTCTATATATCTATCTATTATATATATATATATCTCATAGACTGAAAGGAGACTTCCTGAATCTTCAAATTATCAAAGACGAGTAGCCTAATCCTTCCTAAGACATAGATTGAAACCACATTTTGTTTCCATCAAGAAAACATATTGCCACCTAGTTTTGGAGAGAGATACAGGCAGGGTAGGGAGGGCATTGTTATTAGGTTGTAATCTTATTTAACGTCTCTATTAATCATCTAGTGGACAAAGAGATGCAAGCTAATGAAACTTAAATCACAATAAATTGTCAAGTGTTGTAACACCAATTAGTACAGAAATGATAAAAAGAGACCTTCAGTGATTAAAGGGCAACCACAAAATGAGATTCAGCTTGGAAAACACAATAGGATTGGCAAGTAGCCCTTGAGAGAAAAAACAATGTGTAACTGTTTTTAAGGTCACCATTCTAAAGATAAGTGAAGGATATTTAGTGAAACTCATCAAGTTCTTACTTTTTGCAATGCTGATTTAAAGGTCAGTTTTTGTATTTTAACTTGATTTCATTTTAAATTATTAAATAGACATCTTTTCCCACTAGATAGCTTATGGGAGTCATGGGCAAAGGATTGTTCAGTATGAGCAGTTTTTGCCTTTGGATTAATGTTTTCTCTGCCATAGAATAAAATTTTGAGGATGGTGGGGAAGAGGGAATGAAGAGGTTAAGAAAAAGAAATGAAATGAAATTTAAAAGGATTACCAGTATGGTAATTTTGTTAACCATAATGTAAAAATTTTTTTTAATTATGAATACTTGGTAAAATCTTTAAAGTCAGTTTGTCCTATGATGGGTTAAGAGAAGTCTTTTAACTAGAGTTATCACCGCAGAAAATGAGATTTCCTTAGTTCACTAAACAATTCCTAATGGTTTTGCAAACTATTCAGAGTGAATCTAGATTTGAAATTTTACAACAATATCTCCAGTTACTAAAAATGGTGTTAATTATCCTTTGACATACAGAGAGAGACAGAATAATAAATGAAAGCCCAAACAGAAAAATTTGAGCAAATAGTATCTTATAAATTACTCCTGTAATAGAGAAAGAATAACTATCTTTTCATGCAGTTATTTCAATATAATTTTAATCATTAGCTTTAGGAAGGGCTCCAAATATTAAACTTTACACATTTATCACATATTTTGTTCTAATCATATGAACAGTTAGTTTTAAGAAAGAAGTTGCATTTGCATGCCAAAATCATATATCTGCAATTAACAATTTTATGCCTTACATGTGAGATGATAAGCTTCAAAATAACTTTCAAAACATACATGATAAAAATCATAATATATATAATTTGTGCCTTTTTTTCACATCTAGATATTTAATATTTGGTAGGTATGAAAAAGTAGCACCTTTGTAAAAATCATAAAGTAATTATTTGATCTTCAGAGTATATTTATGTTTTAGAAATCTTAAAATATTAATATGTTTTGTAGGAAAAGATTACAAACAATAAAGAATAAAATACATTTTCTTATAGCAATGAATATCAAGAATATACATATTTTATTGCTTTGCACAAAATATTAATTACTTTTAAAAGTGAGAATTATTTCACTGGAATTAAAACTGCTCCAGTAAAATATTCAAATGGTTGAAAAAGGCAAATAGATATTGAACTATCTTACAGAAATTAATTAATTTGCTGAACTTCATAATTTTGTTCAGAAAAATTAAAACGTGTGGTTATTTTACAATACAAAAATAAGTAACAGCTCCATCCAGGAATCAATCCACACTGGGCCTGATTTGCATTTACTTCTGTATCCCCTGAATATCTTTACTGTGTATGGTCCTGACTTTGAAGCTGATGACAGCATGAGAGCAAAGGAGAAATAAAATCAGGATAAATAGCAATGAATCTTTCAAAGACAACAGCAGATGGGTAATCTGTATAGATATGCATTCACCCGAAAATGCACCTAGCTGTACAATGAATTTTATAAGCAGAAATTCTTTTTGAATAATATTTTGACTGTGGATCATGTCTGTTGTGCACTTTTGGAGATTTAAAACTTAATCTACACTTTTGCCCTAAGAATGGAACTTCCGCAGAATTATGTCTTACCCTAAATTCTCATTTTGTCCCTTATTATTTCAGCATAGAGACATTCTACTTTGTTTATAAGGGAATCAAAATGTGTTCTAGTTTAACCTTTTAATTTTTTCTTGAAATGCACATATATTTCAGCCAGTTACAAAATATGCCTCCTTTTGGTGCCATATGTGGTGAGATAATTATTAGTCTCTATGCATAGAACCATCTTTTCTGTAAAGTGCACTTTGGCATGAATCTAGGCATCTCTCACCTTCATTTCTGAAATAGGGGGCCTGTTCCAAGCTCCAAAGAATACAGAGGATGGTGATTTCACAATGGAAGAGTACCATTACCGTGGAGATTTAAAATATTTCAGCCTAAGACTAGTGACACTTTTCTAGTGCAGATTCAAGGCTCTCTCACGGGTCCTGAAAATTTTAGAAAGATATGCAATTAGAATAAAGTTTCTATAGTAGCCAAAAGCTGCACTTCTGTCATTTTGTGCCCATCCTAATTCAAACAACACCAGAACTCTCACACAACCCCTGACAGAGAGGTTACAATTGCCAACATTCTTGCTGGTATTTATAAATAGACCATTTTAGTGTACATATGAGATCATATGAGGGGTTACAAGCATCCTGATTCTATCTGATGACTATTTTAGGGGAACTTTATCAGAAAATTTAAAAGATTAAGTAATCTAAGTAAAAATTAATTTGCAAATCTAATGTGAGGATGATTATTTTAATATTTACACAGGAATATAAGCCATATCAGAGTAAAAATTCCACATTCAAAAGTTAGTAATGATTTTATAAAAACAATAATAATAAATTTTATTTTACTTATCAGTTGGCTGCTTTATGCCAGGCCCTGTCCTCAATGCTTTTATGTAGTGCCATATCTAACCTCTACAACTACTCTATGAGGTATTGTTATCTTTAATAAATAAGATTAGGAAAGTGAGTTTAACAAACAAAAACTTCCTAAAATCTCAGAGGATTAGATAATGAATGCTAATTTCTTGGACACAGAAGTTTCACTGTGTATTTGAGTGCCTCTTTGGGGCAGCTGCTGTCAATGTGTCCACTCGGTGATCCACCCAACCAAAATAGGACTTGGAAACAGTCTTGCATGTGCTCATGAGGGAACAGAAGCTTGGAACACTGGTGGTCACACTAAGCCTAACATAGTGGGTTGTACTAGACCCTGCTTGACTCTTCACTAAACCCAATTCCTTCTCTTTCTGGGCACACAGCTTGATGGAATTTCCCAGCTTCCTTTGTGGTCTTGTGACTGAGTTCTAACAATGAAATATGAGTACTAATTTCATTATTAGCTTTCATTCCCCTCCCTGTCTTATATAGAATTCCCATAATCACCCAGGTTCTTTTTTCTTCTGCCTTGTTGATGCAGATAAACACAGGGACCCTGGAAGCCATGTGTTAAAGATGGACAGACTAAACCCAAGATGGAAAGAGTCTGGATCCCTCAATCATTTTTTGGAAGGATGCTGGGTAAGTGAGGAATAAATTCTTATCTGTTTCAGCCACTATAAAGTTTGTTCATTTCATCAATTCTAAAACATGCATTGTTTTTTTCCAAAATATAACACCTTGGAAGTCAGGATTCCTCATACAATCAATGGTGTCTTAACACTATTTGGTAGCACTTTTTTCTTCGTTGTAAACTAATATTAGTTATTAAGAGTCAATAGTGTCTTATATTTGATGAAATATGGCAATGCACAGGTCATCTTGATTTCAAAATTCATGATCTTAATCACTATATACATTATCTATCTCCTTTAGTTATGAACTGCATTGATTAAGATAGCTATTTGGCTCATAGTATTATGCTTCATTACCAAATTTCATTTCAGAGTGTTCCTTCCTTCCTTTTCAGCAGTTCACCTGGGAAAACTTGAACATTATGGTAGTCATCTTTTCTAATTGCATTCCAGGTGTGGGTTGGTTAAAATTAATTTTTAAGTGGTTTTCTGCTATTTAGAAAATCCGAAGTCCATGATATAAATTGATAATATTCTACACATTTTTCAGGAAGGAAGATGCCATTGACTGTAAAGGAAATAAGGTTTGGTACAAATTAAAATTATATCCACCATAAATTAGAGTTCAAGTACACCTAACAGGAAAAGGCCACAAAGAGGTAAAGAGATTAGGATCAAATGGCCTTTTGTTAAAGTTGGCTGGTTCTACCATTGAGTAGTACCAGCGCGATTAGGATGATAAGAATATGAACTTTGACTCTTATCTCTGTAAAGTACCATCCCTTTGTGAACCCAGGGATGGTAATTAAGTCCACTGAGTATAGTTTACTCATCTGTAAAATGGCAATAATATGTATTTTATCAAATTCTTGTGAGGATAAATATGACATATAAATAATATTTATTTATATGTAAATGCTAGATCCTTCTCCCTATCCTCTTTGACTTACAGAACTTTCAGTGGAACTTTTAAATTTATCTGATTTATGACTTAAATATTGAAGAAAGTATGTGCAAAATTATCTTCATTCTCATATTGCTTATTTAAATGAAAAAGTGAAAGTGAAACAAAACCTTTTCTTTCTGCCTCATTAGCTCAGTAAAATATAATTTTCTCTAAGTTCTTTCTGTTCCTATGGGAAAGATCAAGTGATTTTTGGAACTCATAGTCACATTTCACAATCTTTTCATACCTCTATGGATTTATTCTTTGTAAGATAGAACCTTAATTTGAGTCTGCTTTTAGACCATATAGGCCAAACAAAGGTGATGGTATATTTTGAGGGGAAATGGTAGAAACTTCATTCACTAGTGAAATTTCCCCAAAGTTGTTCAAATCTCACAAAGGAACTGGACACGTTCTCACATCTATGAATAAAGAAATAGGCCATTTCCAAAAGCAGAGGCCATAACCTCCTCTGGGGTAGCTAAATTGATAATATTCTATACATTTTTCATCTGTCCTAAATGGGAAAAAGTGAACTGCTGAGTCGGATGTCAAAATATCTGTGAGAATTCCTCCTACTTATAATGAGTTAGCAGAGTACTATAGACTGACTGCCTATGTCCCCCCAAAATTCATATGTTGAAATCCTAAGGCCCAATGTGATGGTGTTAGGAGGTGGGGCCTTTGGGAGGTAATTAGGTCATGAAGGCAGAGTCCTCATGAATGCGATCAGTTCCTTTATAAAATGAGACTCTAGCGAGTTCCTCCACCCCTTCCACCCTGTGCGAACACACCTAGCTGACAGCTGTCTATGAACAAGGAAGGAAGTTCTCACCAGACACAGAATCTTCCGGCACCTTGATCTTGGACTTCCCAGCCTTCAGAAATTTGAGAAATAAATTTCTATTGTTTATAAGCCATCCAGTCTATGATATTCTGTTATAGCAGCCTGAACCAAGAACACAGATAAAACCAGAAAATCCATTTTTACAAATAGTTATAATAATGTTTTCTTAGAGCGCTAGCAGTTTGCAACCATCTCAGATCCTATCACTGGTGCTAAGAAATTCCAAAAAAGTGTGAATATTCTTTTTCACAATTTATCAATGGAGGAGCTCTCCACCGCACATCTGAATCTGGAGAAGAACATGTAGCTGTGTGCTGTGTATGATGTAAAAGTGAAATAATGATTATAATGAGTTCCTCCTTTTAGGAATACTGATTTAGAGAACTATAAAAACAACCCTGTGAATTTTGAATAATATTTGAGGCAGGAAACATTAGAAAAATATGGAAATAATGAATTCATTAAATGAGAAATTGGGAGCATTATCATTTGGTTATTAAAAGAAGTGAGGTAGACCACAGGTAAAAGGGGTTGATTGTATTATTTTTTAACTAAAGTTTTTGTTGAAGAAGCATAACATTATCAGATATCCTTTATTATTCTCCTCATGTTATTGCTCCTAAAAAACACCATTCTAACTTCTACAATCACCTAGTTTTGCTAGTTTTTCAGCTTCGTATAAACAGAATTACACAATACACACTTTTTTTTATAGGCTTCTTTTGTTTCATTTTATATGACGAGATACATTGATGTTGTTATTCAGTAGTTTCTTCGCTTTCACTGCCATGTAGTATTCCATTAAATGAATACATGTCACTATCCATTCTACTATTTATAAGCATTAAGGTTGTTTCCAATTTGGGGTCATGTCAAATAGTACTGCTGTGTATATTCTTATACGTTGCTTGTGTTGAACACATACGCACAATTTTCAGGGTACACCCTATTCTTATTAGTATTCTTATTCTATTCCTGTTCTTAGAAATAGATTGTTTAGTCATAATATATGCGTATGTATAGACTTATACATGTAAACAACTTTCCAAAGTGGTTATACCAATTTATACTTCCACCAGACGCATATGAGAGTCTTAACAACAATTGGTGATATCGTTTTTAATATCCAGTTTAATGGAAATCTGTTCCATTAGGTTTTACTTTGTATTTCCTTCACTATGAATGGTATTGAGTACCTTTCCCTATGTTTATCGACTTTTTGATTAAACTCTTTTGTAAAGAACCTGCTCAAATCTTTCACCTTTTTTCTAATTTAATTGCTTTCCATATACTAACTGGTTTGTAGTTCTTATATGTTCTGGATATAAAGTTAAATTTGAGACTTTATTGAGTTTATTGATCAGTTTAGGAAAACTGATATCTTCACAATATTGAATCTTTCAAATTATAATTGTGGTACCTGCTTCTTTTTATTTAGGTCTTTTAAATTTTCTCTAATAAAATTTTGTGGTTTCCTATGCAGAGGTTTTGCATATCTTTCATTAGATATATTACTAAGTATTAATGATTTTTAACATTACTTTAAATAGTAATTTTGTAATTTCTTTTCTTCATGTTTTTCTTCATTCCTTTTGTGTCCAAATACTTTACTAAATTCATTGATAGATTCACATATTTTGTCCCTATTTTGTTTTATTTTCTAAGAACATAATCATGACACATGTGAATACTGACAATTTTATTTCTTCCTTTTCAATTCTTATGCCTTACATTTTTCTCTGGTTTTATTGCCCTGAATAGAACCTCCTGTGAAATGATGAATAAAGGTGGTGGGAGTAGGCATCTTTGGGTTTTTTTCATTCAGTCTTAAAGAGGAAATTCCCTAAAATTTCACAAGAAATTGTATTTCTGTTGATTTTTGTAGATTCAGTAATCAGGTTAAGAAAGTCTTTTAAAATTCTAGTATGCTAAGTTTACTTTTCAAAGCACAAATAGTATCACATTTTATCAAATATTTCTTATGTCTATTGAGATGATCATATATTTTTCCTCAATATTTCTGGTACTGTGGCTAATTATACTGGTTGATTTTTTGACTGCTAACCCAAAATTTTCTTTGGATTACAATAAATGTAAAGAAATTATAATATATGATCATGTTTTATGTATTACTATATTCTGTATTTTATGCATTCTATATTATATTTTATTTAGGATTTCACATTTATGTTCATCAGAGAGATCAGCCTCTAATTTTATTTCTTTCAATGTCCTCATCAGATTTTGGTTTCAAAGGTATGCTCCCCTCATAAAATGATGTAGGAAGTGTTCTCTGGGATAAATTTTTAAAATATTGACACTACTTGTATCTTAAATGTTTGACTTAATCACCACTAAAACTGTATAGGCCTGGTGATGTTTTCCAAGAATGTTTTAAAATATATATTCAATTTTTAAAATAGATACAGGACCATTATGGTTTTCTATTTAATTCGTTTCCATTTGGGCAAATTTATCACTTTTTGCTCCTCATTCTGTCTTCATTCCTGATTGAGACCATGTGCCTTCTGCCTGCAAATTACCTTTAGTATACCTTTAAGTGTAATTCTGCTTGTGACAGAGTCTACCTTTTTTTTTTTTGCCTAAAGATATTTTATTTTACCTTCAATTTCTTAAGTTTTTTTTCTTATTCCTGGGTATGGAATCATTCTTTAGCAATTTTTTCATTAAGTACTTTAATGATTTCAATATATTGCCTTCTGACTGTAAGTTTTGTCTAAAAGTCAGTCGATGGTCTTATATGTTGCTGTTTTAAGGTTAGAGTACCTTTTTTCCTCTTGCTGCTTTCAAAATATTTTTTCTTTATCCTTGGTTCTTAGAAATTGGACTATGGTATGCTTAGTCATGATTTTCTTTTATTCATTTTGGTCTGAGTTTGCTGAGTTTCTTGGACCTATGGGTTGACGTCTTTCATCAGTTTTGGAAAATTCTAAACTACAATTTCTTGAAAAATTTCTCCTTCCTTAATTTTTTTCTCCTCCTAGAAATCCTATTACACATATGTTAGATATTTCACTGTTATAAATATGTACTTTTTTGTATATTGAATTCTCCTTTCTGTGGTTTAGTTTGTGTATTTTCAATTGATCTATATTACAGTTCAATAATTCTTAAATCAGAAATTTTGTCTTGTATTAGATCTTTAAAATTTGTCAATATATGCTTTGTTACTCTGCCTGTGATCAATTTTGGAAAATGTTCCAAGTATACTTGGAAAGAGTATGTGTTCTGCAGTTATTCATAGTGGTATCCTCTATGTCAATTTGGTCCAGTTGTTTTTAGTCATTTTGTTTCATTCTCTGTAAAATTACTGATATTTTGTCTGCTTTTTTAATTACCAAGAGAGATATGTGAAAAGTTTTCCAATATATTTGTGATAGTGTTTATTTCTTTTTTATTTCTATCAATTTTTGCTTCCTATGGGACGATCCTATGTTATATACATATAAGTTTAGAATTGATAATCTTCCTGACAGATTGACCCTATTATGTTATAGCACCTCTTTTCAGCTCTAGTCATTCTTCTTGCCTAAAATCTTAGCATAGCTACCTTCAAATTTTTTTTGTTGTTATTTCTTTTTTTATGGTATATTTTCCCATTCTTTTATTATACACATTTCTGTGTTTTGTTCTTGGTGGTGATATTTTTATTTCAGATGTGTCTTTTTATAAGCAGCCTATATTTAGATTCTCTTTTCTAATCCAGAGTGTCATTTTTGTTTGATTATTTATACTCTTTTGAATTGGTGGAATTGCTTATTTATTTGGATATATGTGTATCTATTGCATGATATTTTTTTCTTCTTTCTTGCCTGCTTTAGGATGGATCAAACTACTTTTAATTATTCATTTTTCTTCTTTATGAATTCTTAAGTTACTCACTCAAGATATTAGAACATGAATCTTTGATTTAATAAGATTTGATGTGAACATTTTCACTGCTACTTCCAAAATACTAGAATTTTTAAATAATGTGACAACCTATATGCCCTCCTACTTTTTGTGCTGTCGTTGCCAAGAATTTTAATTTAATTATACATATAATTCAAAGAGCACACAGTATTATTAATGTTTTGTATATGTTAGTCTTCCCATTGTTCTGTTTTTCTCTGCCTTTCTATGATTCTGTTGAGAAGCTAGGAATTCAACATGGGTGATAAATCAAAGAAATTGAAAAGGAAAGGAAAGAGTATTAAAATCCATGGATTTACTACTACATGCCAGGTGGTGTGCACTGTGTTAATAATAATAAAATTAATCATTCGTTTTCTGCATACCATGAGCCAGACACTATCCTAAATCCTTCACATGTGATATACCTTTAAAGCTTCAGAAAAGCTTTCTGGAATTTTGTTTAACCTCTTGTGTGTATATGAAAACAAGAAAAACTCACCTTGAAGTCAACAAATATATATTGTATCCTTTTATATACCAGACATTGTTTGAAGTACTGGGGATACAGCAAAGAACCACACAGACAAAATCCTAGTCATTGTGGTGGCTACTTTCTGGTGTAAAGAGACAGGCAACAAAAAATAAACAAGTTAATATATAAATAACTATATGATGTGAGAGATTGTGATTACTGCTATAGGGGAAAATAAAGTATGAATTTGGTTTGCTATTTTATGTTAGGATGGTGAATGGTGGCCTCAGTGGCAAAGCTTTATTTGAGGAAATACTTAAAGAAAATATTAGGCTCTAAAACTCAGATAAGGCTCAGAAAAGTTAAAAATTACAAAAATTTTGAAAGTAATAAACTACTGAGTCAGTCTCCCCAATTACTAGGCTTGTTCCACTCATTCATAGAGGTAGTAAATACTAAAGATAGGAAATACTGAGAAAAAACATCAGGCCTTGGGGAAATTGTAGCCTTTTTCAGTTTAATATTTTTCAAACTTATTACTCTTTGTTTCTAGTTTTATCTATTCTGCCATCTTGCTCAATGGCAAGAAAAATTCTTATTTCTCAAAATAAATACATACAAGATGTCGCAGAAATCTTAATGCAATCCTAACCTCTCAATAGATAGATAAAGTGAGCTCCCTACGTGCTAACTTAAATAAGTATTTGAGGAAACAGGGATACAGACATTTTAATTTTGCTCAAAATTACATTCAATATTATCTCTCTGTTTCCTTGTAAATAGAGTCAATAAATACCAATTAAAAATACATAGTTTGTGACAAAAGCAGTGACCTCTACTTTATATAAGGAAGAAAGATAAATTGTGTTTTAAAACATCACCTATTGTCCATAGGTTTCTCCTCTCTCTCTCCCAAAACTTTACTAAAAACTATTTTGTAATAAAAACATCTTATTGCAGCAGGAAGTTTGGGAAAAGAAGACCTAATGAAAAGAGGCTAAATTTTATGAGTCATCTAATGTGCAATAGGTGGGTTTGTTGGTTAAAATACAAAATACCTAGTTAAATGTAGAGTATCAAATAAATGACAAATAAGGGGTTTTTTTGTATACATTGTCCCAAATACTGCATGGGAAAAACTTACACTAAAAAAAATTCATTTTTATCTGAAATTCAAATTTAATTATATGTTCTATATTTTGATTTGCTAAATACGGCAACCCTCGCAGAAGGAATAGCTCCTAAGATGAGCCAGAAATTGAACCAATTCAGCAGAAAGTGAACTCGGAGTCAGAAGAAAAATAAAGACTCCCATGAAGTCTGCTGTCTTACTACTTTCTGTGACTTTAGGAGTTTTATAGGTCCAAAGGGAGTAGATAAGCCTTAGGATGGGGGTTAGGGGAGAGACAGCAGAGATGATCTAATCTAGCTATGGGGTTTGGATGCAGGAAATCCCACATGTACTTTCAATTATTTTTACATAAGAAAATTGTAGTATCTCTTCCTCTGAAAGCAGTATGTCGATCAATTTTCCTAGTTTGATTACTTGAGCTTTAGTATCTTTCTTAATCTCTTTTCATAAATACTTTAGAAGATTCTTCTGGCTCCATCTTTCTACTTTGTAGAGCTAAATTCACATGTAACTGCTACATGCAAATGCCAGAGCACCCTTGAAAGCCATTTAACTACCTCATCTCCAAAAGATTCTAAAGAGAACAATTTTAATGATTATTTATCATTATGTTGATTCTTTTATAAATGTAATTATCTTTTGCATGGTATATTTTAGAAAACATCTCATATGTGCTAATTAATTGGTAAGTTCAAATGTAAATAAATATATGTATAAAAACATTCTTAAGTTATACATGTAGAGTAAAATGATTTTACTATATTTGCAGGCAAATTCTTCAGTCCTTGAAACCACATTGCACAATGTGTTATGTAGATAAAGATTCCAAGTTAAAAATTTCATGTTAACATTTGTGAAAATGGAAGACCAAAACAAGGCAATAAAAAAAAAACAAATAATTTTCTAAAATTATAAATTTATATTGTTATTATGTTGGAATGATAAAATCTTTGGCACAACATTGCTATGACATGAGGTATTATATTATTGGCCAACTAAGTGTTACTTGGATATATTTATTGGTTGTGTTTCTTTAACATTTAGTCAGTTTTAGATGGAATAACTGAGCAGGGTGATCCAAATTCATAATTAAACGTTAGATTTTTATTATTTTATTTTATTTTACTTTATTTGTATATTGCAATGTCATTACAAATGCAAATTTTCATTCTTTGATTAAAGTATTTAAAATTCCTTACAAGTATATTAAAAATACACAGTGATGAAAGCCAAACCTATGTGAAAGTAACTGTAATTATTAGCAACTATTAAATAGAAATTATTAATAAACTTGTTCTTTACATAGCAATCTCTGAGTGCACTAAGCTTGTCAAAAATGTGTAAAGATACTTTGCATTTGCATTCCAGTGTGGCGCTTCTAAAGGTCATTTTTCTAAAGCATGCACAAAAAGATAAAAAGCAAAGAAGTTACATTTATTTTCATATTAACCTCTCATCAAAACTAGGACTGAATTGCCACAGGGAAATATGGTATTGGTGGCATTTTCTAAGATAATGACATCTATTTTACTTGGCACTTTTAATATTTCAAACTTAAGAGACAAGAAAAAATAATATCTAACATTTAATATTCTGCCTACTCTGTTTGTGTCATTCAAGTTAACCACTTGAAACATTGCTCACTCAGGGTGTATTCAAAATATATCTAAGGAAATATTAACAGAAGAACTATTTACAAAATGTAGGCTATTAAGGAAAACCAGAAAGATTGGAGGAAGCACCTCAGGGCTGGCAAGAACTATGAGCTGTGAATATGCCTAGGTCTAAGGAAGCGAAACAATAGAACAGTTACTAGAATTGGGAAATGTAACTTTGGTTGTAAGAGGAGATTCCCAGGTAGAAACTGTAGCCTTCAGTAGACCTGGCAAGAGTCAGAGGAACGTATACCAAACCTTAATCTCCTTCCCCCATCAGGTCTTTTGCAAGTGCTTCCCGTTGGTCAAACCCAAACTCAGGGCAAAGGAGCTCTGGCAAGGTCAATTTCCCAGTGAACATAATAGTGTGGGAAAGGGTCAAGAGGAGATTTGGGGAAGCAATCAAAAATATCCAGCAGAGTCTGCTCCTTTTTCTTCTCACTATCTACTTTTTTCTTTCTCTTGATTAAAAAAAAAGGTATGTCTCTATGCAAAATATCATAAGCTCCCATTTAATCATAGGATGATAGCCCTATAAATATACTCCTACCTAAAATGTAAAATATTAGCCACCACTATTTCTTTTAATATAATGGGAGAGAAACATAAAAAAAAAAAACCTGACTTTAACAGTCCCATTTCTGTAATTTCCATCTTCTCATCCTTACGTAATATTCCTCTTACCATTTCCTAAACTGGATAGAATTCTTTACCAAGTGAGGTGAACCAAACCTTTTTTTCCCTGGGATCCAAATCCTCTGTGTCCCTATTTTTATTAGATTGCTGTAGTGTTCCATTGACCAACGCTGGGTAAGGGGGCACTAAAAGGTATGCCAGTGATTGTTCTGCTTCCAGACATTGTCCTTTTTGAGCCTTTATGTCACAGCTATCCTCTTTCTCTTTGATAATCAAGATTAATCATCTTGCCTTGATAGCATCCCTCTTGATAGTGACCCTCTTCTCTTATAAGGAAATTTCTTTTCCTTATAAATCACCTAGTCTCAGGTATTTAGTTATAGCGACAGAAAACAAAGATGAATTTTTACAGGCAGAAAGGCATATTTTTGTCCCAGATATATATTTATCCCTGTATGAATAAATTACTAACTATCTATGATGAAAAAGGGCCTGAGGTAATGGGACTGATCCCAGATGGAAGGCTATTCTTTTGGGAAATAATGCTATATCAGGTGTTCAGCATTGGCCTCTGGGGTTGGCAAGTAAGATGCTCAGTAATGGCAGTAACCAGATTAACTCTGGTGGGGGCTATTCTAAGCTGGAGAAATTATGCATGGCCTTTATGCCTACCCTCATGAATATTTCGTATGTGGACCCACTTAACAAGCAGAAAGACGTCTGGGAAGAACTCAATGACGTCTACCTGAAGGGTCAAATTCTCCATCCTTTTTATTTAATATCTCCTCTGAAACGAATCTTCTCTGGTGATCATTTACAGTGAATATAATCATCTTCATCATTGGTGCCTATACCAAGAAGTTCATTAAATACCTCTTGCCCAGACTTATCACCAACCTTGCAGTCTTGTTCTTTTCAAGGGCTTGACCTACCATTAGCAAGTATCACTATTTTCCTAAGACAGTCTCTCCTTCCACATAAAGATGACAAATATGTATACTGACTCAAGCTCTGTCTACTAGGAGAATTTCCTTTTTCTGTAATTTTCGGGTCTCCCTTGAGTGGGGCTGTTACAGAAACTACTCACTTCCATGTAGCATCATCACATTGTGTGGTGCATGCTTTCTCCTTCATAGTAGGATGGTCATAGAAAACTTCCCATGAAGCCTGAGTTGTGGTGTGAAGGAGAGAAAGTAAAGAGTAGCAACAATTACTATAGATGTCTAAATTTCCTGTTTGTGCACTAATCTTGTTTCTTCTGGTCCTACTTTTTTTGTTTTCATACCCCTCATCTCCAGATTTCCATGGAATTCTGTGGCACACACCCAATTTTATAATCTGATGACTTAGATAACACCCAAATCATTATAAACATTTAGGTCACACTTTTACTTGGTGCCCTATTATAAAGAGTTTGGATTTTAGAAACAAGCCAGGAGCAACTTTTCAATGGTCTCTGGTTAGCAGGTAGGGCGCTTAGTAGTGGCAATGTCCACATCAACCTGGGTGACAGTACTTCTATGATACTGAGCCTAGAAACAGTTTTTATCCCTATAAAAAGAGAGTCTTGCCTCAGATAAAACTCTGAGCCTGAGCCATAATTTCTTCTCAAGCCCTGCTAGAGGCTGCACACTGCATTCTTCTCTCGACTTACTATCCAATTCCTGTTTTATTTACTATAGGGAATGGGAAATCTTTTCTATAAATGAACAGATAGTAAATATTTTAGGCTTTCTAGGCCATACAATCTCTGTTACAACTTCTGCTGTTGTAGCATGAAATCATATAAAAACTATTCTTAACTCATGAGCCATACAAAAACAGATGATAGGCCAGATTTGGCCCAAAGACTGTTGTTTGCCAACCCTGGGTCATGAGGCCCAAGTGGTGGGGCAGCTTGAACTGCAAGTGGGGCTTGCAGCATAAATTGTTCTTGCTTAAGGTCCCTTCAAATTTGACTTTTGTGGATTATCCAGTAAAAATAATGGAATAGCATGATAAAATATGGTATATGTTGCCTTCAAAATCCAAAGACACCATGAAGCATAGTGACTTTTTTGGTCATAGATGGAGGAGCAACTTGTCCTTCAGAAAGGGTGTTCTGATATGATGAAGAACCATAAAACCCCTAGCAACTTGTGGCAGCACCCTCAACATTATAAAAAAAAAAAAAAAAAAAAAAAAAAAAAAAAAAAAAAAAAAAAAAAAAAAAAAAAAAAAAAAAAAAAAAAAAAAAAAAAAAAAAAAAAAAAAAACCAACTGGACGGGGTAAACAATTTGAAATTGAAGAATAGTACCCCAATCTTTCTTGTCTTTTGTGGTGGTATAAGTTTGATTTCTAGATACAGCCAGGAGCAACTTTTCTATGGTTCTGGTTACATGTAGGGCGCTAGTAGGGCATTCCACACACTTTCTGTGCAGTACTTCTATGTACTGACCTAGAAACAGTTTTTACCCTAAAGGGTCTTAGCAGAAAAACTCTGATGAGCCATAATTTCTTCTCAAGCTGCTAAGAAGTGCACACTGCATTCTTACTATTACTATCCATCTGGATAAGTATCATAGGAATGGGAAATCTTGTCTAATGAATCATTGGCAAGATTTTGGTTCTGATACCATACTCTCTAGAACTCCACAATTCTCCATGTGGCAAACACGTGATTGCTCTAAAGTTTCGGATCAGCTTGAGTTCAGACCTACTATCCAATAACCACTGAAAAGTCTGGGCATCTACCTTTCTTCAGTGCACCTTATCCCAGTACAAATGTCACTAGTGCCTCTAGAGAAGGCTTTGAGGGGGATTCATAATGCACACCTGTGTCTGTGTATGCAAAGTGTTTCCTCATGGGGAACTGGCCTCTTTCTCAACAGACTGTGCTTCTGTGAGATGGTTTAGTTCTGTTAACTAAGAAAGAGACTGAGAATTCACATGGTGGATATTTCTGCCTGCCAGACCTATAATATTTCAGCCTATTTATGCCAGGTAGGTATTATATATTACCTTAATACAAAGCCTATCTATTTTCTTCCTGGGGAGCTTGTGATCAATCAGCTATCACTACAGCTCCATGTATGTGGACACATTCTGAATAGCACCCCTTTCCTCTAGCTCAGAACTTCTCACATTAGCCTGCACATTAGAACTCCCTGGGGAGCTTTGAAAATGCTGTTGCCTGGGCCTTACCCCAGACCAATTCAATCATAATCATTGAAGGTAGGAGGCAGGAGTCAGTATTTTTAAAAACACCCGAGGTGAGTAAAATGTACAGCCAGGTTTGAGAATCACTGCTCTGGTTTATTGTGATAATTTCACTCACTTTGTCTCTGAAGATGAATTGTTACCACCTGACTGCTGTAACTCTGAGATTCCATCATTCCCACTGGTACCTGTGAATTCAATTTTATAGCAGGATCTCTGATCCAGAAAAAATAGTCACCATAGAATATTTCAAATATTTTGATGTCCACCTCACCAAGGCATCCCCTGTACTTGGTGAAGAGCATGCCCTCTCAGGCATAGTGAGAGAGTAGTTGAGCAAATGCCAAACAATAGATACCTTCAACCATCTTCATCTTTCTTCATCTTAAATTCCTTCCTGTATAATATGTCAAGGCAGGCCTGGCATCAAAATCCCATTGACTGAAAACCTAGCAAACTATAAATAGGGTACTCCACCAATGCCCAGGTCCTCTTGCCAATTCACTGCATCCTGAATCCTAGAATGAATCTATATCAGTAAACTTAGTCAAATTATCCCTGTGTTATCCTTGATCTAACAATCTTAAGGTAGCTTCCATACGTGCACTCCTGATTTCTACCAATACAAATTGCATGGTCCTGGGATTTATTTGTGGATTTATGCACTGGTTTGTTTGTATGTCTATTTAACTATATCTCCTCTTGGACTTGCCCTTGTAGTATATGCAGAGATTTAAAACTTGTTACAGAACTATAGGCAATAAGGATAAGAAGAGGTGAAATATGAAGAGAATTAGAATTACCTCCTAAAGTAACAGATGCAGCTGTCATTGAAAGGTTTCATTCAGGGAAGGCTGGTTTCTTCAGAAAAGAGTAGAAATACAGGAGGTATGAAACAGGCTAATTGTGGCAGCAAGGAAAGTTCAGAGAACTTTGTGGTTCAAAGTTCCAAAACTCATTTATTTCTGCCTAAATATTCTCAGCCTATGTATTAAGGTCTCATTTCTTCTCACCAGTGCCTTATGTTAATATTAGAGAGCTGAAAAGATTTAGTATTTAATTGGAGTGGCAAATTCTGCAACCCTTACAATCAGGATCTGAGCTTTGTCCTGATTCTAACCTTTCTTTTTCCTGTGGAAGAAGCCTTCCTTTGAGGCTGCCATAGAGGCTCTCTGACTTTCCACGCACGTTCTGAATTGTTCTTAACAGGCCTTCAATTTGTCATTTTCTATGTGTACTCTTTTTGGGAACATGAAAAGCAACCAGCTGACCCCATAATCGTTATAATCACTGTCATTTCCATAGCAACTACATGCCTTTCCTGTCCTTTATTCTTGCCTCTAGTGGGTTATTTGAATAAGGATAATGGCACACATACTATGGACTGCCAGGGACACCTTTCCATGGGCAAAGACGTTATCCACATACTCATCAAATATTTGAGTAATCAATTCAAGAACCCAATGAAAAGAATTTGTTTCCCAGGTTCACTTTTGTACCACTTTTTTAATTAATCAGAGTCCTAGGAGAAAATATTGCATATGCATTACACATGACAATGGGAAGTTTTACAAAGAGAACATTTATAATACTTTAGAAAGAATTGAGGGGAGCCAAGGGATCTCAAAATTCCTCAAAGTGAGAGACGCTATAGTGGTAGGAAGGGGCTTCCTGTAGGAGCTATGTTCTTTGGCAGAGAGAAATAATCAACCTATGATGAATTGCCAGGGAAGAAGCCATGATTATAAATATTCCAATCTTAAACTCTCCTCTGCCTTTAATTCCTTACCAGGGCTCTCTAGTTGATGAACCCATTTGGAATCTAGAGGCCAAGACACCCCATTGACGTAGTTCTTTATGGTGAACCTACTGTACAATAAAGTGGAGAAGTGTGGAGAGTAGATTTTGAGTGCTAAATGCAAAATGTCTAGTTTGGCATGCTTTATTTATAACCCCTTCCAATAACAGTTTTATTGAGACTGATTAAGCCTCAGATACTAGTTAGGATATTAGTTTAATGGCTATAATAAAAATAAAAGTAATAGTTATGATAGAATTCATTTCTTTTTGTATAATAGGTAATATAAGCAGTCCAGCAGTAGTCCATTTACAATACAGTGAAGTAAACAGGGTTGGGGACCCAGATCTTCACATTTTGTTAATGAACTCTTCTTGGATGTTGAGTGTTGCTCTTACCTGCATAATTTACCACTAAGTCTGTATCCTGTCCAGCAGGAAGGAGTAAAAAGAAAGTGAAGTTCACATCCATTCCCTTAAGTGGGACAACCCAAGAAATGGCATTGCCTATACTAGTATTAATATCACATTGTCCAAAACTTAATTACAAGGCCAGAACTAGCAACAGCAAGAGAGGCTGGGTAGGTAACACACATATCTTCAGCTGGTTCTCAGTATGCCACAGATTCAGGGAGTCTATTATTAATGAAAGATGGGTGAATGAATGTTGGACTAATATCTAATTTATTTTTATATAGAAATATTTTTAAAAGAATTCCAAGTTCCTGTCCAAATAATCAGGATCCATTCATAGATATGGCAAAATTTAACATAAACAATTAAGTGTCTCATTAGACAATAGAATATTAGAACTAGGGAGACATATGAGATGATTTAATATCAAGCCCTAATTCACATAAGAAAAAATGTATCCCAGAAAATAAATAGAAGTTATCTAAGGTTACAGAGCTTCTTCCTGGCAGAACTGGGGCTGTATCACAGCATTCCTACCTAACAGTCTCTCTCCTTTCCCTGGGCCCATGCTGTTTATCATGTTCCACTTAGCTTTAGTGTAGGAATGAAAAGGTGGGTGGACATAGTCTGGCAGCTAGATCCTAGCCCATAAAGAAACAACAATCTAATAAGAAAACATGTATGCAAACAGTTAAGAATAAAGCAAAACATAATAAAATGAATGACTTCATAGAATGTTGAAACAAAGAAAAAACTGTGCCTGCTCATGTGTGAGAGACAGGTTTTTCAATACGTGCTATATCTTTTGAATTAAACATATCTTTGTATTATGATACAATATAGTAGTATTTTTAAAATAGTAAACTAGAAACTATCTGGTCTCTAAAATCTTTTAAGATGATAGTTTAAATTAAGCTACCCTGGACTAGAAATGTAAGCACCAAATTTTGATAGGACAATATTTAATTGATGGCAATGTGTTGAATACTTTATCTGCATACATTTAAATTTCTCCAAAAATGCAAATAGAGTTTATTTATATGATTAGCACCTGCTACGGTCAAGTACTATGTCAAATGCTGTGTTTCAACTGGTGAACTCCACAGAATTTTATCTCCAAGGAATTGAAAATAGTTCATTGACTCCCAATATGTTAATACACACAAAGTGCTTAGAATTGTGCCTAGCATATAATAAATGCTACATGGTGTTTGATATTAGTGTTGCTTTTACTCATAATGGATATTCACTTCTTTAATTTTGTTAATATTTGTTAAACATATACTAATCACCAAGAAAATCACAAGTGTTTCACTGGAGTCATGGTTGCTAACTCTATGTTTCTAGTATGAATAAATATATTCATTTATTGGTAATTTTGGGGTAACATTTTGCTGATAGTCTCAGATTCTATCATATATTATTTAGACATAGAAAAGAATGAGGTAGCGTTACTGTCCTAAGGGAGCAATGGGAGATGGATAATAAATTATAAAATGTTGTAAATACCGTGTGTCCAAGATCTATAGAGAAATTTATGGCTCATTTTCCTTTGGGCACAAGAAAATCCATGATACATCTTTATGGATTGTGGTGAATGAACTGAAACTTAAATGATGATTGGGTTCCTGCCAGGCACGTGGGTCAGGAAGGGATGAGAGTGGGGCATGTGCATTTTACAGAAGGAGGCGACAAAAAGGAAAAGTGTGGAGACTTGGGAGAGCTTTAAGTCGTTCTGGCACAGGATGCAGTTCTGAACAGGGTGGGGAGTAAGGTGTGAAAAGAATGCAAAAGCCAGTTGTTGAAATACCTTGTATGCCAAGGTAGGAGGTTTGACTTTCTCCTCTAGTCAAATGAAAGCCATTTAATGGGGAGTAAAATAACAAGATTTGCCCTTCACAATAGTTCTTCTGTATCAGTGTGAGATAAAGATCTGAGAGTTGCAAAGTTGGGAGAAAGGAAACTTGTTACATGACGTTACTGATGTCTGAAAGATGAAAAGTGTACGACCCAAGATAGCAGGCAGTGGAAATAGAGATTTTCTTAAAGAAATGTATGGCTTCCAAGTCTCAAATTGAAATTAAGGTGCATATCCATTCATTCTGGGAAAAAGAGTTAAGATGTAGAAAGTCCTATATATATGAACCTTGATTGGTGTTAATTCGAATACAAATAAACAAATACGTGTGTGTATCTACATATATGTATATATGAGTTGCCACATCTTAAAGAATATTAATGGCTTCTCTTCAACTTTTGAGGAAAAGTTTCTTTCAAAAATTTACTATTTTCTTTTCATCTTTTGAGGGAATGGAATGCCTTTCAGCCTTAGTAAAGTAATTTTTGAGATAGTGGGCTGGAAGTGTTTGATCTGAAGCATATGTCAGTTGATTTTTTTCTAGATTATCATGATTCAAAGCAAAGTCATTTAGGGTGCACTATTATTGCCACTGACGTTTATCTGTGATTTAACATATTGTTAGTGAATTTATTCTGAACACTAGACTTGAGATTTGCTCATAGAATTGATCAGGCACAGCAGAGCAGGTCATACTCACCATCATTGCCACTGATCTTTGATTTTGACCTGAAGAATCGCTCCCTCTGGAGATAAGAGACATGTTCAGCCTGGATGCCCACTGACACTGGCCTCTATACAGACACCAATAATCACTTTGCCAATTATATCGATAGAAATTCCTGTTCTTCATAAATAACAGAAAATGTCATTTCTGGATTCCTAAGACATGTAGTTCCTACTAACCTCTACCTGTCCCTAGTTATTGTCTGATTCAATTATATAAAGAATTATATCTAATTTCCTGGTGAACAATGATGCCCTCTGAAATCTAACATGGAAGTTTGGGATGTAGGGGCCAAGTTTGTATGGACAAATTTATTTAAAAATCATTGAAAGTGGATGTTAGAAGAGAAACATGTCATTTTCATCTGAAATAGTCAGGAAATATTCAGATATAAATAAATCCAAGACTTCATTGGATCAGCTGAGATTTGAAATGAATTTTGAAGGAAGGAAAGAAGTTTGTACAGAGACAGAAGGTGAAAGGTATCTCATATATAAATCCTTCCAATCAATCCAAATCAATATAAATACAAGATGCATTTAATGGACAAATTTTAATAAATCACAATTGGGATTACAGGGTTCAGAAGGGAAATTTTAGATGAACTTGAAAAGGCAGTGGAGGCCAGATTATAGAAGCTTTTGAAGCGAAGACATAAGAATTTGAATGTTATTGTTTAGGCAAAAAGCAGTGTGAGTATTTTTATAAGCAAGAAGATGACATGACTAAAGAGGCTTTTTAATAATATTACACTGGTGACATTTATACAAGATGAATTGATAGGAGGGAGAAACAAAGGATGGCACAGCTCTTCAGAACTTTTCAAATTTCCAGGTGTGAAGAAATAGGGTCTAAAGGTAGGCTATGTAAGAGACAAACATAAAAAATAGTTCAAAGAAAGTAGTTAAATGGTATCACGACTTTACTGGAAATAAAAGAGTAGAATTAAATATGGTTTTAATGTGTTAAAATTACAAGGACATAGATTTTGTGTTTTTTTAATAAGAAGAAGAAATTAGAAGATTATTTAAACATATTAGGGTTAAGTTATTGACAAGAAATAAAAGTTAAAATTTTCTTGAGAAATACGTAATTGGAACTCAAATAAGTGGTACTGGAGATAATAAGATGAGAAAGTACTATGACGTATTTCTTGGGGAGAAAAAAGGTATGAATATGCTGGAGAGAAAGAAACAATCAAGAAAAGAAATTCACCACATCTCTGATCATTTTTTTTTCCTCCTGGCTACTGAAATATTCTGTGTATTCATAGTCAACAAAAGTTTTTTGTTCTTATTTTTTTTTCACGGTCTTGCATGTGAACTCATATGTAGTTATAATTCTCATAAATCATGACCTCCAGAAGAATGAAAAAAAAAAAATACAAGGAAATTCTTAGAAGTTAATGAGGTACTATGAAGTGAAGAAATAATCTGAGAAATGAGAGCATTAATTTGAAGTACAGAAATTTTTATGTCAAATGGCATAGTTGGAAGTGATTATCCAGGAAAATATAGTAATGTCAAGAGAAAAATACCCCATTACACAACCTGTTCACATTCTAATGTGTTATTTGGGTGATTTATTTTAGAAAGAGGAACCTAGTGTGTTCTCTTAATAGCAATTAAAAAATAAAATAACAAATTATTTTTATTCACCTTTAGGAGAAATAAAGAATCAGTTTCCACAAATTTTACAAGGAACGGATGATATGGCAGCAATAGAAAAAGTGTTATAAGAGAATCAAACTCCCCGACAAAACACCAACTGACAAACGTTTAGGGAAGTGTTTTAGTTTTCTATTGCTGTGTAAAAACTACCACAAACTTAGCAACTTGAAACAGTATCTACTTTTTATCCCCCGAGGTCTGTAGATCAGAAGTCCAGGCTGATTTTACTAGTTTCCCTGCTTAGGGTCTCCTAGGGCTGAACTCAAGGTGTCAGCCAGAGTAAGCTGTTACGGGGAGGCTCCGATGAAGAATCTGCTTTAAAGCTCATTCTGGTTATTGGCAGATCCCTGTTTCCTTATTAGCTGTCAGCTGGGGGCCTGTCTCAGTCCCCAGAGTCAATTTTCTAGTCCTTTCCACATACCTCCTACATATTCAAGCCACCAGTGGTGCAATGAGTGATTCTCATCCTTCAAATCTCTTGGACCTGTTCTTCCGCCACCAGCTGGAGAAATGTCTCTCCTTCTAAAGGGCTCCTGTGATTAGATTGCAACCATTTGGATAGTCTTCCATTTGATTAACTCAAAACTAACTGATTACATCTGCAAAATACCCTTTGCCATACAATATAATATAATCAGAGTCCCTGGGATTATAGAGAGAAACCTTGGAAGGGCCATTCTGGAATTCTGCCTACCACATGAAACATTTGTTTTACTTTTATAATAGAATTTTTAAATTTTCATAATCTCATGAATGTAATATTTTTCACATTTCTTGAATGTGCTATTTCTAGTCATCCTGTTGGCTTTATTAACTTCGTTTTCTCAGAAGTTTTTTTTTTTTAAGTTTGGTATCTCACTTTCAAAGTGTTTTTTAATAACTCAAAGATTTACTGGCTATTTATTTTTGTCTTTGAGAATACTTGTTTAACAACCCCTATGAGGGCCCATAGGGGATGGAGGTGGGGCTTGTTTTCCGGATGTTGGTGAGCTCTTCTTGAGGAAGGTGGTTAGCAGTCTCTTAGATCTGCCAATGACTGGTACCGCACAGCAGGAGATGAGCGGCGGGCAAGCCAGTGATGCTTCTCTGTATTTACAGCCACTCCCCGTCACTCGCATCACCGCATAAGCTCCTCCTTTTGTCAGATCCGCAGCAGCATTAAATTCTCATAGGAGCACGAACCCTGCAGTAAACTGCACATGCGAGGGTTCTAGGTTGTGTGCTCCTTATGGGAATCTAACACCTGATGATCTGAGGTGAAGCTGAGCCGGTGATGCTAGCACTGGGGAGCGGCTGCAAATACAAATTATCATAAGCAGCGAGGTTTGACTGCACAATAAATGTAGTGCACTTGAATCATCCCAAAACCAACCATTCCCCCACCCCCGACCCCCGCCGTGGAAAAATTGTCTTCCTTGAAACTGGTCCCTGGTGCCAAAAAGGTTGGGGACTGCTGTCTTAGAGTATGCTCCTATGACTTAGTCCAAGCTTTCCACTCACTGCTTTAGTGTCCTGCCAAATGTTCTAGTCAACTGAGAACAGGAGGGCAGGAGGTGAGGCTACCCAATCTAAGCTGCTACAGGTAGGCTTGGAGTTCCCCCAAACTTCCCCTATGCTTTTCTCTTGTTTCTGACTCCTTCTGGGACTTTTTCTACCATAGCCAACGTTACCTGTTTTCTAGCTTTCATGAATTCCTCTACATGGGATTCTTTCTTGTTTTATTGTGATATGGGTTTATTTTGACTTTCATGGGATTCTAAAAGGGTGGGAGAATTATATCCTAACCCTACTACAGAGAACAGCAGAAGATACAAAGATGCGTAAGACATGATTCTTTGCTTTTAAGAGCTTATAATTTTGATATGGATGAAATAGTAAATAAATAATGAATTTACTCATTTAGTCACACATTCAACAAGTATATATTCAATTTCTTCTAATTATCAGATATTTTGATACTCAGATAAAGTATCACAACATGGACACAGTCTCTGCCTTAACACAAGTTACAAACTGGTAGACGATACACAAAAATAAACAAGCATTTGTGATCAGGCATGAGAAGTATCATGCTAGGTAGAGAGTAGCAGGTGGTGAGATGCATTGTGGATTAAAATACTCTAGAAGTGGTAGGGAGGGGGTAGCCATAAAAGAAGTGCTTTCCTAGTCTGAGATCTGAAAAAATAAACAAAAAAAATTATTCTGATAAAGCTGTTGTTCTAGGGAGAGGTGTTTCTCTACAATTTGAAGTACCACCCCTGTACTTACATAGGTTCTTTGGTTCTAGCTTTGGTCAGTTCCTGAGTATGGCAGTTTTCAAGCATACTTTCAGTTAACTCTCAGATGAGAATATACTTTTATTACAATTTGTTATGTGCTAAGGTTATATTGATATATATATAGGATGACTGCTTCTTCATGATAGTATTTCCTATATGACAAATGAACCCTGAAGTATTTTAAGAAATTACTAAGTATTAAATACATGGGAACAATTATATGCTAAGTTTTATATAACTATATAAATGTTTCCTTATGCAAACATTTGGTACATTTGAAAATAAGAAAAAAAAATAAAAGCATAAAGGAAATTTTACCCCTGAAAATTTAGTCAGGCAAGAAATTATTATTCATTGATATAATTCATGAATTCTTTTTCTTCACCTTCACTTTCTAAGGAAAGTAAAATTTGGAGGCATATTAAAAAATTCCCCAAGAGTATCTCAATAGTTCCCAAAGGAATCAAATTACATCCTAACTACACGGCTCAAAAATAAAATCACAGTTCCTTAGTAATCTAAGGAAGGAAATAACTTCATAGAAGAATTTCATCAAGTAAATGCTTTGTTTCCTTATTGAATCTGAGCTGTATTTAATAAAGGCCTGAGCTCACTGCCAAGTTCCTTTTTTATGTTCTACAAGGAAAAAGGTCTCCCAAAATAGATTTCTGGTTTTTACTACACTTTATGTCATTGACATTACAAATTTCAGTTAAGACTGTATTGTCACAGGTTAAGTCATGTGGAAGGCTGAAGGAATATACCATATAACTGAACCAAAAATATCTTATAAGTTAACATAAAGGATTAACTTGTGTTATATGTATATTAATAAAAGAAAAAAGGAAAAGGAGGAGGAGGTGGAGTGGAAGAGGAGGAGGAGAAGGAGGTTTTGTATCTTTGTAAAGATTGAAGACTCCTTTAGATAATCCAAAGCACTGACCAGAGTGTGGCAGTCAGGCTATCTCTTATCTTTCAATGCCAAGTAAAACTTTGCTTCCTGTCACCTCCCCTAAAGGTACCCTGGAAAACACTTACAAGAATGTTCCTAAATGAACATATGGTTGAATTAACTCTACACTAGAAATGGATTAAATACTGAGCTCGGCACAACAATAAATTGCAGGTTTAACTGCCTGAAGCAGCAGTACCTCTGACCTTATTTTATGACAGTGATATTTATGGAATTGATTCAAATAGGAAATTATCTAAGATATATTTTTGAATGAAGACATTTTAAAAATAAACTGCATATTTTTTCAAGACTTTATTTAACCTTGCAAAAATGTACTGAATGTTCTTAGTAATTTTTTTTCACATATGAGAAATATATTTGGTTAAGTAGGTATCAAATTCAGAAGCAAAAGACTGTGACCCTTCACAAGAAGATTCTCTCTCAGAAGGACAAAAAATTTTCTATCACAAATAACAAGAAACCATCGCAAAAAAATGTAAATTCTGAATCACATAATGCTTTGGTTGGGTTTATTTCACTGTATTTCATCTATCTAAGCCATTAATTGTAAGATAAACCATTATTGTAGCATATACACTATTATTAGAGAAGAAATGCTGCTAACTACATGACTCAGTGTTTTAACAGTAATATTTGATGCATGAAACAGTCACGCTAACTTCTAGTCTGTTCTGGGTTTTTGGCAATGGCTCCTGCCTTCAGATACTCTGTTTTGAGCAATACTCTACTATCAATCTCAACAAGAAAAATGAAATAACTTCTTGAGGGTATCTTGCCTTCTGAGATCCTATAAATATTTGGTTGTTTCTTTGAAAAAAATTAAGGAATTACAGTCATTCCTCTAATGATGAATATTTGTTTCACAAATATTAAATTTACCTCCCATAGATTTCTTTTCATGCCTTCCTGAGTATACAACAACTTTTCATTTAACGTCAAATCATTGTGTAATCTCTTAAAGACATTTTGAATAGTAATTAAACTTAACATTTGTTATAAATATAAAGCCCAGAATTCTTTCTTTGATGACATTTTTTTTCAGATATTACAGGGGTACAGAAGTTCTGGTTACATGAATTGCTTTTGTGCAGTTTGAGTCAAAGTTATAAGTGGTCCCATCACCAAGACGACATGCATTGCACCTGTTAGGTGTGAATTTACCCATCCCCTCCTCCACCCTCTCACCTACTTGGTTTACGCTGAGTTTTGCTACCATATGTGCACATGAGTGTTGATTGATTAGTTCCAATTTAATAGCGAGTACATGTGGTGTTTGTTTTTCCATTCTTGTGATACTTCACTTAGAAGAAGGGTCTCCAGTTCCATCCAGGTTGTTACAAAAGGTATTAGTTCACCAATTTTTTTTTGATGGCTGAGTAGTATTCCATAGTATAAATATACAACATTTTATTAATCTGCTCATGTATTGATGGTCACTTGGGTTGATTTCAACTCTGTGTGATTGTGAAGTGTGCTGCAATAAACATTTGAGTGCATGTGTCTATTTGATAAAATGACTTTTTTCCCTTCAGGTAAATACCCACTAGTGGGATTGCTGGATCAAATGGTAAGTCTACTTTTAGTTCTTTGAGGTATCACTTTATTATTTTCCATAGAGTTTGTACTAGTTTGCAGTCCCACCAGCAGTATATAAGTGTTCCTGTCTCTCCGCATCCATGCCAGCATCTGTTGTCTCACTGGAGTTAGGTGATATCTCATCATGGTTTTGATTTGCATTTCCCTGATGATTACAGGTGTTGAGCATTTTTTCATGTGTTTATTGGCTATTAATCTGTCTTCGTTTGAAAAGCTCTGTTCATGTCTTTTGCCCACTTTTTCTTTTTTATGGGGTTCTTTGATTTTTTCTTGCTGATGTGTTTGAGTTCTTTAAAGATTCTGGTTATCAGCCCTTTTTCGGATGTATGTGAATAGACTTAGCCATTCTTCTTCTGTATATTCTTCTTCACTCAAAGCACATAATTCTATTGAGTGAAGAAGAATATACAGAAGAAGAATAGCTAAATCTATTCATGTACAAGCAATGCAACCACATCACAACTGCTACCTGGCTAAGAGCATTGTTAAGAGGATATCAACTGTACTTTTTATCTGAACCTCAGCAAATACACACACACACATACACACATTTACACATACATACACAAAGAGAGATATACAGCTTACAAGAAATAAAATATGATGAGAAAAGTATCCTGAGTTTCTTACTTTGTTGTGTCTGATATCCTTTACAATTAATTCTGCTCCTCACTTCCTAGAATTTATTATGTGGTCACAGAACTTTTATCTCAAATCCTGTCTTTCTCACAATCTAAGTAAGCAATGAGGACGAAAACATTTCAAATACTTCCTAGGTGATTGGTTAGAATTTTGGTGGTTTAGTTCTGTTCTGTTTTATTTGAGAATATAGGGAAAATAATAGGATTTTAAGTAAGCATAATAGTTTAAAAGCTGCTATGAGATCAAACTAATCAAATAAATAGCATAAAAATCATAAAATCAGAAAAAGTATATTTAAAATGTTTTGTAAAATTCATTTTCTCAGGATAGGCATGATAACATAAATGTGTGATTGCAGAAGCACTTTTATATTCCTCTAGGCCCTAAATGATTATAAGGTCATCAAAGTATAAGTCTTGTTCATCTTTTAGAAGGGTCTGCTAACTAGCACCCCTTTTACTCTCTTAAGTTCTTCAAGTTAAGAAACAAGAGAGGAAGGAAGATAAAGATAAAATCAAAAATATTTTATTTCTGATAAAATTTAATTAGGAGAATTTGCTTAGTGTGGGAATTAAATGGGCTTTCTAATACTGAACCTCAGAATTACAATTACCCAATCAGTCCCAGGCTTTGCTGAAAGAAGGCAGTTCTTTCATGTGAGGACACAGTCTGCCCTAGAGCAAGGCAGACTCTACGTGTCCTTTGGGGAGTTTACATCCAAGGAAAAAGAGAGGAAGGGCCTGGATGAAATGTCATACATTTCTCCACTACAATTCACCAATTAGGAACAGCGTGTGATTAGAAGCCAGGGTTGTTACAGCTGGTAGAATAGCAGAGCTTCTCTGCATGGAAGAAACCATTAGGAACTGAGAAGTGTGTTCTCTCTAACAAGTCTCAAGTTTTACTTCTCTTAATAAATTGGGCTTAATCATTACACTCAGTCAACCTGGTGTTTGCCTTTCTCACAATGGGCTGGTGAGGTCACTGACATTTGCTCCTGTTAGAATTTCCATTTGGCTAAGATTAGCCAAGACCTGTGCCTTTGCTCAGGTCTGAACAGCACAAGCACCTGGCTCTGAAAAATTAGATGAAGAGAATACTCGCTCCTTGCTGACAGCTCACTCGCTTGAGAAAATCCCTTCCCCTCATGGCCTGCAATTAAAGTTGCCAAGGTATGGTCATGTAAACCAAATGCTGAAGGAACTCTCTTTAAAGATATTTGAACCTTTTTAAAATTTTATTTTATTTTAATTGACAGATAATCATTGTGCATTTTTATGAGGCACAGTGTGATGTTGTTATACATGTATCATTGTGGAATTATTAAACCAGGCTAATTAACATATCCATGACCTCTCATGCTTATCATTTCTTTGTAATGAGAACATTTAACATCTACTCTTTTAGCAATTTTGAAATATGCAATTCATTATGATTAACTACAGTCATCGTGCTGGGCAATAGATCACTAGAATTTATTTCTTCTGTCTAACTAAAACTTTGTACCCTTTGACTAACTATCTTAAGCAAAGTTCCACAAGATGAAAAGCTGACTTGAAGGGACACCTACCTAGATTGCACTATCTGTTCTATCTCTAGCTTTTTCCCAAGCCACATTGTTTAGCTATTGCTTTAATTCTGTAATTACACTGCAAATTTTAATTAATTTGGTTAATTAGCCTATGCTTAAATACCTTTATTAATAGAAACCAATTACTTCATCTAGTATTTATCTTTATAAGTTAAAAATACTCTTCCTTTTATTGAGCTGAAACTTGAATCCTATATCTTCCTCTATTAGTCCTACCTCTATCTTCTTAGGGATATAAAAAGAGTTCTAAATCTTCTTCTAAATTGCCATTCTTTCAAATTATTGAACTCATTATCTTTGCCATATTAGTTCCATTATTAGTCCCTAGAACACTTTCTTATGACATGATTCATATCTTTCCCATCCTTTTATAATAATCACTAATATTACTACTCTAAAAGTGAAGAGTACAGAACTGAATATAATTCTTTATGTGTGCTCAGTCAAGTATAGATAAAAATGAGGCTATCAACTATTCCATGCCTCAAGTCTTTCCTTCAGTGATCTTGTCTCCCGTGAATGAAAGGTAAATTTTGTTAGATGTTGGTTTTGAATAAAATCACATTATTTCAAAGGTGCTACTAATAAGTGAAATAACTTCATATCTTTATTATCTTCATTTGCCCAGTAATTTTTTATGTTTAAATTTAACCACAATATGAAATAAAAGAACAGAAGAAGTGGGTGGGAGCAAAGTTGTAATGGAAAAGGACACCAGATAGTACATTGAATTCAAAGGAACAAATGAGGAGAGACAGAAATAATAATTTAAAAGTTTAATATAATAAACTTTATAAATATTTAATTTGTTTCTTCTCTCATCTTTAAAATACATAAAATTATATAAAGTAATAATTATAACAATGTATTATTGGGCTTATAATATATATGAATGTATTATGTGTGGCAATAGTAGCACAAAAATGGAGAAGAAACAGTAGAGGTATATAGGAATAACATTTCTATATTTCACATGAATTAAGTTAGTATAAATATGAAATACATTATGATAAGTTAACATGTAATATAGTAAGGCCTAGAGCAACCACTATGATAAGTTAGAAAATGTGGTGAAAATTAAAGAAAATTTAAAGAAATTAAAATGTTATACTAGACAACATTCACTAAATGCAAAAGAAAGTAATAAAGGAAAAACAAAATTTAAAAAATATATATGAGACATACATAAAGTAAAAATTAAAATGCACAAAAATTCTATTTTATACACTGGCAATAAACCATTTTTAAACCTAATTGAGAAAAAATCTTATTTAGAATATCATCTAAAAGAATAAGTTACTTAGGAAAAACTTTAACAAAAGAGCTACATGTGGTGTTTGTTTTTCTATTCTTGAGATACTTCACTTAGAAGAATGATCTCCAGTTCCATCCACATTGTTGCAAAAGGTATTAATTCATCATCTCTTTATGACTGAGTAGTACTCCATGGTACACATATACCACATTTTATTAATCCACTCATGAACCACATGTACTCACTATTAAATTGGAACTAACTGATGAGCACACATGTGCACAGAGGGAAGTAAAACTGAGTAGAAATCAACCAGGGGGAGAGGGGGGAGGTGAGGGGAAAAAACTTACCTAATGGGTACTATGAACACTATGTGGGGGAGAGGGACACCTGTAGCCGGGACTCAAGCATTACAAAAGTGATCTATGTAAACTAAAACATTTGTACCCCCTTAATATTTTGAAATTAAAAAAAAGAGAACTACAAAACTCATGCTCTAAAACGACCTTCCCAAATAATGAGCCCAGGTGTGATTCTCTTTGTATTTTTACCGCTTGGAGTTTGTTGAGGTTCTTGTGTCTCTAGATTAATTTTTTCATCAAATTTGTGAAATTTTTAGCCATTATATTGTCAAATATTTTTTCTTTCCCTTTCTTTTTCTATGGGAATTGCATTACATGTACAGTTATGTTTGATGTTGTTCTATTAATTTTTCTTCAAAAGTTTTTCTATTCTCTTCGGATTAGATAATATCTATGGATCAAACTTCAAATTCATTGACATTTCTCTCTGCTGTCTTATATCTACTGTTTATATGCACCTAACATTCATAACATAAGAATTATAAATGTATTCATACCCAAATGTTCCTTTCCTGGACAGGGAATGAGTTGAATTCACAATCCTCCTACCTATATGGCTTTTGTGTCATGATCTCTTTGTAGCAAAGGAAAATATTTTCCCTTGTTAATGCCTGACAAGTATAATTTTGCAAGCAATTTTCAAAGAAAAAAGAAGACAGAAATAGATAACTATAGAAGTTACAAGCAAAAAAAAAAGAAATAATTTCCTCTTCGTTACTTTGGGACTGATTGGTTCACATACTTTGCTATATATAAAATTTTGAGCCAACAACTAAATCACATTAAGTTTTTTGGTTCATGTATGATCTTAACTTTCTCATTTTCAGGTGTTAGGAGGATTCATTCTGTTTAGGCTGAGTCTGAACTGTTTCAAGAATATTGTACATGTTGGGATTTCACAATATACGCCAGTCATTTTTCAAGGAGCTTATTTGTGAATTTGTTGTTATGTAAAGATCCAAGTTTAGGGAGTTGTAAGCTATGTCATTTTGAGTTCTTCCTTCTTAGATGAAAACATATGTTTAGCTGATCTTTCACATTAGATATTTGCATGAAAACTAATGTTCTTAATTTATTCTTCTAATTATTATTTTTATTTTTTGGAATGATGCAGAGTACAACACATTATCAGAAGTCTGGTTTGAGACCCTGGAAAGTAATCTTATGGTGTTTGTTCTGTTCTCTTGCCACAGAGCTAATTTTCTCAATAATAGCTGCAATGGAAATAACAAACATAAAAGCTTCATTTCCTCATCCTTCAAAAAGCCTTTTAGCCTACTTTGAAACCCCCAAAGAATATCTGGAAAAATACCTCTCAACTGAGAAATGTCAAAGCTAATGCTCTTCTTCAAAATTAAAGCACAGAGAAAAAGCCTGCAATACAGCTGCTAACTTCTGTGGTATCTCTGAAGCATTCCTGCCAGTGTTAACTCACAAGGACTCCTTCTGCTGCTGAGGGCACTAACACAGATTGCTCCCACTTCTGCACACAGCATATCCTTTCTTGTCAATAATGGAGTAATATTATAAGAATTGGGTCTATGAAATGGACAGATACTCAGTCCAATGTCTCTTGAAGCAAATTACGCAACTTTGGAAGTTGCATTGATGTTTCAGACCAAGCACCACTGCTAACTTCTGCATTGAAGGGGTCACATGTTGAATAAAATTTTAAGATTCTGAAGCATAAATGCAAAGTAAGTGGCTTTGCATTCCAGGAACACTGGTTTTAAAATGCCAGATTTCAAAGCTGAAAGAAATAGTGATCATCTGGATTCTATAAACCTAAAAACTTACTTTATTTCAATTTCTAAAACATTTCCCCCAGGAGTACCCTAATCTTCTCTTAGATGTTCCCTGTCAAGGAGGCCATACATTCAAACTCTAAGAGTAGTCATGAAGGAGGGAGAAAAGGAAAGCACCCAAGAAATTCTGTATTCCCACAGAAGGCTCTAAATGGTCATGAGATTGCAACTCCCACCCACCTTTGTTGGTATTTTGGACAATGTTGGTGCTCTTCCCACAGAGCCTTGAATGTCTTTTGTCCTTCATGTGTATGTCAGCTGGGAAAGGGAGGGAGGTAGCCACACTTTGTGCTTTTATTCCCAACAGCATGTGCAATTCTTTTTCAAAGGATTGCCCACAGCCTACCAGAGCCCCCTGTATCTGCCTTGTCCAGAGATCAACAAGTGTCTAGGAATTTATATCTCCATCACCTCACATCAGAACAATTCTGAGGTATAAGTGACACTCCAGAAAACCCTTACAAGATCGGGTTGAAACCCCCCTTTGTAGGACTTTGCCTGAGATTGTACCTCACTTAGCTTTTCTATTCCATACCTGGTCCCTGCCCCGCTTTTCTTACTCCCTTGCAGGTTTCCCGTAGAGCACCTTCTTAATAAGTCTCTTGCTTGTGAATCCACATCTTAAGGTTGGCCTGTAGGGGTTTCAACCCATGACACAGCCCGGTACCTTGGGATTGAGCCACCTTGATGAAAAGAAGAAAAGCATTTTGGTGGGAGTTAAAGGGGAAGAAGAAGGGGCTAATGCTTTGACCAGCTAAAGAAAAATAGAGGTGCTAGGTGTCTTCCGCTATCAGATATCTTATCCTCACCACCCTTTCCCTTTTACTTTTTTATCTCTCTTCAAGACCACTGTGCCTTTTAACTTCACCTGGACTTCCCTTATGTGAATGCCATCATTCATTTCACTCCTTCCTGCCCTTCTATTAGAACATACCTGTTCATGCTTCCAGCTCCCAGGACTTTAGATGCCATCCCTAATCTTTTAAGTATTTCCAGAAAGAGGCTATTCATAATTGTTACTACCTGTCTCATACATGTATGTGTGTGTGTGTATTCTGAAACATTTATACCATATATATTTAAAGTAAGGCATCAAAATTTTTAAAAAATGAAAATGACTCAGTTTCTATCCTAAAGAAATGTAAATTTTTTAGTATAAGAAGACAAGTATGCAATCTAAGTAGAATCTTTCAAATGTCATAAGAGATATAATGAACAAAGTGCTATGAGTGTTTAAAGGAGGACAGGAAATAAACTATATGGAAGGCATTTTTGCATATTATTTCATTCAAAATGTTAATTTAAATAATATAAAGTACTGTCTCCCACCATCTACAGATAAGTAAATGAGTTCAAATATGTTGAACACTTGTCTGAGGCACATGTAGGTGAATGCCAATGCTAAGATTGAAAGTATTACTTCTTTGTCAAAAGCCTGAGGTCTTTCCTTTGTATTACTTCAGCCAAGGATGACAAAGAATGCTTGGAATTATTAAACAAAAACTAGGGAGGCCTTTGTTTCAGACTGAGCTCCTGCACTAGGTCCCAGCAGAACAAACCAAAAGAAAATACGGTCATTCTTGCTAAATGCCACATAATCAAACTGAGACTTTAAAGAAGCAGATAGATCCCGAAACAGACCAGTGTTTTCATGGAAACAGGAGATTCCAGTCAACTCCAGTCACTGTAGTAATGAAGGCCCTTCTGCTTTAACCCTTACACAAAGGTAACATGAAGTAACCTGATGTTAACCAGTTGTTCTGTCTTCCTGTTACCACCTTACAAAAGCTAGTGTTCCACCATTGCCTGATGGGAGCTCTCGTTCTATTTTGTAGAATAGAGGCTGCTCGATTTGTTAATCATGAATAAAAACCAATTAGAACTATAATTAATTAATTAATAATTTTGTCTTTTGACATAAATTAAACTTTAGTTAGAAAGTTCAGTAATATCATTTTGTCAGAGATTGAGCCACCTACTTTTTCTATATTATTCATTGTTATATAATAATTCTGTCGATATTATGCTGTCCACTTAAAATTAAAAAAAAAATTTTGATGCAGTAAAACTTGCTCATGGTCACATAATGAATAAGTGACAGAGATAGGTTTGATCCCAGGCCTTTCACTTCAAAATCTGATGTTTTACCCAGTTTTTGGCTATATGGAGATTGAGTCAAGTCTACCAGACAGAGAAGAAAGTAGAGGCACAAAAGAACAGAGCAGGGAAGTTCTTAGCATGTATGGGGAGGGGGACATTGCAGGTTGGCTGGGGTATCTGTAATGAACAACAGGGAAGGAGGTGACATAAATTGCCAGAATGGGCTACTTGGGTCTAAAAAGTTAGACTCAATTGACAGGCAATAGAGGGCCATTGAAGGTTTTTAGCCAAGGCCATAACATGGTCAGAGTTGAGTTTGAATGTGCTTACTTCTCATATTTTTATGGTAACAGACCTTCTATATGTTAAACACAGAAATAAGTAATGTTTACTATTTTAGTCAATATGTATTTAATGAATTGGGGTTGAGGATCAGGTTAATTTTCTATGGCATTCTTTAAGTTATACCATATAGGATTTGCTTATTTTTATCTGTACTTAGAACAGACTCTTTTTTGACCCTCAGATGCAATTATTACTAATACCATTGCAGTTGATAAATAGCATAATGCCAGCTGTGCATTCCCAGAGAATCTAAGCCTATCTATAAAGATGAATATCTAACAACCACATACAAACCAGCATGTGGGAAATTTATATTTAATCCTGTATGATATCGATGACCAAAAGTTTCAGGTTAAGAATTCTAGGTGATGGTAAAATTTGTTGTAAGGTGAAAGATCAGGTCATTAACAGAAGCATTTATTTACCACAAGGCAAATATTAAGAGAATCTGAGAGATAACAGTTTCAGGGACCAGGCTAGAGTGTCAGGTGTACCAGGACACTGGGGGAGAGAGGACGATTAAGTCTGACTTCTGGGCTCTCTCTGTCCTAGATGTGCATGCTGGGCATGTAGGAGGAGTGACTGGAAGCTGGCAGAGGCAGGAAGAAGCATTAGGCAGCAAGAAACTAATGAGAAGACTTAAGGAGGAAGACTGGCTCTGAAACCTTAAGAAAGGATAAAACGGCTACTCTGTGATGCTCTGATCAAGCCTAGGATGCTGTTCATACAGCCCATGTACACCCAGGACATTTCCAGACCCAAGGATCAGACAGAAGAATATTAACTCTAGTATCATAAAGGGCTGGCACAGTAAGTGACAATGGTTTTTTTTAAGAGATTGTGGGACAGAACAAGAATATAAATCCATTCATTCATTCATTCTATAAAAATGTATTGGAGGCCTAATATACGCCATGCACTATTCTGGGTGTAAAACAAATGAACAAACTACTGTAGAAACAAGTTCTTTCCCTCTGGAAGCTTACGTTCTGGTGGAGACGATGAACAATTGGCAAATACATTGAAACATGAAAAAAGAAACATATAATGTGTCAGTTACTGGTTAGTGCTTTGGAACAGAGAAATTATATAATGGTTATAGCGGCATTCCTCCTTTGTATAATCATAGGCCAAAATACACATGTGAGAGAGGAAGGAGACAGAAGAGAACCTACAACCCCCAACTGGCTGGAATCAAGTCTGAATGGAAGCAAAGTTCTTTAAATGTTACAGAACAATCCCTGTTGTCACCAAGTCACTTGCAGAGCAAGAAGGGAGTGTATTATTTGCAAAGCAGCATGCAGGTCTCTCTGCCATTTCCAAAGCAATAAAGGTACTGATGCAAGGATGTGAGAATGAATCTACTTTCCTCCCCTTAGAGACGTCACAGCACAGTTGCTTTGCTGCTATAAACAGGAGTTTTGCTTTATTTTTAGAATGAAACCAAAGTTTATGGTATTACACAAATAGATGGTTAAAGTTTTTAAAATTATCAATTACAGAGCCTAGGATTCTGAATTTAATGGACTGTTGCTATAGGTTCATTAGAATAGGACTAATTTTTACTATATTATAAACTATGTTTCTAATTTCAAAATAATGGAAACTCCTGGAAATTGCTATCAAACTTTTAAGGTAGTATCAGCTATTGAAATATGTACCTGTAAAGCAGAATTTCCCTGGCTGTGGAAACGATCAACCTCACAGTGTTACCATTAACCCTCACATGTTGATGAAATACTAATGTGACCCCAAGGCAATTTCAACTAAAGTTTTTTTTTTGGTCTTTTTATAGACTTCATTCTTCCCAAATTATTAAGCTACTTTATTCTTCTGCTAATTATCTGAAATGTTATTAATTTGAAACCTAAAACTCATAGAACTTCTTCAAAGCAACTCTACAATGTCAATGGAGCTGAAGTTAAACATATAATTAAGAGATGAAGTGTTTCAAAAGGTTAATTTCCAAACTTCTAAACCTTAACACACATGCCATTGTCTTCTTTTGTCTGATTTTTTCTTGTTCCCTTAAATCATTTTTAAATGGTGAAATTAGTCTTTTGCAAACAAAAAAAAATGGGAAATAGTCACCATTGGAAACAAATTCTTTCATATGGAAGCTGATATTTTCAGCACTTTTGGTTCAAAAAGCTATACAATCTATGTTATTACCTACCCAATGGAACACTTACCTCCCCAACCCGTGCCCCTTTGCAGCCCTGAAATTGAGTAGTGCCCTCTAGAATGGAACAATGCTGGTGGGCCTGACGTGGAGTTGTCATATTCTATGCTGGTTCCAAACCTCAGGGACTGCAAAGGCATTATATAAATATAGACACTCATTGTGTCTACTTTTCTGAGGAAGACATACAGATTCAGAATAGTCAGAGATTCTATTTAGTTCAGAAACACACATAAAGAACTGAGAAATCAGGAATTCCTATAAGCTATAGTATATGCATATTATTTAAAGTCTATTTATAATTTTAATAGTCAACAGTACAATTCTTAAACTTAATAAATGGTCTGTAATGAATGAAACCAAGTTTTATGGACCTAGCTTGGTTGAGTTCTTATGTGCATGAAACCTTTAAATATTTTGATGGCTATTCATATTAATTAAGGTTTCCAGAAAAAACATGAACAATACTACATATGAAGGATGTTTCACTTACAACATGTTGGCCTCATAATATGTTGAGAAGATGGTCACTAAGTTCTAACAACTTCTGAATCAGCTAGTAAGCACAATAATCTTGACCTAAAAGTGGGGGGAAAGCCATAGCAACAATTTCAAATTAGATTAATTCTTTTCTTTCAAACATTTTTATAACAGTGTAATTGGTCGGTTTGCTGTAGCCTAAACCAAATCAAATCTTACTTTCAGTTTGTTAATTAAACCTTGGTTTATCTGTTTGCCTTTACTTTAAAAAAATAGCTCTTTTGATCTCAGGTAGACATGGTTATAGCACATCGACATGCCATTCATTAATCAACCATTTCTTTATTCAAAGTTTCATTCAACAAGCATCAGTTGATCAGTAAAAACTAGGAGAAAGGAGCTTGGATTCAGTTCAAGAGTCTGTTCCTTGTTAGAAGGATGTGACCTTTACGAACTTATTTTTCTAATTCATGGCATGGAAAAAATAAGAATACTACTTCATTGTGTTGATCCATACTAAATAAAATAATGTCAAGAAAAAGTAATCTTTTAACACTCTCCTGTTCCCTCTGTTCCAAATAATGAAATAATATGATGACATTAAGAATAAATTTATAAAAATATTTAATGACATATATTCCAAATATATTCATTCTTTTCATTTCTCTGGATGGACTGTTCTTTTTATTCCTACTTTGTTTTGATTTTCTATTCACATTACCTAAAATGCACTTCTTTCCCATTGTGAACTCTTATTTAACAGTGAAGTTCTAAGTTACCCATCATCTCTGTTGTAAAATATTTATTGACTCTGCCTCCTCTCTTTATCCTCCCAACAGGTAAAATTGACCCTCCTACATCTGTAACCCCTTAGTGAGTCGCTGAGGTTTCTATTGTAACAACCACAAATTTGTTTCACTTCTTGTTTACATGTATGTTTCCTTCATTAAATATACATTTTTAAGCCTTATAAATACTTCTTATTCACTGCAAAGACATGATGTAGACACACTATCTTAAGAAGAGTGACTGAAATATAATTAATGTGCAATTAATGTTGAATGGGTGACAGAATAAATAAATTTATACTTCATGCACAAATATTATGATGGTTATCAGGTATGTGCAAAGAAGCAATGAGTGCCCAGAGATCTTACGATGTGCAGTTATTTGTCTAGGTGCTTCACAAAACGTATGTTATATAACTTGTTGAAATGTTTTTATAGACAAGAAATAAATATTTAAAAATTATAAATAACTTTCCTAAAATCATGGCAGGATTAGGATTGGCAATGAAGGCTGCCACGATTTAAGAGAAAAAATATAACCATATATAGTTATAAAAATATATAAATGTATATTATGTATACCTACAACATGTGCGTGTATATACGTAATGCCATAATTATGTAATGATATAATACATTTAAAATATGTGTGTGTATATATCTATATCTACACTTATCAATCTATGTATATATATTATGTCATGGACTGAATTGTGTTAACCCGAAACTCTTATGTTGAAGCCCTAAACCCCAGTGCCTCAGAATGTGACTGTGTTTAGAGATAGGACCCTTAAAGAGGTAATTAAGTGAAAATGAGACCATTAGAGTGGACCTTAATACAATCTGACTACTGTTCTTATAAGAAAAGGAGATTGGGACATGCAGAGGGACACCTAGGATGTGCTCACACAGCGAAAAGACCATGTGAGGAAAGACCATCTGTCAGCCAAGGAGACAGACCTCAGGAAAAACCAAACCTGCCATCACCCTTGGTCTTGGAATTCTAGCCTCTAGAACTATGAGAAAATAAATTTCTGTTAAACCATCCAGTCTGTGGTACTTTGTATGGCAGCCCTAGCAAACTAATACTATATCTATATCTACATCTGTCTATCTATATTTTTTACTTGCATTAAAGTAACATGCATATCTGGTCTTAGAAGTCAAATAGTATTACAATACTTACAATTAAAAACAATAGTCACTCTAGATTCCTGTTCCCCAGAAACTACCAATTTCAATTCTTTTAGCTGTTTCCTCTTGTATTTTCTTCTTGTTTATAAAAAGCATGCTTATAATATTGTATATTTTTTTACATTTAAGATTTAGATATTATTAAATTCTTACCAGAGAAGATGGAGATTTACTTTCCTTACATCTTTCCCTCATCCTTGTAAAATAGCTACTTCATAATTTGGTTAAATAAGCCATGTTAAGATAATTTTGACTACAGCAATATTATTCTCAGCTCAGTTGTAGAATACCAGGACAATGAGCATCAATCCCAATGACACCTCCATCCCATGAAAATCAGTAACCTTCTTTTCATCCTGAAGAGGCTATTATATTCCCAAGAGACAGTTACCTTGTAGAATGAAATAATTTCTCATTGTCACTCCCTGTATAGTCCTCATTGGCTTCCAACCTATAATGTTAGTCAGATCCCAGTGTGTTTTGGGAGATCAATTACAAAGTTAAAGCCACAAGAGAGGATTATAAATCAAAAGTATTACAAGATCTTGTGAAATTGTATCAACATAAATCTGGAAAATAAGTGTGGGAATGCATTTTTATGATGCTAAATCAGGGAGGGAGAATGTAATTTCAGATCAGGCTGAATATCTTAATATGGGTGTACTTAACAGATAGATATAATGTGCTGTTTCAAACAGTTAATAGTAGATTTCTTTATTAAATTTTACTTTCAGTAGATACTTTTAGAAGCTTATTGTGTGTCAAGTTTTAAATCTTCTACAGATATTGTGCAGAATTGGTTCAATAACTGGCACCTTGAGTCATTGTGGCTATTCTAAATAAGGTTGAGGTACCAGATATTTTTTGTATAACGTACAGGAGGAATCCAAAATGTTAGCAAGATAGATATATTGCCATGGATGAAGCTACTTCATACTCACCCCCTACGTCCTATGAGAAAGTCCGTGAGAAAGTCTCTTCATCATTACTCAGAAATATACATACACATGGGAGTAGAAGTAGAAGCTTTGAAAGTGTTGTAATGGCTAATTTTTATAGGCCACTGGGAAGTGGTAGATAATGCTGATGAAATGGATATTTGTTTTTAGGAGTGATGGTGGAAACAATCAAGAAGCAGTTCTAATTTACAAGATGAAAATGTATTTACTCTGCTTGGCACCAGAATGGTCTGAACTAGACAAATCCTTGGTGGTTACTTAGCAATAAATTTCATGGCTACCCAGAAAGTTCCTGCTTGATTTGTGGAATGGGAAATATTTTATGTGTGCCAATCAGAGATCTGATTTCAGCCACCACAATAGCCATGGCTTGATACCTAATCCTGAAACACCTGTATTTGATCACAGTATGGAAGTCTTTTGAAGTAATCTGGGTACACTTGAGTAAAGAAATGCTGATAGTATCATAAAAATGTATGGAAATCTCCTTCCTATCCTTCTTTTATAGCTATTTTCCAAGATTGCTGTACACTGGATAAATAAAAATACCCACAGTGTTTAAGGATGATTGAATACTGATTCTGAACTAATGCTAATTCTTGGGGATCTACAATATCAAGTGACTACAAGTATGATATTGTGGGTGCCTGGGGATAGATATATTAAATAGCTACTAGAATTCCTACCTACATTGATTCCCTGACTAATAGAGTTAGTGATCCTGTCACAGGAAGTATCAATTGAGAGCCACTGGAATTTTTCTTTCCTTCCAAAATATAGTCATGTATTGCATAACAACATTTGGGTCAATGACAGACCACATATAGGATGGTGGTCCAATAAAACTATAATATCATATCTTTACTGTACCTTTTGTATGTTTAGAAATGTTTAGATACACAAACATCATTGTGTTACAATTGCCTACACTATTCAGGCAATTGTATTTAGGCAATCAGTACCATGCTGTGCAGGTTTGTAGCCTAGGAGCAATAGTCTATACCATATAGCCTAGGTTAGTAGTAGGCCATACCATCTAGGTCTGTGTAAGGGCACTCTATGATGCTCACACAATGATGAAATCACCTAGCAAAGCATTTCTCAGAATGAATTCCCATTGTTATGTGAAAACAACAGAAATGTATTTCTTATAGCTCTGGAGGCCGGAAGTCCAAGATCAGGGTGCCAACTGATTGGGTTCTGGTGAAGGCCCCCTTCTGGGTTGCAAAATGCTGAATTCTTGTATCTGCACATGGTGGAAAGAGGGCAAGAGAGCTCTCTGGGGTCTCTTTTATAAAGACTCAAATCCCATCCCTGAGAGCTCCACCCTCATAACCTTCATTACCTCCCCAAGGTCCCACTACTCAATACCATCACACTGGGGGCTAGAATTTTGGGGGAACACAAACATTAAGTCCATTGCATATCTGCTTTTTCTGTTGTCCCTTTGCTAAAGTAAATCAGCAAAGGCCTTTGTCTCTGTTATCTTTTTTTCTACTACCATAAGGTAAAGAACAGGACTTGGTCAACAGAGATAGCATTTCATTTTGATTCTTATGCTTCAGTGCTGAATCAACTGTCTGTGTCTGTGTCATAATTTAGTCTTATGGAGCCTTGACTATCCCAGAATCTCAAACTAAATAAAATTGGGCTACTTAAAGGGATTGGAAAACTATATTCCATTAATGAAATTTAGCCTCTGGCCTGTTTTTGTAAGGCCTGTGACCTAAAAATGGTTAATACATTTGTAAAGGGTTGTAAGTGCATGCACACATGCACACACACACACACACAAACACACATGAATATGTGGCAGGAAATAAATGTAGCCTACAAAGGCTAAGGTATTTATCCTTTGGTGCTTTAGAGAAAAAGTTGGCTAACTTCTGGTCTACTACATTAATAACATCATACTATTAAAATCTAGTAAGCAGAAAGTGACAATAGTTTGGATGACTGATAATACAAATTTATGCCATAAGGAATAAAATAAATATCATGAACAAATGGGTCTGCTGTCTTTGTGAAATTTCAGTGTTTCTGTCTTAAGACATTTGTAAAATCCTCTCCAAAGTGAAATACACTCACTAGAACTGAGAAAGATGCATAATGTCTATTGAGCCTCTTTGGGTTTGGGAGAAAACATTTGAGTTTAACCCATTTATTAATGGCTATCAGCTTTGAGCAACCCTAGAGTAAGAGAAAACTCTTCTCTTCCAAGTTACAATGCTACCAGCTCTGCATTTGGCCCTTATGAACCAGAAAAATCCAGTCATGTAAATCTTTGTGGAAGATTGGAATACGCTATAGAATCAGTAACAAAACCTGATAAAAGCAGGGGTCAATAAACTGCAACTTTCAGGTCCCCTGCTTGATTTTGTAAATTGAGTTTTATTGGAATATAGTCACAGCCACTCACTTGCTTATTATCTTTGGTTTCTTTCATGCCATAATGGCCAAATTGAGAAATTGTGACTGAGACCATATAGGGCTTATGGCTAAAAAATCACTAACCAAGAGATAAATGGAGGATTCCCCTGAGATTTGGAGTAATTGATTTGTCCAACACCTTTTTTGCTTACTCCTGGTCCCTAGAAGAAACTAAGTGACTGAATGCCAAGTGACCAAGTAACTTAAGCTGCCAGTAATTAACTGGATGTTATTTGAATTATTGGCTTTAGTCATTTTAAGCTGATCTTATGATGGACCCAATCACTCACATGCAGTTGGCCTTATAAATAGTAAAATCCAGACATCAATAGGAGACAACATTTTGTGAGGTCAAAATGTTTCCAAAATGTTGTGTTCTATGCTCTAAAATAACTACCAATAAACGTATCTGTTACTCTAATAGCAAGTTTACATAGGTTAAAAGGCATTGAAATGAATAATTTGGAGTGACAATTCTAACAATGATGTCAATAAATTCACTAGTGAATTTGTTCCTCCTGTCTTTATAAATCCAGGCTCCGTTAGTAGAGTCTTAGTATGACAAAGAGGATAGCTTCTATCAGTAGTTAAGGATTGTGAAGGGTCTGAGATTTTATCTTACTTGTATGTTAATAGTTTAATGGATGCAGGCAGAGAACAGGAGACTCTTGGGTCAGAGAAAAAGAACTTTATTACTCACAGCACAGCAAACAACATGAACGTAATGGTTGCTTCAAGTTCTCATTTCTCTTAACCTAAATCCCATGGATTGGCCCAGGTAGATGCTGCACATGCAGTGAATTTGTGCTATAGCCATTATGGACTGAATGTTTGTTTGTTTCCCCTCAGAATTAATATATTGAAGCCCTGACCTTCAATGTGGTTGTATTTGGACATGGGGCCCTTAAGAAAGTAATTAAGGCTAAATGAAACCCTAAGGATGGGGCCCTAATCCAATAGTATTAGTGAGTTTGTAAGGAGAGACACCAGAGTCCTCTCTCTCTCTCTCTCTCTCCATACACATGCACCAAGGAAAGGCTATTGGAGCATACAGTGACAGGTGGCTACTTACAAGCCAAGAGAAGAGGCCTCAGAATGAAACCTACTTTTCTGAAAGCTTGATCTTGGATTTTCAGCCTCAAGAAATTTTGAGAAAATAAGTTTCTGTTGTTTAAGCCACCCAGTCTGTGGTATGTGGTTATCACAGCTCGAATAGGCTAAGATGACATCTAAGGAACTGCAATTTTAGGAAATCCCAATCTTTTGTAACAAGCTGCAAGCAAATCTATCCAAAATTTACCCCTCATGGAGACATCAAACAAGTCTGACCTCTGCTCGGGAAGGAGATACTATTTCCATCTTCTAAGACGTTTTGCTATACAAACAGAAAGAGATAGTCCAGAAGAAAGCTATCAGTGCCTCTGCTAGCAGGATGTGCAAAAATGCAAAAGATGCTGGAGAATTTTCTCCCAACTCTAGTGAACACAAAAAAGCTCATACTAAATTAGAATATATAGCTGCATTCTTGTCATTCCAGCCTTTTCAAATCACTAGAAGAATAAGTTAAAAATAGATTTTGATGTTGACTGCAGTGACTGGTGTAGATTACTAAGAAAAACAGAGTTACTACCAAAAGTTGGGATGGTGAGGAGGATGTTTGAAACCCAGGAAAGCACGTTGATGTGACTCCAGATCCTGCTGTATTTAGTGACAAAAGATAATGAAACATCTATGAGCAAGATTACCACAGGCTCAGGTCCCTCAGAAATGAAAGTGAGAATGGAGAAAAAAACAATTTTACTCTCTCATAAAAATTCTGAGTGGCTGATATACTGGTTAAGGGCAGGGAAAAAAAAGGAACCTGGCAGTGAAATAAGGAAGCTATAAAAACCAACTATGGACTTGTGACAAGGTGCAGAAATTAGAACTGAAGTATCTACTCATAATTTTTCTTTGTTCTATATAATATTTCCCTTTATTTTTAACCCATAATTCCTCCACTAATTAAATAAAAGATACAGATATAATTTTTAAATGTAGCTTTAGGTTGATTTTATAATTAATCAGTAGATTATACACTATCAAAACCCAGGGGTCATCAGAAGACTAAATTTAAACCTACATAAAGTAATTGAAGAGTTTTAGTTTGTCTCCCTGTTAGGGTGAGGGTGTGTTTCCTTTTACTGAATGAGACAGAGTTGCATTATTTTAAAAGGCACACATCATTTGTGTAGGTTAGAGAAATGTACATATAGCAAAGGCTGTATTTTGATGTTGAATAGCAAAAGGTAGAATGTAATAAGAACCTGTCATGTTTGTAGTTTATGTTTATATTCAATATATTTAGATACCACTATTTAAATTATAATCTTACCATTCCCCATAGTCCAGCCCCCTACCAGGCATAGAATTATATACATCCTACTCCTACTTTATCTTTCTTGGTAGCAGTTATTACCACATAAATTAAAGGCATCCAAATCAGAAAGGAAGAAGTGAAATTAAGTTTGCAGATAGCATGATCCTATATGTAAAAAAAAAAGAAAAGTGCCAAAGATTCCACAAAAAAATTGTTAAAACAATAAATAAAGTTGCAAGATAAAAAATCAAGATACAAAAGTCAGTAGCATTTTATACACAAATAATGACCTAATGGAAAAAGAAATAATTAAAAAATCCCATTTGCTGTAAAATCAAAAAAAAAATACTTAGGCATAAATTTAACAAAGGAGATGAAGATTTGTACACTGAAAATTATAAAACATTGATGAAAGAAATTGAAAAAGACAGAAAATAATGGAAAGATATCCCATGATCATGGATCAGAGGAATTAATATTGTTAAAATATCCATCTTACCCAAAGCAATATAGAGATTCAATGCAGTCCCTATCAAAATCCCAATGACATTCTGCACCAAAATAGAAAAAACAATCCTAAAATTCATCAGGAAACATAAAAGACCCCAAATAGCTAAAACAACTCTGAGAAAGAAAAACAAAGTTGTAGGCATCACATTTCATGATTTAAAATTATATTAGGAAGCTTAGGAATCAAGATCATATGGTACTGCTATGAAAACAGACACATACACCAGTGGAACAGAATAGAGAGCCCAGAAATCCAAACATATAGTCAACGAATTTTTGACAAGGGCACCTAGAAGATGCAATGGGGAAAGGATAGTATCTTCAATAAATGGTGCTGGGAAAATGATTTCCACAGGAAAAGAGTAAAATTTGACCCTTATTTTACACCATACACAAAAATCAATTCAAAAATGGATAAAAAACCAAAATATAAGACTGGAAACTACCAAATTTCTAGTATAGAACATAGAGGAAAAACTCATGGACATTGACTTTGGCAATGATTTTTTGGATATCACAACAAAAGCTCAGGCTACAAAAGCAAAACTAAATAAATGGGACTAAATTAAACTAAAAAGCTTCTGCAAAGCAAAAGAAATAGTCAACAAAATAAAATGGCAGCCTAGGAATTGGGAGGAAATATTTACAAACCGTATATCTGATAGGGGGTTGCTATGGTTTGAATGATCCCTCCAAAACTCACATTGAAACTGCATCTTCATTGTGGCAGTATTGAGAGGTGAGGCCTCTAAGAGGTGATTGGATCATGAGGGCAAAGCCTCATGAATGGATTAATCCATTCATGAATTAATGGGTTATCATAGGAGTGGGACCAGTGGCTTTATGAAAAGAGGAAGGCAGCACTTGAGCACACCCAGCCCCCTGCCATGTGATACCCTGAGCTGATCCAGGACTCTTTAGAGAGTCCCTACTAGCAAGAAGGTTCTCACCAGATGCACCCCATTGACACCTGGACTTTTTAGGCCTCCAGAACCTTAAGAAATAAATTTCATTTCTTATAAATTACACAGTTTTATAAGCAACAGAAATTGTACTAAGACAGGGTTTAATACCCAAAATTTATAAAGAACTCATGCAACTCAATAGTGGAAAAACAAATAACTCTGTTAAGAAATGGGCAAAGGATCTGAATTGGTGTTTCTCCAAAGAAGACATAAAAATCACCAACAAGTATATAAAATGTGCTCAATATCATTAATTATCAAGGAAATACAAATCAAAACCACTATGAGATACCACCTCATACCCATTAGTATAGCTATTATCAAAAAATCAAAAGATAAAAAATGCTGGCAAGGATGTAGAGAAAAGGGAACTCTTCTTGGATGCTGTTGGTGAGAATGTAGATCAATGTAGCCATTATGGAGAAAAGCATAAAATTTTCTAAAGAAATTAAAAATAGAACTACCATATGACCCAGCAATCTCTCTTCTGGGCATATATACCCAAAGAAAATGAAATCACCACCTCATAATGATAAAGATATGATATCTGTACTCATATTCATCACAGCATTATTCATAAGAGCCAAGATATGGAAACAATCTTTATGGGATAAAGTATTCATAATGGCCAAGATAGTCATTATTCACAATAGACAAATTATGGAAACAGCAGTTTCTTTATCCATTCGTCTACCTATTGGCTCTGTCTCCAGGCTCACCCATGTTCATCCAGGCAAGATCTCATATTTTTTCCGAGGGCAATATTCAGCCCTAAAAAAAAAAAAATACGAGATCTTGCCTGGATGAACGTGAGTGAAGCTGGAGAACATTATGCTAAGTGAAACAAGCCAGGCACAGAAAGAAAAAGATTGTAAAATCTCACTTATAAGTGAAATCTAAAAAAAAAAATCAAATATACAGAAGTCTTGCCTTATCCCTGGTTTTGCTTTCCACGGTTTCAGTCACCTGTAGTCAACTGTGGTCTGAAGGAATTACATGGAAAATTCCAGAAATAGACAGTTCATAAATTTTAAATTTTGTCCTTTTGTGAGTAGCATGATGAAACCTCGTTCAGTCCTGCTCCTCCTTCCAAGGACATGAACCATCCCTTTGTTCAGCAGATCCGTGCTGTATAGGCTCCCCACCCGTAAATCACTTAGTAGCTGTCCACTGTCGCAGCATCACGGTGCTTGTGTTCAAGTCACCCTTATTTTACTTACTAATGGCTACAAAGTGGAAGAGTAGTGACACTGGCAATTCGTATGTGCCAAAGAGAAGCTGAATAGTGCTTCCTTTAAGTGAAAAGATGAAAGTTCTCGACTTAATAAGGAAAGAAAAATATCAGACGCTGAGGTTGCTAAGATCTATGAAAAGAAGGAAAAAGAAATTCATGCTAGTTTTGCTGTCGCACCTCAAACTGCGAAAGTTAGGGCCACAGTGCTTGATAAGTGCTTAGTTAAGATGAAAAAGACATTAAATTTGTGGGTGGAAGACATGAACAGAAAAGTGTTCTGATGGACGGCATTCGGGTTCAGTGCTATCTGGTGTTTCAGGCATCCAAGAACATATACCCCGTGGATAAGGGGGACCACTGCACAGAGATAGAGAACAAAACATTGGTTACTAGAGGTGAGGTGGGGGTGTGGAGAGGAAATGGGGTGATGTAGGTCAGAGGACACAAAGTAGTGAATCTGTAGGATAAACAAGTCTACAGATCCAATGTACACATGAGGACTATAGGTAATAACACTGTACTATATTTGGGATTCATGCTAAATGAGATTTTAGCTGCTCTTGCCACAAAAAAACAAAAATGGGTAATTTTGTGAAATAATGGATACGTTAATTTGCCTCACTATAGTAACCTTTTTGCTATCTGTGTGTATCTCATAGCATCATGTTGTATACCTTAAATATACACAATAAAATTTACCAACAAAAACAAAAAAACCCTAGCAGACTCAGGCATCAGATTATTTGGATTCAAATACCAGTTTGCCACTTAGAAGTTGTGAAATCTTGGGCAAATTGCTTTTTCTCTTTGTCTTTCAATTACCTCCTCTGCAAAATACATAATAATAATACCTACCTCATAAAGTTGATATGAGGATTAAATAAGTTACTGTATGTATGTAAAGTGCTTAGAAGAGTGTGGATTCACATAACATAGTAACCACTACCTAAGTATTTATTAATATTAGATATTATTATTTAACAGTATATATTTATTTTATTTCTTCTCTCTCTCTCTGTCTCTCGACTAGAATGAAAATTCCATGAGGTCAGGGATTTTTGAATACTTGCTGCACATATACACATCTATATCTGTCTTTATCTATCATCCATATATACACATTCATATGCGCACACACACACACACACACACAGAGAAAGAGACAGAGACAGACAGAGTTACTGCTATATTCCTAGCAACTACAACAGTACTGTGGATATAGAAGCAATTGAAGAAACGTGTTGAATGGACTTCAGCTCTATTTGAGCAGTTACCTGGCTATTTGGGAAGATCCTTAACATCTAGTCCTGTCATTTCTTTCTCAGTATCCATCAGAGTCCGTTGCGAGGAATCCTCCAAACTCTTCGGGGTGGTATCAGCCTGGCTGCCTGTGATCTCAGGCTGCAGGCTGTTGTTTCATCTTCCAATATGTAGATTTTCATTTAATCCATCTGGTTTTGCAGCAGTGACCAGCATCCCCAGTTCAAAGACACTTTAGTTAAACCTCTCCAGACATCAAAACTCCAACTACCAGGGAGAGGGAGGTGGAGTTACCTGGCTGAAGAGGGTTGCAAAGACATTCTAGGTGCCTGATGGCTTTTTGGTACAGATTCTCAACCAGTACTCTTGTTTCCTGTCTTCTGTTCACCTCTAGTCAAATGGAAAGGTCCTCACTGCCTCCAATGCTCTGAGCCACCCAGAGTGCTGCAGAAGCCGTAGGTTTGCCCTGGGCCTCCAGCCCACACCCTCCTTGAAAAGCCCTGGAGTTCAGCTCTTCCAGCCCTCCAAGTTAGTCATTTCTCCTCAATCTGCAGTCCAGTGTTCAAAATTTTATTGTCTTCTCCCTATTGTTCACTCTTTTCACATTTTCTTTGTTCTTGTAAATTTGTACCTAGACAAAATTTTGGTAGTCTTTTCAGTGAGATTTTGGGAGTAATATGGGAGTTTAAATCACTGTAGTTCATAAGCTCCTGGTCTTTCCATTATGATAAGTGCTTCACTATGCCTGCTGATGGGGAGGAGAGGTAAGATAAGAAAAAATGTGATTTTATGAAAAATGAGTGTGAATTAATTAGCATATCAGGGATTTCTAAATGGAAGAAAACCCATGTGAAAAATGTGAGCATTTCATAATTTGTTTAAGAAATATCCAATGCATTTTAGAATGCTAGTATCATTTGTTTGGCTGAGATCAAGTCATTTTCTATGAGCAAAGTTCTTAATAAAGAGTTTATATCAGAATCACCTGGGGGAGATTTTCAAAGCATATAATCCTGCATTCTATACCAAACTTCCTGCATTAGAATACCTTCTGCCCTCTGTTCACCTCTAGTCAAATGGAAGATTAAAATATAAATTTTCAAAAGCACCACAGGCACATCTAATGCATAAAATTAACAAGAATTGTTGGACTAGAGCAATTGAGCTAAATAGAGGAAAACTTAGTGATATAAGTTGAAAATCATTTTTATGTGTAGTGCCTTGAATGACAAGATGAGACATTTATATTTCATTTATTCATTCAACAGATACTTAAAACAATCTTATCATATTCCCAGTCATCAGTGAACTCCTTTTCTAATGGTGGAATATTACCATTACATCTTAGTGTAAAGTGATCAGGACTGTACTGTCTGTAACAAAATGAAGTGACACACATATTTCCTCATGGGCCTGTGATGTATTCTTCCAGCCTGATATCCACAATAATAGGGAAACAACAACGCTGACAAACTTGTCTACAGGGAGTAGTGAAGACTGAAGTAGCACCAAGATCTCAAGGAAGCCATGATCCCTGTAAGAAATCTTCCCCGAAACCCAAGCAAGGCACACAATGTAGAAGACAAAGCGATACCTTAGCTTTGGGGGATAATGCCATTATTGCACCAGTCCAGCAACCATTGCATAGGCATACCCTTTAGGTCTAAAATTACCTTTTTGGATCAAGAAAAGATACAGAATTAATAAACAAAATGAAAAAATCAACCATAAAAAGAAAGATGGAGGGCAATTGGTGATGGTGGTGTTGAGGGAATCCTCCTTTTACCTCTACTTTTCCCTGCAGAAAGATATCTATTAGTATAATATTTTTGCCTTTTCTTTATTTACCCTTTTCCTCAAAGAGATAAGTTGATTATCTGACTGGTAATTTTAGGAGCAACATCTGGGTATTTATAATTCATCACCGTTCCCAGTCTTTCTTTTTGGAATTTGCTTATCTGCACAGAGTGTGTATTTTGTTCTGTTCTTCACTACGCAGTAAAAGGAAGCTATCCCGTGGGAGTAAAACTTCTGATTTCGCTTAACACTACCTAAATGAATGGGTGAGCTTGCTTAACTATGGAATACAATATTGGAATACTTATTATTGCTATACCCCTAAACCATATTCTGCAGTAGCTGAGTTAATAATAGAGTTCATATTTTGCCCATATTTCATTTGCCTAATTCCTTTGTCCAGGCTATCATTTATTAGCCTTCTGAAACTCCAACCTTTTTAGGTACTTAGATTTTACTAGCAAAGACTTTGAAACTTGGAGAATAAATTTTCAAGTTGATGCTTCTTTTTACAATGGCTGTTCGGTAAGCCCAATGATAGAAGCAGTAGCAGCATTAGCAGTAGTGCTGGCATTTATGGAGTGCTTACTACAAAAAATGTCAGAAAGGTGACTTTATTTGATCTTCACAACAAGTCCAAGAGATAAATATAATTACTGTCCCAATTTTAGTGACGTGAAAACTGAGTCTTAAAGAGGTGAAGCAACATTCTCAATGCTACAAATCAATAATGAGAGAGACTAGAGGTGAACTAAGGAAGTACACTTCCTAATCTTTGTCCCTCATCACTAGTTATTCTTTGAAATGTTCTTCTTAGTCACATTTGGATGATTATTTCACGTTTTGTCATATCCTTGGTTTTAATACTTCCGCCTAGACAATGATTAAATGCATTTATATTCTAGGTCATATTTTACATACTTTTAATCTGCAAATAATTTCACCACCTTTCATTTGGGAGTTATGACAATGTTGACCATATTTTATTTTGTAACACAGCTCAGAGAATGCAGTATAGTGTAGTACAAAGGGAAGTGGGCTAATTTAGAAAACTTGAGTTCAAATCTCATCTTTATCACTTATTAGCAAAAATACACATCTGTTGGGCATGGATGGGGAGAGATACGGCTTGCAATAGTGTCTCACTCATTCATAATTTCTCCCAGGGACCATTTCTATTCTTGAACCTGCTTCCCACCTTTCATGTATTTGATCCAGGCAATAGACATCTGTGACCTTAACTGTCAACTTTCAAACCAGAAATACAAAAAATAGCATAACTTAATAGAGTCCTAAAAGTAAATATAATTTAAACCAGTAATATGCCCGACAATTTGTTGTAAGAGAAAATATATAGCAGATCCTAATACTCCAAAAAATATTATTGCTGTAGCCTATCTCAGCGATTGATTTAGTCTGTTTGGATTCTCAAGAGAGCAATCTCAGAGAAAATAAAATTTTCATCTAGACATTTGTGATTTTAGAGCACGGAATACTTACAAGTTATTTGTTGCCCTAGTGAAAAGTAGGCCTGCACAGCACCAAATAAGGTATAGAGTTACCCAGCCTCTGGTTCATCAACCAACTCAGAGGAACGTGTAGAAACACATGCAGAGCCAAATGTTCTTACAGCCTTTTAGAATGGCAGTGTGACTCTAGTGACTCAAAACTACATGCCTTTTCAGTTTTAACCATATTTAGACAATGGCTTAATTATTTAGCCAAAATCCACAACCAGACTTACTTGAGAATAAGTATGTTGCCCCAATGTGTTGATCCAGCTAAGTACAATTCAAAGATATGATTTATTCCTTACAGTTATCTTATCTGGTGATCTAATAAGGTTGTCTATATTAACTGAATAATTGTGATATTTTCATTGACTCACTCTATGCATACATGGATGAATCAAAGTCCTCAATTAGCTCCTGAAAATGTTTTTGTTGAGTAAAACCCTCCCTGCCCACTAAAAATAAAGGGAAGAAAATCAGTGTGCCTTCCCCTCTTTTGGTCAACAATAGGACCCAATGATTACTAACACCTAAATAGAACTTATTATAAGCCAGGCTTCTCAAGTAGATCAGTTTTTAAAATTACTTTGGAATTATAGGATCTGAATAGTGATTGTAAGTGTCTATATACTCCTTGGAAAGGCTTTCTGTTTTCCCACTTTGGAAAAAAAAAACACAACAAAACCTAATTTTCAGGATTCTACTGTTCACTTCCCTACTTCTTAGCTTCATCCCTATATGTACCATTTGCCACTGCCCTTATCTAGGTTTCAAACACATTCATGTCCTTATAAGTTTTATTTTTCTCTCTGTCTCTTTTACTTTTTCTCTTCGCCAGAGCACCTTTTTTTTTCTTCCCATGGATAAATTTTTCTCATTTCCAACATTCCATTCATGAGCATCACTTCCTTAGGGAAATCTATAGGTTTTCCTAATGACATGGCATTTCCTTAGCAAATACTTGTTCAATGGATATATGAATTTGTTTTTGATTCTGAATGTGATTAAAATGTCTCAAATGTTTACTTCTTGAGTGTATCTACCATTGCTTTTAACTAGATATTTTTTCAAAATCTTCCTATTCCCTGAATATCATTATTAACAAAGTAATATCCAATATGTAATATTTCTAATATTTTAGTGTCACCATCTTTGAACTGCTTTAATCTAATGATATTCACCTCTATAATATTTCAATCCCTGATTACTATTAATATTTTCAATATTCCACTTTCACCACAGACTTCCACTGATCTCATTTAATAATTTAATGTATATGGCCAGGCTTAGTGGCTCATGCCTGTAATCCTAGTACCTTGGGAGGCCAAATTGGGAGGATCGCTTGAGGCCAGCAGTTCAAGACCAGCCTGGGCAATGTAGCAAGACCCCCATCTCTACAAAAAATGTTTTAAAAAATCAGCTGGGCACGGTAGCATGTGCCTGTAGTCCTAGCTACTTGGGAAGCTGAGGCAGGAGGATTGCTTGAGCTCAGGAGTTTGCAATTGCAGAGAGCTATGACTGTACCGCTGCACTCTAGCCCAAGTAACAGAGGAAGCCCTTGTCTCAAAATAATAATAATAATTTAATGTTTATGTGATTCCACTGCTACTAAAAAATGTTAAAAATTACTATTCATTGTTCATTTTCAATATGTCAGGAATTCTACTCAGTGCTTTATACATGCAATCTCCTTAGGTAACAACCCTGTGGGGTAGAATATAGGTTCCCTGGGAAAATTGAGTGTATCTATTGTGTTCACTACTGTATATACAAAGAATAGTGCAGTGCATGGCCCATAATTTTTACTTTATTAAATATTTATTAAATACATGATATTCATTGTTATTAATTCCATTTACAGATAAAGAGAGGGAAAATGTGTTATATAACTTGCATAAAGCCAGTTATTAATGGCAAATCTGTAATTCAAAGCAAAATACTTCTGACTCCATAACACTCCTGAATACTATGATATATTAATTTCCACTTATCTTCCATTTTCCTGTCTTGTGAGTCAATAAATTCAATTTTACCTACATATCCTTCTGTATCTAACCATGACTTTATTACATTAATTATGCTTTTGGTAAAATCCTCAATTTTTTCCTTATATAATGAATGTTTATAGAATACATGAAGAAATGAATGAACAGAGAACTATGTGTTATGCTGTAAGAATGCACAATAATCTGATTCCACATCAAGACAAATATGTTATGAACCACACAAATATGTCTCAAAAGGGAGTTGTCCTTTTTCTGACTTTGTACTCAGCTAGAGAAAAAAAAGGAAATACATTTTCATATGTGAAATATACTGCTGGTCTTATACTTTAATTAGTTTTGTGCTAGTTAATAGTTAATCAATTATTATGTTTAATGCTTTAAACACATCCAGGAGTAGAGCAGCATACAAAGCATGATGGTAAAAGATGATGCCAGAAGACAGAGTATGAAAAGACACATATTGAATGAACTAACTAGTTTATAAAGAGACTGTGCAAATAATATTCTAAATGAAATTAGGAATTCTCATTGTACAACAGATAAGTGCCCTGAGAACATTCAGGGGTTTTTGATTGCAATGCTCTTGATGCAGATAATACACTATTCATTGGTTACTCTAATAAATTTTAAAATGCCTACCATACTCACACATTTAGCATTTCATGCCAACATAAAGACTGTACTTAAGAAGAGAATACCTCAAATATTTGAATGCATAATAATGTCGAGAGCAAGAAGACACACCCATATCATTAAACTGTGCATGTGACTGTCAGTTCTATGTTTTAATTCCCAGGTATTCAATCAAACACTAACCTAGAGATTTTGTAGATGTAAGTAAAGTCCATAATCAGTTGATTTTATGTAAGAGAGAATTTCCTAGGTAATCTGAGTGGGCCTGATTCGATCAGTTGACAGACTATAAGAACAAAGGTGAGACTTTCCCTAGGAAGAAGAAATTCCACCTGCACATGGCAGCTTCTGCTCTCCTCATGCCCAAGAGTTCCAGCCTTTCCTTCCTGACTACCTGCCCTGCAGATTACAAACTCGCCCCTACAATTTTGTAAGCCTGTTTTTTATAATAAACCCCTTTATGTAGAAAGATAGATGATATATAGATAGATGATAGATGATTGATTGATGATAAATAGATGATTGATAGATAGATTCTACTGCTTCTATTTCTCTGGGTGAACCCAGACCATTACAATGCCATGTGGTTTGTTGATAAAAAGGATGTAGTACTGTGTGTGTGCGTGTGTATGTGTATGGGTTGTGAAGCCTCTTCACACACACAATGCTCATCACCCTGAAAAATTATTGACAAAGCTTTTCTGTTCTGTGAAGCACAGGGCTGGGCCATGAGTTAGAGTAAATATAAATTTAGTCTTCTTCTCTCCATAATACACGCAAGTTGAAGGTTTGTCAATATTCCAGTAGAGTCTTTTGAACATTTATCAGTCAGCATTGGCAGTTTTGACAGGATGACTTCTTGCTGAATACGAAAAGGAGAAGCACTAAGCCATCATTTTTACACAGGTTATTACTTTGAAATGATTATTATTTAGGATAACTTCCCTCCTTATAACTTCCCTCCGACTCTCTACCATCTCAGTTGTGAAGTTCTTTGATGTAAATTTTATGTGTATGCAGTATATTCAATATTGATGCTTTTAAAAGCAGATCTTTGGAGTCAAAGATTTTTTTTATTTTTCTTAATACATCAAGGTGTGAGATATGCTACAGTTTTTTATTTTTTTTTAGCTAGCACATCATGCTGTGCTTATACAGTTTCTTTATATTGGTGTCATATTAATATTTTAACATGCAGATGAAAGCTCCTATAGCATTTGATGATAATGTTGGCATAAAATATGTTTCTTAAATTATTTCTCCAAGCTCCATTTCAAGTGTCATTTTAAATCAAATTTCAAAATATCGTGCTTTTTTCAATAATAAGGGAGAGTACACTTTTCATTTTTATATTCTTTCAGTTAAGATTAGAAAAAGCTTATTGCAACTTGTATTGAAAAGAAGGGGTAGAAAAAACAGACAGAACTGGAGACACATATACATGCATCAAATGGAACTATTTCTACATCATTACATATGCATAGGTTTGATTCACCCTTGTTACAAGTTTGTATTCTTAAGCAAAAGATGAGAATAAACTCATCAGCTAGGGAAGAAGTACATTTGCATGATATCAAATCCTATAACTCATTAGTGTTTTTTCTAATCAGCTCATCTGAATAAGAGATGATGATGATGATGATGATGATGAAAATGAAGATATAAGAGAGCAATAACTATTTTTGCATAGCAAAGCTTGTCTATAAGAGTATAGTCCAATTAGATGGAATAGAAAAAATTTACCCCATATGATTTGTTTATCTATGCAGCTGCATAATGTTGATGGGAATCAGAAATGCTAGTTTTTTTTATTTCTTCACCATTTTAGGGTTGCCTCTGGTGATTTGGAATTTCAATCTGATTTGCCCACAAGCAAGCCATGATGGAATGTACTTAAGGGTGAAATGAAAAAACAATAAAAGATTTCTTGGTACAATTCAGACCTAAATTCATTTTTAATAACCAATAATTGAAATTATATTAGAAACTTTTATAAAAGAAGAAAGAAAAAAGTAAACAATAACATTAAAAAGTACTCGAAATAATAACAGGTTCCTAATAAAAATCAATATGAATTAATGTACTATTTAATGAAAAACTAAGGAATATATATGGTTGAGTGAAAAAAATGTACAGATTTTTAAAAATTATTTGAATCAATATCGATTGCTATATTTAAAATCAGGGATTATTCACAGGATAGCAAGTATTTACAACAGAGAATTATAATGATCATCTATATCACAATAATTACTCAGATTCTAGGTCTACATTATGTCTCACTGAATTTTTTAAAATTTATTTCAGAATATTATGGGGGTACAAACAATTTGGTTACATAAACTGCTTTTGTACCATGCCCATCCCCTAGATAGTGTGCATTGTACCTGTTAGGATTTTACCCATCCTCTCCTCCCCCCTCACCTGTTTGATTTCTGATGAATGTTATTTCCATATGTGCACATAGGTGTTGATCAATTAGTTCCAATTTAATGGTGAGTATATGTGGTGTTTGTTTTTCCATTCTTGACTATGTTATCTGATATGAGAATTACTATTCCAGCTTTCTTTTGGTTTCCGTTTATGTGGAATATTGTTTCCCATCTTGAGTCTGATTGAGTCCTTGTCAGTTAGATGTGTTTCCTGGAGACAGCAGGTACTTGGCTTATATTTTTTTTTTAATCCATTCAGCCAGCCTATGTCTCTTGAGTGGGGTGTTAAAGCCATTCACATTTATTGAAAGAATTGATAAGTGGGGTGGATTTCTGTTCATCCTGTTGAGTAGAACTTCATTGTTTTGTTTTACTTCTTGAGCCATTGTGCTCAAGAAGCACAATGTATCTGTGCTCTGTGACCTTTAGCTTTTGCATGATTTTACACTGGTGGGTATCTAGTGTGCAGATTAGTGTATAATACAGTTCTGAGTACTTCCTGCAGGGCAAGTCTGGTCTTGACAAATTCCCTCGGTGTTTGCTTATCTGAGAAAGTCTTTATTTCTCCCTAGTATAAGAATCTTAGTTTTGCAGGATACGAAATTCTAGGCTGGCCATTATTGTGTTGTTAGTTCTCAGTTGAGAAGTCTGCAGTTAGTCTGATGGGTTTTCCTTTGTAAGTTACCTGATGCTTTTGACTTACTGCTTGTAGGAGTTCTTCCTTTGTGTTTACTTTGGCCAGTCTGATGACTATGTGTCATGGTGATTGCCTCTTTGTGAAATCTCCCAGGAGTCCATTGAGCTTCTTGTACCTGGGTATCTAGACTTCTAGCAAGACTGGGGAATTTTTCCTCAATTATTCTCTCAAATAGGTTCTCCACCCCTTGTGTATTTTCTTCTTTGCCTTCAGGGATGCCTATGATTCTTACGTTATATTGCTTTACATAATCCAATATTGCCGGTAGGCTTTGTTCATTCCTCATATTTCTCTGTTCTTTCTCTTTGACTGACTTGTTTAATTCAATGGTGTTGTCTTCCAGCTCTGATTCTTTCTTCTGCCTGATCTAGCCTATTCTTAAGGCTTTCCACTGTGTTTTATATTTCCTTAAATGAATTTTTCATTCCCAGAAGTTCTGTTTGATTTTTTAAAATTATCCTATTTCATTAGTGAATGTTTCTTTCATTTCCTGCATTGTTTTTGTGGTTTCTTTGTGTTGAGTTTCCATTTTATCTTGTATTTTATTGAACTTCCTTATAATCCATATTCAAAATTCTTCATCTGTCATTTCAATATTTTCATTTTGGTTGGTACCATTGGTAAGGAGTTATTGTTTTTTTTTGAGGGTATTCTTTTGGTCTGATTTTTATGTTTCCAGGGTTCTTTCACTGATTCCTTCTCATCTGGCCTCTCGATCAAGACCTGGGGTGCTAAGCCTGGCTTACAGGCCTCTCTCCAGGTCTCCAACAATTGATCCCTGACCTTGCCAGGGAGAGGAGTGCTGGTTCTGAGTTGCCTATGGGTGTTCTAGCAGGTTTGATGAACCTCTTGGATTACCTCTGACCTGCTGCCTTCACATCTTCCCAACAGTGTGTAATGAGGTAGGTTCTCCAGCTTAATCTCCCAGATGGTGGGTGGTACTAGTGAATATGAATCAGCCACTCCTTGTTTGCTTGAGTTGGAAGGTGCTATGTTTAGCTATGGGGTTGTTCCCCTGTCATTGATTGCAGTTTGTGTGGAAGAGCCAGCTGCTGATATGTTCTTTTGTGCCTTAAGTAAGCTCTGGTCCCCCAGGTGGGGCACATGAATGTCCCTAGCTTTAGGAGAAACCCTATAGCTCACAGTGGGTTGCTTGATCTCTACTCCCCCTGAGTTGGGGGGAGGAACAAGACAGATTGTGGCTGGATTGATAGAGCCTGAAAGGCTTTGCAAAAACTCAGAGGTGCTCAAAGGTTGCTTTTCTGCCTGCTAGAAGGAGCCACTGGTATGAAGTTGAGGGCAAGCTCTCTAAGCCAGAGAGGCTGTTCCCAAGGGAGGGGCCTAACTACTTGAGTGCTAAGACCCTAGGCCAGGCTCTTTCTGCCTTTTTTGACTAGTGCAGCTTCTCTGTGGGGTGGGGTTAGTGCCCTTCCTATTCACCACTCCCTGGAACCCCACAGCACTCTCCCATCAGATCAATCTATGTGAGATCCCTCACTGCCTGACACTGGCTCTCGAACTACCCCTCAGTCCATGTGTCTGAACCACTAATGTGTGTCTCTGCAGAATGCTGGTGGATGGGGAATCTTCAATTGTGCACCCCTGTTCCACCACACAGCCCCAAGGGAAGAGAGATAAGCCTCTCTATCTGCAGGGGCCTCAGCTAGGGGCATGCTCCTGCTGGGAAAAGTGGCCACTTGTGAGTTTTGTGGCTCAAGCTGCACTCCCTATTGTAATTAATGGGAAGAGGGCCTGCTGCTCCTGTTCAGGTGGCACACTGAAGCATTCAGGTGTCATGGGAACTAGGGGCTAGGCTAATTCACTCAGAGTGCCACACCCCTATCCAATATGGCAGTTCTCCAGCATGGGTCGGGGGTGGATGTGCTCACAGATCCCCATTCCTCAGTGACCTTCCACATTCTCCCATTGAATATGTCCATGAGGGCTTCCTTGCCACCCGAGCCCAGGACCAAGACCTCTCCCCTGCATCTCCTTGTACTGCTGTTGTGTCTGGAGGCACCAGGTCCGGCCTGTCTATCTAGGCCACCAGCAGGTGATCCCATGAAATGCCAGCAGGCAGGAAGCTCACAAATTGTGGTGGCTGCACTCTCTGTGGTGGGCTTGGCTAGGAACGCACACCCACTGCAGAGAAGCAGCTGCTTGTTAGCTTCTCAATTCAGAGTATTTTCATGGTTGCAATGGGGGGGGTAGGGGCTAGTGGCTACCAGCCTGCCTTAGCTAAAATCACATTCTCTGATCCCGTGAATGGAGGAGGGAGGTGCAGAGGAGGAAGTGTCTAGGTGTAAGAAAGCTAGCACTCCAGTCTCTCATGGCACTCTCCCGTGGGGTGTTCCCCTTGAACACCCAAAATCTTGGAGTTTGCCCGTTCACCCTGCTGTTCCTATCTAGCCACCGTGTCTGAGCTTGTGGAGGGTGGAAGTACCTCCAATATATTTTGTGTCCTACTGTTCACCAAAGGCACATAGGTGGGGGAGGGGAACCCCCCTTACCCTTTCACTGGGCTCTGAGCCTCTCTGGGTTTTGTCCACACTGCTGTCCTCTCCTGTCTATCTTCATCTTTCTTAGCTTTGCAGTTTTTCTTGGTGGGGTCCCAAGATGTCTCTGTTGTCTCTCCCTGTGATCCACACCTGAGCTGTAACTGCTCTCTGCTCTCCTCAGTCCAACACTTTACCTTCCAGCCTGGACAATCTGACAAGTGATGTCTCTAGTCAGCCATCTTGGCTCCCTCTTAATTTTCTTATATGTAGAAATGCAAATTATTTTGACTATTGATTTTTGTATTACCAAACTTGCTAAATTTTCTGATAAATCAAATAATACTTGAGAAAATTTCATCAAATTTTCTGTTTAGGGGAAGAATCTGATCATTTGCAGATATTGACAGTTTTTTTTTCTCTTTCCTAATTTTACACTAGTTTCTATTTTTTTCTAATTTTATTCTATTTTCAATTTTTTCCCTGTCTAATTAAAATAGATTGGCTCCTCAAACTGTTGAAAAGAATTGATAATAGAAAATATTTATGTCTTGATTTTTATTCAAAAATAAAATTTCAGCATTTTATTATTGTTTAGAATGTTATTTTTGGCTTTCATAAGAAATTACTTTGTATTTCCTGTCTGTTGAAAATTTTGTTAAGAAATTCTTTTTTATATCTTATAATTTTAGCTATAAAATTTTGAACTTTATAGAATATTATATCTGCAACTATGAATATGATCATGTTTGTTTCTCCTTTGAAAATGTTATTATAGCTAATTAGTTTTTTTTCTGGTCTTAAGCTAAGCTTACATTCCTAGAATAAACATAACTTGTTCATGGTATGTTATCCTTTCTGTAATTTGCTGTATTTGCTAACACTTTGTTCAGGGTATTATCATTTATGTTTAGGAGTAAGATACTCTTATAATTTTTCTTTCTTGATTAGTCCTCATTTGGTTTTGAAATCAAGGTTTTATTATTCTTATAAAATAAATTTAAGGGTATTTTCTATTTTGTTCTACTCTGAAAGTGTATGTATAAAATTGAACTTATCCGTTTATTAAATACTTAGTAGAACTACACTATGAAGACATTTAGAGACTTTAACATTTAGATGTGATTTCTTTAATGTTGTGATTCTTTGGGGTTTAATATTTCTTTTAGAGTCAATCTGATAAATTGCATTTCTCTACTAATGTGATGCTTCAACTCAGTTTTTAATTGGTATAAAAATATCCACAAATCCCTCTTAACTATAAAACTTTTTCCTTTCTAAGTATACTTTTTTCAAATGAATACAAAATTAACTGCAGTTTTTTACTTTTTCATTAGTTTTATATGTTGCTAGAATGTGAGAATTAAATGCTTTAAAAATTCGTCTTCTCCTTTGGAGTCTCAACATACAATCTTTCACATCTTTTCTTGAAAGTTATTGAAATTTACTTTTCTATAAACAATTTTATATATCTAACTCTGAAGAGTTTTCTTTTTCTTTTTTCTTTTTTGGAAATCAATGCTCACCCACAGATCTCCATCACTGCCTCTTCCTAGTCACAGCAAACAAACTTGTGATCGCAGTAAAAATGCTGTAGTGATTATATAAATGCATCTTCAAGACTATCCCCAGACCTTGAATGACCACACTGTTCAGTTTGCTTGGGACATCCCCATTTATATTGAATGTCCTGGGGTTATTATTAAAGCCTCTCCACTCCCCCAATATCCCAGTTTAAACAATAAATTATAGGGTTACCCTACAAAATGAGGACCCTAATCCTCATTCCAACTAAATTGTTGCTGGTAAACCTACTATTTCACTGCTCAGGTAAGATGGTCACTTTCTTTCTATTTCCCTGACATAGATTTAAACAGTTCTTCTTGCTGTGTGAAGAGCTGTCTGGAGTAAAAGTTTTTATTATATATTCAAACACACAGAGATAATTGAACTCCTCCAGAATCTTATGAGATAAGAAAGCAGGTTTTATTAATTTCTATTATCCAGGTAAGAAAATGCATCATAGAGAACCTCAGTGACCGTTGCCCAAGTTCAGTGTAGAAGAGACTACACTGGAAATCCTGATTCCTGATTTTGGTTTATTCTTCTTTTCATTAAAGATCCAATACCAAAAGTAACCTTTTTAAATAATTAGCTGAGTAAGGAGGCGCTATATACATCTGGGATGAAAGCTACACTAGTAGAGCAGAGAAAAAATAATCTGCACCCATTAAGGCCTAGTTGTATGATATTTGGTAGGAAAAGCAGAATTATCAATACATTTTCTTTTCTAAAATATTTATGTTTGGATGATTGAAAAAGATTTAACCAAATCCACCACTCTAACAGAGGGTTGTGCTCACCCACGCTCTTCTCCTCCTGCGCTTTTTCCTCTTCATCCTCTCCTTAGCTCTCCGAGTTGGCTATTTGGCAAACAAAGAATGTAGGTGTTTTGCTTCCGTAATTAACTGGTGATAGGAAGTTTGCACTCCCATAGAACTATTTGATAATATAATTCATGAAAGTTACTCTTACGTGCTTCGCTGGGGCCACATACTATACGGAAGGTGAGAAATATGGGGGAAAGGGTAGGATAGCCAGATAAAATACAGGATGCATAGTTATATTTGGATTTCAGATAAACAACAAATAGTTTTTTAGTATAATTCCCAAATGTTGAGTAAGACATACCTACTTGAAAAAATAATTTATTTATCTGAATTTCAAATTTAACTTGGTGCCTGTATTTTTCTTTGTTTAAATCTGGCAACTCCAGAAAGGGGGAAGGCTGTTAGAATCCTCATATTGCTATCTTGCTTTCTGGAAGACAAAAATCTCTTAACCTAAAAATTAGTATAGCGCAGTTAGCCAGTCATTGTTTTTCTTCCTTTTTTTCCTTCTGTCTGTCTTCTTTTCTCTCTTCCTCCTCTTCCCTCCATCCTCCATCTCTCAGAAATAGTAGTAATTGTGGTAGTAGTAGGAATATAGTAGTAGTAGCAGTAGTTGTAGTGGTAGTGATAGTAATAAGAATAACAACAACAATAATATAACTGTCTCTCTTTGTATAATGTTTTCAGGAACATCACCTTGCTTGATTTTTAGTGATTTATAGATATATTTTCCACATAGATCCTGGGAATGACAGAGAGAAAAAATAATCACAGAGGTATATTTAACTTTCTTTGTTTAGACATATTCTTACTGTAAAACAGCCTTCTATATAAGTAAGACAGGTAAAATGAACTTGAGACATAATCCAGATTAATTCAGAGCCCAAAGCTTCCTTCTAATGATTGAAGTGGTACTGGGGTTACTTTTTTCAGATGAGTTGCTATATTGATTTGTTCATTGAATAAAAGGATTTTAATGAAACGAATTCACCCTGGCAAAGTATGGGCGAAATTAAGCAGACTATGTTAGGACAATTTTACATTAATGAACTGAACTGGGAAATTGAGACAAATGTTACAGTAAGTTAAACCATTTTTTATTTCTTGGTCTCTATAACTAGTAATACAGGTCAAAGTATGGTATAGCTGTGTAATTGATCTTATTTACACTATCCTAGTAGTAGAGTAGTAGTTTTTAAGTAGTAGAGTAGTAGTTTTAAGCATTTGATCTTAAATAATATTTATAGAACATGACAATTTTAGTAGATAATTTGGAACCATCATGTGAAACACACTTTGGTGCATATTGTGCTGTACTGGGAGGCTCATTATTAAAAAGGGGCTATAACATGCTGCTTTTGACATTACTCATATTGTTTGGATGTATCATTCTATAATTAATATTTGTTGTAAAACGTTTAAATGTGTGCCTGGCACTGTAACAAACATCTCACTAAGTTTACTGCATTTTTATCTTCAAATACCTGTAAGGTATCTATCACCCATAGTTTATGAGGGAATTTGACCTTAGAATATATTAGCAAGTGGCTCAAAGTCATTCAACCGTATACTGGTAAAGCTAGTATTTGAATATACTTACATTTAACTCTGAGACCAGTTTTTTAAAGCTTTACTGAGACATAATGGACACATAATAATCTACACATGGCAAAAGGTAAAATTTCATAAATTTTTCATATATATGCACCCATGAAAAAACCATCACTATAATCAAAATAATGCGCATATCGATCACTCTCAAGCATTTCCTCGTACCCCTTTATAATCTCTCTCACCCCTCCCAGTCCACGTTCTTGTCTCCAGGCACTTACTGATTGCTTTATGTTACTTAATATTAATTTGCATTTATTAGAACGTTATATATAATAAAAGGAATAATACAGTATGTTGTTTCTTTCAGGCTTTTTTTGCTTTGCATAATTATTTTAAGATACATCCATGTAGTTGTGTATATCAAGTGTTCTTTGCTTTATATTGCTAAGCAGTATTCTTTCATACGGATATATGGCAGATGTTTATCCCGACTTTGTTGCTGAACATTTATGTCGTTTCCCGTTTGGGCCATTACAAATAAAGCTGGTATGAACATTTCAATGTAAGTCTTTTAATGGATACTGCTTTCAGTTCTCTTGGGTGAATACATAGGAGTGGACTATGTGGGCCATAGTTTAGGTGTATTTTTAATTTTTAAAGGAACTGCAAAACCGTTTTACAAGGTACTTATACTGCTTTCCTTTGCATCTATACCAACACTTGGGATGGTCAGGCTTTCTAATTTCAGACATTTAAGTAGGTAAGTAGTTGAATCACACAGATTTTAATTTAAAAATCCTTAGTGGCTAACAACATGTAGTGAGCCTTCTTTCGTGGGCTTAGATGCCACCCATATGTCTGCTTTGGTGAAGTAAAATGTCTGTTTGACTCTCGCTCACGTTTATTCTTTTTTTATATTATTGCGTTTTAAGGATTCTTGATATATTCCACCTAGAAATATTTTGTCAGACATGTAATTTCCAAATATATTCTCGAAGTCTACAGCTTGTCTTTCATTCTCTTCAGAAAACTTTTTGAGAGTGGAATTTTCCAATTTTGAGGAAGCCCAATTTATTCTTTTCTTAATCTTTTATGACTTGTTCATACTTACGGTACTGTATCTAAGAAATCTTTGCCTAAACAAAACACAGAAAGATTTTCTCCTATGTTTTTATCCAGAATTTTCATAGTTTTAGGTGTTACATTTAGATCCGCGATATAGTTTGGATTACATTTTTGTTTATGGTATGAAGCATGGATCAACATTACATTTTTTTCCACAGGGATTCCCACTTGTCCAGCATCATTTGCTGAAAATACTACCTGTCCTTTATCCATTGAATGTCCTTTGCACATTTGTTGAAGATCAATTGACCATGCGTGTATGTGCGTGCACATCTGAGTGTATTTCTGGATGCTATTCTGATGCGTTGATCTATTTGCCTATCTTCATGTAAATAACACACTGTTTTAATTACTGTAGTTTTTTGTCCTTTTTCAAAATTATTTTGCAATTCTATGTTCTTCACATTTCCATACAAATTTTTGAATCAGATTCTTAATTTCTACCAAAAAAAAAAAAGCTGACAAATTTTGATTAGGATTGTATAAAACTTATGAACCAATTTTAGGAGATTGACAACCAGTAATATTTCGGCTTCTAACCTATAAACATGCAATATTTTATCATTTATTTCTCATTGTTAGTACATAGACTTCATTGATTTGTATATTGATTTTTATTTCTGCATCCTTGCTACGTTAGTAGCTTTTTGGTACACTCTATAGGATTTTCTATATAGATGATCATTCCATTTGCAAATAAAACTGTTTTGTTTCTTCTTTTCCAATTTGAATGTTTTTATTTATTGTTCTTGCCTTAATATATGGTCTAGGGCCTTTAATAAAATGTTGAATAGAAGTAGTGAGAATGGATATATTTGCCTTGTTTCTGCTCTTCTGGAGAGAAAGAGAAAACATTCAGCCTTCCACCATTAAGCATGATGTTAGCTGTGCAGGCTTTTCACGTATTACCCTTATCAGGTTGAAGAACTTTTAAAGGTTCTGAGAAGTTTTGTTTTTCCTTATCAAAAATTGATGTTGCAATTTTTCTCATGTTTTTCCTTCATCTACTGATATGAACATATGATTTTTCTTTTTTAGTCTGTTTACGGGTTGAAATAGATTGTTTTTTGAAAGTTAACCCAACTCTACATTCTTGGGTTAAACAGCACTTGTTCATGGTGTTATATCTTTTTTATATATTTTTGGAATTATTTTGCTAAAATTTTATTCACAATGGTTGCATCTATTTTCATGGGGGACACTGGCCTGTAGTTTTCTTTTAATATTTTTTTCTGGTTTTGATATCACAAAAATGATTGCTGTATATAATGACTTGGGAAGAAGACTCTTGTCTTGAATTTTATGTAAGAAATTGTGTAGAATTGGTATTATTTTGTCCACAAATGTCTGGGAGAATTCACTAGTAAAGCTATGTGGACCTGGAATTTTCTTGTGTGAAGATTTTAAACTACAAATTCAATTTATTTGATAGACATACAAGTACCTAGATTATCTATTTTATCCTGTGTGAGTTTTGTAGCTTTTTTCTTTCAAGAAATTTTCTCATTTCATCTAAGTTTTCAAATTTATTGAGATGGTTATTTATAATATTACCTTTTTGTTTTTAAAATATATGTAGAATCTTTAGTGATTTTTACTCAGTAATTCCTGATATTGGTTATTGTGGGGTTTTCTTTTCCTGATCAATTTTGCTACAATTTTATGAATTTTATTTATCTATCTCATCAACTAATTTTTGGCTTCATTGATTTTCATTGTTGTTTTTCTATTTTTGGTTTCAGTTGTTTACACTGTAATATTTATTTTCTTTTGCTTACTTTTGGTTTCATTTCTTACTTTTCCAGTTTTTCAAGGTGGAAAATGAGGCTGTTCATTTAAGATTAGCCTTTTTTAATATAAGCATTTGGTGCTATAAATACTCTTCTAACTATTGGTTAGCTGCATTTCCCAAATTTTGATATATCATGATTTATTCAGTTCAAAACACTTTTTAATTTTTGTTTTGATTACTTGTTTGACAATGAGTTATTTAGAAGTTCATTATCTAGTTTGCAGACATTTGGAGGATATTCCAGATAGCTTTCCATTATTAATTTCCAACTTAATACCATTATAATTTAAAAACATACTTTGTATTGCTTGAATCCTTCTAAACTCACTGACATTTGTCTTATGATTCATAATGTGATCTACATGTAAATGTTTCATACATATTGTAAAGGATGTGTATTTTGCCTTAGATCAGTGAAGTATTCTATAAATATCAATTAGATTATTTTGCTTTATAATGTTATTCAAATCTATATCTTCTGGTTATCTGTTTATTCTATTAATAAATTACAGAAGTTTTTGAAAACACTGTAAGTATAGATTTGTTTATTTCTCTTTGAAGTTCTATCCATTTTTGCTTCATATGTTTTTAAGCTGTTAGGTGTGTAAACTTTTAACAGTGTTAAGTTTTCCAGATGAATTGGCCACTTTTTAAAAATGATTTGCTTTTGTCTGGTAATTTTTTGCTCTGAAATCTACTTTTTCTGGTATTAGCAGAGCCATTCCAGGTTCCTATTAATTAATGTTAGGATCATATGTCCTTTTCCTTTTTGTTAGTTTTAAAATATTTGTGTTTTTATATTTTATTTTCTCAGATAGGGTAAGTGGGCCCTTCCTTTTTCAGCCAATCTGAGAATCTTTACCTCTTAGATAATTTATTATATGTGTAATGCAATAATTGATGTGTCATGGTTTAAATTTACCATTTTGCTATTTGTTTTCCCTCATATTTTCTTTGTTCTCCTTCTCCTCTTTTTCTGCTTTCTATTGAATTTACTGTGTATTTACTTTTTAATTTTGTTTTCTTCATTTATGAGCTACAACTTTTTGTTGTGTTACCTTAGTGGCTTCTTTAGAATTCGTAGTACACATCTTTAACATACCACACTATATCATCACATGATATTATGCTACCAAACCAACAAAATACCCTGTATTTTTACTTCACCCTTCTTGCACTTTGTGTTACTGTTGTCCTACATTTTACTTCTATCTATATTATAATCCCCACAATACATTGCTATAACTTTTGCTTTAAATAGTGGATACTCTTTATAGAAGATTTTTTAAATAAGAAAAAGTGTTCATATTTACCATGTAGTTACCATTTCTATTAAAAGTTTTCTTTCTTCCTTCACGTAGATCCAGATATTTATTTATTTATTTATTTCGGAGTATTACAGGGGTACAGACGTTTAGGTCACATGTATTGCCTTTACTCTGCCCAAGTCAGAGCTTCAAACGTGCCCATCTCCCAGAGAGTGTGCTCTACACCCCTTAGGTGTGAATTTACCCATCTTCTCCTCCCCTCTCCCACCTGTCTGACACCCGATGAATGTTACTTCCCTATGTGCACATAAAAGTTGATCAGTTAATATGTTACTTCCATATGTGCACATAAAAGTTGATCAATTAGTATCAACTTGATGGTTAGTACACGTGCTACTTGTTTTTCCATTCTTGAGATACTTCGCTTAGAAGAATGGGTTCCAGTTCCATCCAGGATAATGCAAGAGGTGTTAGTTCACCATTGTTTTTTGTGGTTGAGTAGTACTCCATGGTATACATATACCACATTTTGTTAATCCACTCTTGTATTGATGGGCACTTGGGTTGTTTCCACATCTTTGAAATTGTGAATTGTGCTGCTATAAACTTTCGAATGCAGATGTCTTTATTATAGAATGTCTTTTTTTCCTTTGGGTAAATACCCAGTAGTGGAATTACTGGATCAAATGCTAGTTCTACTTTTAGTTCTTTGAGGTATCTCCAGACTCCTTTCCATAGAGGTTGTTCTAGTTTGCAGTCTCACCAGCAATGTATGAGTGTTCCTATCTCTCTGCATCCACACCAACATTTGTTGTTTTGGGACTTTGTGATATAAGCCATTCTCACTAGAGTTAAGTGGTATCTTATTGTGGTTTTGATTTGCATTTCCCTGATGATTAGAGATGTTGAGCATTTTTTCACATGTTTCTTAGCCATTAGTCTATCTTTTTTTGAAAAGTTTCTATCCATGTCCTTTGCACATTTTTTATAGGGGTTGTTTGATTTTTTCTTGCTGATTTTCCTGAGTTCTATATAGATTCTAGTTATTAGTCCTTTATCAGATGTGTAGCATGCAAAAATTTTCTCCCATTCTGTAGGTTGTCTATTTACTCTAGCAATAGTTTCTTTGGCTGTGCAGAAGCTTCTTAATTTGATCAGGTCTCATTTGTTTATTTTTGTTGTTGTTGAGTTTGCTTCTGGAGTTTTCTCTCTTAAATTCTTTGCCTAGGCCAATATCTATAAGAGTTTTTCATCTGTCATCATTTTTCCTTCACTTGAAGAAAAAAACTTTCTTTAACATTTCCAATAGAACAGCTCTACTGGTTATCAATTATTTCACTTATTTATTTCTGAAAAATTTTTTGTTTTGTTTTTATTTTTAAAACTTTTTTTAAACTGGGTAATGCATTGTAGATTGACAGTTCCTTTCCTTCAGTACTTTAAAGATTGTTCAAATTTGTCTTCTAGCTTCTATTTTTGCTGAGAAAAGAAAACTATTGTCCTTATTTTATCAGTTTGCAATGTGTCTGTTTCTCTTAGACTTTTAACATTTTCTCTCTGTCTCTGTTGCCACATAATTTTATTATGATATACATTGTTGTGTTCTTTGTGCTTTGGTTCACGAATCTGTGGGCTGATAGTTGTCAACAAGTTTGGGGAAAAAATGTTAGCTGTTACTTCTTCAAGTAATTTTTCTATTTCTCCTTCATTCAAACATTTAAATATCATCTATATTTAACTTCTTAAATTTGTCCTATAGTTCACTGAAGCTCTATACCTTTTTTTCCTCCTCTGCTTTACTTTGAATAAGCTTCATTGCTATAGCATCAAGTTCACTACACATTTTTCCTCAGGGTCTTATCCATTGCTAATTACCTTCAGGACACTTTCATCTAAAAAATTATATTTTCATCACTAGAAGTTCAATTTGGATCTTTTTTATACCTTCCATTTCTTTACTTAACATGCTAAATCTTTCTTCTACTTTCTTAAACATATGAAAGACAGACATAATAACTATCTCAATTTTTTTCTATTAATTCTATTATCTATCATTTCTGATTCAGTTTAGATTAATTAGTATTTCTCCTCATTATAGAATTTCCTACTCTTTTTTTGCATATCTGGTGACTTTTGTTTGCCCAACATTGTGAATGTTAGACACTGGGTCTTTCGGTAATACCAAAAATATTGAACTGTGTTCTGGCATAAAGTAAAACTACTTGGAAAAAGTTTGATCTCTTATGGTTTTGTCTATGTTTTGTTATGTGGAACCAAAGCTCTATTTAGACCCCACTTAGTATACTAAATAAAGCTTCATGAATTATTAAGTTTTCCACTCTATTTTGAACAGGCAGTATCCCCTGTCCTTTGTGAGCTCTAGGAACTTTTCATTTAATTATTTTTTTTTTTTGCCTTGCATATTTTCCTCACATGCATCAGTTGATTTGTACTCAACTGAATACTTCACATGGACCATCTGAAGATCTCTGGGTTTTTCTTTCTATATGCAAGACTTTCCTTTCAGTTACTCTGTGCTGCAAACTCTAACCACCTAAACTTTCCAAAACTCTCAACTCCAGGAAAACCTGGGCTCTGACTGGGTCCTTCTTCCCAGTACCACAGCCTGGGAAATTTCCCTAGCAGTAAGATGAGTCAATGACAGGGCTCACTTCATTAGTTTCCCATATTTTAGAGATCACTATCTTTCATTGTATAATGTTGAATATCTTGATCATCATTGTTTCCTATATATTTGCCCCAATTTTTAGCTGTTTTATGCAAAGGGGGTAAATGTGGTCCCTCTTATTCCATCTTGGATAGAAGTGGAAGTCTTCCTGAGATGATTTTAAATATTTATATTAAAGCAATTTGATCAATCCATTTGAGAAGGTATAGCATTGCCATATGAAAAGCAAATAATTTAAGACAAAACATATTTATTATGTGAATATATTGTTTTTTGTTTTAATATTAATAAAAGATCTTGGAATTTCTTTTTATATTAAAGAAAGTTTTCTGTTTCCTAACTTGTCATTCTTAAGGAAAGGAAAAATAAAATAAATCTTTCTCCTTATTTATTGACCCTGTATCATATAGTTGTAGTAACTCATTACCTTGGGCAAATGATTAATTATTTTATAGTTTGCCAAATTTTTATTAATGCTATTACCACAAAAATATCTTAACAGAAGTAAAATATAGTCACCATGTTTATTAAAATATTTTAGAAAATGTAGTTTGGTATTCATTTTAATATTAGTAGTTATAATATATGACATACTTTCAGAGCCTGAGACTTCAGTTTCCACAGTAAACAGATACTTAATAAATGATTAATTATAAAAAATCTCCTGTGCTTTTTCAATAGGTAGGAAGAAAAATTGAAACAACTGTTTGCATAATTCAAGTTAAAAATAAATAAGCAAAGACAATAAGACTATTATTTGAAATCCTTCTAAATGCAATAAGGGCCTAAATTGTTGACTCAATTCCCTATACAAATCAATTCACAAATAAATTATGGCTTCAAATATCTGGCATAATGTCCATAGTCTACTTTGCTTGCATCTCCACATGTTCAGAGGGGAATAGGGGATTAAGACAAGTATCTGGGTAATTCAGGAAAGAATTATAGGCCATGTTAACAATTGTTAGTCAAGATTTACACATAGCATTTATCAAGCAATGGGTCCACCACAGACTGGGATTACAGAGCAATTATTTGATTTTTCATAATTAACAAAGCAATGTTTTTATTGTAAGCTTTGCCTTATAGGAAAACTGATGTATTTAAAGCCACAGCAGGAAATTTCTCTATTAATCTGGTAATGGAGATATGCTGAATTATTGACTTAATTATAGTATATCATTAAAATATTATGTTAAATGATTTTGGTTATAATATTTCCATTTGCTTTTCTTTAATACCTGTGTTAATTACCAATATCATATGATTGTGATTGACACGAAGGATGCTACTTTCTGGACATCTGGATCTGGTAGACCTGTCTGCAGAGAGTGTGTTCAGCAAACAGTCTACAGCTATCACCCTCTTCAGGGATTGGTTCAGCTATAGAAAGTGGACTGTCTGAGGGTCACACCTTTCTCAGGAAAACCCACATCCAATGACAGATCATTGCATAGGTATTAAGATATAGACATTTGGACCTGATATAAAAAAATTCTGGTGGGTGATTTTAGCCCAAGAGCTTTCTGTGTGGTTAGCTGAGGCTTATCTCTGGCCTGGGTTATAGCTCTACTTATTCCTCTGCCCAATCTTGCTTCCTTCCTATTCCTTCCATAAATGTTCCTCTCAAAAGCTCTCCTTAATAAGCACTGCCCACCAACCTCTGTGTTGGAGTATGGTAGCCAGAGAAAGTACTCTTGGATGTGGCCCAAGCAAATCAGTCTTAAGATAGAGTCTTACAGCTGGATCAATCCCCAGCTAGTTCTCAATGAGAGCACCATTGCTGGTGGGAATTGCAATCAAATTGTTAAAACTTTCACTGATGGTGAGTTGGCATCATACACTCCTGGAAGATTGCAATAGTAGGTTTGATATATCTGGTTTGAAAAGTATGAAGAAAATAGTAACTATAAAGACAATAGGATTATATAGCTATTGGTAAACTTCATTGGCATTCTAGTTAGAAAAAGATAACAAAAAGCTAATAGTGTCTAGCAGAGCACTGAAAACCAAGTATGAAATCCAGAGGTCCTCCCTGGTAACCTTCACAAAGATAGCCAAGAAAGCTGATTACCAGGACCAGAGCTTAAATGCAAGAATCACCAAGTTCCAAGGAATGTTAAACTTCCAACCAAGACAGCTCAGATATGCCAAAGCTATGGCCCTGGTTGAGAAAGAATGGAAAGCTGACACATGGGATAGAGTCAACTGGATTAGTTCTTGAATTCTAAGATTTCTCTGAACTCTCTGAGACTATGGAAGTGACCCACCTCTTTCCTCCTTATTAAGAGCTGGCCCAGTACATTTACTGAAAGTTAATGTGGATCCACCCCACCCCCACTGCTATCATCACTTTAACCACCATAGGAAAACATAATCTCAGAATCTGCCCATCACCCCTTCTGTTTACCGGGAATAGAGTTAATTAACTAAAATTAACTTAGAGGATGAATCGGTCCAAGATTCTTGGGTCTGATAAGACAGGAAAAGGACTACCTCAAAGGAGCTATAAGACCAAGCCAAGATGTACTAGCAGGACATAAAGGAATACAAGGGTGATTGGATTCAGATTGATTAATGAGGCAAAAAACAAAATATTGGACAGGGAAGACTACTGGGAACATTCTCCTGATATACAAGATTTAACTCCTTGCAAGAATCCAAGTGTGATATTTTTATTAGGGCGGCTCTTAGAAGCAGGAGAAAAGAAAAGACGCACATGAAGTGTATTTGTCAGAGTTCTCCAAAGAAATAGAACAAATATAGGGAGATTTTTTACAGGAATTGGCTCATTTGATTATGGAGGCTGAGAAGTCCCACAATCTGCCATCTGCAAGCTGGAGAACCAGAGAAACTGGTGGTATAATTCAGTCAAGTCTATAGGCCAAAGAACCAGGAGCACTGATACCTGGGAGCAGGAGAAGATGGATGTTCCAGCTAAAAGAGAAGCAAATTTCCCTTCCTGTACCTTTTTGTTCTATTCAGGCCCTCCATGGATCAGATGATGCCTGCCCACATTGGTGAGAGTGGATCTTTACTTAGCCTACTGATTCAAAGGATGATACCTTCCCTCACAGATACACCCTCATAGACATAGCCAGAAATAATATTTTAACAGCTATTTGGGAATTTCTTAGCCTACTCAAATAAAATTAAATCACATAAAAGTAACGATCACATGTAGTAAAAGAGAAATTTCGGAATTATCAAGGCAAACAGTGGATGAAGGGATGTAAAGGCATACAGAAACTGTCCTCTCTATGTAGTCACTGAGGGTTTGAAAACCTCTAGTAAATAATTATGCACCACAAGAAGGAAGATAGACTATGCCATTTACTGTCAAAAGAAAGTATTGGAAGGAGCACATCATAAAAAGAAGCTCAGTGTTGACTGTCTTTGATAGGCCAGGGCTGATGGTAAGAAGAGGCTGTCAGAAAACTGTGTTCCTGGATAGCAGTGGGGATTATAGGACATTGAAAGTGAGCAGGCCCAGCAAAAATGCTTTATAAGATGAAAATGATACATATACAGATGACCTTGAGTAAGATAGAGGGTACAAGCCAGTTACATGAGCTGGTAGCCCAGGAACACATGTCTTCCATCCCTGCTGCAACTGTGCTTCTACCTCAGTTCAGCCCATGGCCATCATATGGGTGATCCTTCACTACCCAGTAATAGAAGAGAAAAAAGCCCAACTTGGCTTACAAATAGGTTGGGTTGGTATGTGGGTTCAAGCGAAAAGTAGACAGTAGTTATACTACAACTCCACACATGGGTGGCCTTAAATTAAAGCATAGAAGAAAATACTCCCAAGGATTCCTCCAAGCATTATCCTTTGAATCAGGATTTGAGCTTCAAGAAATGCACCAGTTACCCATTTCCTATGGAGAGAGAAGTGGCCTCTAAGGGCAGTGGGGAATTGGCTAGTCAGAAGTGTAGAATTAGAAGATTAAAAACAAGAAGATTAAAAACAAGAAGTACATGAAGGGACATGTAGGAATGGGCACAAAGTGTGAAGATCTTTGTACCACCGTTAATGCCCACCAGAAATCATTTGTCATGGAAGAAACACTAAACAACTATGTAGAAAAAAATGACTCAGTCATTTCTCAATAGCCAGCCTCTTCATTGGCTACTCTATTGCTGGAACACTGAACACATGAACAAAGTGGCCGAGGTAGCAGAGATGAAGATTATGCATGGACCCACTGGCAAAGCTGATATAGCTACCTACCATAGATCTGCCAAGATCCAACCTACCACAATGAAGATGAATGCTGAGCCCTGATAAGCCAGATCAGTTAATTACTGGGAAGCAAGTTGCCTGTATTGGACTCCTTTCCATACTAGCTAGGCCAGTGATTCATTCTAAATGAGTAGACACATACTTCAGGCACAAATTTCCCTTTCCTGCCTGCGGAGCCTCAGAGAGCATAATTATTCAAGGGCCTACAGAGCTTTTAGTCCTCCTACATGGGATCTTATGTAACAGGATGTCAAACCATGGTCCCATTTTACAGTGGAAGAGAATGGGAGAGGTCTCATGACCATAGCATCCACTGTCATACTACACACTACGCCACCTTGAATCTACTGACATGCCAGAACATTGAAACAGTGGCTAAACAAGTAATTGAAACTCTAGCTCAAAGGTGATACTTTATGATGACATCATCTGGAATACAGTATAGACCTTCAATTAAAGACATTTGAACTCTTCTGTGTCTTCAACAGGAAGAATACATAATACATGGGTCACAGACCCAAGAGAAGAAAGCAGGAATAGCAGCACTTACCTTCATTCCCAGTGATATCCCTGGGGTTTGCTTCCCTACCTCATAACTCTGGGTTAAAGACACTACTATCCCAAAGGGGAACAATTTCCAGAAGACACGGTATGAGTCCTGTTAAACTATAAGTTATGGGGGCTGCCTGGGTATTTCAGGCTTCTTGTGTTCATGGACCAATAAGACAAGAAGAATAGTCACTATCTTGGCAGGGGTAATGAACCCCAATAATCAGGCTGCTTTTACACAATGGGGGCAGGAAAGCATATATGTGGAACCAGGTGATCCACTTGAAGTATCTCTTGGTACTTTCTTATTTAATTTTAATGATTAAATAAAAGGACAAGTGCCTGAGAACAGCAAGGAGACCAGAGGCTCAGATTCCTCAGAAATGAGGGTCTAAGTCATGCCACTAAGTAAGGCATCAAGTCAAGTAGAGCAGCAGTCCCCCATATTTTTGGCACCAGGGACTGGTTTCATGGAAGACAATTTTCCCAACCAGGGGAGAGGGGAAGGCAGAGCTCAGGCAGTGGGTAATGTGATGTGAGCGATGGGGAACAGAGCAAAGCTTTGCTCGCTTACCTCCTGCTGTGTGCCCCGCACCCCCCGCTTCTGCCAGTTCTTGGTTTCTGAGAGTCATGGAAGCGGGGTTGGGGGTAGAGGGATGTGTGCGGCGGGGGCGGAGGCGGCAGAGCTCTGCAGCCTGGTCCCTAACAGGCCGCCGACCAGTGGGGGACCCAGAAGTAGATGATCTACACTCTCACCCTATATAAAGAAGTGGTGCTCCATAGTACAAGGGGTGGATTTTAGTGAACACAGAGATTTTTCAGACTGATTCTATTTCAAGGAAGTAGTTGTTTCCCCAGATGTGGGGAGTGCTGGCAGAGAGACAGTCTTTAGCTGTCAACAAATTCAGGGGTCATCTCACTTGCAGAGACAACTTTCTCCATCCCCCCTCTCGCTGCCACTGCATGCACCAAATCCCCTGTCAGATCACACACTTCTCAAGTGACCCAGATCCAACGAATAAAGGCCCATCCATTTTTCCTAATTTGGAGTAACTCTGTCAGTTCATTCTAGCTCCAGAGCTCCCTGTGTGCTCAATCAAAATTATTGTTGGGCTTGCAGTACAAGTTAACTTCTCCATCTGTCCATCCTGTTTCCATTTCATTCCTTCCAAAAGTGTTACTCCCAAAGAACTCCTTAATAAACATTTTGTTAACTAAACTTGATCTCAAAATCTGCTTCCAAGAAAACCCAACATGCTACAAGGGTGCAATAGAGAGAGCATACAAGTTGTAGTCATACAAACTTGAATTTTTAATCTACTAACTTCATAACTGTGAACAAGTTACTTAGCCTTTGCAGACTTTGGTTTCCACATACATCCCTCTCTTTCACATGGTTTTCCTTAACACAAAGCAAAAGCTCCATTCTGTGCATTGTAGTCAGGAGGAATTGCCTGGATCATCTCAAATTTTGGATTAAATCTCAAGCACTCCACTAATGTTCAAATATATAAAAATGCCATTTTGTTTAAATATGTTTGCACATATACAACTATGTAAGGGATTAAATTCTCACACTCTTCAGGAGATATCAATGTTACAATATTTTTAAAGCATTCGTATAAGATAGCTATGCCTGAGCCTTCCTCTGTCATGGCCATGTGGTGACATTCTAGTGCAGAGGAAATTTTTTTGATCTTTACAGTAAATTGGTTTACAAATAAGCTAAAATATAAAATTTTAAAAATGAGTGAAAGTATTTAAAATTTAAACACTGTCACCCAAATGCATATTAAAATAAATGATTTTTAGATACTGTTAATAAAACAAAAATAATTCACTTAACACAAGTTGGAAGACTAGAATATTTATACATCAATTATTGATGAGTTGTACTTTTCAAACTAAGTTGTTTTTATTACCAGTTGCCAGGCAAAGGTTAGCATTAGTTTTTAGCTAGATTAAATTGCCTTTCATTATTCTCGAAGTATCTAGACATGCAAACAACTTTTAGTTTCAGGGCACAGTCATCCTTTAAAGGATTTTATTTTTAAGGCTTTTCTTCCTATGAACTAATGCCAGTTTGTGTCTGTATTGCTCCCTTGTTGACTAATCAAATGACATTAACTGCTGTCGACTGGTATTTCTTTTTATCTATGTTGTTTAAATTGTCATGTATTTAGGTTTTATCTTCTCAACAAAATTGTAAACTGAATGAAGACGAAAGCATACATAGTTTTATATTTCCTTGATTTTATCATAAACATTTAATGCTATATATAATTATGCTTTTTTTATTCTTTATCTTACTTTTACTCATAATTGATCATAACTGATTGAGAAATCGGTCTACAACTTCTGAAGTAAAACATGCCCTATAAGATTCATCAGGTTTTAGATCATAGAGGCAATAAATGAGCTCATAAATTCCCCATTAGGAATAATAAAATCAATCGACCCTCTTCTGAGTAAGGATATATTTCAATTGTTCAAGCTAATTTAGGACAGTTCTTATTAGTGAGATTCTTCAATAATACAATTGAGACTCCATATATACCTGAGAAATTAATATGGAAATTAGTTGCTGAGGTGGAGCAATGAACAAAAAAACAGTATATTGACACCTCCTACCACAATTACTGAAAAAAAAAATATGATTTATAAGCCCCAACTACAGAAGCTGTTTGCCTAATTTCAGACTTGCAAGCCACTGAGTAAAAGCTAGGTGATCCTTAAAGGCAAAAATAAATAAAATGGGTCCCTAAGTAAATTATAGTAATAAATTAACACATCTGTTTTAAAAATAATCATTTAGACTTTGAATTACTTTGAAGGTGAAAAATTCAATTCTGATTTTTCTTGATAAAAGAATGTTTCCATGTGAAAAATATTACCTTTTTATTAAGTAAAACAAAAAAATGGAAAACAAATCTGATCTCTAAATAATAAATGTGATTCTGAATACGTCATTGATGAAATGGTCATTTTAAAGCATTAGTTTCAAAACTGGTATTTTAACCTTCTGTTATAGCTCTTAGTATAGCATATTATAGGTTGATGAGAACATACTTTCAGATATACTTCATTTACATTTGATTATTAAAAACTTAGGTTTCTGCTTATAGGTTTTCATTTTCATATTCCTCAAAATGGCTCGTGTTGAATACATTTTAGTGTTAAAATGTCATAGCAATCACATTGCTATATGGATCATAATTCAATAGGTTACAGGAAATAAATCAGTGAAATGAAGGCAATACAGCTACTACCTAGAAGGCAATTTTAGCATAATGACATAAAGAATTTATTTCTACTTGTTTATGCTTTATTACTAATTATAGACAGCAATGCCTCAAAGTGGAAAATTTTTGAAGGAAACTGCTATTGCCTTGGAAGTCATTATATTATCTCAGGAACTATAAAGGATCTGATGGAAGAGAAAAGGAAGGTGCATTCTCGTGTGAAATATGCACTAGTACAGTGATATGAGGCATGTGTACATTTATACTATTTAGCAGATAAAGGCACAGTGAATTGTCTTCAAAAGCTGGTTATATAACAAAGAACATTCAGGTCATTAATGTGACTATTTTATTTTCTGGTTTACACAGGTGGGATCTCATAAAGTATTTATTGAAAATTAAATGGGAATAGAGTTGCTTTATATAACCATGAAGAGGAGAGTTCTTCCCAGCCAAAGACACATACATCCCTTTTGGGAAGTAGCTTCCCCTATTAGCATTTAAAATATAGGGAGTGGGTGGTCAGATTTAAAGTGATCTGAAGAAGGCAGAAATTTTGATTAACTTTACTTTTTAAACTTGCAGTAAAAAAAGAATAAGCATTAAGTATATATCTTCCAAAACGATAAGGCAAAAACATTGACCAATTTTTAAAAATGTAATAAAAGAAAGTTAAAAGAAGCAGAGAAAATATCAGTATAAATAGAAAGTAGAAAGTAAGCTATTATAATACCAGAGATAATGCAATCAATCTAAGTGTCCATCAATGGATAAATGGAGAAAGAAAATGTGGTCTATGTACACAACAGAATACTATATGGCCGTAAAAAAGAATGAAATCCTGTCATTTGCAGCAACGTGGATGGAACTGAAGGTCATTGTGTTAAGTGGCATAAGCTAAGCACAAAAAGACAAATATCACATGTTCTCACTCATACGTGAGAGTTAAAATAGTTGATCTCATGGATGTAGAGAGTAAAACGATGGATACCAGAGACTGGGAAGGGTGTGGGTAGTATGAAGGATATAAGGAGAGGTTGAGTAATGGGTACAAACATAAGCTAGATAGAAGGAATAAATTCTAATGTTCCATAGCAGTGTAGGATGAACATGATTAACAGCAATGTACTATATATTTCAAAATAATAATAGCTAGAAGAGAGGACTTGAAATGTCCTTGACACACAAAAATGACAAATACTTGAGGTGATGAATATACCCCACACACCCTGACTTGATAATTACATATTCTATGTATTTAACAAAATATCACATGCACCCCATAAATATATACAAATATTATATATTAATTTAAAATGCAAAAAGGTGAAATCATTCAAATAAGTAATCACAATAAACATAAAATAATTCAAGTCACCAGTTAAAAGACAGATAATGTAATATTAACTTTTAAAAACTGTAGTTATATGATTTTATAAAAAATAAACTTAAGTATAAAAACACAGATTGAAGATAAACAATTAGAAAAATGCACAAGGACAAAAACAACTTAAAAATGTACTGATAGTATAATATCATATAGAATAGCATTTAAATGAAAACAATATAATGACAAACACTTAAATTTACCAGGATGACAAAAAAATCTAAAATCTATATGAACATAATAATTTATCCTTAAATATATAAGACAGAATAACACATGTAGATGGACAAATCCAGCAAAATAAAATCCCTTTAACAAGGCTATCGTACTAATCAATAGGTGAAGTAAACAAAATAATTAATAAGGTTTTGAAAGGTTTGATAAAATTAGTTGAAAAACTGTTTTAAAAGACAGACATATCTATATATTACCCATATCTATTATTTATGGAATTCATACCCTTCTCAAGCATAAAAGAAACATTTATGAGAAAGTAAAACAATCTCTATATCTTAAAGTAAGTCTGAAAAATCTTTCTTTCTTTCTTTTTCTTTTTTTCTCTTTATTTTCTTTCTTTTTTTTTTTTCAAAGAAGACCAAGCAATAGTTATGGATGAAAATCTTTCAAAACATCAGTCATATAGCCCATATTCTGTTATTGTACTGTAATTATTTCTTAAATGAAATAGCAAAAAGATAACTGAAATTGTAAACAATGTATATAAGAATAGGGACAAATTGTGGCTGGTCTCTTATACCACAATGCTTATATCCAGGGATTACTAAAAGTCTGCCACTGACCCTTGGCCAAGACAAGAATAAAATGTGCCAGCTAGTAATTTAAAATGAGTTGTATAAAGTCCAAACCTTCCCTGGAGTCACTCTGTACCAGCTTCTCTATATTATTTGCTGAAAATATACAGACTGATTGTTTGCATTTGGTTTAACTGGTTACCTGGCCTGATTTTATAACCAGCGGGGTATAGAAGACCTCAACACTAAATTTGTGCCTTTGCTTCCTTGAGACCACATTATTTTTATACGTGTCTTGTTGGTTAACAATCTGAAGATGAAGCATTCTGTGTACCTGAGAAAAGACCCTGGAGCTGCACCTGTAATTTGTTGGCCTTCTCTATGTTCATCTGTGCTTTCTTCCTCCTGTTGCAGTTACTTTTATTAAAAGCCTTATGAGAGTATACCCTGTGGAGTCCTGCAAGTTGTTCCGATTATCCCCCTCTGTCACTGCAGTAGTTGGTGCTGCGAGCACAATAATGTGAGAGGGGCTGTTGGGAACCTACTAACTCAGCTCCTACAAATAAAGTTGAAAGAAGGGAAAATGATTATGATGTTAAAATGTTCAAATATTTAATTAAAACTGGTTTGAAAAAGGAGGCAATAGGTGGAATAGCTACTAGCATTTTAATGGATCACTATAAATGAATAGATGATCTGATTACTCCATTAACACCTCAAGCTATATAAGGACCATATCAGAGTCTCTCAAATTATCCTCAGTTTGATAAATATTAAAAATCTGATATTGACCCAAAGAGAAATCTGCAGTTCCTGTGGAAACAGTGCTGAAAAAAAGGTGTGAAGTAAAGGAAAGGATTATGATTTGGAGAAATAGAATGGCCATGGATTCTTGTGCAAACTCCAGCAGGGAAATCAAAACTGTTTGCATTGGTATAGGTAAAATGGCCTGGGGTGTTGAAGACACCTTTATCAGGATTGCTGGATACTGGTGCACAATGTATTATCGTAACCTAAATGTATTGGTGAAAACTTAAAGGGAAATAAAACAAAATTCGGGAGATATGATTACACAGCTGTAGAAGACTTACATGTGAAGTATGTTGCAAAAGAGGAATTTACTGAGAAAAGTGATAAATAGCTGCTGCTTCAGCCTACCGGTGTGCATTACTGAGATGATATTATGTAAGAGTGGGGGACTCCCTTATCCAAAATATTGAGAAAAAAGAACTCACACAAACCCACTTTTCATCCTGTTAGAATTAAAGATTAATTAGAATGAATTTCAAGCAATGTGAAATACATAAGGGGCATCAAGAAATTTTAAGTTTAATTAAGAATATTTTAGATATAGATGTATTAGTACCTACAAATTATTTGTTAAACAATACAGTATGGCCTGCAAGAAAAGCTAATGAATCCTGGAGATTGACTGGGGATTATAGAGGGCTTAATAAAATAATAGCCCATTACATTAAGCCCAACATGGTATTAAAAACTCAAGCTATAAAACAAGTTACAGGAGATCAGTAATCTGGGATTGAGTTGGCTAATGCTTTCTTTTAAATTTTCATTTCTGGAGAAAATTAAGGACAATTCACATTGACAGGGAACCAACTCCAACAGATGTTTACTATGCTCTCATGAGAAAACTGTATTTAAATTCTCCTTATTGTCATAACTTGAAGAAAAGAGACTTAGATTTGGTTTGATTGAAAAATATGCTTAAAAAATTATATTGATAATATAATGTTAATAAGTCAATTAGAAGATTTGGCTAAAACTGAATTTTAAATTCTGGTTGACCTAATGACCTCAATAAAGTATCTAATTAATCTGGCTAAAGCACAAGACTGAGCACAAACCATTAAGTTCTTAGAAGTTACTTCTTCCAGAGCCATGAGAGACCTTCCTCAAACAACAAAAAATAAGTTATTATCTCTTTTAATTCCAAAATCAAGTCTAGAGGCACAAAGTTTAATTGTATCATTTGGTTTCTGGAGATTTACTCTTTAAAAACAAGCACTGTCAATATTACAAAAGGTATTTTTAGGGTATAGAAAAACAAAGCAAGCCATGCAAATTATCTCATATTGCCTTTATTGACCTTACAACAAAAGTGGGGGGAAAAGGTACCAAAAAAGACAACTAGAAAACAATATTACATTTGAATACATAGGATGAAATATTTTTAAAACTTTTAAATTGAATGCATCTTTATCAGGTTTATTAAATATGTTACTAAGTTTATTGCTGGAGAGCAAGGATATTGCAGTATTAGAAAAAATTATCAATATGAATTACTTCTTAGCAGATTCATGGTGAAAAATTTATCTCAAGAGGTGCATTATGATGTTTGATAGAATGACAAATGAATTAATCTTTTAATTCTTATCAACTACAAATAAAAGGGAATTCTCTTAACCTGATGAAACTTATACACCAAAAAATTCCTTTTATCACCATATAGAAGATTCATACTTTTAAATATTCTAGTAAAAAACTTAACAAAGATAAAGATGACCTCTGAATCACAATTATTCCACATTGAACTGAAAACCCTAGCGGACAGCCAACTAAATCAGAAAACCAGAAATATGAGGCAAAAATATTTTAAAGGAATACAAAATCATAGCTATTTGCAGACTTTGATTGTGTATAGAAATCATTAGAATTAATAAAAATGCTCAGCAAATTTGTTGTATGCAAAATCAACAATCAGCAATAGCTTAAAATTATAGTAGTAAAAAAGACCCCATTCACAATATCAACACAAACTAAAATATGTAGGGGTGAAACAACTGGCTTTTCTGTGAAAGTTCTTTATGAAATAAAACATAAATAAAACATCACAAATTTGAAATACATAAAAGAATCCCTGAGTAAATGAAAGTATGTAGTAAGATTTTAAATGGGAGAGTTGACATTGTAAAGAAGTCAATTTTTCTCAAATGTATTTATCAATGAAATTGCATTTGATCTTGGACAAATTGAGTCTAAACTTCATGAGTATAAGACAAAAATAGCCAGGACAACTCTGGGAGAAAAATAAAAAAGAATGGTGAAATATTTCATCTTGCCAGATATCACAACTTATTATATGTGTAGTTCAGGATCAGACATAAATAATATACCAGTGGAAAAGAATAGAACAATAGAAATACACCTGGCAAATATGGGATCTTGATACAGAGGACATTGTAAATTAGCGGCCTAATGTACAGCTATTAAGTAAATGATTTTGGAATGATAGCATTCCCATAAAGGAAGAAAGAATTTGGTTCTGATCTTATGTTATATAAGACATTTTCCAGATGGAAGAAATAACTCGTTAGGGAATGCAAAACTTAAAAATATTACAAGAAAGTATAGGAGAGCATATTAAATATATGATAGTGAAAGATTTCTTAAATCCATTACATAAGCAAATCATATAAAACAAAGACTGATGAATTTGATTATTTTAAAAGCATGAACTTCTGCATGACTAAAGTCACTATAAACAAACTTAAAAGATAAACTTGGGCTGACTAGGATGCAATATTTGCCACTTTGTAACAGATAAGTGATTATTATCTATTAGCATTTCTGAATTCAATAAGAAAAAACACATACATGCCAGTAGAAAGAAAAGAGAATATTTAATGATAATCAATTCTCCAAAGAACATGAGTCAAAAAAAGTATTAGAATATGCCAAAAAAATTTACCAATCTAAAAAGTGCCAGTTTACAAAGAAAATAATATTTCTTGCTTACCTTGACCAAGTATCTTAAAATAGGATAATGTCACATGTTGGAAAGGATCTTGGGGAAAGAAACTGTGATATAGTGTTTATGGTAGTATAAAATGGTACAATAATTTGAGGGAAAATTTGACAATAGCTAGTTATGAGTTAATTATATTATTCCCAAACTAGCCATTCTACTCTACCCATAAACTCTAGAAAAATTGGTGCACAGATGCATAAAAATATATGTACAAGAATTTCCATTTTCAATCCTTTCATAATGGAAAATAATTGAAAACAATTTTATATGTCCATCAAGAAGCTAACAGGTAAATAAAATGTTTTATCTACTTATCTACTCCATGGTGAAATACTATATAGAGAAGAAAAAAATTAACTGCATTAGCATATAGTGATATAATAGAGGCCAAAACAATGATTTAAAAAGGAAATATAGTATTTTATTCAATATTTAAATGAAACTCACATAAAGTAATATTATGTGTTGCACTGTCATGCTCTCTTGCTCTCTCTTTCTCTCTCTCACACACACAGACACACTATCAAGAGACATACTGGAAAGTTATACAATTTGTGTAAATCATTGCTTCTAGAACGGTAAAGATATAAGTAAATAGGATTTGGGATGAGGGACACAGGTGACTTTTGTTTAATCTACAATGTTTTATTTTGTTAAAATAGAAAAAATATAGTAAAATTTGGAAAATAAAGAAGAATAAAAAGAAGAAATAAAAATTTAAGTGTATTAGCATTTGAATCCAACACTTAAAATAATAAAGGTCATAATCACTAACAGCAAAAAAAAAAAATTATTTATCATCCCACCACCAAGAGAGCACTAGAGTTGAAATTTAGTGAACAGTGGCTCAAGGTTTTGTCATTATTGCTGTTGCTGTTGTTTTCAATTTTGTAATCAGAAAAGAAAAACAATCTTAAATCTCCTGAGATTTTAGTTTGGATGAATTTGTAAGTGGAGCAAAACATTACACTGAAAAATACCGAAGGTATGCCTTATTATTGTGCTTCTCAGTGTGTTTTTCCATCAAATCATTTGATAACTTACCTTATGTCTCAGTCTGTTTTGTGTTTCTATAAAGGAATACCTGAAGTTAGGTAATTTATAAAGGAAAATGTTTTTTTGGTTCATGATTCTTATGGCTGGAAAGTTCAAGATTGGGTATCTACATTTGGTGAGGGTTTCAGGCTGCTTCCACTCATGGCAGAAGGCCAACGGGAGCCAGCAGGTGCAGAGAGCACATGGCAAGGGAGGAAGCAAGAGAGAGATAAGAGAGGTACCAGACTCTTTTTAAAAGCCTGCTGTCTTGGGAAATAATAGAGTGAGAACTCACTCGCCCCAGAGGGAGGTTATTAATCCATTCATGAGGTATCCACCTTCATAACCCAAACATTTCCCATTCAGCCCCACATTAGGGATCAAATTTCAACACAAAATTTAGAGGTGACAAACATTCAAACCATAGCACTTCTTTTATGCAACTTGTTTGCGTTGACCAACAAAGTTTTACAGGTCAGAGCATATTGATTTCTGGTATGCTGTGTGATTCCACTTTTTCTTTCTGCCATTGATCCAAACATACCAGTATTTACCATGACATAGCTGAGAAAATTCTGCCTTAGATATTTTTAGAATTTATGTTTTTCAAGAATTGGAAAGAAAAATGGAATTTTTACCTTCTTTGTTCAGAGTGTTTGTTTAATGTAGTTTAAGTCTCACTGTTTTCATGATGAGCTGATATCTTTTGTGTTTGTTGAACAGTTTGTTTCTAACACATCCGTGTATAGACTAATTCAACCATGCCGTAGTGAATGAGATCTAATTGCAACCTGCTGACAGCAAATAAATTGTATGATTGATTATCCTTTTTTGAGAAGAGAATAAACCATTTTAAACTTTCGAATCTACAAATCCACAGTTATGAGAAAACAGCAGGCATTATATGGCTCCAAGCAGAGTTTGTGAAAGATGAATCAGGAAAGTCTGTTCCATTTTCACACTCAGAAATGTGCCTTACTATTACACCCTATACAAAGGAAAGAAGATTAATTTGCTTTGATGGCACAGAATGGTTTTAATTTGCCAAATAAAAAACATAACTTTTTAAGGCTGAGTTAATGTGAGTGCAGTATCCCCTTTTCTTGTGCTTTTGGGTATTTTCCTGGTGTAAGTCACAAGAAAGAACTTGGTGAAGAAAATGATTTTATATATAACCCTAATTTTTTAAAAAAAATTGAGAATAATCTGAAAATGAGAATAATCTGAAAATGAGCATTTCAGGTGCTTGAGATCATTTTGACAAATTTTTTGTTGTCTCTGTTGCTTTTTTCTGAAACAGCCATATTCTTGCTTCTTAGAAGTCATCTTAATGATTTTTCCACTTTGAGGCATTTTGATCTTCATGGAATTTTCAGTGAGCATTCCTAATTGTCATAGCTGGGCAATATTTACTTCTTTAGTCAGTTAATTTAAGATTAGAAGCCCGATTACCAGATATTTCAATGTCTATGCAGTAGCTACAAGTAAAAATATGGAGCAAAATATAAGCTTGAACATAGCAACTGAAAATAAAACAGTTTACCATTTTCATATCACTGCATTTAGGGTCTACATTAAAGATTTAGGAAAGAAAAGCTGTAAAGAATAGTTTGTAGACTTTATTATGCTAGCATTTACCTAAGAACTTTTAGAAGTGCAAATAATACAAAATAATTGATATGCAAAAATTACATACATTCATCATTCACCAAATATTTGAGAATCTCTGATATTGTCATATTTGTTGTGATTTGCCATATTAAAAAATATAAAAGATACAATTTCTGGCCTTGGGGTCCATGTGAGTTTTTGAAAACAAAGTTTTTCACTAAAAGAACAATGAGAGGGAATAACATATTAATATAATTTTTAAAAGGTGCATACTGTAAGTAAATACAATAGAAATTCCATGAGAGTCAGAATTGTTGAAGAAACATCATGGAGAATTGCATTTTAAGCTTGTTTTTATAGTAAGGATAAATTAGCCACAAGTAAAGGTAAGTTAGCCAAGGGGAGGTGTTTAGAAAGCTTAAAATATGAAAACACTACTGATGAACATTCACTGTTCACCCCCCTCCGAAAAGTCTTGAATTAGAACATTGGAAATATTGAAACACAGGTTAAAGTGGTTGACAAAACAAAATAACACAAAACACACACATACAGAAAAAAAAGATAAAAAGTTGTAAAGTGTTGGTTATAGGGAATTTGTGTGTGTGCATGGTGGTGTGTGTGTGTGTGTGTGTGTGTGTGCTGGGTGATGATTATGAAGAATTCTAAAAAGCTTGTTATTGTGGTTTAATTTAGATTATGTGCGGAGAAGGAGGAGTGATTGGCAGACAGAAAGGGAAAGCAGTAATATTTATCTGAAATGTGTTACTGTAGGCAATAAAGAAAAGGGTGCCTCTGGCAACTGGCAAGCCAAATGCTTTCAATTAAAGAAAGAAATTAATTCTGATCACTCCAAGGAAAATACAGGTGTGGGCTTAGGAGTTCATCTGGTTATAACTTCTTATCTAGGTTATTTAAAGAAGGTTGAATATATTTAATTCCATTGATATGGATGTGTTCTTTGAAATGTTAGTCTGGAAGTGTCTTAAAAGATATTTTTAAAGGACAGAAACTTCATTTAAGGAAAACTTTATGCAGTAATCCAGATATGAGGCATGCTTACATATACCAGGACAATAGCAAAGTCCAAATAAACTCAGACATTGTCAGTTCTTATATAATCAAATGTATCAGCCCAAATTGCCTACAAGTATTCAAGAATAATATTTGAAAATAGTCTGTCAGTACTATAAACTGGTGATCAGTTAAGACCATTAATAAATCCAGTTTTTCTCATTTTGCATTTTTTTTTACCTTCCCCCTTTTTTCCTCATTGTGATTATTCAAAGTCTGTGTTGTTTTGAAAGTCATTCAGTCCTGCAGGCAAACATTCAGTTCAATTATTTTGCTTTCTGTTGTTGAAATTACCTTTTTCAGTAATGATGCCTTTCTAAGATGCTGCAATAATGAACATAATTTGAATACCTGAATAAACAAACTTGTCCAAGGGCTATCAATTTTTCTTTTTAAAGCTCCTTGAAACATTTCTTTATGTATCCCCCTTTGTTAACAACTTCATCATGTTTCTAATTAATGTGTCCCCTTCTAGGCCAAGAAGCATGCTAAGTATTTTTGTGGTTAAAGAAGGAAAAATAGAGAATTCTTCGGCATCTTTAACTATTTTCTTGAGAACAGGAGAAAACACCTGGAGTACCCATGATGTCCCACCTGTTTCTTGTGTTTGGCACTGTGTTCTCCATCATTTGTGAAGTTTCCTTCTTAGCACTCAGCTCAATGCCTGGCATATAGCAGGCCTTCAATGACGTTTTTATTAGTCTGTTTCTTTGATTTGTGAATCTTCTTGAACATTAATAGTCCTCTCTAGAAACTAGCCCTCCTCTCCTTCAAGGCTTGGGTCCTTGTTTTAACTATGTTTCTAACTTCTGTAAACATGATGTTTTAACATCTGCCACATACGCATCTGCAGGACAACCCTTGTTCTGGACAACCTGAAAATATGCCTTACCTTGGCCTCCTGCCCATTTGGCCATCTCCCTCATTCTGGAGGAGTCCTCCTTCTGGGGATATGCTTTCAGCTTTTCCCTCCCCCTCTGCCTGGTGACCAATGCAGGTGACTCCCTGTGTGACCCTCCCAATCCTGATGTCCTCACCATCAGACCCAATGTCCAACTGCCTATTGAATATATCCCTGGGATGGTGGAAACTCAGTCAGTATGTCCTTGAATGAACTCAAAATTTCATTTGAGCTCTTCTTCTGTCAGTAATTCCTATCTCAGGTAATGATACTTCCACACCAGCCACGAGAGTGAAAGCCACTTGAATATGTGCATTCCACCAATATGCCATTACCCTCGTTCAAGTCCATCATGTTTTATTTAGACTATGATAATGGACTTCCACCTAGGTTTTTTTGCCCTTATCATCAAATTATTTTTCATACTGTCTGCTAATTGTTGGAACATGAGTGCAGCTATGACCTTCAGGATAAAGCTCCTAGTCTATAGCTTGATGTTTCAGGCCCTTTATATCTATCAGATTATTGCTTACCTCTCAGCTTTACCTGCCATTATTCCCTGTCTTTATTTTTTTCCACTAGTAATACTGAATTGTTTGTGACTTCCTACCAAGGAGCCAGAATTTGTCCTTCATGCCTTTGTGATCTTCTTCCATCTGTCTACTACCTTCTAAAATTGAATTATTGGATATATCCAACTCATTCTTTAAGACTCCATTCAGCTATCTTCTCCTAGTGGAAGACGTTCTCTGAATTCCCATGATCTTATGCTGTTCTTTCATGTTCTTATAATAACTTGTGTCTTTTAAATTCTCTGTACAGTTTACACATAGTCTTGAAAATATTTATCAATATTCTCACCTATATAACACATATATTACTGAAGAATAGGTCTTAACTGGAACAAGACAAGGGTGCCCACTGTCGCCACTTCTATTTAACATAGTGCTGAAAGTCCTACCCAGAGCTATCAGGCAAGAGAAAGAAATAAAAATTTACTGTCTTAACCATTTTTAATACAGTTCATTGGCGTTAGTTATATTCACATTATTTTACTACCACCACCATCATTATATTATGGAAACATAAAATTTGTCTTTTTGTGACTGGCTTATTTTACTTAACACAATGTCCTCATGGTTCATACATGTTACAGCGTGTGTATGAATGTCCTTCCTTTTATAGAGTGGAGTAATAATCCATAGTGTGTATATGCCACATGTTGTTTATTGTTTTCATCAATTCATGTACATGTGTTGCTTTCAACTTTTAGCTTTTGACAATAATGCTGCTATGAATGTATATGCACTGGATAATTTTATGGCTTATATAAAGAGTCGTACATATTATTAGATCTGAAGCAATACTTTAGGAAAATCACTCCATCACAAATGAAAATCATTACAAGTAATTTTCCCTTATCAATTTGGACAATTGAACAATTTAAGAAATACTAGAATTAATGGAAACTGGAATTAGAAGTGGAGTGAAACAGTGTACTATGTAGATACTTAGGAGATGAACATCCTGACAAACGGAAAAAACAAAGGAAAAATCCCTGAAGCATGTTAGAGATCAGCAAGAAATCCAGGGTAAAAGGAGCAGAGTGAGCAAGGGGGAAGCACAAAAGGTGGGTCAAAAAAGGTAGTTTTAGATCATATTTGGATTTTGTTTATTTAAGCATGGTAGTAAGTCATTTTAGGGTTTTGAGCAGATGAATGACATAATTTGGTTTCTATTTTTTTTTAATCACTCTGCCTGTTGTATGGTGAATAGATTGAAAGAGAGTTGGGAGACAAGAAGAGAAGAGGAAGCCCAGGCTATGGCAAAAATTCAAGCATAAGGTGGTAGTGGTTTTGACTAAGCTGGCAATGATACAGTTGTTAAAGCGATGGGATTTAGAATACAGCATTTTGAAAGTGTAGCTGACAGCCCTGCTGGTGTATTAGACTGGGATACGAGAGAGAAAGAAGAATCAAGGATGACTGCAAAGTGTTCTGCAAAGGTTTAGTCCTGAGCCTCTGGGTGAATGGTATTGCCTTTACAGAGATGTGAGAGATTATGAGAGCTATAATTTGTGGAAGTAAATCCAGAGTTTTACCTTGGACACCTTGTTTGAGATGCATGCTATTGTCTAACGTGGAGATGTCAAGTAGGCAAGTAGATAAGTGAGTGTGGGTTCAGAGGACATGCTCAGACAGAAGAAATCCATCTGGGAGTCATCAGCAACTGAGTATAGTGAATGAAATGAATAAGACAGAAAATAAAATGAATCTGAATCCTGAATCCTGGGTTACTTCAATATTTAGAAATGGGAAAAAAGAATAAGATCATGGAAAAGAGAATAAGAAGTGGCCGGTGAGATAGAAGAAAAACCAGAAGAATGAAGTGCACAAGAAGCAGTGAAGAGAAGTTTCCCTGACAAAGAGTGAGGCAATGTACTAAAAATGATACTAAGTTTAGAAGGGACTTGGGAATGACTAATGAACTTAAAACATGGCGATCACCGGATCCCTTGATGAGAGAAATTATTGGTTAAGTGAGAGTGAAGAGGGTGAACTTTAATCAGTGAGTTCAGGAAAAATAATAGTTGAAGAAGTAGAGAACAATGCTTTCAGGGAGTTTTGCTACAAAGGAGTAGAGTAGCTGGAAGGTTTATGGTCATAGGAGTTTTAGGTAGTTTGCTTGTTTTACAGTATAGATTGCAGTGCATTTGTGTCCAGATGGGATTGATCTAATAGAGAGGAAAGTACCGATGTTGCAAGAGAAAGAAGGTATAATTGTGGTAGCCAAGTCCAAGGATGGGAGAGAGAGAGACAGAATCCAGGGATAGAATTCAGTATAAAAGTGTAAAAAAATGACCTTAAATAGAAACAGGAACACTTTGTCTATTGTAACAAAGGGAAAGCAGTACATATAGGTACAAACAGAGATGTATTGGTACATTTTTAGTGAGAAAATACATAAATTCTCTTTTTATTGCCTCTATTTTCATTTGTTCAGTAAAATAAGGAAATTAATTTCATCAGCTGAGATTGGTCAGAGTCAGGGGTTATGGAGATTTGAGGAGGCCAAGATAAGGGATATATAGTAGCATTGCCAGGCACAGCTGAGGGCCCCACTACAGGTTAATGATCCAAAATCTAAAATGGGACCAATCTGAATCTTGTGTATCTTGCTCTACCATGTATCATAGTATAACCCCTCCATTCAAGAAGAGAATAGGAAGCACAGAGGATTCAAAGGCAATAAAAATGTATTAGACTCAATAGGTTTAATTATCAAATATCTTTCTATTTCTTCAATTCCCATAGTCATAATTTCATCCTGTGATGCCAATTTAGCCAGACCGGTGAATGCTAAAGCAAAGAGGTAATAATGTCTTGTTTTGTTTCATTACCTGTGATACCATGTCTGGTGCTTCTAAGCAGAATATGCATCAGGATCTTTAATATTGGAGTGAAGGGTTAGTATTTTGAAGATAGGCACCCTCTTGAAAAAATGCAGATTTTGTTTAAAGACATGAGAGACTACCTCACCTACGCATTTCCCCAACTATATAGATGAAGTATTTAAAATGGTGATATATCACTTTGCTGTCAGCAGTAGTAAAGCAGAGCCATTAAAAAGATTGGAATTGAAGTATGGTCAATATAGTTAATGTCTCTGTATATAAATATATATACCTGCATAATATATATATATATATACACACACACACACATACACACAAACATGCACACTTTTTCTAACTAATATAAATTTTACATAATTAAATATAAAATTCATGGAGAGTAATGTCAAAGATGAGTGAGCTTTGGAACAGCTTTTTAAGTGAAAAATGGACATTTTGAAAGTATGTGATGTATTTTTCACTATAGCAACACTGTGTGTCTGTTACTAAAGTAAACTCACCAACTACACGTCCCTGAGACTCTTCCTAAAGGAGTTAAATTTGGAAACAAGTAGTCTCCTCTCACTTTGTTTCTTTTAAATGATTGGTTGCACATGGCCAACTGTTTCTCAATTTCACTCTAGAGTTTCTCAAAACCCTTGGGTACATACCATCTGGTCCTGGTGATTAATCTACATTTGCTTTGTCAATTTTGTGAAAACATCTGAGTATTGACCACTATTTGATCTTGTATATCCAACCTGCTCATTTCCTGAAACAATCTGGATTTCAGAATCTCCCTAATATCTTCCTAATTAACGTGTAAGGCAGAGAATTAATTAGTCTACCAGACCTCACATCTTTATCCTTGAATATATCATTTACCCCAAAGTCACCAAAAGATCCCAGTGATGACACTCCAGCTACGTATCAGTAGTCTCCAAGAATTTTGTACATACCTATTCTGAGAAAGACTCCCTACATTTTTCTTTTTTTGCATGTGGACATATTTTTATCCCTTTCCCACTCAGGTGTTGACTTGAATTTTTATAACTATTACTGAATAGATTAGGAATTATTACACTTAATGAAGATTTTTTTTATTTCTTTATTTCTTTTCAGTGTCTGAAATTCCTTACATTGACAGTTGTTTTGCTTAAATGCACACTCTGTCTAGAGAATATAATAGGGACAATTTGGGCTTCTTTGTATAATATTATAAGAATGACTAAGGAAATTATATAGAGAGGGGACCTCATCTTTTTCCTGAAATTCCACTGATAAATGATTGTCTAGAAATATTACTTTCAAGGTGACTATATATCTATAATAATTTGCAAAATGTAGGGCTAACAATAACTTATACTTTTCTTTCTCCGAATAGCTCAAAAGCACTTAACAGCTTTATCATTTTAATTCTCACAGCAAAATCTGTGAGCTGGGGATGAGTAGGGAGAAAGGATGGTCAGGGCAGGATGACTACCCCAGGATTGCTATTTTCTGTTGCTGTTTTTATTCTGCTTGCAAATAGATGTTACAGTACTTTCCACATGACACCACAAAATACTTCAGTGCAGCCATAACTCACTAAAGCTCTTCACCTTTGCAAAATCCTAAAGTCATTTTACTTTTAGTGATAGCCAATTGTAAATATTGAAAAAATAAAACTTTAGTAATTGAGCAATTTCAACTCAGTATTAATCTGTTTAGAAATTATTGCTTGCAGTAAGCAAACAAACAAATCTAATAAGTAATTGCAATTAGGAGACATTAATGAACACAAAGGAAGTATTAGCTGTAGAGGAAATAGTGAAAAGTAAGATTTTCCATAGCATTCATTTTAGCTTTGTGAATAAATGTTTATCATACTCTCCCTAAGGGATCAATTAAAAATGAGTCTCAGGTGATGAAATGTATTTTCAGCAATGAATACAGGCTCATTTTATCACTAATTCTATTTTGTTTGCACATATTCACCATTAATTAGCATAATCATATTTTCAATATTATATACATTAAGTACATTATAGCAAATCAGATGCAGAAAAATACACACACACACAAATTACACAAACGTGCCTGCAGACACCACCATATATGTACGCATTGTGACTTTGCAGAGCAGAATCACAGATGAATTTTCACCTTGGCTCTATTGCTGACATACTGTGTAGCTTTAGGCAAATTTTTTTAATGCATGAATTTTAGAATTTTTGGAAGCAGTTAAGATAATTTACCTGAAATCAATGTTACTTATCCAGTTACTAAATTGCACTTGCACATTGAGGATACTGCTTAAAATGTGTAAAAATTGATTTGGGTTTCCCTAGGACATAGTTAATGATACTTGGCTATCTAGGAGGATAGACAGGACCATCTTTCTTTCTGCAGAATTGATAGCTGACTCCACCTCATTGCACCATTTCTATTCATCCTAGTCTTCTAATTTTATGTTTTGATGTCCATACTCTTGCTGATCAATTGCTACTTACTATGGCCCACTGAAACCCAAAATTCTCCTCTACTTCCTAAACATGTGCTGTCACCTCCCTCCTTCCATTCTTCTCCATGACATCTGCATTTACACAGGTAATAATTTACCACCCACAAAATAATTATAAGCATTTGACTTTGTGCCCAAAGGCATCATTTTACCAGGGAATTTTTTTTTATTTGTCATTTGCTCTGCTTTTCCACAACTAACAAATAAGCTTTGCACTTCTTCTAGAGTTGCAGTCTCCAACCCCTGGGCAGCGGACTGGTACCTCCGTGGCCTGTTGGGGACCCGGCAGCACAGCAGGAGGTGAGCAGCTGGTAAGCGAAGCTTCATCTGTATTTACAGACGCTCCCCATCCCTCGCATCCACTGCCTGAGCTCTGCCTCCTGTCAGATGAGCGGTGGCATTAGTTGGAGAAAAACAAGCTCAGGGCTCCCACTGATTCTGCATTATAGTGAGTTGTATAATTATTTCATTATATATTATGATGTGATAATAATAGAAATAAAGTAAACAATAAATGTAATGCACTTGAATCATCCCGAAACCATCCCCACCACCCCCTGTCTGTGGAAAAATTGTCTTCCATGAAACCGGTCCCTGTTTGCCAAAAAGGTTGGGGACCGCTGAATTCTACCTGTCATTATTATACCCTTTTCTTTGATGTCTACCTTTTTGGCCACATAAGGTTTTCCTCTCTAACCCTTGTATTTTATAAACAGTTGCTTTAATAGTGCTTTAATAGTGCTGTAAATAGTGCAGGAGACTCATTTCTTCCTATAACCTTTTTTACATTGAAAGCTCCTCTTTTGTCAAAGACTGCGTGTTAGTCATCTGTGTATTCACCTCAATAAGCACAGTGCTCTGCTCTTGCTACATACTCAATAAACTTGTGAAGTACAACTAAGTAAGGAAATACTGAGAATTATAGAAAGATCTTCCATTTCCAATGAAAAATGCATGCGTTTATCACTGATCCCTCCTGATATCACACTGAAGTGTCAGGAACAATTTTTTTTATAAGGATTAGTAGTTGACAGCCCTGGAAAATGAGAAAGAGTTTTTTTCAGCTGATTAGAAATTTAGGCGACTATCTAGGGGAAAAAAAGTGGTTTTAAAAATGATGCTTGAAACAGATCAGAGAAATCACAATTCAAAAACAGGTGTAGAAGAGAACTGCTACATCTGTGACTGCCCTTCCTCCCTAGTAAGACCTGCAGAACCTGTAAACTCAGTGCCATTATATACAAATAGTAGTAGTGGCCATTGAGACAATAAAAATATCAAAGAACAAAATATATATATGTATAAAATATTATTACAGTTACAATATATATGCAATTATGATGTGTAAAAGAAAACATTTATGTTTTATATAAAATTAAGAAAAATATAAGGTTTAATTCTGGATTTGAATTGAAAAAGACAAAAATTTCAGTCTTAATGTATAGTATTTATTTTTCTTGCTTTTTTTTTTTTTTTTTTTACAATGAGTATGTATTTGGCTAATACAGTTAGATTCCTGATACCTTTTTTGACTTTTTTCTTTCTAATAAAATCCAGTGATCTTCCTTCTTGGTCTTAACCAATCAAATCTCTTCTGTTCCCTAATTTTCAACCCTCTCTGACAGCTAGAAGTTGGCCTATGGCTCAGTTGTAGCCAATGGAAAACACACAGAAGTTTACTGTATGGGGACAGATGTGTTGCCTTAGCCCTGTTTGACCTTTGTCCTGCATTGAATGTGGACATGTTGTCTGGATCTACAGCGACATTTGCATACACAAAGGAACAAGCATGAGTACAAAAGATTACAACCATTAGTGAGATGGAAATTCACAAAGAACCAGGCTTCCTGATAACATCGTTGTGCAGCTATATGGCTGGTTGTAAAATCCCTTTCTCAAGACTTCTGGTAAGGTAAGAGAACTCAATCCCTATTGTTTAAAGGAATGCTTTTTAGTTATCTGCTGGGTTTATTCCTAGTTAATAACTTAATTGTTTTTGAGAACGATAACACATTGTAGTTCCTTAGTTTTTAAAGGCTAATTTGAAATATAAGATAAAATAAACTGTAAAAGTGCCTACAGAAATACATAAATGTATATATTAGTATGAAAAAATATGAGATCAGCTAGAGCTAGCTTAAAAACCAAATGGATTAAATAATTTTATGCTAATTTACTATGAATATTTTATTATTCAAAATCTCAAAATTAACATTACTTTAATAAAAAGATTTTGTCAACTATGACCTCATCCTGTCAAGCCCATTCAAATGAAGTCATTTTCACAGCACTTCATTATCGAGTCACTAAAATCTCAAATTTAAAAGAATGTCAAATTTTTAATCCAGTTAGTCTCAGAAGAAGATTCTGTGATATTGAAATATTGCCCCCTCCAAACCAACAGAAGTGCTTAAGTCAATTGGCACTGTTAGAACACAAAACACACCATATTCATGTGACTCAGGGCCTGTTCCTCTGTTTCTGACAAATGCTGGCACTATCAAAAAATGCTGTCAATTCTTTTAGATGCATAATTTTATAAAGGGCTAATTTTTTCACACTGCCTAATGAGATTTTGCTAGCAAATAAGTGCCTAAAACATATGGAGATAATGCTCATTAAATCCAAGGAAACTGTTATCTTTAGAACTGTCAGAGTTGAAATTTTAAGGGGATAAAACTGAGAGTTTTTTCTAAAATTAATTGCTTTTGTCTACTGTTAAACACATATGTTAAGGATAAAGACAGAATTTGTGCTAACATCTACAACTGTTTGACAATTCATTAAATAGAATCATGTTTATGCTTTTATAGGAAACTAAAATCTTGCTTGCTTTATCCAGACTACCTGAGTTTATGATTGGCAATGTTTTATACTAGGAAAATACAATCAATCCCTAAATTACTGTCATTCTTTGTGTCTATGACATGTATTAGGCTAACAAATACTGTTTGTTGAGTATTTTTATATATACACATATATATACACTCTGTCTCCCCAGATTGAGATTTTGTCCCCCAAAAGAGAGATTGCACATTAATTTTATTATTAATTAAGAGTATGTAATTGTTATGCCACAATCAGAAAGAAAGTTCAATGTATACTTATTGTTGATGTTGATAATTATGGTCATGATAATGATAGTTATAGTAAAAATAGTATGACTACATTTTAAAAGTATTCATGAATTCTACACATCATTCACATTTTGGTTGGGAGCTTGACTCAATCAATATATTCTATTCATAGAACATCATAACAGAATAGGAAATCTCAAGTAGGCATTGGTTCATATCTAAACAAATAAATTATTATCATTTGCATACCCTTACAGAAGCATGGCCACATAAAAAGTAGCCTAAGTGGGAAGATTATTGTCATTGGTATTTCAGCCATTGTCACAAGGGAAACTGATTGATTGATTGATCATCAAGTAAAGGAAATAACTTCCTTGAATGAAAGTAAAGACTGCATTCTTGACTTTTGTTTGCTTTTCTTTCTTTCATTCTTTCTTTATTTCTTTTTTTTTTTTCCATTGCGAAGACCAGATGTGGTCAGGTCCTTAGAGAAGCTCAACCTGGACCCTTCTCAAGAGGCTTTAATAGCCTGGTGGCCCCATCTAACTATTCCTAAAGGTATATGGCACCTCTGGTATGTGTCAGTGGGCTAACCTACAGCCAAAGGTGTGCTCTATACAACCCTAGACAGTATGATTATAGGCATAAGGGTATCTTACCCTTGGAATATTCACTCCCATAATGCTTGTCACCTATATAAACAAATCCTTCCAGTTTCAGCTGATTTAATGTGATATAAATCCCAAGTGTCCCTGGGCTGTAAGCTCAGCAGGTCTAGACTTCAGCCTAAGCCTTCAGGGCTGGATTTGTGTTTACATCCCCTGGTTCCTCTCTTTATTTACTATGTGATCTTGCAAAAATACTTTCAAGTATATAATTGTGCCTTGCACCTGTAAATAATGAGTGGGGAAATTCGCCTAACCTGGTTTCATGTCAAATCAAGTTACTTTCTAACAAATCCGGAACCCAGTAATCAAATTCAATATTGGCCAAGCTACAATTCATTTGTTTTCTTTAATGGAAGGTGTGGAATTCATTCTTAGTCCAAGTATTTTTGTGTGTGTGGCAAATGAACGTGAATCGAGTTTACAACTTCACATTCTATCTGATCTTCTAAAATCATCCAAACATATCTACATGGAAATAAAGCCAAAATGGATGGCATTATTGAAGAGAGTGATGTCAAGAAAATATTATAAAAATAGAGGACATGATAGAGAACAGTGAATTCTTAAAAATCTCCTAAAAACATCAAGCAATTAAAAAAAAAAAAGAGCACAGTAGCCAGAAGCAAGAGCATAAGGGGGCAAAATATCACTTTAATCCCTTGCTAATTCTTACAGATTTGAGCTCTCTGTGGAAACTGAGATATGAAGCTCACTGGCCTTAGGCATATAAAAAACATCAAAAGTGGAAAAGGTCACACCAACTTTCCAGAAGCCTTGATCTTTATGTTGAAAAAAAAAAAAAGGAAGGCCTAATCTTTTGCTAGCTCAATATAAGATGAGAGATGTCCAGACAAATCACAAATGTTGAGAAATTACTTTTGAAAACAGGAATAGCATTTTTGAAAGCATGAAACTAAAAGTAAGGAAATAAAATTGGGGGAGAACCAAGGAATACACAAAACCACACTACTAAAATAGTTACAATTTTTAACAATAACATATTAATATTGACTGAAAAATAAAACAAATTTAAAGACAATATTTGAAAGGTTAGGCTTTAAAAATACATAAATGAATAAAATATAATTAGGTAAAAGTTTAATCATTTAGATTTTTACTTAGAAGCTTTTTTTAAAATATAAAGATGAATAATTTACAATAAAATACTTAAATAGAAATTTAAACCAATGTTATAAAACAAATTTATCATTAAAAAACATGATTTATGACAAAAATCAGAGTTTCCCCTTAATAGTAGCCAACTTATTATCACATAGTATTCACCATAATTTACTACTTATTATATTCTTTTTATTTACAATATTATAATTCTGAGTTGAGATGGACATAGATGGTAAGATATCAAATGATAGAATCCATACTAAAACTGATTCATCATTGTTTTCCAATTACCTGAAAGAAAGCAAAGTCATTTAGAAAATAAAAAGAAGCATCATGGAGACAGAACTACCATGAGTTTTGTTTTTTGTTTCTTTAAATTATTTCATTCGTACCATGTTAAAGAACAAATAGCAGCAGTTCTTGAAGAACTCAAGTTGATAGTCACCTATGACTTTAACATGAAGTGCCACCTTAGATTTTACGCTAATATTTCTCCATTAGAATGCATGTAGGAATCACCTACCTTATGATAGAAATTAAATCCTCAGATCCGGCTCTGAAGATACCGATTCAGTGGGTCAGCTAGAAGCCTCGATCTACAATTGTAACAAAGTTCTTCTCCAGGAGGTTGGGTTACAGTGGGATAACAGCCCTTGATTTAAGAAAAAGTATTCTAGAGGCGCAAGTAAAAATCCATTTCTAATATTTTAATTCCCTGGTGGCAGAGAGGATCCTTGTATGTTTTTGAAATATGGAGAAAACATTATTGCATTGCTAACTTCAAGAAAGATATGTTAGGGAGGTTATATGTCCACCAAAATCTATTCTTCTCTTTGCCTAGAGTAACTGTAGCTGCAATATGATTGCCCAGTCAGCCACATTTGCAGATGGATGAGCCATGTGATTACACCCATAGAACAAGATTGGAAGTGATCTGTGCCATTTCTGCTCAGTGCACTGAGGAGATCGTATAACTGGCTATAGTTTATTCATCTAGCAAGTATTAATATTAACATTAGAATGTGCGAGAGCCAGGATCCCAACCCAGGTGTATTTGTTGATATTTTTGTTCTAAACCACTATGAATTCAGGAAATTTTTAATATTTGCACTTTATTTCCATAAAAAACTAATTTTTGTATCTTTGAAGATATTTGCCAGCATGTTATTTAAATTGATAAGCCCAAGAAGAATGCCTCTTTCAGTGACAAGTATACTAGTATTTCAGTGACAGGGAAGGAACTTTAACAGCCAAAAGCACCTGAAGTAGGATATCTTCAAGGAGACTGGTCAACAGTAATGTTAAAAGGGATGATGTGTTAGTAAGGCTTCCTAGAGCCATACCAAACGGGAAATCTAAACCTTGCAAAAAGATCAAGTTGTAACTGGAAATATCAGTGTTTTGTGGTCAGGACAAGAAATGAAATGAAATGAATCTGGTCTCTGGGTAAAATACTATACTTGAAAAAAAACCTTTGTTTCCTCTAGTTTCTTATTTTTAATATTATTTTCATGATTCTGTTTGTACTTGTCTATAATTTGTTCTTAGAAATAAATGGTGAAAGTTATGACAAGGAAATAATATTCACTCTGTATCAGGCATTGTTGTAAAACACAAGAAATCCAGTGGCCAATGTTATTGTTCCCAGCCGAGTCCTACAGGGAAACCTGAAGAGGCTGCTGGAGCTAAGAGAACAAGAAGGTCAAGACTACAAGAATTCAGGGCAGCAAAAATTACTCTTTTTTTCTCACAAGGTCCTGGGCATATACTGAGCAATTCCCTTCACTTTTTTTAGGCAATACAGAGGACAAACCTGAGCAAAAAAAGTTTTAGTTTTCCAACAGGACAATGCATAGGTGCCCCTTTAAACAGATACGTTTAAAATAATGATTCATGGATATTTTAAAAGAGGAGCTGAGCGCTCTGGGATAGCGTGGAGGAGGAACAGCTCACATACTCTCTGTAATACAGAAAAAATTCTGTAGTCCACAGGACTCCTGCCTCAGAGGACAGTTTCCTGACATTTTGGAAATAGGTGAGGATCTTTTGGCTGTCACATGACTGAGGCGCATTGCTAGAATTGGTGTAAAGGAGCCAACAAGAGTTGACATTTTGACGTAAGGGAGAGTTTTTCTATACAACGAGGAACTACCCCTTACCCTACTCACTGTTTTTGGGTATGTATTTAAGGTGTACAGTATGATATTTTGACACATTTATCCTGATATACATATATATAGTGAAGTGATTACTACAGTCAAGCAAATTAACATACCATCATCTCATATAATTACCTTTCTTTTCTTTTTTTTCTTTTTTTTCTTTTTCTTTCTTTCTTTTTTTTTTTTTTGAGACAGGTCTTGCTATGTTGCCCAGGCTGGTCTCAAACTCCTGGGCTCAAGTGATCCTTGCTTGCTTTTTTTAATTTTTTGTGGTAAGAATACCTATGATCTACTCTCTTGGCAAATTACCAGCATTCAATACAATATAATTAACTATGGTCTCATAGACTTACTCATCCTACAAAACTCCAACTTTGTGCCCTTTGACTGACATCTTTTTATTTCCCCTTTCCACTCCTCCACCTCTCCCCTGATAACCACCATGCTAGTCTGCTTTTAGATATTCGATTTTTTAAAAATATTATTGGGATAATGGAGTACTTTACTTTCAATGTCTGGCTTATTTCACTTGCATAATGTCTTTTAGGTTAATCCATGTTGTAACAAACGGCAGGATCTCCTTCTTTATTAAGGCTGAATAATATTTCCTAGTATGTATATTCCACAAATCTTTTATCCATTCATTTATCAATGACACTTTGGTTATTTCCATATCAGCTATTGTGAATAATGTTGCAATGAACATGGGAGTATAGATATTTTTATGAGGTGGTGATTTCATTTTCTTTGGGTATATATACCCAGAAGAGGGATTGCTGGGTGATATGGTAGTTCTGTTGTTAATTTCTTTCAGAAAACCCATACTGTGTCCCACAGTGGCTGCACCAATCTGCATTTACACCAAGAGTGTACAAGAGTCCCCTTTTCTCTGCCCCCTGGACAACACTTGTTATTTCTTGCCTTTTTGATAAATACCATCCTAACAAGTGTAAGATGATATCTCATTGTGATTTTGATTCACATTCCCCTGATCCTTAATGATGTTGAACATCTTTTCATATATTTCTTGGCCATTTTTATGTCTCCTTTGGAAAAATGCCTATTAACCCCTTTGCCAAATTTTAATTGGGTTATTTATTTATTTTGCTATTGAGTTGTGGAAGTTCCTTGTATATTTTTAATATTAACCCCTTATCAGATATGTGGTTTACAAATATTTTCTCCCAGTCTGTAGGCTGCTTTTCCTTTTTTTTGATTGTTTCCTTGGCTGTACAGAAGCTTTTTAATTTAATGTAGCCCTACTTATATATATTTTCTTTTGTTGCCTGTGTTTTTGGTGTCTTATTCAAAAAAATCATTGCCAAGGCTAACATAAAGGAGCTTTTATTCTATGTTTTCATCTAGTTTTATGGTTTCAGATCTTACCTTTAGGTATTTAATCCATTTTGAGTTGATTTTTGTGTATGGTATAAGATAAAGATCCAATTTCATTCATTTGCATGTGGATATCCAGGTTTCCCAACACCATTTATCAAAGACCGTATCCTTTCCCCTTGGTGTCTTCTTAGTGCCCTTGTCGAAAATTGGTTGATCATATATCCCCCACTGACTTTTAAATGTCTTACCGGACTATTATGGGTCAAAAATGTATTTATAATTTTCTGAATATATTTTTACATGGTTTTAAAAAGCATTAAATTCTTTAGTTATCTAATGGGAAATTTAGGGAAGATTTAACACTGTTTTATCCAGAACATTACCAAAATTTGTTTCATATTTAGAAAAATTACATCACCATTGGCTTGAGTCACCATTTAAACATATCTATGAATGTGAATTTGTGGCTGTTGTATTCATGATTATATATATACCTATATATACAAGATAATCATATACACACATATGTATGTGTGAGTGTGTTTAATTAGATCTCATTTCAAAATGTCAAATAAAGAAAAAATGTTGACAATAACTCTGCCCACAGTTTTTCATTTTCTAATTAAGCTATGGGATGGACAAGATTGTGTTTTACAAAGAAACACATCATTGTATTTGACAAAATTGTACTTTACTTCTGGGATTGAAAGTAATGTTGAAAGCTATAATACTGCCCCTAGAATGCTTATAAATATTTTAATCAGAGTGATAAAATGCTCATTTATCAAAGAATGGCAAAATGATAACAAAATATAAAAAGCTACAAAATAAATTATCAGCTGCCACACATCATTAGTTCAAGGAAGGAAATTATTCAAATCAAGTAACTTTTTTCAATTGAATTAAGCAATAAACCTGATTGAAAAAGAATCAATGGTATAGTACAAGTTAAAAAAAAAACTATGTAATGAATAGCACAGAAGCATCTTTTCTTTAGAAGTGATTGAAATCATCCTGCATAAAAATAAAGTTCTACTGCTTGGAGATGTATGGTTTACCTCTAATTAAAAAGTCATAGAGGAAATCTGATTTTCAGAATTACTAATGTGGTAGCCATGGAAACGAGCTACTCAAATCTCCTGCCACAGGGGGCTTCGTTCCCTGATGTCCTCAGTTGTATCCACCTCCTATCTGATCTACCATTGTGTTCATGCCAAGGTCAGGCTTCCTGCAGGCTGTTCTAGTCAGTGACTGAGCACAGTAGAGGTACTAGCATGGGTCAATTCCAACAGTTTGCAGGACTCTTCTAATGGATGACTTTAGCTTGAGGATCTCCTATTGGCCTGTTCAAAATTTTCTTAAAATTTCTCTGTAGTCCAAGATTCTTCTTTCTCCATGCACCTTCTTTCCCCTCTCTTTCCACAGGTGTTAAATTTGATTTTGCATTTTCAAGACATTCCCTGTCTTCTGTTCCCTCCCCTTTATTCTTCACAGGTACTTCCTCCAATTAACTTTTTGAATGTCTAATCTTGCCTTGGTTTCCGCTTCTTGAAAGATCTAAACTGACACACTAACAATATAGTAGGAAGAAAATGACAACTTTCATAAACTTTATCTATTAGTTCATATGAAAAATGTCCTTTCTCCAATATCATTGTGTATGTAACAGATGGAGCACTAGGTATAGTCAGTCAGTAACATGGATTTAAAGTTACATTTTAATAATTGCATCAAATATTTTAGCGTTTATTCCAATATTCATCAATCATGCTTAACCACCAAGAATTTTACTTAAAGACTTCACAAACCAAAAAATGTTATCAGTGATATTTATACCATTAATGTAATCTACTGAATGATAAATTTTATAAACTGTGAAAAGATAATAAAGAAGAAGTGAACAACTGATCCTAAAATGAACTTAATAGGATTTTTTCACTAATTGATTCTATTGTAGAATTGTTTTAGTTAATCGAATAAAAATTGCATACCAAATTAAAATGATATGAAGTTATGTGACCTATCTTTAATATGCATTTGAAAAGATTAATGAGGTCCTTCTTGTGAGATAAAGAAAGTAAGGGGAGTGTCAGGAAATTTATCAATAATCTTATACTATTTAAAAATCCTTGCTTGCCAAGAACTTTCAGTTTCCATATTTGCAGCAGTTAAATAAGGATAAGCTCAGGCATACAGAAATGGAACTATATTGCTCTCATTTGTGAGCTATTTAAGAAGACATAATGCTTAAATTTAAAAATCTGTATGAACATGCAATACTAGATTGGATGATTAATCCATTTGAAATGGATGTGAAACATGTAAGCCAATAATTCAGAAGAGTTAATTAAAAAATGATTTTGAAGCCAAAGCATGATTTAATATATCTAATTATGATAGGTTTTGGACCCAATTAAAACTTACATACCCACTCCTTGGAAAGAAACTGAATTTATTATGACAGCATTTTCACCTGCATATTTCAATTAAAACAGGTATCTTTGCGCAGTAGTACAGTTACTGAAAGGCAATAAAAGCAACTGCAAATATATGCAAAAGAAATTTGAGGAGTTTTGTTTTTTAACAGTAGAAAAACCAAATTCTATTAAATTAAAAGAGACATGAAATGCAGGGATATGATTTAACTATTTTAGTAAAGGTGATTTAAATAATGTTTCATATCTACTTACTAATATTGGAAAATTATACATTAAAATTATTTCTTAGAAGTATTTTGTGTTTTTCAGTCCTATACTGACACTTTCTCAGGTCTACCCTCTAACATTTCTAAGGCATTTTGTAGTATTGTCTTTTCCTCCAGCCTTCCTTCTAGTTTTATATGATCTCTAAGGTTTCTTAAGCTACAGAAACTTAATTTTTGCCTCAATGGGGGAGGTGAAATTTTGTTTGTTTGTTTTCAGGATATTACAGGGTACAAACGTTTTGGTTACATGAATTGCTTTTATACAGTTTGAATCAAAGTTATAAGTGTGTCCATCACACAGATAGTGTGTATTGTACCTGTTAGGTGTGAATTTACCCATCCCCTGGGGGAGGTGAAATTGTGTATCGGAGATTACTGCTTTTTCCTTTGAGTAATAGAACATTTTATCTGGTCACATGGTCACATCCCCAGTCTTTTCTGTATTTAGGCATGATTGTGACCAAGTTTGGGTCAATGGCATAAAGGGTAGGTAATGTCTGCAATTTCTGAATCAGCTCCTTAGTGATGAAGCCCCTCATCCTGGACTTCCCTGCCCCACTTCCTGAGGGCTGGGAAATGGTGACATGACTGCCACCTTGGAAGCCACATACTGGCATTGGCCGAGCCATCTGATTTGGCCTGGGCTACTCATCTCTAAAGTGTACCATGAGAAGTACACTCATTGTGCCTAAGCCACTAAATTTGAATCTCTTTGTTGTAGCAACGCAATCTGTTTCTTAACAAATACAGAATTTCAGATGTGATTTGTTTTCTGTGATACTTTGTTACTACCCCATTCTGTGTCACAACACAGAAGTATTTTGACATTAACTTACATCTAAGGGCCAGTTTATTTAGGAGAATACCTTCTTCCTCATTTCCTCCACTTCAGCAATCTAATTTGTCTTGGCATAGTATTCCTACGCCAATTAAAGTCATTTCTCTATTTCTCGTATCAACAAAACAAAAGAAAGTCAAAACCTGGATTATTTTTATTTATTCTACCACTAATTTTTATTCTGTATATTTCTGTACTTTTTGTACAGGTGGCTTCTGATTATTTTTCTTTTCTTACACTGACACTTGTTATTTATAAGTCAATTCTAGTATCAGGCTATTTCACTATGTCTTCTTGTTTATTCATGCCCAAGCAATTTACATTAAAATACAATACATTATTTTTTCAATTACTTTTTTATTTGCCTCTGTATTGCAGATAAGAATATATAATATTTTGGGGAAACTTTGTGTTTAGTTATGTTATGTTATCTTCGAACTTTATTTCAGGATAGTAAATGGGATGTATCTTATAACTAACATTTTATAACAGTATGTGTTATTTAACAAAAAGGATATTGGATCTGAAGTCTTGGAACCCTAGCTCTGGCATGCCCAAGTGGCTTATCTAAGAGTATCTTACAAATACATATATTACTTTTCTTGAGAGGAGATATGGTAAATACAATACAGTGGGCCAACATATTGGTGCCTGATGGATTAAGACACACCACTGGGGCTTCAATTATTCAGCTTTGGTAGAGCCACATCAATGAAAAACATTTTAAGTTATGTGCATCATGGGAGTAGTTAGGTTTCAGTCAAGGTAAAGTAGTGGAGAGAGTATTAGATGACATTGTGGATGATGTTTAAGAATCTGTTCTAAAAGAGCAGAGATACCACAAGGGCATGGTGCAGTGCCTTCAGGTAGGTGTAGGATGAGATTCTGGAGTCCCATAAGGATCAAAAAACTGGGAAAACAAAGAAAGGGAAAATTTTTCAGCTGGAGAATAGGGACATAGGAGAGATTTTTTGGTATACATAAGTATTTAACACATTTGTGTTACATCTCTTCCACAGATTGTCATTAACATTAGAAGGAGAATGTGAAGCAAAAATGATTTGTGATGCTTATAAATCTTGTAATCTAGTGGTTGAAAATATGAATTGGATTGATGTTGAGATGGTAAGCAGCTACTATTAATAGAGAGAATGTTATATGATTAGCAAAAGACTAGGCATCTTCTATATGTGATCTCATTTATTCCTCACAAGTAAGGTATTAATAATCTATTTTTACAGGAGAAAACTAAAGCCTGGCGATATGAAGTAGCTTGTCTCAAATCACAAAGCTTGTAAGTTAAACCTTGGCTGTTCTGACTCTAAAGTCCATGCAACTCTCAAAAGCCAGGATGCTACATAACTGAGCCAATTTTAATTACTAAAAAAAAACTATGGGCCATCAAGGGTTGGGATCTTGTCAATTCTATTGGGAAGAAAGGAAGGAAAAGAGATAAAGCAAATATTATGTTTGTGACTGATAACTCTGAATCCTCATGTTTGGTCTTCTGGAGCCTCACAAAAAGAACCTTATCATTTTTTTTTCACAAGGAAAAGAAATCAAAATTTTTGAGTCCATACTATATGTCAGATCTTCAGAAATGTTGTAAAGGCTTATGAAATATGCTTAAGATTGCAAAAATAGTATGAGATTAGTTCAATACCCATCTTCTTTCTATTTTAAGATACTGTCTTTCAGCATCACTTCAAATGTGTGTGATAGTGACTTCACAGCCTGGAGATAAAGTGACTCTTAAGGAAGTCAGTTGCCAACTTGCAAAATAATTTAGGAAGCTGCAGGGCATTGGGTAGAAGGGGAACACTAAAATTTAACACTATGTATTTAAGATAATAGTAAAGGAGATTTTAGAGCCCATGTGTTTGAAACCCCATGACCAAGTAACATAGAGAACACTGCAGGGGCAGGCCTTTGGCAGCCTTTCTACCACGTCAGGCAAATGGCTTCACAATTCCTTCCAGGCTCTGCCTTGGATACGACTTTCCCATGCTGGTGACAAATCTGAAGCACAGTCTGCTAAGTCCCAGTAGCTTCTTATAGCATATATTATATTAGTTTCCTGTGACCACTTTTCAGGGAATATTTGCCAGCTCTAATCAGTCTATTTTTCATGAATTTTAAAGATGATGAGCAGCACAGGAAAACTGGTTTCCTCAGGAGCTCAAGAGTGGTGTGTTAAAAAGTTACAAAGAGTTAACTTAAAGTCCTTAAAGTCTCAACTGATCCATGCAGGTTCTAAAGCAGCTTACTCCTTTCTTCTTGACTTGTGTGGTCCAGCAAAAATGTTAGTAATGGACTGGACACAGAAAGGCATGTATTGATACATTAATTCCCACAAACAGCAATTAAAACTGCAGGGGGTAATTCAGCTTTGGGGCAAAATGAGCAACTAACACTGAATTTACTTACACTCCTGCTTACTTTTCTGCCTCCTAGAAAAATAGACAAACTGTATTAAAAGGCAGCTTTCAGACATTAAATGATAAGCAGCACAAAACCGTGAACACTGAGAAGAAGGAAACAAGCAAGGTGTGACTTAAAATTGAATCAACTTACTGCCTGGATCCAGTTTCTAGCTTATGCCTCAGGAAGGGAAAACACAAACACAGCCCAGAGACAGAGATTAGAGTTCTTGGAGGCATTGGGGAGGGGAGGAGTATACTTGGCTAATATTGTAAGAAGGTAGATACACAGAGAGAGAACTCCAGAGAGCTGCAGAATGCTCCCCTGTAGTCTTTGTCTCAACAATGATCTGAGTACATGTGAGAGAAAACTACCTGAAGCTGAGAACAGAGTTCCCATAAAGGAGTAAGTAGAACAATTTCTATCTACAAAAACCTGATGTAACAAAGGGAAAAGTAAGCCTCAAGTGGATCAACTGATTTGAAAAATCATAATTGCCTATCAGTATGAAATGCAACACCATTTCAAGGAATAAAACAAAATCCAACACTCAACAATGTCATTTCACAATATGAGTCTTCCAATAAATTATTATCAGACATGCAAAGATATAAGTAATTGTGATCTATGATCAGGAAGAAAATTAGTACTAGAAGCAGACACAGAAAGAATAGGTATTTTAGAACTAGCACATACAAATATTAAAAGAACTACTATAAATATAATGAATAGATTCAAGAAGGTGGAGGAAAGTATGAGCAAGATAACGTTGGGACTGGCAATTGGCCATGGATCCTGAATTTTCTGTCATGTTCTTCCTTGATTACTCTTTTCTGAATCATTTCTCAAGGTTGCATATGCAGCAAGCAACATTGAAGGATGAGGTAGCATCACCCCCTCAGACAAAAAGCAGAGTTGTGTACAGGTTTCTGTCAAGTGGTAAATTCTCCAAACTCAGTGCTCCTCTCCTACAAGACACCCACTGCATATGGAGGTAGTTACCTAGGCCCAGGTACATTGTCCCTGTTATACTCAGAAGTGTGGAAAACCAGCATGGTCATAAAGCCTATGCTGCCCACTGTGCCACGAGTAATAAGGCATTTTGTCTTTGACTTAAAAGTTTCGTGTCTCCTGCCTGCATCCATGAAACAGTAATAGTCTAGCTTGCTAGTTTACCATGGGATAAATTTGCAGACCCTACACTGTTTTTTAACAGTTATGGCAAAGAGATTGGGATACTTTCACTTTCTGGAAACAGACCAGGTTAGGGCATGGGAGAAGACTCAGTGGCATCTGGTAGAAAAAGTTCTTGCTCGAGCTGTGGGTAAGGCAAGAAGGATTAAGGAGTCCCCCACCCTACCTGCTCATGAATGTTTAAAGACTAAACAGCAAGAGATAAAATTGAAACAAGTTGTCCAAATGGTGCTTAGGTTTTTGTTCATTTTCTTCTGTGTACAAGTAGGAAGGGATGTTATCACGATATTTGTGCAGAAGCCTTGGGGCCACAGGCCAAAGTCAGTATGGTGGTGGGCACTGAGTCAAGGGATCTCCTAATTCAAAATGAACAGTGTCAACAATGGGGACATAGAGCATTGACTAAAGGGAAAATATCAGAAGTCTGTCTGTTGGGCCCAAGAGGGCAGGTATTGAAAACTCACAGTAAATGCAAAGCTCTGGCTACTGGCACTGAGTCAGCTCATTCCTACTATACTCCTGGATGCCTCCCTCTACCTTTATTCCAACCTAAGGCACTTGAAGAAAAAATCTAGTATTATGGGGAACATCAGGGAGTGGAGGGACCCACACTTTCATAGTTGGATTGGACATAGGAATCCAAGTCAACACACTACCTAGTTCCAGCGGTGGATGGGGTTCTGGGCACAGGAGTGGCTGAAGACACCGTGAACTTTAGTGCAGAGCTGCACCAGTTGAAGAGGCAGAAAGAAGAACGAATTCCTGCACTGGGGCACTATTAAGGACTGGTGGTGCACAGGGGAGGAGGTGACTGACACCCATCCTTTGGTGAGAACCAAAAAAAGAAGAAGTCTCCCCTGCTATCCTCCTTCCTCTCCCTGCTTCCTCCTCTCTCTCCAAGCTCTTGATCAAGGAAATAACATGAGCTCTTAGCCACTGTGAATTGTCACATATAGATGTGCTTTAAAATTCCTGATCTGTGCTCCAGTAGGGGGAAAAAAGTATCTGAATATAATCAATAGTGTTTGATCCACAAAGGAATTTAGAAAATATTTTGAATCAAATAAAAATGAAATCGCAAAACATAAAATTGTGTGGTATGAACCTATATCAGTCCTTATAATTTTATAGCACTAATCCACAAATAATCAGAAAAAATAAAATAATAAAGGCATGACCAGATATAAATGAAATAAAACACTGAAAAACAATAGAGAAAAACAGTGAAACCAAAAAGTGATTTTTTAAAAGATCAGTAGGAATGAGAAGATTCTAGCCAGAATGAATAGGAAGGAAAAGAAACAATACACCAAAATGGGAAAGAAATGAGGGACATCACTAAAAATCCTACAAATGTGTCATTATTTATACATAATATGATCATCTACATAGTAAATTTTAAGGAATCTACAAAAAATATTACTAGCAGTGATAAATATTAAGTAAGACAAGTGATACAAAGTCAGTATAAAAAAATCAATTGTATTACTATATCCTTGCAATAAACAGTTATAAATTGAAATATTTTTAAATTTCCCATAAAATAGCATCAAAGTACATGAAATACTTAGGGATAAATTTGAAATAACTACATGTTTAGCTAAAACTAAATATATAAGTTTTTAAGGATAAATTAAAATGAAATATATGCAAGATCTGTCCACCTAAAACTGCAAAATATCAGTGGGAAAAATTAAAGGCCTAAATAATTGGTGAGAAATATATATATCCATGAATCAAAAGATTCAATATTTTTAAGACATGATTTCTTTCCAAACTGATCCCTTATGTCAATATGATCCCAAACCATGCTTGTTAATAGAAATTCTTCAGCTACATCTAAAATGTATACGGAAATGTGAATAACCTAAAAAAGCCAAAAATAATTTGAAAAGGAACAAAGATGGAGAACTTACACTACTTGGCTCCAAGGCTTATTATAAAGCTTCAATAATCAATACAATCTGAAAGTCACATAAGGATGAACATATCGATAAATAGAACAGAACAGAGAGTCCAGACATAGAATGACATATGTATATTCATTTGATTTTCAACAAAAGTACCAACGTATTCAACAGGAAAGGGGCAGTCTTCTTAACTGTCAATGGCCTTAAACATCTATAGCTGAACAACTTGCGTTTATTACTCACAGTCTTGAGAGAGAACACATACCTTGTGACATCTTAGTAAGTGGGTTTTAGAAAGGATTTATTATAGGATTTGGGCTTTGTGTTAGGTGAATTGGGGACGAGTTTAAGGAAGTGGGGCTTTGCTCTGGATTGGATGCTGTCAAGAAGTAGGGGAAAACTCTATGAGTGAATATTGTAATAAATCATATTCAGAAGACAATGACTAGACTGAAGCTAAAGATGTAATTTGTCAAGAAGTAACAGTCATGAATATTAACCATGATAGCTGGATATTTGGTCATTTTTTGTGGTTTGTATAATGTTTCTGCTTTGCATTCAGACCACTCAACATCATTGGTCGTTAGGTAATGCAAATTACAGCCACAGTGAGATAGCAGTACACAACTACAGAATAGGTAAAATTAAACAGATTGACAATATGAAGTGGTGATGAGATTGTGGAGCAACTCAAACTCTCATTCATGGCTGCTGGGAGTGAATAATGGAAAACAATTTGGCAATTTCTTATAAAGTTAAATTCACATCTACTTAAAGCTCCCAAAATTTTATTCCTATGTATTTATCCAAGAGAAATGAAACATATTTACACATAAAGACTTTACTTGAATGTTCACAGCAGCTTTATTCATAATAGTCCAAACCTTGAAACAACCCAAATGTTTATTAAGCAGTTAACAGATAAACAAATTTTGGTACATCCGTACAACGGAAGACTACTCAATAAAAAGAAAGAAACTACTCATACATACAACATGTATGAATTTCAAAAGCATCATGCTAAAAGAATGAAATCAGAAGCAAAAATTATATATTATATCATTTAATTTGTACAACAATTCTATTATTCCATATACACTATATCCACTATTCTAGAAAAGTAAAATCTATAGTGATAGAAAGCAGACGAGTGGTTGTCAGGGACTGGGAACTGGGGAAGGATTCTGACCATAAAAGGGCATGAAGGAACTTTTTGAGGGTCATGGAAATGTTCTGTATCATGACCGTTGTGGTGATGACACAACTTTATGCATTTTTCAACACTCATTCAACTATATACTTTAAATTATAAATTTTATTGATGTAAATTACATCTCAATACACTTGATTATATATTTTAAAAATTCCCTGTGGACTAATTTAGGAGGAACTATCTTAACAGAATCAACTAGAATATATTCATTTTTCAGTTTCACTAATTCTTGTGCTGAGAAAGACAAATGAGTTCATTCATTTGGGTGAGGAGTTACAAAACCCATGTGCCTTAATCTGGCTGCAAAGGATGGTGAAAGCAAGACATTTATATTACACTTTTGGGAAAAAGAAAGGGTACCAAAAAGGGAATGATATAGGTTAATTCCTTACACTTTTCAATTTGCCTGAAGCTCTCCCTGAAAAGGCCATTCTGAATCATGAACATTAATTTTATTTCTATTCCCTCTAGACTTTATTTGCATATGTTTGTTATCTTACACTGCATCTAAGTAAATCAGACTAATTACTATAAACAAATATACATGAGGAGCAATATTGGGACAGTGATGATCATCGTAAAATGTGACTACATAAAGTGACTGGAATTTCATTAAAATTAGAAATAGAAGTCCCTGAGGAAGAAAACTTAAATATAAATAAAGTTGATTCTTCATTATATGAACTGAGCATGTTATTATCATAGGACAGAAGGGGTACAATTCTGCCACACAACCTTTCTATCCATTAAATGTTCTTTCAGAGGAATAAAAAGACTAATACTGAGTGCAGTATGGTTTGAAAAGTGTTTACTAGTACATTCTCTTGGCATTAAAAAATTATCATTAAAATATCATTATCACAATCTGGATGATAGTATCACAAAAGTAATAATTTCTCTCAACATATAATATTAAAATTTCTTATTTTAAGCAAAGTGATATTTAACAAATTTCAGGGATGCACATTTACATGGAATGATGAGGCCACTAAATAAACATTTCTTGAATTCCTTTTATGTTTTGAGCATTGTATTACTGGATATTTCATATCTGCTTTTCAGAGAAGAGAAGGAGATAGTCAAAATAAATAAAATATTTCTGACAAATTACTTTAAGCATTACATATAAAAATAAGCATTCATTTTAAAAGACTTCAAAGTTTAAACTAGAGAAGAGATTTTCAGTTTAAGAAATAAGAATCTTCAGTATAAGACCTTAAATATTTTTACATGCATAAAATAACAGCATGTTGCTATACATAGAATTAGTATAAAAATTTTAGAGTCTATTCCTATTTTTGTATTATTCTTTCTCATAGAGAGATGGGAAAAAAATAACAAAACTCACTGAAAACCTTTTACCTTGAAAAGAGAAGCTATAGCCCTGTTTATGTTAGGTTGCTTAATCTGCTTCTGTAAGACTGCTTGTTGACCTCCTAGTCACAGGAATGCTTGAAGGCCACAGCTGTTGCCAGAAAGATAATTAGTAGCTGGTTGGTGTGACCCAGCTTATGTTCCTGCACCAGTTCCCTCCCTGCAACTCTCTTATCTGTATGCACCGCTCTGTACCCTTCCCCCTTGTTTTAAATTATAAAAGACAAGTTCCCCTGACCGGGGGTGCTCAGACTTGGGCGGAAGACCCCTCTGAGCCCACCGGTGTTAATAGTTAATAAACCTGACCTCTCTGCATCCTTGTATACCTCTCGGTGTCTCCTTGGACAGCGTGACTCTGGTTTTTGCCGTTACATTCTGGTGCATTGGCCGGGAACCCCGACTGCGTTGGCCCTTTGTTGCCACCGGTGTGAGGCGGGGCACTGGCCGGCGACCCTCCCGACCGCAGAAGTCAGGCGCGCCAGGTCTGAGTTCGGACCAACCACCTTCAGTGCTCGGCGGGGCTCTGCCGGCCACGGACCCGGGACCCGGCCGGACACAGTGAGGACGCAGATGGACAGTTAGGAATTGTCTGAAGACCTCAGACGCGGTAAGGTCCCGGGACCCCTCCCAGTCAGGCCCGTCCCAACGGACGGAAGAGGAGACTGATCACCTCCTACAGGCAGAGGCTTCCCTGGGCGGGAATGTTTAGCCTCTCTGGCTGTGTGTGTGTGTGTGTGTGTGTGTGTGTGTGTGTGTGTGTGTGGTGAGTGACTGTTAATGGTTACACAGCTCCGGCTACGGGATCTGACTGAGTCCTAATCTGCGGTTCTGTGACAGTGACGTACGGCATAACGGTGACTCACTTTCCCAAAAAGGGGGGTGACCTGGCCCGGGACTTATACGGGTGCACCTTAGCCAAGTCGTGTCCTAAGTCCCCACGAGGGGAATGGCCAGATGGACGCCTGAAAAGTTTACCCCATCCCTTGTGCGGCACCGTACAATCTCACACAATGGGAGGGTCTGAGTCCAAGCCAACAGTGTTAGGATGTATGCTGAAGAATTTTAAAAAGGGTTTCTCAGGTGACTATGGGGTACGGATGACCCCGAGTCGCCTGCGCACCTTATGTGAGGTAGAGTGGCCATCCTTTGAAGTAGGCTGGCCAGACACAGGCACCTTAGATGTCCAACTTGTCAGAACAGTCTGGAATGTTATTACAGGGACCCCAGGCCATCCAGACCAGTTCCTCTATATTAATTCTTGACTTGAGATAGCCCAGACTTTGCCCCCATGGGTCTGGTTCTGTCCAGGAAAGGGAAAGAGTAGGATTTTTCTGGCCCGCAAGCCCACGGAACTGGGACCCAAGGAGTCACCATCCCCTATCCACCAAGAGCCACAGGAGGGAGAACTGCCGCCGCCGCTGCCGCCACCCTATAATCCAGCCATCCCGAGCTCCGATCCGTCGGCTCCAGACACGCCATCCTCATCTGCCTCACCAGCCCAGCAATCCCCAGAACCTGACCCGGGAACCCCAGTGGCTCGCTGTCTCCACTCAGCACAAACCCAGGAACAGGCCCTACTGATGCCCATCCGTGAGGCCCGAAGCCAGCCCTACGCTGCAGAAGATGGAACCATGCATCCTGGGCAGCCAGTCCTGTATTATCAACCCTTCTCAACTACAGACCTCTGCCACTTTTGCCAAGCACGGACCTGCCAGATGGGAGGCCACAAGGTACAACATGAGTTCCTGTACATCCCAGACTGCCCCATTCCCCTGCTCGGGCTAGATCTCCTGCACAAGCTAGGGGCCCAGATCACCTTCCGTGAGGAAGGGTCAGCAAGTCTCACACTGAAACCCACAAGGCCGCTCATACTAGCAGTCACTGTCCCACGGGAGGCTGAGTGGCAGAGGCAGAAGAAAATCAAGATCCGCCTGACCTCCGGCAGGACTTTCCAACAGTATGGGCGGAAGACAACCCCCCAGGTTTGGCACACCAATGCTGTTTGGGGAAGCGCTAGCCTCAGATCTTGCAACTTACTCACAAGACCACTGCACTCTCCTCCAGTATGTAGATGACTTACTCCTGGCAGCACCCACTCAGGGAGACTGTCTCTCAGACACTCGAGCCCTACTCCGACTGCTCACAGATTCTGGGTACAAAGTGTCCTGGAAGAAGGCCCAAATTTGCAAACAACGTGTCAGATACTTGGGCTTCCACATATCCCAAGGGCACCAGGCACTGGGCCATGAACGGAAACATACTATCTACACAATACCACTACCTAAGGGTAAGAGACAACTCAGAGAATTCCTGGGAGCAGCACGGTTCTGTCAAATCTGGATCCCAGGATTCTCGTTGATAGCCAGACCTTTGTATGAAGCCTTGTGGGGACCTGAGAGGCAGTCAATTGAGTGGACAGACCAGTGAGAAGAGACATTCAAAGCCATAAAGGAGCTACTACAAAAGGCCCCTGCACTGGGACTGCCAGACCTGACCAACGACTTTAATCTCTTTATACATGAAAGACAACATGTTGTAGTGGGGGGTCCTAACCCAGACTGTGGGACCCTGGCAGAGGCCTGTGGCCTATCTATCTAAACAACTGGACCCAGTAGCCTCTGGATGCCCCCCCCCCCGCCTATGAGCACTGGCAGCCACAGTCCTGCTGGTCAAAGAGGCAGATAAACTCACATACGGCCGAAAGCTCTCTGTACATGTACCACATGCAGTTCTTCACCTCCTTAATAGTGTGGGACATCGGTGGCTCTCTAACAGTAGCCTGGCACAGTACCAGGGATTATTGTGTGAGAACCCCCAGGTAACTCTAGAGACTGTGGGGACCCTGAATCCTGCTACCCTCCTACCTATTGAGCCGGGGCCACCGGATCATGAATATATAGAGGTGATAGAAGAGGTCTACGCCACTAGACCAGACCTGACAGACACACCTCTGACGGCCCCGGACCTGGAACTGTTCATGGATGGCAGCAGTTATGTTCAGAATGGAAAACAGTTCACAGGTTATGCAGTTACCACAGCCAGTAAATTCATCCTAGCAGTACCTTTGCCTCACGGGTGGTCCGCACAGAGAGCTGAACTCTTAATCCAAGCCCTCAGAATAGCTAAGGACAAAAAAGTAAATATATACACTGATTCCAAATACACTTTTGCCACCGTACATGTTCACGGGACCATTTACAAGGAAAGAAAACTGCTAACTGCAGCGGGTAAAGGAATAAAGAACCAGGAAGAAATTCTTCAGTTGTTAGAAGCTGTGTGGGAACCCGGAAAAGTCGCAGTCATTCATTGCCGAGGACACCAGAAAGGAACAACTACAATAGCTACAGGAAATCGTCTGGCAGACCAAGCAACTAAACAAGCAACAACCCAGGAACAAGAGACTAAGGGTGAGCTGTTAGTCCCTAATAAAATCCTCCTAGCCCCAGAGTGGCTGGACAGGCCGTGTTATACAGCTGAAGAGGACCGGTGGGCGAGACAAGAGCAGGCCAGAAAGACTGACGATGGGTGGTGGCATTTACAAGATAACAGGACCTTCATCCCAGGAAACATAGCCTATTCAGTTGTTGCCCAACACCATGACTTAGGCCACATGGGGAAAACTGCACTCACCCACCTACTTGCCAAGGTCTATTACATAGCCAAACTTCCAACTCTGGCTGCAACGGTGCACGCCCGATGTGACACTTGTGCCCGAAATAACACCACAACACGGTCGAAGCCCATACCTGGTGTTCAGTACTCAGGGGCCACACCCTTTGAAGATGTTGAAATAGATTTCACAGAAGTAAAGCCCTGCTGGGGATACAAGTGTTTATTAGTAATGATCTACACTTACTCAGGGTGGGTAGAAACTGTTCCCATCAAAACAGAGAAGGCTCGAGAGATAGTAAAGGCTCTCATAAGAGAAATAATTCCTCGATATGGCCTACCCCTCTCATTTGGAAGTGACAATGGACCTAGTTTCATAGCAGAAATAATTCAAACTATAGCTAAAACACTTAGAATAAAATGGAAACTCCATACTGCATACAGGCCACAAAGTTCAGGGAAAGTAGAACATATAAACTGGACCCTTAAAAACACCCTAGCCAAACTATGTCAGGAGACAAACCTACCATGGATAGACATACTCAGCCTAACACTACTTAAGGCCAGATGCACACCAGGGCCGACAGGGTACTCTCCCTTCGAGATCTTATATGGGAGACCCCCCCCATCACCAGAGGCCTCAAAGAGGATGTTAGGCAGGTAGAAGAAATAAACTTGCAAGATCAGCTTATACAACTGTCAAAAATGCTACAGCAGATTAGCCAAACTGTCTTAAAATGGGCCCCGTTGGCCCTGGGAATCCCAGTACACCCCCACAAGCCAGGAGACTTAGTGTGGGTAAAAGATTGGAAGAAAACCCCCTTAGAACCATCCTGGACAGGGCCCTTTACTGTAGTGTTAGTCACACCCACTACTGTCAAAGTTACAAGAATTGCCCCATAGATTCATCATACCTGAGCAAAGAGGGCAAGTCTAGAGAGCCAGCAGGACTCGTGGGTAGCACGGCCAGACCAGGACAATCCAGTCAAACTGCGCCTGCAGATCCACAGTGACATGGAACAAAGAAAGTCTCCAGACTACTGAGAATAAATGAGTCAGCCTGAGTCGGACATTAACATCAAACAGTTTAAACTCGGACTTATCGGGTTACTGAGTCTGACCTTGGATATAGGGCTTGGGGCTATGACACCAAAAGAATGGACATGGATCCAGAGAACAAAAATGGTTCTACTCTTCTGGGGCATGGTAACCATACTGTACTGTTTGTTACTTATGTATTAACAATGTCAATTTGGGTCACCTGTGGAACAGGGAGTAGTACCATGGGGCCCTGGGAATTCCAAGTGAGGCACACTTGGGGAGATAAAAGGATCATTAATTCCACCAGCTGGGATAGACAATCCCCTTCAACTATTATCCAGTTTGATATATGTGGAGCCATGGATCCCAATTCTAGAACCAACTGTGGAGGGTTAAATTGGGAAAGAGAATATACTACCAATCATAAATATCTCTGTCTAAAACCACCCGATAACTTACATCTTGAAGATGATGACGATGACGACTATAATAGTACAGCTAATTTTTACTGTCATCACTGGGAATACACCAATGGATACACTGATAACTCAGGAAGCCCTTTAAAAAAAATGGGGGCTCCTAAGAACTGCAAGCTGGGAACCTGTAACCCCATTACATTCAGGATCAATAACCCCAACAAGTGGACAGACAGAATAACTGACATAGGGTAGAAGGTAGAGGGAAAGATCCTAGAACAGTCATAAAGTTGGTAAAAGTTTACAAGATGCCTCTACCCCAAATAAAATATCACAACCCACCAACACCCCCGACTTCTGTCCAAATATTGGGTAAAGACACCGCCCACCCACAAAAATACAGGTATCAGTGGAAAATTCCCCAGATCTAGCTAAAGGATTTGATAAATGCCACACACCAGATCCTTAATCTTACTAACCGGCAACTAGCTGCAGACTGTTGGCTATGTACTCCGGTGACCTCATAAACATACACTGCCATTGGGGTCAATAATTCCACCCTTGTCAAACTCACCAACACTATCCAGGAACCAGCCCTGCCAGTTCTGAGGCCTATCCAAACTCTAGGAAAGGCCTCATATGTCTTGGGAAAAAACAACAAGCCAAATATAACCACTGATTGCCTGGACATAACACAATTGACAAATCAAACATATCAACCGCCGAACAATACATATTTCTCATGTACAGATGGGGTATATAAGAGGCTAAGTGGGTTAAATTGTAGCCTATGTACAATTATAATCCTTATTCCAGACATAACTGTCACACCAGGATCAGATATTGCTTACCTCTCCCCTCCTGAGTCACACCAGACCAGGCAAATACTGGTCCTGGTTCCATATTGGCTACTATAGGGGTCCTGGGAGGGCTGGCCACTGGAGAAGCTGCCCTAGGGATATCGTCCCATCAGATTGAACAACTAGCCTCACAAGTAGATATTAACCTCAACACGATAGAAAAGGCACTATCTACCCTCCAACAACAAGTAGATTCCCTGACAGAAATGGTACTCCAGAACCGGAGGGCCCTAAACATACTAACAGCAAGCCAGGGAGAAACCTGCCTGTACCTGAAAGAACAATGTTATTTCTATGCCAACCGTTCTGGGATAATACAAGAGAGTTTAAGCCAACTACAGACTAGGATCCAGAACCGGATAAAAAAAAAAAGCCAATCCTCATGGTGGGGCCCGTTCCAGGATTGGGCCCCCTGGGTTACGCCCCTACTCGGGCCCCTACTAGGACTAATACTTTTACTAACCATAGACCCATATATACTCAAATACCTGACCTCCCTAATATCTGGGCAAATAAAAAGAATAAAGTGACAGATGGTACTACGCCACCCATACGAACAGGTAGTACAATATAAAAACAATAATTACTCAGGTGAAGATTCAGTCTGAATATTAAAAAGGGGGGAATGAGATGGAAAAAAAATAATAAAACTCACTGAAAACCTTTTACCTTGAAAAGAGAAGCTATAGCCCTGTTTATATTAGATTACTTAATCTGCTTCTGTAAGACTGCTTGCTACCCTCCTAGTCACAGGAATGCTTGAAGGCCACAGCTGTTGCCAGAAAGATAATTAGTAGCCGGTTGGCGTGCCCCAGCTTATGTTCCTGCACCAGTTCCCTCCCTGCAACTCTCTTATCTATATGCACCGCTCTGTACCCTTCCCCCTTGTTTTAAATTATAAAAGACAAGTTCCCCTGACCGGGGGTTCTCAGACTTTGGCGGAAGACCCCTCTGAGCCCGCCGGCATTAATATTTAATAAACCTGACCTCTCTGCATCCTCGTGTACTTCTCGATATTTCCTTGGACAGCATGACTCTGGTTTTTGCCGTTACAATAGCGCCCCTTCCTGTCCAGAAAAATCTAAAATTTTATTCCTTATTGTAGTCATTGTATAATTTTATCACAATTTTAATTATATTAATATTTATCAAATGCTTATTAGATTCCAAGTGCTATTATGGGCAGATACTCTGATAACTAACATCAAAAATTAGTGTGTCTTCATGTAGCTACATTTATATATTTTTGTGGGTTTTTTCCTGATAATTTGTTTAACAGCAATCTTCCCTTATATATTCTAAACACATGAAAATATGGATCAAGGCTATTTTTTTGACCAATTACACTTAACCATAGCACAGTACTCAGCACATAGTAATTGTCCATTAAGAATTTTCAATAGATCTATGAAAAAAATAAATGAATGTGTGTCTTAAAAGCTTAACAATATTGCAAAAATTGATGAATAATAACCTGCAAACTCAGACACAAGCCATTTTATTACATTTTATCCATTTACAGGCATATCTTGTTTTCTTGTGCTTTGCTCTATTGTGTTGTGCAGATATTGTACTTTTTAAAAGTTGAAGGTTTGTGGCAACCCTGCATTAAGTTTGGTGGTGCCATTTTTCTAACAGCATGTGCTTACTTTCTGTCCCTGTGTCATATCTTAGTAATTCTCACAATATTTCTGACTTTTTCATTATTATTATATGTATTATGGTGATCTGTGATCCGTGGTCACTATTTTGTTCTGAGGCACCACAAAGTGTGCCCATATAAGATAGTGAACTTAATAGGTAAATATAGTGTATTCTAACTGCTGCATTAAGAGGTGATTTCCCCATGTCTCTCTGCCTCGTCAGGCCTAATTGTCTGAGACACACCAATATTGAAATTGGGCCAATTAATAACCCAACAATGGCCTCTAAATGTTCAAGTGGAAGGAAGAGTCCAATGTTTCTCACTTTAAATCAAAAGCTAAAAATGATAAAGCTTAGTGAGGAAGGCATGTCAAAAGCCAAGACAGGCTGAAAGGTAGACCTCTTGTGTCAAACAGTTAGTCAAATTGCACATACGAAAGATGTCTTGAAGCAAATTAAAAGTGCTACTTCAGTAAACACACAAATGTTAAGAAAGCAAAACAGCCATATTGCTTATGTGGAGAAAGTTTTGGTGGTGAGGATGAAAAATCAAACCAGCCACAGTATTCCCTTAAGTCAAAGCCTAATCCAGAGCAAGGCCCTAACTGTCTTCAATTCTATGAAGGCTGAGAGAATTAAGGAAGCTGTAGAAGAAAAGGTTGAAACAAACAGAGGTTGGTTCATGAGGTTTAAGAAAAGAAGTTGTTTCCATAACATAACAGTGCAAGGTGAAGTAACAGGTGCTGATGTAGAAGCTGCAGCAAGTTATCTAGAAAATCTAGCTAAGGTAATTGATGAAGGTGGCTACACTAAACAATAGATTTTCAATGTAGATGAAACAGTCTTCTACTGGAAGAAGATGCCATCTAAATCTTTCATAGCTAGAGAGAAGTCAATGTTGGCTTCAATTGATACTGAAAACATCATTATTGTCTTATTTTAAGAAATTGGCACAGCCACTCCAATCTTCAGCAACCACCGCCCTGATCAGTGAGCAGCCATAAACATCCAGGCAAAACCTTCCACCAGCAAAAAAAAATTAAGACTTAGTGAAGGCTAAGGTGATCCCTAGCATTTTTAAGCAATAAAGTGTTTTTTAAAATATGTACATTATTCTTTTAGATGTAATGCTATTGCACTATTAATAGACTACAGTGTAGTGTAAACCTAACTTTTATCTACACTGGGAATTCAGTAAGTTTGTGTGATTCACTTTATTGTGATCTTCACTTTATCTCAGTGGTCTGGAACCAAACCCTCTGGAAGCGAACCCGTGATATCTCCAAGTTATGCCTGTATTCATTCAATTTCTCAGAGCTGAACCAGAAAAACATAATATGTGGTGCTCACATTCATGGAACTTAAAGGCTAGCAGATGGAGACAAACTTACAAGCAAATGAGTGCACCAAAGCATTTTAAGTCTCTGTAGGAAAGGCTTGAGGTAATGATTTACCTGATGCTCAATAATAAATACCATGTAAAACATGAAAATGTGAGTGGGAAGCAAACTGGTTTGTTTGTTTGTCTGTCTCTTCCTGCCTGTCTTTCTTTCTTTGCCTTTTTTTGTTTTTTTGGCTAATAAATGTCTCAAGAATGATCTCCGAGCATCACTAATATATTTCCTTTCCATTGTATTGCAATTTGAGATCATATCAGTTTTAATCCCACTACATGATTGGCATATGATAGTAGATATTCAATAAGTTGATAAAGTTTGAATAAATCTCAGTATGAGAAATGCTTCAAATTATGAACAACACAAGTTGTTCACCACAACAATTAGTACTCATTTTATTCATATGCTCCTTGATTAAGCAAGAACCAAATCTGTTGGATCTCTGCAATGATATATATAGCTGCTGTTTATTGGATGTGTGGGATGACACTGAGCACCATAAATATAAAAAGTCACCTAAACTCCCAATACATTTCCCTGAAAGTGACACTGATAGTAGAACGTTGGAAAAAATAGGAAGGAAAAAACGATATTAAAAATTGTGGGCCAGGCGTGGTGGCTCACGCCAGTAATCCTAGCGCTCTGGGAGGCTGAGGCAGGAGGATCACTTGAGCCAAGTAGTTGGAGGTTGCAGTGAGCTATGATCACATCACTGCACTCTAGCCAGGGCAACAGAGTGAGACCCTGTCTCAAAAAAAAAAAAACAATTCTGGCAGGCTCAAAATGTTGATATTATTTGATCAGTATAATAATATATGATAGCTATTTTTAACATTTATACAAAAGTGTAATACCATAAGCCAAAAATTAGAACTATGTCATTGCTTGTGTTCCCAATGACAATTGTTGTATAAGCTAGAAGTAATAAAATGTACTCTACTATGAACATGAATGATTTGATTTGATACAATATTTATATGTTCTATGACCCTGAGGAAGTTACATAATCCCCCTGAGCCTCAATTTCTTCCTACTCCCCATCTTTCATAGTATTCTTGAGGATTAGATTATGCAAATAGCAGCAAGCAAACTTGGTTTTGGCACATGGATGTATTCAAATAAAGCAAAATACCATAAAAACCAAATTAGTTTAAAATATGGCATGTTCAGTATTGGTGCCTAATACAGAGTAACTTTACTAGTAAAAACAAAACAAAATTCTCGTCATGTCTAAATATGAGATTATATTATCATAAATATTTTTAAAAGAAGCTAAAATAACATAGGTGGCAATGTTAAACTTCACCTGAGCCCTGAAAATAGTGATGTCTAAGAAATTTCTTACTCTGGTGTGTTCAGAAAAGGCTTTGAACAAAGACTCTTCTTTCCCCATATGACTTGCTCACCCCTTTCTTCTGACTCCCAAAGAACTTGCAGATGGCTCCCTTGTATACCTGTGACAAAGCCAAATACAGACTTTTCCCCTTTTGCCTGAACCCCCTGAAAGGCCAGATACAGACCCTCCAACTTCCAGGTTTTGTCTCATAAAGGATTAGGTGAGATTAGAACTTTGTACCCCACCCCTTGAAACTAGCTAGACACTAGGATAAATATTTTCTGTTGAGGTAACTGACTGAGACTTCCCTGATTGCAAAAACAATCTCAACTGTAAATCCTTACCTTTAACTTGTCTACTTCTCCCTGTAAAAGTCTGAGGCAAAACTACCCAGCTGAGACTCTGATTTTCAGATCTTCCTATTGCAATAGCCTGAATAAAATCAATGTCCCCATTGGTTTGTTTTTTTGCCAAAAAGATATTCATCTGTGTATTAACCAAATATTACTCAGTACCTGCTCTGTGCTATGCCCTGTTCCAAGTTCTAGGAATTCAGCAGTAAACAAAATAGAAAAATGTCCTGGTTTTAAAGAGCTTATATTCTTGTGTGAGGTATTATAGAAGAAGATAGTAAAAATGGAAGCAAATAAATATTTATGCCTCAGGCAGTGATGAGTGTTATAAAGAAACAATATGGCAGCTAGATCCTGGCAGAATGAGGAATGTTATAGGAAGGTGCTAATATGTAGGGTGGTCAGAGAGGTGACCTGAGCGACTGGAGAGAATGACATCATGTGGCTAGCTGGGAAAACTGCATTCTAGACAGAAGGAAAGGGAAATACAAAAATGGGAGTGTGATCAGTATGGAAACAAAGGAGGGCAGTGTGACCAGCTGCAGGGGAAAGAGGAGATGGTAAGAACTGAGTTTAAAAAAATGGAGTCTCAGTTATTTGTCTGTGTTATTATTCCATTCTCTTGTAGAATAATGAAGTAATAAATCCTTATAATTTTAATTCTTATAACATTGTAATAGTAAATTCATGTTAATGTAGACTGTAAGATGAGTGTGTGTGTGTGTGTGTGTGAAGGAGGCAGGGGCTGAGTAGGTAATTTTAATCCTCAATGCCCAAGCTGCCTGTGATGGTAGATAGTTTCTGCTTCCCATAAGATTCTATCTAGAACAACTCACTAGGCTCTCCTTCACTTTTGTTGAAAACAAAGATTGGTAAGACCTGGCAACACTCTGATTTACAAAGCTATTAGTCACTCAGTCATTTTAGTCTTTCCATTTCTCAGAAGCAACATTAGCATCTGTATGTCCACCTAGTGTTTGGGGTTTCTTTTTTTTTATTGTTGTTACATGGATAACTTTTATAATGCTTAAGTAAGGGATATTAGTGTGCCCATCACCCTAATAGTGTTCATTGTACCTGTTAGGTAGGTTTTTACCCTTCCCCTATCCCTCCACCCCCTTCTTGATTTTCAATGACTTTTACTTCTCTCTGTGCCCATGTGTGCCCATCGATTAGTTCCAAACTATTAGACAGTAGATGCAGTGTTTGTTTTCCATTCTTGAGATAGAAATGGTCTCCAGTTCCATCCAAATTGCTGCAAAATACATTAATTCATTCTTTTAATGGCTGGGTAGTACTCAGTGGTATATGTAATCCACATTTTATTAATCCACTCATGAATTGATGGCACTTAGGTGATTTCACATCTTTGCAATTGTGAATTGGGCTGCAATAAACATTCAAGTGAAAGTGTCTTTTTGATAAAAAAGTGTCTTTTCCTTTGGGTAGAACTCAGTAGTGGGATTGCTGGATCAAATGGTAGGTATACTTTTAGTTCTTTGAGGAATCTCCATACTGTTTTTCATAGAGGTTATACTAATTTGCAGTCCCACCAACAGTGTGTAAATGTACCTATCTCTGTATCCATGCCAGCATCTATTGTTTTTTGACTTTTTCATGATGGTCATTCTAACTGGAGAAAGGTGATATCTCATTGTGGTTTTTATTTGCATTTCCCTGATGATTAATGATGTTGGTCATTTTTTCATATGTTTGTTGGCCATTTGTCTATCTTCTTTTGAAAAGTGCCTGTTCATGTCTTTTACCCACTTTTTAATGGAGTTGTTTGTTTTATTCTTGCTGATTTGTTTGAGTTCTTTGTACATTCTGGATATTAGCCCTTTATCAGGTGCATAGTTTGTAAATATTTTCACCTATTCTGTAGATTGTCTATTTTCATTGTTGATTATTTCCTTTGTTGTGAAGAAGCTTTTTAATTTAATCAAGTCCCATATATTTATTTTTGTTGTTGCTGTATTTGCCTTTGGGGTCTCAGTCATAAATTCTTTGCCTAGGACAATGTCTGGAATCATTTTAACATTTTCTTCTAGAATTTTTATGGTTTCATGCCATACATTTAAGTCTTTTATCCATCTTGGATTAATTTTTGTAAGTGGTGAGAGATAGGAGTCCTGTTTCATTCTTCTACATGTAGCTATCCAATTTCCCAGGACCATTTATTGAATATGTATTCTTTTCCCCAGTGTATTTTGTTGTCTGCTTCACCAAAGATCAGTTGGTTGTAGGTACATGGTTTTATATCTGAGTTCTCTGTTCTGTTCCATTGGTCTGTATCTATTTTTGTACCAACACCATGCTGTTTTGGTTACTACAGCCTTATACTATAGTTTGAAGTCTGGTGATGTGATGCCTCCAGATTTGTTCTTTTTGCTTAAGATTGCTTTGGCTATTTGGGCTCTTTTTTGGTTCCAAATGAAGCATAGAATTATTTTTTCTATATCTGTGAAATATGACATTGGTGTTTTGATGGGGATTGTGTTCAATCTATAAATAACTTTGGACAGTATGGACATTTTAACAATGTTGATTCTACCAATTCATGAGCATAATATGTTTTTCCACTTGTTTGTGTCATCTGCGATTTTTTTCATCAGTGTTTCATAGTTCTCTTTATAGAGATTTGTCCCCTCCTTGATGAAGTATATCCTATGTATTTTATTTTCTTTGCAGCTATTGTGAATGGTATTGAGTCTTTTTTTTTAATCTGAGCTTGACTGTTATTGATGTATAGAAATACTACTGCTTTGTGTACATTGATTTTTGTAAACTGAGACTCTGCTGAATTTATTTCTCAATTCCAGGAATCTTTTGATGAAGTCTTTGGGATTTTCTAGATACAAGATCATGTTATCAGTGAAAAAAAGCAATAGTTTGATCTCCTCTTTCCCAATTTGGATATACTTTATTTCTCTCTTTTGTCTGATTGCTCTGGCTAGGACTTCCAGTACCATGTTGAATAGAACTGGTGACAGTGGGCACCATTGTCTTGTTCCAGTTCTTAGGGGAATACTTTCAACTTTTCAGTATGATGTTGGCTGTGGACTTGTCATATGTGGCTTTTATAATTTTGAGATATATTGCTTCTATGCCTGGTTTGTTGAGGGTTTTTATCACAAAAGGTTGTCTGGTGATTTTAGGGCTGTGTTGCCATAGTCACTTCAAGAAGAATGAAGGTATATCTTTCTTTTGTAAAGTGAGAGAGTGTTGACTATGAAATGGAGCAAAATAAAGGAGAACCAGCATGAGTTAGTCTCAGGTAAGAATAGATTGGAGAAAGTGATTCCCTTATAACTACCGAATCCCTTGAAAAGTCTTTGTATAGCCAGGTCAGTATGCACATATAAAGTTGAAAATCATTGTTCTAGAGGAAAAAGTTCCAGACAAGGAGAGGGGTATCCACAGTCAATTGAAGAGAGAGTTTTAAGAATGATAAGGTGGTCAACTGTGTCAAATGATGTAGGTTGGTTGAGTAAAATAAGGATTAAGTATTTACTATAGGATTTAGCAATGTGCGGGCCATCGATGAGCTTGACAGTGGAGTTTTAATATTGTGGTTTAAGAAAAAATAGGAAAAAGGTAATGATGCCAATGAGACTATATAAGGTTTTAAGGAGAGCAGATACAGAGTAATAAATTGCAGGCAGACCAAGAGAAAAATTTTTGTTTTTGTTATTTTTCAATCACAGCACATATACATAGTGTATTTATGTTTTCAATTACAACATATAATTTCAATGCACATACATGGTGTATACATACACACACACACAAATGCACATATATATATATATATATATATACTCACATACAGTTGACACTCATCATGTGTGGATTATGCATTTTTAATTTTATCTACTTGCTGAAATTTATGTACAACCACAAAATCAATACCTATGGTGTTTTCTCAGTTATTGAAAGACATGCACAGAGCAGGAAAAAATTTGAGTCACCCACTGTGCACATTCTCAGTTGAGGTCAAACAAGGCAATGCTTTGCCTTCTTGTTTTAGCTCTCATAGTGTAAGTGTGTTCTTTTCATGGTCTATTTAGTTCCATATCTTTGCATTTTTGTGACTTTTTTGGTGATTTCACTGTTTAAAAGGACCCCCAAGTGTAGTACTAAAGTACTGCTGTCTAGTGTTCCAAAGCACAAGAAGGCTGTTTTAATCCTTACAGAGAAAATACAAATGTTAGATAAATTTCATTCAGGCATTAGTTACAGTGCTGTTGGGCACAAGTTTAATGTTTATGAATCAACAATACAGTACATCCAGAAAAATAAAGAGGAAATTCACAGATCTATATGTGAGGCCATGCTAGAAAGTGCTAAAGTAACATCTAAAGTGCATGAAAAAGCCATAGAGAAGATAGAAAAGTGGGTAAATTTGTAGATTCATGAGATGATGACTGATGAAAAATAAAGACATGGTGAACTATATTGTTCTGAGGTGAAAGCCAAAGAAATGTATAGTCACATTACCCAGGGTCAGGAAAATGTTAAACCCATCTCAGCTAGTGCTGGCTGGCTTTCACATTTCCAAAGGAGATATGGCATGAAAATGCTAAACTTGAAAGTGAGGCAAATTCTGAAGATCAGGAGGCCATGGAAAAATTTTTAAAATACCTGCTAAATGTTATAAAGGCAAAATGTAATGTAGAAAAGCAGGTTTTCAACACTGATAAGACTGACTTCTTTTACAAGGACATTGGCAAATGAACCTATATAACGCAAATGTCCTCCAATCTTCTGGTTTTAAATCATTCAAAAACATGTAATTAATCATTTGTAAAAAATAAATAAACATTAAATATGAGGTCTTTAAACCAAAATACACATAAGACAAAATATTGTGACTTGAATCTCACCCTGTATTTCCCCAGGAGCAATTGTTGTGTCATTGCTAATACAGTGTTCCCAGTGACTTTATAAAACATAACAAGCACTAATAATGAGAAATGTACATTAATATAGACTGTTTATGCCCCCCCCAATTCATATATAAAAAACAGTCCCCAATATTATGATATTTGGAGGGGGCATTTGGGAGATGATTAGTTGATGATGGTAGAACCCTCATGAATGGGATCAGTGTCTGTATAAAAGAGACTACACAGAGCTCTCTCACCACTTCCTCCATGTGAAGACAGAGCAAGAAGATAGCCATCCATGAACCAGGAAATGGGTCCTTGCTAGACACTGAATATGCCAACACCTTGATCTTGGACCTCTCAGCCTTCAACAATGTGAGAAATTTCTATTGTTTATAAACCACCCTGTCTATGGTATTCTGTTATGGCAGCCCAAATGAACTAAGACACACATACATTATTAATATATGTGTTTGTGTCTACATGTGTGTATACATATATACACATACACACACACTTCTTAGAAAGTTCCAGTAGATATTAAAAAACTGTTAATAACTGAGAGAGAAGGAACTACCAAAGAGGAAAGTCTATAAATTAATGAGAATTGGAACCCAATATGCAGACTGAGCTTCTTTCATTAGAATGTGGCAGTCAGTCAATCCATTGAAACATAAGGCAAACAAAAAATATTTGTGCAAACTAACCATCTGACAAGGGATTAATAACTAGAATATATAAGAAGCTCCAACAACTCAATAGCAAAAAATAATAATAATCTGATTAAAAAATGGGCAAAGGATCTGAATAGACATTTCTCAAAAGAAGACACACAAATGGCCAAGAGGTATAAGAAAAAATGTTCAACATTACTAGTCATCAGAAATGCAAATCAAAACTACAATGAGATATAATCTCATCCCAGTTAAAATGGCTTTTATCAAAATGACATGCAATAACAAATGCTGGCAAGAATGTAGAGAAAGGGGAACTGTCATACACTGGTTGATGGGAATATAAATTAGTGCAACCACTATGGAGAACAGTACAGAGGTTCCTCAAAAAACTAAAAATAGACCTACCATATGACCCAGCAATCTCATTGCTGGGTATATATCCAAAGAAGGGGAAATCAGTATATCAAAAAAATATCTTCACTCCCATGTTTATTGCAGCACTATTCATAATAACCAATATTTGGAATCAACCTAAATGTTAATGAATTGATAGAAAAAATTGTGGTACAGATACACAATGGAGTATTAGATATCCACAAAAAAGAATGAAATCCTGACATTTGCAACAACGTGGATGGAACTGGAGAACATTATGGTAAGTGAAATAAGCCAAGCACAGAAAGACAAATATCACATGTTCTCACTCATATGTGGAAGCTAAATATTAAAAACAATTGATCTCGTGGAGATAGAGAGTAGAATGACAGTTATCAGAGACTGAAAAGGGTAACTGGAAGGGAGGAATAAAGTAGGGGTGGTTAATGGGTGCAAAAATATAGTTAGATAGAATGAACAATATTTGATAGCACAACAAAGTAACTATAATCAACACTAATTTAGGGTATACTTTAAAACAACAAAAGGAGTGTAACTGGGATGTTCCTAACCCAAAGAAATGATAAATGCCTGAGGTATTGGATACCCCAATTACCCTGATTTGATTAATTCACGTTGTATGCCTGCACCTAAACATCACATGTACTCTCTAAAGATATTCAACTATTATGTACCCATAATAATTAAAAATTTTTAAAAAACATATTTGTGCAGATACACAAATATGAATTGGTAGACATGTATATAGATGCCTCTAGAAGTTTCCCAACTCCTCTATTAATGAATAGCATGGTTAGTAACTGAAAGAGAGAGAGAAGAGGTAGTAGAAGCTTGAGGAAAGAGGAGCTAGTGAGAGAGTTGAGTGATGGAGTGAATTTCGCAGGGAAGTATAGAGTAGGATTGCCTGGCAGGACTAAAATCTCTTTGAGGTTTGTAATCACGAATTTAAAATGAGTCCAGTCAGTGTTTTTATGGCTTTTCTCAATCCGCTGTCAGTTTATCAAGTGCAGGTAAGAAATCTGTATAGAGTTGTATTTAACCATGTTGAAGTTTTCATAGAAGGAAGATTGTTAATTCTACAAATTAAATGTATTTTTAGAATTTTAGAACTAGAAGAAACTTTAGAAGTTTTTATTACCTTTGGGAGAAAGGAAATTCAGAACACAGATTTTGAAGGTGGATGAACTTGCTTTCAAATGACAGGTACGTTTATTATTAGTCATAACATTACTTTTTCTTAACAGTAAATTGGAAACCTTAACATATTTTTTCAGTGTAGTTTAAAGATTAAAATAAAACAAAACAAAAATTTAGAGAAAGTGCTGTTTACAGGACCAGACACATAATTGGTGTTCAAGGCAATGTTAATTTCCTTCTACCTTTGCCTGCATTTAAAAATGATAGACTGGGGATGTTTAAAAACACTTTTAAAATCTCAAAATACTTACAGCTTTTTTCTCCACTATTGCTGACTCTTTTTAAATTCTTCAATGACCTAGGCATGAGGGAAATTTTGGTAGACAAAGTATAGTACAGTTGTCTGGCTGTTCTTAATCCTATAGAATTTGCTTTTTCTTAAGGCCAGAAGGTCTGAATCGCCGACAATAACCTCTCTTTAGCGGTTTGTTCTTTTGCATTTTGCTCATCTTGACCAATATTTGTTATAAGACAAATAGCTTTCTCCGTAGGCAGTTTACTATCAAGAAAGAAAATGACAACTCTGAAGCTTCTTCATGAAAAGAGTAAAACTCTTCAAAGAATCATTCCACAGTACTGACTTAACTTTAAAATAAATTTTTTAACATAGGACTCCAGCTTATTTAACAAATCCCCCTTTTGGTGATCATTCTTTTCTATAGGTCCTTCTACGTGGTACCCAGTGCAGGTGTGGTTCTGACTTTCAAACCTCTGACTTGAGGATTTGAAATTGCTCCATTACAATATTCCCATAGCAATCACCTACCCTGTTAGCTCATTTCTGTTACTGTAGCTCAATTCCATGCATGGACTCCTGCTTTGTTCTAAAATGAAGCTCACCTCAGGTCTGGCAAGGCATGTCCAGCCTTTCCCCCCTTGAGCCCACCTCTTGATAATGCATTTCTAGTCAATCAATGACTGGAACCTGTTGTCTTATCCATACAGCCTCCTCGATACCCCACCTCCAACGCACAACACACTATAATAATATTCTTTTAGCACACACTTACTGTGTACAAGCCACCCACACTAAGCACTTTTCCTGCAACTTCTATTTTTTTCCACATAGTAGAAGCTACTATTATAATAATTTTACAAAAGTGAAAGGAAACTTATATAGTTCTTGCCCTCTTGAAGCAACATTCTAGCACCAGAGACAAAGACTAAATGACATTTTTTCTTTTATTAAATTGCAAAATTAACCATCATATGGCAATCTATGGTTAATTATTTCTGCCACAAGGCCAAAGTACACTAAGAATGCATCATGGACTATAGACCTGACAGTTTTAGGAGAGTAGGGAAAGTCAAGGTGAAACTTCTTGAGGAAATGCTGTTTGAGCTAAGTTACAAAAGATAAACTGAAATTAACTCTAATGATGGGGGAGGAGGAGGAGAGTGGACATTTCAGAAGAAGAAACATCCCTCCTGAAGACATTGCAGAAAGGACCTAGATAAATACAGAGAGACTGGAGCGCCTAGACTGGAAGAACAGTGGCAGGAGGTGAGGCTAGGGTCAGAAGCCAGGTAGTACAGGACATTAAGGCTGCCATAGGGCTCTGTTATTTATCCTGAGAGCAAGGGGAAGTATCTTGGAGTGATCTGGGGAGAATGATAGGAGATGGCTGGAGTTAAAGCAGGGAGACCTGTTCAGAGGACATAGTGGTACTCCAAGATGGCAGAAGATGATGGCAGAGCATGGATTATTGTGGTGGCTGATAAGAAGAAAAAAGTAAATGGGATTAAGAGAAATTGGCAAGAGGAATCAGCTGGACATCCAGGCTGAATTAGCTATAGGGATGACAGTGATGAATGAATGCTTGTTACCTAGATGGAGTGCTCTAACCTTAATAAACCAGAATGATTACATTTTACAGTGTTTACAAAGTACTCTTACCTCAAGATATGTTTCAGGGGTTGGGAGTGTTTTCTTTCATGGTACTGCTCTGTCACCTGGGATTAGGAAACAGAGAAGGCCTAGATTGACAGAGTTAAGGAGCGGACAGGGAAGTTCAGCCATGGGGAGGACCAGACAGCAGGTGGCAAAGGGGTCAAAGATTACAATCACAGGCTTAATTATTTGACGGTGCTGAATGATTTATTTAGAACTCTATTATGACCCCTTTGGATAATATATATAATATATGAATACTATAATAATTATTATTTATTGAATGTCCACTTTCTACCAGGTATACATATGACCTGATTTTATCAATCTTTATGCTAATCCTCTGGAGTAACATTCTTAGTAACCAGGTGACTCATCCAAAGTTAGAAAGGCGGTATGGAGTAGAGGCAAGGTATGCCCTAAGTCTGTGTAGCTCTTAGACCCAAGCTTTAAGTCACTCCACAGCACAGCAAAGCAGAGAGTCAGTGAGCAAGGTGTCTTTGTTTCCTCCCAATGCCAACTGTTGTAACCCAAAACCAAAGTCTCAATTGTGACCCAAGTCCAGCTAAACACTGAGATGTGGTTTTCAAGGGATTCAAAATCCTTTTCTTTCCCTTTTTTTAGAGTTTCGCATTTTGATTTGTCTCAGGGAAATGGGTTAGGTGAGTCCCTTGCTGTCTATTATCAAAAGCCTTATATGGTGGGGATTGGGTGCAGGTGCAAAATGTATGTGAGATAAGTATGGCTGAAAAAGCCGGGTGAATTTTGGGGGCATAAAAAGGACCTACAGAAAGCATGAAATGCTATATAAAATGTATCAGATGGTAGTTTAACACTCTCAAAAGCACCAAACGAAAGCACAGTTACAGTTTGTTTTATAGTTACTCTCTAAAAATAAACCTATTGTTCACCTTAAAAGAAAAATCTTCATTGGTTTCTTTTCAGATAGGGAATACTGAGATTCTTTCCCTCTGCTATGTCAGTGTTCAGATGTCCATATCTTCCAAATCCCTTTTTAATGTTTCCTAATCAAAATTTTCCTTCTGCTGGAAGTTTGGCCGAATATCTCGAGTTTTAAATATTCTTTTAGCTCAGGAGATTCTAAGGAGCCAGGAATATTTGCAAATCAACAATTTATGGCATGACTGCCTGATGTGTTTTTATAGTTTGCTTTTTGTGGTTTAAAAACTATAGTCCAATCCTGTCCTTAGGTTCAAGTCTGTTGAACCTGCTTTTGCACATGCCACCATCTCTAAGTATCTGATGTATTGATAATCACTGCAAAAAGACAATGGGAAAAGTTAGAACCACTTTTTCTTCTGCCTTACATTAAATATTCTCTTGAGCTGTGTGTATCACCACAAGTAATGAGTTCCATCTGTGTGTCACTATCTTTACTTACAGAGAAATAGTATTCAAATGTTCTGAGTCCTGAACTCCCTTCAGAGAAACTATAAAAATATGTAGCTAAAATAAATAAATAAATAAGTGGCTTATTTTTGAAGGCCAGCAGCTCTTTCCATATTCTGGCACTTTACTTCATTCTCCACTAAATAAAGCCCTTCAGAAGAGCTAATAGAGATAGCCAGTCAATTAAATGCAGTAGTCTCCTTTTTCTAAGACCCCCAGTGGATGCCTGAAACCTTGGATAGTACCGAACCTTATTTATACTATATTTCTTCCTATTCATGCATACCTATGATGAAGTTTAATTTATAAATTAGGTATAGTAAGAGATTAATAATAATAACTAACAAAATAGAACATTTATAACAATATATTGTAATAAATGTTATGTGAATGTGACCTCACTCTTTCTCTCAAAATATCTTACTGTACTATACTCACCTTTCTTCTTGAGATCTGTAGATCTGACAACGGAGAGAGCTGCTAAGTGACTCATGGACAGGTAGCATAGGTAGCGTGGATATGACGCATGAGGGGATGATTCCTGTCCCAGGTGAGATAGTGTGGGAGGGTATGAGATTTCATCATGCTACTCAGAATGGTATGCCACTTAAAACTTCTGAATTGTTTATTTCTGGAATTTTCTGTTTAATATTTTCGGACCACAGTTGACTGTGGATAACTGAAACTGCAAAAAGTGAAACCACGGGTAATGGGTGAGTATTGTAGCTCATAATCAACACCCCAAATAAAGGTTCTTAATATGATTTTATCCAAGTTACCTTTATTTAGTATGTGACTGGATCAGAAAGCTTCATAACGAGGAAGCTAAAGCCATTTAGAATTTTTACATGTACCATTAGAACCACAGAATTTCAGAGCCGGAAGAGCAAAAGCTGATAAAATGTTTAAGATTAAGTCACTCTTTTAACATGTGTAAATCAGCAGTAGTGGGCTTTGTTTGCCCTTCATAAATAAGGTTCACTTAGGGGCTTCCAACTTGAGGTAGCATGCAAGGAAAGTTATAGGATAAGACTACATAGACAAAAGATGGCTGTCATTAGAAAGGAAAACATTAGGTCAAAACATTGGGAAGGACCTTATTACAGATAATCTGTGGCAAATAATTCTCCAGATCACTGTCCAGGAGGAAATTTTCTTAAATTACAAAAGATATTTGGATTAAATAGAAGAGCAACAAAGACGTGGCGTTGTGGTACATTGTAGGGGGCTTCTTCACTATGAAGTTTGAAGTATTTTCTTATCCATTGCATCATGTATTCATTCAGCATTCTAATAAAGAAGAAGTAATTAACCTTGCTTTATAGATGGAGACACCAAAGTACACAGAAGTGTTATGACTTTTCTGATATCAAAAAGCTCAGAATTAGTATCCAAATATCCAGGTTTTTAGTTTAATACTTTCAGTCATTAGATTACAGTTTCCTGAACTTAAGCCTTATGAAACACCTGAATATATCATTAAAGTGTTCTGAAAAAATGTTCCCTGAGGACCTTCAAAAACAATCTACACTGCTGCTTCCCTTTTTGGTACAATCCTACTTAGAAAGTGGAAAAATAGTCTTTTTCTGGTTTTGTTTGTTTGTTTGTTTTAAGAGTTGAATCTTGCTATCTCAAAGTAGGTACACAAAGAGTATGTAATTCCCCACTATGGGAAGCATTTCAAATCCCTCACAAAGGATTTGAACTTTAAATCTGGAATAACAGTTTTACACTAGCCTACTCCAATTTTATTTTCTCAAAAAGCAACAAGGCCCACTGTCTAAAATTGGGTTTATATGGTGACAGGATAAAAGGGTCTATAGCAAACAAAGCGAACACTCTTTAATATGGTTTTCTGGGCTCCAGGTAACTTTAGAGCTGTGGTTATTTTGCGTGTGTTGCATCTTATTTGGAATGAAGCACAGTCAGGTTTTATTAATGAAATTCACAGATTCATGGAATCCCAGTACCAAAAAGATGTTAGAGGTCATATATAGCAATGCTATCTACAACTCTGGCTCTATAATATAATCACTGAGGGAGTTTTTCAAAAATATAATTCCAGGGTCTCATCCTATATGAAGTGAATTTTGTCTGGAGTAGAGGGGTCAAATTAGTACTTTTTTTTTTAATTCCCCAGGTGATTTAATATGCAGGCATATTTTAAAGCCACACATCATTAAGAACTCTACAAAGTTAAGAGAAAAAAAGAAACAATCTAATTTCTAGAAGAAAACACCAGCATCCTATGAGCTGGGAAAGTACAAACTGGTTTTCTAACAACCCACCACTCCTAGAGGAAGAGACCTCAGTGGTCTCAGATCATTAGAGTCTGGAGATTATTTCCTCAATCCATGGATCCTAGCATGCACAAACTGAACAGTTCACTTAAAATGAAAGTAGCTGTAGTTCCAGTAGAAAATATTTTTGTTTTTGTTTTTAACAACATTAGGGACCTGTGCAACATTATATAAAATAGATTTATCAAAGTGTGCCAGAAAGGGCATATAGAACATGCAGTTTTGGAACATCATCATACAGTCCTAGATGCCAGAAAAAAAATTTTTATGTTGATACAAACTGTTGTTTAACTTAATGTTATGTCTGGTGGAGGGGAAATGGGTGGCAAAGAGGTGGCTAAGGGTGGAGAGTGGGAACTGAATTGTAGCTAGGAACCAAATTGGAGCTAGGAACTGTTCCCTGGTGGGAACATACATAGTAAAAAGTTCCTAGTACCCTTTAACTTACCTAGAGCTCATTACCATCTAATTAGCATAGCAAGAGTGGAACTTGGAAGAATTCGGAGGAAGATGCATGTGTAAAAAGGGAAACTGTTACATAACCAACCTGTTATGTAACCTATTATGTAATCTAATGCCAACCTGTCAATCACCCCAAAAGGCAGGAAATGACAACCAATCTTGCCAGAAGAAAGGCGGGACAAACTAGTGAGCTTATAAACGGCAGCAATGTCTTTCTCCACTTGTGGAGACTGACCCATTCCACTCTCTCTGGAAAGTATTTTCACTTTGTGTAGCTTCCTTCCTTACTTTTATTCTTTCTTTTATGTGATAAACTGTATGAAATTGCTCTGTGTTTGTGATCACTCCTTCATCAGCTCAACTCGGTACAGGTACTCATTCTTGACACTGGAAACCAGGGGACCAGGGAACATCCACACAGATGAACCTAACATTAATGAAAATGGTTACATATAGAAACATTTATAGGTAAGTGCATATATACACATATATCTTCTTAATCTGTGAGCTGAGAGGGCCTAGAATTTGTGACACCCTGATTGTGATGTGCATACCTACCACCAAGATCTTGGTTCCTAATACAATTCTCCAATAAAAAGAACCACAACTCGTCGGAGAAATAGCTGATTCTAAGATTAGGGAAGGAAATATATAAGATGAGCCTGGATCATCTTGCAGTACCAGGAAGTAAGTGCTAAAACCAAATAAACAAAAACCAAAATAAAACAATGATGGAGTATGTCAAAGCCAACTGTAAGAGTTCCCAATGGTCAAAGCTGGAATAATTTGAGGAACAAAATAAGAAAAATAGTGTTGGATTATAACCTAAAGTACAAAATAGATGTCCATGAGTTCGTACATTACAAATAAATGACTGAATAAATAAATAGATGAGAAGAGACAACTCTCCAAAGCAGAATAATTTTAAATAATTGATGTAGGTGCTCCACTTTTAAGGAGATAGAGCATAAAAATCTCCATTCTTTAAGTGTGGCCTGTGCATAGTGGCTTTCTTTCAAAGAGTACAATATAGAATTGGGAGGGAAAAATAGTAACTTTATAGTGGAGAAAGCTGACGAACACTACATCAAGTAAGGTGATAAAGGCATATATCAATACTAATAAGTCATATTGATAGTATATACCCTTGATATGATGTGAGGAGAATGGCACTTTACCTCTGTGGTCTTCTTCCCCAAAATATATCACTTCAGTCTAATGGGAGAAAATATCAGAAAAATCCCAATTGAATGAGATTCTGCAAAATAACTGACCTGTCCTCCACAAAATTGTCAAGGTCATCAAAAGCAAGGAAAGTGTGAGACACTGTTACAACCAAGGGAGCCTAAGGGAACATGACAAATAAATGACATGTTGTACCCTGGATGGGATCCTGGGACAGAAAATGAAAATTAGATAATAACTAAGGAAATCTGAATAAATTATGAACATTAGCTAATAATAATGTATCAACTAATAGTTCTTTAATTGTGCCAAATATATCATAGTAATGTAAGATATTCATAATAGTAGAAACTGGGTGTGGGGTATATGGAAATTCTTTTTACTGTTTTCTCAATAATTCTGTACATCTAAAACTGTTCTAAATTTAAAAGTTTGTTAAAAACAGTTCCTTCTCTCATAAGAAAGGACAGCAATAAGCTGTCCTTTGTTCTCACACACAGTATACACAATTTTTATCAATCTTAGAAAGGAAAGGATGTCATGGTCTCTATTTGGAGTTGCCTAGATATTAATAATTTCAAACCCAATCATGGGGAAATTTTTCTACATGAAATCTGGAGCCCGCCATTACAAATATTATCGAGGCCATAATACTTTCACATTACTGGGAACTAGTTTCATATTCTATGGAGCACAATTTAAGTTTTCAAGATAGAAGCTTCCATGTGTAAATCTCCTAATATTTTTCTCCCACTAGTAATGAAGCCTATATTTTGTCATGGTCACTATCCCCTGCCAATCTATTTTTCTCTTGGATATTCTCATGGATTTTTTTTTCCCAACAGTGGCTGCTGTTTAAACTTACATAATAGAATTGTCACACTTTATAAACTGTGTTGAATATTCTGATCCCTTTCATTTGAAGAGGTCTTCTATTTCATGCCCAACTAGCTTTGAGGTCTTTCCAAGATAATCAAGTAGTCATTGGCACCCTGCATGTAATAGCCACGGCTGCATGAAGAGTTCATAAATTCAATTCTTTGTGCAAAAGCCATGGAAAACAGAACTCTCCAGCTTAAATCACTTGCAAGCTACTCTATTAGATTTCTGAGGCTGACCTTGATAAACAAAATTTTGGAGGGAATCTTCTATTATTGATTGTACATATCAGGTGACATAGATGTAAATTTCAACAACTGCATTCTCCACAGAGTAATATTATACACTAGTTTTTCAGGCTACTTTTTATTATAGTGATGCTATTTTAGTGGTTCATCTACCTCAGTGACTTGTGATCCACAGTCCCTGCAGCCTTAGATAGACCATTGTCCTGTTTTAGTGTGATAATATGATCTATCCTGAGAATTCAGTCCACACTGTTATTCCTGCTACACATCAGATGGTGAGTTGTTATTGCACATCCTAAACTAGTTACAAGTTAGAACTCCATCCAACTAGTATAGATTGCCATTTATTTATGGCTGACCTGAGTCTGTTTCAGACACAGGTGACTCTTTTTAACTTGATCTAATTGAAGTCTTCCCGTGTTCTCCTAGAAAGAAGTATCACAGACTCAAATTTTCTATTACCATGAACATTATCTATAAATCTCACCCTGAATGAAGCCTGTTGTGTTCCTCCAAAATGCTTCAGTTAGAAATATCTTTTTAAAATATATATTTCTACTTTACCAGAGCCACACATCTTCCCTTATCAGTATCAAAGCACAACAACAAGAAATAAAAGATGCTCATTCTCATCTTTTCTATTTTAGAATGGAAAAAGATGTGGTATCACCAAGCTAGTATAAGAAAACCACAAACAAAACAAAACAAGACAAAAACTTCAAAATGTCTGAGGAATAAATGAAAACAGAGTATTTAATACTCATATGTGTGTTCATCCGTGTGTATACACACAACATATATACACACACAGAGATATATATGTTCATAGCTAATACAGACACACACACATATAAATCCCTGATCAACAGAGAACTCATATAAAGCAAGAACTTAATTTTTCACTTTTTATTTTCAACAGACTCATTTAATCTAAAGATGAGGATGCATTTTAAATTAAAGGATGAATACAAGAAAGATTCCAAATTGCAAAAAACAAAAAAAATCAGTATTTATATATTGACTCATTCCTTTTCATCAATGTTGGTTTTTCTCTGATAGCAGCAGAATTCCTAATCAGTATTTTCTATTCTTTTATCAACCTCAAAGTTAGCCCTCCTATTCATCATTACCACAAATAGAATAGTGTAAATAAAAAGCAACTCTCCTTTAGACTTAATCAAGACCATTTTTATGGATTATTTCTGTTAGTTTAAATAACTTACAGTATATCTAATCTACATAAAGCATAGTAACTCATCTCAAATCACACTAAATTTTCAATAAATTCTACTAATTATTTACTTACCATGGATAACCTCACTAAAACATCAATAAAAGCTACAACATTCAGATTTGTCAATGACCTAAACAGTGATCAGTTTACAGTTCATCTGAATAAAGACCAATTATCTTTGTGCCTTTCAAAATCTATTTTACATTAAGTAAAAACCTCTAGTTTTTATTTTAAAACATCTCCCAGGTCCATTTTATATATATTTTATATATATATATATATATGTATATCTCAAAATATCTGAGGAATAAATGAAAACAAGGTAGCTAATACACAGATATGTGTGCATGTGTATATATACACAACCTACATACACACACAGAGATATATATGTTCATAGCTAATACAGACAAACACACATATATATATAATGATATAGTAAAAATAGCCAAGGTTTTGATATAGGAAAGGATAATTTAGACATCAGACTTTACCCATACTGGCTATGGGGCTAAAACAAGTTATTGACCTTGCTGAACTCAGCTTTTTAAATTTGTGATATAAAGGCAAAAAGAGTTATCCTTCAAATAAAGAGTTTACCTAAAAGATTAAATGAGAAGATAAATATAAAACACACCATGTATATTAATAAGAAAAAAGTATATTAATTATTAAGAAAAAATGTATATTAATTATTAAATATGTCTCTTCCTCATCACCTTGTAAAGAAAAAGCTGTGAACATTTTAAACTTTCATTCTTTCCTTGATTCGACAAAGACACATCAATCACACTGACGATGTCAAGCACTGTGCTAGGCACTGCTACAGTGGTAGACAAAAAAAGACACAGATTTTACCTTAATGAAGCTTCCGTTAGAATGAAGAACATTTCTCATCTGTGTGACCTTGAGCAATTGTCTAGATGTTCTTTTGCTTCTATTTCTTCATCTGTTAATACGGGACAGTGACTTTAATATCACGAGGTTTACATTAAATGAGATACCTAATATAAAAGTGATTTGGAAACTATTAAATACTTTTATTTATTATTTACTATATCTGTTGTTAATATTATATATTATACGTGTTGAAAAGATAGAAATATTTATAGATACTGTGCAATCATAATGAGAAGAAGAGGGAGAGTATTTGGTATTCTCCAAAAAAGTTAAGATTAGAAAGCAAATAAGTGACCAAAATTGCACAATACTTTCCATCTAGTTAAATTTGGTACTGGAAACTTACTTATGACAAGACTCACTAACCTGTTAAGCATCCTAAATGTCAGGGTTGGTCTGTTCTTTTCTTAAGAGCTTCAGTTCCTGTCCCTGTGCCTGGCACCTGGTGATCACTGTAAATCTTTCCTGCATGAAGGGAAATTCATATATTTAAGGTCAAGGCACATAGACACGCAAAAACAAAACAAAATACCATTTTAAAAACAAATTTTAAAACTCATAAATGGCAAAATTAAAAAAAATTCTGTGCCCATCCTTTTAAAGCTTTACAAGTTAGGAATAGAGATTTCCAGCTGTTATACTTTTGATCCACAGTTATCCAGTTAGCCTTGGTTGTTTATCTACTTGGCAGAAACCCTGTAGATGATACCTTAGCACAAGAATCCTCAGATTGATCCAAGATTATAAAAAAGTGTCCACTTGTTAAGAGCATTTTAACCTCTTGTAGGTATATCGATATATAGGTTTAGGAAAATGGTCATTATTAAACTCAAGGGTAAAGAGGCTTAAAATATCATAAAGAGTAAACATAGAATTAGATAGTGAGAACTTTAAAATGGAGTCATTTTTAATACAATTGAGTTAATATTTGAAAAGTAATATTCAAATACAATTCTGGAAATATGCCAGGGTGAAAAGCATCTACTATATTCTCTATAACCGCAGTCCCCAACCCCCAGGCCACAGACCAGTCCGTGGCCTGTTAGGGACCGGGCGCAGAGCTCTGCCCCCCCGACCCCCGCACCCCGGTCGGTGGAAACATTGTCTTAGATGAAATATAGGAACCGAATGCTGCAAGCAGGAGGTGAGCGGCCGGTGGGCGAGTGAGGGAAGCTTCATCTATACAGCCGCTACCCATCCCTGGCATCACCATCACCTCCTTAGCTCCACCCGCCCCGTGGAAAAATCTTCTTCCATGAAACCAGTCCCTGGTGCCAAAAAGGTTGGGGACCGCTGCTCTGTAACATATGATTCATGTCTGTTCCTTGTATTAGTAGTTTACCATGAATTATTAGCCTTTTTAGGTAGGCTACTAAATAAAAGAAGATTCTCTCTGTTCATAGATAACATGAAGAGTTATTTATTATGTTCCATGAACCCTGAGTAACTTATATTTTACAAGCTGTACATTTTTAATATCAGTTTATAATCTTAATAAATCCAAATTTTTTCCAGAACTAGTTGCTAATTTATAAATTACAGAAATTCCTCCTCAATAACAGTTAGAAAAAATATTATGGAAATAATTTCATCTCTATGAATACATGTTTCCAAAACAAATTATTTCAGTATGTAAAGTTATCACCAAAGTGTTCTCTTTTATCATTACTTCAAATATTATTAAATTTTAAAGAGAATATCAATTAATTTATAATCTCTGTGCAACAACTCTTTAACCAAATCTGAATTTTCCAACCTGGTGGGACATCTTTAATAATGATAATAATAGTGGTGGTAGCATAAGTGGTGGTGGTGGTAGTTATAGTTGTAGAATTACATAGCACATATATGGATTTTACCATATGTCAGTCAAGTACATATGTTAATTCCTTTATTCATCCTAATAATCCTGTAAGTATTCTGATCCTAATTTCACAAAGGAATTGAGCTTAAGTACATAACCAACATCAAAAAGTTAGCAAGGGATGAATCAGCATTCAAACATAGATAGTCTGACTACAAATTGGGCTTTTAAGCACTGCAATAATGACCATCTATGGGAAACAATAGTAGCCAAATAGTTGTAGTAAGGGACAGGCTGCGGATCCATCAACAACATGAAGAATCAGTTGCTTCTGATTCCATGCTGCATAGAGCCCTGATCAGAGTATACCTCCACTATAGTTCGATAAAATAATGCTGTGATTGGCTACTTCATTACAATAACATAATTAGGCCTACAGTTTTTATAGTATTTTATTATTTATTATAAACATAAGAATTACTAGACATTATGGACATTTTGCAGGTGGTTAAAAACATCAACAATCCCATGTAGTTTAAAAACTTTCATTTTCCAAATCAAAGCATAAAAAACATTTTTCTCAAGGACACACTGCCCAGATTAGATGATTGCAATACATTTAAATTTACCTACATTCATTTTCTATTGAGGCAACAGAATGAGAATATGTCTCCTTAAAACAATTCACATTTAATAAGGGTTGTCTGACCAAGTAGAACATCTCACTATCTAGAACTTGAGAGACCTCTGAGATGTTCAGAAGCAAATTAGGAAATCAAAGATGGAATTAACAGACCATAGGAACATTTAATTTATACAATATCAAATATCTTACTGATTGAAAATTTTTATTTTTTCCATATTTCTTGGAAATTCTTGGTATCATCAAAACACACAAAATAAAAAGATATAATTTAAACAGATAAGGATTACCTAACAAAGAAGAAAAGCAATCAGTTCAATTATATACAAATTTTCTTCAGTCAGCACTTAACTGCTTGGGTGCAGGATTGGTGCTGAAGTTGGTGGGGGGGTTGTAGTTGACAGGAGAGCAGATCAAATATCTAGAGACCCTTCACCATGTTGTTTTCATTCCTACCTCCAACTCAGCTGGAATATCTCAGTGTAGAGTCTATGCTTGTATTCTCTCTCCCAACAGATAATTAATAGGCAATGTAGACAGTGGTTTCAAGCAAATAAACAATTAATTTATAGGGGAAAATCTTGAGACATCTGAGAACCAGCAGCCCTATAAAAGAAAGACAACAAACACAATCGTCTATACCAGAGGAAAGAAGCAGAATCAATAGAGTGGTGAAAACAAGTCCTTAAAATATGGATATAAATATCTTTTAAAATATAAATTATATAGCAGAAACATGAAGCAAGAATAAGCTACTATAAAAAATGGGAGATAGAATACAAATATAGTTATTTAAGTAAAAAACTCAATAGCTGGTTAAACATTAGGAAGGTTATTGCTGAAGAAGCGATTAGTGATATAGAAGAATAGTGATGTAGTTATACAGAGATTAAGAAAGTCTTCCACAAAGGAAGAAGAATTTGGCAATGGTGGTATTGCCAAAGCTCTGTTCATATTTGGAGCCATATAGTTGTACCTTATCGTATTGTACCTCAGAACATGGCCTGTGGAGTCAGTGCACTGGTTTTCAAACTCTAGTGTAAGAATTATTGCCCTAATTTTTGAGCTAGCTTTTTGGCCCCATTAATAGGGCAGAAATAATAAGTATAATTAGTAGAACTTGCCACAGTGGGTTGTTAGAAGTTAGTTGATGTTACCTGAGTGGTGTTCTGAAAGGCATTTGATGACATAAAGCATGTAAACTGCTTAAACTTGTGCCCACGAGAGTTAGCACTCAGGAAATGCCAACTAGCATCATAATCTGTACCATAGTCACCATAACTATTAGCCATGTGGAGTAGTACTTTTGTTAGTAGTGACAGTGGTAGTAGCATAGCACCTTAGGTGGTTGTGTAAGTGGCTGTGTGTGTGAGAGAGAGATAGACAGAGAGAGAGACCGTTTGTACTCAAAAAGTATTCATGTTGTTTATTGTATCTTTCCCTTCCCAATAAATCCACAAGGGCTTTTACCCTGCTGACCACTACCTCATTTCTCCCTATGCTAAATACCCTACACTGTACATGTTCACTGGGTAATGGCAGATTGCCATTGCTACAGAGGGCTCAGCTGTCACCAGCCTTCTGCTGAGTGCTACAATAGAAGGTAATGCATGCAGGGCACTACAGGATGAGAGGCCCCAAAGGATTAAATCAGGTCTGTGGACATTTGAAGCCAGATAGTTGTTCCCTTTCATATCGTACCTGAGAGCATTGGCTCCAAAGCCTGTCTGTTGGGTTTCCAACTCATTGTCTTAAATATTGCCCTATCCCTTACCTGGAGAGATATACTTATATGAATACCTATATGGAATACTTGTATGAAATGGAATATAGAATGGAATACCTATATCAGAAAATAACACAAAAGAGAAGTGAAGATATATAAAAGAAAGAGACAAAGAATAGAAAGGAGAAATGAAATTAAAAATATTGGAAGATATAATGACTGAGTTTAATAAAAATTAAAAATACATAAGACTTAGATTGAAAAATATTATCAATAAAAATAAAATAAATATAGTATGTTGAACTTTTCAATCATTAAAGACACAGAGAGAAGAAACAGATCATCTACCAAGAAACAATAATCAGATTATCACCAGAAATTTCAACGATAATGTTGGATTTATGAATACAGTGTAGTAATAATACATTCAAAACAACAAAGGAAAATGTTCTTTGTCCTAAATGATCTTCATACTAATATTTATTTAAAATATCATTTGAATTTGAAGGTGAAGTAAAAATATTCACAGACTATGGAATGTTATCTTCAAAGAACTCTTGCTAAATGTAATCAATGAAGAAGGAAAAGAAATACAGGAAAAAACAATGAGATACAGTTAATAATTTCATTATGTTAAAAATTTTTAACATGTATTTTTGTTTAAATAAATAATTTTTTAAAAGTTTGCAATAGTCCCTCCTTATCTGTTGTTTTGCTTTCCTTGGTTTCAGTTACCTGTAGTCAACAGTGGTCCAAAAATATTAAATGGAAAATTCCAGAAATGAACAGTTCATGAGTTTTAAATTGCAAGCCATTCTAAGGAGCATGATGAAATCTCACATCATTTTCCCCATCCTGCCTGGGGCACGGATCATCCCTTTGTCCAGTGAATATACACTGGAATCCTCTCTGTGTAGCACTAAGCAACTATTTTGGTCCTCATATCAACAACTATCATGGTAATGCAGTGCTTGTATTCAAGCAACCTGTGTTTTACTTAATAACGGCCCCAAAACAAGTAAGAGGAGTGTTGCAGGCAATTAGAATATGCCAAAGGGAAGCTGTAAAGTACTTCCTTTAAGTGAAGATGTGAAAGTTTTTGACATAATAAGGAGCGAAAAAAATCATATGCTGCAATTGCTAAAATCTACAGTAATAACAAATCTTCTATTCATGAAATTGTGAAGAAAGAAAAATAAATTTCAAGCATAGAAAATATAGAGTTTGGTACTATTCAAGGTTTCAGCCATCTACTGGGGGTTTTAGAATGTATCCCGCATAGACAAGGGGGTACTACTGTATCCGTGAGAACTAGAAACTGATACTTCATAATATGCCAACAACGTGGCAGTAGAGTCAGGGAAGGGTGAGGAACTGAAGAGAGATGGCAGCATATTAAATCTCTTATGATATTGGGGTAAGGGGCAAAAGGTATGGAGAAGCCATATGTTTCATTTCTGGTTAGAATGGAGTAAATTGTATTGGACTAGTCCTGCTTATTACAAATTTTAACTCTGCCAGGATATTAAAAAAACAACTTTTTGAAGCATGGAGGAGTAATCAAAGCAGGCAGAAACTGAAGGGGATATGGCTCTTGAGAGAAGAGAAAAACACTTGGTAAGACCAGTTTTCAACCTCAGAGAACTCTCCAGTTGGCTGCATGGGTAGGAGAAAGAGCTCAAGCAGAAAGCAACAGTTTCATTAGAATAAAGAGTCAGAGATTAGAATGTGGGGATGGAAGACTGAATGGAAATTAACAGAGAAAACCTTGAAAAGAATGGAGACCCAAAACCTGCATAAAATTCCACTTCAATCCGTGATTGACTCCTAAATTGCACATGCTAGGGTAAGTCTTCTGGGCCCTAAGTGGAAAGTAATAGTCAGAAGTCTGCAAGAGCTTCTTTCCTGGTTCCAGAAAACAAGGATTGTAATTCAAAACTTAAGTAGTTAGAGAAATTCCAGAGAGTTTCACCTTATCAGAAAGACAATATCCCAGGAAAAACAGCTCTGCTCCAAGGTAAAGGGCAAAACTAAAATGGACCTGCCCTGAAAAGCCTAAAACAAGTTTTTAAGGGACTAGCAGATCTGAAGAAATAGCCTAAAACAAGGTTTTTTAAAAAAAAACTGCATAAAATGTGTTTAATTTCAAATATCTATAAATATTGAAGCTATCCTGCAATATTACTAAGCAGATAAACAGAAATAGCTCCAGACATATTTTGAGTATTTCTCAAAAACCTCAAAAAGAGCAAAAAAAAAAAGAAAAAATGACCAGAAAAATTTTCAGTAGTATGCTCTCACAGTGATTTGCCACATATCTACCTGTGAGCTGTGTAGAATTTTCCTAAAGCAAGTTTTTAAGGGAATAGCAGATCTGAAGAAATGAATAGCAGATCTGAGCCTCAGAGGAAAAAGACAGAATTCAGAGTACTTAAAATGTATCCTCCACAATGACCAGTATATAATTTTAAAAACTGCTATTAATTTTTAAAATTACTAACATACAACAAAGCAAGGAAATTTTAGAGAATTTTAGAGAAAAAACAAAACAAAAAGTAGTTACTGGGAACACAGCCACAGCAAACAATATATTGAAATAAGAGATAGAGACTAAAATGGCTATTATAATTATTTTAAAGAATTTACAATAAAATGATATGGATAGAAATGGTGAAAAAAGCCAATACACACAAAAGCTAGTACTATGGCACTGACTTTTGAGAAAAGAAAAGCTTTATTGCAAGATCAGCCAGCAAGGAGAAAAGAGGCAGGCTCAAATCTGTCTCCTTGCTTTGGGGTCTGGGGCAAGTTTATAGGCTCGGAGGGCAAGGAAAAGGATTTAGGAATGTTGGTTTGGCAGTGTCTGATTAGAAGGCTTTAAATTTGACCATTTACAGTAAGGTATGTGGAGGCAGATTTTAGACCCAGATCTTCCAAGCCAATGGACCTTTTGCTTCTGAAAGAGTTCTGGCATTCAGGTTTTGGTCATGTCCCGGTTCTCTTGGTTCTGAGGGGAGGAATCATTGGTTCTGTGTGTTGTTAGAGGTCAAAATGTTTTCTATTGTGCATGCCCAGGTTACATGACTTGCAGTTTTGGGCTCTGTCATACCTACCAGTTAACTCAACATTTTGTTATCAACAGAGTAAGCCTAGTTTGGTTTGGTCCCATGGTTAAAGTAACTTCAAGACACACGTAGAAATTCTGAAAAAGAGTGAGATAATATTCTGAAACTAACAAATAAATATTTGAAATAGAAGATTCATTGAATAAAACTTCCATTTCTGGCTATAAAGAAATAGCTGGTACTAAATTTACATTCCTACCAAACACACACACACACACACAAAGTTTTTCAGACAGCACAGAAATGTGCCACAGAAAAGAATGGAAACACATTAGATGAGCCCTTAAATTTCCCCATCTTTTTGCCCAGAGATCATTTCTGTACCACACCACAGCCACCAAATTCTCATGAGTTGAGGGAATTAAGAGTTGACTTTGGGGAGGACAAGATGGCTGGTGACTGTTATATTATTTGGAAAATGTTAAGGATTTAATTTGTGAACCAAGGACAACCACTAAAAAATAAATAAAAGAAAGAGATTTGGCTAAATTTCCCTAATAATGCAAAATTTAAGTTCTGATGCAACAAGCACTATTCTTTAAGGACATATCAATTCCAAGGTGAGGCTTCAGAATTCGTTCATGTACTTTTGTACATAAGACACATTTGGATTTTATGAGAGAACTTCTGAGGAAAATTTAAATGTCTCAAATGTCCTTATTATTAAAAATTAAGATTGAGCCACTTGAACTCATTGTACCATGTGTTTCCTGAAGACAAGGGCAATGATTTTGTTCACCTTTGTGTCCCTAGAGTCTAGCTTAGTAATATCTGGCATGTAGGAGGTGCTCAAAAGATATTTATGAATGAATGAATGCCATAAAAAAACATGGATAGATGGATACTATTTATAATCATAACAAAATGGGATTAAGAAAAATGTCTGGTTATTACTTAAAGATAGCTATTAAAATGAGGTGTTAATACTCCTATGAGATGGAGGTTTCTTACATTTAAATAAATGAGTAGATTCTACTCTGCTTAGAAGCAATTTACAAGTGTATGTTGTCAATTTAGGAAATCAGATAGTCTGATGTTCAGGCATATCCTCACCCCTTCCGCCAGCTTCTTATCCAACTGATAGGTACTGGTCTGGGTATTAGATATTTTGGATAAGAGGTAGAAATGAGTCAGGAGTGGTACCCAATGCCTAATGGGAGTCACTCCAAAAAGAAATAAAGTCTAGGAGAAAGGATGATCACCACTACCAGTGAAATAGTTTTCAGGGCACTTTGATATCTTATAATAAATATTAAATTTAAGATTATTATATATTCTACAAGGAGGCATTAACCCATTGTTACAGATTAATGTCTATTCAAAAATAAGAAACAAAGGTCAGGTGAAAGGATGTTCTTAGCTACCCAGTTCTTTTAAATTCCCAAAACCAGTCATCTGAAACAGAACCTATCTATATATGAAAAAAACTAATCAGAAAAATTGTGAATGGCTAGAGAGAAAAAGTATACTGCATGAATCTGGTAGTTAAATTGAGTCCTGTGTATTTCAGATTTTTTGTTTTACCAAAAGCAAGTTCTGTCTTAATCAAGAACACAATCTGGGTAGGTGTCTGGGTGAGCATGGTTAATGATTTTATACAAAGTAAGTGAAATTTAGCAGGGTACGTGCAGACTCAGATAGGAGACATTTTTCCCCCTATTTTTCAGTCTTTTAAAACAGATAAAATAATAAAATCTAACAAAGGTAATTGCATCTTTCAAAGCACTTTTATTACATTCTATCCTCAGATACTTACATACTATAAATAGGGTAATTGTTATTTTCAGCATTGTACAATGATTTTGAAATAATAAAAACCTGGCTGAGATGTGGCCTTTGGGGAACCTCACTTTGCTTCAGCTTCCTGAACTCTTAAATTAAATTAAACATATCTACCATTAAGTAATTGATATGAACACTTAAAGAAACTTAAAAATATTGCAGCTATTCTTATTAAAATTGCTCAGCAACGAAGCAAGATACCATAGTATGGTATTTAAAAGGTCTGGACTAAGAGCCAAAGTCCCAAGTTCGCATCTTAGTTCTTTTTTCTTCCTAAAGACATCACTTTAGGACATTCACTTAATTTTTTTTTGGCATTATGGATACAATCATAGAATGCCTTTGGCTATGGCATTCTATAGTTCTAAACTAAAACCATATTCACTAAAATCCAAGATACTTTATTGTCTTTTCTTTGTCATTTTCTTAAAATTGTCATGATTCCTTTATGATTATTTGCTGTTCTTAACCTATACTATATTACTATATTGGTCCAGAATAGAATTTCTAGAATTTTATAAAGAACATCTCACCTTCCAAGGAGAAAGTTGGGACTTTGACACATCAAAAAGAGCAAAAGCAAGAATTAGATAAGGCAGACACCTTTGGAAATTCATACCAGGGGGTGTTTGGATGAAGAAAGTTCATTCATTCATTGGGTATAGAGTGGATTCTGACTTGAAAACCACAGAAGTTGCGGAAAGAGAGTGTGGTAGTTCAGGAAACTGGGTTAAGGAGTTTCTTTAACAATATTGTATTTCAGATTCTGGATCTAGAGGTACAAGATTCACAATCTGCAATATATCTAATTAAAATGAACATAATTTATGCAAATATTCTGACTGCAAACTGTGTTTAAGTAGAGGCTGTCTGAGGAATCAGTCAGAACTTATCTATGCATGACTACCTCACTTTCATGGCAACCTCAGAGATAGTAAGGAAACCCAGGATCTTAGAAGTATGCCACAAAATTGCCTGATAACACAAATATCTATGAACCAAAGTGTGGACTAATACTTTTACTTTTGGACAGCACTCTTTGGAAAATCTTTACATAAGGCCTATACTCTTTATTTTAAACCCAAAACTAACAAATGTGGTTATATTAAATTCAAGTTTAGAAATAAGGTCACTGCAAGATAGCAGCAAAGGAATTATGAATATCAGGTGCACTGAGTAGGTGCCATAAAATCACCAAGAAAAAGAGAAAAAAAAATTTTTTTGTTGTAAAGCTTAATTAGTCGGGGGCCATTTGTGTAAAGGTAATCAACCTCGGTCTCAAAGTTAATCTTTATAAAAATGGACCCCAATAATCATCAAATGCTAAATTATGTTTATTATACTCTCTTCAAAACTCCATAAAGATATGTATATCAAATTTTAAATTTTACCTAAAAATGTTTAAAACGTCGAGCACACTAATGAAGACTTTTATAGGAAGAGGTTTCACTTATGTGAGATGCTTTATTTTTATGTAATGTTAGAGAAGTAAGCCATTATTTCATTCTAGTGCTGACTAAATTTCAAGCTCTTCAATTCTACAAAATTAACCATCAGGATTTTAGATGCATCTAATTGCATGTTGTCTTAAGACAAGTAAACATTTGCTTTACTTATCTGATTAATTGTTTGTCTTCCCCACTAGCAAGATGAGGATTTTTGCCTCTGTTGTTTACTAAAATATTATATCCACAGTACCTAAATTTATAAATTTATGCAGGCACATAGTAGGTGTATAATAATTTTTACTTTTGGTTTGTTGTTCCTGAGGAATAAAGGGGCATTGAAAGCAGATCTTGTGATATCTACCTACAAAACCGGTATTAACTCAACAGCACCTTTACTATTTAAGCCTCTATTTTAACATATTGCTAAGCAAACTTCCCCAATTAGAAATCCACTTCCTAACAAAATTAATAAATATGAATAACTAAAATGACAACCAAGAAGTATAGAATAATTGTAATGGAACTAATTCTAATGGGATTTCTAAAATGTTAAGTGAAATCAATTATTTCTCTGCATATACCTGGTAAAGTTTCTTTTTAGTTTTTTGGGTTTTTTTTTGCTGTTTGTCTTGTTTTGTTTTGTCTTCTTTCCCTTCAACATTTAAATAACTAACTAGGTTTTCCCAGTGTATACTAAATAAAACAATAAAATAATAGATGGACAGATTTGACTTCAAACCTATTGTTCGCACATGAGTCTGTTCTTATAAAACACATATGTATACAAATACACACTCTACATGAGTGTATGTTACTGGAGCAGGCCCTTGGGCTATGTCATAGAAATTAACAAGAGGCCAAATGGGAGTCACAGGCAAGGCCTTTTGGGGGCTCATTTTTGAACATAAGGGAGACAGCACAAAGGAAGAAGTCCCCAGGCTGGCTCCCTGAGGGGAGTTCAGGGAGAGTTTTAAAGAGGCTTGGGTGGGAAAAGGGTGCCATGTAAGCAGGTAGAGGTAGAGATTTTCTTGCACCTGAGTAGTTCTATTACAAGCTTCTTCATGCATGGCATGACTCATCAGCATGTTAAATCTCCACCCCAGGTGTGATATGTAGCATTAAAATGAGATCATAATGAGGGAAAAGTCAAGGTAAGGTCAGCGTGGGGGTCTTTTCTGGCTTGAGGCAGTTGGATCTGAATGGGTCCGGTTCTTTTGCAGCCAGGTGTCTTGTCAGCCTGTGTCAGGATCTTGCTCTAGTGGCCCTGAAAAACATTACTCACAAGGTTATGCTGCCCATGTTGTCTTTCGTGGTCAGAAGTGAGGCCTGAGTCCTGCCCCTATGCTGTCTCGTATACACAATAGTTTAGGACCACTTTATAAGACAAAAAATAAGGTGCAGAATACAAAAAAAAAAAAAATCCAACGGGTTAAAAATGTTTTAGTAACCAAAGAAAATAAAAAGGTTAAAATACTAATAATTAGTATTGAATTTCTACTATATGCCAAGTTACCTATCTATCTTTATATCTTCATTTAATTCCCACAATCGTCTTGTATTAGTTTCCTATGGCTGCTATTAAAAATTACCATAAAATTAGTGACTTAAACAACATAAGTTATTATCTACAGTTCTGTAGGCTAGAAGTCTGACATGAATATCATGGGACTAAAATCAAGATGTTGTCAAGGCTACATTTCTTCTGAAAGCTCTAAGAAAGAATGTGTTTTCCAGCCCTTGCCAGCTTCTAGAAGACACCCACAATTTCTGGCTGTGGTCCCTCCTCCATACTCAAAGACTGCAACTTTGTATCTCTTGGACCATTTTTCCACAGTCCATTTCCCTCTGCCTCTCTCCTTCTGTCACCGTCTTCTATTCTTTAGGACCTTTGTGATTACATTGGGCCCACCAGGATAATCTCCCTATTTTGAGGTCAGCTGATTAGCTAACTTAATTCCATCTGCCACCTTAATTCACATTTGCCATGTAACCTAACATATTCACAAGTTCTGGGGAGTAGGACATGGACATCTTTGAGGGCCATTGTTTTGTTACCACAATTCCTCTGGGATGTGTACAATTATTACAATTTGCAATGAGACTATATTTTAGTATTTTACTTCAGGATATAGTAGGTATTCAGTTTCTTGGTGCTCTTATGATGCAGATTTGTGCACACTGAAAGTATCCAATGAGTATTAACTCACAAAAGGTAGTTGGGCATATGTTGTTTAAAATATCAAAAAAACAAAAGTACATAGATGATTTCACATTTTGGCTGTCAACAAAAGCCTATTTTACTGTGATATAAGAATAGTATTTATTGTAATTCACCTGCCAAGTTTCGTAAAATCCTAAAAGACCAAACCATTAATTCCATTAGCCTTGACAAGTATCACATTCTTACTAGTTAAGTCTGAAGTCCACTTTAATTGTCGCACTAATTTTTTACAATAGGAAGAGCATGAAAGTTGGAGTTGACTAAACCTAGGCTTAAAATATATCTACCCCTTACTAGAAGAGCAACTTTGGACATGTTATGCATAGTAACCTCATTAATGCAATGGATGTAGTAACCCCCTCCTGTAGCAATTTTATGACAAATAAGATAGTATGTACATAAAGCATCCACCATAATGATTGACACATAGTAATTACCTACCCAAACTCTGAACTTCACTTATTAGGTGCAACTTGACCAGTACCTTTAATTTGTGAATTTGCTGTTCATTAACCATGTATCCTGGAATAAGCCACTTTACCTCTTTGACTTTCACTTTCTTCATCTGTAAAAAAAGGACTTTAAAAAATTTCATTTGTTCTGAGAATTAAATGAAATCCTGAACATGAAAGCACTAGTAAACTGTTAAAAGCCTGAACTAATAAGTTATTCTGGGACTATTTATTGGTTTGAAGCTCAGGAATGCTTAAATCTTCACTTTTTATCAGTGTTCCACATATCAGAATACCAAGGGTCAATAAGCTGTCTCATTTTCAATTCCAACATTGCAGAACTATTAAAGCATAACCCAAGAAACATTTCTGAGCCAAAATTCAGAAGTTTTTCCCTAGGCTTCTAACACCAATTGTCCTCATATGTAAGACACTCTAACAAAAAAATTCTAGGAACTGTTCTCCAGGAACATGTCTGCAATTTCAAACAGACTCACGCTGCCATCTGTTACTTCTGATAAGAGACTCATCTGTCTGCTGAGAAGGTAGGGAAAAGGCTCACTAAGAAAGAATAATGCAATTCTGCAACCCCTACAGCCTTGCTGGGTGGCTCATGGACATGCACCAACTAATTAGGGGTCAAACCAACATTTTTAGGATATATTTGGATAGGATTTGAATTCATTGTGACCGCACTCCAAACAGCATTACATACAGATACTGGTGTAATTTGGACAATGAGCCCAGCATCTGCTACCTTTCAGCAGCAAGGCATAACAAGGAAAGTGTGATTAAGGGAATTCACCTATCTCAACGGTTTTTATGATTTTAAAAAGCTGGAATGAGAGTTGTTCCTACATAGACAAGGGAATATGTGTATGTGTGCTTGTGTGTATGATGCAAGAATAACTATAACAATATAGCTTTCTCATAGTAAGGAAAACTCTAAAATTAGACTTATTTGAAACAATCCAAATAAAAAGTCTTTCTCAATTTAAAATATTTAGCAGGACTTTGATCATTAATAGGACTATTAAACTGTATAACCTATACAGTTCATATTCTGTCAACACTGGGTTTATTGTTAGAAAGCAAATTAAAAATATTAACCCACATATATATGCCTATATTTGAACAGAAAATTCCTGGAGGTATACACAAAAAAACTGGAAACAGAATGTACCTATGGGGAGTAGAACAAAATTTTGGTTGGTAGGAATAGTTGGACAGGAGAAATTTCAACTTTTACTTTTTACAAATTTGTGTCCTGTACTCTCTGATTGTTTTAAAATCCTGAATATATATTACTTTATATAATTAAAGAACACTCACCTAATTAACAAAAGAGAATTGGAGATTAAATTTTAATTTAATTTAATCAACCTAATTTTAAAGTAATTTTGAACTTATAATCAGGAAACCAAGTCAGCTCTCTCTCTTCTACTGATAGTACTGTAATCGATATTGAGTCAATTCATCTCAATGATCTTTCCTTCTCATCAATGAAATTGGAACAATGTAATCAGATCTAGTCCACCTTTCAGAGATGTGTTGTGGGTAAAATTAAATTAACCATAATATACTCTATTATTAGTGTCATTATGCTAATAAACTGGGGTCATGAATCTAGCTCCCAAGTGATGGAAGCAATTCTGTATATATTCAGATGAAAATTTTCATTTGCTTAGATAATTCAGACAATGCTACCAACAAAAATCAGCTATTCATTCAAAATAAAAAAATAATATTTTAAAATGAATGCTATATGCTGACAATGCCATATAATATTTATATTTTACGATAGCTATTTCATAAGTTTTTAGGCCATAAAGTATTTGATGTTTGATATTATTATTCAAAATTCCACATTTGACATTTCTTCCATGTAGCACTCATTTTAAATCATTGTAAAAAAACTAACAAAGAGAGAGGATAAGAATATGCACTAGGTCTTTGAATTTTACCTATATTTTTTTCTAGCTTTTTTCCCCCAAACTATTACAAGGGTACAAATGTTTTTGATTCCATGTATTGATTTTGTTATGCTTGAGTCAGGGTTATAAGTGTGCCAATTACCCAGATAGTGTTCACTGTACCTATTAGGTAGGTTTTTGCCAATCCTCTCCTTTCTTCTCCCCTCTGCTTGATTTCCACTGAGTTTTACTTCCTTCTGTGCACATCTGTGCTTATTGGTTAGTTCCAGTTTAATAGGAAGTGCATGTGGTATTTGTTTTTCCATTCTTTAGATACTTCACTTAGGATAATGGTCTCCAGTTCCATCCAAATTGTTGCAAAAGGTCTTAATTCATCCTTCCTCATGGCTGAGTAGTACTCCATAGTATACATATACCACATTTTGTTAATCCACTCATGAATTGATGGGCACTTGGGCTGATTCCACATCTTTGCAATTGTAAATTGTGCTGCAATAAACATTCAAGTGTAGGTGCCTTTTTGATGAAATGACTTCTTTTCCTTTGATTAAATACCCATGATTAAAAAGCCCTCAACAAAGTAGGCATAGAAGGAACATATCTCAAGATTATAAAAGCCATATATGACCAACCCAGAGCCAACATCATACTGAATGGGGAAAGTTGAAATCATTCCCACTAAGAACTGGAACAAAACAAGGGTGTCTACTGCCACCACTTCTATTTAACATAGTGCTGAAAGTCCTAGCCAGTGCAATCAGGCAAGAGAAAGAAATAAAGGTATCCAAATCAAGAAAGAGGAGGACAAGCTATTGTTTTTTGCTGATGATATGATTTTATATCCAGAAAACCCCAAAGACTCCACCAAAAAACTCCTGGAATTAATTGATAAATAAACTCAGCAAAGTCTCAGGTTATAAAGTCAATGTACACATATCAGTAGCATGCCTATACACCAATAACTGTTAAGCTCAGAGTCAAATCAAAGACTCAATACCATTCACAATAGCTACAAAGAAAATAAAACACCTAGGAATATACTTAACCAAGGAGATGAAAGATCTCTACAAAGAGAACTATGCAACATTGAGGAAAGAAATTGTGGAGAAAACAAACAAATGGAAAATATATCATGCTCATGGATCGGTAGAATCAACATTGTTAAAATGTCTATACTACCCAAAGTGATTTACAGATTGAACACAATCCCCATCAAAATACCAACTTCATATTTCACAGATCTAGAAAAAATAATTCTACACTTTGTTTAGAACCAGAAAAGAGCCCTGATAGCCAAAATAATCTTAAGTGAAAAGAACAAATCTGGAGTCATCACATTACCAGACTTCAAACTATACTGAAGGCTAAAGTAACCAAAATAGCATGATTATTAGCACAACAGTAGAGACAGACCAATGGAACAGAACAGAGGACCCAGATATAAAACTATCCACATATAGCCAACTGATCGTTGACAAAGCAGACAACAATATACACTGAGGAAAAGAAGCCCTATTCAATAAATGGTACTGGGAAAATTGGATAGCCACATGAAGAAGATTGAAACTGGATCCATATCTCTCACCACTCACAAAAATTTATTCAAGATGGATAAAAGACTTAAATATAAGGCATGAAACCATAAGAATTCTAGAATAAAATGTTGGAAAAATTCTTCTATTAATAGATATCAGTCTAGGCAAAGAATTTATGAAGAAGACCCCAGTAGCAATTGCATCAACAACAAAAATAAATAAATGGGACTTGATTAAATTAAAAAGTTTCTGCACAGCTAAGGAAATAACAGAGCAAATCAACAACCTACAGAATGGGAGAAAATATTTGCAAGGTATACATCTGATAATAACCAGAATCTACAAAGAACTCAAGCAAATCAGCAAAGAAAAAACAAACAACCCCATTAAAAAGTAAGCAAAAGACATGAACAGAAGCTTTTCAAAAGAAGATAGACAAATAGCCAATATACATATGAAAAAATGCTCAAGGTCACTAATTGTCAGGGAAATGAAAATTAAAACCATAATGAGATATCACTTTACCCCAGTTATTATTTTGGGCTTTTTAAAAATCCCAAAAACAATAGATGCTGGCATGGATACAGAAAGAAAGGACCGCTTATACACTGTTGGTGGGACTGCAAATTAGATTTTTACCTGTATTTTACTCTGTTTTTCTTCTTAGTAGAAAAAAAAAATCCTAGTTCTTGATTTGTATTTGTGAAAGTGCTCCCAAATGCCCTCCCAGATTAAATGGGAAAGTAGTCTGTAAACTGCAGAGTTAAAAAGGGTACACTTACCCATTTTGTCCTTTTCTTCCCCCTTAATTCTTTTCTCCAGCTAATTTTAAGCTTATCACGAAAGTAAAAATCAGTACAATGAATCAGTAAAGAAATCAAAGAATCAACCAATCCTGACAGCCTTGGCTTCATGGCTTCAGCTACAGAGAAAAAATGGAAGAGATATTTGTTTGTTTCAAGGTAGAGAAAGACAAAGTGAATGTAGCCAACAGAGAACATCCTCACAAAGTTTACAGGATCTGTGATCATCTGAGGTTCTGTGAATGCTTAACGCATATTGATTCCATAATAACTGTGCTTATGTTGAAGCAAGTGGTAGATATACATGTGTATACATACACACACATACACACAATTTTTTTTAAGTTCTTAAGTTCTATACTATAGTAGGTGTGTTATGAAGATAAAAGAGAGTCATCACATTGCTAGCTGATTATATGTATACTATAGCTGGATTGTTCTATGCCTTGGTAAAAAATGTCAAAATGGAGTAATGGAAACAATAATAGCAAAAATTCCCCATGCAAGGGAAAGTGTTCCTCTTCTTTGCACAGGTTTTTAGAGACCTAAGGAGAATACTCAATACTTCCTCCCCAATAGGACATTCTTTCCTTCCAGCCAATGACAATCTAATAACAATATAATATCTAATATATTTCTAATATCTCTCCCTAAATGAGGCTATAGCATTTTGTAGCTATTTTCTCATAAATCTCCAGATTTCTGTGAGCTTTGGAGAAACTAACTATGTATTATTACATTCTTTTACTTAGCAGAATCAAGGCACAAAGAGGTAATGTGTATTCCAAGAAAAACAGCAAGATGGGATGGCTAGAGGGCTTAAACTTCACCACTTGAAGTCAGTGATTTTTATTAGTTTGAGATTTGTTTTCACATAATGACTAGATTGACTACTGTTTTATTCTTGAGATCTGTGGCCCAACAACATCATCATCACCTGGGAATCTATTAGAAATCAGACTCTGAACCAGACCTACTGAATCATAATGTGCCTTTTACCAAGATAGCTAAATGATTTGTACGCTCACTGAAGTTTGAGATGTATGAGACTATTATATTCAAAAGGCCTAACAACTTTAAGAAAAAAAATTCTTCTTACACATATGTGTGGCAGACACTGGATAGCTATTTACCAAACTCATTTGTCTTTCTTTCTGAGCACACTGAGAGATTACATTCTCTCCTGCAGTTAGTTGTGACCATGTGATTGAGTTTGGCCAATTATACTGGGTACAAATGATAAACGCTCCTTTTTAATCTTAGCCCACATGTCTTTCTGTCTCTTATTCTTATCTCAATGTACAGAATAACTTGGAAAGGAAAGCACTGAAGTTAGAGAGACTTCAAAGCTTGGATCCCTAAATGACCAGGTGGAGCAGAGTCCCTCGCCATCCCTGCATCCAGCAGCTTTGGACTGTATGTGAGAGAGAGTGAAAATTCTCTTGTGTTAAGCCATCAAGTTCCAGGGCTGATCTGTTAGAGAAGCTAGCACTATTGCAACATTTTAGACATTTTGACAGGCAATTATTAAGTTTTAAATATAGTGGCTTGAGGTATGATACGGTTAAAAGAATGCTAGGTAAATATTATTAGGCTAGCTTTGGTCCCTTTAGCTGAATGAGTGAGTACAGACTTCTTAATTCTTTTGGACTCATTTTCTGTCGTGTTTCTCTTTCTTCATAACTTCCTTACTCATCTCTCCTTAAAATCTATTATTCATAGCCTTTTAGATTCTAAAATTCTTTATATTACTTAATTATTTTCATTCTAAAAGTCAGTGAAAATTGAGAGAAAAAAAGTTACTCGGTGTGGTTCTGGTTCTGTAGAGGCACAATGACCCCTGGTCTATGTTCTTACTTATGAACGGCACTGGTAAAGCCACGGCAATTTATAAGCCTGTTAGCATCTCTTCCTCATTTTTCTTTTTCAAACTATGTTTAATAATTCATGTATCTTTTCAGAATGTTTATTTATTTAGTATTTATTATAAGTAAGCTTTTTCTACTTGTGGAAAAATTGGAAATCCCCACTGGTAGAAAAACTACCTCCTCTGATTGACAGCATGTTAATAAATGATTTATAATCAGCTCTCTGATTTCTTGTTATGACTGGTCTCTTCAAACACACCACACTTACAGACGTAGATACAAAATACACAGTTTCTACTCCTGACAGAGCTCTGCATTCACACAGAGAAAATGATCTAAAATGGATCTTACTCACCTTTTCACAAATATTTCTCTGTAGAATAAAGCCATCAAGCCAACAATGTCCGATTACACACTAGACAGCTCAAGCCATTTGCCAGCCATTCTCTAGTAGTGACATTTTATTTGCAGATCTAAGGGCTTAGAACAATGAAGAGAAGTGAGACATTAATAGAAAAAAATTAAGAGTTTTCAAAAAAATTAGGGGTTCTTTGATGAAAGAAGAAAATTGAATGCTAGGTTCTTTCTCTTATCATTTTTACTTATAAAACATTCACAAATAAAACATAAAACAACCAGTACATTACCAGTCATAATTAGTGTAAAGTGATTAGCTTATTCTATGTAAGCTAAATTAATTTGGAACTAATAAGAAAATAAGAGCATTTTAAAGATTTTGGGGTGAATTTTTTTTAATATTATGGATGTTGCCCCATGTTTTCCCTCTTTGAATTTTTAATGTAATTTTAATCCGTGTTCCAAGCTTTCAATCCCATGCTTATTTTGACTTTCCTTACTACACAATCACATAAAAAACTTATAGTGATAAATAAGATCTTGCTGTCATCTCAAGCTGAGGTTACTAGAAATACTGCAAATATCGTTGGTCAGTCATCACGGAACGTTTCTCAAAAAGCTTCATTTGTTGGTGTACAAAGGGCTAGGTACTCCACAGCTCAGGTCTTTCCTGTGAAAAGTAAAATCCTAGTTGCGATCACTCATTTTAGACATTTATTATAAAAATAAATTTACTGAATATATTGTGCCTTGGGGTTCCAGGGTATGAGTTATTTTGGGTTAAGTTTGAAATTTTTGGATTTTTTGTGTTTTTCAGTTACTTTGAGGTTTAACTCCACCTGAACATGTGTCAGAAAATATACTGGGGTTTTTTTTTTAATAATTGTCAAAGAATAGTAAGAGCCATTATTTTCATAATATTTAAGTTCCTCATTTGCATCTTTTAATTTATATTAATTTAATTTATTGCTTCCTCTTCTATATTAGGATTTTTAAACACATTATATATCATCCAGCTTCTTTCCTTTTTTCCTTTCTGCATACCTTTAAAAGTTTAAAAAAAAAAACTCAGATATAATTCAAGCCATCACTTTCAGATACCAAAGCCAGAATCTTCTTCTTCTTCAGAGCTATTACTACTTCTTCCTGGAAATCCACTGCTGTGGGTCAGCTCTTCATAATTTCCAGACCCTCCTGCTCAGGGTCATTTTGGATGATCTGGCCTGCACAGGGAATTTTTTCTAACATCTCACATCCCCCTTGCCCCACACCCTGCCCCTCCCCTACCCAAACTATGAATCCTACCTCATTCAGCAGTCAGTCCTGAAAGTTTTGATTTGTGAGAACTTTATGATCCTCCCACTAGGGAACTGAAAATTTTGTGCAAATGTACAATTCTACTTATAATTTTATTAAGTCCACAGACTACTTAAGGTATTTTTATTGATCTCTGGCTAAAAACCTCTATTTTAAATGGTTTGACAGGATTGCTTAATTAAGTCTTACTTTTTAGCTCCTTTCTTAGATTGGAATGAACACTCGCTGTTCTGCTTGCCCTTCTCCAACATATCTACTCAAGTGATCCGATAGGACTTGGAGCATGTCACCTGAAAATGAAGCGGGATTGTTTCTATCTCTAAAATCCATGAGAAATAGCCACATTGTCTACTCAAGCCTGTCATTACACAAAGCAGATGAGACTTACCCACTCTTCTATTGGAACCTTTTTCCTTTCCTAACATTGAGCTAACCAAAACTATTGGAAGTTTTCCAAGGTGCTTTCCTCCTTCCTATATGTTTTTATTCTCTGGTAAATTATAAGGTAGAAGAAAGCAGGGAAAAGTAAACACCTTTAAAAAGAGTAATGCAATTCTGCCTATGTTGTATTTATCCTTCAATGGTCCTGGAACAAAATAGTCTACTTTAAAGGAAATGTAAGAAAATTTAATCAGGGTTTTGCAATTTAAACTCAGTGTTGCCACAGTTATTGATGGTATACCATTGAAGACTTGAATTTGTTGTTGTTTTTCTTCTTCAGCAACATATTACAAGTAAATCCCTTTGCTCATTCTTAAAATGTAGAGACATATCAGTGAAAAATTAAAGAGGAAAGTATCATTTATCTCTTCTCAGGGAAACTAAATAGACATTTGTGGTTGTAGTGTCTGGAATTTGGCAAAGCTATACCCTACAAAGAAAAATAAGTATTTGTGAGTTTCCAAGGGAGAACCATTTTGTAGCGGGCAATTAAACTCATTTGTCTGAGATAAAACTATTAAAGAACGGAATACATTTTTTTGTGAATGAGAGCCAAAAAAGAAGAGGATTGGGATCCTGGAAAAGAATTTTGAAATAAGATGGAATACAGCTGAGTATAGATGCGACCAGATTTCTGAGACCTATCCCAATATAGCTTACAGGCTTAGTTTGTAACCCAGAAGGGGCCAGGGACAGCAGACTGAGGAAAAAAACACTTTGAGGAGCACCATTTGACTGTCCACACTAGAGAACCCATCCAAGATTGCCCCACCATGTAAGGAAGCTTATCAATATTTCTTCATTTTATTGTTACCACTCAGTCATTTTATTACTATGTTAGGAATAATTCCAGAAAATTGTTTTATCATGGTTTGAAGACCTAGAGGACTCTTGGACCATATAATGGTTTAGAAGACATGCCTAAGTATCAAAAATCTGTGGACATAATTTTGTAAACTAATAAATTTTAGTTTGGCAGTCAAGAGGAATTGATACATCTCTATTACATATACTATATTTTAAGTAATATCCTAGTGTAATTTCCACCAGTATTCCCAATTCAAACAAATGTATCGAATAAGTACTGTGTGTCAGACATGCTTCATGTGAGGGACATGTACTATTTCTAATTCTGACAACAACTCTGAGATAGGTATTATTAGCCTCATTCAATAATTGAGGAACTTGTGATTCCTAGGGTTAATGAATTTGTCTAAGGTCAAAGAGCTATTAAGCTGAAGAGCTGTGGTTTAAATCAAGGTGCATGTGAAATGCATATTTATACAGAGAGTTAGATGCTTATATGCTATATTAATTTTTCATCTCTAGGTGAAGCATCTACTCAAGTTGCTTCAGATTGGATTATCAATTTTGATGGCTCACACACTTTACACCTCATCAGGTATTATCTTTAGTACTGACTAATCTGAGTAACCTTCTCATTATCTGGCTATACTTTTCTTGCTCACCCCAGCCAAGTGGGTAAATAAATATAATCCAGCTTTATTTCATGTTTAAGAATCAGACTCTTTGCCTTTGCTATACCTTGTAAGGACTTTAAAAAAAGATTACAAGGTATTCTTAGAAAGGTATCATCACATAACTGAAGTTGAGGCGATCTCATTAAGCAGAATTATACAATAGGTGGCTTATGGCCATCTCCTACGGAGCAGCATCTTCCAAACATCATAAGCCTAAATCCCAAAACCTATATCTTTTTAACTTAATGCTAAACTTCCAGTCCTTAGCCACCTACCCCTCCCCTGCTACTCATGACTATGCCTTTTATCTTGTCAATGCCAGAACTCATGCATTGCGGAAATCTTAAACTGTAATATCCCATTCTCTCACTACACCTCCAGCAGCACAACTATATCATTCCCAATAAACTAGTTCATCAAACTCATAAATTTCCAGTTTCTAGATTGCCAGGTTTTTATTCAAGTCTAATATACACACTTGAGTTTTCCTTCTCTTTTCTGTATATTGGAATCTGTGACTGAGCATCTGAAGGAGCCTGTCAACAATATCTTGCATTTTCTTGCAGCTTTTTATTTGCACCTCTTCTGCCAAACTCCGCACATGGGTCCTTTGAATCAACAATACAATCCCACGTTTTTCACTAACTGTCCCCAAGTTACTGAATGCTACTATATAGATTAGAACTAAACCAACATTTAGATTAGCACCAAGTGAAACTACAATGTGTTTCAGTTACAGTCTGAGCTGGGCCCATCAGTCATTCTACTTATTCTTATTTATCTCACTCTTTTATTCCTTTCAGTCATTCCAGAGATGCACCTCTCCTCTCGACATTTCAGTCTCCAATCTCACTTTTAGTGGACAACCTCCAAATCATAATCTCTGACCCTTGAACAATGCAGGGGTACCAACCCTCCCAGCCCCCCATGCAGTTGAAAATCCATGTATAACTTTTGACTCCCCAAAAACTTAAATACTAATAGCTTACTGTTGACCAGAAGCCTTAAATATGTTCGAATGTTACAAATGACATAAACAGCTGGTTAACATATTTATAATTAGTTGAAGGGGCTTCAAGATGGCTGACGAGACGCATCTGGTAATCACATCTTTTACAGAGAGGAACCAAAATAGCAAGGAGATAGACTCACTTTGAATAGGTCATCTAATCCAGAACACTAGAATTTAATAGAGAAGTGATAGGAAGCACAGAAAGCAAGGAAGAAGAGGAGAGGGAAGCAAGGCAGCCTGATTGTCTGGGATCAACTGGGAGCCTGGAGAGGTTCCCTAACGTGGGAAAAAGCTAAGTGGTCTACATCCTACCACAGCCTCCTACAGTCCTAGCCATGGAAGACCCCTTGACACTTGCAGGCCTTGAGACTAACATAGGGAGCTGCCTGGAGTCCATGTGATGGCATTGCTCCAGAGAGAGAGTCAAGCGGCTGCAGCACAGTGCCATGTTGAGAGCCTAACCCCCACCAGGCTACATCCTGCCCTGGAGCCCAGCAGCCTCTGCATCTCGACATCCCTGGACCCCCCACTGACATTCCCCACCTGCAGCAGCTACCACTAGGGCTGAGGGAGCCACTGGCAGCAACGCTGGCCCCTCCAGAAGAGGGACAGTCATGCAGTTTTATGTACCCCAAGGACAAATGCCACTTAGCAGCAGGGCCACAAAGAACAACCACTCCTTTCCTCACCTGAGCACTCTGCTAGTGGCCTGGGAATCATCCTTCCCCTGCCTACCATGCCCAGCACCTGCATCACAACCAGGAAGTCTGAGCTAGGTCTACCCAGCTTGGCTCCACCCCACCCCAGTACCAAAACATGCCATCCAGGGTCCTTGAGATCACTCATCCTAGTCCACCATCATTAGCATCTGAGCTCTCCTCCTGGGGTCTGAAGTAAGGCCCACCCAACCTGCCACTATCACCACAGCTAGCACCCACCTACCCATGCCAACTGAGGGCTTGGGGACTGGCTCACCCAGCTTGTTGCAGCCACCACCAACACCAAAACAGACCTCTTGGGTCTCAGAGAGTTGTTCCACCACTGCAACTGCCATTGCCCATGTCATGCCTGCCATCCAGGGACTAAAGAATGTGCCTTCCACTTGGCCCACTGCTGCCATTCCTGGCACCTGAGTAAGCCACATGAAGGTCCAAGAATTGGCCTGCCTGGATCCATTAACACCAGTGCTAGCATAAGCCACCCTGGGGTTCAAGGATGGGCTCAGTCCACTGCTGCCACCACTGGGGCCTGGAGACTGGCCCAACTAGCATCCCAGTCCCCAGCAAAAATTCACCACAGCCTCCATTAACAATTACACCTTAAGCCAACAAGGAAATCACAAACACCACTAAAACTATTTATAGCCAAAGAAATCATACAGACACTACACTACTACACAACCCAAAATCAAAGTCAAAGTGGCCTTCACAACCAACATTATAGCTAAATCTTCAGGAAAATGTCCTCTCTTATAAAAGCAAATTCAAAAATTTGGAAAAAGTGACTGTTACACCAGATGCATGGATATCAACTTAAGGCACAGGAAAAATGAAAAAGCAAGGAAATATGATACCTCCAAGGATCACTATAATTCTCCAACAATATATCCCAATCAAAAATAAATTTATGAAATCCCAGAAAAAGAATTCAAAATAATGATTTTAAAGAAGCTCAGTGAGATACAATACTGGAAAACAATAGAGGATATGAATAAGAAATCAGAAAAAAAAAATTCTGGATATGAATAAGAAATTTACCAAAGAAATAGAGATCATAAAAAGAACCAAACAGAAATTCTGGAGCTGAAGAATTCATTGAATGAAATACAAAAGACATCTGAAAACTTCAATAATAGAGTAGGTCAAGCAGAAGAAAGAATCTCAAAACTAATTAAAAATGTCTTCTCCACAGCACATTATAGTCAAACTGTCAAAAGTTGAGGACAAAGAGAATTTTTAAAAAACAGCAAGAGAAAAGCATCTTGTCACTTATAAAAGAACTCCCATCAGACTACCACTGGATTTCTCAGGAAAAAACTTACAGGCCAGGAAAGAGTGGGATGATTTATTCAAAATGCCAAAAGGAAAACACTTCCGCCAAAGACACCATACCCAGCAAAGTTATCCTTTATTTTGAAGGAGAAATAAGGTCTTTTCCAGACAAGCAAAAGCTACAAAACTCCAAAACACTGATGAGACAAACTGAAGAAGACACAAACAAATGGAAAGGTATCCCATTCTCATAAATCAGAAGAATTAATATTGTTAAAATGACCGTAATACTCAAAGCAATCTACAGGTTCAATGCAATCCTTATCAAAATACCAATGTCATTTTCCACAGAAATAGAAAAAACAATCCTAAAATTTGTGTGGCACCAAAAAAGAGCCTGAATAGCCAAAGCACTCCTGAGCAAAAAGAACAAAGCTGGAGCCATCACATTACCTGACTTCAAAATATATTACAAGGTGTAGTAACCAAAATAGCATGGTATTGTTATAAAAACAGACATGTATAGATCAATGGGACAGAATAGAGAACCCAGGAAAAAAATATATGCATTTACAATAAACTGATTGTAGACAAAGGCACCAAGAACATATATTGGGGAAAGGGCACCTCCTTCAACAAATGGTGCTGGGGAAATTGGATATCCATACACAGAAAAATGAAACTGGACCCCTAACTCTCACCATATACAAAAATCAACTCAAGATGGATTAAAGACTTAAATGTAAGACCTGAAACTATAAAACTACTAGAAAAGAGCATAGGGAAAACACTATGACATTGGTCTTGGCAATGATTTTATGGTTAGGACCTCAAAAGCAGAGATAATAGAAAGAAAATTAGACAAATGGTACTATATTAAACTAAAAAGCTTCTTCACAGTAAAGTAAACAATCAACAAAGTAAAAACACAACCTGTAGAATGGGGAAAAAATTTGCAAACTATTCATCCAACAGAGGAATAATATCCAGAATATGCAAGGAACTTGAACATCTCAACAGTAAAAATAAAAATAATAATCCCATTAAAAATCGGTCAAAGGACAGGAATAGACATTTCCAAAAAGAAGACATACGAATGCCTAAGTACATGAAAAAATGTTCAACATCACTAATCATCAGGGAAATGCAATCAAAACTACAATGATATATCATTCTTACCCCAGTTAAAATGGCTATTCTTAAAAATTCAAAAAGTAACAGTTGTTGGTGAGGATGCAGAGAAAAGGGAACTCTTATACACTGTTGGTGGGAATGTAAATTAGTACAGCTGCTATGTAAAACAGTAAGGAGATTTCTCAAAACACTAAAAAGATAACTACCATACATTCAGCAATCCTATTATTGTGTGTTCATCCAAAGGAAAAAAAATCACTGTATCAAAGGGATACCTGGACAATGGCAAAGATACGGAATCAACCTATGTGTCCGTCAGTGGATGAATGTATAAAGAAAATGTGTACATATACACAATGGAATACTATTTGGCCATAAAAATGAATAAAATCCTGTCACTTGCAGCAATGTGGATGGAACTGAAGGTCATTATGTTAAGTGAAATAAACCAGGCACAGAAAGACAAATATTGCATGTTCTCACTAATATGTGGGAACTAAAATTGTTGATCTTACGGACATAGAGACCAGAATGATAGATACCAGAGGCTGAGAAGGGCGTGTGGATGGAAGGGGGAATGACAAGACGTTGGTCAGTAGGTACAAACACACGGTTAGATAGAAGGTAAAAGTGCTAATGTTTGACAGCAGAGTAGGATGCCTATCATCAGCAACCGTATATTATATATTTCAAAGCAGCTAGAATAGAGAACTTGAAATGTTTCCCAAACATGGAAGTGATGGATACCCCAAATACCCTGACTTGCTCCTTATACATTCTATCATGTAACAAAAGTCACATGTACCCCATAAACACGGAAAATATTATGTATCAATCAAAAAATAAAAATAAAAAACAAGAAACCAAAAAACACATATTTAGTGTGTTATATGTATTATATACTATACTTTTACAATATAGAAAGCCAGAGGAAAATATATTTATTAAGAAAATCATAAGGAAGAGAAAATATATTTACTATTCATTATTTGGAAGTGGATCATCATAACAGTCTTCATCCTCATCATCTTCACATTGAGTAAGCTGAGGAGGAGGATGAAGAGGAGGGGTTGGTCTTGCTGTCTCAGGGGTAGCAGAGGCAGAAGACGTGGAGGAGGTGGGGAGGCAGGAGGGTTAGGCATACTCAGTGTAACTTTTATTTTTAAAAAGTCTGCATATTTGTGAACTCACACTGTTCATACCCATGTTGTTCAAGAGTTAACTGTATACTGTCGTCATCCTCACCTCTGCTCCTCAGTTGACGATGTAAGAGAAAAATGCAATCTGCCTAATACACCCACAGCTCATTCACCAGAGCCTTTGCTATCAAGACCTCCCATTTTTAAAAAAATGTTTAGATTCCTATTCCCTCTCCAGCTCATCCTTTTGCAACCTATAAACATACCCAAATCTCTATTTTGTCTTCAAAAATAGCTGTCTCTTAACCATGTGCCCTCTTTATGTTCCTGAATAATCGTTTTGCTCCTCATACAAATGTCTAAGTGATGCAAGACGTTTGCTGTTTCCACCTTCTCACCTCACTTTCGCCCAACTAACTCCAGTAACTCAGGTTCTATCACGACCACACTCCCAAAGTAGCACTTTTTAAGGTCAGTAGAGATGTCCTAATTCCCACATCACATAAACGTATTCTTCCCGATGCTACTAGACCTTGCCAACTGCATTTGTTACTTGGTCACTTCCTTTTAAACATTCTTTATATCCTTGGCTTCTGTGAGTCTCTAACTTTTCTGGTCATTCTTTTACTTCTCCAATAATTCCTATTTTGTAGCTTTAAAAAATATACACTTTGCCATCTCTATAAATGCCTTTTTCTCCCAGAGCTCCATCGCCACTTGCTCTTTTTATTCTATTTGCTCTTCCTCTTCTCATGGTTTTAACACCAATCTATATTGGCTACCGTTCCATTTATATATCCACACCCTATCTCCACTCCATCTTTAGGTTTGTATAGTGAAAGCAGTTTCACACAGTAGTTAAGAGAGAATGTTCTTCAGCCCGATTGCCTGCGTTTAAATTCTGACCCCACTATTTAGGAGTTGTGCGATTCTGAGCTAATTACTGTTTTCCCTGAGACTCTATTTCCTCATGTGTAAAATGGAGGTAATAGTAATATCTGTTCTGATATTTAATGCATTCGTATAAGTAAAATGCTTAGCGCAATACCCGAGATAGAACAGTTCTCCTGATGGCATTGGACTGACCCACTTCTACCCTCCTTTCTTACTTGCAGTTCTTAGACTTAACTGCAGAACGAGAATGCAAGATCCTAGGGTAGGGAAGGACTGGCCGGAAGAGCTCAGGCTCTGTTTTATTCCTCCTTAGAAACAGGGTGTCCTTCATGACTTTAGCCCAGTGTGTCACGTTCCCCTGAGGTTTAAAACTTGGAACTGGCTGCTTTCCAGTTTTCCTCAGCTGTGGTGCAAGTGGAGCACACACAGTCAAGACTCCATCTGCCCTGGGAAGACTTCCCGAGCCAAGGGGAAACAACTTCACGAGACTCCTAGGCTTCTGTTGTCCCTTACTATCTGTCTGTAAGTAACAAATCCATTTCATGTAACTTGTTGTGTGGGGGGTTGTTTGTCTCATGGGACTGAGACAGGTTGGTAACCAATATACAGGCAACCTGTTTCATGCTTAGTTATATACATAAAAGCTAACCTTAGTAATAACATTTCTAGACATGTGTGCTTAAATGCCTCACAGTCACCTCAAATTTCAAATGTTCAAAACTCACTCCAGTCTCTTTCCGTCTCAGCCACCATCTATCCACTCATGCAAACTGGAAAGCTGGGGGGGGCATTCTTTCTCCCTCAAGCTCACCCCCTCTCTAATCAATTTCCAAATTCATTCTTTTTTATCTCATAAATATTTCTTGTATCTGTGTTCTCTACCCACTCTTTGTCTGTCTCTTTTTATTTATTTTACAAACTTATCCTTCTCTATCAGGTCATCAATATCAGCATATCTCAAGAATTATCCTAGAGCTTCTGTTCTCATTCTATACTCCATCTTCAGTAAATTTCATGCCAAGGCACAACTTTAATCACTTAATGCAGACATTTTCCAAATTTCTCTTTTCAGCCCATTCTATTCTTCTGAACACCAGATTTATATGTCCACCTGCCTAGTTGACATAATGATTTAGATATCTTAAATGTAGCTCAGGCTTCTATATTAAATATGGTTCTTCCTATAGTCTCCTTGTCACTGAATGGCACCAACATTTATCATTTTCCACAAGATGGGTACTTGTACACCATTCTTGACCACTATCACTTCCCCAAAATCTAATCTATTACCAACTGTCATATTTTTTCCTATTATATACTAAATGTCTCTTGAATCTGTCTATTTCTCTCCATTTTTAACCCTGTCATTATAGACCAAGCTACCATCCTTCCTCAACCAGACCACTGCATAGCTTTCTAAAAGGCTCCCTGTGTTCACGCTTTCCCTTTTCCAACCCATTCTTCATAGTCAGCTGCCTAAATCCAAAGTTACCTGAAGCCAGAAGTGTTTGAAGCTAATGATGACTCTCCAAAGCCTAAGTGTTGTCAGTTTTTTCTCTTAGTTATAATTCTTCAATGACTTGATATTAGTATTAGGATAAAGAACAAAATTTTCAATATGATGAACAAAGCACTCTGTTGTCTGGTATTTTCCTCATTCTTTAGCCTCATTTTGCCTCCAACCACATTTGATTCTGCTGACCACCTCACTTTCTGCATTATAGCCTTACTAACCCTTTCTGCCAGAACTTAGTTGTACCACGTTCTCACAAACGTAGGTACTTCACATTGTACACATCGTGTCGGCACCGCTTGTGCACCGTGGCATCTGCTGCAGTGCTCAGGTCAATACATGCCTTGATGAGCTTCCCGCAGGTGTACCTGACAGAACCTAGCTCTTACTCCTTGTCTAGGGCCTTGTCTGATGCCAGCATTTGAATACTATTAGGAAAAATGCTAAGATGCGTTTGAGAAGGTCATGGCAGTATCACATACTTGTTGCCTCCGATGGAATCAACAGGGTAATGTATCTTTGTATCGAACTTTTCCCCTTCTTTATCTCACTTCCCCAGTGCCTCGTCTGCTCCCTGGTATCAATTCCTAAATAAAATACCTGCATGCAAGGCACTTGCCTCAGGTTTTTCTTTGGGTGAAATTCTGGCTAAGACACAAATGTCATTCCCTGTGCTTGGAATCTTTCCTCTACCACCTTCGCTAATTAACACTCAATAATGTTTTGAATCTTGCCAAGAAGATCTTCACTACTTCAATACGCCCATTTCCCCTTCCCTTGTGGTCACAACTTCTTAACTGCCACTGAGTAGTTAAAACAAAATCATTTTAAAAAATGGATATGGCTGTGTTCTATGAAGACTTATTTACAAAAACAAGGGTCTAGTAGTTTTCTAGACCTGCCATAACAAAGTACCAAAATTTGGTGTTTTGAAACAACAGAAATTATTGTCTCACAGTTCTGGAGGCTAAAAGTTTGAAATCAAGGTGTCAGCAGGGCCATGCTCTCTCTGATAGAGCTAGGGGAGAATCCATCCTTGCTTCTAGCTTCTGGTGTTTGCCAGAAATCCCTAGCATTCTTTGACTAGTAGACACATTGCTCCAGAACACAGAAGTCTTTACCTTGTGTGTCTTCACATCTTCACTCAGTGCCTGTCTGTTTCTGTGTCCAAATTTTATTTTTTTTATAAGGACATTGGTCATATTGCATTAGGGCACATCCTAATGACCCCATTTTAACTTGATTGCCTCTGTAAGGACCCTTTTTCCAAATAAGATCACATTTTGAGGTGCTGGAGATTAGGACTTCAATATACCTTTTTTGGAGGGCACAATTCAACCCATAACAAAGCTGTAGGCCAGATTTGGCCTGAGAAATGAAGTTTGCCAATTCCTAATTTATATGTTTACTTTGTTAAAATCTGTCTCCCTCACTATATTTTAAGAATCATGAGAATAGGGAATGTGTCTGGTTTTGCATAACTTTTTGTTCCCAGGAGTTAGGCTATTGCCTGACAAAAAGAAAGTGCTCAACAAATTTAACTTTAAAAATAGCACAATTCGATCCCCCCAAAATTCACACTAGATTATCAGTGAGATACCCTAAGTGTTCTCCTTGCCCACATTTAAGTTTCTCTAAAATCAACCCTCCATATAAGTGGCCTGCCTTGAGTGCCAAATTAACAAATTCTCTTCCCTACATAAAATTTCAACTGGTTCTTGTCTGTATGGGTAAATTATAAAATTCTTAAGATGGCGTATGAAGCTCTCCATTTTATGACTATTGGCTACCTGGTTAGCCTTATCATTTATCATTCTCTGCCTGACATTTCATGATGCAATAACATTATAAGACTTTAAATTGCTGAAATGCAGCAAGCTGTTTTAATTTTTGGCCCTTGATTTAGGTTGCTTTCTAGGTCTGGAATCCCTGGACTACTCTCTTTGTCTACTCACCAGTTAATACTAAAAAGTCAACTCTGATATTATACATCCCAAGAGATTTTTTCTAGTTTTCCAATGATGGGTTAAGTACTCATCTTTGTTGTCCCCATAAATACTTAATACATATTTGTACTTCACACAATATTTTTTAAATCATTTGTTTCTAATTTTTTTCTCCACTAACAGACTACCAATGCCTTAAGACTAAGGATAGGTTTTATTTATGTGTCTTCCCGGTACTTTATACAATTCTTGGCAAAAGATAGGTATGTTCAGTAAATGTTTGCTGAGTAAATAAATAACAATGACTGAAGAAAGAATGTTACTTTTAAGTCTTTAAACACTTTCAGTATCTCCCCCAATGTGCACCTGACAACGGAAAATGAAGTGGGACACAGAGCATTAAAGTAGAAAACATCTGTTTTGACTTTCCTCCTCCTTAGATGTTTAAAATCACTTCTTCCAACAGATCCCTTTTCCTGTGGCTGCTCAATGGAGGCAATTAGATAAAGTAACTTATCAAACATAGAAAGACTAGAGCAAAGGCAATATGGCAAAGAAGAGGAAAGTAATGTGTGCTAAGGCCAGGCCTTCAACACTCTGAGCTGGACACTACCTCTCACCTCTTTGTCAAGCTTGTGTGTTAACTTCTAAAGTAATTCTGTTGGTCTGTTATTTACAGTAATATAAATAAACAACACTGATACAACTGACAAAAGACATTTAAGAAGTTCCTAATCTTCAAAGAATTGATTATCATCTTACCTAAATAAATTAAAGGAATACTCTAAGAGCTAAATACAAAATAACAGGGTCATAAAATTAAGAAAAAGGAAAATATAAGAAGGAAAAACAGTTGGCTTTGGACAGCTCCACCAGTTTACATTTGGGTTTGCACATAGGAATATGTCTGACAATTTCAAAGTTATAGTCAGGCTACTTACCAAATATTATCTATAGGTTAAGAAACCATCATGAAAGGCCATTCTTTTGTATAGAGCCAGCATAAAGTGGGGAATCACAGAAGAAATTCAGTCTTACACAGAGCAGAAATAAAAATGTTGAAAGGCCGTATTTTGAAGTTTGCATATCGTCCTGAAAAGAAGAATATAAAAGCAGAGATCCTCCAAAAGAAGTAAATCTATTAGGGGAAAAAAATGCATCACCTATGATATAAATACATTTTCATCCAACCAACGAAAATACTTTGGATAGACAGAGGGAAAACAAATCCCAGGGGCATTTTTTTCTTTTTAGAAATTCCATTTTTGTTCAATAATGAAGAAGTCAAAGATCAAGTTTAAATGTCCAATTCTGTAAAAAGTATATAATTTTATAAGCCAAAAATAAGGCTTTTATAAAATACTTTCTTTGTACTTATTTGACTATTTCCACAAAGGAAACTCATATTTGATTCTTTATTTTCTTTTATAATAACCTCGGGAAATGATAAGAGATAAAAGTGATGAAAGCTACCAGAGCTTTAGAAACATTATTTTTAAATAGTTTTTGTATCAACTTCCACATAGCCATGCAAATGGCCCTTTGCCAAAATAATTTATTACCTATATGCATAGAATTGCTACAGAAATCCTCATGATCATGCCTGAAAATTAAGAATTCATTTGTGTGTACGTATGTATACTTGGATACATTAGGCTTTTTAAAAATTTAAAAAGTTTGATTAGAATGTCATTTCATTCTATTCACAATAGTAAAATTAAACAAAGTGCTGATTTTCAATTTTCCACGGTTATGTTTAGTATTTATTTTGGTGTGGTTGCATTTCAACCAGTTCCTAAATTGCTGAGAGTTGGATGAAGTCAGTGAGGGCATGAGTATGTATCTGAGCTTTTGTCTCTGCCTACATTCTCTGAAGCAAATAGTAATCAATTTTTTAAATAATTTTTTGAAAATTGTATGCAGCACTCATCCATTCCATAAGTTTACTTAAGTGGTAATTAACTAATATATATAAATTGGAAATGCAGATATTATAAATATATATCCATGCATATTTTTCAATCATGATTTTCATCACAGCATGAGATAAAGGACTTATGGATGACATAATCCCTAATAGATGTGTGGTACGGTGGCCAAAAAGACCTAACATGACATTAGATTGGAAGGTAAAGCCAAGGTTAACACAAGGGAAGTGACAGACCTTGACTACTATATACAGAAATGTTATGTTCAGTTCCAGATAACATCTATGAGAGGAAAATAGAAAAAATGGAGTACACTAAGAGGGGAATTACCAAAGTGAAAAGGAGAGTCACAATCCTGATTTCAGAAAGAATAAAAATATTAATCTGGAGAATGAGATGTGTGACTGTCCTCAAATATTTGAAAAATTTTGATAAGGAGTAAAGATTAGATATATTCGTTATAGTTCAATGAGGTGGAACCAGGACCCAGGTATAAAAATGACAGGGTGACATAGTTTAGATCATCCATTTTTGAATACATTCTAATATAACTCAGAGGGCCTGCTGATGGGGATAATGAGGTAATTTAAGAATCTAATGAATTGCTATATGGGATCATCCTTCAGAGGAGCTCTGTTATATGGTTAGAAGGGTTAGATGAAATTGTGCAGGCAAAGTCGTTTAACATAGTACTATGCACATAGAAATGACTCAATAAATATTTTCCAGCAGTACTATTAATACTAATAGTAGTAACACTTGCAGCAACAGTAGCAAAAATAAATTATTTAACCCAGAAATTCCATGATTTACACATTGACAAAAGGGAGTGAATTTATTTTAACATTGTGACACTATCTAAATATGGTAAGCAGACTTGATTTTTTTACTTACCGCCATGTCAAATTTTTTAAAAAATGTTTTTGTTTTTTTCTATCTTGATACAACTGCTTAGAATATGTAGTTTTAATGACTCTGGGATATATGCAATGAATACCTGAGTATTTAGTTTATGAAGTTACATAATGTCATAAATCACAAAATTAGTGGAAAGGACTTTGTCATTTATCCAAACATAATTAAAAGTAAGTATGTTTCTATAGTAACTCACATTCCTGACATGTGATTTCTGAAAACCTTAAAGTATTGGGTTTCAGAACTTTTTTCCAAAGGCCTGAAATGTGAATTTTTGACAGGAGATATTGATATGTCCACTTCTTTTAGGCTAAGGAGTAGAGAATAAAGCTTGAAAATGCTCCCGAGCTGATTTTGAAACATACCCCTTCCCTCTACTAACTGGTGAGAATAATTGATTCAAATACTAATAAAGTCAGAAAAAATTACCCACTCCCCAGTAGAGAGCTTGAATCGAGGACTGAATTCATTACTTGCTGAATTATGTGAATTTACGTTCAGGTCAATTAAACATTTGCTTTTAAAATTTATATCGTTAGGAACTTTGTCTATCTTTTACGTTTCTTTTAACTGTGGGAAGAAAACCAACATTGATTGATTACCTGCAGTATGTCCAGCACTGGGCACTGCACTTCATAAGCACAGCTAAACCAGTCTTATGTGCAGATTCCATTCTTTAGGGGGTAGGTGGTATTATCCCATTTTAGGGATGAAAACACAGAGTCTCAGAGTCATTGATTCTCCCAAGGTCATATACCTAATACACGGTAGTCTTGGTATTCAAGCCTGGATCTGCCTGACGACAAAGCTGACTTCACAGCACCTACCTGCACAGTATATATGGAATTCAAAAGAGACAGGTCTTGCTGCATGCAATTTTAATAAGATCACAGAACTCATAAGAGACAGCATTACAGAACAAAATTCACTGATACTGATGTTACTGCACTGAATTCCTCCAAAAAAATTATTGTCCTTCTTAAGATATTCCTTAATAGTAAATTTTTATTGAGAAGGTTATTCCCTTTATTTTTGAATTTATAACAGAAGATCTTCATAGTTTTGAAAACTGGAGTCCATGTCAGGTCACCCAAGGAATTCAGCAAATGACAAATAATCATAAACAAAAGTCAATGTTGTGACAGGTTTTTCACAGAAAGTATAATAATCTTAATCCAGGGAAATGTAGTAATTAACAGATAAGAGGTTCACTAAATGAATGTGGAGTGTCATGACATTGGAATTGGGCATTGATCACTGTTAGCTCTATAGGTTCTCTCCTTGCCTGGAAATTCTGACACCACATTTATCACTTGCTCTAATTTTAGAATTTTAATGAGCAGATCACCAACCCTTACCTCATTAATTTAGGTTCTGAGAAAACATTATTTACAGAGATAATAGTAGGTTAAAATAGTCACCACTCCCAAATTTGTTAGGAAAAAATACATGCAGACCACGCTAACATATTTACTTTGTAGTGGGCAAGTTTGACCTTGTTTAACTGGTAATTTTTTTTCCGTTTGTTTTCCTAGAATTAATCCATCTTAATCCATCTTAAATATATATATGTTTTTTCAAGGACAAATGAAATATTTATCTCATTATACAGCTCCTAAGACTTACAAAAATACATTATTTAAGTAATATGTAATATTTTTCTCTTCTTTCAAATTAATAATTATTGCTATTCCAAAGGTCTGTGCTACTTTTAAGAAAAATTTTGAAAGCATTTTTAGTCTGACTTTGTTTAGCTATAGTAATAGGAATTATAACATAATTACATGAATACTTTCATATATATATTTGAAGTGCAACATCATGAACTCAGGGTTTTAAAAATTAAATGTATTAAAAACTTATATCCCTTCGACAAATGCTACAAAAATGATGGTAATATATTAAAAATAATGGTACAGAACCAGAGGGACAAAGAAAGGGAAAAGGTATCGGGAAGTATAGGATATCTTCAATATTTTGAAAGTTGAGAAGCAGACGGAAGGAAATGGCAACTGACTGACCATGTCAGACAAAACTAAAAGAGGGGGACCAGTGAGAATCAGTTCGATCACCTGCGTGGAACCACGGAAGGCCGCGGGGGCGAGGGGGGACTGCAGGTATGAGGGAATCTTTGAAGAGTGCAACAAAAGGTCCCAAGATACGTGCTGTGATTGCACAGCATTATAAGGAGTTATACCCCAGATTGTCTTCTGGAGGCCCTTCAATCACAAAACAATTCCTTTCCCATCTAGTAAAAGATTTCCTCTATGGAGATGTACGAGAGAAAATACGGAGTCTGTGACACAAGCCGGAGCTGGGAGTGGTGGCGAGGAGACCCGGGGACAGGATGAGAATCTACTAATGCAAAGGATCTAGTGAAAGCACGGGTACTGTTAATAAATCCTGAGATTTTCAACCCCACTATCTTGCTCCCTCCAAAGCACTACTCACCAGATTTACAGTGTCTACTCACATGATTACAGGAGTTTTCTACGGGGGAAATAACCAACCCAAGAGAAAGGCATACAGATATAACAGCTGTGGGACAGTCAATAAATCACTCTGGCTCTGGCTCTATCATCTTTCAGGAAAACCTCGCTCACCAAGATCAACTTCAAGATATATTGAGCATTTTCTATCTGCTGTTTAGTATGTGGATCTAAATATAAATGAACACTGAAGGATTACCAAGGAGTTAAGGAATGCCTGCAACAGGAAACGCGGAGGCTTAAAAAATAAAAAGAAACAAAGGGAATCAGGAGAAAAAAGACAATGGCTAGAAGAGGAGAGAGAACATTTTAAAAGCTTTAATATCTTCAGAGAGCTAAAAGAAGACATGCATCCGTTAAGAGCAGAGTGTTTTAAAAGAAAATTCAGACAAAAATAAAGAGCTCTTAGAAATTAAAAATAACGTAGCAGAAGTATTCTTAAATCCAGTGGAGAGGTTGAAATAGAATATTGAAAATTCTTTCAGAAAATAAAATAAAAAGATGGAAAACTGGAGAAAAATAAAGAATCAATCCAGAAAGTCTAACAAAACTGGGATTTCCAGAGGACGAAAAACTATTAAAGGAATAATGTAAAAAAAAATACTGGATTTAAAAATTATCATCTTCCAGATAATAGCAACCAATTAAGTGCTTCATGCAATAAATAAAATAAAACTCATATCAAAGTATGTATCATGAAATTTCTGAATTTGAAATAAAAATAAGAGCTAAAATTTTTTCAGAAAGGTAGAAAAACATAAAGACTAGAAATTACAATGCCTTCACATTTCTTGATAATGACATTAGAAGTTAGAAAGAGAGAAGTATCTTCAAAATTCTTAGGAATGGTTTTTAACCTATAGTTTTTTGCTTGATCAAACTATGAATTAAGTATAAAGGAGAGAAAACAATATTTTTAGACTTGATAGGGATCATAAAATTGAGTTCTATGTCAATGTAAAAATGTTTTCTTAAGATGTGACTAGAGGATATGCTCTACTAAAATGGAGGAAACCAAATATACAAGGTATATAGGACCCAGGGAAAAAAGTCTCCAAAGTTCATAAAAGATAGGCAAAGGGAATTCCTAAGATGGTAAAACAATATCCTAGGATAATAGGGACAATAGCTATATAGCAGGTTTAAAGGATTACTAGTCAAGATGGGAGTAAAACTGAAGGATCTAGAAGGAGTATTTCTGTATTGATTAAAAATTGTTAATTAAAAGCCTTTCCAAAATTAGCTACTTAAAAAAAATTATTTCTTACATGTTTAGACCAACTGAACAGTTCTGTGTATCTGGACTAGGCTACACTGACCTTGGCTAGATTTGTTCGTCCATGCGGTCAGCTGGCATGCTGACTGAGGGCTGATTATGCTATAATGTTCTTGCAGGGGCAATACAGATCTTCTTTATATTTCTCTCACATCTTAAGGGTGACTGACTTACCCAGTCATATTCTCATGAGGGGAAGTAGAAATGCATAAGCACTCATTTAAGCTGTTTCTTGTATCAGGTGTGCTACTCTCCTTGTGGCCAGTTCAAGTCACGTGGCCAAGCCCAGAGTTAGTGTGGGAGGTTACTATCAAAGGGCATAGATAGGGGGAGATGCAGAAAATTGGGTTTGTTAATACAATCTCTCTGCCATAATTATTAAGAAAAATATGGAAATACCTTTTTTGAATTGTCTAATATTCTGAAAGAAGTTTTACAGTTACATGTAAAATATTAGGGATAAAGTAGCAATAGAAACAAAGAAAACCAAGCACACAAACACACATAACAATTATTAACTTTAGGAAAAATAGAACATTGTAGGAAAAAAATATAATCATTGCTTTTTATGTGACTCAATTGTGAACAATATTTACAAAGTCAGAATAACGTAATAACTGAGCATTGATCTAAACCAATCTATATAACCATATTAGGAGGATGGGGAAAAGAAAGTGTGTGTGTGGTGGGGGGCAAGGGACAAGTGGCCTAAGGAAGAAAAATCATCAGTTGTAAGACAGGAAGTCCATAATAATGTCAAGACTCGAAAAAAATCAAGAACTAATATAAACATGTAATTAAAAATCACATACACACACACACACACACACACACAGACTCTGGGGAATGGAGCAATGTCAACAGGAGATTACTGAGTTTGTTACAAGCCTTACAGTGACATTTGAGTTTCTGAACTATGTGCATATACTTCTTTGTTAAAAATAAAACTTACACATAAAACAAAAAGAAATCAAATGAGCAGACACTTTACAAAGGTATGCATAGCTAAATGACCTTGAACTTCCTCACCCTCATTTCCCTTATAAGAAAGGGGTTAACAAATCTCTATCATGTCTTTTATTTTAAAAATTACAAGATGCACGGGTCCAATAAATCTTGCCAAAGATTTATTATTTAATACCGCATGTCCTTAATTTTACTGTTTAAATAATAATTTAATGTCTCTTCATTTAGCATCTTTTTTCATTTATTCATTTGTTCTATATGTTCTGCCTGGTGAGGCAGTAATTACATGTTTAATAGTAGGACTTTTTTCCTTGTTCCCTGACTGCCTGAATCAAAATTACTCCATTTATTTCTGGGACTAAAAAAGAGTTTCTAAAAGACTAGAAAGTGATATAAGTACCTCAGGCAGGAAGGTAATTTAGAGCTCTTTCAAACTGATGCTCTTTTAAGTATTGTTTCAACAACTATATAGTAAAATATGGCCAGCCAGAAGCATTTTATGTGCTTTTTAAAGTTCTACTTAAAGGCGTCATCTACTACAGGAAGGAAAGAACCACTTTACATTTTAACAGTGATGTAAGGAGTTACATATGGATATACAAACTGGTGTCATTTCTGATTCATTTCAGTGATATTTCATGATTCTCATAAATAGAGGCTCCAAGCCACTTCCTGGCTGGCCCACCTCATATAGAGCTCTGGTCTCAAATATCACACTACACACCAACATATCCGCAGTGGGCAGCCAACGTCAATGTGGTTCCTCCTTTCTTGCCCTGACCTTGTTTTTCCATGATCACAGTTTAAAAAGCTTTTTGAATATTTCATCACTATCCTTGCTTTTCCAAGAGTGATGATATATAACATGCTAACATGATCACAGACTATGTTCTCCTCCAACCAGTCAGAGAGAAACCAGGCATTTCCAGCTTAACCAGCCTCCCCTCCTCACCTGTCACCACCACCTTCTCAAGAGAGACATTTGGTCTGAGTCTAAATGTTACGGATATTTTTTCCAAGCAGAATCAATGAGTAGATGAAAAGGATGGTAAGGGCTGGAAGGAGGAGAGGAAAGGCTCAGCCCAGAGTAGATTAAATCAATCTACATAAAAAAGAGCAGGAGGTGGGTATCTGGGAGTAAGAAGAGAGTTGGGACACTGGAGAAGAGTCTGGAAAGAGAGTTTTGTGAGGTTGTTGAGTGACCAAGGTAGTCTGCAGAGTGTGGGTATGTCAAAAAATGGAGAAGAAAAAAAAAAGGACAGGCTTACAAATGGCGTTTTCTTTCATTTAGGCATTCTTATTTAATTATGCTTAACCTCTCTGACCTGTGTTCCTTTAAAAGCTTTTGGCTCCAGAATTGAGCACCATGGATTACACTTAATAGAGTCAAGATGGGAGCAACCCTGTCCTTGCCAAGCTTTATTTCCTGATGCCCCCAAAGTAACTACCCTGAGAGAGAAGGAGCCAGTGGGAAAAGGGCCAACTTCTCAGCTCTTGCCACACTTTGTCAACAGGACACTAAGCTGCTTTGCTCTTATCCAAGGTCTCACAAGTTCTATCCTAAACTATTCCACTTTTGGTCTATACCCCACAAAAAAGGACTTCAAGTGCACCAAGAATAAACCAAGCACAGACAGAATAACCACTTTGCCATCCTCCAAAAATCCTCTAACCCCTCCTAAGTTACCTAAAATAAAAAATAAACTCTCAAGCAAGAGGCAAAGAAAAAAATACATATGACTGCTATGAGAGCTGTCATCCCTGGAAGCAGCTGGAAAAATGACACCTGATACATCGGCAGTGTCTATATTATCTATGCTTGAGGGCTATGATTAAAGAAGGAAAGTTGGCGTATCCAAGTGGGGAATTTTTTACTCAGCAGATATCAGAGCTGAGATCAGATATCAGAGAGACAGGAGTAAATCCATATAATGATTAAAAATAGTCTATAGATTTAGGGAGAAATCTGAATCTGAATTCTTTCATGGTCACTTACTAGCTGTTTGCTCTTAAGCAAATTACTGAACTGTTCTGAGTCTCCTTTTCCCCATTTGTAACAGAACGACTTACATATGCAGAATTGTGTAAATTGCCAAGAGATAAAGCAATCAACAGAAAAAAAAAAAACAGGACAAACAAGTGCACAGCTTTTCATGCATTTAACAAATATTTACATAGTAGGTATCATATGCAAGGCTATTGAGGTTAAAAGGATAAATTAAAAATAGCTCTGATTCTAAAGGAACCAACACTCTAGTAGAAGAGGTAAGACAAATACTCATACTCAAATACATGGGGAAATGTTGCTCGTGTCATAACAGAAGAACACAAAGTACTGTAGCTTGATAGAGAAGCTCAGTGAAAGGAAGGACAGATAGCATGCGGGTAAAGAGATGGAAAGAAGGTTGCATTTCTGGAGGAAAAAAAGAGGAGGAAACAGGATTTAAATCACCTCATAGATATTAACATCGGAAAGGCAAAATCCCTTCTTTTGAGACCAGTAAGATTACAGAAAGATTAAGAAAATATTTTTAAAATGTTGAGATGGACAGAAAAAAAGTACATATTTGATGGAAAGAATTCAGAATCTTTTTAATAAAGTCAGAGGTAAGTCATTATTTAAGTAGAAGAAAAGATAAACCAAAATGTATCAATGGAAGTTGGTGAAATAATGGATGTACTTCCTCGCCTGGCTTGCTGTCTAGCCTGCCTTCTCTCTAACCAATTAAAGCCTAAATGGCCTTCAGGGATAAGTCCGTCTTCTCTCCGTGAAGAAATCTGTTCCTGTCTTTTCTCTCTGTTCTGTGATTTCTGCTCTTGTATATTCTTACCTCATATAGTCCATGCTGATAATATAAAATTTTATTCTATACACGTATGACATTTTCTTCTAGATATTTTATGGATATGTTTTGTCCACAAAAGATTACAAGCTCCTCAATGCTAGACATCCATGTTATCATATCTTGCACTATACCTATTTCAGAGAACACTCAAAATTACTTCCTTGTACATCTTGTGCAAACACTTAAGGAGGGAAAGTTGTGAAGAGGCAAAGAAGAAAGACTTTACTAATTCCAGAAGCTATTTTCTTTTTGTGGGAGTAAAATGAATAAAAATTATTAAATCAGTCATATTTGTGTGTGTGTGTGTGTGTGTGTATATATATGTATATACCTATATATAAACAAGACCCTAACAGAATAGATGATAGAATTTTGTATAATAACTCTGCCTATAAATATAATCTCACTGAAATACTGAAAAGGATTTTGAAAATGTTCTCAGTGAGGTAGAAAGTAAGCCAGGTCTAATTAGGTTGTTAATGTAGGGACCAAGGGAAAATTTCCCCTTCACCCTTTGAAAGCTCCCTGAAAAATCAACTCACACAAGGCAGATTAATAAAAGATGTTGACCTAAAGGAAGAAGCTGAGGCACAAAAATATAATTTTAAAGAGTTTACTTGAGCTAAAGTGAGGACAGCTGCCCAGAACATACTTCCAAGTGGCCTAAGGAATGCTCTGTTCAGCCTTTGTTACAAGCAGGTTTCTAAAGGCAAAAGGGAACAAGGAGTGGGCTGATACAAAGATGTTTGGCAAGAATTTCCATTGGTTTGCAGAGATAACATCGTTTAGTGATTGACTACACATCATTAAACTACAGGGTATGAGTTATGGTGTCTAGCGTATGGCATTTTATGGCTACTTGGTGTTAGTCTAGAGCCCACATAGCTAGTGGCTTCACGAGGTAATTATTTAGCTGTGGGGCGTAGGGGGGAAGTGGTGAAAAGTCACTGCTGTCACATTTTAAATACTCTCTGGGCCTGATCATTTAAAGGAGCTCACGTTCCTCAGATAAAAAATTTCTCCTCTTTCTCAGAGGGAAGGCACACACATTTATTAACGTACATGATGGAGAACAACAGAGTGATTACCCACAACCCCCAGTGGGGTACAGAAGCTTATATACCATCTGGAGGTAACAGAAAGACTGGGGGCTCAGAGCACTGCCAAAAACAGGTTACAATGGCAAGATAGGTTATGGGAGTGGAGAAGAGGTGGTCTTGTTATGTACAGGAAGCCTTACAGGTAGAAGCCCTCAGAGAATAGATGGGAAATGTTTCTTTCAGACCTTTAAATATGTCAGGCTCTCAGTAAGTTTTTCCTAGATGGAATAAGGAAGGGCCTCAGAGAAAGCCTGGCTCCATCAATGCAGATTTTCTCTACAGATGCAAACCTCTCCCACAAAAGACAAATTTTCAGCTATTCTTTTATTTCCAGACCTTCTGAATAGCCATCCTGAAATATGTCAAAGAAGCATATTTTAGGGTGAAAATTTTCGGTTTTCTTCATTAATGTCAAGAGAAGTCAAGTGTTCTGTTACATAACAATGTCAAATTCTGTATCTACCGTTAAATGAGCATAATCACTGAGACTACAGAAAAGGCAGTAGAAAGTTAAATAAAACAATGAATCTAATACACATGAAAGGCAGGGACTAATTTGATACGGTTCCCTTTGTAAACCAACTGGCACAGTCATGATGATTATTTATTTATTTAAAAATTAATATAACATACCTTTTATAATATCAAAATTAATACATAAGTGTGTAAATTTGAAAAATGCAGAAAAGTACAAATAAACAATTAAAACTATCCATAAATGTTCCATCCACAATTAGCCAGTGTTAACAGTTTGGTATATAATATCCCAATGTTTCAATGCACATAAAAATCTCAACTGTTATCTTGCAAAAAAATTTAAAAATCTGAAGTAAAAGATGAAATCAGGACTAGATTCTTAAAGGCCCCCTGGGCGATATAACATTTCCTGCCACACCATGATTTAATCTAATAGCATGGAAGTAATACATGCTATTAAAAAACTCATTGGTAAATATTTCTTGACCTCTTACCCAGTTCCAAAGAATTGGGCCAGACAATTGGGCCAGAAAAAGAAGATTTTGTCCCTGATCTTAGAGAATCATAATCTGCTTACAAAAATACTATAAAGAAAGAGATGAAAAATTAAACATTAATAAGCTATTTAAATAATAGTTCAAGACAACAGGCAATGAGAGAAAGATCAGGTTACATATGCTTAACTACCAAAGTCCACAAGCAATAACTGCTATTTGACTTCACAAGCACTTGAATGTGATATATGATGACACATTTAAACAGAAACTCTGTTATAGCCCCTAAACTTCCTAAGAGAACTCTGAGCGTAAACAAGTGCAGATATACTTTCAAATGTGCACTAACAAATTGAAGTTATTCTATTCTAGCTGGTTAGTCTTTTTTTTTTTCCATTTTTATGCATCTTAAAGGGTATCATGTCTAGGAAATCATATACATAGTATATAAAATATGCTATATATTATGCATAACATAATAATAATAAGTTATATATATTATAGATAGCATAATAATATATGTAATATGACATATATATAATGTTAATAAGAGATACTGTTTGGCCAAAGAAGCAGAATCCTAACCACTGAAATTCACATCCTTGTCCAACCACCTACAATGGTTTTAACCATCTTCTACAACAAATATCTGTATGCAAAGGACCAATCCAGGTAAAAGCAGTCTTTATTATCGTGGGTTTTCCCCACATGCACCACCCTAGGTCATGGGGAAGTCTCTTTTCCTAAGCTAGCAGGAATCCTAAGTGACGACCTTGTCTTGTAAGAAAGAACACTGTTTCTTACCAATACAGTATCAAGGAAAAAAATGAATGATGGAAAAACATCCTGAAGATCAGAAATCCTAAAAGGAGATAATGTTTCTTTCTAGGTGTTCCTGGAATCCTTGCCTAGTGCAACTCTCCAAGCCTGACAAGCAGAGGACCACTCACAAGGACAAGCAGCCCCAGAGCCATTTTACCACAAAGGTTGAGGAAGAGATGAATGAAGAGTCCCAGTGCTTAAGTCCCAAGAGGTAGTTTCTCCCTGAATTTCACAGAAGAACTTAAATCAATTTCTTGAGCATGAGTCAGTGCTGAAGATTCACACTTATCTAGCAAAGAAGTCCTGAAGCTTTGGAACCCAGAGAGAGATGATGCCCACTGTATGCCCAATTGCATTTTTGGACTCAATCTGTCTGCATAAACACTTCCTAATCTTGTGGATGGAGTAATAGTGGGTAAAGGATTAGGAAGTGGATGAAGATGAAGCTTTTATTTTCCCTCAGAAACCAGCAAGTGGGTTGGCAGAAAACATTGTAAAAACATTACCCCACAATTCTCAGAATTCTGTCATTGTTCTTTTTAGTAACTAGATCCCAGAGGAAACAGTTATAGGCAGTTAATGTTGATTTCTATTGTCTTGAAAAAATGAGAATGAGCAGATATTGTGTACTTGGCTCACTGAACACCCTCCACCTTCTAACTTGTGTTCATGTAACATGGAGACTACAAAGGTAAAATGACATCTTCCACACTCTCCTCATTCTGAGTTCATCTGTATAATCTGGTGTTCCATCAGCCAGGTTTAACCCTCAGTGGTGTAAAATGTGGAGATCAGATCTTTTGGGAATCACAGTGGCAGAAGCACCTGGTTCTTCTACATTGGATTTTCAGCCTCTGGACAGCAGGAATACTGGTGCTTCAGCTAGCACAGATTTGTCATGTGTTTGGGTATTTTTCCTGGCTGAGTTATCCCTGACTTCATTTTTCTTATATAAGTATAATCCAGACTGGACTTTTCTGACTACAATTAAGAATGCCAACCAATTTTGGAAAAGTTTGTGATTAATTAAGAGAAGTTTATCTGGTCGTCCTGAAAAAAAGATTTTTAACCAAAAGGCATAGATCAAAAAATATTATTCTGCAACTGAAACATGTTTCACCATTCAGTATCATTTAATGAGCACCTAGTATATGTCAGGTGCTGTGCTAAGTATTGAGATCACAAAGATGAATAAGACACAGTCCTCATTTTAAGAAGCTCATTGGTGAGGGAAACAAACACCACTCTGTAATAAGGGCAAATACCAGACACATTACATCATAATGTAAGAAGAAAATACCAGATACGTTATATCACAGGAAAAGTAAATGATTCAGAGAAAGGCAAGGGCGTCAGGTAGACTGCCTTGAGGGGAAGAAGTATACCTGAAGTTTGGAGTAGGTTATGTGGGGCATTTACAGCAGATCAGAGAATATGGAGGCAGCATGAAGTAAAGCAAGAGGAAGTCATATGTTCAAGTGCTGAATGGATAGTTCGGTAGGGAAGGCTATAGGATGAAGGAAAGAGACAGAGGCGTACAGGAGTCAGATGCTAGAAATCATTGTAGGCCATGCCGGGAGGCTCAGATTATATTTATGGGCACCATATGGGAAATAATTATGGAGTTTCAAAATGGTGCTACAACGCAGGTGTAAATTTTAAGTAGGTCACTTAATGGCACTGTGAAGAAGCTAGGGACAGCTGTGTGAAGGCTGGTGATGCAGCCTATATATGAAACAATGGCATACAACAGAGAAAATGAGAGACATGTTTGAAAAATATTTCAGAGATAAATGATTCAGGACTTGGTTTTAAAAGCACAAGGTGATTCTCCCATGACTCCCAAGTTTCTCTCTTGACTGTATGAGTAGAAGATAAGCAACAGAGTATATCGCACCTAGATGCCAGACACTCGATAGGAGGAACATGGTCCAGTTATCCTACCCTAGAGTTTAAGGGCATGGCAGCCTCACTAGGAGAAGATTCCAGAGACAATTTAAAGTTCTAGAAACAGTGCCTAATAGAGTAATAGGATGGTGTCACGTATAGTTTATAGAGGCTTTTTTCCTCAATATTGCTTTTGTTTTTTTAATATTCTTGAAACTTGTTCATTAGTAACCTACTGACAGATACATGCTGCTAATTATACAATTGGGCATGCACAAAAAAATAAAAATACCACACCCCCTTTCATGGGAGACAAGAAAACATAGTAGAAAATGATTAATAAATATTGCACAGCACCATCAGAGTAAATCTTTGCTTCAAAATAAATTACCCATATTGCTGGTATGAGTATGAGGTGAGTTTCACACCTTATTGGTAGATGGAAGTTGCTATTATATTGCAAAAAAAAAAAAAAAAAAAAAAAAAAAAAAAAAAAAAAAAAAAAAAAAAAAAAAAAAAAAAAAGAGAAGCAGCTAGTTGAACAGTATTTTCACCTCTGGATGTTGTCTTCAATTAAAGCTTCTATCAAATGAAAGAATTGATTAGTCTCTTCAAGCAAGAAATCTTGCTTCTTACAAGTAAACAGAATCATTTCCATTAAAGCTTTCAGTCCCTTTAAGAGGTTGTCATCTCTGGCTGGGGAAACAGTTTATGGCATCCCAGCAACTGTTTTCACTACATGCACTTATTTGGCAATCAGAGGCATGCTGCAGGTTCAGGAGCGTAATCTAGAAGGTCATAGTTGGACTGCTGAGAAAGATACTGCAAGGTCAGTTAGTTATTGCTGAATTTCATGATGTGTATTTGTATGTTTTGGTATGTAGTTGTATATACGCAATCTAATTAGTGCTGATGCTAGCTTTATAATGAAAACAATCCATTTTCTTACTTGATATCTAATTTTCTCATTTGTGACATCTTTGATTAAAAAGAGCACTCCATCCCATCTTGTTGATTGCAGCAAGGATAATGCTCATTATTACATTATTAAGACAATACACTGGGTGATAAAGTAAGTTTGGCCAGGAAAAAAAATCATGTTTAAAATAATTATGTTGGAGTGGTTTTAATGGAGATAATCACATATTACTTCAAAAATACACATGAGTTTCTAAGGCCTGGGGTAAACTTAAGCTAAGAGATCTTGGATATTCAATTTGTAAAAAGGCATGAAATCTAGCAAAGATGAATTTGGTAGCTTCCATTCAACATTAGATCTAAATATGATTCAATTCATGCCTTGACTATTCATGTACCTTAGTCATCAATTATTTTTCAGCAATTAAAAAAATTGTGCTCACTGTAATCATTCAGCTGCCTTTGATTACTTATGTTAACTTTCTGATGTTTATTTAGGGTACAGTACTTGAGGCATACATTCTCATATTTACACAGGCACCTAACTAAAATTGAAGGGGCATACTTTTATAGTTTTCAATGGATATCTTTATAGCTTATAATGAACCTCTATAGTAAAGAACATTATGCTTCCAAGATTCCCTGGGTTGTTTATGTACCATTTATAAGAAGTACAACCTTATATAGTCTACTGTCAGAGCTCTTGGGGCAATCAGATGACTTTATAAATATACTGGCTACTATCATTGGAGAGGAGTCTCATTTACAACTACTATGCACATATCTGCAGATACGTAAGCAACAGAAGATAAGGAATGTGAACACATATTCTAAAATAAACCATACCATATAGTTAAAATTTTATATAAATATAATAAATAAATATATAAATGTTAAGATATAAAGAAAGATAGTGTTTTTACTTTGGAAACTCATAACAGCTATTATTCAATGTAGTGCCCGGGGTGAGTTCACACACATAGGTGTATTTTATGTTATGAAGGATACTCACAAAGAGAATTCTTATGTAAGCCTGAAACTGTCTGTCTCAAAAACTGAAGATTATTCTATGAGGTAACTATTAAACACAGGCATTAGCTGAAAATATAACTGTGCTTAGATTTTATTCTTGCTTTGATTTTTTTTTATGACTTTGCCAGTGTTGAATGTTCCCTTAAATATGTTTTATCAAAGGAACACTGCCAGGTCTCTGCTCTGTACATCCTTGCATCTACAACAAATGCACCTCTTAGTTCTTTGATCTAAAAAACATCTTCTAGCCTTTCTTTCCTTTTTGTTATAAAATCAATACACATCATTAAAGAAAATTGATGAACGGATAAATGTAGGGGAAAAAATCACCATAGTCATACCACCTAAACACAGCTATTTTGCTGTGTTCCTTTTTTTTTCTCTAAAATATGTTTTTGTTTTTAGATTGTTATCATACTGGATATATAATTGTTATGTCCTGCATTTTTCCTATTATACCATAGACATTTTCATGGATAAATTTTTTTAAAATAATTCACTTTACATTTTAGAATAATTTTAGATGTTCAGAAAAGTTGTAAAGATAGTACAGAGTTCCCATACACTCAAAGCACAGTTTCCCCAATTATGACCATCTTACATTAGTATGTTACATTTGTCATAATTAATGAAATTATATTGATAAATTATTATTAACTGTAGCCAATAATTTATTCAGATTTCCTTAGTTTTCTCTATTGTCCTTTTTCTGTTTCAGGGTCCCATCCAGAATACCACATTACGTTTAGTTGTCATGTCTCCCTAGGCTTCTCTTGGAAGGGATATTTTCTCAGAATTTCCTTGTTTTTGACAACCTTGATAATTTTGAAGCCTACAATCAGATGCCTTGTAGGATGCCCCTTTATTGGAATTTGCCTGATGTTTTTCTCATGATTAGACTAGAGTTATGGGAGAAAGAACTCAGAGGTTAAGTGTCATTGTCATTACATCCTATTAGAGATATCAACATGACATATTACTCTCGACATTGACTTTGATCACCTGAACGAGGTAGTGATTGCCAGTTTTTCCACTGTAAGGTTGGTTCCTTGTCCCTGTTTTCATACTGTACGCTTTGGAAGAAAGTCACTTGAGCAGGCCATGCTTAAGGAATGGAAAGTGCTACTCTTGAGAACTTCCATGAGAATAGAATATCTAAATAAATTGAAATACTTATCATAGGTGATTTGTCTATCTTCTCCATTTATTTATGTAGTTAATAATTTATTTGTATTACTATGGACTCATGGATATTTATTTTATATATTGATTTATAATCCAATACTACTTTACTTATTTTTTGCTCAAATAATTCTAGGTGTGACTTTTGGGAGCTCTTTCAGTTGACTCTTGTGCTTCTATGAAATACACTTATCAGTGTGGTGGTTTTTTTGAACACTTTCTTTCTTTCCAGCACAACAATGAATCACTGTTTCATCTGCTTCTCTGTATCATCAGTTATCTAATGTAATTCTTGTTTTCTCAGACTGCAACAGCAGGGGGTTCCAGAGAGTCATAATGACTGTTAACAAAATACAAGCTCTCACACACATCATCCTGAAACAGAATTACTGGCGTACTAATTTGCAGTTCCTCTTTTATGGTTCAGGTGTATGGCAGAGGTCTCCTCAAGTGATTGTGAACAGCCATGACTGATGCATCTTCCACCCCATAGTTTCAGTCATTTTTTTTTAGGATAGCTCTTTATTCACTCTTAGTGAGTAGTGCAGTTCATGTCATCATCCTTCATGCCATATGAATGCTGATAAAAGTTGAGCAAGTTAATTCTTTCCCTAATTCTCTGTTTCCTCTTCTGCCAACTGAGAGAAAAAATATCTTTAACTGGTAGAACTATCAGGAAAATTAAATATTGTGTGCATAATATAGATATATATCACATAATACATATAATACACATAAATCAAAAATATAAAATGTATTCTTTACACACACAGGTATACATTAGATATTTATAGATATTTAGTACATATTAATCCCTCCTATTTTTTGCTCTCAGATTTAGTGCATCTCTGTGAGAATATCACAGCTGGGTAGCTTCTTTACTTAGCTCTTCTCATGCAACAAGCTGGCCCATGTTCTTAACGTCTGAGTCAGAGAAAGACTGAACATCACTTATTGACTAGGCTTTTTCTGAACCCAGTCATTGTCCCTGAACCAAGTTCAGGTAGGTTTCTCACGCTCTCTCGCTCCCTTTGAGTCCGTGATTGGGGAGACCAGGGAAACACAATACCCTTTCTTTCTCCCCTACAGTTTCTGGTGCTCACCATGGGGCAGCTGAGACGCCACTCTCACGCTAGTACCTGTAGAAGAGATCCTTAGACAACTAACAAAAAGTTGGCAAAAAAAAAGGTAAGAATTGTTTACTAAGGTCAGTGCTCCAAGATCTCTCCCTGCAGTGCCCAGTTGAGAGTGGAAGATAAAAATTTCTTCCTGTCCCTGACTTTCCAAATTCAGTTTAGCAGGAGAAAATCATCTGTTCTGATTGTGACTCCTGTGTTTTTGTTCTGAGTCATTTGGTAGGTATCTTTGTTTTATGCTTTTCTCTTGTTAATCTGTCTTCTGTTATAGGGGTACCAACCATGAACCTTGCAATGGCTGAGAAAAAGATACCACTTTTCGTCTACAGTTTCATGGGAGATATCCCTGGATAGGTGGGATAGTTTTGATGTTTCCTTCTCAAAGGCCACTTTAGTCTTTCTCATAAATACATTCCCCAATGCACATGTGCTCTCTGTGTAGCCACACAGGTCTGGATCCACAGTGGCACACAGATCCCTCACTCACTATATTTGACTTTTGATCATTTTCCTTTATGCCAACCACCAGGCTTGCTTAGACATATACATGCAAGTACAGTCACGTGTCACTTAATGATGGGGATACATTCTGAGAAATGAGTTGTTAACTGATTTCTTCACTGTGTGACCATCATAGCGTCTACTGACATAAACCTAGATGGTACAGCCTACTACACACCTAGGCTATATCATATGGCCTATTGCTTCTAGGCCAGCAGTCCCCAACCTTTTTGGCACCAGGGACTGGTTTCACAGAAGACAATTTTCCAGGACGGGGTTGGGTGTGGGGGTGGAGAGGCAGAGCTCAGGTGGTGATGCAAGTGATGAGGAGCAGCTGATGAGGGTCAGAGCTCTGCAGCCCATTCTCTAACAGGCCGTGGACTGGTCCGTGGCCCGGTGTTTGGGGACTGCAGCACTAGGCTACAAACCTGTACAGCATGTTGCTGCACTGAATACTATAGACAACTGTAACATAATAGTATTTGTGTATCTAAACATATCTAAACATAGAAAAGTACAGTAAAAATATGGTATGAAAAATAAAAAATGGTACATTTGTATAGGGCACTGGCCATAAATGGAGCTTCCAGGACTGCAAGCTGCTCCGGGCGAGTCAGTGAGTGACTGGAGAGTGAATGTAAAAGTTCAGAAGATTACTGTCCACTACTGGAGACTTTGTAAATACTGCTCTATTAAGTTTATTTAAAAAATTCTTTCTTCAATAATAAATCAAACTTAGCTTATAGTAACTATTTTACTTTATAAACTTTCTAATGTTTTTAACTTTTTGACTCTTGTAATAACTCTTAGCTTAAAACACAAACACACTGTACTGCTGTACACAAATATTTTATTTATTTATATCCTTATTCTATAAGCTTTTTTCTATTTTTTAATTTTTAATTGTTATAGGTACATAATGGTTATATATCTTTATAGGCTACATATGATGTTTTGATATAGGCATACAATTTTTAATTAAAAAAATTTTTTGTACTTTTTGAAATTTTTGTTAAAAACTAAGACACAAACACATTAGCCTAGGCTTGCACAGGCTCAGGATAATCAATATCACTGTCTTCTACCTCCATATTTTGTCCCTCGAGAAGATCTTCAGGGGCAATAACACATGTTGAGCTGTCATATCCTATGATAACAATGCCTTATTCTGGAATACCTCCTGAAGGCCTCATCTGAAGGTTGTTTTAAAGTTAACTTTGTGGGTTTTTTAATATAAGTATTACAAAATAATAAGAAGTATAGTATAGTAAAAACATAAACCAATAACAGTCATTTATTATGATTATCAAGCATTATGCACTATATATAATTTTATGTGCTATACTTTTACATGACTGGCAACACAGTTGGTTTGTTTACACCAGCATCACCACAAAAACATAGGTAAGGCATTGTACTATGAAGTTACTATGGCTACAACATCACTAAGCAACAGGAATTTTTCAGCTCTCTCTCTCTCTCACAGACACACAATCACCCACACACCCACTTCAGGTGCTATACTACTACCACCATCACTACTAACAACAATATCACTATAATACTAAGAAAAATTATAGTGACTATAGTGCAGATAATGATGCTAGTTGGCATTTACTGAGTGCTAAATATGTCTTGGGCTCTAGCTTAAGCACTTTATATGCTTTAACTCATCTAAGCCTTCTAACAAACAGCTGAGGCAATTTCTGCCAATTATTCCCCAAATTATTCTGCCCCATTTTCAGAGAAAATCAGGCAGAAAAGTTAGGGAAAGATAGGGAAATATTTAGAACAATTCACTTAGAAACACAAATGACAGGCTTCAGAGCCCATGTTTTCAGCTACAATATGAAAGCACACAACTATCTGGCTCTAAATGTCAACAGAGCTGATACAATCAATCGGGACCCCTCATCATGTTTCCCCCTGCACGCATTACCTTGTTTTCTAGCATTCAGCAATGGGCTGGTGACAGCAGAGCCCTCTGTAGCAATGGACATGGCCATTACTCAGTTGACATGCACACTGTACAGATCAGACTATAGTACAGATAATGATAATAGATCTCATTTACTGAGGGCTAACTATGTCTTGGCATTAGTTTAAGCATGTCTCATGCTTTATCTTATTTAAGGCTTCCAAAAATCCACTGTGTCAAAGACACCTACCTTCCAACAACTGACTGAGGCAAGTTCTTCTAATTATCACCCTATCGTTCCTGCCCCATTTTTTCTGGGTACTGGTCCTAGTACAGTTGAGTTCCAAAACCAACAGCCTGACTCTGGAGCCCATGTTCTCAGCTACAATATGATAGGGCAAAACAATCTGCCACTAATGTCAGCAGAGATGAGGCAATAACTCGGAGTGTCTCAGCATGTTGCCCACTGCCAGCATTATCCAGTTTTTAACACTCAGCAGAGGGCTGGAGAGAGCAGAGGCTTCGACAGCAATGGCCATTCCACCATTACCCCATCAATGTGCACAGTGTAGGGTACGAGGAAGTGTTCAGCATGTTAAAAAAACATGTAGTATGATTCTGAATTGTAAGAAATAATAAGCATGAATACTTCTTGACTACTGACTCTCTCTCTTTCTCTGTCCGACACACAAACACACACCCCCACCCACGCAAATTCAGGTGCTGTGCTACTACCACCATCACTACTAACAACAATTCTACTATAATACTACTAATAATTATGGTGAATATAGTACAGGTAATGATGTTATTTGGCATTTGGGGGTGCTAACTATGTCTTGGGCACCAGTTTGAAGCAATTTACATGCTTTATCTCATCTAGCCTTCTACCAACCCACTGAGGCAAATTCTACCAATTATTCCCCTACCTTTATTCCCCAGAATAGTTAGGGTAAGACATAGGGCAATATTTAGTTCAATGAGTTGGAAAACCAACAGACGAGGCTTAGGAGCCAATGTTCTCAGGTACAATAAGTAAGGGAAGAACTATCTGGCTTCAGATGTCAACAGACCTGATTCAATCCTTTGGGGCCTCTTATCCCGTTGTGCCCTGCATGCATTAACTTGTATTGTAGCACTCAGCAGAGGACTGGTGACAGTCGAGCACTCTGTACCAAAGGCCATCCGCAATTACTCAGTCAACATGTACAGTGTAGGGTATTTAGCATAGGGAAAAATGAGGTAGTGGTCAGCAGGGTAAAAACACTTGTGAAATTATTGTGAAGGTTAAGATAAAATAACCAACATGAATATTTTTTGAGTAAAAACTGTCTCTCTCTTTGTCTCTCTGTCTCTCACACACACAGCTGCTTACACACCCACTTCAGGGGCTATGCTACTACCACTGTCACTGCTAACAAAAAATACTACTACATACTACTAATAATTATGGTGACTATGGTACAGATGATGATGCTAGTTGGCATTTCCTGAGTGCTAACTCTCTTGGGCTTGAATTTAAGCGGTTTACATGCTTTATCTCATCAAAAGCCTTCCAGAAAGCCACTGCGGTAAATTCAACTAACTTCTAACAACCCACTGTGGCAAGTTCTACTAATTACACTTATTATTTCTGCCCTAATAATGGGGCAGAAAAGTTAGTTCAAAAGATAGGGCAATAATTCTTACAGTAGAGTTTGAAAACCAGCGCACTGACTCCACAGGCTATGATCTGAGCTACAATAGGATAAGGTGCAACTATATGGCTCCAAATGCCAACAGAGCTTTGGCAATACCACCGTCACAACTAACAAAAATACTACTACAATATTGCTAATAATTATGTTGACTAGAGTACAGATATTGATGCTAGATGGCATTTACTGATGACTAGCTATGTCTTTGGACTAGTTTAAGCACTTTTCATGCTTTATCTCATCTAAGCCTTCCAACAACCCACTGAGGCAAGTTCTACTAATGATTGCCCTATCATTGCTGTCCCATTTTCTCTGGGTACTGTTTCTAGCATTGGTTACACAGCTGCTCGGAGCCTATTCTCAGCTATAGAAAGATAACTACTCTCAATGTACAACCGAGGCATATTCAGGATCTCGGTGTTGCCGCTTGATCCTGTTTCCGCGAGGTGTGCGAGCCTCTGCAGCAATGGCTATTCCACCCTTACCCAGTGAAGGTGCGCAGTGTAGCATAGTTAGTTTAGGGAGAGACGAGGAAGAGGTGGGCATTTAAAAAAATATGTAGAATTATTTGTGAAGTTTAAGAAATTATAAAAACATGAAAACTTTTTGACTTCTGACTGTCTCTTTCTATCTCTCCCTCTCTCACACAGACACACAAACACCCACACACCCACCTCAGGTGCTGTGATACCACCACCATCACTACTGAAAACAATACAACTATAATACTACAAATATTATGGTGACTTAAGTCCAGATAATGATGCTAGTTGGCATTTACGGAGTGCTAAATATGTCTTAGGCTCTAGCCTAAGCACTTTATATGCTTTAAATCATCTAAGCCTTCTGACAACCAGCTGAGGCAATTTCTACCAATTATTCCCCAAATGATACTGCCCCATATTCAAAGAAAATCAGCCAAAAATATTAGGGAAAAGATAGGGCAATATTTAGTAAAATTGAGTTGGAAACCCAAGAGACAGGCTTTGGAGCCCATGTTTTCAGCTACAATATGAAAGCGCACAGCTATCTGGATCTAAATGTCAACAGATCGGATTCAATCCTTTGGGACCCCTCATCATGTTTCCCCTGAATGCATTACCTTGTTTTGCAGCACTCAGCAGTGGGCTGGTGATGGCAGAGCCCTCTTTAGCAATGGCCATTCGTCATTACTCAGTTGACATGCACACTGTACAGATCAGAATATAATACAGATGATGATAGTTGGCATTTACTGAAGGATAACTATGTCTTGGACACTAGTTTAAGCATGTTTCATGTTTTATCTTATCTAAGCCTTCCAAAAATCCACTGTGGCAAGGACATCTACCTTCCAACAAACCACTGAGGCAATTTCTACTAATTATTGCCCCATAATTCCTGCCCCATTTTCTCCGGGTACTGTTTCTAGTGCAGTTGTGTTTCAAAACCAACAGTCTGGTTCCAGAGCCCATGTTCTCAGCTACAGTATGAGAGGGAAAAACTATTTGCCCCTATTGTCAACAGAGATGAGGCAATAACTCGGTGTGTCTCAGCGTGTTGCCCACTCCCAGCATTATCTAGTATGTAACACTCAGCCGAGGGCTGGAGTAGAGGCCTCTGCAGCAAAGGCCACTTCACCATTACCCAGACAACATGAACAATGTAGGGTACAAGGAAGTGTTGAGCATGTTAAAAAATCGTGTAGTATTATTCTGAATTGCAAGAAAAAATAACAAACGTGAAAAATTCTTGACTATTGACTGTCTCTCTATTTCAGTCTCCCACACACACACACCCAAATTCAGATGCTATGCTACTACCACCATCACTACTACAACAATTCTATGATAATACTACTAATAATTATGGTGAATATACTACCGATAATGATGGTACTTTGCATTTCTTGGGTGCTAACTATGGCTTGGGCACCAGTTTAAGAAATTTACATGTTTTGTCTCATCTAGGCTTCTAAGAACCCACTGAGGCAAGTTCTACTAACATCCACCAACACACTGAGGCAAGTTCTACCAATGATTCCCCTAAATTTTCTGCCCCATTTCCAGGGGAAAATGGGGCAGACAAGTTAGGGCAAGACATAGGGCGATATTTAGTACAATGAGTTGGAAAACCAACAGACAGGTTATGGAGCCAATGTTCTCAAGTACAATATGAAAGGGAACAATTACCTGGCTTCAAATGTCCACAGAGCTGATTTACTCCTTTGGGCCCTCTCATCTTGTAGTGCCCTGCATGAATTACCTTGTACTGTACCAGTCAGCAGAAGGCTGGTGACAGCCTAGGCCTCAGTAGCAATGGCCATCTGCCATTACTGAGTCAACATGTACAGTGTAGGGTATTTATCATAGGGAGAAATGAGGTAGTGGTCAGCAGGGTAAAAGCCCTAGCAGAGTTATTGGGAAGGGAAATATACAGTGAACAACATGAATAATTGTTGAGTACAAACTGTCTCTCTCTCTCTGTCTCTCTGTCTCTCACACACACAGCCACTTACACACCCACCTCAGGTAATATGCTACTACCACTGTCACTACTAACAAAACTACTACTCCATATGACTAATAAGTATGGTAACTACAGTACCGATCTTGACACTGGTTGGCATAGTGCTAACTCTCTTAGCCACAAATTTAAGTGGTTTACATGCTTTACCTCACCAAAAGCCTTCCAGAAACCCACTAAGGTAACTTGAACTAACTTCCCACATTAAATGGTGGTAAGTTCTATTAGTTATAGTTATTATTTCAGCCCTATTAATGGGGCAGAAGCTAGCTCAAAAGATAGGGCAGTAATTCTTACACTAGAGTTTGAAAACCAGCACACTGACTCCACAGACCATGTTCTGAGCTACCATAGGGTAAGGTACAACTATATGGCTCCAAATCTCAACAGAGTTCTGGCAATACAACCAGCACAACTAACAACAAGACTACCAAAATATTACTAATAATTATTGTGCCTACAGAAGAGATATGGTTGCCGGTAGGAATTTACTGAGTGCTAACTATGTCTAGGGCACTAGTTTAAGCATGTTTCATGCTTTATCATGTCTAAGCCATCCAGAAATCCACTGTGGCAAATACACCTAACTTCCATCAACCCACTGAGGCAACTTCTTCTAATGATTGCCTTATCATTAATGCCTCATTTTCTCCAGAACTGTTTCTAGCACAGTTGAGTTTCAAAACCAACAGTCAGGCTCCAGAGCCTGTGTCCCAGCTATGACATGATAGGGCAAAACTATCTCCCCTAATGTCCACAGAGATGAGGAGATAACTTTGTGTGTCTCAATGTGTTGCCCACTACCAGAATTATCTACTTAAAAACAGTTCGCTGAGGGTTGGAGAGAGTAGTGGCCTCGGCAGCAATGGCCATGCCACCATTACCCAGTCAACGTGCACAATATTAGGAATGAGGAAGTGTTGGACATGTTAAAAAGCCATGTAGTGTAATTCTGAATTGTAATAAATGATAACAAACGTGAATTCTTCTTACTACTCACAGTCTCTCTCTTTCCCTCTCTCTCACATACACACATACACACACACACAAGCACACACACAAACACCCAAGTACAGGTCCTGTGCTACTACCACCATCACTACTAAGAACAATTCTACTGAAATCCTACTAATAATTATGATGAATAATGTACAGATAATGATGGAAGCCGGCATTTGTGGGCTGGTAACTATGTCTAGGGCACCTTTTTAAGTAATTTACATGTTTTATCTCATCTAGCCTTCTACCAACCGACTGAGAAAAGTTCTACTAACATCCACCAACCCACTGAGGCAAGTTCTACCAATTATTCCCCTAACTTTTCTGCCCCATTTTTCAAAAGAAAATGGGGCAGAAAAGTTAGGGTAAGAGACAGGGAATATTTAAGACAATGAGTTGGAAACCCAACAGACAGGCCTTGGAGCGAATGATCTCAGCTACAATATGAAAGGGAACAACTATCTGGCTTCAAATGTTCACAGACCTGATTGAATCCTTCGGGACCTCTCATCCTGCAGTGCCCCACATGCATTACCTGGTATTGTAGCACTCAGCAGAAGGCTGGTGACCACCCAGGCCTCTGTAGCAATGGCCATCCACCATTACCCAGTCCACATGTACAGTGTGGGGTATTTAGCATAGGGAGAAATGAGGTAGTGCTTAGCAGGGTAACAGCCCTTGTGGTTTTCTTGGGAAGGGAAAGATACAATAACCAACATGAATACTTTTTGAGTAAAAACTGTCTCTCTGTCTCTCTGTCTGTCTCTCTCTCTCTTGCACACACAGCCACGTACACAACCACCTAAGTCGCTATGCTACTACCTCTGTCACTACTAACAAAAGTGCCACTCAATATGACTAATAATTATAGTGACTATGGTACAGATTGTGATGCTAGTTGGCATTTCCTAAGTGTAAAATCTCTTGGGTTCGAATTTAAACGATTTACATGCTTTATGTCATCAAATGCCTTCCTGAAACTATTCAGGTAACTTCGAGTAACTTCCAACAACCCACTGTGGCCAGTTGTACTGATTCCTGTTATTATTTCTGCCCTATGAATGGGGCCAAAAAGCTAGCTCAAATGACAGGGCAGTACTTCTTACAGTAGAGTTCGAAAACCAACGCACTGACTCCACAGGCCATGTTCTGAGCTACAATACGATAAGGTACGACTATATGGCTCCAAATGCCAACAGAGCTTTGGCAATACCACCATCACAACTAACAACAAGAGTACTAGAATACTGCTAACAATTATGGTGCCTATAGTACAGACACGGTTGCTAGTTGGCATTTACTGAGGGCTAACTGTGTCTTGGGCACTAGGTTAAGCACGTTTCATGCTTTATCATGTCTAAGCAATCCGGAAATCCACTGTGGCAAATACACCTAACTTCCAACAACCCACTGAAGCAACATCTACTAATGATTGTCCTATCATTCCTGCCCCATTTTTCCGGATACTGTTTCTAGCACTGCTGAGTTTGAAAACCAACAGTCTGGCTCTGGAGCCCGTGTTCTCCACTATGATATGATAGGGCAAAACTATCTGCCCCTCATGTCAACAGATGTGGCGAAAACCCGGTGTGTCACAGCGTGTTGCCCACTGCCAGCATTATCTAGTTTTTAACACTTGGCAGAGGGCTGGAGAGAGTAGAGGCCTCCGCAGCAATGGCCGTGCCACCATTACCCAGTCAACCTGCCCAATGTTGGGAACGAGGAAGTGTTCAACATGTTAAAAAGCCATGTAGTGTAATTCTGAGTTGTAAAAAATAGTAACAGACGTGAATTCTTCTTACTACCCACCGTCTCTATCTTTCTCTCTCTCTTTCCCTCTCTCACACACACACACCAAGTTCAGGCGCTGTGCTACTACCACCGTCACTACTAACAACAATTCTACTGAAATCCTACTAATAATTGTGGTCAACATAGTACAGATAATGTTGGAAGTTGGCATTTGTGTGGTGCTAAGTGTGTCTTGGGCACTTCTTTAAGCAATTTACATGCTTTATCTCATCTAGCCTGTACCAACCACCTCAGGTAAGCTCTGCTAACATCCACCAACCCTCTTAGGCAAGTTCTACCAATTATTCCCCTAATGCTTCTGCCCTATAATCCCTGAATATGGTAACAGACCGGGTAATTTTTCTTACAATTGAGTTGGAGACTCCATCATTCACTGTTCTTCTGCCACTCAATAGCAACATTGTTTTCTTAGGTCACTGTGACATGGATCAATAGATGAGTGCATTTTTCCTACAGCAGATGTCTATTATAATGCATGGGATAATAAATAGTGAGATATTAGCTTTTATTTGTGGATGTGTTCTTACTATTATTTACCAAAGTTGTGATTAAATTAGTAGTGTAGCTGTCATTCAAATGGGTTAAAGAAAATTCCATTTGTTATTTTTAAGAGAAGGAAAGAGGAGAGTGTCATAGGTTTATATTAGTGTATTCTGTCTAACAGTTTTTTGGGTAAAATTTTGTCCTCAGACTTCCATAAAAGTTTTATGGACTCCTTGTACATATAAAAGCAGAAAATTCGTTATTTAGTGATTATGGATTCTTAAAATGGCATTCCATGTAAAATTCATTCATCTTATATTTTTAAGTTCATCTGGACCTCAATTGTTCCAAGTTATCACAAAGCTTTTTTCATCAAATACCAAATGATATTTCTCAGTGTTAAGTGGCCTCTTCTTACACTTCCTGCCATAATGAAAATGGGTAAAAAATAACGTTTCTCAGTTATTCATATTAAGAAAATTTGGAGGGTGGGTTTCAACCATAAATACTGTTAATGTCTTTATTAGGAAATGGGAGCACCAAACTTTTCTTCTCTTATCTGAAAAATGAAGATAAATAATGGGCTGTACCTCATAGGGGCCCAGCATCTACATAATAAGCACTCAGCAAATACTTGTATTATTCTCAGAAATTGAATGGTCTCTTTTTCACATTTATATTTGCCTTGTATTTATATATTTCACCATATTTGAATTCCCCAGCCAATAAAAATGTGTAATAATTCCATATGCAATTTGTGGAAATGAAAATGTTTCTGCTATTTTCTGCTTAGTGTATTGAAATATTTGACTTTAACAAGCTTTTATTAAATATGAAATTGAGGCATACAATCAAATAATAAACACAAATAAAAGGTAAAATTTAATCAGATCTTATTATACATTGTGCCCTAGCCTAATAGTTTAGTAATAGTATTAATTTTAAATATATATATGTATGTTTTTATATTTATTCACAATATTTATTGAATTTGTTCATTTCATTTCAATTCCACACTGTGTCTCTAGTTTAAGCCACCATTTTCTCCCACATGCATGATTGCAATGGTCTCCAAATTCATCCCTCTGCATTTTCTCTTGGGTTTCTCCAATTCATTGTGTACACAAAAGCTAGAAACATACTATTAAAACACAAAAATGTTTGTGCCACTCACTTTCATAAAACCCTCAATGCCTGACCATTGCATGCACTACAAAATCCAGAAACCCCAATTAAGGTGTCAGGCTTTGCAGGCTCTCCAGCCTCATCTCTTGCTACATATGTTCCCTTCCATTCACTATTCTCCTTCATTGGCCTTCTTCTAGTTCCTTGAGCTGCCCATACTCAGAGCATCAGAACTGTTTGCAAGGATACACCTGCCTAGTTACTTGTTTAATGAGTATCTGTCTATCCCACCAATCAAATAGCTCTAGGAGAAAATGCAGTCTTATTATATTTAACATATTAATATAATATAATATAATTTCAATTTATATTATTTTATATTTATTACTTATAATTATTGCCATGAAAGTTAAACATTTTTCCAAGGTCTGCATCTAAGCAATATGTCCAGGATAAGAAGAAACATATATATACACATATACATATACATATGTATATACATAATTTACTCCAAAGCCAATGGGAGTAAATCTCTTTCTTTTTTCAATTAAAATATTAATATTATTAGTATAGTTATATAAACTTTCACTACTAAATTTACAAATCAATCTGACTCTTCATCTAATTAGCTCCTAAGAATACTTTCAAGTAGGAATGTGGATCCATTTGTGACATGTAACCTAAATACATCTTTGCCTTACAAGACCACATAATTTTTTTCCCAAGATTTTTGCCAGAATATATTCTATTTTTTGATTGGCTTTCATTTACTATCACTCTCATAAACCATAAATCATAATCAGTGTATGTCTTTGGCTGCTTTCAAGTCTTCTTCCCTAATTGAATAAGATAGAAAGCCTTTAAATCCTCTGTAATTAAAAAAGTTTTCCAACGATGTGTCATTTCAGCCTAGATAGCCGTATTAGACAGGGTTCTCTGGAGAAGTAAAACTGATAGGAGATGTATATACAAGTAGATTTTATTATATACAATAATATTTTTTAATTGTATTAAAATCAATTATATTATAAATAAATGTGTCTGTGTATATATATATATATATATACAGAAAATACATATTAATATATATCTTATTGGTTCTGTTTCTCTGGAGAATTATAAATTATGTATGTACAAAATTAGTGACATATATGTATATATAAAGAGACTTATTATAAGGTATGTGCTCAAGAGATTATGTAGGCTGAGAAGTTCCACAATCTGCTATCTGCAACCTGGAGACTCAGGAAAGCCAATGTTGTAGTTCAAAAGCCTGACAGCCAGAGGGCCAATGATGTAGATTCCAGTCTGAGTTTGAAGGATTGAGAACAAGGAGCACCAAGTGCAGGAGAAGACTGATGTCCCATCTCACATAATCAGGCAGAGAGAAAGTAAATTCAACCTTCCTCAGCCTTTTTTTTCCATTCAGGCCCTCAAGGGAGTAGAGGATGTCATCCGCTTTACTCAGTCCACCAATTTAAATGCTAATCTCTTCCAGAAACATCTTCATCAGTACACCCAGAAATAATGTTTAGTTAGATATCTGGGCATCCTGTGGCCCAGTCAAGTTGACTCATAAAATTAACCATCACAGTAGCCCACAAATATGGATAGTATTAATGATGCAGTTATTGTGGAAACAAATGATTCTACAACTTAAAAGATTAATAAGTGTGCTACTCTCTCTTACTCTGAGGGTCTCCATTCTCACATTTCACAAAAATGGAATACTCTATCCTGGAATGTAGCAGAGTGACAAAAGCAAAAAAAGATCAAAATCTTCTAACCTTTTCAACTGACACTAATGTAATCTGTCTAAAAATGACTCCAGACCCATCCTACTCACTAAATCATGAATGATCTTGCCTTATCCCCAAACCTGGCATTTGGTAGGTCCCTTGAAACTTTGTTTTTCTAATTTTTATTAACATCAGAGTGAACTAACTCAACATTAATAAATAAGACTAATTTGGTATGAATTACACACATGCACATACACATTTATGCACATACACAAACAGCTAAACAAAACCAACAAAATTCCTCCACTAACTCTTGGATACCCAGATCTAACCTTATGAGTTTTTTTTTTTTCTTGTTTTGTTTCTCAGGTGAGAATAAATATGGTGGTGAAAGTTCAAGCTAAAACCTTAAAAAAGTAAAAATCCTTTGTCTTTGAGCAAGTTTAAATAAATTCCATCATGGCCTCATATTAATGAGGTTTTGTATATAAAACCTCTAGCAGTATACCAGATGATCACTTAGTAACATTTTCTGATGATCTATCAGATGGGATCATAATTTGGGGTCATTTGTAAATCAAAGTAAACTAATGTACAGAAAATCTGGAGGAAAACAGTTATTTCTCAAGAAGTCATTACTTCAGAGATAATTTGAATTAGAAAAAAAAAGAACTACCTGATTAAATCAGTGAACATACTGGTTCATTAATCTGAAGTCTCTGTAAAAAGGAACTGCCCTTAATTGATGACCATTATTGCTATCTTCAGCCCATTATTGCTAATCATCTTCCTAAAAGTAAACTTCAAAGTCATTTGAAAAAAATTACAATCTCCTTTGAAATATAAAGTACTTTTTAATATCAATCACCCACAATCTGACTTAATTCAATTTAAAAGGTAAGACAAACAGAACAAAATAAATATAAAATTTAAAAATTTATTAATATGTTATAAAATTTTTATTGTCAAAGAATCTAAAATATTCAGTTATTAAGTATGGAATGTCCGATTTCCTTAAGTACTAAGTTTAACAGTTGATATCCCTGATATTTCACTTTGACACTTCTTGGTTTTTTCCTTTTTTTTTTTTTTTCTTTGTGAAGGTACATCCTCATTCTTTCAAACCCATGTTTTGGCTTGTGATTATCTTTCAAAAAAAAATTTTTACAGCGATTTTTGTGACACCATGGATAAGTCAAAAATTTCTGTTATTTTGGAATGAGTTCCATTATCGAACCAATACAGCGCTGACAGCTCAAAATATCAACAAAGTATTTGGGAAGTATGTGGCTAATGAAGTACAGTGCATGGATGGGTTGAAAAGTTCCATTCTGGTAATTTTAATCTTGAAAATGAGCCACATGAGTAACTTGAGACCAAGGTGGATAATGATGAGCTGAAAGCTGTAGGGGAAGTGAATCCATCTCAACCTACACGTGAATTAGCAGCAAGGTTTGACATTACTATTCCAACATTGTTGGACCATTTGAAACAAATGAGTAAGGTAAAGAAGCTGGATAGATGGGTACCACATGAATTAAATGAGCATCAGAAGAGAAATTGTCTCAAGCTTGCCTTTCTTTGCTGTCACAACATAAAGTTGAACCATTTCTACACCGTATTGTTACATGTGATGAAAAATGGATTCTTTTTGACAATCTCAAGCATTCAGCACAATGGTTGGCTAAAGGTGAAGTGCTGAAACACAGTCCAAAACCAAATATTCATCAAAAATGCTAATGGTGTCTGTTTGGTGGTCCAGCACTGGTATTAACCACTACAGCTTCACGAAAGCTTCATGAAACAGCAGATGTCTACTGCAACCAATTGGACTAAACACTGAGGACGCTTGCAATTAAGCAAGCATCTGAGAATGGAGACAGGCCAATCCTCTTGCAAGACCACATGTTGCAAAACACAGCACTGCTCAAACTACAGAAGCTGGACTTGGAAACTCTCTGTCATCCACTGTATTCACCAGACCTTGCACCAACTAACTACCACTTCTTCCAAGCTTTGGACCACTTCTTGCAAGGAAAAATATTCAATTCTCAAGAAGCTGTGGAAAACGCCTTTTACAATTTCATCACCACTTGCTCTCCAGTCTTCTTTGCTGCCGGCATAAGCAAGCTACTGTTAAGATGGCAAAACTGTGTCAATAGTTTAGGCACATACTTTGATTAATTGTACTGCTTCTTGTTTGAGATAATAACAACTAAACTTTTGAATTGAAATCGGACAGTTCACATTCAATGACTTAACATGTTATTTATACTGTATTCAGCATTACACATTCTATTTGACCATGTTATGGTTGGATCAATCAAGCCTTATTACTCATTGCCTTTGAAAAAGAGAAAAGTAGAAATTTTATAACTTGGTTGAAAATCTCTAGAAAAAAATTTTGATATGATATTACGATGACATGCACTTGAAATCACTGAAAAACATTGCACATTCTTTCACATTCATATGAAGCCTTAAGACCTACATTAGTCTTCTAACTTTTTATGGGTAAAGACCTTGGTGACACATTCGGTTTATGATTGAAAGGGGAACCTAACAATTTGGATTTGTTATGATCAAGGAAGACTTTATTGTCCAAACTGGGACACTTTTGACACTAAACAGGACCTATTGATAATATAATATACCACTACAACCAATGTAAATGAGGTTTATCCCAGATCATAAAGAATGATCGCTTTAGAACAAAAAATAGCAATTTAATTTTATCTTCAATTTTAGACGTTTTATATATGTGTGTGTATTGGTGTTTGCCTATGTGTGTGTGTATTCTATAAAAATATAAATGTAAAGAAGGAACTTAAAATATATATAGTATAGAAACTTTTTGTACTTCTTTTGTCTTTTACCTGAATTATGTTCCACTGCTTAAGATTTGTGGTTTCATAAGTTATAGTCTAATGGATTAGGCACCACTTAGACTATAGTTACTCTTTAACGGTGGAAATGTGCAAACCAGAGACATCCATAACCTCTTTCAATCATTGTACTGCCTTTTAGAACATATGACTCCAGGGAGTTAGAGTGAGTTTAATTATATCCTAGGTGACCGAAGTTAAAATTTCTCTCTAATACTCGAATTTAGTCACCTTAAGTGATAGGCTAGATCTTCAGGACATAAAAGAGAACAAGATAATTTAACCTAATCTGTCATCAACCCATTCATTTTTGTTATTTTTTATTCAAAATTTTACTTTGCCTACATTAATTGGTACAATGAATACATTGATAATCTAAGCAAGCCATTTGAGACATGGAACAGAAACTTAATTTATTAGTGAATACTTGGTATATATTGCTTGGTTTTTGACATTTTACCACACTCATCCTTTTATTGATCCAGAACACAACAATAAGAAGTTGGGTACTTTGGATGTTAACTTTTCTCCTAGTAAGGTGCCTGAGAGAATTATTGTAGTTGCTTAAAAAAACATAATATGCTTCTCAGACTTTCTAATTAATCAGATATCCAAATAATAAAGTATATTAAATTGCAAGCTGTAGAGTCCTAGATCCTGTGATAACTTAAGAGTCATCTGTTTAAACCTCCCACCAGATGAAGCAAATGGAAGCAATGGCTTGTTCTCAGAATGATTAACTTGCTCGTTAGCTGTGTAATTACCTCACATACCTCATCTTGTTTTTTGCTGTATTAATCCATCCTCTTTAACCATGTTCTTGTCACTTCCTTTAACAATATACTTTAAACACTTGAGTTTTTAACTGATTTGTGTATAAATATTTTCAGGTAATTAGAATAAATCAAAATACTAAGATTGGGACAAAAATCATTATTTCAATACCAAAGAGCACCTTCTAATTTTTTTTGTTAGTAGCTGATTTCTGAGTCTAGGACCATAAAATATTGGAAACATGGAAGTAGCGATACCCTGCCATCTGACACACACAAATGATTCATTCTGTTCTTAGTGAAAATGTACAGTTAGTACTTTGCACCATTATGAGAACGTTTTTATTTCACCCCTTCCTTCAATATTGATTTACCTTAGCTTTTAGATTATTATAGATTGAATCACATTGAACTAAAGGTAATTTGTTCCTAGGAATTTTATGTGAAGTTTTGTATCAAAGCATGAACTATAATTGAAAATGAGGTCACAAATTAATGACATAAATATAATTACTCTTCTAATAATTATTATTTTTAATAATTGTAATATTCATAGTAATATATACAAATACTACATCCTATATTTGAAAATTATTTATAATAATTTAAGAAATAACTCATTGTTATACTTGATCAAAGTAGTACTATTTATCAAGATGTAAATAAAATTATAATTTATAATCATAAAAAAATTTTATTGCCATACTTACCTGTAATATTATATTCACTAAACATTTCAATTCAATGATGTCATTTTTATTGGTCAAAAAGCAAGGACATTTATTGAATTACTATACACACACACTTATAGTTGAATACAGAAATAAATGTATAAATAAACCTTCTTTAAAAGAGATGGCCACCAGATCACTTAAAAAATCTCCTTGGGGACTTGAAAAGCCTTTCTTTAGAAAATTAATCTGGAATTGAAAAACAGAAGACAAGGGCATTGATGTGAACTGCCCATGAACTCATCTACAAGGCCTGGATATTGACTTGGTTACTATGAAGCCAATGATCAGGAACATGTGTTACAAAATAAATAAGTGAAATTTTAGCTGAAAAAAATGATTAGCACTTAAATCATTAAAAGATTCATTGAATAGCAAAATTTTACAAAGTAAGATCATACAGATATAAAACATTATACAGCAGTGTGTATCTAGCACCAACCACATTAATAAAATCCTTTTAACATCCTGTGAACTATAGCAATAAAAAGAATCAGAGCACAGACTGTGTCAAAGCACTAAATATTTTATTTCTCTTCCCTTTGAATAACATCTTTCTAGTGCCATAGGTGAAATTTTTCGTTATTTTATCACTCTAAATCTAAAGAGTGAGAAAATTAAAAGAGGGAGGAAGATATATAGAGGGGAGAGAAGGTCAGGAGAGGTAAAGAAAGGACACTTAGCAAATATTGTTTTCTTTTTCTTATCTTTCCTCTTTTTCTCCCAAATATCACATTTGCAGCTGAATGATAATTCCTTAATAGAAAAACCAGATCCAAAAGTTTTGTTTTGTTTTATTTTATTTTTCAGAAACATGAGAAAAAGGAGGAGAGAGAAAAAAAGAGAGAAACAGAGGAAGAGAGAATCAGTTGAACAAAAGTCAAAGAAGGAATTGGTTTGTTACCACATAGATCATCTTACAATCCACACCATTTGATTGATGTTTTTATGGTACACTGAAAGTTAAATCAACTGAAAAAAAGGAAGGTTCTATAAGCAGTGAATTCTCAGAACTATTTGCAAGGCAGTTAACTTTTTTTAGTAACATAATTTTATTATAGATTAAGGGCCAATTATTTTACTCTATACTTTGTAAAAGATGGACTTGTCCCCTATTTCCTATTTAATCATTTAGCATCTGTTTTTCATCTATAAAATGAGTTATTACACTTGATCTTAGCCACAGGGCCAAGAAGTGATATAAAATGAGTTATTAATCTCTTCCCAGACTATTTGATAGTATAAAATGAGATAGCAGATGAGAAACTATTTTCAAATTTAGAGGTCTTAATGAGTGTTTAGTGATGTATCCATCCTTTAAAAGCTAAAATATGAACTTAGAATAGAAAATTGCTATAAAAGTATTGGCTATGTATTGAAATTGAGCCAAATATATATTTATCTGAAATTGATGCGATAACTATTTTTTGTTTCTGTTTATTAAAATGACCAAATACCAGGCCAGGTGTGGTGGCTCACACCTGTAATCCTAGCACTCTGGGAGGCCGAGGCAGAAAGATCATTTGAGCTCAGGAGTTTGAGACAAGCTTGAGCAAGAGCAAGAACCCATCTCTACTAAAAGTAGAAAAAATTAGCCAGACATCATGGTGTGCGCCTGTATTCCCAGCTACTTTGGGAGGCTGAGTCAGGAGGATTGCTTGAGCCCAGGAATTTGAGGTTGCAGTGAGCTATGATGATGACACTGCACTCTAGCCCGGGCAACAGAGCGAGACTCTGTCTCAAAAAATAAATAAATAAAAATAAAATAAAATAAAATGCCCAAATACCAAAATAACTACTTGTTTACTTATGTGACTAATGGACTAACACAATTTTACTTGAGTACCTAAAAATTATATTTCTTAACACTGGGAATTTCTAGAAATTATAATTTGGAAGAATTCTGTATACATATATTAACACCACAACATGTCAGAGAAATATATCTTAAAATGACATTTGAAAGCCTAATTGTATTTAGTTATTTAAATAATTAATATATAGATATGTAATAACCCAATTTCAAAGTAAAAAAATTCAGTTAAAGGAAACCATTTTGAAAATAAAGACATTTATAAATGCTTTTTCACCAGGCTATTTTAAGGATGTCTTAGTCCATTTTGTGTTGCTGTAACAGAACACCTAAAAGTGAATAATTTATAAAGAGAAAAGGTTTATCTGGTTTATGATTCTGGTGGCTGAAAAGTCAAGACTGGGCAGCTGCATCTGACAAGGACCTCAGGCTGCTTCTACTCATGCAGGAAAGCAGAAGGAGAGCAATATGTGCAAAGAGAGCATCTGGGAAAGAGGAAGCAAGAGAGCAAAACCAAGGAAGCCAGACTTTTTAACAACCCACTCTCTGGGAAACTAATCCATTCTTGAGAGAGTGAGAATTCACTGACTCCAGCAGGAGAGCTTTATTCTATTCCTGAGGGATCCATCCTCGTGACCAAAACACATCCCACTAGGCCCCCCCTCCCAATACTGCCACACTGGGGATCAGAGTTCAAATTATGGCAGTGATGGACAAACCATATCCAAACTGTAGCAAAGGATGAATCTAATTTGCAATTTTGGAGAAACAGGATTCAATTTCTCTTCCCCCACACTCCCTCATACCTACTGTATGCACAAATTCAGGGGAGACTATCCTCAAAAAAAGAATTTCTTTCTTCAAACAGAAACTGATGCCAAGCCCCACAAGGTTGTGTACTTGGAGGCAACTGAAGAGCAGAGAAAATAATAAGAGATGATTAATGAGTCTGCCATTCATAGTGTCCATCAGTATTTTTTCTGTCAGGGATTCCCTGCTGCAATTTTTGAGTCAGCATTATAAGTTTTTACTTTATTTTTATATAAGATATAGTTGCATTGTTTTATCTACATCTACCAGACATCTTAACCTGGCTGTTAACAGGTTTTCTGAAACTCCACATTTCTGAAACTCCACATTTTCATAACCATATTCACTTTTTCCCCTGAAATTGGCTCATTCCTCTGCTTTTCCTATTCTAGGAATGTTTTCTCATCCACCCTAGTATCAAATCTAGTAACCATGAAATTATTCTAAACTGCTACCATCTTCCAGAGTACATTATCACATTGAATTAATTCCATTCCTGAATTTTCTCTTGCACTTCTTCTTTCCTTTCACATAACTACTATCTTATTTAAGGCCCATTCATTGCCTGTCAACATTTCCAACAACTCTAACAAATCTCCCTATATAGTCTCTTCTTACTCCAATTTATACTTCACAATTGCCAGATCCTTTTAGAGTAGAGCTGACTTTGGCACTTCTGTGCTTAAAAATCATTTGGAGTGTCTACATCATATAAAGTCTAAAGTCTTTACTGTGGTTTAAGTAGAATGTTCTTGACCCAACTCCCACACACCTGTCCAGGCTCATTCTCTTTCCATCCATTCCATACTCCAGTTTAGAAGCCTAATCACCTCACATTGCCCACCTTTCTCAGGCATTCACTCAATACCCTTGCTAATTCTATTTCCTCTGCTTCTAATCATCTTCTTTAGCTTCTCCTAATAAATAACACTTCACCCTCCAAAGCTCAATAGAATGTCTTTATATCTATGCAGGTTTTCCTTGGCTTTTCTTTTTCCTATTTTGGTATAAAATTAATCACTTCATTTATCCATATGCTACCATAACCTTTTATATATACCTCTATGATAACATGTGTCCCATTTTAATAATATAATTGTTTGGAGCTTGGGCTTTAGGGTGAAAAAGCCCAGGTTGGAATATTTGTTCTGCTATGGACTTGCTAGGAGATTTGGAGAAAGTTAGCATCCTAAATCTGTTTCTTAATCTCACAAAGAGCATTATAATACCTACCTCATGAGATTGTAGTGACAATTAAATGAGATTATTTATGTAAAGGTATGAAAAGCACAGTGCCTGATGCATAGTAAGCACTCCATAGATTGAAACTATTACTGTTTTTTTTCTTTGTTTTTATCATTGTTAGAAATAGTTAATGCACTGCTCTCCTCTGCTGGGCAAAAAGCTACTTGGAAAAAAAATTATGTTTTTATCATTGCATCTCCAGTTCCTGATCACACAGTGTTTGGTGTTTACAAGACAATTTATAAACATTTACCAAGTTGATAAAGAAAATGGGATAAAAATAAAAAATAAAATTTTACACTCTTTGAGTTTATCACATCGTGTTTTGTAACATGATATATAGATCTGAGTATGTTACACTATCATTAAGAAATAAATGATGGTCTTGAGTTCCAAAAGACAAGATAAGAGACTATGTAAGCAACAATAAACATATCCTTTCTTTCTGTTATCTCCTCCGATTCAGATTGAGCAACTTTTGGATCCATAAATTGAGCCAACTGAGAGACATGGGAAGGTGAGGCATTTTCTTTCCAAGGTAAAAGGATTGACTATGTTAGAATGAAATGGTAAAGAATAGTATGACATTTTGCAAAATCATGTGTTTAGAAGCACAGTATTTCAACTCCAGTATTCAGTCACAGTATCAATTATCGACACCCAATTTCAAGATAAATTTTATTTTATTAATATCCTACACAGTCTTTCTTTTTATTTATTTACATTACTTGTGCTCCATTTAATAATTCCTGTTTGTTCTACAATGTATACTTTGTCACTTTTATAAGATTCACAATTATTTTGTTTTTCACAAGGTGGCTAGAAAAAAGTTGGAAAAGTTAGAATGAAAGATATGATGGTATTTGAGGAAGACATATTTGTTGTAAAATATCCAGTTGTGTTAAAGTGTATTCATCAATTAAGTGCATAGACAATGATGCCTGTTTTCATTAACCTGACAAAGATCAGAGAACTTGGGAAACATCAGGGCACTGGGGGTAATTTATAAATTGCATGGTTTTATATTCAAGAACAAACATATACATCAACTTGGTGTCAAATAATCACTGATAGTTCTGTGTGTTTTGGTGGATTATTGATGCATAGTACATGGTTAAAGTAAAATTAAAAAGTACAAAATTATACTGAGTTTCAAATACCTTTATGAACAGGTAGAAGCACCAGGCTTATCTTATCTATCCCCACAGTTTATAAATGAGAAAATCAAGACTCAGACATACATTAAGTTTCTATGTTGAAAGTCAGGTTGATTTAGGAGATGAGTAAGACTAGAACTTGCATGAACACATTTATGGCTTTCATCATTATGCCTTGCTTTAAATTTATACTTTAAGTTTATACTTTCTTCATTTGTGAAAATTTCATCCATCTTTGGTCAGGAGGGTAGAGTATGAGCATTTTTCTGGATACTGCTGAGTTAAATATGCCAAACATAGTCAATGACAAGTCCCCATCTTTGTGTTGATTACATTAGTTTAGGGTTATGAAGAGTTAAGCATTAATTTATCAAACAACAGCAGAAGAAAACAATGGGCAGTGTGATGGTTCCTGTACACTTACACTTAAGATTATTCACAGAATAGTTTACCAAAGGATTTGAAAGATGGCCCTCATTCCAGAGCGCTCTGCGGAGAAGCACTCTACCTAACCCCACTTTGGGAAAGTCCAAACGATCACTCACAGCTTTTCTTGTCCACAGTTGCCAATAACATCTCAACGTAATTCTAATCATGGCTTCTTGGCCATCTGCAGTGGTAGTTCCTTACACCTTCTAACAAGACTCCTCCCAATTTGTTACTTTTATTTACTCATGAATATTGAAGATCTATACGTGAAATTTTTAATTAGTTTTACTTTGCATCCAATTATCACTTAAATTAGAATTTCTTATATAGCTCCAACCACCAAATAACCCTTCTCTCAGGTCCTTAAGCCAGTGTGAAATTCTACTGAAAGTTTACTCCACACATAATAATTCAAAGTTAGCAATGCTCAAATGAGTAAATGAATGAATAAATTCTAAGCTTTTGAGATCTCTGAGATACAAAGTAGGGTTACAATAATAGAAATGTGACAATATTATCTTAGTAGGAAACATAACTTTAAGGCCTGCAAAGTACACAAATTCATGCCAGTTTCAATGACATCCAACTCGTATGAGCATCCATACACTTGCAGGAGGTAACTTTTTATCTCCTCTTTTCTTCTTTAAACTAGGTTCAAACCTACCATAAAGAAAAATTATTTCCTAGCTCCTCATATTCAGTAAAATCCTCATAAAATCATAAAATTAAGTACATAGGTAATATTAGTGCCTTACATTTATATAATGCTTTGTAATTTATAGAATTCTTTTTTAAAATGGTCTCATTTGATCTTAAGAACTGCCTTTTGCTCTATAGAAGACAAGTATAGGCATATGACCCTTCATCTGTTATTTCAAAAGCCAAAAAGCACTGAAGGCCAAAAGTTTTATGATTTATTTTAAAGTTTGCTGCCAAAACCCGTTTAAAGGCAAAACTATTCTAAACTTTTGTGCGGCTGTTTATAGATCTTACTTTTCTCACTTAGTGTAAATATTCATGAATCACTGCTTATATATTAACATATTCCTTTGTGGGAATATGTTAATATATTACATATTATAATATGTAATTTTATATTTTATATACATATATATATGTATAATATGTAAAAACCCAGTAGGGTCTGGGGAAAGCACATTGTGGGGTGCTTTCCCCAGACCCTACTTGGTGTTAAACAATATATAATGTATGCCCTACATGATTTTTCTAAATTTGAATTTAAACACAACCGCATCCATAACTTTCAGATAATGTATTTGTGAGATATTATTGATATGGCCAGCATAATAATGAGGAAAAGTTAAAGTAGTTCACCCAAGGTACACTTCAAGGTAATTCTCATTTCAGGTCCAGGGCTTTGATGACCTTCTTTGAACACATATTTCCTAGATAATGAAGGATATTTTCATTCAGTGCAATAAATACTTAGTAAAGATTTTATATCAGTGTAGCTCTTTTTCAAATATACTACTTGTCTGGAATGAGTTAGAGGCAAAGTATGGTTTTTCTTTCTTGTTTAAATTGGCACATGATCAACTCACTCACGAGTACTCTGAGAAAAAAGAAATATAGACATATTTCTCAATCTATAATGTATTGGAGTGACAGTCCTTCAAAAATCTAAGTGGGTATTTACCCAGAGTGAAAGTCAATTTTTTTTAAACATGGTGTTTCTGCCAATAGATATTCAACTAATAGTGGATACTGTCTGGTATTTTCAAAATAAGCATGTCTACTGAAAAGGAATATTTCTTTTCTGATCCATGTATACTATTTCTTCTACCCTCCACGAACTTAAAATTCTCTTTAAAGATATGAAAGTTTACATACCGAAATAAATTAAAGAACTTAGTTCTCTAGAATAGAATTAAAGTTCTGTATAGTAACATTTAATCCTCACAATAATCCTACGAGCTAATTACTATTACTATTTCCCTTTTATAAAAGAGGAAACTGACGCACAGAGAGATTAATTGACTTCCTCATTGTCACACAGTAAGTGGCCAAGCTGGAATTTTAACTCAGGCAGGCTGACTCCACAGTGTGTGTGCTTATCCTCTATGCCATACCGTAGAACACCCAGAGGACTAATGGAGCAAAGCAGGACCCCCGAGTACTAAGCAAATTATCCATCAATAACCCAAATATAGGAAGGCAAAGAGAAGGAATGGAATAGGAAACAAAGTCAGCACATATGAGCTAACACATTTGAACTAATACAGCCACCAATTAAAGAGTTGATTGAAGTAAGATATTTTTCTTATAAGGTGAGATGACGTGCTCTCAGAATTATATTATTAAGGAGAAAAGGAAGCCAAAAATACATTAAAATGGTCTTCAGTTTCATCTTCAGTGAAATATTAATAATACATATTATCCTTTTAAAAATGGTAAAAATAAAAGCAATTTTACTCTTTACCAGTGGTTCACTTTACATAAGACACAAACATTCCTTACATAGATCAATTTTGTATCATTACTCTATCCCAGGTACTGTTGGGATGCCGTAATAAAAGACACCATCCCTGTCTTTAGATCATTCGTAGGGTAGTGGAGGAAAGAGAGAAGTAAATCATAAACTACAACCCAGCGTCAGTGGTAGAATAGAGGTAACCACAGGTTTTGTGAGAACAGATGTGGTTTAGGTTACCCTAAACAGAAAGGAAGGACTCATTGCACTTAGTCTTAAAGAATCTTTTAAGTTAACCATGAAATAAATTGGAAAAAATGGGCCTCTGGACAGAATAAAGATATGTTCAAAGCCTACAGGTTAAAATAAAACATTGAGCGTTGGGAAAATTACAAGCAATTTGTTGCAGCTGGAGGTTGACATCTACCTAGACTGATTGGTAGTAGATGAGTCTGCCAAAATGTGCTGGGACCAGATACCCCAAGATCTGGTTTGTTCAACGAAGCAGTTTGACCTTTATTCTGAAGAAGATCATGAGGAATTCCAATGTTTCACTTTTTCAAATTTTTTCTTTCACATAATTTTCAATTTAAAGAAAATTTGAAAAAAGTAGTACAGGACTTCCCATATACCTTCTCCCAGTAGCTCATAATGTTAATAATTTTCTATGCATACAATTATTGATACCAGGAAATTAACATTAATACATCACAGTTAATTAATCTATAGAATTAAATTCAAATTTTGTGAGTTTCCACACTAATGTCATTTTGCAGGTCTAGGATCCAATCTAGGATCCCATATTACATTTAGTGATTGTGTTCTTTTAGTCTCCACCAGTTCTTCTGTCTTTCTTGACCATGCATGACCTTGACACTCTTGAAGAATGCTAGTTATTTTGCAGACTGTCTTTCAATTTGGAATTTTTTTAATCATTTTTCACAATTAAATTGATGTGTAACTTTCTCAGTGGATACATCAGGGATACAGGATGTCACTATGTCTTCTCATTGGTGATATTAAATTTGTTCACATTAAAGGTGTTGTGTGCTAGGTTTCCCTACTATTTTTCCTTTTGTAATGAATAACTATCTTGTGGAGTGACACTTCGGGTCTATGTAAATATGCTGTTTCTTCTCATGCATTTGCTCACCACTTCTAAGATCCAGTAATGGTTTTTGCCTGCAAAAATTATTACCATGGTGTCTACTTCATGATGATTTCCTAGTTCCATGATTTCTTGTGCATTTATTAATTTGAATTCTACTGCAAGGAAAAGCTGTCCATGTGCCCCTAGTTATTTCCTTAATTGTTTATTTCTATCAGTATATAGTCATAGACATTTGGTTTATTCTATGGGTTTTATTCCATTACCATCATTATTTATTTTATTTTTAAATTGTCCCAGACTTGAACATTGGGAGTATCCTCAAGTTCACTCCTATGTCCCTTTGACATGACTCATCCTTTATGCTTTTTTGAGCACTTCATTACTTTCTGGCACTACAAGATATTCTAGGTTCATCCTAAATATTCTCTGGCCAACCCCTAGAATCCATTTCACCAAGGAGCTTTGGAGCCTTTTATTGGAAAATGTTGTTTGGAAGCCAAAATCTGGAGAAGTTTAATTTATTGAAGAGCACCTCTGACAGAATTGTAGTGTATTGATTAGTTATGCAGTGAAAATAAAATCAAGGCAAATTAAGAAATGATAATTCATGTGTGAGTCAAGGAGTGTTTAAGAAATAGAATGGGCATGATTTTATTAAATATATCAAAAAAATTCCCTAATGCTACTTAAAAATATTTTTATTAGCATGAAAGTTTATTTCACTGTCCTGTCATGTTATACTAATGACCAGGTTGTATCTGTTTGCTCACTAAAAACTTTTCAATCCAAGTTAATATAGAAAACAAATAAATCTAGATCATTTTGTGCTCATTTGTTTTCAACGACAAGAAACTTAAATATCTAGTTTCTGTTCATTTTCTAACAACATGGTGGGGAAACCCTTTCACACAAGACAGTTAATTATGCTAGATAATATACATAAAAATTTCTTTTGAAATGCCAAGTTAAGCCCTATAAATACAATAAAAATCCTTGGGGCCAAAAATAAAGGGAGAAATGTACATCAGAGCAGAAAATCTGTTGGCTGACAATGGTAATAAATGTGTATTTATGTCTAGTGTTTGGTGCTGTGAGTGGAAGTTACAATGGATGAAAGGAACTAATAGATGAATCCTTTCCATTATCTTCTTCCAGGTGGATATTCCAGAGGCACATTTATTATCATAACAACTAATCTCTCATAATTGCAGGCAACTAAATAATGCATCTTTGCATTGGCTCCCTCTCCTTGCTTGCTTCACTCATTCAATCCTATGCTTAAGTTTTCCAGATTGCACTCCCCAGAAAAGTACATACACTTAACCATTGTCTCAGGTTCTATTTTTGGGGCAACCAGGCTAAGATATATACTTAATATTAGAAATGGAAAAGACATAACTACCAAAAAAGGGAGAAATTTTAAAAATAATAAGATTATATATTTTGATAAATTTGAAAAATAATAGTTTAAAAGCACAATTTTCTTTAAAAATATAACTTACTAAAATTGATTTTAAAATACATACCTTAATGTATATCTATATCCATTTATCTATGTCTGTGTCTGTAAATTAAATAAACACAGTTAGAAGTTAAAGAAAACTACACACACACATATATCAAAAAACTGACAAGTTCAGATAGTTTTAGAGGTAAGAGCCACAAAAATCACAAAATACTCAAGAACCACACCATCGTAATACTATGCAACTTATTTAGAGACCAGATAAAAAGAAAATGCTGAGTTACATTTCCAAACAAGGTGGACAAATAAGCATCATATTTACCATTTTACTTTGAACAACCTAAGAAACTGACAAAATATACATAAAAAAAATTTTCAAGACACTGGACATCAGCTAATGATGGCAAGTGATCCCTGAGAGGGAAAAAAAAAAAACAATTTGAGCCCTATGATTGTCCCTAAGTTGAGACTGTTTCCAGGCCATGGAACAGGCAAGAAGAACCTAGCAAAATACTTGAGGAGGCGAGGGTCAGGGATGACCAAAGAGGCTAAAATTGATAGGTTACAGCACTAGTGAGAATAGGGCTGGTCTGAGAGCACAGTATAGAGATATGTAGAAGGTCCCCCTCAATTATTCATTTGAGCACTGCCCAGCACACACGTATGAGGAAATTACCAAAGGGCGAAAATTACCACCCAAAAGGATTAAGGGAAATAGTGCTGATGCTTACATGTGGTGGAGAACAGTGCCTGTTCTCAATAGCTAGACTGGAAGGCTTCACGACTCATTGGGCATTGGCTAGTGTACTCAAAAGAGTCTCATCTTATTAGTGGAAAATAACTAGCCCCACACCGAGTCCTGAACTGGTCCCATGTAACAAATCTTGAAAGCAAGACTTGAAAGGGTAACAGTATTTCCAGGTATCTATGTGCATCTACAATAAAGCTCAAGAATATTTATAGGAATACAAAAATAGCCAAGACAAACAAATTAAAATTAATAATGCCTGACATTCAATAAAAAATCACCAGGTACACACAGGGGCAGAACAATATGTTCCATGATAAACAGTAAATCTATCAGCCCAAACCTACCCATAACTGTAGTAATTGTTAAAATTAAAAGATTAGAACATAAATGTAGTTGCTATAATTATATCATATATGTTCCAAAAGTTAAGTGAAGACATAGAAGATGCACAAAAGGGCAAAATTGAAAAGAAAACTATAATATCTAAGATGAAAAATATACCAGATAGGATTAACAGCAGATTAGATTTTACAGAATGTCTAGAAAAGACTAGCAAATTTGAAGATAGTAATAGGAACTACCTGAAATGCAACACAGAGATAAAATAGAATTTCAAGTATTAACAGAGCATCAGTGACTTATGGGGTAAATTCAAGTGGCCTAATATTAGAATCTCGGAAGAAGAGAAAAGAGAGAGGAATACAGAAATAAAATTGAAGAAATAATGGCTGAAAAATTTTCAAATATGATGAAAACTGTAAAACCAAGATTTCAATAAACCTTAATCACAAGAAACAGCAGAGCAATTATACCATGAAACAGTATAACAAGACTTTCCTAAGCCAGTGATAAAGAGAAAATATTAAAATTAGGCCAAAAAAAAGACATATTACAGACAAAGAAATACTGATAAAGATGTCACATTTATTGTTTGAAACAATACCAGAAAGAATACAACAGAACAACATTTTTAAGTATAAAAGGACAAAAATACCTGTCAACCTAGAACTATATAAGCAAAAAAAATGACTTCAAAAATGGTAGTAAAACTAAGACTTTTTAACATAGATAAAGCCAAAAAAATTGATAATTGGTAGTCTCAAATTATAAGAAATGTGAAAAGAGTCTTCTTAATCACTGTGAAAATGATGGCACATGGAAACCTGAATATACAGGAAAGAATGAAGTGTACTGAAATGGTAACATGAGAAAATGTATAATTCTTGCTTATTATTTTAATATCTTAAAAATATAATTGCCTGTTTAAACATAAACAACATTTATATTTCTTCAATTTTCTTATATATTTAATATAAAATGCGTGACAACAATAACAAAAACTAGGATGGGAGAAATGCATGTATAATATGTAAAATTCTTATACTGTATGTACAGTGCTATGATATCATCCGAAGGTAAACTGTGATAATTTAAAGATGTTTACTATAAACCCTAAGAAATCCACAAATATAATAAAGTGAAGAGTTACCACCAATAAAATAAGATTCAAATGGAATCATAAAAATAATTAATCCAAAGCAATCCAAAAGAGAGGAAAAAGGAAACAAAAAACATCTGGGGCAAATAGAAAAAAGTAGAAAGAGGATAGACTTGAAACCAATCTTATCAATAATTACATTAAATATAAATTGCTTAACATCCATTTCAATGATGGAAGATGTCAGATTGGATAACAAACACTGCATTCTACTATATGCTGATAATAAGAAACACTCTAAGACATGTGTAAAGAAAAACATAAATTAAAATTTAAAGTATGGAAAAGATATTCCATACTAACACTAAACTAAAGAAAGCTGGAGTAGCCACATTAATATTAGATAAATCAGACTACAGAGCAAAGCATATTGTTAGGAATAAAGAGGACAATTTCATGATAACAATGAGGTCAATTAATTTAAAGGACATAACAATACTCAAAGTTTGTGCCTGAAACTAAGATTTAAACTGTTAATAACAACTTTATGGGAAAGATATTTTCAAAACTTCTATAAAGAATTAATTATCAAATTATATGATGAATTTCTATAAATAATATAAAATACAAACCTATAGCAAAGTAAGAGAAGCCTATTAGCAGCGTATTTGCAGAAAAAAGATATCCAAATCACCAATAAATAAATGAAAAAAATGGCATTCTCTCTGGTAATCAGCAAAAATAAGACAGAACCAAAATAATATTTCACAATCATTTGTTACAAAAAAAATCAGATAATACCAAGTGCTGGTGAAGATGTGGAATAATTTGAACTTTCAAGCAGTTTCTGTGAAGTATGAATGAATAAAACTTTGGAAAGCAACTTCTCAATAGCTAGTGTAGTTGAAACTGTATAACATATGACCAAGCAATGCCACAGACCCACATGCTCATGAAAAGATGATACAAAAGTGTAAATTGCAGAATTATTTACATAGACAAATAAAAATGCAAACAACCTAAATTTCCATTTAGATGACTGTGAGAGTATGGTCTTTATACATGATGACACATTTATACAAAATATTATTATATAGCAGTTAAAATATCATATACACTAGTAACCATGACACATACCATGCTATGAGATCTCTAAATGCTTTCACATTTCACCATTTTCTATTCCCTAATTGTGAAGACTTGTTAAGCCTGATCTTTTTAATGCATTCTAATTCTTTGGGACTAGAGATTTACCAGTGTAAAGCCTTAGGAAGTCATCTTTTCTTCTTCACACATCTAAATAACAACTTCTACAACGATGTTATTCTATCGGTAGTGTGACAGATTAGGCCAAGTAATTCAGACTATTACATCTATTGGAGCAAAAAAGTAAAATAAAGCATAATCATTTTTTCTGCACTAGGCTTTTCAAAGTAGATAGAGAATAATGCATATGTCATCTACATTTATCTTAATGTAACCCTAAGTTGTGACATTTGAACACAATTGTGATTTTTAAGAAGGTAGCACAGTTAAGGTGATACATAATTTAAAATCTCTGATTTCAATTACTGTATGGAAAAATAGGCATGATATACTTCCAAACTATTATACTAATTAGAGTCCCTGTTTTTATACATACATGACTAACCAGCCAATAATGAAAAAAAATTTATATTACTGTAAATATGAACATTATACCAATCTAATTTATTTTATCATAGGATCCCTTCTTTGCTTTCTTAGGCATTAATATATACTGCTTGAATTATTGTAAGTGGATTTTCTATTGTTATTGTGGGAAAACTTATAAAGACATAAATTAAAAAGGACAGAAAACCTAATAACATCTACCACCAGCTCACAATTACAAATTTATTGTCAACAGAGGGAATAATGTTTTAAAGCCATAAAAGTTAATAAAGTTATGAAAAAAATAAAATAAAAATCATAAGCTTCTATGGAGTATGCAATTATTCATTCTCTTGGCCCCTAGTGACAGTTAAACATTTTAATTGAATATTCCCACCATCAGAAATTTTAGCAAAGATACTTAACAAGATATGTAGATTTCTACTTGTTCTTAAAATTAAAGTAAAAGACATATGGAAGGGGAGGCTTCAAGAAGACTAACTAGAGGTGCCCAGAACCTACCTCCTCCACAAAGAAGGACCAAAACAGCAAATGAACAGCACATGATGAATAAAGTGTCTAAGACAGAATACCGGAATTCAGCAGGGAAGTGACAGGGAACCTCTGAGGCAAGGAAGGAGAGGAAAGTAAAGCAACCAGTCCAGCAGGGACCAACTCAGAGCCAGGAGCAGCTCCCTATTGCAGGGAAAAGGTGAGCAAGAGATTCCCCAGCAACCCACATTTCCACCATAGCCTCCTGAAATCCCAGCCATTGGAGAGCCCCTCAGCCCTTGTGGGCCCTGACACTAGTAAAAGGAGTTGCCTGGAGTCCACATGATGGCATTGTTCTAGAGAGGGAGTTTGCACTGGGTCTCATGCACCACCTAAGATCCAAGCAGCTGCAGCAAAGTGTCATTTTGAGAGCCTAGCCCTCACCAGACTACCTCCTGCCGTGAGGTCCAACATCTCCACATCCCTGGAGTCCTGCTGACATCCTCCTACATCCAAACAAAAGACTGCAGTGTCAGAACAGTGGCTAGACCCAGCAGTGCAGCCAAATCCCCAGAACTCTATCCCATGCAGTGTTCTACACACAGGGAATAGGCAGTGCAGTGCACCAGGGAGGCTACCTCTGGGACAAAGGGAACCAAAACATGTGCTCCCCAGAGCCTGAAATCCACCTTCCTGGGGCTGTTGCCACTGACAGCAGTCCTGCTACTTCCAGTGGTAGGTCCATTGCACACTTGCTAGTGCCTTCAGAAGGCCTGAGGACCAGCCTGCTTGTATGCATTCCTGGGACCTGAAAAGAGGCCCTCTCCTCCTGCCACCACTGTCAGCATCCACACACACCATCAGGAGCCCTGAGGACAGGACAGCCCCACCCATTGCTGCAAAGACCAGCACCTGTCATCCGGGGGACTGGAGATTGACCCATGCCTGCCACAGCTCTTACCAGTGCCCACCCACACATGCCACAAAGGTGGTCAAGGATCCATTTGCCTGGTTCACTGCTACCCCCACCAGCACCCACGAATGCCACCCAGAGGCCCAAGGACTGGCCCATCTGGACCCAGCACTGCTGACTTCCACATATTCCACCTGGGGCCTAACAACTGACACACCTGGCCTGCCACTGTCACCACTGGTGCCTGAGGACCAGCCCAGTTGGCCTCTCTATCCCCAGCAAAGCCTCATCACAGCCTCCTCTAACAACAGACTAAGCCACCAAAGAACCATAGATACTACTGATGCAAATTAGAGCCAAAGAAATAATATGAAAACTATACTACTGCTCCTACCCAAAATTGAAGCCAAAGCACCCTATCCAACCAACACTATAGATACACCTAAAGGAAAAAGTCTCTCCCTGCAAAAGCCAATCCATAAAATTGGAAGTGACTGTTAGACCAGATGCACAAATATCAATGTAAGGACACAAGAAATATGAAAAAGTAAGGAAATATTACATCTCCAAAGGAACACAAAAATTCTCCAGTGGCAGATACCAAAGAAAAGGAAATCTATGAAATGCCTGAAAACTAATTCAAAATAATAATATTAAAGAGATTTAGTAAAATAAGAAAGAACAGAGATAATAATACAAACATATAAGGTAAACAATTCATGATCTGCATGAGAAGTTCAACACAGAGATGTATATCATAAAAAAAGAATGAAACAGAAATCCTGGAACTGAAGAATTCAAGGAATGAAATTGAAAATATACAACTGAGAGCTTAAACAATAGACTAGGTCAAGCAGAAGAAAGAATTTCTGAACTTGAAGACAGGTCTTGTAAAATATACCAAAACAGGAAAAAAAAGAAAAAAGAAAAAAGGAATGAAGAAAGCCTATGTGACATATGGGATACCACACAGTGACCAAATATTAGAATTTTGGGAGTTCCAAAAGGAGAAGAGATGGGCAAAGGCATAGAAAATCTATACAACAAAATAATAGCTACGTAAAATACTACTTTGCATTCAGTAGAATTACAAGCAAACAAACAAATACCCCTGACAAATTCTAATGGTGAGGATGTTGAAGATCCCATCACTGCTACTGGGATTGTAAAACTACTTTAGAAAAATACACACATATACATGCTTAGGCTTTGAGCCAGAATTCTCTCTTCTAGGCATTTTCCAAAGGGAAATAAAATCACATATTAATGATAAGAACTTTACTCACAATAGCCAAAAAGTGGAAACAATGTAAGAGTACATTAACAGACAAATGGAAAAACAAATAAAAAAGACATATGGTCCATTTCATACAAAGACAAGGCTGGCAGATGTACTCCACCATGAAAGTACCACCCATCCCTCTCTGCCACCACCTAACTCATTGGACCATGATCTGGCTTTGTGCTCTCACAAACATTCCTTTTCTAGAGGTAAGGGTAAAACCAAAGCATGATCTATTTGAAATTTAGATTTAAATTTGATATAGACAACCATATGCTGATCTTGAGTAAATAAACTTTTGTCAAAGTGTTAAGTTGAATATCTTATTTATTAAGAAGGAGGAGGATCTCCAAATAGCGTCTTCTGGGGAAAAAGAAAAAGCAGGAGGAGGAGAAGGAGGAGAAGGATGAGGAGGAAGAGGACAAGAAGGAGGGAAAGTCATTGCTATTAAGTGAGGTTGGCAGGCACGGGTCACTTAAACTTAATTTTTATGGAAGTTGAGTCTCCACATATAAGAGGTATACTCAAGTTGTATAGTTTGCTTTAATTACAATGTCTTCTTCTAAACGTTATTTCTTGTTTGCAAAGACAGTCACATTCTCTGATGTTGGATGCTATGTTAAGTCAGGCAGCACTTACGGAATCTGGTTACTGTGAAAAATTCTAAACATTCCTTGTTTTATTGGAAAGAAATTGCATTCATCAGTGAATGAGTCATAAAGATATGTATATCCACCTCAGCTGTGTTATCACGAGGGCTAGGGCTGAAAACTAAAAACAAAACCCAATCCCATCCTTTTATTAATTTTATCCTCTCAGCACAATATCCCAGGTCCCCATTTTCCTGTCTTCTGGGAATTGAGAAGTTCACAAGTTGTTTTATTTGCATTTATACTTCCCAAGGAGAGAATTTTATTAGGTAGTCATAAAGTCACTCAGTAAGGAATGTCCTGGTCAGCAATTTTTACTTTCCTAACAAACTTTTCTGTTTAAGGTTTGTTCAAGAGATAGCAGCTAAAGAGGGCAAAACACTGATTGGAGCCACTCTTCTCAATAGGTAACTGTGTATACAATGGGCTTCTGGTACATTCTGGATTCTTGCTTCCTCATCTGTTAAGTGAGCATAACACTTCTTGCAGTTTTGTTGTAAAGATTAACTAAGATAAAGCATAACATCTACCAACATCAGAACCTATACAGAATGCTCAGTAGATATTACTTTGCCAGGCAGCCTAGTATAATAAAAAGAACATGGACTTTAAAGTCAGATCTGCATTTTAATACATTTAATTTAAATGTTCTGATCTGTAGGTGAGAGAGAACATCTACTTTGTGGGTGGTTGTAAGGAGTATTTTTATTATTGTGGGACCTAATGTCTAGAGGCTTCAATTCCTCTGTAAACAATGAAACAGGGTCACCTGATGAGGGTGTGGTGTAGGATTAAGGAGAGTACTAAAGGTGCAAAATAACTGCTATGGTGATTAGAAGAGGGAATGGACCAGGAACCCATAAAGGGTTGCATTTTGTTAGTGAGGACTTAGCTGAATTGGAGACCTTGAATATTTAGAGCATTCATTACACAACTGGTTTTCTCTAGCAGTTTTAATGAAGGAATGCAAAAGGTTAAAAAAAATAGAATGATACAAAAGTGGACATGGGTCTTTTTGTAGTCAAAATCTTTCAGAATTGATTGTATTTGCTATGTAAATTTTAATAAGCAATTTTAAAGGCAATTAACTCCTTCTACGATTTTTTATTTTATTTTCATTGAATTTACAAATTATGGAGGAAATAGCTTGATTTTTTAAAAATTCTTTATTTTGTCATGTTATTTTCTTTTGCTTTACAAAGTATGGATCCTACTGGGATTTTGAAATCTGTTGTAGCTTCCGATATGTTTCCTATTTGAGGCTAAATCGAGAAATTGTTTAAAATTATGTTGAAATGAAATACTGAAAAAATATCATAAATATAAAAGTTTCAATTCATCAAGAATATGTTTTGAGGTATATAATGATGTTCATGATTAGATATATAAAAATCCAAGGTATGAAAGAATAAATACCCTTTCTTCTAAGTTGTTGGACAGCTTTTAAGTAACTGATCAAGTATTTCATCATACTACAGTTACTCTTCCTTAAAAAGAATGTGAGAAAAAAAACAAGACCCAACACTTTACTTCAAAACATGGTGAAATATAATGAGAACACCCTTTGCCGGTATAACAGAAAGTAATCCCTTTGGAATAGCTACAAATAAAATAAAATAACTAGGGATAAACTCAACCAAAAAAGTGAAATATCTCTAAAACTTAAAATATAAAACTCTGATGAACAAAATTAAAGAGGACACAAAAGAATGGAAAGATATTCCATGTTCATGGATTGGAAGAATCAATACTGTTAAAATGTCCATGCTACCCAAAGCAATCTACAGATTCAATGCAATCCCTATCAGAAATACCAAAGGCATTTTTCACAGAAATAGAAAAAATAATTCTAAAATTTATATAGAAGCATAAAAAACCAGAATAGGCAAAGCAAAAAGAACAAAGCTAGAAGAATCACATTACATTATTTCAAATTATACTGCAAAGCTATAGTAAACAAAACAGCATGTTACTGGCATAAAAGCAGATATATGGACCAATGGAACAGAATAGAGAACCCATAAATAAATCTACGCATTTATAGTCAACTCATTTTTGACAAAGGTGCCAAGTACATACATTCGGAAAAGGTCAGTGTCTTCAATAAATGGTGCTGGGAAACCAGTATATCCACATTCAGAAGAACGTTACTAGACCCTTATCTCTCGCCATATACAGAAATCAAATCAAAATGGATTAAAGGCAAATATAAGACATGAAACTATAAAACTACTAGAAAAATATATTGGGGAAGGGCTCCAGGAATTTGGTCTGAGCTAAGATTTCTTGAGTAAGACCTCAAGAGCTCAGGCAACCAAAGTATAAATGGACAAATGTGATCACATCAAACTGAAAACCTTCTGTACAGCAAAGGGAACAATCAACAAAGTGAATAGACAACCCACAGAATGGGAGAAATTATTTGCAAACTTTCCATCTGACAAGAAATTAATAACCAGAATATATAAGGAGCTCTAATAACTCAACGAAGAAAAACAAATAATCCAATTAAAAATCTGCAAAAAATGTGACTAGACATTTCTCAAAGAAGACATAAAAATGGCCAACAGGTAGATGAAGAAATGCTCAACATCACTAACCATTAGAGAAATGCAAGTCAAGACTACAATGAGATATCACCTCACCCCAGTTAAAATGGCTTTTATCCAAAAGACAGGCAATAATGAATGCTGGCAAGGATGTGGAGAAAGGGGAGCCCTCAGATACTGTTGGTGGGAATGTAAAATAGTACATATACTATGGAAAACAGTAGGGAGGTTCCACGAAAACTAAAAATAGAACTACCATACAATCCAGCAATCCTGTTGGGTACATATACAAAAGAAAGGAAATCAGTATATCGAAGATGTATCTGCACTTCCATTTTTATTGCAGCAGTATTCATAATAGCCATAATATGGAATCAATCTAAGTGTCTATCAACAGATGAATAGATAAAGAAAATGTTGTACATATACACAGTAGAATATTATTCAGCCATAAAATGAATGAAAGCCTGTCATTTGGCACAACATGGGTGGAACTGTAGGACATTATGTTAAGTGAAATAACCCAGGCACAAAAAGACAAATATTGCATGTTCTCACTTATATGCGGGAGCTAAAAAAAAAATGAACTCATGGAGATACAGAATAAAATGATGATTATCAGAGAATGGGAAGGATAGTGGGGAGAGGGGAATAAAGAGGGTGTGGTTAATGGGTACAAAAATACAATTAGGTAGAATGAATATCTAGTTTTCAGTAGCACAATAGGGTGATTATAGTTAACAATAATTCATAGTATATTTTGAAAGAACTAAAAGAGTGGAATTGGAGCATTTCTACAGAAAGAAATGATAAATTCTTGAGGTGATAAATCCCCCAAGTACCCTGATTTGATCATCATTTATTATATGCCTGTATCAAATTATCACATGTACCCCCTCAATATGTACAACTATTATGTAGCCATGATAATTTAAAATAAAAAAAAATTTTAAGAAGAAATGGGTGAAATACGTAGTTTTAGGGCCCATTTTCCACAGCATCATTTCTCCTTTGGAATTATTATCTTCCTGTTTTTATATCTTTCATCTTATTTTCTGATATCCAATGGGAGTTTTAAGAGATTAAACTATCTCTTTAATCTAAATTATCCTCCTGAAACTTTCTTACAATGTACATCTGTGGAATTAGTCCATCAAGGCAAAGGTATGTAGGTTAGCCATCTATTTAATGTCTTGCCTGGATGGTGACATTCTGAAGGAAAAAAGAAACAATAATTGGCTTTGTTCCATTACGATTTATTGTTTCTATAAACTTTACCAGCTATATCATAGATTAAAACAGCATTTCTAGATTTGTCTAGGAATTTAAGCCCATTAATGAGACAATGTTCACTTGTCCTTGAATGCAAATTGACACATCAGGAATTGTCCTTACTTTTAGGAGATTTTTAACCAATCAGTAGTTGTCTTATCAACTCTCCATTTCAAAGAAAGTAGAAGATCTGAGCTTTTTTGGCATAAAAGACTATCTTGCCCTTATTCTCTAAGTATGATTCCATTGCCACCAAGAAGCTCATGACAATGTAATGTCAGGGTTTTATTCTTTCATTGCACGTCTTGGTTTTCTTTCTGTGTACAAAAGACTGCCCAGAAGTTCCTTGGGAACAGATCCTACGACACTGTAGCTATGCTATATAACTCTGTTATGATCTGAAAATAATATCTGAGATTTACTTATCCCTGAACAGTAAAATATTACTTTACCGCCTTCTTTACAAAAAAGAATAAAAGCACAAAGGTTTTGTGAAGTCACTAGGCTATCACGATCCATTTTAAATTTTGTACGGTCTGGCTTGTTTTATAGAATTTGTTTTAATTCTTCATTAAAGGGGATCAAAACTGAACTTTGGTTGCATTACAGTAAGAATTTTCAGGAAAGGTTGAGCTGACTTACCTTAGAGCTTTAGCAGAATGGCGAGGAGCTAAGAAATATAATTTAATTATGCACGAGGAAGAAAGTACCAGAATTCACAGGAGACTTTCAGGTCAAGGAAGCAGTGAGTTAGCACTGACTGAAACTTTCAGGGTCCCTGGAAAGGATAACTTTGTGTAGACGTGTTTTTTTCCTTGGACTTTCCTTTTGCGCTTCTATGAGTTTGTGTAAAGTTCTTCAACTGCTAAAGTACAATTCACATTTAGAGAAGGACTTAAATGTACCTATTTATAAGGAATTATCTTCTTTATTTTAGCAATAAAATCTCTTATAGGAAGAGACTACTGTCTAATGGGGGTGGGACAATGGGGCAGGGGTTTCGATAGGCACATTCAGAGTCTGTCTCTGACTCCTGGCCCTGGGGTTGTCTTTGATAAAGCTGGAAGCAGTCTTTTTCTTTGTTCCAAGGGAAGGGCAGATGTTCACAGGAAGTTCAAAAGGGATGAAGGGTAGAGGGCTTTTGAGGGATATTAGAATTTATTTTTCACGGGACCTAAATTCTCCTTTGTTCCTCTCAGAATTCCTTAGTAAAATCTATATTGTTCACTAGTATTTTGCAGATCATCTTTTTTTAATTTGATAAACATATTGTTTCAGTGTTGGCACAGGATAAAAATAGAGGCTACTTCTAGAACAGTGAACCATAACTGGTTTAAATGTAGCACAACATACAGAGATTGACAAAAAGCAGCAAAGATAAATCTTGAGTCTCAAATTCCGTTTGCCTGGATTTGTAGAAAAACTCTGAGCAGGAAATATCTCTTAGCCTGAACAAAGTCATTAGGAGCTTCTCTTTCACAACTGTGGCTGACACAATACTGTGTGGGTCACCAAAACTGTTAGGAACCTTCCTGAGGAAGCTGCAGATACATCCAAAAACATCAGGGTGATAGTGATCAAGTTGGCCTTAATGTTCTCCTCAGCTTGACTAAACTTTAGACAGGTTTCTTTTCGACTGTATGTCTCTGACCTCCCTTTTCCTAGAGCGTTCACTTTAGAAAACTTGTGGTTGTAAATTCTCTCTCTCTCTCTCTACCCCTTTGAAATGAATGTAAATCTCCCAGCCTACCAGTTTTACAGTCCAGGAAAAGTCTTTCTGAAGGACTTGGAAACAATCTCTTTGAAATGTAAATATTGAAAGAGATAACACCCCTATCTCCCAGTCTCTGTGGGAGAGTAGGAGACTAACTTGAATGGGCACTAATTAGCAAACACAGATGGCCTAATCATAGAGAAACACATTTGCACTCTCAGGAATAACTCAATGTGCTCCATAACTCCGATTGATCAACCTCCCCACTAAATGTCCTCTAGTACTTTCCCACCACAGCACTTAGAAACCCTTTGCCTTTTGTTTCAGCGGAGTTGAGTATCCAGACTTGGTCTCTGTTCCTTCTGCTATTGCTGGTAATAAAATCAACTTCTGTCTACTCATTTCTAATATAATTTTTTTTAACAATGGGTAATTGGCTCTGGAAAGATACCAAAAGCATACTTAAGAGAAATGTGCTTGAGAAAAAAGAATTTAGAAAATAACCAACTATTTACAACCAAGCTTTCTTGTTTTTAAATACATGGTGTAATGCAATCTATATTTTATACCTTTTATATATCTTATCATTTAAGAATTGTTTAGTTCTATTAAGAGCTTTAATTTTATAGGAAATAAAGTGGATATATTTCCATCCAACAAATGTCAGAAAAGTTTAGTCCTTATCCTAATGTACACCACTTGGCAACACTTCTGAATTGTAAGACTGAGCTTCAAATTTCCAAACAAATTTTTAAGAAAATATATCTGGGTACATTCAATATAGCTCCAGTCTCTTAAGTCATTATTTTAAATAGTGGCCTAAGGATTAAATTTAATCATGCAGGTAAAGTGTTTAGCACAGTGCTTGGCACCTAAAATGTGGTGAAATCTTAGACAAGTCTTTGGTCTCCTAGGAGCATCAGTTCTTCACCTGTCTAAAAGAGATAGTAACAATACCTATTTCATAAGATTGTCGTGAATAATAAAGTAGATGATACGTATAAAGCACTTAACAGATTGCTAAGGCACATATTAAAGTTTAGTGGGTGTTTTGTTTTGGTCTTTTTATTACTATGAACCTAGGATCAAAATAGAACCAAATTCATCACACTCACTTAGATGTAGAGATTGCTACTCTAAGCTTCCCTCTTGTAAGACACCGTCTGTTGCTGGATTTAATATCCCCTCCCTATTTATCAGTGCCCTCAATACTTCAGAAGTTCTTTCATGAACCTGAGGTTCTACTGGACTTTAAGCTGCAGTTTTCTTCATTCACACCTTATTCAAATCAAACTCCAAAGAGTGAAACTCACTGTGCTGAGCAAGACATAGTCTGGGCCTTGGAAACTCCATATTGTGCAATATGTGTCATGTGTCTGCACAAAAACTTTTTTTCAGGAGCTAATCAGGTAGACCTAATTCAATCTACCCAACAACCTTCTTCCAGCACCTTCTAACATCACCCTTCCTCAAGTGCCCAAGCTGTTGGATGTTCATGAAAATGGCCAAAGGACCAATCATCAGAACCTCTCCAAGATATTTCCCTTAAAAGACAGAGACATTCAATCATTTACTGGAGAGTTCTTCCAGTTTCCCAGGCCTTCCCTGTATATACAGATAGGGGCACGATAAGAGGAATAACTCCATTTTTCTCAATCATTGCCTCCATATCTCTGACAAAGTGTCACCAGCCCCATGCAAATTTTCTTGTGACTATTTCTGTGATACTCTGATTCTTCATATATGCTTAGAAAGGTGTATGTTTGATCCAGCACCATGTTGCCCAGACTGGGGTGGCAGCCTCTACTAGGCACTACAGGGTTTCCCAGTGTGCCACCAAGTACTTCTGTGTTTTCAGCCACTTACAGTTCTCTGACAGCATCATGTGGTAAAGTGCGGTAGAGAGGACACATTGTTTTTTGCTGTATTAATAGAGTCTCATGGTAGTGTTGATTCTGCCTGTTCTCAGGCCAAACAATTCAATCATATCAAAGAAGATGAACTTGAAAAGTCGATTCTTCTCAGAAAATTATATGCAATGTCCATGGCTGCTGCTTCCTTCTGGTTGAATGAATTTTCCTCAGAGACCTCCTTCCTCATGTAGCTGGCACACTGGTAATGACTCAGGCTTCTGTTCCTCTCCATTTTACTAGACACATCCAGACACATCTGATTCTCACTTGGTCTCAAGATGAGGCCCCTGAGATTACAATTTAAATTATGAAATTTTTTATCGAGTCCTTTCCTGGCTTTGTTATCAAGGTGATATTGGCTTCGTAAAATGTGTTGGGGAGCATTCCTTCCTTCTCGATGTTGTGGAATAATTTCTGCAGGATAAGTACCAATTCTTCTTTGTAGGTCTGGTAAAATCAGGTGTGAAACCATCTGGTCTGGGACTTTTTTTTCTGGAAGATTTTTTATTGATGCTTCAATTTTGGTACTTGATATCGGTCTGTTCAAGAATTGTATTTCTTCCTGATTGAGCCTAGGGAGGCTGTGTGTTTCTAAGATTTTGTCCATTTCCCCCACGTTTTCAAGTTTATGTGCATAGAAATTTTTGTAGTATTCAGAGTTGATATTTTGTATCCCAATAATAAAAAATAAAAAAATAATTAAAAATAAATTATGGAATTTTTACCAGCTACATTTAAATGTAAAACATCAATAACTTGTTTTCAAACTTTCTTCCATGACATTACTTTATGTCTTAATTTAAATTATTCTAACCTAGTAGATTTAACTATTTAACCAATTTTTCTTTCTTATTAATCATTTTCTTACATTCACTATTGAACTTGATTATTTTAATTTCAACTTAGAAAAACACTGTTAGAATTCAACCCAGACTCAAAAATGCTAAAATTACAACTCATACATGTGCTAAATAATAATAATATTGTGGTAGTAAAATAGAGATGGGCTTTTCAAAAATGGAAAAATATTGCTGAAGTCCCCTTTTAAGATACTTTTGGTTTGTTTTAATGAGGTACTATGAAGGAACTTAAGTGTATTTGCTGCTGGCAAATAACTTTTTAATACTTAATCAGCTGACTTTTGATCAAAATGTTCTTCATGTACATATTCATATTAAGTGGCTACACTCCTAGATTTTATAGCTATGTCAGATATTTCTAGGAAAAAATAGATAAAAATAGAATTTATAGATTAAATAGCTTTATTATATAAATACAACTTGAATATATGCTTTGTTACCTCTCTCTCAAACAGCATTCACCTGGCATCTTCCAGGGAAAGTGTTCTAATTTGCTTGGTGTATCTAAGCATGTATCCTAATACTCAAGAGACTACACTCTATAGAATGTAGAAAGTCTTCCTTTTCCCTACCAGAAAAGTAATGCTAGCATCCTCCAATATGTGTTTAGCAGTGAAATTGATATTGTACATGATGTTTTCCAGTTCCACAGAGAAAAAGTGTTTTAAGAAAGGATATTGTACCTTCAAATACAACCTATTGTTTTGTTTCTTAGCCAGGTAAAATCAAATTTTTGGACTATTGTCCCAATTAAAGAAAAATCTCCAAAGAATGATATCTTTTAGTAATTCTAAATCAAATACATTTTATCACCAAGGAGATATCATGCTTTCAACTTGTTTTTCATACCAGATGTCTATTTAGGCCCATTTCCCATTTCCAATTTTAAATAAATCTCAGAGACATCAATGGATACCAATTAATCTGGTTCTACTCACAAAGGTTAATATCCATGTGGTATAAAATTTAGAAACCCAACAAATGAAATTGAAGTATAAATACTTAAAATAAAATGAATGGAAAAGACTGTGGAAATTAAAGGAAGTAAATCTGTAATATTATCCTAAATCCTAAATCAGCAGAGCATAAAATGCTAAGTCTTGGAAAGGCTTTGAAAACATATTTAACCCAACAACATTCCTTGTGCTTCATTCAGATTCAGATCTACTTTTGCTTTATAGTTTACACTGTGCTCATCACATAATTTCATTTAATCTTCAGAGTAACCCATGGAGGTAGATATTATAATTACCTAGCAAGTTGGTACATGGCAAAGCTGGTACATAACCACAACCTCCAGTTTCATCCTCTGCATTCCTACCATTATATAATATAGGCAAGAATTTATCCTGACTTTATTTAGCTCGAATGATTGAATTTCAATTATCAAGAAGTATTAAGTGGTTATACACCATCCGTTATAATAATGTGAACAAATTTAGGCACAGAGAAAAGGTTAACTAAGCCTGAAAAATATTTGTCGAAGCTTTACTGTTGAAATAACACTTGAGCTCATTGAAAAATAAATAAAATATGATCAAATATGGAAAAAACCTAATGAAACTTGGGACTGAAAACTTGGCCCAATTCTATATATTCCTTGTTGCTTCAGCCTACCTTGTTTGCTCATGGTGTGTTCAGAATAAATGAAGGAAAAAGAATAGATGGGTACCTCTGAGAAAAAAATTATTCCCTTGTTAGAAAATAAAAGCTGTGTTTTATTATTTAACCATTATTTTCTATGGTAGAGAATTTGAAGATTTTCTTTCTCTAATTCAATAGTATCTAACCTGTTAAAGTCTACAGTATATTTGGGATTTTATAATTTACTTTTCCCAGTGGTAACAGAAATGTAGTCCCTAACTCATATATATTAATAGTATAATTGCTTGTGGATTGGGAATGATAAAAGGTGAAATCCTCAGTATTGTAATTAAGGTTCTGATATTCACACTTCTTCCCTACCCTGCTAGTATGAAAATAAGAAGCAATTTGGACTATGCTTATGAAAGGACAAATAAAAATAAGAGACTTAATTGTCCCTGTTAAAAATAAGGGAAGAGATGCCTTCCCCCTTTCTTAGAGCATTCACTTTAGAAAACTTGTGATTTCTTACTCTGTTTCTTTGAAAAATATATAAATCCTTTTAAAAGTTAAATGAGCCTTACCTCAGTTTTAGGACCTTGAAATGTCTTTCGCAAGGACCTGGGAGCCACTTCATTGAAATGTAGACACCAAGAGAGATAGTGTCCCTGTTTCCCAGTTTCTGTGTGTGGTTAAGAGCCTAACTTCTTTGGGAACCTTGCTCCAAGTTACAAAACTACCTGCTGTTATAAAGATATGAGAAGTTTGCTTTTCCTTTGTATAAAATCAGTTAACTAACACAAATAGTCATCCCAATTACCAGGTGAATTTAGGATAAATCATGTGTAATAAATGGTGCTATCAAATTATCTTCCTTGAAGACATGTTATTGTTTATCTTGAGAACATCTATATAATGGGTATGTACGTAATGTATTGTTTATCTTAAGAACACATAAGTAATGTAACATAAAAGTGTGAGATTTCTTTCTGTCTTTGCAATCTCTTAGAGAATTGTCTTGATGCACATCACATTCTGATTTAATACTTATTCAATAATAAATCGGTTTTCTTTCTTGACTTTAAAATATTGTGAAGAGGTTTTCTCCATTGGGAGAAGGTTTTATAGTTGATTTCATTTTCCCAACATTTACCACAATGCCATTTTAGACATATAAAAATTATACCATCTTTACTATAATGAGTATAAGCTAGATAGTATCTTTCCTAAAT